>JARDYH010000009.1:16447500-17662500 GCA_029215795.1 Anniella stebbinsi
TAGGATTGCAGATCTGGAGCCAAACCAGTGCCATGGAGAAACAAGAGGGAGATATCCGCACATGTGAGGGTACTCCAAGGTTTGCAGAAGTACAAGAATTTCCTTTCAAGAAACGCCGAGGGGGCAACAATCCCTAAAAATAGCCCAATAGAGACATGTTTAGTAGCTACCTAACGTTGAATGTGATCTGGAAAAGAAAAATAGAAAAGCGGCAATGGTGGGATTGGGTATCCTGGAGGAGGGCACAACTCGAACCCTGAACAGGAGCATTGCAATAGTTTTTGCTGGCCCAACTGGCGATTAATATCCTCCACCAGCAAATCCGTAATATACTTGAGGCTTGCTTAATATTAATGCCATACCTGTGTTGAAAATTTGTACAAAGTCAAGGGCGTGTCGGGTGATCCTTCTCATTTTGTCCAAAATGTCAGCTCGGAGAACGCCTTGGGGCTGAGGCCCAACTTCGACACCTGCATCGGGACACCACTGCATCATCATCATCATCATCATCATCACCACCACCACCACCACCACCAACATTACTGTTATTACTATTTTCTGAGGACTAGGCAATGCTAACAACATTCATATTTACCAACAGGATGTTTTGCTATACTCCGGGTTGTCGCGTATTTCAAGTTGGGATGCTCAATAAGGAAAACATGGCAGGCTTCGGGCGCCAATTCCTCCTGTGTAACACATTTGTTTAACGTTCTTGTTATGCAAACATTAATGCTGAGCCCACAAAAGGCGACTGACGCGGATGTTATTTATACGTTGCCTTCAATCGTCGGCTCCTATGCAGCCGTCCCAAAAGAAGTAGGACATCTTTTGAAAACCCTACAAAGCAGCTTTTCCCTGAGTTCCTACCAAGCATGCGCCACTCCATTTTGCCGAACGTTAATGTAAGTGAACACAATTCTAGCATTGGCTCATCAACAGGAGAAAATTAACACAGCCGTGTTTGTGATCACGCATCAAGCTGCCTTTGGGATGGTTTCCCGTTTCCTTTTTTCCCCTTCCTGGCTGGTTTAGGGGTTTGTTTGTTTTTAATGTGATATTTTATCTTGATGAAAAATTCAAACAACAAATTCTATAGCTCTATTCCCGTCCTCGCATATTTTGGACTACAGAATGGACGGGGGAGAGTATAAATAGTTAAATAGGGAAGTTAAATGTACTAAAAGTGTTGAATCAGGGAAGTTAGCATTCAGTTTTTTTATTGGATCGGCTTAAACTAGATCCATAGAAGCTTTGTTTTTATTAATTACTTTTCTCTATGTCCTACTTTTTCCCCATGGTTGCACATCTGCCTTATCGATGTCTAATTAAACGTTGCATGAACTGGAGGCGATTGTCACGAAAGGGCTGCATCCTTCTCCGGCTTGGGGTTAGGCCAGATTTTCAGGAGCTCTCTGACATTTTGCAATCCCGGGTTACAACATGCCCTAACAAAGTCACGATGAATAAAACTGCCTCACGGAGCAGGGCTGCCTTTAATCGCTTTTTGGGTCGCCCGCTACCTCGTATAGCCAATGTTTATTTCGAAGGTAAACTTTTGCACTTGAGCAGAGCGTCCCACGGGGGGAAGCCAGGAAGGGTCAGGAGAGGATCAGGGGGGCTAATAGCAGCAGTTTCTATTTGCTTTTGTGGCTGGTGCGGGCAGATAGGGCAGGCCAGACCAGGGCTCAAGTGGACTTCCAGACGGAAGTCTTTCCATAGGAGCATCTCCTCCTTCGTGCCCCTGTAGAACTGACAGGATGTAGCAGGGTGAGCACATGATGAAAGAACCTTTGAGTGGTGAAGCAAGCTGTGTGTTTCTTTATTATTCATTCATTTATTACATTTATATCCTGCCTTTTTCCCTCCGAGAAACCAAGGCCGGCGTACATAATCCTCCTCCTCCTCTCCATTTTTATTCTCATAACAACCCTGTGAGGTAGGTTGGGCTGAGAGTCTGTGACTGGCCCAAAGTCACCCAGCGAGCTTCTATGGCCAAGTGGGGACTAGAACCCGGATCTCCTGACTCCCAGGCCAAAGCTCTAGCCACTACGCCACACTGCCGGCATGTTCTTCTACTAGCTCCAGGGGTGGGGAGGGGCATGACTCCACCCACACCACTGCCACTAAGCCTTCAGGGGCACGGCTGACATCAGGGAGCGTGGCCACGCACCCTGGCGTCATTCAGTCTGGCCGGGGACCCAGCTTCCCTGCATGTGAGCTTTCCTAACCGAGGAAAGCTGCCCGCACGTGGTGAAGCCAGCCTGACCTGCAAGGTGCAGCCTGGGGCAGCATTGCTCTAGCTGGAGCCTTGGGTTACGGAAGCTTCACCTGCCCTCCTGCCTGCCCCCATGGAGGAGGATGCCGGGAGGGCAAAGTGAGCAGGGAGAGGAATCTCCGCTGGTACCTCTGATCAGCTGGGATTCCCCTGTCCATGAGCGTTCCAGGGTGGGGCTTCAGGTAAGGGGAGGGGGCTTCCAGAGTGGGCAGGACCTCTCCCAGGGCTCTACGGGCCAGATAGTCATAAAGACTGATCTCTTCCAGCAGGCCTACCTAGCTGAATTTTAAGAGTTTTATTGTGATTTTAATAATGTATTAGTTTTATATGTTTTAATCAGTTTTATGTATTTGTATTTGATGTTGTTCCTTGCCTCGATTATTATTATTATCATTATCATTATTTACTGGCAATAAGAACTTTAGGGTAAAACAAGCTGGTATTTTTGGCATTTTGGCCCCAACACATCTTGCCTTCAGCTCCACCCACACCTGGATTGCGTCCCTCCACCCACTCTGGGAACCTTCTCTGAAACTGAATTCTGCCCTCAGGGTGAAAGAGTTTCAGTGCCCCTGTTACAGGGCAAGGAGGAATATGATTCTTTTGCACCGTATCTGGGAATGCATCGACGGTTCTACAAGCCTCCCTGTTGAGCGCCAGAAATGACCGGTGATTAGAACGTTTCACCTTAATGTAACAGCACATCTGAATGGTGAAATCATCCCTGGAGTTCTCGAGGATGAGGGTGGTGCCCATGTTAGCTGTGGTGTTGTGCAGGTCCAAGATGAGGTCGAAGGCTTCGGGGCTCCCTTTCGGGCCAAACAGACGATTGATTTCTTGAGCCCTTCTCACTTCGTAGGGCGTATTGTCTGCAAGCGGCTTGCTGTTGGGAAAAGGCACACACACACACACACACACACACACATCCAAAAAAAACCACACTCAGCCATTTCCGCTCATTTTGCGTTTCAAAAGAGAATTATAATCCTAAACCTAACCCGTTTTTCCTTCTCTCCTTGCATCACTAATGGAGAGGCCATGGTGTCCCTGGTCATTTGCTGGTAGGCTATCCATCTTGCTGTTTAACCAAAGCACTTCTTTGGCCCTGATCCAGCAGATCAGGGCCAAACAAGTGCTTTGGTTAACAGCAAGATGGATAGCCTACCAGCAAATGACCAGGGACACCATGACCTCTCAGTTCGCTGGCGACTTTCAGAGCAGCCTCTCCTGATCCAGCAAACGCCTGTGGATCAGGGAAGGCTGCTCTGAAAGTCACCAGCGGAGGTCGGCACAGCTGGGCGACTGCCGAAGGCCACAATCCAACCAATGAGAGCGATTTGAGTTGTTCCTCGTCTTCACCATTGCAACCTGCTTTTTTGCCTGTCTCTGGCAACGGTGGTGAGGAGGAGGAGGAGCTGGAGATGCCACAGATTTCTCACTCCCTGGCTCTCTGCCTGCCAAGCAAGCAAGTGGGAGCCATGATGAGGAAGAGGAGGAGGAAGAGCAGCTGGTGACAATAGCAATGGGAAGGTGGACTCACTCAGGGAGGGGTCTCATGGAGGGTGCCTCCCTCAAAGGCCCTTCAAAACATGAAGTCGGCATGGCCGCTCCAAGTCCTCTGGAAAATGCAGGAACTCCACCAATCCGCTGTTTCCTAGGAACAGGGAAGCTCTCCTATTCTCAAACAGCTGACCCAAAAGGGATTTCAATGTTTGAAAAGGATTCCCACAGCCCAGCACCAACTCAATGTTTCCTTTTACTTTTTCTCTACTCCCTCTACATCTTTCTCCCCTTCGTCTTAATGTTTCTCAATTTTGAGATTGGGGGTGGTTAAGATGAACTTTTAGGGATCCCTCGCCCCCAACTCTGTGAGTACTGTGGTTGTAAAAAATAGACTGCAAAAGGAGCCAAAACTGGGTTGGAAAAGTTTTGCCTGGCAGATCCCCCTATCGTACGGCAATGAATGGTCAACAGGTGGTCCTCCAGTTCGTTTGGCCTACAAAACCCGCGAGCCTTCACCATCGGCTGTGCTGCCTAGGCTGATGAGAGCTGTAGTGCGAAATGTCAGGAGGGCCAGGAGTTGTCCAGCCCTGTTAAAGGGATTCCTTCACGGAGGGCCCTGGTAGGATTAAGGAAATGACTGGAGACAATTTGGAAAGGAGCCAACCTTTCGCTCTTCTTCCCAGCTAAGGAATGTTCCGATTCAAATAACTTAAGACATGTGTGGGAATATTGCTTGTTCATCTCCATCAGGTCCCTCCCTTGATGCGTTTTCATTCTCGCCACCATCGATACCACCTGCTTTTCCTCCTCACCCTCTTAAGAACATAAGAACTTCAGAAGAGCACTGCTGGATAAGGCCAAGGGTCCGTCCATCAGTCCAGCTCTCTGTTCACATAGTGGCCAACCGGCTGTCGACCACTGACCCACAAGCAGGACATGGTGCAACAGCATCCTCCCACCTATGTTCCCCAGCAACTAGTATATACAGGCTTAATTGCCTCTGATGCTGGAGGTAGCACATAGCCATCAGGACTAGTAGCCATGGATAGCCTTCTCCTCCAGGAATGTATCCAACCCCCTTTGAAAGCCATCCAAAGGGGTGGCCATCGCCACATCTTGTGGTAGCGAATTCCAGAGTTTAACCCTGCGCCATGTGAAGACGTCCTTCCTTTGATCTCTCCTGAATCGCCCACCCATGGGACGACCCCATTGGGTTCGAGTATTATGGGAGGGAGACAAAAATGTCTCCCTGTCCACATTCTCCACCCCATTGCTCTCTCCTGCTTGCTTGACAGGGAGCGACGAGGCCGTGGCATCTCCTCCTCCTTCTCACCACCTCCGTTGTCTGGGCCAGATGGACACGCCGGTTGCAATTCAGAAGAGGAGGAGGAAGGCCAGGGGGTTCTTGCCAGCGGGTCGCTGCTGGGGAGGGACCCCTCAGCAGGTGCCTTACCATATCTACCCTTGGCACCGGCCCTGATTCACCTTTCACACTAGAAATAGCCTGTAAGCAACCACTGAGCCTACCAGCTGTATATCAAAGCTCCTTGCTCCTGTGCCAAAGTCCATATTCACAGTTGACTAGCAGGAAGTTCTAGTTCTTTTAATTAAGGAACCAGCCTTTTTAAAGACGGATAGGTATGCTAATGTGAATGTTTCCCCTCCCTCGTGCGAGTCATTACAAGCACTGCGACAAAATCCATTCATTAACTGGCAACGTCTTATGCCCCATTACACCCTATATTGTTTTTAAAACAAGCTTAATGTGACCGACAGGTGGGGGATATTGGGTTTCGAAACCCTCCTTCGCACCACCGTCCTTATTTAAATAGATTTGTATTTTTACTTTTAGCGATGGACTGCCACCGCCTGCGCAGTGACATTAAAAGTCCTGCAAAGCTAAATTGCTCAGGAAGTTCATTTCAGGACACAGGAGGAGAAATGGCATTGAGAACTCATCGTACTTTAATTTGGACATACGTACAACGTCCCTAGCACTGATTCACATCAAACTTTTACGCTGGCGGTTCGTTCCATGTAGAATTAGGAGTTTTAAAAGGATGGTACCAAGCCAAATACAGCTGTTCTTAGTTTGGTTGCTCCCTATTCGTGTAATGTGACTGTGCAGTACAAACAATGTCATCTCTTCTTCTGCAGACACTAATATTGTACATTATTTAATGATGATCTAATGCCGCATCATTTTGCACAGTGCTTAGAAAGGTCTGTTAATGTGAGCGGTTCATAAATGGAGTTAAATAAAGGAATAAATGAAAAGGTATTTAAGGGGCCTGTTCATTCATCTCTACATGTTTCTCTAAATGTTTGGGGGTGGGAGGACTATGCTAGGTAGCCATGTCCTCAATGCTGACATGCTCCTCCGCCCCAAACCCAACACCCACATCTTCGACTGAGGAGGCTGTTCTGCAACGTCCAAGTTTACACGTGGTCATCCAGCCTTTGGCCGTGTTGAAGACTCTGCACGCATGGAGCTCTATGCATGTAGGGGTGTCCCTTTTACGCATTCAGCTGAACACATGGAAGACAGGGACACCAACAGAAGGGCAAGCTCACGTCGGGGACATGGCTAGACACATGTCCAACATGCGGAGGGGGGATTTCATTTCGTTTCTTACATTTCCATACTGCCCGATAGCCAAAGCTCTCTGGGGGGCGGTTTACACAGGCGAAAAAAACCTTAAAAACACAGTATTATGCATAATATAAAAACAGTTTAGCTACAAACATATAAAGAGTGCTGGCACAGAGACACACACAGATCTCCAAACAATGCCCCATGACCGGAATAAAAATCTACCCTATGCTGTCAAAAGCCTGAGAGAAGAGGAAGTTCTTAACCTGGCGTCGAAATGGATAACAATGTTGGCGCCAGGCGGGCCTTGCTGCGGAGGTCATTCCATAATTGGGGGGCCGCCACTAACAAGGCCTGAGAAGGGAATGGCAAAATGGTTCCTGGGAGAAAGAACTTCAAGCTAAAATATGCTAGTATTTGGGCTCCACCCCCTTTGCTGTTGGCTCCGCCCACCGCTGGGATGTGGCCCCTGAGAGCTTTCCCGAAACGGAATTCGGCTAACGGTTTGAATGAGGTTCAACACTCCTAGCCTAAGGTGTTTAATTCAGGAAGGCTGGGATCCATTTTGGAGTTGAAGAGCAGCGAGATGCGTTCCTTGTTCCCCTGAATGGCAGATAAACACAGACACATGCGCACACCGCCATATTGTAAGCTGCTTTTGAAATCTCCATTTCAAAAGCAGTTCATCTGGCAGCTTGAGGACGGGCTGCTGTTCAAAAGGACCCCGGAGTGCATAGTTTGGGTAACTTGTATGCTAAATCCGGCCTAGGAGAACTGTCTCGCAGACATGATTGCACCAATCCGGTGAGGACAGTCCACATGTGGAAAACGGGGTTTCCTACGTGGATGTGGGAAAACCTCTGTTGGGACAAGTAAAGAAACCTCCCCCAGCCATGTGTCTTACCCCACAAGGGTAAACGAGAAACAATGTACCTGTGAGTTACAGCAGCGTGTGCGCACAGCCACCTGCTGCACGTATAGTTCTTTAGGTCCCTGTCAACGCTTACAGGATTTTCAGGACGAAAATGCTTTCAGATGGGGCTTTTGTCATGCCCTCACTTGCCGCAATCGTCTTTTTGCAAGGGGTCCAGGTGATGACCTCTTCCACTCACAACTCTCCAGGGTCTCCCCGCCGCTTCTTTCGTACACTCACACAAGTATGCAACACACACACACACACACACACACACACACACACACACACACAGAGTTTGGCTTACCCCAGGCTTTCAGGATCAAACATCCGGTTCAGGTCGCAGTCCATATATCTGCAACATTGCTCCACAGCTCTTGGATTAGCGATGAAAGGCTTGGATTCCAGCCCCGGTCTCTGAATCTCAGCCCCGTCCTCTTGCCAGTGCTTGACCAGAAATACTCCCGAGAGTTCGTTGCCGTGAGTTCCTCCAAAGATAGCAACCTTCCGTACAGGCGCTTCTCGTACAACCTGGCAGGACGTCATCCCGCGAAATGGCAGTAAACCCTTGCTGCCGCGGACCGAAAGAGGAAAGGCAGGGATTAGAGAAGGATTGATCAAAACAAAAGTTTCAGATTGCTGCTAAGTCCCTTGGTCAATCTGGACTGTATAACTGGAAAACAAACATTTCCTTAGCACGTCTTAAGTTTTCGGCTACTTGGGTGTTATTCACCCAACTCTCCTCCCTGCTCAAAACCAGCTCCCTCTTTTGATATCTAGGAATAAGCTTGAAGAACGTTCAGCGTGTAATGCCTGGATCGAAGTCTACAGGAGGTTTCCTCGCCTAGAATGAGCAGGGGGGAAGTCTCTTTAAACGGTATGTCTGTTAATAACAAGCACCAGATTTGTGATTGTTGTGATTTAAAGACACTTCCTCTTCCAGGGAACGTAGAGAGGAGAGTTAAGAGATCATTCCTGGCAGAGCAGGGTGATGCTCCAACAGAAGTTTTTCCTAGATATATCCGTTTGGCAATCCATAATTATATTAACTTTGTGTGCAAGGACTCCAATGGGGCTAGGGATGGGTGGTTGATCTTACCTTGCGCCAGCCAAATTCCTGGCTTGGGGCGGTACTTCCTGTGTGAAAGGATTCGGCCAGCGCTAGGACGAATGGCTGCTCCTCCCAACACTGGGCAGGTCCCCCACATTGCTGCTGTTATCTCTGAACAGAAGGGATTCCTCCAGGGGATGGAGCTTGGAAGCCAAAGTCCACCCCTGGAGAAAGGCCTGTACTCAGATGTGGAAACTCCGTGGACCAGGGGTTTGGCATCTCCGCATTAGCAGGTGATGAAGAGTATTTATTTTTAGAA
The DNA here is from genome assembly GCA_029215795.1 of Anniella stebbinsi. Lineage (NCBI taxonomy): Eukaryota > Metazoa > Chordata > Lepidosauria > Squamata > Anniellidae > Anniella > Anniella stebbinsi. The sequence goes on from JARDYH010000009.1 coordinate 16,456,158, forward strand.
TATCAGTCCAAGCCAAAATGGAACGGCCTAGTCTGCAAACCGCAAAAAGTGCATGGGACGGCTTATGTTTGGGGACAGCGTGAAGAAAAGGGCATAGATTGCGGAAAAGAGCGCACAAAATGCATGGTATTCGGGGAAATTGCTAGGGGGAAATGCATCGATTGGGAAAGGCACACAAAAAAGTACGTACTGATTTTTATGAGGAAAAGATCTGCAAGCCGACGTGGAAATGGAACAGAACAAACGTAAACGTTGGCGAAATGAGAAACTGAGCAGAAATGAACTTGCCGTATTTGTCCATCCCCAGAATACGTATGCTGAAAGAGGTGGGCGGGAGGGTATTAATTTTTCAAATGAACAAACAAGCACCCAGGGCAAAGCTACACGTCATGTGACAGCCACCCAAAAGGGATGCTTTAAACTGGATCCCTGCACTGAGCAGGGGGATGGACTAGAAGGCCAAAATGACCCCTTCCAACGCTAGGAATCTATGAATGTTTTCCCAGTGTGCGCTTTTAATCAAAAGCAGCTGAGGCCCGCTCAGTCTCAACTGGATATCTGTGTGTTGAGAAAAGGGTAGAGTGCTTCCTTTCTCTGCAGGTCAAAATTACCTCCCCCTATATGGGCTTGTCCAATTGAACCAGGAGGGTGGGAGCGAATAGAGGAGTGTAAAAAGCAGCTAGAGTGAGCGAGTTTGAGGGGTAAAACAGCCTAAAGGGAAAGAGAGGTTGGCCTCTTCACCACCCCGAATCAGGACCACTCTCAGGAGTTGGTATGGCTGGACATCTACAAATAGGGGGGGTCAAGTACAAATCTCAAGAGCACCCTGGCTTTTCCTCCTCCTTGGAGTTACTGACTGCTCATCTGTGCCCCCCAAATGGCTAATAACAAGAGCACCACGTGACTTGCCTTCCCCCTGAACATTGTAGACTGGGTCCAGAGGTGCAGGGGAAATGCATTAGCAACACCAGTGAGGACGTAGGGCTACTCAGGGAGTAGGGGGCCTCATGACATCTTACCCAACGGGAGGCCCCAAACCTGAAGACATCACTGCCCCTGTGCAAACCTTCCATTTACTTTGCAGTTTTCCACAGTTGCAAAACAAAACTTCCTGGACCACATAATCCGTCTCCAGCCCCACAATGCAAGCTTGGTTGTCATGCAAAGCACCCCTTACTGATGAGGCCCTGTCCTGGGTTGCTTTCTCTAGCGCCAAGCGCAACATGTGAGCGAACTTGGCAAAAGCTGGGTGGGGAACACCTTACACAGCTGGGAATAGGGCAGAGCTCCTCACTTTGTTTTTGCCACGTCCTGCGGAGATGTGGTTTCCAGCACTCAGCCAAGGGTGTACAAAGGTTCGCTCGGGATTTATGGAACGGTGCTTAAAAAACAACAGCAACATTCACCTAAGCAAGACTGACTCGGATAGTCGATATAAAAACTTGAGAGCTCAGCTAAGGGTTTTAAAAGACATCCTGCCTTTCCCAGCGATCTGTTCACGCTATAAACTTTGCTTTGCACGGCGGGGATGCGGATTCAGTAAACCTGTAAAACAGATAAGCGCCATTTATTTTAACGATATTGCCTTCGCTTCCCACGTCTCCGACGTTTGCAGGAAAATAACTCCAGTAGATAATTCATTCAGCAAGATAGTTATACTTTATACCAAAAGGACTGTTTGTACTGTCCTTCGACCTCATTTCTCAAGGCTATTAATTAACAAGCCGCCGGCGCAGTCGAATCAGAACTGTTGTGAAGAGCCGAAATAACTCTGCGCTTTTGGAAAGTAAATAGCACATTATACTAGTCGACAGTGCCTGTACAGTGCCCATAAGTATGCTGTTTATCTTCTGCTTTGGCAGTAGACCAACAGAGGGGGAAGAAATGTCCACAATTCCTTTCCGAAAGCCGGACAAATTGCGATCACTTCTTTTGATGGACTTACCTCATTCAGCATGCGGGAGGTTTGTGTCCTGGGGGGGAAACAAGCCTTGCAGAACAGACACGCTGCATTTCCAAACACAGTTGAGGACTGAAGCTCTGTTTTTTCCCCCCAACTCTTAGAGACGGTTGACTTTGTCCAAAGAAAGTTTTAACTCCCACTATCCCAAGAGGGCCTGTCGGCAAAAAAAAGAGAATTCATATGAAAGGTTGACCATTTATTATGTTATCTCTAATGGGCTTTACAGATAGGGTAATTAAACCCATGTTCAGGACAGGGCTATTGCAAGAATTCATATGAAATTTCCTGGGAACTTGGTTCCCAGTCAGAGACCCTTTTTAAATTCCTGCTTCCACTTGAAATTTGGCAGGTGGGTATTTGGAACAGGGCCTTTGTGGTTGTGGCATCCAGAATTTGGAACAGAACTCAACTCCCACCCTTGAGAAAAATATGCCTAGCCCCCTAACTGCCTGCCTTTATTTTATTCAAGCAAGCTTTTATAGGATCCCAAATTTATTATTTAGGCTGCTGTTGTTTTCAAACGGTCGCTAATATTGTTTATATAACACCAGCACTGCGTGTGAAGCTTTATAGGAATTTGTGGCCATCCTAATATTTTGGCCTACAATTCCCATAATCCCTCAATATTGGCTATGCTGCTATACTACACGAGGAGAGGTCTCTGTCCCAATGACCTTCCAATCTAAAATTTAATGTGTTTTTTTGCCCGACCGTTCCTTCAGAATCATGAACGCTGGGTACAGGGAAGAGGTGGTTAATGGTCCCTCCATGCTGTGGACCCATTATTATAATGATTATTTAATTGTTATTTAATGGATTTATCAAACCGCTTTTCAGGATAAATTAAGTTGCCTCCTCCTCAGGAGGGGAGCTGGGTTAGCGCAGTTTAACATAATATTAAATGCTCATGTTTTTGCTTTAGTACATTTTCTGTTATTTTTCTGTTACCCCAACTTACCTCAGGTAGCATGTGTGGAAAAAAGTAATAATAAGTAAATAAAAAAAAAATCCACAGTATCGTTATACTTCTCTAGAAGCTTTAACAAATCTGTGTTTTAAACTGAAATCAATGAGGGTAACTTCCAAGTAAGACATTTAGGATCAAGGGGATGTTAGGTTATTTATTACTATTTTTTTCTTCCTTTCAAAGCTCCTGTGTGCCTTAAATCATGGTGTGAGAGGCAGAAAACCAATGTGCAGTTATTATTCCCAGCACAGAAACAAAGTGGATCACCTCTTGAATTTTTGCATGTAACACCAATGTAAATGCCCTCACAGTTGCTTTAGGGTGCAATCTTATGCATGTTTTAGACATGAGCAGCTGGGGCATGCTAGGGGTTGTAGAGCTTTTTTCTGTCTAAACATGCATAGGATTGTAGGACTTTTTCTGTCTAAACATGCATAAGATTGTAGGACTTTTTGTGGCTAAACATGCATAGGATTGTAGGACTTTTTCTGTCTATGCATAGGATTGTTGGACTTTTCCTGTCTAAACATGCATAGGATAGTAGGGCCTTTTTCTGCCTAAACATGCGTAAGATTGTAGGACTTTTTCAGTCCAAACATGCATAGGATTGCACTTTTTTTAAAAAAAAAGGAGCATAGAGAGATATGAAATATGGTATATTAATTATGTTTTGTTGAACATTTCTCACATGTTTACCTGCTGGAATTACCAACTGGAATGACGTCCCTCTCAGACAACTTGGTAAATATTTGCAGGATGGGGGTATTGAGGCCTTAAGGCTGCCATCCCATACCCACTTCCCTGGGAGTAAACCCCACTGAATTCAATGGGATTTACATCTGAGTAGACTTGTATATCTTGCACTGTTAATCAGTTTGGAGGACTGAGGCCTTTTCAGTAACATCATATGCAGGTTTACTCAGAAGTAAGCCCCACTAGATTCCATGGGGGTTACTCCTGGGTAAGCAAACACAGGATTGTAGCCTTTATAATAGGAAATGGGAGGGCATAAGATACATGGAATACTATACACCCTATTATTTTTATTTATTCATTTACTTACCTTTAGAAAGGGGGGGAACCCCTCAGATGTGACATATGTGGATGATTATTGCTTATTTATTTATGCATATTTAGAAAGGGGGGAAAACCCTCAAATGTGACATATTTGGACGAGGTACAAGGCCTGCTGGGAAATAATCCTATTAAATAATTGGGCGTTTTCTGGAAATAAAAGTTTCCCATGGATACAGCAAGGCAGAATTTATGAAGATCAACAGAACCATGTGGTTAAACTCAGAAGCAAAATATTTGGATAATTAGAAACGATCCCTTTCAGGGGAATAATAATAATAATAATAATAATAATAATTTATTACATTTGTATACCGCCCCAAAGCTGAAGCTCTCTGGGCGGTTTACAAAAATTAAAAGATTGAACATTAAAAAGTCAATATACAAAATTTAAAACCATAAAAACATAAAACAGCTGATATTTAAAACATTTTAAACTTTTAAGCCCGGCCACAAAGTCAGTTAAAACCTCAATTTAAGCTGTCATTATCAACCAGCTTTGGCTACTCTGTAACAGAGAGAGAGAGAGAGAGAGAGAAAAGAGTTTGGGATTGGAGGATCCCAAAAAACTAAAATAATTATTATATCACTGTAGATATTAGAATAATTTGCAGCTTCTTAGATTGGTCGCTCTGCAGTTGCCACATTTCCCCCCCTCAGAGGGGCTGAAGGTGTCTCCTGAGGACATCTTGACAGAGGAAGGAGAAAGAAGCCGTACATTTGGTTTAATGCTTCCTCCTCCCCTTGGGACATCTTTCTCCCTCTTTCTCCCCTCAAGTCCTGCTCTCTTCTGTCAGTCTTACAGAAGAGCTTTCATGAGCCAAACGCTGTAATTTCTCCCTGAAATAAAGAAGGTGGCAGGATGAGAGACGTGTTTTTTGCCCTTTTTTTGCCCTCACAGAGAATCTCCTGACAGGAATAGAAATGGGCGCAAGGCTGAGGGGATTGAGGCATTTGTCCGCTTTCTTCCCCCCACAAGCAGATAAGCCTCGTGCGAAGGGATTTAGGCACTTTCCCATCTTCCGCCTCGTGCTAGCAGATTTAGGCCTTTCCTGCATTTCCCGCCTCATGCTAAGGGATTTAGGCCTTTCCTGCATTTCCTGCCTCATGCTAAGGGATTTAGGCCTTTTCTGCCTTTTCTCCTCATGCTAAAGGATTTAGGCCTTTCCTGCATTTCCTGCCTCATGCTAGCAGATTTAGGCCTTTTTCCTGCCTTTTTCTCCTCATGCTAAGAGATTTAGGCCTTTCCTGCATTTCACACCTCATATCTAGGCCTTTCCTGCAGTTCCCGCCTCATGCTACGGGATTTAGGCCTTTCCTGCCTTTTCTCCTCATGCCAATGGATTTAGGCATTTTCTTATTTTCCCCCGCTTTCGTGCGTGTGTGTGTATTTCTGTTTTCAGTAAATTTAGCGCAATCTATTTACAAATTACGCTATACTTGACTAATGAATTACAGTGCCTTGCGTAAGTATTCACACACACACCCCTTTGACTTTTGCAGGATCCAGATGTGCAAAGCTGGTAGAGACTTGCCCCAAAAATCTCACAGCTGTCGTTGCTGCCAAAGGTGCTTCTATCAAGTCTTGATTCGGGGTGTGAATACTTATGCAGCCAGCAAATGCCAGTTTATTTTTGTTTACTTAACTTTTGTGCCACAATTTTAAAAAAATATGTTGCAACTTCCAAGTCTTAAGTATGTTGTGTAAATCAAATGGTAAATATGCCAATGGGCTCCATTTTAATTCCAGGTTGTAACACGACAAAATGTGGATAAGTCAAAGTGTGTGTGTGTGTGAATACTTATGCAAGGTGCTGTACAACTGTCTTAAAAGCCATGTTCCTATTGCATCTATAAGAACAAAGCTACTCAGTGAATTATATTTTTGTGTCCGCAGATATATCGAACGAACATGAAGAGGAATTTCACCGAGAGTTCAACTCGTACTAGAGGAGCAGGTATCAAAATTTAATTGGGGCCAAATTCAAAAATGATTAAAATTACTAAGATGGGGAGAGGATGATATATATTGCAGGGATCTAGTGAGGGAAGAAAGGCGTAAAAAAATTATCGTAGGACACCCACTACTGTAACACTAATGTCCCCCTGCCCTGTGGAAATCTTTATTTTCCCACATCTGAGCAAACTGCAATCATTGATCCTATTCAGATGTAATGGTGACATTTAACGGCAATTTGTGGGTGAATTAATTAATTGCACGAATGTACCGTGCATCCCCACAATCCATGGGTTAATTAACCCACAAATTGCTGCCAAACACCACTGTTACATCCGAACAGGGCCATTCAGTTAGATGGGAGAGAAAGTAACCTGTCTTTTTTCTTATGTCACCCTATAAAGCAGAGGTGGGAAATGTGGCCACCCTGGATTCCCCAGAATGACCGTGCCTCCTTCCCCTGACTCCTGTAAAACTACGTCTCACTCAGAGGAACAGCAACACCCAACAATAAAACCAGGCCAAACCATAAAACAGCAATTAAAATAAGAATTCAACATCCTGAAATACCTGGACAAATAAAAACGGTTTCGCCAGGTACCAAAAAGCCTACAAAATGGCCGTGCACTGTCAATAAACTGGAGTAATAATGATAATAATGCAGGTGTGAGATGGGTGAAATTCGAAAGGGGAGGGTGTACTTCAGGGGTCTGCATCTTTCTTTGACCCTCCCAGTGTCAAACAGAAACAGAATAGATTATACAAATAAATACATGGAAATTGACTAGTTCTTGCAGCAATATACATATTGATAAAACACTGTATAGATTTTTGCCTTTCACTTGGAGCCCTGTGTGTGTGTTCTGATCCACTTACGGCGCTCCTAAGTATGCAGGCCGCTCCATTCACTTCAGTGGAAGGAGCCGCTTTCTTACATTAACCTGTGCTTTGTGTAAATGAAGCCGCCCATGCAAGGTTTCCACATCTGCATCAAATGGCTGGACTGCATGCGTATTAATACAACAAATGATTTCCCATTTCCTCATAATACCTTCTGTTGCATCTTCAAATTTTAGGCTGTCTACTTGTCCCACTGTTCAATCAGAAAAAAAGGAACAGGCAGCCTCTCACTTCAAACCCGCTTGAAAATGACCCGAGCCCCAACAATTCCGCTGAGAATTTGGATTTTTCTACCATGCTAGCAGGTAAGCGGGGGAGAATATTTTCCTGCCGTCCTAAACGAACCCCAAACCTGTCTATATTACTTTGTTGGAACACGTAAATGAAAGTTTCAGGTTCATTTCTATCTATTGGAGGAGCAGCATTTTACTTTTGGACTTTTCTGTTGTCCACTTTCTTTTTTAAACCATTTCCCTCCCTTCAATTAGAGATATCTTTTGCAGATATCTCTTCTACAACAACTCCAGGGCTGGCATAGTTTCCCCCGCATTCTGGGTGTGTGTTGATGGCACAGAAGGACTTTGGATCCGGTGAATCCACAGCACCCCCCGGTACCCCCAAGAACTCCTTTTTGTGCCGTCTGATGTTGAAATTCCAACATCGGAGAAGCACGAGGTAGGAGATACTGCAGATACCCAAACTGGTCACTTTCACCTTCTCCCATGTTTGATTTTTTAAGACCTCTCCTTCCTGTTTATGAAGAGATGTGTACATTTTGTAAGTTGCTACCAAACAACAAACCAAACAAAATTCTCATCCATCAGCACCTGCCAAATTCAATACGTGTAGCTACTCCTAGCATGGAGAAGATCATGTTATACCTGTCTGCCTTGCAGCTGCTAGAGCTGACAAACAGGTAAGAAAAAAAGACATAGGAACCCTCATTTAGCACCACAAACGTGAAAATGCAGGGATTCGAACCCAGACTTTGGTGCTAAGGACTCAAAGCCGCCTAGATGGACGATTCTATTGCTTTCTCCCACATTTTAATTTTTTTAATCTCCCTTCTTTGCATCCCGTGTATTAAGAAACATGTGATCTTTGCAAGGAGCACAGCGAACAAAATTCTCGCCCATCTCTACCAGCTACGGATCTTTCCGCAGAGGAGGCTAGCGAGGTTGGATCACCCTCTCTGAGGCCGTAGCTGTTTTTCTTTGTGGCCTTGAAGGTGAAAAATGGAAAAATACTACGTCTGGAACACCTTCTCAGGGACGACAGCACCTCAGCCTTAGGGGCAAACATTTTATTCTGAGTACAAATTATTTTTCCGGTACACAATTGAAATTTCTGTCTGCAGCATGGCTGCTTTCTTGTCTTTATAAATTAAGTGGAAGGTTGGCATTTACGCAGAAGCTCTTGAAACGCTGCCCTTTTTTCATTTAGTTGACATTCCAGGCCCGTGTCTTACAGGAAGGGACATTTCTCCTGCTCTCATGTACACCTGCAGAAGTGATATCTGTCGCCTCTAATATACTTGAAAAGGCTACTCTGCCAGGATTAATTATTGTAATAATAATTAATCCTATTCTTGCTGGTTAAAGGGGAAAGGGGGGAGAAACTTGTAGTGAATAAAACTCCCACCTTTCAATTGCCTTGCACTTTTAAAACGCTGTCTTCGGGAAATGTTAATGTATAACAGCGCAACCATAAAATAATTGCTTACCCAGCTTTTTCCAAGAGTGCAGCGAACTCATACCATACAGGCTACTTACACAGGAATAGGAAACCAATAGATTATACTGACAACTGCTTATAAACAATTATATTAAGAGAGGGTGAGTCTAGTTGCGGCTATTAGGGTTGATCAGAGGCAGCGTATTTTGGATTTCCAGATGCTGGGATGTGGGTGTGTGGGGACGTTACATGGATAGATTCCTTTATTTGCGTCAGCCACAGGCCTTTGCAGCATTTGAAATGAAATGTACAAAAACTAAACGCAAGATTATACTTGACCAAAATTGCACAAGTTACATTCTAAAAATTTACATTAAATGCAAATTCCAAAATTATTGCACAGTCCTTTACACATAAAATAAAAATAAGTAAATAAAACAAATAGACTTCTGTTCAATCAAAAAAACTGTGAGAAATTAAGACTGTGATAAAATAGTAGATCTTATTTTGACAGCATCTGCTAAAACTTTTGCAGTTTTTGCTGTCACCTGCTTATTTGGGTCTGCAAGAAGATAAGACACAGAAGCAATAACTGACCGCCCTGGAATAGATAACAGTAGTGGTGATCACCTCTTTCTTCAAGTCTCTGTAAAAAGTACAAAATAATAGTACATGAGCTACTGTTTCGATACTGCTGATGGTATATTCAGTCTTGCATAAGTGAAAGCTCGTCTTTCTTGTTAAGTTTTGCAAATAAGATGCCCATGTGTCAAGAAGACCAGATGGAAAGTAGTGATACCACAGTCAAAATTTTCTTAGGGTGGCCAAATTGTTCTGTCGTTCAATGCCATGTAGGCGCTGTCTAATTAGATCTTTTGCTTCGCTAAACCCCAGAGTTAGTGAATGTTGTGGTGATAGACCAGAGGAGTAAAGTTTTAAAGAGGTGGTCTTCATCCAAACACTCTCATGGGGATCCTGCAGAACGTAAATATTGGCAGTTTCATCTTGTGGGGGATATCTGAACCGAATGGCCACAGAACGTTGCACTAGGTAGACTCTTATGTCTGATCCAGCAAGATGCTTTATCATAGGTGCCCTTTAAATGTTACACAAGACTGCTGTGGGAAAACACCCCTGGTGATCAACCACATGACAGCAGAGGCCTTTAAGTGCAGCACTATGAATGACTCAAGGGAAAAGTACCTCCCACCCATGCCCCTGTTTTTAATTCGACTAATTATTGCTAAGTTCTTGACTTATAAGTGGGACCTGCAACAAAATTGCAGCATGGAGTTGCAGTATGGAGTACTCAAGCTCAGGATTGTTGTTGTTTTTAATGTAAACTTTTTACAGAGGTCGTCCTGCACACTGAGTTGCCCCAAAATGACAACCATTATGAAATGTTTTTCCTTTAAAGGAAGAAGGGACTCGCACGTTACTTTCTTGCAAGCTTTTTTTCTCTCTCCACCCTGCTTGTCTTCTGCTGTAACCACTGGCACTGAGCGGCGACGGATTTTTCCTTTTTCTTTTTTTTTTACTTTTCACAGCAGGCGCGTTGCGGAGGGAATGCCAGTTGCGCCCACCACCTTCACGGGCGAAAATGGTGGGCAGAGCAACGATGACATCTTTATCTAAAAGCGCTGGGGAATTGTGAGCATGGGGCATTCCTGTATCAGGCTGAAAATTCACAACAGTGGGGTTAGGGAATGCAGGGCAATTCACATGTATGTTTCTTACAGGAAAGAAAAGTGGAAATTGCCAAGATCACGAACTTGATTTTAATTAACCACCCCGTGTCCTTTTGACTTTTAAAGATTTCGGATGGGACACCGCAAAGCCAGAACCGACTCGACTGCAGACAACTATAAGAACTGAGTATGTAAGGGGGGGGGGGGAGAAACCCACTTTAAAACTCTCGATCTCAATTCCTTTCTTCCAGTATATTTTAATACAGATATATTCCTGCAATTAAATTTCTTTAAGAATTATGGAAACTGATACTGTGTGATTGTGTCTGTGGTTTTAAAAAACCACATGGTAACCTCTAATATCATGTCTTTGAAGCAAAACAGTTCCACGTTCTCTGCCAAGATATCAAAACACATCATTGCAGTCTGCCGTATCACATGCAGGAAGGAACTTGAACAACTGGAGGTTGGTAGCGTCTGCCAGTTGGACAGTTTATACATTTAATTAATAAATGAATGAATGAGAAATGCAGGAAGAAGTTCTTGTAACAAGAAAAGGTGCAGGGGTTTGCAGGATGGGGTTGGGATGGGGAACTCGATTCTTATTCTGTGTGTACCCCCCCATTTTGATTCTGCTCACGCTCCCAGCCTAGTGCCAGCTGCTATTATGCCCCCCACCCCAAATCACCTTAGGAAATGGGGAGAGGTATAAGACAGTGACCCAGTTCAGAAGACACCTTGAACCACAGCTTTAACCACGGTGAACAAGGCAAAAAGCCTTATTCACCATGGTTAAAGCTGTGGTTTAAGGTGTCTTCTGAACGGGGCCAATGGAAGGCTCCAACAAAGACTGGATGATGTCGTTGACCTGATTCGCACGTCACAGTGGCAATTTTTGGGTTGTTTGACCCAGGAATTGCGGAGATGAGCCACATGCACGAACCATGTGCTCATAATTTCTGCATTTAGTGATCAACCCAGGAATGCCCCTATTCCTGGGTTGTTTCTCGAAGTACAAACCTGGAAACTCTGGGCTGTTTATGGGTTAAATAACCCAGAGTTAACCCAACAACAAACCATGGGCAATTGAAATTACTCTGTTGTTAGTCTATCTTTCAGATAGTTAGACAGACAGACAGATAATTAAGCCAGATCAACTATTTCTCTGCAGATTAGAGGAAAAAAACACCAGTGCTAACGTTTGGAAGGGAGACTTCCCAGCTTTTGGCAGCGGAACGGAAAACAGAAAGATCTTGCAGTTAGAGGATAGCGCAGATTGCTCGGTGGGGACTGGATCAACGCAGCAGAAATTAGCTGGCCACCTGAAGGCATCACAGAGTAGCAACACAGGCGTGGCAGAACAAAGAAACTCAACCACAGCCCAATGGCCAGCGGTACCAAAAGCCATGCTGAGGGGCCCACAGGGTCAAAGTACACCGTATACATTTAAACAGGCTCCTTACCAACAAAAGCCTAAGGAGAGAAAAGCCGATCATCCTCAAGATAACAAAATTATCCAGGTAAAATTAACTGCAACTTTGGTATCTGTTCTGTTTTTTGGGGATTGGGCCTTGCGTTCCCCCTCAATTTATTAATTTGTAACTTCGATTTATAGACGTGTCACATCATCAAGGAAAATTTTATCACTTTCTTAGCTGAATTAGGCTTTTCCACTTTTTAAAAAAATTATCTTGTATACACTTTTTTTTAAAAAAAAATGCCTATTTCCCTCCAAAAGTGAGCAAATTTAGAAGAATTTGGTGAAAACTGTTGATGGGTGTGTTCCCATCGACTTGTTTCAGAATGAGCTAAGTATTCACAAACTCTCTCGCTAGGCATTTGTAAAAAAAAACTTGTCTGTTTTGTGAGAGCCCTCTCTTGCTTCATAATGCAAACCAAGGGTGTTACATGCATATGTATTATTACAGGAATTGTATTTTCTCTTGCCTTGTACACATCCCCCAGCATTAGCGATGGTGAGAAGCTGCCTGGGAATTTGACATCTACCCCACAAAAGATACACACACCTGGGAGCAAGAGAGCATTTTAGATATGGATGAGCACAACCACGTCAAACATTTGCAGGGAACAATCAAGAACATGAATCAAAGAAGACACACACCAAACAAAACGAAGCCTGGTCATTAGTCCAGAGCAATCAGCCAGAGTTTCACCAAGACACGGCGCTCAGCGTTAAAGAGCTTCTGCACATGTGCTGACAAAAGCAGCAGGTTTTGGGCACCCGGTGTGCTGAGTGAAGATCACGCAGGTGCAGAATCTTGCTTAACTTTCAGAGTCCAAGAACTTCTGGCAGGAAATTGTGCCCAATTCATAATAATATGGCTGAGCATTACAAGCGATACATCCAGCCAGTTAATGACAAACTTTGGTGACATCGTGAGTGGAAGCTGAAAATAACCCTAATATCATCCTCATCATCATTTGGGCCTTCCTCTGAAGTGCTCAGCAATTTCACCCTTTTCTGAGTGCGCACGAGCTGTCTTGCACGGAAGTGCTCTGTTCAAATCACTTGCCACAAAAGTGCAGCATTTCCCACATTGGCTCATGAAATTGCCCTAGAGTAAGTAGGTAGAAAATTGATCTGTTCAGTTCAGTTCAGAAAGATAAACCGATTGTATATTCTTACCTCATCCTACCCCGAGTCTCTCTCTCTCTCTCTCTCTCTCTCTCTCTCTCTCTCACACACACACACACACACACACACACACACACACACAGAGGTTAGTTAGGGTTGGCAGAAAAGAAAAAATTCAAAAAGATAATTTTAAATATTGGGGAAGTGGGCTCATGGGAACTCACCCATTGCGTAAAGGTCGTTCATGGATTTGAGTTCTTTTTTCTTTTGCCTCCATGTAGAAGAAAGGGCCAGTACATCAAGCCAAACTGAAAGAAAATGACAATTCCCTCAGAATTATATCTGCCGTTATTGAAAGCATGAAGCACTGGAGTCAGCACACCCATAAAGCTCCACTGTTATTTGAGGTCTTGGGTAAGTACAATAGTGCTGTTGTTTTTTGTATGGAAAATACTGGTTGTGTAATCCCAAAGAAAGACAATTGCTGGTTTTTCTTATGTCGGTCAATACCCTCATCTCTCTGAATAAGGGGCATTTCTGGGTAGTGACACGATAGTCGACTCCTGTTCTGTTTCACAAAATCTACCTTGGAAGAAGCTGCTGTTGAAGAGATATAGGGGGGAAGTAAAAGAGGTCAAAATGGGCAAACCTGACGCAAGATGGCAGCTAGCTGCATGTTGGATAGTCCCAGAGCTTCATTTTCTGACACGTGGTGTGGAAAAGACATACCATTCTCCTTGCTTTTTGAGGTGTCGGCCACAGCCTTAAAGGGCTTTCAAAACAAATCAGGCAACTTCACGGCTGCTAGCGGTCGTGATCGTTAAATGGAACTTCCGGGCACCGGAGCATTCTATCTCAGGAAGCCAGATGTTGGGGAAGAACAACAGGGGACGACTGTCATCATCTTCTTGTCCTCCCTCTGAATTTCCTCGAGCATTCAGCTTGTTATCAATGGAAACAATGCAGAAAAACCAGAAAACCACGTTACAATTGCAGGTTGCATAGCAGGGGAGCCTTTTTACATCCTTGATAGTGAGTGCAAGTAAATCAGGGGCGTCGAAGCTCAGACACCCCTGGAGGCCCAATTTGGCACTTTGAGGTTCCCCAGATACTGACGCCCGCACCCCCTTTCCCCACAACTACCGGCCATTTCGTGATTTCCCAGCTTTCGTGTGTGTTTTTGTTCCCATTCTGAAAGATTGAAATGTCTCTCCCAGCAAGAGCTTTCAACTAAAATATTTTTGGCATTTTGGCAGTGGCTCACCTGCCTTGGAAATGCGCCCTCCCCTGAGCTTTTTCAAAATTGAATTCAGCCCTCTGAAAGAGCTTTGTCACCCCTGAACTAGGTGATCAAACAGTGGTAAGAGGTAATTAATTAATCCTTGTCCATTGATCAAACCTGAAATGTATTATCCCCCTGCCTTTACAAAATCCGCACCTTATTACCACTGCCTCTTCTCTCCTACCTTTTTTTAGTTCTGCTAAAATCCTTCGCTCACTCTTTCCTTTACTGTGATTGTTATTCATTCTTGCTCCTTTACCCTTTTTCCAGCATTCTCTTTTAGACAGTTTCTCTGTCTTCCAAGAAAGTTTCCCTCCATTGTTTTTTTCTGGAGGATCTGTGTGCCTCGGCAAAGTGGGCGGCTTAGGAAAACGCGGCCCAAGTAGAATTGGTAACTTTGCTTACCTCAAATAAAACAATCTCTGTGGACATGTCAGGAAAGGGGGCAGGATCAGGGACGACAGGGTTAAATCATTCACTAAATAAAAAGAGGTAATATCAGCATTCGTTCCAGGGATTGTTTATTATTTGTTGTGTGTATGTGTGGTGAGCAGACAATACGCCGTCAGGGGGTATGATCCTGCTCACTGTAATTGCTTCCTGGCTCTTGCCAGGGAGAGATCCGCTCAGTGGTTGCAGCTCTTCCTCATCCTTGCTTGGGTCAGCACTCACCTGCTCATTCACTCTAGATGAAAGGGTGTGTGATCCAACAGGCAGTTTCTAAAACACCTTAGGACAGCTTTCCCCAAGCTAGAAGCTTCCAGATGTGTCAGTCCGCAACTCCCAGAATGCCGGGAGTTGCGGTCCGACACATCTGGAAGCTGCCGGATTGAAGAAGGCCGCCTTAGGGCAACGTGTTTACAATCGGATCGGTTTTTCCGTATCATTTAGGCGTTCTGGATTCTGCCGTCACCCCCGGGCCGTACGGTGCCAAGACTTTCCTTTTGAGAGATGGAGAGGAGAGCGTGTCATGCTTGTTCTACGAGATTGTAAGTATTTCCTGTTTCTGCTCAGGGACGTGCTAAACGTGCTGGAGAAACCGCTGCTTATATTGTGCGGCAGAAAACACACAAATGATCTGTATGTGTAGACACTCTTAGTAGGGAGTCCCTCTCCCTGCTAGCCTCCAGGGAGCAGCGGCTTGGCAAGGGGGCAGGCGCTAGAGGAGAGGACCATGGGCCAGAGTGGTGTATTGTGTGTGAACCTGTAGGCATACTCACTGGTAATGCTTACTGTTTTTACATGCATAGTCTTTTTCACAAGTTAACCTGTGCAGGGTGGCAATCCCCCTTCTTCCTCTACGCAACTTTACTGTACACTCCCGGAATATGTGCAGCGTTCTAAATCACCCCAATATATACACAATAACATATGATCATTTAAAAAAAAAAAAAAACACCACCACTACAAAGATGATTTCTATAGATCCTAGTTTTACCACCTGACCTTGCCATTTGTGAGCCTTACAGATGCAAAGAAAAATCAGAAATCAGGCAAGAGTTGCAAATTTTACACAGAAGACAGTTAAAACGTCACAATGAAAGGTACAATCATAGGTGAACTGGTAAACAAAAAAGAACCGATTTCAAAATTCACAATAACACATGTTTTGAATGACGGATAAGGCATATCATAACCCTGTTACAAATTTTCCGTCTTAGATTACAAGGGCAATCTACTAAAGTTAATATTGTTGTTCACCAAATGAGTTTCGACCGAATCGTCTTAGTGGCAGATTGACAAAACTTCAAATGGATCCAGAGAACCCAATATCCAAGCAAGTACCACTCAGGATAGATGCGTGTAGTTAAGAGTGGATACTGCAAAATGCTCAGCTGTTCAGCCCTGTAGACTCTGAATAAAAATGTTACATTCAAATCCAAGCACCCAGCATCACTTGGATTTCTTTCTATCCACTTTCAGGGAAATGACCTCCACTATCGATTTTCCTGCCTAGTTATTTTAGGGAGTGTAATTCAGGCTTTAAAAAGGGGGGGGAAGAGAATAACCTTTCGTTCTTCTTCTGAAACAGGACCGGGACCTACCGAGATTAATCAGAGGTCACGTCCACAGGTGCATGGGAAACTACAACGCAAAACAGAAGGTCTTCAGGTGCGTCTCCGTTAGACCCGCCACGGTTACTGAGCAGCAAACTTTCCAGGATTTTGTCAAAACCGCGGACGTCGAGATGGGCAGTTATATGAAAACGAGCAATGAAGTTTAAGTGTGCGCGCTGCAGTTCAAACCTGTGATGGAAGCATGGCAGCTCCAGCATGTATCAGGAAGTGTTAACATGCCACAAAAGGGAAAGGTGTTTAGAACGCCTCTTGTCAGCGGTTGTACGAAAGCAGCATTGTGATGCGCTACGTGAAAATAAAGTCGCTCTTGTTTGTTTCCATTATGTTGGGTGTTTTTTTTGTGTTTTGTTTTTTAAAATGGAGTGATTTATTAGATTTTTCTCTCAGTATAATCAATCAAATGACTAGGCACATGTTCGACTGGGTACAGAACTGCTTGTTGTGAGGCCTCAGATGAGGGTTTTCATGTAGCTGGGAAGTTTTTCTCCCTACCCCATGGAGAATTTGAACAGAGACCAATCATTGGTTTATTATGTCTGTATTTCTATCCTGCCCCTTTCCCTCTTGCGAGGAATCCAATGTGACTTAACCCAGCCCTCCTCCTCTCCACTTTATCCTCACAACAACCCTGTGAGGTAGGTTGGGCTGAGAGTCCATGACCGGCCCGAAGTCACCCAGTGAGCTTCATGACAGAGTGGGGACGAGGACCTGGGTCTCCCGAGTCCCCGTCCAACACTCAAACCACTATACCACACTGTCTCTCATGTGTTCTGTGTATTCAATACAAGCGTGCCCTGCAAGAAAATGTTGCAGCTTGATGTGCAGATGTTGACAGTTCCAGCCAGCCAGGCGTGCTTTCTTCCTGGATATTGCATTCCATTTCCCCCTGGTTTTCTTTCCTTCAAACCCAACATTTCAGCACAATCAATCCTCATGGGGTTGGTTTTGGATACCCTTTAAGCCATTTTTCTCTAAAGGTTCTGCAGGCCTTATGGCTTCCCCCCTGAGCTCCCTCTCATGGGATGCAGGATCCAGCTACATACGCAGCAGCTCTCAATGCCTGAGCACTGAAAGCAGCGGGAGGGATACTTCTTGTTTATAAAACAGTATTGACCCCTACCTGCTGAGACGGAGCTACAAGTAAATGCCTGTTGGATGGATCCTTGGAAGGGACGACCGAAGAAGATGGAATGAAAAGCGAGAGAAAGACGCATAACCTCCACTCTTTTTGCTGGGTATTAATTTAAGGGATGTCGGTGGAAGAATATGGATCACAGCTCCCTCCCCCCAATTTTATGGATAGTCCACTAAACTTTTTTTTTTTAGACTTATAGCATATCCTTATCTACAGAAGCCCAGGAAAGCAGCTCTCTAATCTAAAAAAAACCCACCCCAAACCTGTACATACTAGCAAAAGATGATACGATCTTTCATGTAAAGCTGTTGAATATCTAAGGAAAGCCGAAAACCATTTAAAATACAGCGATCGCGTATTAGAACCTAACCACTAAAATAACCCCTTACTTTTGGAAACTGAAATTGCAGAGGTATCGAGGGACCCACAGATTGCTTGAAATGCGTGCTGAGAGGAAGCTTTGTCAGGAATATTACAAACGGAATAGCAAGAGAATTTCAGCACCCAGCGGAAGAAGGATACTGCAGAGGTTTTCATATCTCTGTCTCTTTGGTAGGTTTTTTTGGTGTTTTTTTTTAAATGAAATTGCTAGGTTGGCCCCCTATCTCAGTTATTGCTGAGAATGGAATTTAAGGTAACTTTCCTGCATTGTGAATGTATTTCGCCGCTTAGTTCAAGTAATTGTAGCAGAAAAAACTAATTTCACCACTATCTCAAATGGATTAGAAGTAATCACAAAATCAATGCTAATTCAGAACTATTACCCGTTTGCAGTTTTCAGAAATTACTCTGAGCTTGCAGCTTTTTTAATGGTTCAAAATATGAACCATCTATTTCATTCTAATGGAACAAAATGCTTTAAAAATCAACTCTTAACGGCTAATCAGAGTAAATTGTAGAGCCAAATTTTCTGTGGCCTTGAATATTTGGTGGAAGACAACCAGTACTTTTAAGGCGCAATCCTATTATGCATCTTTAGACAGAAAAAACTATTTCCCTGTACCTCCGCCATCTCTTATAGTAAGTGTACATTCTTGGTTTTGTTGAGACGATGCAAAAACGAAATCAAACTCTTATCGACAGCATGAATCGCTTTATTATAACACAGTGTTGGCAAATCAGAAAATTCACATTTCAAATCATCAGAAGTATTTTGTTCAACAAGTCAGACACAAGGGAGCGGGGGAGTTAATATTCTAAAAGAACCAGGAGCCACTGAGACAAAAATACGGAAACCACAGCCATGGAAAATACAGCTTTTAGTTACACTAAAAATTATATATAGATTTATTTATATATAGATTTATAGATTTCGAATAAAACCTGAACCTGAACCAGTAATTTGTTGCTGTTTTAAAGAAAGAAGCTCCTTATTATGCATAATTTAACTTGCAGACTGAACTTGTTACAAAAAGAAAAGAGATTTCTCAGTGCTAGCAAAAGTATTGGTAGTTCTTTTCCCAGGAGAGTCTTTGTAGTAATATATATTTGCATAATCTGGATTTAGTCGATGATTATGGTTATGCGCGTCTTATGTGCAGCTTTGCAACATGGACCTTTAAGGATGCCTTTTCCGCATCCGTAAAGGACACTTGCAATGAGGCAAGGCCACCAGGAAACCTGATCTTGCAGAGACACGACGGATAGTCTCCCCAAGATTGGGTGGGTTTTACAGAAGCACTTCATTACTCGTAGCTGCTCTCATGTGGCACGCCACTTGGAAATGACAGACGGGAGAGGAATCACGGTGTACATGCATATGTGTCTCTCTGCGCATGGCTTTGAATGTTTGGGGGAACAGGAAGTATGAGGCACTTTGGCTTCCTGTCCCTGCCCCGTTTCTCTGAATATCTCTTTCAGAGACTTCCACAAGAGCAATGGGTTGGATGCAAAACGTTCCCTTACTCCCGACAGAAGGAGTCCTCCTTCTGTTGGAGGAAGAGATACGCTGAATCCAAGCCAACGTTCCTATGGCAAAAATGATGTCCGCCAACTTGATTATGTTCATCTTTTTACAGGAAAAAGAAAAGCATATCCTCCACTTTTTTTCTACTTGAATAGCCAGGACTGTCTCTCAAATTTAAGACTGTTCCCCGTGTTTCAAGTAGCATTAACAAACTGTACTTTAAAAAAAAAGAAAGATATTTAAAATGATACAAACGACTACAAAATGGAAGCACTGGTTTGTTTTCTGATAGATACGTCAAGAGAAAAGCAGTAATAATCATATTTTTTGACATCATTACCATGTTCGATCTCTAGAAAACAGCTTTAAATAGGAAATTGTTTTGGTTACAACCATATTTTGTACAGATCCTTTAAAAAACAAAACACAAACTTATCGGATTCTGTCCACTCAGAAGACGCATTGTGAGATGCACCCAAAACCCATCAGGGCTAAAGTAATTCCGTTTTTGCAAAAACAAATTTTCTTGTGCATGCCAACAAATCACTTTTCTAGTGAAACACTTAAGTGAACAGTTGTAAACATTACACAAAACCGATCTTCTGAAAAAACAACACACTCACACACATACACACGCACAGAGAAATACAGTTTTTACAACACTACATTTTCACTGGCTGATGAACATTTCGACTTAATGGTCATTACTGATCCCGTTGCGTGAATTTGTTCTATTGTTAAAAGGCACAGGTTGGTTAGGAAAGAAAAGACTGCAAGGGTCCATTTTCCCACTTCCTTTGTCTCTCTCTCTTGTCATTAAGGATTTTCTTTCTACCTTTGAGTTTCTTTACTTTTATTCCCTGCCTTAATAATGAGGAGATTCCCAAACATCTCCAGACATTTATATCTGGAGAAGCATACAATGCAACCAACAACATTGGTTGTCTCTGAGACATCTAGGAACTATCTCGCTCGCTTTGGGCTTAAGAATCAGGTGAGCCAACGAGAAGGCTGCCTGCTGATTTTCAGCAGTAAGCGAGCTGTGGAAGCGCACACAGTCTATTTTGGACACATCTCCTCTCCCAGATTCAGCTTCAGGGAAACCTCCGTTTCCAGTTTGCAGCAGAAGCTGGATGTGCAACCCTGATTGTTTGGGCCCTTGGCAAGACTGTGCCGTGCTGATTGGCTGGCCCTTGCGACAGCCGGGTGGCTATCCCCTCTTCTCTCAAATCGGATAGTTGGGACAGCATTCCTGAAAGTGGATGGTGGGGCTCCTCCATGTCCAGGGTGTGTAGAACAGCTCCTCTGTACCCGGCGGAGCCAGAGAATGAGGTTTATCCATTGAAAAGTGTCGCTCGGATGACCCACCAATTGTGGATGGTATGTCAACCTCGGAAGCAACTAAACATCACTGTGACCACGCAGGCTCTGGATCCCAGATGGATCACGTCAAACATGGAACGATCGTGCACGTTAGTAAGTGAGTGACCTAACAGTTTAAGACAGTTTAGCAGAACACGGGGCTGTCAAATATAGACATGGTTCGGCACCTGGCAAAGGCCCACAACTCAGCAGGTGCCCCCTGAAAAGAGACCCGTGGAGTAGCTCCTCCTCTTCCCCTTCATAACCTGCTGGCTCACCTGCCCCTCACTTTATCCCAGACAATGACGACGGCGAGAAAGGAGCAGGAGATGCCACGGCCTACTCGCTTTCTGGCTCTCTGCCTGTCAAGCCAGGAGGCAGTAGTCATGATGAAGAAGAGGAGGCAGAACGAGAGCATCTGGGGACAACGGTGGTGAAAGGGTCGGCTCGCCGAGGGAGGAGATCCTTTGAGGGCTTCTTTCCCAAGGGACCTCAGAACATCTAGAGCAGGGACTAGTCCCCAATTCCATCTTCCACAGTAACGCAGGAAGTGGAAACACTGAACTCAGCGGCCTGAAGCTGATCTCTGTTTGGTTGAAGTAGGGCAACAGCTGACTGTACCAACTCATGGTCTAAAGGTACTCAGCACTGATGCCATGGAACAGTCCAACGTACATGCTCAAAGCTGGTAGCCTTGGTCGTCAACAAAGCGGAGGTGGGGTACGATCAGCGAGCCGGTTGCTTTTCACTTTGTTTAAGGCAAATGGCATGTCCGTTGCAGCGGATGCCAGTGGCGATACAATCGCTGCCACCGGCACCCACTTGAACAGATTTCTCTACCCCGTTCCAGGTTTCGCTTTGTTAGAGAGGAGACCATGAGCGACTCTACCGACAATGAGTTGTACCTTAGATTATGCGCACCCTAAAACCCCTTCCCTGAGTAGCACATTCTGGCAAAATATAACCCCGGCCAGGCATCTGTATTCGCGCACGCAGGGTCGTCGGCTGGGCACGTTTCAAAGGGCCGTTACAATTCTCAACATGAAAACATCTCTCTCTCTTTCTCTCTCTTTTTCCGACCTGCATCCATGCAACCTGTAGACAACTCCTGGCACCAAAACGTGTATTTTCAGATAAGCAGCTGAACTCAAACCTCGTACATGCGCAGAAATGCGGAAGAAGAGCCCTGTTGAATTGAACCAAAGGCTTACCTAGTCTAGGCTTTCGTCCACACAGAGGCCAGCCTCAACGGGAAAGCCCACAAGTGGAACATCAACGCAATGGCGTCCGCTTGCTCATACTGGCCGTACGGTCTTCACCAACCGCAAACCTATGACCGACTACTCTCCACGGACTCCGACATGCAGAAAGGGCAGGGCTGATCCCCAAATTCTCTTCAACACAGACATCTCCTTCTCTCTCTCTCTCTCTCTTTTGTTTCTTTTACGTAAGTAAAAACAAATCATTATTGCTTAAAAAAAATCAAATAAGCAAACCTGCATTGTTTTTAGTGGCTCAAACTGCTACATATTAAAAAATATTAGCTCAAATTAATTCATTCTTTATATATTTAGGGCATTTCTAACCTGCCCAATGACTGATGTTCTCTGGGTGGGGGGAAGATTACAGCCAGAATTAAGTAAATGAATTATCTGGTTTAAAGATAGCAACAGTCTATAGTGGGTCCATTCTTAAGATGGCAGGAGATCAGGGGTACCCTTTAAGGCGAGATGATGGGGAGGTGTCTCTTGCATCCCATTGCTTCCACGCCATATGCAAAAAATTCTCAAGATTGCCGGTTTATTTCTGGCCAAATCAGGTGATGGAAACACAGTGACCTGTTTTTCTAAGTAAGTAAATGGATGAATGCTCCGGGTATGCATGTCAAAGGTGCAAGGAGAGACATTTTGATGGGTTTTCTTAACACCGTTGAACTCCAGAATCACAGCCGCTAGAAATTCGGGGGGGGGATGATTATTTCTGATCCTGGAGGCTTTTTCATTTAGCCGTGACCAGTTGAGGGCTGCCGGATCTTTAATAGCCGTGTAGAACAAGGAATTTCAGGTGGTGCAGCTTGCCAGGAAATCCCCTCTTCTGCAACTCTATTAAAGCCATGGGGGCCTGCACCCCTTTTTTTTAACCTGAACACCTTACCCTCCACAAATGTGTGAAATTTACTTTCCAAAGCCATCGAAATTGGCAGTTTTCACAGTTTTCACTTCAGACAACACATCTCTCAACGGTGGTTTTAGAACTCCACGGTGGAGTTTTTACACCACCGTTGAGAAATGTGTTGTCCGGCGGGAAAACGCCACCCCACGGTGGAGGTTTTTCTTAGAAAACACTCCGCGCTGAATATCCACCCTGTGCAGATGAGAGTTCCTGCACAACCATTGTGTACTGTGTTGTGTGGAGGGCTCCGTGGAGTTTCCTGTGGCATTGAGTAGACTTTTCCCATTGGCTACAGGGTTTCCTGGCTAGAGCAGCAAAAGGAGGTAGTGCCACTCTAGGAGAGCCACCGGGATTGGTTTTTTTTTTTTTTTGTAGGGATGGCTGATGGGATACCAATGGGAGGACTAGGGAAGGAAAGAGGGCGGAGGAACTGTCAATCAAACGCTATGTTGACTTTTACTCAACTCCACGGTACCCTGCAGTCACACAACGGTGGAGTTGGAACATGTTGTGGGGGGGGGGGGTACCCCCTAGAAACTCAACTGCTGAGTGGAGTTTTCACCCTGCGTGGAGAAACGTGTCGCATGAATGGAGCCGATGAGAAATTAAAAAGTATCACCAACACATTTTCTCTCTCCTTCGAGTAAACTGCAAGAGCGGGCCTTTAAACCACGCCAAATTTCTCCCCCCTCCTTCTCAAACGATGCCTGTGAATATTAGTCACGTGTCCTTGGACACCCCCTTAACCAAAAACAATATAAGTACCTTACCAGCCAGCCCAGAGGGCTGGACTTTTGACGATCAAAAAGAAAGACGTGCACCCTGTACATTTTCACTATCCAAACACATGGATTTCACGGCGCCCCCTTTTTCATGACACACCATGTTTCCCCCCGCCCAAACAGACCTCGGAAGCGCCCCAGCCATCCCATCGCCAGCTCTGGTACAATATAACTCACAAAACAGCACGACCGAGTTGAAAATGGCGGGGTTCGGGAAAAAGTCCAGATAGTTTCACGAGATACAAAAGTGAATTGAGGCTTGAAAAAAGACGTTGAGACACCAAAGAAATTGGGAGGTAGACAGATACCGAGGGGAAAAAAACAGATCTCGAATGATTCGAGGCGCCCACCCATTATATATGTCCGAGGCAGCAAGTCCACCGCCCGTAAACCTGTCATTTTTTTCACGTGTGTATGGAAGACTCATCAATGCCCTTTGGGGTCTTTTGTCGGTCACTCCCTGGCTCTCATCCCTTTGAGCAACAACAAAGAGCAGTCCGTAGATTTCAGACGGGAACGCCCAATCGTTCCAATGGGGACAAAATGCTATAAAATCGTCGGTATGGGCGTGGGAGAGGCGTGCTCTTTGGGAGCGTATTTCGCAAAGAATGGCAGGAAGACCGACAACATGACGCCAACAATGGCCAGCATGTACCCCCATCCGATTTGACAATCGCCTGCATAGAAGACGCTCGAATCCTGACAGTATCTCCTCACGGTGGCAGATCCGAGGCCAAAAGGATAGACCAAAAGCCCAAATCCCATGATGAACACTAGGAGAAAAGACAAGAAGGGGGGGGGGGGAGAGAGAGAAAAAGTCAGTATTATTTAAAGGAATTTCCTCAAAATGTTTCACATATAACATTGTTAGCCCTCTACAATGGGTGCAGAACCGCCAAATCCCCCCCCCTCCCAGGACCTCCAGGTGGTGATATGATTGTGTTTTACATTTCTTTACATGGCCTTATGGTTTTTAATCCGGACAAATTGTTTCAATCCTGCAAGGAAAGTGGGACTAAAAACAAACAAACAGAGCAACTGGGCAAAATCCTGTACAAGTGCGGATTAAAGCTCACAACGGTTTCGGCAATCCTAAATTATAGAAGTGTATCCTAAAGGGTGAGGAACGGCGCCTGGCCTTTCCAAAGACGAGGCTCCTTGGGCAACAGCATACAGGATCCAGTCCCGGCATATTAATTTTTTTACCAGTTCTGAGAAATCTGTTATCGACTAGATGATTAATTCTATCCACGGAAATGCCTCTCGGAAGTTAAAAGGGGAAAGAAAAGAAGTGGCACCGTGGGAATGTTAGAAGGAGATCTGTCCAAACGTGAAATAAGCTAATAAGTTGCCGTTGGGCTTTGATATCCCCTCAGGCATGTGGGAAAATAAACTCATTAAACCCCGATGCGTGAACTGCACACTGTGGTCTCGCCAGCAAAGCCCCGAAGATTCAATAAGCTACCATTGTTGGTGAAAGGCAGCTATCCAGACACATTACTAATGACCGCTTAATGGCGCTGTCCATCAGCGGAGTCATTAGCTGGGGGAATCCACAGAAGAAACAGTGGGAATCTTGTTACAGCTACTTCACGGACACCGTTCAAAATCACCCTCAAACGGCATTAGAAAAAACACCACCCGAACCTTCGGAACTCAAATCTCGTTGGCCCTGAAATCCCATCCCATTTGCCAGCAGCTACATTCTAGGGATCATTCCCCCCCCCCCCCATCCGTTGGAAATAGGACGATCCAGATGTGGTTGCATGCTGATGATACAGAGGCTGCCTCTACAAGAGGCATTTAAAGCTCTTTCAAGGCGCATTAAAAAATTTACCTCTACAAGAACGGAGCGCAAATTGGGCGTAGAGGCGCGTTTTCTCTCCGATTATGCGCATTATCGAATGCGCATTAAATAGTGAGTTTTATTTTGCTCCGGCCGTTAAAGCGCATTTTGACTATGTGAACAAGCGATTCTTCGCATTAACTACCTGTAAAGCGCATTTGAAACAACCGGTAAGGTCACCCGTTGAGTGCTCAATTACCTCCTGCATACAGGCATTTCCGATAAAGCGCTTCAGCGAATATGCGCATAATCGGCTAACCAGGCGTAAAGCCGAATTCTTGTAGATAAGGCCAGAGTGTCTATCCCCAGTCATCCTAGTAGATCTAAGGAGGCTTCTAAGCAAAGCCAGATGAGGTCTGTCGCTTGGAGAACTGGGTTATAAATTACCCCAAAACAAAAGCAATGGGTCTTTTCGAGAGAAAAGCGCCTTCATAAATGGCACACGGATGAGCATATATGTTCCAACTTCAAATGTTTGGAGATACACTTCTCTTGGGGTAGTTGGAAATCTCACAGAGAGGCAGTAAGACTCTATTTGGAGATCAGCATAGGTCATTCTAACTTTGGAGAAGCTTCAAGGGGAAATCTATACAACCAAAGAACTCCTGTACAACCAAAGAACTCCTCAACTCCTATATGGGGGACAGAGCAGACGCTATGAGGTTTCAAGCCCTGATTTTATAATCACACAGAGCAGACAGTACAACCAATTCCTCAAAGCGTTGTGGGACGATCTTTTAAGGAAGGAATAAGTGGGCATATCTTCCTTTTCCAACTTGGTACCTTTCAGATGTAAGAACCTGGTTTAATTGGTTTTTCTGCACATTACAGGGGTTGGACTTGATGATCCTTGTGGTCCCTTCCAACTCATCAACTCTATGATTCTGCCTGTCATGTTGGATCATACCCAGGGTCCATCTAGTCCAGCACTCCATTCACACAGTGGCCAACCAGCTGTCAACCAGGGACCCACAAGCAGGACATGGTGCAACAGCACCCTCCCATCCATGATCCCAAGCTACTGGTGTATATAGATTTACTGCCTCTGATACTGGAGGTGGCACATAGCCATCAGGAATAGTAGCCATTGATGGCCTTCTCCTCCAGGAATTTATCCAACCCCGTTGTAAAGCCATCCAAATGGGTGGCCGTCACAACATCTTGTGGTAGCGAGTTCCATAGTTTCACTCTGCGCTATATGAAGGAGTCCTTCCTTTGATCTGTCCTGAATCTCCCACCCATCAGCTTCATGGGATGACCCTGTTGGGTTCTAGTATTATGGGGGGGGAACACCTCCCTATCCACATTCTCCACACCAGGCATCGTTTTGTACACCTCTACCCTGTCGCTCCCTTTACTCATGCTTTTGCTACACTACACAGTCCTAAATGTTGTGCCTTTCCTCATAGGGCAGAAGCTTCAGCCCCTTGATCATTTAATTGCCCCTTTCTGCACTTTCTCCAATTCTACAATATCCTTTTTTTAAGTGTGTTGATCAGAACTGGGCACAGTATTCCAAGTGTGGTCTCACCATAGATCTGCACGACTCCCTGGCATCATTTCATTATATGCCCTTACAGTTATGATAAAGACGAGGGCAGGAGTGTAGAAGCCACTAACCCCCCCCCCAAGCCTGAATCCGACCTGCCGCGTCCCCCGATCTCACCCATGGAGCCCTTCTTGGGTTGCCCCTGGGGGCTTGGCTTGGCTTCCAAGCCCTGCTCCCTGGAGGATCTCCAGAATTAACCCCGCTGTTATCTCTGACCTCAAATATACACTGGTATTGTCCCGCTCAGGTAGGGACTGGTCAGAGGCAATTCAGTCCCCTGCTGAAGATAATTTCTGCACCCCTGGACTGGGGGTTTGCAGAAAAGGTGGATTTTGGGGAGTGATTCTGTGGAAAGTTGACAACATTTTAGGCCACAGTTCAACAGCAAGGACCGCGTCATTTCAGGGAGCAGGGGTCAATTTGGGGGTGGCAGGATTGGCAAAAGTGGCCGAGCAGAGATCACGATTAGGACAGGCAGGAGATAAGAGCACAGAGATAAGAGCAGAGGGCGAGGGGGTTAAAGATCCCAGAATGCAATTATGATATAAATCATGGTGTGGGGCTTGGCTGGCCACTTCCCACCTCTGCTAGAATGAACCTCTGGGGGAAAATATATATTTGGTTTTGAGATAATCAAGTAGTTCCTCCGAGCCTCCAAACGCATCCGACCTCGTTTACCTTTGCTGGGCTGGTTGCAACCTGACTCATTCATTTATTTTGTTGCTGCAACCTTTCCAACCCTTAATCCTCACTTCTCCCCACCCCTGCGACCCCTAACCTATTAAGAATCCCCTTACTTGAGTCCTTCGCCCGAAAAGCCATTGTCAGCTGCAAGATGTTTTATAGCCGAGAGCGCAAGCATCAATTTAACAGAAGGTCACCTTTTATTTCTGCTTTCTAATCTCCCGGGCTTGGAGAGAGAGAGGGCGCCGTTTCCCTCGGCTGTACGTTACCCCATCTGTACAGTAGCCAAGAGTTTCCACTCTAGAATCAGCCTTCTTCAGGAGGATTTATAACCCGGCGGTAAAACATTACATTCAGGCAGGGAAAACTTATGTTCTGCAGCCTCTGATTAACCAGGGAGAGAGAGAGAGAGCACATAGAATCATAGAATCACAGAATAGTAGAGTTGGAAGGGGCCTATAAGGCCATCGAGTCTGCTCAATGCAGGAATCTACTTTAAAGCATCCCTGACAGATGGCTGTCCAGCTGCCTCTTCAATGCCTCTAATGTGGGAGAGCCCACCACCTCCCTAGGTCATTGGTTCCATTGTCGTACTGCTCTAACAGTCAGGAAGTTACCTGGGAAGGTACCATGGGAAGGTACTGTGTACTACGTTGGCATAGTTGGATGTTTACTTCAGTACCGTCTACCCTGGCTAGAGGAATGTCCTGTTCTGTGGTTATGTGAAGCTCCCAGGAGAGCCGGTAGCATCTGATGGAGACAGAACAAGGCAGGGAAAGTCCAATCTGGTCAACAGAATCAAGTCATAGTAAGCTGTGGTGGCTACGGAGCACCCAACAGCCACATTTCGCTGATTTGCCAGGTCAATTTGGCCCTTTGGCTCTGTAGCTGCACTGGAGTGCCCAAAGGTAGTCAGTCTGAAAAGAAGCTCAATTAACCATAGTAGCGCTCTGTAGTGCTATGGACTGGTCTGCCACTGAATTTTGGAGGGAAATGAGCGATTTTAGCAGGGTATATGTGTGTTTGGAGGTGCCCTGTGGACTGCAGCCTGCACCAGGAATCAAAAACGGTACAGCCCAGAGGACGCTTTGGTACCTCAATGAGGATAAGACCAGCCTGGCCTTGGGCAACGGTTCTTCATCTACTCCCCGCTGCCTTCTGTAACAAGGGCCCATGGACGGACAAGCTAACCCCCAGACAGGGGAAGGGAACTCCCTGTGTTTGCAAAATCTGCAATCCAAATAGGACTGCCTCTTCAACAGGCCTGGTGTTTGGCACGGCTGGTTGAAATGCCAGGGGTGAAACGGACCTGGCGCCGGCCCGGCCTTTTGTTCGAGGAAACGGCTGGCCCAGCTGTTTAAGAATTGGCAAGATAGTGATCCATTATCGATGATCCCCGTTGGTAGCCCAGCAGTGACGTTTCATGCCGACAGACATTTTCCGCATGGCCTTCAAAGGCAGGCCCATGTGCTGTCTAATCTAGCTGTCTAATCTAGCCGTTGGCAGAGAGAAGTCTTCGATTAAAATGAAGCAACTACAATTCACGGTGGAGTTTCTAGGTGTTGTGACTCAGCTGGGAGAAGGATTTTCAGGTGATCAATCGGAGTCAGTTTCTGATGCAGAAGAGACGGCACCAGAAATATACCAGCCTGTGTGGGGAGTGGGGAAGGTGTCTCTCACGGGCTCTTCACCAGCTGGGAATGAATTTTCGCCAGCCCTTATCTCTGAAGGAGGGGGTAAACAACTCACAAACTGCGAATCAGTGTTCTTCCGAGGGGGAGGGCACTGAAAGCCTAGATGATTCTCAAATCTGCCACAGACTATAGCAGGCGGAGCAAAAGGAAGTGGGAGAGAAGGTCGGCCCGGTTAGCTTCTCGCCAAAGGCTTCTTCAGAACCAGCCTCCCTGAAGTTAAAGCATACCGGAAAAGGACTTTCCCTTTTTCCTTGAAAGGACAATTGTCTTGCTTAGTTTGCATAATCTTGCCTAGAGAAAAGCTCCTAGAACTATAGAGTCCCTTCAGGTGGGAGGAGATGTTTATTGCCTGAATAAAGCTTTGTGGATTACATGACAGACCTCTTTATTGTCTCCCAATACAGTGAGGGGTGTTGGGAATCACGACACTAGATGGCAGTAGAATCCAGCTCTCGACCAACCTAATGCATGGGAAATGTTCCTTGCCCAAATGGGGAGAAAACAGAGCTACGGATTGTTTCCTTCCTCTAAGGACAAGGAGAGAGACCAGCCTGAAAGTCCCATTAGCTACCCAAAGGGACCAACTGCTTTATTTCAGGGGGCTTACAATTAAGATGCCAAACGCCTAATTGTTGTGTTGGAAACGAAAGGTCAGCTGTCTCCCGAGGGCTCCATTTAAAAATAATAATCAGAAGACACCTTGGCAGACAGATCTTCTGTGGCATGCTAACCTTACACCTGCTTTTTGCGGCCATCGCTATTAAGGCAACGCCGCTCGTAGACGACCTACACAAAGCTACGGGTGGGTGTACTAGCCAAACCTGGAACGGCGTTCTCCAAACCCCTCGTTGAAACTCGTTCCGTTTCATGTCCGTATCGCACCGCAATCTTTTGTGTGCATTGTTCCTTCCCGCGCAGAAATTTGCGCGTGTTTTGGTGCGGATTTCTTCCACGTGTACTCACCCGGGGTGCGAATCTTGGAAATGGATGCATCCTCCTCCTGTTGGTGAAAGCATGTTTGTACGCGTGTTTGGCGGGAAACTCGGAAAAATACAGACTCCAACCCCATGTTGCGTGTCTGGTTGGTGTGAGCTGGGTGAATCCTGATTAAACATGAACTGGGGAGGATTTTTCATAGGACCCTGCACAAAACCTATTTGGAACATTGCCACGCTGCCATATAAAAATGCACTCTGATGTATCATCTTGGGTAATGACACGTTGCTTTTGCACGCCTTGAGGAGGGGGGAACCCTGTCTCTGCTTACGGGCAGACCCTTTAACCTAAAGCTGCTATTCATTAACAGCAACAGAACCCCATAAGACAGATATAACTACAGGGACCACATCTTTGTCTCTGCTCTGGTAACACAATTAGAGGATCTAAATACTGCTGTCCACAACATCAAGGATTCATACACCAGCTCATCTTCCAACATCACATAGAATGCTCTTCTGCCTTCTACGCAGAGCAAACCGGTCAGTCTCTCTGCAAAAGGAAGGATAAACAGACACTAATCTAACAGTCAGAAACCAGTGGGAGAAAGTGAGTCAAGGAATGGATTAAAAATGCTTGGCCAAAGCCAGACCGGGCTTCACAGGATCCTAGTCCTCAGTAAGGTCCCAAAGCGACATCTAGGCATGACTTCGTTGTGCGTGTGTTTGATCGCCTTAGGCGAGACTCTCTTTCTCTTAGCTTTCCCAACAGGGGGACAGTTATGCTGATCTACCTTGCAGGGTCGTTGTACAGCCGACACTACAATGATGATCATGATGAATTACATTTATATACCGTCCCATGGCCAAAGCTCTCTGGGTGGTTTACAAAAATTAAAACTCTGGTCACTCTGAAACGGCTGTGTGTTTTATTCCAGGGGCCCATCTGTTGAGATCATCTCTGGGAAATCCTTTCCAGGGATCTCCATATGGCCTGAAGCATAGGAATCATAGTCCAACACTTCTAGAGACAAACAGGGGATCGAAAGCAAACTGGAATTCCTCTAGGACCGCAGCTGATCCAGTCAGCGACCACAGAACCGTGGCGTTAAAACAAAGGCATTTCATGGGTTTGGACCGCTATACCATTCACCAAAATCTACATGAGGAAAATGCTGGATTCTCATTGATGCTCGGAGCATCAGAAAATTATGCGCTTATGCGCTGAACAGAGAGCTGTAGACTCAGACGTCGACTTTTGTGGGGGTGTACTCTCTCTCTCTGCAAGCCGCTAATGAAGTCTCCTCAGCGGGGTCAAAGAAAGAGTGTTCAATTCATCATGCCCGCTCCCCGGTCCTATAAATGTTCAGAAGAGCCCCTGTTCTCCCATCTCCTCGTAAAACAAACCCAGCTCCAGCAATGCCACCTTCCTCCCGCCAGCAAGCCCGCCCCCCCCCCGGCCCGTTTCACCTGACTGCTTCCAACGGGCCATAAATCAGCTTCGGAGCAGAGGCGCTTCGGGGTGGGGAAACGGCCCTTTCCGAACCATCTCCACTCTTTTCCTCCTAGTGGTCGAGTGGGTGGCTCATTCTTTTCCCGGGGCAGACAGGCCACCCAAGTCAAAGATTGAGCGGCTTTCCCTCGACCGCCTACCCTCCCCATGTATCAAACTAAAGCTCCCATCATCCCCTGCCACCACCATTGGCTGGTCATGATGGGAGGTGTAGCCAAGCTAGGGAGGGACCTGTCCGTCTTCATTCTGCTCATTTTCCCCACTTTTCCAACCTTTTCCTGTTTCTCCATCACTCCGCAACTTCTTTTTGAAGCCGTGTGTGTGGCGGACATTTCCCTCAACACTGTAGCTCAGTGGCAAATGATCACAGGTTGGATCCTCAGCATCTCCCGGTAGGGCTGGGAGAAAGGACCCCTGTCTGAAACCCCTAAAGAATTTCTGCCGGTCCGGGTAGCTCAGAGGTAATAAAACTTTCAGGTCTGATGGGACCATTGGGGATATTTGAGGAACTGTCCTGGGCACCACCAGACGGAGAGGCGGGTAAGAAATAAATTGTTATTATTATTATTATTATTATTGTTGTTGTTGTTGTTGTTATTATTAAAATGGCTGCCACGGGAGGCGTGGCTAATCATTAAAGGCAAGTCACCTACCCCAAAGGCTGAGTTTAAGGAAGGACTAGGGGCTGCGCTTCAAAAGACTAATCAACCACTTTGAACCCACGGTTTTCCGCACCAGCAGAAACCTATTTCCTGAAAGGCAATTTCTTTTTATCTCACCTTCCCTCCTCTGCCAGCCGTTCCTTCCCGTCTCTCTCTCTGTCTCTCTGTCTCTCTGTCTCTCTCTCACACACACACACACACACACACACACAGAGTGAGAACCAGCGTGGTGAAAGTTGTTAGATGACTGGATGGGGACTCGGGAGCTCTGGGTTCGAGTCCCAACATGGCAATGAAGCTCACCGGATGACTTTGGGCCAGTCCCCGACTCCCAGCCTACCCTACCTCACAACAACAACCCTGTGAGGTAGGGCAAAAGGGGCATGGCCAAAATACTAGCACAGTGGAACTTCACGTGCTTCCTGCCGGTCACTGCACTTCAGGAGAGGCATGGCAACCTTTAAGCATGGGAGGGAAAGTGTATAAGAGCCGGGAAAATCACCAAACAATCGGCATTCAAACAATTTGTTCCCCTTTTCTGTGTGTGCATCTCCTCGGCCGAACTGTGCCAAATGCTTCAGAAAGGGACGGATTTTGACCGCCAACGTTTGTCTTTGGGTCCAGGAAGTGCGAATTCGGTACGTTCACACTGAAATGCGAACCGAAGAGATTGCTCATCCATCCCTGGTTAAAGGAGCAGCAGTGTTTCCAGGATCTTCACCCACGACCAGCAGAGAGTAGACCCTTCCCGGTTACTCGCGCGGCCTTCTCTATGGCACGTACCCAACAGAAGGCTGCCGCCGCCACAGCACTCCTTTATTTACGCGCAGAACAACAGCTACCTCTATCGGGAACAAATTTCCTATTAATCACCCCTCCCTTATCTCCGAAAGAAAGAGCAGCTGATCTCAAGGGTACACATATTATTCGCTTTGTTTTATAGTGCGAGGCAGCTGCGGATCTCCTGGCAGGCAAAAAAAATATCCTTTTGCCAAGAAGAGAGAAAGAGAGAGACAAAGAGAGACTTCTTTAGAGGTGAACCGGGATCTTCCGTTAAAAAAATTATCGGATGTTCAAGCGCACATTAGAACAGCCATTCTTAAAAGCGTACATTTCTAAGAATAGTTCTTTTTTAATATTATCACGGCCGCGTCGGCTTGTTTTGTTATTCTGTTGCGTGAGGCTTTCAAACAGCCCTAAGGGAACCAGATAACAGAAAGACTTTGCTTTTTTTTTAATGTTTAAAAATCTCCATACAGCTCTACACGATTTTCGAATGCCGGGAAGGCTGTGATATTTTTGAAGGAAAACGCAATCTAACTCTTTTAAGGAAATGAATCGGTATTAAGTGACGCCGGCATCCTAGCATCTCTGTCATCGTCTGGGCCGGGTGCAAAGGGCTGTGGACAACCTACAACTGCTTAACACGACATGGCATGGAATACAGATAAAACCCATGGCTTAAGATCCACCAACAATGCTCTGAATTACAGTAGCACGGAGGAGTGGTCACAGTAACGGAGGAAGCTGCTTTAGACTGAGCCAGATCTGTGGTCCGCCTGTCTCAGAGGTAGGCTAACTTGCCGCCCTCCAGATGTCATGGACTACCATTCCCAGAATCCCCTGACCATGGCTGGGGCTTCTGGGAGCTGTAGTCCCAAACATCTTCAGGGCACCAGGCTGTCCCCTTTGAAATAGCTCGTTGGGTTGCATCGAATGGGCTGTACCCAAAGTTGGTCTAACATGTTCCACTTGTTTCAATAGGTCTACTCAAAGTAGGACCACTGCGGGATTTCCGCACCTCGGATAGCCCCTTTAGAGTTCTGATGGAAACCCGGAGTGGATTCGCCAACCTGCGGACCTTGGAGCCGCCAGCCTCTGCTGGTTATTTGGGGTGGATCGGGACCCATCAGCTTTACCTGGTGGAGCAGGACACTGCTGGTTTACTGATGTGGATCCACAGGGCCGCCAGCATTTTCGGGATGCCCCTTGGGAGCGTGGCGACGAAGGGTGCCACATTTCAAGCTGACCCCCGCTCCGCTGAGAACGGCTCACCCAAAAGCTGAACTGGTGAGGTCGAAAAGCGAAATGCTTCACTACAAAATCGGCAAGTCCATTGCATGTTACAACAGTGGCCATTCTGCTCAAGACGCAGCGTGGTGCAGGGGTTAGAGCGTCCCAACTAGGTCTGGCGAGATCCAGGTTCAAATCCTTGCTCAGCCCTGGAGCTCAACCTTGGGCCAGTTGCCCTCTCTCAGCCTGACCTACCTCGCAGGGTCGTCGTGAGGATAAAAATGAGGCCACGCCTTGATCTCCATGCAGGAAAGGTGGGAAATCACTGAAGTAGAAGTATACAATGTATCAGCGTTGTAAATAAATATTGTAAATAAAATGAATCAATCCAGGCTCGGCTCAGTGCCTCCCCAACCGGGTGCCTGGTAGATGTGAAGGACTACAAATCCCATCATCCCAAAACAGCATGGTGGAAAAGTTTGGGGGAAAAGGATCCCCAGGAAGGAATCGTCTTGAGGGGAGATGCTAAATTCAGCACCATGGCCAGCTCCCAGATTGTCTGGAAGAAAAGGGAGGTTTTTCTTTCGTTTGTTAGACCCCATGCAAGGAGGGGGACAAATTTACAGTAGGGCAGGAAGATTTAACCCCCCACCCACCCAGGCCCAATGGTCCCAATCCTTACCCCAAAGCAAAAATATAGGATCAGCTCCACGTTACGTGTTTAATGCAGCACGTAATTTCGTCTGAAGACTCGGGGAGCGGAGTTCGAATCATCGCAGAATTTCGCCTTGAGTAAACTCTGGAGGCAAATTTACAGATTCCTGCTCAGCAAGAAAAGCCAAGGAGAAGGAACTTTTGAAAAGGGGAGTTACGATAAAAACAGCAGCATTTTTCAGTGGAGTTTCTCACCTCGCTCATAGCCAAGAGACTTTCCCGTGCTGTTTGGAAAATTTCCCCTTGATTTCCTGGCCAGGTCGTGCCTTGCAACAGAGGTGGGCAGACTCCAAGCTTGCAAGATTTACTGGTTTTCTTTTTCACTAGAACCCCCAACCCCCAGGTCCAACGACCAAAAACAGATGCAAAACGGTGGCTCAATTGAGGTGGAGCCAGTAGGAAATGGTGGCTTGGGGGAGGAGCTAGATCCAAAATCCTGGCTCACAGCTAATCACCAACTGCCATTCGTGAGCAGTTTTGCTTCTTCTTTTTTCTCTTCCCTCCCAATCGCCTTTTCCTTTCGTGCCGTGGCTTTTAGATTGTAAATCCGAGAGCAGGACAGTCTCGTTACTAATTTCAACCAAGGGTGAGCAATTCATACTCCCGTATTACAGGTGAGGACTGCGGTAGGTCAGAGTGCATATTTGTTAAATGTGCATTTATAAAAACAACAACTTGCCATTGTAAAAGGTGTTGGGAAGTCAGAAACATTTATTGATCTATTGTGGGTTGCCCACCAGCCCACCAACCCCTCTGCCTTATGAAAAGTTTTCTGGTCACATAGGAGCCTCGGTGTTCAGTCAGGCCATGAACCCATTGTCTTGAGACCCAAGTTCAAATTCCCACTCAGGCTTGAAGCTGCCTGGATAACTGTCAGACAGCTATCTCTCAGACTGTCCCACCCCGCAGGGCTGTTGTGAAGATTCACACGGCAAGGACAGACACAGACAATGTCATGAACTCCCTAGAGAAAAAGCAGCGCAGAAAAACATAACAAAGGCAGACAGACTGATTTTGAAGATTCGCCTCGAGGTTTTAAACAGACTGGTGGCAAAACCCAAAGTTACATGACATCTGTAGCTCAGGACAATGCCTGCCCCCCCTCAAAGTGTTCTGTTGACAAAACCAGGACTGGTGTTTTAAAAAAGAAGCACATTTCAATCCCTGTGTGGCTGTCCTTTGGTGGTTGCTATGGTGCCGTGGCACATTGTTCCGCACGGCGGAGGAAACCCTGGTGTCCGTCTCGCCTCTTGACCAGTCTGACACTCGCTTTCACTGGCCCCCGGACGCCTGCAGCATCCCAAAACGCCCAGCTGCAAAGAGAAACGCTTGAGAAGATGAGAAAGAGAAGGAGCCGATTGTCCAGCCTTGATGGCAGACATGTTGCGAGGCCTGAATTCTAATTGAGCCGGAGAGGAGGGAACGAGCGGCTGAGGCAGCAGGGTCAATTTAGCCCCCCCCCCCCCGGAGCCACCACAAAATGGAGTTTCTTTCTTTTGGGAGACTTGCTTTTGAAAAGGGAGGGTTTTGAAAAGGGAGGGACATAACAGGATTATCTTGGGCGGTGTGTGTGTGAGATACGATCAAGGATGAGGTGGCCTCGTCTGACTTCTGAAACACACCTCTCCTTTAAGTTGGAGGGGGCTCCTCCAGATATTTCGGCCTACAACTCCCATCAGCCCTAGCCAGCAATGGGTTTTGTAGTCTGAAACCTTTGGAGGATGAGGAATTGTCCACCCTGGCACATTTTGGGCTCGGCATAGGAGATGAGCCCGCATCGTGTCCTGCTGGCGTGGTTCCCATTGGGGCATCCCATTGGCCCTTGTGCGAAAGCGGATTTTGGACATCCTAGACTTCCAGTCTGATCCAGCATGGCTCCGTAAGGCACTCCGGTTTTCTTTGTTTGCTGCGAGACACCCCTCCAGGACGCCTACCTCTCTGGAAATGGTTGTTTTCATTGCCTCTTTCGCACCAGGTTCGTTTAGAATGGGGCTACAGAGTTTGAACCGTCCCCCAAAAAGTTGCCCTCCAAAACTTAAAGCCCGGAATTAAGGCCTGTGGTCAGTTGCTGGGTGGCTTGGTTGTCAGGGGACCAGACAACAGCCATGGAAGAAGGCAGGGCCGCCATTACTAGGAAAGAGGGCCTGGGATGATTGATAGAGGTTTCGCCAGTGCATGACATCACCAGGTGTGATGTCATCAGTGGAGGAGGAGGCTGGCCCTCGGTTGCTAAGAAACTCAGCTTGCGCCATGGCACCAGGAATGGGTGTGTCCTTGGTTGCTGGGGGCAGAGCCTCAGCCGCTAGGAGACGAAGCTTTGTTGGTTGCTAGGCAGCGTGTCTTCATTGTCCCGTTTTCCATTGCAAAGGTGGACAGGTTTGTTCCACTAGTGGGTCATTATCGGGTCTACCGTTGACGTACTTTCCCTTAATTGTGTTATGGGAGGGGGGATTTCCCAGGGGTCCCCGATACCACTTATTTCCATCTCTTCGTTGCTGTCCCCCTCCGCCAGCGCTGCCGTATGCCCCTAGCAGGGGCAGCCCGAGAAAGGGTTTGACGAGGGGCATCCCGCCCCATCATGGGGAGGGAAAAAACCTCCCTGCTCCAAAAGCTGTGCCCATGTTGCATCAAAGGAGGCCAGAAGACGCCTGAGAAAGACCTGGACGAGCTCAAGAAGGAAGTGGACCTCAACGACCACAAGCTGTCTTTGGATGAAATCGGCCTCAAGCATAAGGTGGATTTATCCAGTGGTCTCACAAAAGACCGGGCAGCCGAGATCCTGGCTCGGAACGGCCCCAACGCCCTGACGCCTCCCCCAACCACGCCGGAATGGGTCAAGTTCTGTCGGCAGCTCTTTGGTGGTTTCTCCATGCTGTTGTGGATTGGGGCCATGCTTTGTTTCCTGGCCTACAGCATCCAAGTGGTGGTGGAGGACAATCCCATGGAAGACAACCTGTACCTGGGCATAGTCCTGGCAGCCGTCGTCATCGTGACAGGCTGCTTCTCCTACTACCAGGAGGCCACGAGTTCCAAGATCATGGACTCCTTCAAGCACATGGTGCCTCAGCATGCCCTAGTGATCCGGGATGGTGAGAAGATGCATATCGCCGCCGAGAACGTGGTCGTGGGGGATCTGGTGGAGGTGAAAGGAGGGGACCGGATTCCTGCCGACCTGCGGATCATCTCCGCCAGCGGCTGCAAGGTGGACAATTCCTCTCTGACGGGCGAGTCGGAACCGCAAAGCCGGACCCCAGAGTTCACTAACGAGAACCCGCTGGAGACGCGCAACCTCTGTTTCTTCTCAACGAACTGCGTGGAAGGTACCGCCCGGGGCATCGTTATCTTGACGGGGGACCATACCGTGATGGGCCGCATTGCCTCCCTGGCCTCCAGCTTGGAAGAGGGGCCCACTCCCATTGCCAAGGAGATAGAACACTTCATCCACATCATCACCGGGGTGGCCGTCTTCCTGGGAGTGTCCTTCTTCTTCCTGTCCCTCTTCCTCGGCTACAACTGGCTGGATGCCGTGGTCTTCCTCATTGGCATCATCGTGGCCAACGTTCCGGAAGGGCTCCTGGCCACGGTCACCGTGTGCCTGACCCTGACGGCCAAGCGCATGGCTCAAAAAAACTGCCTGGTGAAGAATCTGGAGGCCGTGGAGACGCTGGGCTCCACCTCCACCATTTGTTCAGACAAGACGGGCACCCTGACGCAGAACCGCATGACCGTCGCCCACATGTGGTTCGACAACCAGACTCACCAAGCAGACACCACCGAGGAGCAGGCAGGGGCCATGATAGGCAAGCGCTCACCCACCTGGACAGCCCTGGCCCGCATCGCTGGCCTCTGCAACCGGGCTGACTTCGGAGCAGGGCAGGAGGACGTCCCCATTGCCAAGAGGGAGACCACCGGTGACGCATCAGAGTCCGCCCTCCTGAAATGCATCGAGCTGTCATGTGGGTCGGTCGCGGTGATGCGGAGAAAGAACACCAAGGTGGCGGAGGTCCCCTTCAACTCCACGAACAAGTACCAGCTGTCCGTTCATGAAGCTGAAGACAAGCCCAAAGGTCACCTGCTGGTGATGAAGGGGGCTCCCGAGAGAGTGCTGGACTTCTGCTCCACCATCCTGCTTCAGGGGAAGGAAGTGGCCCTGGACAAGAAGATGCGGGATGCTTTCCAGAACGCCTACGACGAGCTGGGGGGACTGGGGGAGAGGGTGCTGGGCTTCTGCCACTGCTATCTGCCCGAGCGCCAGTTCTGCCGGGGCTTCAAGTTCGACGTGGAGAAGCTCAACTTCCCCATCAATAAGCTGTGTTTCGTGGGGCTCATTTCCATGATCGACCCGCCGCGGGCCGCCGTGCCAGATGCGGTGGGCAAATGCCGAAGCGCTGGGATCAAGGTGATCATGGTGACCGGGGACCACCCCATCACCGCCAAGGCCATCGCCAAGGGCGTGGGCATCATCTCCGAGGGGAACGAGACGGTGGAGGACATCGCTGCCCGGCTCAAAATCCCCGTCAGCGAAGTTGACCCCCGGGAAGCCAAGGCGTGCGTCATCCACGGCACTGAGCTCAAGGACATGACCTCTAGGCAGCTGGACAGCATCCTCCGGAACCACCCGGAGATCGTCTTTGCCCGCACATCCCCGCAGCAGAAGCTCATCATCGTGGAAGGGTGCCAGCGGCAGGGGGCTATCGTGGCCGTGACGGGCGACGGGGTGAACGACTCGCCGGCCCTCAAGAAAGCCGACATCGGCATTGCCATGGGCATCGCCGGCTCGGACGTCTCGAAGCAGGCGGCTGACATGATCCTCCTGGACGACAACTTCGCCTCCATCGTGACGGGCGTGGAGGAAGGCCGCCTGATCTTCGATAACCTGAAGAAGTCCATCGCCTACACCCTGACCAGCAACATCCCTGAGATCTCCCCGTTCCTGCTCTTCATCCTCCTCGACATCCCGCTCCCGCTGGGCACCATCACCATCCTGTGCATCGACCTGGGCACGGACATGGTGCCTGCCATCTCCCTGGCCTACGAGGCGGCAGAGAGTGACATCATGAAGAGGAAGCCGCGGGACTCTGAGCAGGACAAGCTGGTGAACCAGCGCCTCATCAGCATGGCCTACGGGCAGATTGGCATGATGCAAGCCCTCGCCGGCTTCTTCACCTACTTCGTCATCATGGCGGAGAATGGCTTCTTGCCTGGCACCCTGCTGGGGAGCCGGGTGGACTGGGACAACCGCTCCAAGAACGACCTGGAGGACAGCTACGGCCAGGAGTGGACATACGCTCAGCGGAAGAAGGTGGAGTTCACCTGCCACACTGCCTATTTCATCAGCATCGTAATAGTGCAGTGGGCAGACCTGATCATCTGCAAAACCCGGAAGCTCTCCCTCTTCCACCAGGGCATGAGGAACTGGGTCTTGGTCTTCGGCCTTCTGGAAGAGACAACTTTGGCCGCCTTCCTGTCGTACTGCCCGGGGATGGACCTGGCGTTGCGGATGTACCCGGTCCGGATCACCTGGTGGTTCTGTGCCCTCCCGTTCAGCGTGCTGATTTTCGTCTACGACGAGATTCGGAAACTCATTATCCGTCAGAACCCAGGAGGCTGGGTAGAGAGGGAGACCTATTACTGATCTAGTTGCTCGTGGCTTTGCATTCCGAAACCCGGTGGAGGGTGCGATATTTTTGGGTGCGGAACGTCCCGAAACCTTATTTAAAAATGGAAAGAGTGCCGTTCTGATTTTCTAACTAAATAAAGGATTTTAAAAGAAGAGAGAGACCAACCCATTCATTTATTTCCTGTCAGTCCCATCTTCCCCAAATTCCTTTTGTTGAGCTGATAAACAGAATTGGAAAGTGAAGTGAATACAAAAGTGAAAGAATGAATTTCTGCAGGTTAACAAAAGAAGCCCAGAGCCCCAAAAGAAGAACGAAACAAAGGAAACAAAGTTTATCATGCAATTTGAACACAATATAAGCGTATAAACATGCAGAACCTCTTTCAGCCCGTGAACCTGAATTCCTTTTTGGAGAAGCTCTTGGCTGGGGGGGGTGGGGGGGTGTAATTCCAGTGGTGGGCGGAGCCAAAGGCAAGGGGACAGGCCCCAAATACCAAAATATTGACGCTTGCTGCCGGTCATTAAGACTTAGGAGAAGCGTTTCAGCTTTTCAGAATGGGGAAAA
Organism: Anniella stebbinsi; assembly: GCA_029215795.1. Lineage (NCBI taxonomy): Eukaryota > Metazoa > Chordata > Lepidosauria > Squamata > Anniellidae > Anniella > Anniella stebbinsi. The sequence goes on from JARDYH010000009.1 coordinate 16,497,489, forward strand.
AACGCAAATTTGGGGAACCGCTGGTGATTGGAAAATGGGTAAAACAGTGAGGGGGGAGAATGTGACCTTTTTGGGAACCCAGTCCCATCATCCCTTGCTGGCCAACAGCAAGGGATGATGGGAGTTGCGGTTCCACAGCAATGGGAGGTTGGAGAAGGCTGTTCTGTAAGGACAACACTGCTTTCCCTCCCGCCCCTTTCACCTTCGAGATTTCAGGAACCCCGTGGCTGCACCCCTGTGGTCCAGCAAAGCGATCATATTTGAAGGCGTCCACATCCTTCTGTTGCTGCTAGAATTTCTCCAGCAAGAGACTGGGAATATTGGGGCGGTTGTGGGGGGAAGAGAAAGAGAAGAGACTCGCTTTTGGGGTTTAGCAGACTACAAATAAGCCTTGAAAGGCGGTTCCACCCACCTCCACAAGCCCATGAAAGTCTAGTTTTTCCTAATGTCCGACCTAAATCTCCCCTCCACAAATCCCGGGGATCTTGGGGTAGCAGCAAACAAACTCCTGCCCACTTCTGCATCATTATTGATTACTCTTTATTACATTTCTATACCGCCCCCCCCTTCGCCGAATCTCTCAGGGATTTGAAAAAAAGGGCTATCATGTCCTCCCCCAGGCGAAACGCACCCCGCTTTTTCAATATTTCCGCACTGGCCTGGTTTTCCAAAGCCCTGACGACCGCGGTGGCTTCTGAACCTGTTCTAAGGAAAAAGCTTTCCCTAAAGTTGCGCTGGACTTGTTTCTTTCCCGTTTACTCACCTCCGTTCCCCGGGTGGCATGCGTCGGCTGAGGTGGATCTCTGGCTGAAATATTCTTCACTGGTTTAGGCAGGAGAATACAGAATGATCCTCATCAATCCCGTTTTGTGCGCCTGTCTCCCTGATGGCTACAGCTCTCCACGTTTTCAAATTTAATTTAATTTGAATGATAATTTAAACCTCGTTGGATGCAGATGGGGGCATCTGCAGAGCAGCTGAAAATAGGGTGAGGGGATTCAGGGGGGCGGAGGCCATAATTAACGCACAGCAGGACTGTTGAGCACATGATGGCTGAGCTTCAGTTGACGGGTTCGTGGCGACTGACAAAAACCACTGTCAGAAAGATGCCCGCTCACACGAGAAACTGGGACCCAAAACACTGGGCCTGCACGATGGAACAGTGATATACCGGGTCCAGACATAACATTAAGGCATGGTTTCTAGCTGTGTGAATGAACATCTACAAGCCCCGAAGTTATAATCCATGCCTGTGAACACAGGGAAGAGACTGGAACCAACCAAAGCTCTGTTTTGAACCAACCACAATTCCATGTTTTGTCTGAAATTCGGGAGCCGTGGTTTGAACCGAAGTGGAGTGAGTTGAAATGAACCCGGACCGCATCCTTCCCAGCCTGCGCCATGTTTCCTCCTTTGAGCAGGGGGGCTGGGATGAAAAGATGTCCAAAGCTGCCATCCAACTCGTGATGTTCTATGATGGCGTGAATTTATCCCTGGATTCGGGAGTTTCAAATTCGCCGGGTGTGCTAGCCCTCGGATCACCCAGTATGCAGGGGAGGATTCTGATGAGGATCCTCGAGAGCAAGACAGTCAGTGCCTTACTCGGGGCCCTCCTGGCCAGAGGACACAGCCCTGCCGTCGTCCTCAGACTCAGTCTCCCCAGCCACACAGAGCTCTCAGGCTACAAAACCAGGTGATGGCCCTTTCACAGTTCAGTCAGCTCCTGCAGAAGGGGCGGAGCTGATCACATGGCAAATCTCATCAGCCTACACAGAATCATAGAATAGTAGAGTTGGAAGGGGCCTAGAAGGTCATTGAGTCCAACCCCCTGCTCAATACAGGAATCCACCTTAAAGCATGCCTGCCGGGAAATTAAAACCAACACAGCCGGAGGGGCAGGAAGTTGGGGAAACCTGGCACAGAAGCGTCAAGTTAACAAGAGGGACAGTTGTTTGCAGCACTCTGTGCACGCTCAGAAACTTTGTGTTTATGTCCACGCGAAGGCAGTTTTCCTTTCGCTGTTGGTGACTGATGGGGGGGGGGGGTCAGAAAGCCAGATTTCGATAGGATGGGAACAATGGAGAATCATACGGATCAGGTCTGAGCCGCTGAAACACTGAAACCCTTTCGCGCCACGGCATCCAATTGATTACTGAGTTACTTTAAAAAGTAATATGATAAGAGTGCTCCAAGCCAGGCCTGAAAGCCAGCCAGGAAACCCATTTGGCCAATAACATGTCCTTGCTGAAGGATTGCTAGGCTTCCGGAGGGGGGATGGGATGGAAACGGGAATCCTTGCCCGGAATTTACCAGGGGAGGCAGGGGAAGCCATGACGCATGGCTGGATCTTGCCTTCTCACACACATAAGGGTTATCCTTGGCCTTGGTCTCATATTTATTCATTTTTAAAAAGCATTTCTATCTCACTCTTAAGCTAAATAGGGTTCTACAGCCAATGGGTAAAACGAGGTGGTCCCTGTTTGTGGCTTGCAACTTAAAAGACAGAACATGCAAGGAAAAAGCGACGGGGAGGGCGGAGGAATGTTTTGGATAACATCTGCCGGCATTCATGACCATTGGTCATGCTGACTGGGGCTGATAGTTGTTAAGGTCCAAAGCATTTGGAGGAGACCAGGTTAGGGTAGGCTGCTGTATCGCCTTCCCGTCCTTTAGGGCATAATCCTATGCATGCTTAGAGAAAATCCTACAACTCCCAGCATTCCCCAGCCAGCATGGTTGACTAAGGAATGCTAGGAGTTGTAGGACTTTTCTCTCTCTAAACATGCCTAGGATTGTAGGACTTTTCTCTCTCTAAACAGGCATAGGATTGTAGGACATTTCTCTCTAAACATGCCTAGGATTGTAGGACTTTTCTCTCTCTAAACAGGCATAGGATTGTAGGACATTTCTCTCTAAACATGCATAGGATTGTAGGAAATTTCTCTCTAAACATGCATAGGATTGTAGGACAGTTCTCTCTCTAAACATGCACAGGGTCGCGCCCTTAGTCAACTTACCCGTCAGTCAAATTTGGGCAATGGGTATAGTTTATCTCTCAAACTGTCCTGCACTGGTGTTGGATCCCACCTCCCACCTCCCATCTGCCCCAGCTAACCCAGCCACGGCTTCTTTCAGAAGTTGTCTTTGGAGAATACATCCGAGTTGAATGAACTTAAAGAAACACGTAGACATTTTGTTCTGTTTTTGCAAAACTTCCAGTTCGTTAAACCTGCACCAAAGGCTTTGTTTCATTAATAGCTCTTTGCCGGACAGGTTGTGGCAAAGTATTCTTATTTTTTTAATCAAGAAAATAAGTCGCCTGCCCCGTTCATGGATACAAAGAACGCAAATTAGCTTGTTCCGTTTGGAAGGTATCAGCGGCTGCAGACATTTGTTGTTTTTTTTAAGTTAGTCATGTTCATGCGCACATCTGCCTTCCCTTTTCGGCAATTTCTTCGGCTTTCGGGTCAACCAAAACTGGAGTTGAGGAGTGCCGTCCTATTTCTGCATGGCTGCTCGGTTTGACCCTGGTTGTGCTTTTATACTGTATTTTATATTACGTTTTCACACTGTTATTTGTTTTATATTTTGAATGGTTTTTATGGTTAATTTTTGTAAACCGCCCAGAGAGCTTCAGCTATTGGGCGGTATAAAAATGCAGTAAATGCATACATACATACATAAATAAGTGGTTGGACCGGGAAAAAAGTCCCACAATTCCCAGCATTCCCCAGCCAGCATGGCTGGCTGGGGGATGCTGGGAGTTATAGGACTTCCCCCCCCCACCCTATTTGACATGCATAGGACTGTGCCCTAAGCCTTGAGAAATGTATTTTTCTTTCTTTGTTGCCTATCCAATACTGTGTGTGTTTGCACATATATCAACCTTCCCAACGTGGCGCCCTCCAGTTGTGTCGGACTACAACTCCCATCGTGACTGGGGAGGGGGGCGCTAGCTGTCCAATGCACCTGAAAGGAGCCAGGTTGAAGAGGGGCGGTTTTGTCAAGGGGCGGTTTCATGTCCTGGACCACCTAAGCAACTTTTTCAGGTTCTCCTGTCTCCTTAAGGAATCCCTTCTTTTTACCTTCCCCAAAAAAGTGGGGTCGGGGGGGGGGGGACCCCAGCTTCTCGGAAAAGGAATTTGGTGAATCCGGACGTCAGTGTCTAGGCCCAGATCAGTGGTTACTCTCGAGACCTGTCGTCGTCGGTCCTCAAAGCCCTTGCATGTCATCTTGAAGGTCAGCGGAGAGCCGGCCGGCCGCCCGCAAGCTCTGACGGCACTTTTGGCATGTCGAACTCGCTCCCAATTCCCCGGCGAGCCTTTCCGAGCTGTCGCCACTTAGCAGCAATTAATGGCAACCTGTTCTTTCAGCTCGCTCGCTCGTCGGGGGAAGAACAATGAATCCGTCCATCCAAGAATACCTCCGCATTGCCCCCTATCAGCAACGCCCTCCCTTATGGGAACTAAACTCATTTCATCTGTTGCTGCCTCGGAAGTCAGGGCAACCCCGTAATAATTTCTCGACCGTCCTCTTGCCGCCTGGGTGAAAGCCACCGATACATCAAAGGCTCCGCTCGATGTACACCCTATAATTATCAAAAGAACTACGCACTGGGAGGATCAAACATTATTTGTGGGTTTTTTTTTTCAATTTGGCTTTCCAAACCCTCTCATGCCAATGAGGGGATACGCCCCAGTTTGATCTTCTCAGGGCACCACTGCCGCCTTGCCAAAACAAGTTGCTGCAAAGAAGAACCGCGGTTAAGCGCGGAGACCAGCCTATCAGGGATCCAAGAAAGTTGGGCTGCGCACTATGAGATGGATTGGGAAGAGGGGGTGAAATTAGAAATCCCGCTGTCCCCAGGTGACTACCACACACCACTTTCATTGGTGGAATTTGGGTCTCCACTTTCAGATTCCCGCAGCCAGCGCGTGCCTGTCCAAACAGCCGTGATACAGCAGTGAGGTAGAAGAGACTGCCATTTTCAGGTTGCGCATGGGTGGTACCGTTCCTTAATATCTCCTCGTGCGTAACATATTCCCCATGAATAGAAACGTGCAGCAAAGAGCGAGCTCGGCAAAAACCTTTCCTCCTGACAGGCTAGCTTTCTGCTTGCAGGAACACAATCACACATTTTCAAATTGCTGAGGGGCTATTGCGCAGAAGAGAGCAAGGAGTTGTTCTCTGCTGCCTCAGAAGGCCGGACTAGATCTAATGGGCTGCAGTCACTGGAGGGTGCATTTTGGTTGAACTTCAGGAGAAACATCTTGGCAATAAAAGCGGTTTGACAATGGAACCAATGACCAAGAGGGACAGTGAGATCTCCCTCGCTGAAGATCTTCAAGCGAAGCCTGGACCACTATCTGTTGGGGATTTTCGAGCTACTTTTAGGATCTGATGAATTCCTTTTTATTCTCCAAAGGACCTGAGGGATGGATTTTCCCTTGCCGTTTTGTTCTGCTGCACATGAATTCTGATCCAAATCAGACAAAGAGCTGGAGATTCCCAGAGAGAATCTGCTAGGAATCTGGAGCTGCCTGCTGGAGGTCTTTAAAATAAAATGTCCGGGCGAAAAGTTACTCCTCTACTCGAGACAATGTTGAACGGCGTTCAATTGCGCTAGCCGTGCAGCAGAGGAGAACGGACACCTCTATGGTGAAAATTTCCCCTCTTTAACTTTGATCGTACAGAGGAATAGACATCTGAATTCAGACGCGTTAAAAAGACTGACGGAGCACTCAGATCTTGAGAAGGCAATTTGGCAGAACCCTGGCGTCTGTTCCCTCCGCCTGCAAGGTGATCAGGCATCTGAAGAGCTTTCTTCTTTTCTTCCAAGTTGGAGTCAAGACAGTCGCAAGCACATACACCATCCAAAAACGAAAACAAAAGGAGAGAATTGGGAATAATGACGCTCGTAGGGGATTCGTTTCGGCGGCCCTAACCAAGCAGTGGTCCCCAGTGCGTTGTGTTTGAAGGAATGCAAGAACAGAGGAGCTGTGTAGGGAAATGGGACATCGGCTCTTCCGCGTGGAGCATCCTCTGAGGCAGAGAACTGGGTCAAAATTTCCACCTCAATTATTGTCACCTTCCACGAGATGCAATACTCTCCTGTCTGAGTATGTTCCCAAGAGGGAGGTTTTTTTACCTGATCGTAGCTAGGCTGGGGGAAATATCACACACAAAGTTTGGAAATGTCCTAAGCTAGTTTTTTTGGGACTGAGCGTACTAGCAACTCTGCACACGCCTGAGGAATTTATTTATCCATTGCATGCTGGAGATCTGCGGTTGGAGAAGTCCTCCAAATGTTACCGAAGGCTGGGGATAATACATAAACATGGACATTGGGAGCCTTTGTATGCTGAGCCAGGTCATGGATCCATCCAGCTTGGTGTCGTGTCCCTGGACCGGCAGGGGTTCTCCAGGGGTCATCTGCAGAGAAGGGTCTTCTCCATCTTCTCCTTATCGTTTTGACTGGAGATGCCAGGCACAGAACAGGAGGCACAGACTTTACCACTGAGGTGTAGATGCTCCCAATGGTGAGGCTGTTGCCTTCCTATCTTTGCAGGTTTCCTAGACCTGTTGGGCCGCCATGACAATGACGACACTAGCCAAGATGGACCCCTGATCTGATCCAGCAGGGCAGGTATGTGTGTGCAGAACATTAGACCCGTGGGCCAAAATCCACCCCTTTGGGATTTTCCAGTCCGTATTTCATAAAATCATAGGATAGTAGAGTTGGAAGGGGCCTATAAGGCCATCGCGTCTAACCCCTTGCTCAATGCAGAAATCCACCTTAAAGCATCCCTGACAGATGGCTGTCCAGCTGCCTCTTGAATGCTTCCAGTGTGGGAGAGCCCACGACTTCCCTAGGTCATTGGTTCCGTTGTCGTACTGCTCTAACAGTCAGGAAGTTTTTCCTGGTGTCTAGCCAGAATCTGGCTTCCTGTAACTTGAGCCCAGTATTCCATGCCCTGCACTCTGAGCTGATCGAGAAGAGATCCTGGCCCTCCTCTGTGTGACAACCTTTCAAGTATTTGAAGAGTGCTATCATGTCTCCCCTCAGTCTTCTCTTCTCCAGGCTAAACATGCCCGGTTCTTTCAGTCTCTCCTCATAAGGCTTTGTTTCCAGACCCCTGATCATCCTCGTTGCCCTCCTCTGAACCCCCTCCAGCTTGTCTGCATCCTCCTTGAAGCGTGGTACCCAGAACTGGATGCAATACTCAAGATGGGGCTCAACCAGTGCCCAATAGAGGGGAACCAGTCCCTCACGTGATTTGGAAGCTATACTTCTATGAATGCAGCCCGAAATAAGATTTGCTTTTTTTGCAGCCACATCACGCTGTTGGCTCATATTCAGCTTGGGATCTACAACAATTCCCAGATCCTTCTCACTCGTAGTCTTGCTGAACCAAGTATCCCCCCCCCCGTCTTGTAACTGTGCATTTGGTTTCTTTCTCCTAGGTGTAGAACTTAGCATTTATCCCTATTAAATTTCATTCAGTTGTTTTCAACCCAGCGCTCTAGCCTCTCAAGGTCGCTTTGAAGTGCGTTTCTGGCTTTTGCACATCCCCCCAACTTCTGAAAGGATGAAATGCCTCTCTGTCGGGGATCCACCCCGACTATCAGCATTCCACCTTCCTGGCTGGAACCTCTGACCCTGCTCCTTAAAGATATCTTGCCTCTTTAAGAGCCACTCTGCACCTTTTGGGACCCAAGTTTCCACCTTTCCTCTTTCCCCTCTCAGTAGCGTGGGGGGTTTAGCTGTAGGCGGGTGTGAAATGGAATCTCCAACAACTCAGGTTTTAAACCAAAACTCTTTACTATTCCAGGCATAGTAAGGCACATTTGCTTAAGGTATTTACACACATAGAACTGTTACTTTCAAAGGCAATACAAACAAACAAACAGAAATAAAACCGCAGTTTCATCTGGCTTGGCTATCTGAACCTTGGTAGTTAAGTCCAGCTTTCCTCAAATCAGGCTCTACCTCCCAGCACCCAATTGTCCTGCATCTCTCTGGAATGACTCAATCCTCCATCCCCAATGACTTGAATGCCTCCCCTCTCTCATTTCTCCTTTTAAAAACTCTCTCCAACTGACAAGCCGGCCTTTCCCATTGGCTCTCTGGCTAGTTCTTCCTATTGGCACTTTTTCCCGCTTCTCAGTTTGAGCTGCCAACTGCTGTTTTAACTCCACCTCTCTCAGGATGCCTCTACAAGAGCGATTTAAAGCTCTTTCAAGGCACATTACAAATTTTACCTCTACAAGAGCAGAGCGCAAATCGGGGGCCGAGGCGCTTTTTATCTCCAATTATTCGCATTTTCGAATGCGCGTTAAATAGCGAGTTTTAATTTCCCGCGGGAGTTAAAGCACCTTATGGTCATGTAAACGTGCGATCCTCTGCATGTAAACAACTTTAAAGCCCGTTTCATATAGCCCGTAATGAGCTTCACCGCCTCTCATGAATTGGTATTAGAAGTAAATGCGCTTCTCCATATATGCGCATAATCGGGCAACAGGGCGTCAAACCGAAATCTTGTAGAGGGGGCCTCAGTAATTTTCCCGCTCTCAGCTTTCTACCTTTCACCTAGAAAACTGATCTTACCGGGCCATAGCGTCTTTTGAGCGTCTGCTATGTTTAGCTCTGGAAGTGTCTTCCTTCCATTTGCACTTCCATACCTTCAAGCTAAACTAACCAGGACACCTCCTGAGCATATGCTGATTCTTAACAGTTTACCCATTGTACATACATTTTAACTCCTTACATCCAATTTAACCCTTGATAATACAGTTGAACCCTCACACTCTCCTAAGGCATTGACTCGCACGGAGAGCTTGGAGCTAAAATAGGCTCTTCCTGCTTCTCCAAAATGGCCCTGGGACCCCAGGCTGAAAGTCTTGCGGTGAGGCAATTCCCCGAACAAAGGCTGGCGGAATGCCCGGCTGCCGTTCCCGGACGGCAAACCCCCGGATAACGCTTTGGCTGACGGCCACAAGGAATCCAAAGAGAGAAGTCTGTTGTAAAAGCAAAGGACAGGGCTCTCTTGAACAACAACACAGGGCCAGGTTTGGGAGTAAGGGCTTCAGGGGCAGCCTCGGAGGAATAAAGCGCGGCCTCAGTCCCAGAAAACGAGTCCATATAGGGGCTGTTGAATTAATCTGCCTTTGCTTTCCCTCTCCCTCAATATCCCCCCTGCACCCACCCCCCAGAGCTTTGCAGCCAGCCGGGAGCCTTATTAAGCTAATGGCTGCTGCAAATGGCTCCCTATTAAGATGATGGATTCAAGGCGGCCCATGGCAACGTTAAAAGAATGGCTGGAGCAGGCGGCCATCTCCGAGAACCGCGTACCTGCAGGGGAGAGAGAGGCGGTTTTGCTTCTTCGCCTTCTTTGCGAGTGAGCGTCTTCCTGCCTCTTTCCAGGCAGGTCAACATTCATTTATTCATTTATTTATTATTTAAAACATTTCTTAGCCGCCTTTCAGGGCAGAAGCTCTCCCAAGGCGGCTTGCAACCACATATAAAAACCACCATATAGAAAAACAGTACACACGTTGAAAGCAATAAAAACATAAAAGTAAAGTATTAATTAAAACAATAAAAGCTAACATTAAAAACTAATAATAAAACATCAACGGCAGCAAAACGGTATTTAAGAGAAGGTCGTAGTAAAATAAAACGTTTTTAAGGCCTTCTTAAAAGCCTGCAAAGATGGTGCATGGCGGATCGTCGGTGGGAGTTTGTTCCACAGGTGAGGGGCCACCGCTGAGAAGGTCCTCTCCCGTGTGGAGACCCACCTACTATCTCTCACTGGTGGGTGGGTGAGAAGGGCCTCTCTGTTTGATCTTAAAGTGTGGGCAGGCTGATATGGGTGAATGAGGTCCTTTGAGTAACTCGGTCCCAAACCATTTGGATTGCAAACGTTCCCCAACCTGGTGCCCTCCATAAGGGTTTGGATCACAACTTCCATCGTCCCTGGTTTTTCTTGGCGAGATTTCTTGGCTCGTAGAATTGCCCCGGAATGATTTTATCTTGCGCTGCGTGGCACTGGCATCACACACCTTCGCATGATTTTTCTCTTGAGAGGACTCTGCTCTACAAGGGAGGGCCCTGATCATCACTTCAAATCAATAAATAAATGGCTACATTTGGACCGAACACGATGAGGCTGCTTCCAAACCAGCCCCACAGCTGTAAAAACACTACATCTGTCTTCACCCTAAAACGGGTACATTTATTTAAAGACTTACACAGTAACGTTCCCGTTCTTTATCAGACCTGGATCTTTTTCTGTTTGTCTGGGATCGCTTGTATGAAAATTGTCCATTTTTTTTTAAAAAACCCTCCCATTCAAAAATCACCCAACCCCTAGAATCTTCATTCTACCCCTTTTTCACGGATGCCGCAAGGAACAGATGAAGGCGGAGAGATCCGGCTGAGTCCTCAAGCCTCCCTTGACAAATGTATTTATTACAGAAGGGAAACGCGTTCTGCTGAGCCGTATGGTTACAGTTCAGTTCCTGGAGACCCCGGGGGAAATTGTTACAATCGGGCTGTTCAGCGCTGGCAAGGAAAATTAAAATTGAAAAAAGAAATAAATCCAGAGAGCAAATCCTCCAGCGCGTGCAGATGAAGCAGGAAAGCACAGCTCGGTGGCTCAGTCACGTCATCATCATGCGCTCGAGGGGGTCACGAGTTCAAATCCTGGACCTTCCCCATTGCAGTGGAAACTGGGTGTCCTAACGCTGGAGAAACCAGGGTCAGAGGACAGCATGCAGGATTAGAACACAGGTCCAAATCCCCATTTGGCTGTGAAAGTCGCACGCTGTAGAAGAAAGTCACACACTTGACCATGGAACTCTTGGTCCTACCTTGAAGGATTATTGTTAAGTCACGAAGCATAATAACCCCTGTGCATGGTATCCTCATGGGGGGGCGGGAAATTTGGTAAGCCGTGAGCCACCCAAATACCTTCCTTCTTCAATCACCTCCCCTTTTCCCCACTTTTAAAAAAAGACTAGACATAGCACTGTCTGCTATTTGAAATGCTAGTTCTCACGTCTGCTGGAATTACTACTTTGTATGGCTTCCACCTTTTTTTAAATTTTAAATTAGGTCTCAGTTATCTGAAGGAACGCCTCCTCCCATATGGACCTGCCCGGACCTTAAGATCATCCTCGGAGGTCCTTCTCCATGAGCCTCTGACAAAGGACGTGAGGCAGGTGGCTACCAGGAGGAGGGCCTTCTCTGCTGTGGTACCCTGGCTGTGGAATGAACTCCCCAGAGAGGTTCGCCTGGCCTACGTTATACCCCTTTACACGCCAGGTGAAGACCTTTTAATTTCCCCATAATTTTAACAGTTTATTAGTCTAATTTTTAACTTTGCTGTTTTAAATTTTGCATTTTAAATCTGTATTAATCTTTACATTGCTGCTTGGTCTTATCCTGCTTGTGCTCTTATACTGTATTTTTTATGCTACGTTTTTATTCTGTCATTGTTTTATATTGTGAATAGTTGCTATGGTTTTCATTTTTGTAAACTGCCCAGAGAGCTTCGGCAATTGGGCGGTATAAAAATGCAATCAATCAATAAATTAATAAATACATTTCTGGAATCTTCAGTCCATGCTGAACGAATTTCAATTTCGACCCAAGCTAGAGGCACTCTGGTGCCCTCCAGACATTTGGGCTGCAAACCCCATAATCCCCGACCATTGGTCGCACTGGCTGAGGCTGATGGGAATTGTTATCCAAAGCATCTGCCAGGTCACTAGGTAGCTGGCCCGTGATTCCTGCTCGGTGCAGAAAGGTTTCTGCTGGTGCAGAAAGCTAAGCTTGGAGCTGAAATCTAAAGAAGCTAAGCTTGACCCTCCTGTGAATACACTAGAAAGGTTTCCGCTGGTGCCAAATGCAAAGGATTCCACTTGGTGCCGAAAGCCAAGGGCTCTGCTGGTGTAGAAACCTAAACTTGACACAGAAATCTACGTACAGCTTAGCTTGGCCACCACAAATAGGCTAGGATTGCATAAAGACCTTCAGAGGTTTCCGCTTGTGCAGAAAACGGCATCCTGGCTGCGTCCCTTGGTGCCGACTCGACCCAACAGTGAGGTCGACCACTGCCCTGCCTCAGGTGGCAAACTCTGAACCCTACACAGCTGCCGCCTCATTGGTCGTCCTCATCTGCTGTCAGGAGAAAGAGCTTCCAAAATGGGGATGGGGTGAAGTTGAGCAATCCGCTATGTGCACAGAATGCTCCAGGTTCAACCCCGGCATCCCGACAAGGATCCAGCAGCCGGAGGCAGGAAAAGATCCTCCCCGAGCCCTGGAGAGCAAGGGACGCTCAAGGAACGAGAGCTTTGTGAATCTGGGCACGAATGGACCGGATCCACACCTCCCAGATGAATGCACGGATCGGAACATCTCTCATTCACTGGCTTTGACACTTTCCCAGATGCCGGGAAGAAGCTCTTGACTTTTCAAAGCGAGGGTGTTGAACCTATTTTGGCCCGGGGGCTGAATTCAATTACAGAAAAGCTCTTGGGGGCCGCATTCCAGTGGTGGACAGAGCCAGAGGCAAAAGGGGCATGGCCAAACGACCAAAGATACTGAGATCTTGTAGCTTAAAGCCTCTTGCTGCCAGGAACCGAGATTTAAAAGAAGCATTCGTCCTTTTTAGAATGGGGGAGAAACAAAAGCTGGGAAAAAGCTGGCAGTAAAGTTGGCACCAAATTCAGAAATCCCATTTCTAATATCACAATCCGTGGGTTCTCCGCCATGCTCCGTTTTCGCCCAGAGGAGCTGCCACACATCATGTGTTGCCAGGCCGCAAAAGTACAGCCATAAAGAGAGCGATTCGCCCAGCGCCATGGTGGATGCGCTCCATGAACCCGCCTCTCCGCAAACTCCGCGGCGCCCTCCCTCCGCTGTTGTAAACACGGGTGAAGCAACCCAGCGGAATGGAGTCGGCGGGCAGGGAGGCGGATTCTAACCCACCCCACTTGCAGGGACGTTCTCGGAAGGGCAGTAATTCAACCTATTAAACGCCTGGCCGGAGTTGAGCCATCTGCTACCGGTCTTGGAGGAATACCGCTGCATAATTCAATAAAATCCAAACACAGGGAGAGCAGGGAAGGAGACAGATAGGGAGAGGGGGGAAGGCCTGACTTTCATTGAATCATAAGTCACCACTGAAGTAATTATATTTTTTTATATCCCTATCAGAAGGCAACAGGGCTTATCGGTTTTATTGGCTTCCCAACGCAGCTCCGCCGCTCCGCCAAGGTCACCAGGAAAAACGCACTGGGGGTTGTCTTTCCTCGCCTATGGGGGGGAAATCAGGAGGAGGACACCCGGCCGACGTTTGGGCCCGGGTTCAAAAAACCCCATTCGAGACCCCTCAGGACGAAGGAACCCTTTTTGCTTTCCGCCGACATCCCAGAGTCCTTTGCAAACGAAGGTCGCCCCTAAACGCTGGGGGCGAGTGAAAATACCCCCCCCCCAACAAATCCGTCAACTGGTTTGGGAGCTGCTCCAAAGGATTTGAGGTCTGGGTTCGAGTCCTGGGAACTCTCTCATTTGTCCTCAAAACGACTTCTCCCCCCACCCCAATGTGTGAAAGGCGAGCGAAGTGGAAAATTCCCCTTCTCTCTGGGTCTCAAGCTCCCATGTCCAAGCCCTATAGAGAGATTTAAAAAATTACACTGTTTTTATATTTTCTGGTTTATATTTCTTCCTGGCCTGAGCAAACTTTTGATTCAGCGCCCAGTCTGGCCGGTTATTTTCCCTTCCTGCACCGCCGTAACCTGAGTAAAGACATCTACAGAAGGTATTGAAAATGTCCAGTGATTCCAAAGACTATTTAATTTATTCAAAAGATTTGTAGGCTGCCTTTCCAGCCAGGAGTCCCTTTAAATGCGCTGCGTGCAACAATAAAAAGCATATGGAGACATAACATACCTCGATTGGCAAAATTACTGCAGCACACGCACATAAGAGGAGGTGAAGGTTTGGTAAGAATTGGACACCAACTTTAGTAAATTTCGGTCGTAATGGATTGATTGTATTTGAACATTTCCACCCGGTTTATTCAATTCAGAAGATCCAAAAATGGAGGCACCATTTCATTTCAATCTGTAAAACTTTAATTAAAAATTGGGTGGCGGAAGGAAGATGCTTGCCTCGAGATTCAGGGTGCATGAAGCAATTCATGCATGCACGGACGTTTCCCATCCTCCTCCGAACTAATTTTAGCAGCCGTCTGCATTTCTGGAAAGCAGCCCGGAGCGGAAGCAACTTGGCACCCGAACAGGACAGCTTTTTTCCCCGACGCCTGAGAAAAGGAGGGAGGTGGAGGGCCAAGAGGCATTTTCCATCACCCACTTCGAGGAACGCAAAATGGGCTGTGTGCAAGAACTCTGGGCACATAGAGGTGAATTTGGCAAAGAAATGTACCATCAGATGGTAAACCGGGAGTTAGGAACCTCAGGCCTGAAATAGAAATCCACCCCTCCCGGTGGGCCAAACCTCCTTTTCCTGGCCACACCCCCTTCCCCTGATGTTTATGGGAGTTGTAGTCCAACAGATCTGGACGGCACCAAATTAGAGAAGGCTGCTCAGGTAATTTAAACCCAAGCTTCGCCAGTTATTAGCACCACAAAGGTACGAATTAATGCTCAGAGAAAGAGAGTGATGCGGGCCTCTGAGCATGTATGGAGTTTGCTGTACTTGGCAGCAAGCTGACTAACTGCCCCCCACCCCCGTCTCGAATCGGAGGGGAGGGGAGGAAGAAGCAACAGCCGCGGAGGAGAAAAAGCTGAAGCTTGGTGTAGATTTTGAGAAGTCTCTGTCTCTTGGTTTCGGTCACGGCAAAAGGACCGGTGGCACTTTCTCCGAGTCCTTGTAAAAACGGACCTGGTGCAGGTTTGTTGCATATGCAGGAAGCCAGAGGGGGCTATTATTATTACATTTTTTTGTTTGTTTATTATATTTATATCCCACTAAGAGGGAATGAAATCCGCTCACCTACAGCGGATTGGGGGGGGGGGGGAGAAAGAGGCCACCACTGCATCATTACGAAGCCTTTATAAGGGGGATGAGAAATGGACCCACGTCATTAGCGTTTGCCGGATGGTGACGTAATGGATTGTGTCCTTCAGTGCTCCCTTGAATGGGCAAACTCTGAGAAGAGCCTTGCCACACTGTCTACACCCAGCAGTCGCCTCTGGGCTGGCGACGGGAGTTTGGGGCAAGAAGCATCCCCTCCGTGGGCCAGATTCAGCATAGCAGCTTGCAGTTGCTGACCTCTAGCTCACAATCAACATTCAGGAAACAGAACATTGTCTGACTTCATTTACTGCAGGGGTGTAAAATCTCTTGCGTCATGACGGCCAGATTTCCTTTTCGGGGAGGGGGGGGCTTCCGGCGGTGGGTGTGGCTAGAGGCAAAAGGGGTGGGCCAGAAATAGCCAACGTATTTGAGCTTGTGGCTCTTTCTGTCTGTCACTCAGCCGCAGGAGAGGCATTTCAACCTTCAACCCTTGGCATGCAGCGCCTTATTTCCGTGAATGCTGACTTGGCTAAGAGTTTACGAAGATTCCGACAGAATAATTTTAAGGCAGCAAAGGGCCCGACCAAACTTCCAAGTTTAGCTGATGGAAGGGAAATCGGGGGACGCCCCCTATCTTCCGAAGACAAGAGGGAGAGAGGGGGAGAGAGGGAGAGGTTTGCTGTCTTCCAAGAGCAATTCCCTCCCACACACCATCACCGCGGCTTGCTGTTCGCTTTGACAAGTCCTGCCTGTCGGGAGCCTTTCCGGTTCAATTACCTTTTTGATTAATATATTTATCAAAGCGAGATGAATCATGGATCTGGGTCCTTGCGCTGTGGCAGCTGACAGATGGGCTACCCTCCACCCACCCTCTGATTCCTCTTCCCTCCAAACCTCCCGTGCGCTTCCCCGACAAGCGGGCGTCTCTTCTTCTATGTCTTGGTAGCGCTGCACGTGCAGAGCTATATTGTCCTGGCTTCGTGATGCGAATGTTATTCATAATTATTAAGGGTGCAATCCTATGGATGTTCAGACAGAAAAAGTCCTGCTACAACTCACAGCATGCCCCGGCCACCACAGTTGTATGACTTTTTTATTTTCAGTCTAAACATGCACAGGATTGTAGGACCTCTTTCATTCTAAACATGTACAGGAATGTAGAACTTCTTTCAGTCTAAACATTGTAGGACCTTTTTGTGTCTAAAATTAACAGGATTGTAGGACCTTTCTCAGTCTAAATCTGCACAGGATTGTAGGACCTTTTTCTGTCTAAGCATGCAATGTGCCTGCAGGGATCTCTCCTTTGGCACCCACGAGGCACCCTTCCCCTCCTAATTTTTTTCAACTGGATGGCCGGCACACTCCAAAACAAAGGGCTGCCCTCAGGTGTCATCTTTATTTGGGTTCAAAAGAGTAGGTTGTGGTTTTGGAGCTCGGACCCTAACCTCTGCCTTGGCTTCTTAGAGAAGTGACTTCTCGTTTCATCTCACCCGTTCGCCTTCTGGAGGAAATGACCATTGTGTCTCCGTTTCAAGAATGGGCGAGCCCCGCCCATGGCAGCCATATTGTGAGAGCGACCACAACCTTCGCTCAAAATTCCAAATGTGCCCACTGACCCCCCCCCAAAAAAGTTGAGGATCCCAGTATCCATCACCGGAGGGAGGCAGGATGCGAAGACACCTCATTTTTGCCATGAACCCCCAAACATCTGGCACTGTGACCCATCTACCGCCTGACCATTTCATTTTGGGGTGCTGAATTTTTTGGGTGCAGACACTAATGACACATTCCCTAATAAATGTCATCGTCCAAATCGAGGCCGGGCTTGGGGGATCGATAACCAGAGCGGGGCGCTCGCTGCTGGTCGTTCTGTGGAAGCGTACAAGTGGGAAGAAACAGAGTCATAGAATCATAGAATAGTAGAGTTGGAAGGGGCCTATAAGGCCATCTAGTCCAATCCCCTGCTCAGTGCAGGAATCCACCTTCAAGCATCCCTGACAGATGGCTGTCCAGCTACCTCTTGAATGCCTCTAATGTGGGAGAGCCCACCACCTCCTTAGGTCATTGGTTCCATTGTCATACTGCTCTAACAGTCAAGACACTTTTCCTGATTTCCAGCAGGAACCTGGCTTCCTGTAACTTGAGCCCATTATTCCGTGTCTTGCACACTGGGTTGATCGAGAAGAGATCCTGGCCCTCCTCTGTGTGACGACCTTTCAAGTATTTGAAGAGTGCTATCATGTCTCCCCTCAACAGTTGATCAGGTCAGAAGGAAAGACAGAGTAGTACAGAAGAAGGTCACACAGAAATTTGCTGGTGTCGGTGGTTTCTGCCTCAGATTTCCTGCATTAAGAGGCCCCCATCTCCACAAGAATCCCCAGGCCTACGCTTAATTGGAGACAAACCCCACTGAGGTCGTCTCCTTATTACGCCCATCGCCGCACGGAAGCAACCTTAGCAGCCAATCAATTAAAAACTCTTGCTCAACCAAAGCTGCTCGACGCTGTTGCGCTACGCCTTTCACAGCAAGAAGGGCTAGATTTCCCCCCCGACCTGCCTCCGTCATCTCCACGGGGACGCTTTTTTTTCAGACTGTGCACCCCTTGGGGCAGGGACCTATCACCTGTCATTCTTTGTATGCATTATCGAGCATGATCAACAGTCACGACAAGGTTCCGGGGAAGGGTGATAGCCTCCTTAGAATTTTATGCCTGCCTCTTCTCCTGAGAAGAGAAACTTGCCCAGGCAAGGATTGCCAAGGAGGTCACGTCGATTGAGAAAATCCGTGCAGCAGCAGCCTAGACCCAGAGCAACTGTCTCAAACTGCTTCCCCAGCATTTCATTCTCCAGCACGGGGGGGGGGGGGGGTGTTGATTTAAGTGGATTAGCAGTCCGGCCTTCATTTCCACCCTCGGCACCGCGCACCCATGTTTTGGGGTGGGGGAGATCCAGCCATTTGCTGGACCCCGTTCGCCTCTGAGGCACATAATCCTGTTACCGCTGCCAGGGGTGCGTGTGGCATCAGATGAGCTCCCAGGATATATTGTACGCAAACAAAATTTCCCCAGACTTGGGGAACGTAATTAGGTTATGTTACAAAGAGAGAGAGAGATGAAGATTGTGTAATTTTTTAATTAACGTTATGCAGGAGCCCCAATTGAATATTCCAGGACAGTTGAGAAAGGCTCGGTCTGTAGTTTTGTTTGTTCTTTAAGATGGGGCGTCCGACCAAAAAGCCGATTAAGTCAGCATTATGTAAATGGTGGAAAAGGCCGGATAACTTCTTATGGGACAGGCCTTCGTGCTTAACCCTGTTGACAGGATGGACGGTCACCTTTTAAAACATCTGGTTGCATTCCAGCCATTTTTATAGGCACAATAGAGAATCTAGCACAATACTGGCTCCTCTGACTAGCAATATTTCACCAGAGGCAGGACAGGGTTTCCCCCCATAACTTGGCACCCAATCCGGTTTTATTTAACTGGAAATGCCGGGGACTGAACCCGGGACTTCCTCATGCAAGACTGGGAATGATGGGAATTGCAATCCAACATGGGTGAAGGGCAAGAAGGTCCGACAAGGCCACAAAGCATCCAACCGGGCTACTAACCTTCAGAAGAGCCCTGCTGGATCAGATCCAGGGTCCATCTAGTCCAGCACTCTGTTCACACAGTGGCCAACCCTGCTGTCGACCAGAGAGCCACAAGTAGGACACCCTCCCACCCATGTTCCCCAGCAACTGGTATACATTGGGTCACTGCCTCTGATCCTGGAGGTAGCACATAGCCATTGGGACTAGTAGCCGTTGATAGCCTTCTCCTCCATGAATTTATCCAACCCCCTTTTAAAGCCAACTCTAAATGGGTGGCCATCGTCACATCTCATGGAAATGAGTTCCACAGTTTAACTCTGTGCTGTGTGAAGAAGCCCTTTGATCTGTCCTGAACCTCCTACCAATCTACTCCCAATTTACTCGATTCGGGGTACGTGACCCCATAAAATGCAGGCAAAACTATTCCCCACCAGACCATCACTTTTCAAATGTCTTTTTAGGAATGAACCGCTGCCCTCGCATCTCTTGGCAGCATTCCAATGACACCATCAGAAACCGTCCAAGACGTCCTTTCTTTGAAGCGACGGCTCGCGGCCGTCCTCTCTTCTCCGTTGCCAAACCCTCGCTGGCTTACGATCACCAGGGATCCAAATGGGCCGCTGGCCGTCTCACTCAGGCCAGCAAAAGCCGAGTGGCAAAGCTTCGGAGACACACCAAAGAATAGCAGCAGATTTTGAAGCATCTGGAACCCTTGAGATTTGGGGGAAGGAGGAGAAAAAGGATTAAGGGACCCAGAATTGGATTAAGCCTTTGGCAATGACAGCTGGTTAACACAGCGGGGGGGGGGGGGGTAAATTCATACGTGAACCCCATTTGGCGTCTCTATAGGTGGGCGAGGAATTAGCTAGGAGCATTTCAGGCAGGCTAGCTGCACAGATGGAGAGGGTCTTTTTCTTATTTGTGTTTTTTTTCCGTCGCGCCATCCGAGTGCCCAGAGTTCACTGTCTGCACGAGGAGAGGTCTCTGCCCCTAGGGGTGTCCAATCTTAAAATCCAAGGCAGGGCGGAGCAGCAGAAGGGAAGGGAAGCGGAGGCTGGGGTAGGAAACGGAGAAGCAGGATGCTGGGCTCTCGGGGACAGGTTTGGCTAGTGGCCAGCACACGCCAGCGGGGGGAAGCTTTCCATCTTCACCCCACATTGTGGCCAGAAGACGGCCCTATAAAAGTCAGCATCATTTCGGAGTCCTCTGAAGTCCATTGCCTCTTCCCTCCAGCTGCCAAGAGCTCCCCAACATGATTGGCAGCCATCACTTATCCTCTGCAGACAGCTAGAGGATTTGTAAGAGAGGGTTTCCCTCCCGCATCTCTTACTCCAAAGCATCTTGGCTCAAAGGGTGCAGGAGGAAAAGCGAGGAAATAATCCTTTAGAAAACAAAAAACAAGACAACGTATTGGGATTTAGAGCTCTTCGGAGAAGAGGCAGGTTTTTAAATACTCAAAATTGTTAAAAATGCTGAAAGAATGGAAGCATGTGGCACTAGGGAGGAAGCACGTTCGGGTACGGTTACCTTTGGCATTCACGGCCACAAATTGCAACGTCCCTATTAGTATCTTTAACATGATTATTATCATGATTCGTGATGAGGGCAAAAATGGAACCTTGCTTTGATGATTGGCACGTCACGCGCCGGCAGTGAGATAGCAGGGCAGTTCCGGTTTTCATCAAATTGCCTCCCCAACGGCAGGTAGCGAGGCAAAAGGAAGAGCTGGGATTAAAACCTACATCAGCCTTCCCCCAAATCGGCACCCTCCAGGTGTCCTGGGCTGCAAGGCCCACCAGGGTCCATTAGGGACAATGGGAATTGTAATCCAAAACGCCTGGAGGTCGCCAAATTGGGAATGCTGGCTCCCAAGGAATCTGGCAGGTGTTTTAGCAACAGGCACCATGAGGACAAAAAGAGGCTGGTTTTGGATCCCGCTGTCGCGAGTTCAAGTCCTCTCGGTTGGCTTCGTAGAATGCATGAGGTTACGGAAGGCCCTGCCACAAGATGTGCCGATGGCTGACGGCTTAGAGGCGGTTAGGCAAAGGTCAGAGAGGCCTTCAGCCGCGACAAACAGCCATCAATGGAACCTCCACCATCAGGAACAGTCAACCTTTGTACACCAAGAGCTCAATCCGCAGCAATGGCTGCTCTGATTCTCCTGCAAATAAAGTCCAGGTGGGCCTTCTTCCGAGTGTCACTGACACCAACCCTGCTAGTTCAAGAACACAGCCTAACAACAGGGTCCCTGCCTGATTGTATCAAAAGCAAACGGGACAGAGGCCAAAACACCCAAATCACCAGACTACCGGAGCTTAAATTTCGTGCTGACGGTCAATAATAATAATAATAAATTTATTTCTTACCCGCCTCTCTCTCTGGACCAAGGCGGGGTACAACTACAAATACAAAACACCATAAAATACATATATAACTAATTAAAAGCATATAAAATGAATACATTATTAAAAGACATCTTAAAATTAAACTGGGTAGGCCCATGAGAGGCATTTCAGCCATTGGGAATGGGGGGGGGGGAGAATGGGGGAAAAGTTGGGAAACCCTGAAACGATCAGTGGTTGGAAAAGAGGGTGGGGCCAAGGAAAGGGGGCAGGGCCACATCCGAGAACCCTCAAACAATCAGTGGTTGGAGGAAAGGGGCGGGGCTGAGGGAAGGAGGCAGAGCCATTTGGGAAAGCTCTGAAATTCCAGATCTGGCCACCAGGTGGAGCGGAGGTTCAGTCGCTCTGTCTTAAAACAACCTTCCCCACACTGTCTGTGGATGATGGAAGGCACAGTCCCACACATCTAAAAAAACACCAGCTCAGGGACGGCCATCTTGAGAGCTTCACAAGCGCAGACGCCCCCTGTGGAGCGTGGCAGCGTTACGGCCTCCCGGTGCTGCGTCGACGCCAGCCGAGACAGTGCCGGCTTTTCGCAGCGTCCAAAGGAGGGAAAAGATTTGGACAACAATTCGAGAGATTCCAAACACGAGGTAAACAGACCAGAGACCGTCAGCCGTATTGACAAAAGACAATTCACTGTATGTGTTTGATCAAACTAATGAACACCTTTAAGTCTCCTCCACCCAGCCCATCTACCACGGCTCAGTAATCACTCTGCGTCGCGCCGTTTAATTTCCGCTCGCCGTGGATTAATTCCAGTTTCAACCGCGGTGCCTTTTGAGTCAACAATAATAATCTAAAAATCAATTTGGATTCAGGTCACAGGGACCTTCTTGGTTTCGACAATACCATCCATCCTCCCCCCCCCCCCACAATGCTACACCTTCACTGTCCCTGAAGCTGCAGTCTGATTTAAAAAGCAGCCAACCCGTCTGCCCAAAAAGCAAGACCACCAAAACATCTGCGGGGTGAATTATTAGTTGCGGAGGTACAGACAGGAAGAAATCCAGTTATGTCGGGAATTGTAGGAGTAGAATTCTCTACCCTTCCAACAGTCTTCCGCGGAGGGTATTCGTAGACTCAGTTAAGAAGGAGAAACAGATCTAAGTTTCTAGTCCATGTGATGAAAGACGAACGAAAGAGGACAGCATCGCTTGCAAGGTCAATACAGAGCTACTCAAAACAAGGAGGAAACAGAACCAATATTCCTCCGAAGAGGGGCGTGGCTGAAACCACCACATTTTAGCTGAAAGCTCTTACAGCCAGCGACTAGGCCTTTTCAGCCTTTTACAATGGAAAGGAAACTGCTCAAAAGCTGGGAAACTGGAAGTGGGTGGGCCAAAGGAAAGGGGCGTGACCTTGTGGGGAACACACAGACTGGGACCCCTACATGACTCGGATTCAGCCTGAGGTTCATTCATTCATATATCCATCTGTTCTATTGCCCCATAGGTGGAGCCCTCTGGGCATTTCACAAGAATTAAACACCATTCAAACTACATTATGCAAAGTACAAAAGGTATTTACATAAAAACGGATAGCACACACACACGACATATATCTACAAACAATGTTTAAACTATCAATTGAAGACAATCCAGGACCTGATGAAGAATTCCTTGCGTGCTGCCAAATGCCTGGGAGAAGAGGGAGATTTAACCTGGCGCCAAAAAAAATAACACAATGTTGGTGCCAGGAGGGACTTGTTGGGAAGATCATTCCATAATTCGGGGCCACCACCGAGAAGGCTCTCTCTGTTTATACTACCTTCCAAGTCTCCCTTGGAGGAAATACCCAGAGAAGGACCTTAGATGCTGAGCATAGTGTATGGGTCGGTTCAACTTCAACTGGTGCAGAATGCGGCCACCCGAGTACTGGTAGGGGCAAGGCGATTTGATCACATCATGCCTATATTGTGCCAGCTGCACTGGTTATCCATGTGTTTCTGAGCCCAATTCAAAGTGCTGGTTTTGACCTTTAAAGCTCGCAACGGTTTGGGACCTAGTTACTTGAAGGGCCACCTTCATCCATAGCAACCCGCCCACACTTTAAGTTCAGGAAGAGAGGCTCTTCCCATCTGCCCATCGGTGAGAGTAATTAGGTGGGTGTCCACACGGGAGAGGGGCCTTCTCTGCGATGGCCCCAAAGCTCTGGAACAAACTCCCGTTGGAGGTCCACCATGCACTTCCCTTGCAGGCTTTCAGGAAGGCCTTAAAAACATTTCATTTTACCGTGGGCTTCCCATGATGAATCCCGTTATTGCTGCTATTGAGGTTCCTGCTGGTTTTTAATGGGCTTCATTGCTATTTTATTGCGAACAGGTTTTCGCTGCTTTTAGTATTTTAATATTTCATTGCTTTCAATATTTTAGGCATTTTATTGTTGAAAGCTGCCTTGCAAGCGCCTCTGCCAGAAAAGGCGGCCGAGAAATTCATGCATGGAGAGGCGCTCAGTCAAGTATTGCATCCCGGAACCGTGTAAGGCTTTGCGGATCAAAACCAGCACCTGGAATTGGACCCGGGACCATACATGCAGCCAGTGCAAGCTGGCTGGATTTGGTGCTATACGCCTTTTCCATGGTGATATTATTATTCTAACTGTACTGGAATGAAAGGAGTTAAACTCAATTGGAATAAACGGTTACCGTGATTACACACGTGTCATGCTGGCAATGGAGGCACTTAAAGGAGGTGACTGCAGCTTTGCTCTGAAGCAGCTGCTCCGGTTGAAAGTCACAGGTTCGAATTTCGAAATGTGTTTGGGGGTGAGGTTCCACAAAGACGTCACATGCACAAAAGCAGTAGAACGGGAGGGTGCCCGTACACTTACCCGCTGCCATCTGAATGTAACAGGCCAGGGTGCAGATCCGCCGCTCACACGGCCCGCTGGGAAGGAAAAGCACAATCACTGCCAGCAGCGAGCTGAAGGCCAGGAGCGCACAACCCCCCGCACACAGCACGGCGCTCGTCTGGAAAGGAAAGAGAGAAACAGGCACATGGTTAGCATTCTGGGTTTCCTCCTGAAATGCAAAGGAGTAGATTTCATGGTGACGAGATGACGGGAGGAGCTTTGGCTCAGTGGCAGAGTCCTTGCTTTGCGTTCAGAAGTGCCCCAGGTTCGACTCCCGGCATCTCCAGGTGGGGCTTAAACCCCCCCTGCCTGAAACCCTAGAGAGACGCTACTGGCCAGTGTTGACAATACCAGATCTGATTCAGTACAAAATGGTTTCCTCTGTTCCTAACCACATTGCCCCTTTAACAAGAGCCATGAAGACTAGAATGCTTGTTTTTCAGGGGAGGACCGTAGCTCAGTGGTGGAGCCTCCACATGGCATGCGGAAGGTCCCAGGTTCGATCCCCGACTTCTCCAGGCAGGGCTGGAAAAACTCCTCCCTGAAATCCTGGAGAGCCGTTGCTGCCAGACCGTGCCGACAATTCTGGGCTAGATGGACCCAAGGTGTGACTCTGTCTAAAGCAACGTCCTATGAGACGTTGCCCTTTAGTTCGACACCCATTTCATTTTGGGGAGTCGAATTTGGGATGGAGCAGCTGTCCCGTCCCCCTGGCCCCGGTTCTCTCTTCACCTCCCTCAAGAAACGCATCCCTCTGCCCTGTTTCTTTGGATTTTCAACCATTACATCTAAGAACATAAGAAGAGCCCTGCTGGATCAGACCAAGGGTCCATCTAGTCCATCACACGGCAGCCCACCAGCTGTCGGCCAGGACCCACAAGCAGGACACCTTCCCACCCATGTTCCCCAGAAACTGGCGTACACAGGCTTATTGCCTCTGATACTGGAGGTATCACATAGTCATGAGGACTAGTAGCCATTGGTAGCCTTCACCTCCAGGAATGTATCCAACCCCCTTTTAAAGCCATTCAAACGGGAGGACATAGCTACATCTTGAGGAAGCGAATTCCAGACCTGTGCGAAGAAGTCCTTCCTTTTCTCTGTTCTGAATATCCCGCCCGCAGCTCAGCCACCCCACAGTCCCCGGGAATGCTGAAGATGCCAAGGTAAGGCGATAATTGCAAATGTATTACATGCATGATGGGACCTGGGATTGAACGTGAGCGCTATTAGCCTCCGCTGATGCATTTCACTGCCTCCGCTGATAGATAAAATGGATCCAGTTACCAGGCCGGCCAGGCGTGGCGGAAAGTTCCCTAATTAAAACACACGCTTGGCAGCAATGTACGCATTCGGGGGGGAAGTGCACGCGCGACACTTTTGACATAACGTTCTCGATTCTTGTTGGGAAGCAGGGACGGAAAGGTTCGGCTTGCATTTGCAGGCAAACGGACCGAAATCCGCATTTTCAAGCGGCTATGTGAAGCGAACTTCAAACGATCCTTAGAATCTGCTACTCCAAATTCAGCAGTGAAGTTCTCCAATTAAAAAAACCAAATGGACCGAAATTCGCATTTTGAAGCGGCTATGTGAAGCGAACTTCAAACGATCCTTAGTATCTGCTACTCCAAATTCAGCAGTGAAGTTCTCCAATTAAAAAAACCAAACGGACCGAAATTCGCATTTTGAAGCGGCTATGTGAAGCGAACTTCAAACGATCCTTAGAATCTGCTACTCCAAATTCAGCAGTGAAGTTCTCCAATTAAAAAAACCAAACGGACCGAAATTCGCATTTTGAAGCGGCTATGTGAAGCGAACTTCAAACGATCCTTAGAATCTGCTACTCCAAATTCAGCAGTGAAGTTCTCCAATTAAAAAAACCAAACGGACCGAAATTCGCATTTTGAAGCGGCTATGTGAAGCGAACTTCAAACGATCCTTAGTATCTGCTACTCCAAATTCAGCAGTGAAGTTCTCCAATTAAAAAAACCAAACGGACCGAAATTCGCATTTTGAAGCGGCTATGTGAAGCGAACTTCAAACGATCCTTAGAATCTGCTACTCCAAATTCAGCAGTGAAGTTCTCCAATTAAAAAAACCAAACGGACCGAAATTCGCATTTTGAAGCGGCTATGTGAAGCGAACTTCAAACGATCCTTAGTATCTGCTACTCCAAATTCAGCAGTGAAGTTCTCCAATTAAAAAAACCAAACGGACCGAAATTCGCATTTTGAAGCGGCTATGTGAAGCGAACTTCAAACGATCCTTAGAATCTGCTACTCCAAATTCAGCAGTGAAGTTCTCCAATTAAAAAAACCAAACAAACACAAGAATAATACTGGGGTAAACGCAGCCCAAAAAATGTGCCTCCTCATGAAAATAATGTTAAACGGTGCATTACAGTAGGAAAACCGCTTGCAAAAAAAAAATCAAAATGGAAAGTGTATCTATTAGGCAAGAGGGCGCACAAAGATTAGGAAAAATGCACATGAATTGGTTTGCAAACTCTAAAAAGACTCAAGGCAACTTGTTGCAAATAATTTCTGCAAACTTTAAAAAGGAAAATTCTCAACGTTTGGGACCAACCGAATTTAAGATTCGAAAAATGTGAAACTGACAGAGAAACCGAAATTTGACAAGAGTCGTCTAGCGCTCTTTCTAAGCCATCTTGAGGTTTTGCCTCCGGAAAGGCAGGATATAAATAATGAAATAGGCATTTGGCATCATCAGCTCCATTATTCTGCTACGTTTCTCTCTGGACGCTCTTCCAACACAGTTCAGCACTGGATACAACCGAGAAAATGGAGTTTAGGAGACGCTAGACAAGTTGCTCTTTTGAGGCGTTTGGAAAAGCGGGTGAGCGAAGAGACAGGGACCAGTGGTGGGAGGCAGTCCGGCAGTTTCAGCACCATGGAAAGTTCCAAGTGAGTAACTTGCGCCTAAGACCATGCGGTGTGGTTTCATGGCTCATGGGGATTTGAACCCAGGTCTCCTCGGTTCGTGCCAGACCCTTCGACCCTCCCATTCTCTAATGTGGGGCCTCCCAGATGTGTTAGCCAGTGGGAGTCCATGCTGGCTGGTGTAGTCCAACCCCTCTGGAGAGGAGCAGATTGGAGGAGGCCTCAATTTTTACCTCCGGCCTTGCTGGGCGCAAGAGGCTCGCTCGGAGCTCTCCGTGGTGCTGAAACTGCCAGACTGCCTTCCCCCTGGTCCATGTCAGTTTCTCATTCATAAACCTGCCCCGTCCTGTTTCTGCAGAGACCTGCAGTTTTTAATCAAACAAAAAACGCACAAACCCCCGCATTTCTTGAGGCTCAGGTGGCCTCGGTGGCACGGAGTGCCTTCTACCAACCTCAGTTGGTGGCCCAGCTACACCCCTATCTGGACAGGGATAACCTGGCTTCAGTTGTCTATGCTCTGAAAACCTACAAGTTAGATTACTGCAATGCATTCTATGTGGGGCTGCCTTTGAAGACAGTTCAGAAGCTGCAGCTTGTGCAAAATGCAGTGGCCAGTTTGATAGCAGGGACCAGAAGGTTTGAGCATATAAGACCTATTCTGGCCCGCTTGCATTGGCTGCCTATACGTTTCCGAGCCCGATTCAAGGTGCTGGTTTTAACCTATAAAGCCTTACACGGCTTGGGACCACAATACCTGATGGAACGCCTCTCCCAACATGAACCTACCCGTACACTAAGCTCCATATCTAAGGTCCTCCTCTGGTGGCCTACTCCAAGGGAAGCACGGAGGGTGGCAACAAGGGACAGGGCCTTCTCTGTGGTGGCCCCCTAATTGTGGAACGATCTGCCCGACGAGACCCGCCTGGCGCCAACGTTGTTGTCTTTTCAGCGCCAGGTCAAGCCTTTCCTCTTCTCTCAGGCATTTAGCAATATCTGATGAGCCTGGGTCTGGGGACTTTTTTTTTTTTTTTTTGGCTCATAGCTTTTTAAGTTATTATAGTCGATTTAAACGTATGTGTATATTGTATGTTTTTGCAGTTTTAATTTTTGTATATTGTTTTGTATATTGTATATTGTCTGGATGTGTTGATGACCCTGCCCAATGTCCCCTTTGGCCAATCTGGCTGGGGGTGATGGGATTTGAACTCAAGCATATCGAGAAGGCGCCAGGCGTTGGGGTCAATAGGGCTGTCCCACCCGCTGTGGACAGACCAGTCCAGTACGGACGGGCTGCCGGTAACCAACGACCGTACCCACACAGTAAAGATCAATTTCTGTTTTTTGGAAACCCGTCTCCTCTTTTTCCTTTAGATCAGGACTTTCGTGTCCCAAATTAAGAATGCATAAAATCCACCTCGCAACAACAACCAAGAAAAGAAAGGAAAGGGATCATGTCTTCTAGTCTACATAATTCATCACGTGGATAGAAGCACCCGCCCACCGCCAAAAGGAATCACACACAGGTACGGACACTGGCACGGCCCATCGCTCATTATTAACAACCGCGGCTCATGCATTTCAAATGTTAATTTAATTTCTGGTCTGCCACCTTGACGCTTTATTTACTGGGACCGAATGAGGGATCGCTCCACCCCGCCTTTTCCCCTGCCACCACCAACATTGCTCGGGAGCTTCGGAGCTAACCCCCCCCCCCATGGGGGTAACGGAGCTCCCATTAAAACGTGGGCCCAAAGCGGAGCCCAAGCTGCCCGCTGCACACAGGCAAGTAGCCGGATCTCGCCCTCAGCTTGCCACGACAACGGCTTTGCCAACAAGCGGCTGAACGTCCCTGAAACCTATTTCCAGCCTGTGTCGGTTTCTCATTTGTAAACCTGTCCTGTTTCTGCAGAGACTTGGGATTTTTAATCAAAACAAAAATCTCCACCCCTTTATCATCGCCTTCCCCAAGGTGGCGGCTTCTGGATGCGTTGGGACTACCGCTCCCAAAATAAGATAATGCTAAACAGCACACAACTGCTAGAATATCTAAATGGTATCAGAAAAACCGGGGTAAACAAACTTTTTATATAACAGCACCTTGGAGGTTTTCAGCACTTTGGGGAGCTCCTTTAGGGTTCTGACTAAAACCCGGAGTGGATTCACCGTCCTACTGATGTCAGAGCTGCCAGCCTCCCCAGATCCAGACTTTTATATTTTGAAAAAAGAAGGAAAAAAGCACATGGACAAAACAGTTCTTCCACTATTAACTGTCGCTGCTCAGAGGCAAAGTCCCTTCCGCTGTGCCCAAGACCTGCTGAACTTTGCAACTATGAATCATTCGCCTGGATTTGCTTTTTTTTTCTCCTCTTCCCTCCCAATTCTCTTTCCTTTCGTGTCATGACTTTTAGATCAGAAGCCTGCAGGCAGGGAGAGTCCCCAGATATATCTTTGTATGCCTTGAAGGCTTTTTTTTTTTTGGCTTGGGGGGGGGGAGATTTTTTTAAAAAAATGCTATAAATAAATACCGGTGGCTGCTTGCGGTTCTTAGTGTTAAAAAAAAAAAAAGAAAAAAAGGGAAGAAAGCTGGTGTGGATTTGTCCCAAATTGCAAAAGATCTACTAACGATGCATACAAAAGCTGAAAAAGGAAAGAGGTTGTTTTTGATCTGTCTGCGCAGCAGTAGATGCTGGCAGAATGCAGAAATTTAAAAATACACACGGACACATCTCTAAACAGGAAAGCAAAATTACTATTATCAGCTGCTGGAACAATAATAAGAAAGGAGTCCTTGACCTTTTTGGGAAGTCTTAGCATCCCTCTCACTCCCTCTCTCTCTCTCTCTTCCTCCGCTACCCCTGTCCTTTGCTATAAACAAGGAAAGAAAGGATTTGTGGAAAAACAGGAAATAGGCAGATGGGCAGGTACTGAAAATAGTTTTGTGGGGAAGGATGGGCTGGAGAGAAAATGGCCCCCAAAGGCAGAAAAACACCATATGTGCAATTTACTTGCAATGATACTGACATGTTGAATTTACCTACAGAGCATACACACACACACACAAATGCACTCACACCTGAGCAATTTATGGGCGACAGTCCCAACATCGGTTAGTTTTTATACACTCACAAACACCGGTGTAATCTACACACAACAATCCTGATATCTCTTGATTTGACGCGCAAAAGACACGCGCAAACCTCTGCCCAATTTACAGTCTGTTGAACTCACGTGCAAAAAAATACACGCAAACACACGCCCACGGACACGCACAAACAACCGTGCAATTTACACGCAACAGTACAAACATCTGTGGATTTTGCACACAAAACATGCACACACACACATCTGCGGTTTACAAGTGACAACCCTCCACAGGTGCTGATTTTACACAAAAACACACACAAACACAAACACCTGTGCAATTTACATGCAACAATCTGAACTTCTGTTGACTTTACACACACACAAATACCGGTGCAATTTACACACAACAACCTCAACAACTGCTGAGGAGAACGGCACTGGTTGGCCTTCCTCACTGCCATGCTCATGTTTTGGACTACTGCTCCCATAAACCCTGACCACCATGGCCAATACTCAAGGATGATGGGAGTTGTAGTCCAAAACACCTGGAGGACAGGAGTTTGGGGAAGGGTAACCCAGATAACACGGCAGCTCCCAATCTTATCTTAGGTGCTTTGATGGGTTTTTAAATTTTATTTTTAAAAAGGCCTAGATCCTCATTTCTACCACCCTGAGGCTCACGTACTCATGAAGTATCCCTGGCATAAATACCATTTCTTAAAAAAGGAGAAGAGGGGCTCCATGGCAGCAGGTTGAGGTTGTTGTTTCTGGAAAGGAGCAGGTTTCTGTATCCTTTGACAGCTAAAAAGGGCCTACAATCCTGTGCATGTTTAGACACAAAAAGGTCCTACAATCCTGCGCATGTTTAGACACAAAAGGATCCTACAATCCTGTGCATCTTAAAACACAAAAGGATCCTACAATCCTGTGTTTATTGCCGGCGGTGCAACGCAGCTAATGCTTCTTTTAAACATATGCTTTGGCAAGGTCCATCAGTTGCTCCTTTTGGAGGGGAGGTTATTACAGGGATAAATGTTGTACTGGAACAGTCTTGAATATTCCCCGGTGTACACGCTCTTTTAAATGATTTGCCTGCTTCGTGGAAATTAAACGGTCTGCGCAAATGGGTTCTCCACGCCCTTTTGATGACTAAAAAACAGATATTGGAAGGATAAACACTCACCTCCTCTAATGCAACGGATTGAGGAGATGACAAGGCTTCCAACATTTGAACAGGTCAATGTGAATGGCTCCTGCCACGGACATTTTGTCTGCTCTTGTTGACGCTGATGTGTAATTCTTAGAAAGCTATATTTCCATAGGTATAGATACTCACACAGACACACACTTCATACGCATGCATTGAATTTGATCTATCCAAATCTATGTAGCTATCATTTTTCACCCTTAACTCTTGATTTTTGTTGAAATTTTAAAAGAAAATATTAATCACACACACACACACAAAAGAATCAGGTCGTAGAGCATAGGGAAAACCTGCCCTGCATGTCCCTGGCCATTAGACACTTTGCTTGGGCACATGTCAACCGGATTTTGAAAGGCCGGACCATTTTCTAAAGACCATCCAGCGCCCTCCTGTTTGAGAGGTTCCTCTTTCCCCATCTCGCCCACAGGTAGGGGACGGCTGCAGCTCGCCTGCTCACGCCCACCCGAAAGGTGATAAAGCCATTAATACAGGGTCTGTCATTAATCAAGATTTACTGGGCATATTGATGGACCCGCCGAGGGGCTCTTAATTTCTTTGAGGATAAACAATTAATCACTCTCACACACACACAAACACACACACACACACCTCCCCAGGAGCAGGATCAACAACAACAGAAAGGATGACAGGGAGGTTTTACGGCCTTTTGGTGGCAGGCAAATAAATTCAAAAGATAGATTCTGGGTGTAGAAGAGATCAATAGTGACAGAGGGAGAGAGAGAGAGATGCTGAAGAATCCCTCTCAAGTTCAGGAACAGATACTATTTAGAAATGAGCTTCTCAAACTGCAAGGAAGATCACAAATTCTTGCATTCTCTACTAGATTCTAAATTCTTCCCTGGATATTGGGATACTTGGATAGTAAGATTCTCGACTGACTCCTGTGATTCTCTACTGCTGAAGACAAACGGCGTCCAGGCGGGAAATCGCTTCCTCTCAAAATCTGAAAGATCACAGGCTAAAAAGAAAAGGCCATTTATCTGCAAAGCTTCCTGCCCAGCTATTGGCTGAGCTTCTGTGATGTCACAGAATGCTCACAGGTGCCTGAAGGGTCCAACGTTCGCTCAGCAAGCTGGCAGGTGGAGCTGGGCCCAGGAAAGAGGATGAGGGGGGGGAGTAAATTAATACAACAGCTCCTGCTGAACTCCTCTTTTACATCTCCCCATTTTGATCCACGGATCCTCACGTGGCTACTCACGAGGAACGTCGTACACTCATCCCCCGAACCGATGGCTAGGATAAGGTTGCAAGGGTGGTGAAAGAAAATAAGCTTTAGAGAAGGAAACCTCGATGTTCAAAAGAGCTTACGAAATGCAGGCCTAGGACCAAAAAGGAGTTGGATGGGGGACCACAAGGTCATCCAGACCAACCTCTTCTCCGAAAATGAGGCAATCCATGCCTGCCTGGCTTGCTCTTAAGAGCCTCCATTGAGCACCTAGTTATTGGGTGAATACCACCCAGAAGTGCAATTGCAAGGGCCCAATCCGTCCCTCTGGGGGTTCCCTTTCAGCTGGCTCCACCCCCTTTCCCCCGACCGCTGATTGGTGTTTTCCCCTAACGCTGATTGGTGCTTTCACGGCTTTTACACATTTCTTTCCTCCCACCATAAACTTGAAAGCCCTCTCTTAACTACATTACTGGCAGTAAGGGCTTGAGGCTAAAATACACAATTATTATTATTATTATTGCCCCCGCCCCCTTTAATTTTGGCCCTGCCCACCACTGGAATGCATCCCCCAAGAGTGTCTCTGAAACTCAATCTTGCCCTCAGGCTGGAAGAATTCTTGCACTAGACTTTGTACATGCTCAGTGATACTCTTTCTTCTTAACCACTTGCTTCAGGAACTGAGAATTCCTCCCCACTCCCAAAAGCCAGAGCTCCTTTCTTAACGCTCCGTCTGCCTCTCTCCCGGGTATTAATAGATTCCAGAGACGGCCTCTCTGCAGTCTCCCTGAAGCACCCTGCTGCTCGCCAGCGATCATCCGAGCTGCAGACGCGGCGAGTTAGACCAGACTTGGCAAGATCAGGCATCCGGTAACGACCGGGAATGACAGAAGAGTTGCTTTCCATAAACTAATTAAAATCAAGGCGAGTTAGCAGTGGTGGAGGCAGGGAGAAGAAAAGGACAAAGAGAAAGTCATGGCATAAATATCTTTTTAATCCCACAAGAGAGAGAGAAAGAGAGCAATGAAAACCTAAGGCCCAAATCTATCCAATATTCTCAGCCCATCTACTCCTTCCCAATTTATTTTTTTTAGCAGAGGGCAGCAGCCAAAGCTATGAACTCATCCACTGGATATGTTGATAGGGATATAAAAAAAGCCACCTCATACAAGGTCAAACTCTTTGCCTATCCAACCTGGTGTCGCCTGCTCTGACTGGAAGCAGCTATTCAGGGTCCTTGACAAACACAGGTTCTTTGTTCCCTGCTCCTTCTAATGCACTAACCACAGGTTCCTTTCCTGGGTAGTTCATGGTTAACAACACATTGGCTGCATTCAGACAACACATTAAGCAACTGAGAGGGGGAAACAATCATCGGTTGTGTTGCTTATTGTGTTTGTGGAGGGTAACACGCCGCTCACAAACTACTGACGGTATGCTATTCCACCCAAATAAGCAACTGAGAGAAACAACTGGCTAGCAAGTTGTTTAGCTCGAAGTCAGTTGTTTAAAGTGTTGTGTGGAGGGGTAAGTGTGTTAATGGTGTGTGGTGAGTGGGTTAAAACACAAGCCCATAGAGGCAGGCAGAAAGAGCGACCAAAGCATCGGTTACCATTCTGCTACAACTGGTGCAACTTGCAGAGGCTGCTGGGATAGAACTGGGAGGACTGAGGGAGGAAGGAGGGTGGGGAGAGGGGCGGGGGCTGTGTCAGTCAAATGCCGGGTTGACTATTAGTCCACTCAACACCAGCCCCAACCACCTACAGTTGTGTAGAAATATGTTGTGTGGGGAGTACCCACAAAATAACCAACTGTGAATTGGCTACTCAACCCACCATTGACTAATGTGTTGTCCGAATACAGCCAGAGTTAAACCATAGTGCAGAGTTTGTGTCTCATGACAACCCACGATTCAACGACAACCCACGATTCAACAAGACAACTTCCTAGAACATCTCTGTTACTGTTGTCATGGGGAAAGACAGGGTAGGAAGAGAGGAGAGGAAGGATGCTGGGCGCAGTCCGCCACAATGCCATTTCGATCTACAGGGGGTGGGCAAAATGATGGATGGCCAGGGATAAGAGGAAACAGAGAGGAGGGAAGCAGCCAATGAAGACATTAGCACATCAATGGTGCCTCCGCCTCGGCAGGCAAAGAGGCTTTCGTGAAATTTTAATTAGACGGCACCCTGAGTGCCATCAACACTCGCCTGACAAATCAGACCCCACCTCTCTGTCCCAGGAGGCCTTCAATTATTGCTCAGGAAAGTAGAGGAATCATCACTGACTCTGCAGTCATCATTAGGGACACACGACGCCCTCCTCTCCATGTCCCAATCAGCCCTGCCAGATCGGCGCCTTAGCAGTTGCAGAAAAATGAAAAAACACACGGGTTGATATCCAAGACGCGCCATGACATTAATGTCCGGAGCCCACTGCCTCCCAAGAAGACTGATTTATTCATAGTGTTTTTCATTCCGCCCCTTTAGCCGAAAAGGCTGCCAAGGCGGCTAACAGACATAAGACAGGCTCCACCCGCAAGCTTACGTTCTAAAGGCCACGACACAAAAGGTAAGGAGAGGGAGAGGGAGGAGGAAAAAAAGGAAATTCAGGCACTACCTACTGGTGAGAAAGGAAATACCTTAGCGGTGGGCAGAAAGTAAACCTCCAAATGTTTTGGGATCATTTCCCAGCATTTCTGGCCATATTGGCAGGGGCTTTTGGGAGTTGAAGTCCATCTGGAGATCTATCTTCTGCCCACCCCGATTATCTCAATCGGTTAGAAAGCAACAGAATGGCATTCAAGAGAGACGAGTGCAAAGTTCTTTGTTTAGGGAGAAAGGAAACCAAACACACAGGTATCAATCAGGTGGGTATATACTTGGTTTGGCAACAGTACGCACGAGAAGGATCTTGGCGCTGTAGTTGATCGCAAACTGAATATGAGCCAGCAGTGTGATGCGGCTGCAAAAAAGGCAAATGCCATTCAATGCTGCCTCAAGAGAAGTAAAGTTTCAAAATCATGGGAAGTAATACTTCCACTCTGGTCAGGCCTCACCTCAAATACTGCGTCCAGTTCTGGACACCGCATTTTATAGAAGGATTTGGATAAATTTGGACGAGTTCAGAGAAAGATGTTTTAGAAAACTGGAAACTAGCCTTATGAGGAAAGACGGAAGGAACTGAGTACATCTAACTTTGACAAGAGAAGACCAAGGAAGGATATGATGCACTTTTCAAGTCCCTAAAGGGCTGCCCCACACAGGAGAGGGCCAGAACATGTTCATCATCCGAAACACAAAATCACGGGCTTAAGTTACAGGAAGGCAGATTTCAGCTGGACATCAGGAAAAACTTCCTCGTGGCCGGTACGGTCCGACGATCGAACCAACCGCCCAGGGAGGTGTTGGGCTCTCTGTCGCTCTCTGTCAAACTGAGACTAGACGGCCATCCGTTGGGGATGCTTGGAACTGGAGTCCTGCTCTGAGCAGGGGGCTGGATGCGAAAGCTGAAACAGCTCCTTCCAAGTCTAGGATTCTATGTGCAGAGACAGAGAGAGAGAAAACCAGCTAGTCGACTCTGATCTATCTCTGGTCGTCGTCCCTTGCCCCTGATTATTAGGGGCTCTCGGGGGGAGGGGCTGATCTCAGAGGGGGCTCCAAATCAAGGTAAAATTCAGGCAAGATGGAGAAGTTTTTTCCCCCTGGTGAAATACACCGCCAGATGAGGAGAGCCGCCGAAATGGAATCAACACCTTTAAGAGGGTAGATCAAGAGCATCAACAATCAAATGTTGCAGCCGGCCATGCCCTTTCCCCGGTTTTCCATTCCGACCCCCAGTAGTCATTCCGCTTTGCTATCATCACTAAGTACCTATTTGTGGGTTCCCCCTTAGGGTTTTTTCCGCCCGAAATTTATTTACTTATTACGTTTTTATACTGCCCAATAGCTGAGGCTCTCTGGGCAGTTTACAATTAAAACCGTAAAATACAAAAAGTCAAGATTTATTTTTATTTTTTTTAAAATCATGTAAAACCAGAATAATTTATATTCCAGGGAAAGCTTGTCTGAAAAGATAGATTTTCGGGAAGCGTTTAAAAGGTGTTACATTTTCCAACTCCCGAACCGCTCGAGGGAGGGTTTTCCAGAGGGTGTGTGTACTTCTGCATACTGCAAAGGGTTTCCCCAAATCTGCTGGTACCTCTCTGTCCTGCGTGGGTAATGCTGCCCTGGCTGCATAAACATTGTCACTCTTCGTTCGAACACTGCAAATAGAAGGCATGACAATCGCTCTCCTTGGCCACGCTGTGACCACTGAGTCCCCAGCTTGGAGGCAAAACACCCCCATCCATGGATGATTTCATGAAGCCGCAAAAGGAGACATTATGGAGACCTATGACATGCTTCCCTCTTCCATCCAAAACATGGTTTGCATTTTTAAACAGACAAGGCCTCCTTCTTTAGAGAAGAAAGGCCTGTTAATTAACCTCTAGGCACGATTCAAAGCCTCATTTGTAGGGCGATTAACATAATTCCCCCTAGTACAAACACACAGCGTGCATTAATGCTCATTTGCCTGGAAAAACCACTCAGACAAAAGGAAAGCGCGGGGGGGGGGGCTCTGTTTTTTTCTCCCAAGATCAGTGGGATTTGGGCACAGAGGAGTTTGGGGGGTATTTCGGCAGGCGGGAGAAGCCTGAGACGTTTTAGAAGGTTTGTGGGGGTCAAGACACCTCTGCAACACTCGAAGATAGAGCTATGCCAGTTGATGGGCTTTCTTTCTTTATTTTTTATAGCATTTTGACCTCCTCTTCAGCAAATAATAATAATAATAATAATGGCTGCCAAAGCACTTTACAGATCGACTGGGGGGGGGGGGGAAGGCAAGATATTTCCTGACCCTCAGGCGTGCAATCTAAAAGACACCATACAAAAGGAAACAGAGAGGAGGGAGGAGGAGGAAAAAAGCAAACTCAGGCGCCAGATTCTTAATTTAAAAGGTATTTGTAATGAATGACTGATTGGATATAATTAATAGTTGGCTTTGGGATTGGGCGGACTCCCTGCCACTCGGGAAGAAAATCAACGAAATGGCCACCCAGATCACCCATGTCGGCAGAATGGCCAAAACGGGCTAACCCAGTGCAGGATTTAGGAACAAGCCAATTAAGGCATGCATTAGGGCCTCATCATATGAGTGGCCTCTAAATACATTTGAGATAACTAGGATATAAGATAACTAAGATGGCTTAAATATGTGGGAAGGTCTGGTGTGAATTACAGCAGAGTTGCCTTATATGCAGAAAGCGTGGCAACGCAGCGTTTGGTAT
This sequence comes from Anniella stebbinsi, assembly GCA_029215795.1. Lineage (NCBI taxonomy): Eukaryota > Metazoa > Chordata > Lepidosauria > Squamata > Anniellidae > Anniella > Anniella stebbinsi. The sequence continues at coordinate 16,535,089 of JARDYH010000009.1, forward strand.
TGGAGGTAGTAAGCACATACTAGAGCCAGTTTAAAAGATGTTCAAATCAGCTTATTTTATTAGTCCTTTTATACACATCTTCAGCAAAGACTGTCTAACACTGTTTAACTACAAGCACTCCCTAATGCTGGGTGGTACCCTTCCTATTATAATGTAATACACTTATTTTCCTCTTTATTTTTATGGTACAAGGCCAAATCTTGATATGGTTTAGGGCCGCCGTATGTCTTAATCCCGCCCTGGTCTTACCCAATTCTGGAACGCAATATGGGTCTCCTCAGGAACAATCCAATTCCCCCTCCCCCCAAAAAACATACATCCCAATACACATACACAAGGCATTTGGTTTCCCACGCGAATATACAGAAACGTACATCAACACAAAAGCAAATATACAACAAGCGTTCACATCTCGGACTCCGCTAACCACAGAGACCTGGTACAATGCCATTCCAACTACGTCGATTCTTTATCGAGTCACCATATGAAGAAGTTCAAAGTCGCGGAGGGACCTTTTTTTATTTGGCTTTGACGAGGTTACTAATTCGAGTCCTGCTGCTCCTTCGACAATAACCCAAACATCCGCCCAGTCATCCACACCCTTCTAAAAACAAAAACAGTATACTCATTTTGTTACTATGTATTCTCTTTAATTACAAACATCACTATATATATGGTAACAATTGGGCGTGGTTTTTTTAGAAGGATGTGGACTACACTTATGCCATATCCTATACCCCCTGAATCTCCCACCACGCCCCAATCCACAACGTTAGTTCAACAGGAGGGTCCCCCACCCATCCAAAAAATAGCTCCCGCTCATTCAACGACCAGCCACCCATGTCTCAGTACCATAGGATACAGGATAGGATTGGTTTAGAAGAACAGAACTGGGTGTAACGCAGTGGCCAATTGTAGTAGAAACAAAAACCTCAGCATAGAAAAACTGGGGGGGGGGGGACCATAAGACGGCACAGCAAGGGAGAACTCTCTTTCCAGCCTCCAATCACTCATGTTTTTGAGCTCACAAGAACTTTGGGGACATGTGAGGAGGAAGAAGAGCACTTTGCAAGCCAGCTAAGCCTCACCTCACACGGGAGAGAGCTCAAACACCATCATTTCTCCGCTTGGAACAGGGCTGCAGAATTCCCTCTGGTTACTTATCAAATAAAGGGCGCAATCCTATGCATGTTTAGACGGAAGAAAAGTCCTGCAATTCCCAGCATCCCCCAGCCAGCTATATTAAAACATGCATAGGACTGTAGGACCTTTTTCAGTCTACAGGTGCACAGGGCTTAGGACCTTTTTCAGTCTACAGGTGCACAGGGCTATAGGACCTTTTTCTGTGTAAAGATGCACAGGGCTGTAGGACCGTTTTCAGTCTAAAACATGCACAGGATTTCGGGACTTTTTCCAGCCTAAACATGCATAAGTTTGTAGGTCCTTTTCCGGTCTAAACATGCAGAGGAATGTAGGACCTTTCCCCTGTCGAAATCTGCATAGGATGGCGGCCGAAACCAAACCTCGACGCCCGAAGCAGCCCCTCGCGCTGCCGCGACCCGCAAGGGAAGAGGTCCCGCCCGGCGCGCTCTCACCTGCCAGGACCCGGAGGGGATCTCGCTGAAACGCCCCAGGCCGCCGAAGGCGTAGCAGTCGTACAGGTGGCGCACGGCTTCGGAACAGTGCCAGAGCAAGCCGAAGCTCACCTCGCCGCCGCTGCTCTCGCCGCCTTCCAGGGCGGCGGCGGCGACGGCCACCACCAGGCGCCGGGCGCCGCCGCGTTCTCGGACGATCCAAGCGGGCGAGAGGAAGCTGAAGCTGCAGACGGCCACCAGGCAGGAGGACAAGAGGACCCAGAAGCAGCCCACGCAGCTGAACATCCTGGGGAGAGCGGCGGCGGCGGAGGCGGAGGAGGCGGCGGCAGGCGGCTGGCGGCGGCCGAGCGAGCCCGCCGCCGCCGCGCGCTCCGAGAGCGCCGCATCCACGCGGCCGCCGCCGCCGCCTTTCTTCGCTCTCTTCTGGCGCGCCGGCATGGGAAAGGGCCCCTTCTGGCTCACCTCCGCCCGGGCTGCGGGAGAGGGGCGAGCCGGCCGCCTCGCGGGGCCATGAGCCCGAGCGAGCCGGCCGCCCACGTGGCGAGGCAGAGGCGCGTTGGGCGCCCTTGCTTTGGAGAGCTCCGGCGCGCCCTTGGAGAGTTTTGGAGAGCTTTTGCGCTTTGCTTCGCCGCCGGCGGGTGCGCCCTGCCCGCTTCGCCGCCGGCTGCCGCGGAGCGCTCTCTTCTCCTCCTCCTTCCCCCGGTGGGCGTCTCCCTGGATCCGGCCTCCCCATCACGTGGAGCGAGCCGGGGTAGGGGGGGGCAGGCGGAGAGGAATACACGGCCAGCGCGCCCAGCCCACCCGGCGCGTCCCTGCCCGGCTGCGCGCCATTCGGCTTTGACCCGCACCCGAACTCGGAAGAGCTGATAACACTTTATTTTTTGATTTTTTTAATTTTCTGGATGAAAATGGGAAGCGCGCCGCTCTCCCCCCCCCCCCCAAAAAAGGTTGGCTTTGAAGAAGTGTCAAGAGGTATTTTTATTTGGTGGGATATATTATTATTATTAATAATAATAATAATAATAATAATGGTGAGCTATTTCCAGAAACAGAAGGATTCCTAATAGCTATACAGGATCAAGTTATAGCCACCAAGAATTACCAAAAATACATCATAAAATATAATAGCGTAACAACAGACCCATGCAGGAAATGCCTTCAGTTCAACAGGAGGATGTAAAATTCTGGCAGGAATTGACTATACAGACAGACACAATACAGCTGCAAAAATAATTCACCAACAACGGGCCATCAAATTCAACCTTATCAAACAATCTACACCATACAATATTTACTCATCCGAAACAATCTTGGAAGATGCAGATCATAAAATATACTGGGACAGAACAATTCATACTGACAAGACAATATCTTGCAACCGACCAGACATAACAGTCATAGACAAAAAAGAAAAACACACATACCTCATCGACATAGCAATACTGAATGACAAAAATGTTGTTGAAAAGGAAGAAGAAAAGAGAGACAAATATACATCACTGGCCATGGAAGTCAAAGAACTATGGCAACAGGAAAAGGTCACAATTATCCCGTTAATCACCTCAGTCACCGGCATCACATTAAAAAACTATACAGAAAACCTTCAAAAACTGGTCCTACCTAGAAAGCAGACATACTTAAAACATGCTCAATTGTCAGGAAATTACTGAATCTGTAAAAGACAGCATGACTTGGCAAAACCCGTCATGTCCATCTAGAAAAACTGCCACGAGCGAGAAAGAGATGAAATAATAATAATAACATTTCTATACTGCCTCATAGCTGAAGCTCTCTGGGCGGTTTACAAAAGATTAAAACATTAAAAATCTATATACAAAATTTAAAACCGCAAAAACCTAAAACATACATACAAACATTCAGTAATGAAACGATAGCATGAAATGGGACAAACTTGCATTATTTTCCAATAAAACACTGATGATGATGTTGATGACATTTATATCCCATCTTTTTTCCTCTTCCAAGAAAGCCCAAGGCAGTTTACATAATCCTCCTCCTCTCCATTTTATCCTGCCAAAACAACCCTGTGAGTTAGGTTCGGCTGACAGTCAATTGACTGGCCCAAAGCCACCCAGTGAGTTTCGTGGTCGAGCGGGGACTAGAATCTGGATCTCCTGAGTCCCAGTTCTTGGAGTCCAATTCCCATCAGCCCCCAGCCAACAGGGCCAATTTTCAGGGATGATGGGAGTTGGATCCCAGCGACACTAGAGTGCCACAGGCCCACCAGCTCTGCTGAAAGACAATTCAATTTTTTTCCTCTTCCCTCCTCATCCCTTTTTCCGTGTGTGTTGTGCTTTTTTAGATTGTGAGCCTGCTGAGCAGGGGACTGATTCTTTTACTGATTCCACTTAAGCTTTTTTGGGAGCCGTTTTTGGCTGAAGAGCAGAATCAAAATACTTTGGGAGTGCAATTCTGTGCATTTTTAGACAGAAAAGAGGCTTACAACTCATTCTTCATGCTGCCTGGTTAATGCTGGGAGTTGTAGGAGTTTTTTCTGGCTAAACATGGATCGGATTGTGCCCTAAATAAATACATAGAAAGACTAACAAACCATGCACCAGGCTGCTCTTAAGGAGACCAGGAACAAAACAAGAAAAGAGAGAGATAGATGTTAGGCACAGTGGCTTAACAAACTCTGTCTGAGTTATTTATGAGTACATCGGATTATTAGAGTGTCTTTAAGTTATAACTGGGAATTAGAAGCCTCTTTTGGGTCCCGAAAAGGGAAATTTGAAGACAATTCACAAGGCTTGTAGCGTATCGCCCCCTTGTGCTTTCCAGGAGAACTGTTTGGGATACAGAAAAAAGAAGTCAGTTCCAAAAATGGTGACGGGTCCAGGTGATTGATGGTGTTTTTGTAGGTGACAGTATCTATATGACAATAGGTTATTCTTATTTTTATATCCTGGGCTCCTTGGAGCTCAGGGCAGCAAACATGGCTCCCACCCTCGCAACCACCCTGTGAGGTAGGCTGAGAGAGAGAAATTGGTCCAAAATTACCTGTCTTGTTTGGGGATTTGAAGTTTGGTTTCCCTAATCCTTCTCTGACACTAGGGCCTCCTCCACACGAGACGTTTAATGAGCCTTGAAGGCTCATTATAAATTTTACCTCCACACCAGCGGAGCGCAAAACGGGCGTACAGGCGCGTTATCTCCCCGATAATGCGCATTTTCGAATGCGCGTTAAATAGCGACTTTTATTTTTCTCCGGCCGTTAAAGCGCATTTTCGCCTTGTGAACAAGCGATTATGCGCATTAACGTCTTCTAAAGCGCTTTTTGGACATCAATTAATGCGCTTCGCCGCCTCTCGCCGCCTCCCGTGCAGAGGGATTAGGCGTAAATGCGCCTCCGCGATAATGCGCATAATCCCCGAACCGGGCGCAAAAGCGCATCCTTGTGGAGGAGCTGTAGTGTAAGCATAGGCTCCCCCAACCTGGTTTTGGACTACAATTCTTCCAGGTGTTTTGGACTATAACTCCCAGCATTCCCGACCATTGGCTGTGCTGTCCTGGGCTGATGGGAGTTGAAGTCCCATAAGTCTAGAGGATATCAGGTTGGGGACGATTGCATCAGCCATTTTACTAGTAGATTTAGGAATGTGGGACCCTTCAACAAAATGTTGCAGCATCAAATGCTTCTCAGGGTTTCAGCTTCTCTGTTCCAGTCCATCTTTTACCCCTCCCGCCACATTTTTCCACCTGTGCCCCCAACAACACTCAGTTTGGCATTCTGTGCCCACCGGGGCCATCCTTATGCCCAATCGCAGCTACATTAAAATATTGGAATTCTCCGTTGATTTCCATGGGCAGACACGTTTCTAGCATCATTTGAAAACAGCTTCTCCGTTTGCACCGGAAACGGAACGCCAATCCTGAAGCCAAATAAAGGTGGCGTTGGAAGGCAGCACTTCGTTTTGCAGCAAGCCAGTTAAAAAAAAAAGAAAATTTTAAGAAATAAGATCAAAAAATCAAGAGGATAAGGGGGGCTGGTGGGTGCTGAGAGAGGCATCTGTGGGCATATTGGAGATCCCATGGTGGGTGTTGTAGGACTTTTTGGTGTGTCGAAACATGCATAGGATTGTAGGACCTTTGTGTCAAAACATGCAAAGCATTGCGCTCTAAATCTGCGGAGGCAGAGGGGGAAATTGGGTCAGTCCCTAATAATTTGAGAAGGATTATTTATTTATCCTGCAATCCTCTGCCCACTTAACGATCGACTGAGCCTCCTTTAACTCAGTAGGATTTACATCTAGGTAGACATCATAGGATTGTGCTGTCGATTTAGTTCTTGCATTTACGTCCCGCCCATCCTCCAAGGTGTTCACTTCAGGTGGCAGACACGGCCTTTCACTCCCTGTCCAGTTTATCCTCAAAGCAACAACCCTGTGAGGTAGGCCAGGCTGGTTTAGCATTATGTATTGAACAATGTATATTATATCGCTGGTCAGGCTGAGATGACTCCACCAAAAAAATCTAGTTTCAGAAAGCAAATGAACTTTGTGCTGCAATTAGGAGGGTGAGGATGGAACCCATGATTTGTCGGAGGACCTTAATATACTGCAACTGAAGGCTGGGGCGAGTGGGAAATATTTTTTGGGGGGTATTATCTGCTACTCCTCAGAACAGGGATGGACAAACTGCAACCTTTTGGACTACAAATCCCATTAACCCTCACCAATGGCAATGCTGGCTAGGATTGATGGGAGTTGTAGTCCAAAACATCTGAAGGGCCACCACTGCCAGAGTCGCTATTCCCCTCCAGATGTGTCGGATTACAATGCCCATCAGCCTCAGCCAGTTTTGCTGGGGCTGATAGGAGTTGTAGTCCCAACACATCTGGAGGGCGCCAAGCTGAGGATGACGGGCCTTAGAGTCATCGCTGTTGTCAATTATTATGAAGGACGCAGCATCAATCTCTCTATTGATCGATCAATCAATCTTCGGGGGTGGGGGGGGGGGTTGTCTTTGCCCTTAGCCAAAATGTCCGAACGAGGACCACTCTCAGTCAGGCATGGTCCTCCCCAGTCCAAAGGCCTCTCCTTTTCCCTTACCCAAGATGGCCGCCAGGGCAGCGCCTGTCGCCTGGAGGTTCGCCCTCATCCAAGATGGCCGCACTCCCCAGGCGCAGCGTGCCCTCGCCCAAGATGGCCGCCTTAACGGCCGGAGCCGCTTTGGATAGGACTGACGCCGGGGCGGCCATGTCGCTTGAGGGCAAGAGGCCGGCGGTTACCGGTATATATATATATCTATATATCTCTATTCCCTTCCTTCTTTCCTCCCTCCCTCGTATTTACTTTCCCGAGATGCTCCGCGGGCCCTTTCCTCACCTCAGCCGTTCGCCGCCCGGAAGACGCGGCCTGCGCCTCAGCGGCGGCGGTTGTTGACAACATGGTGGCTGCCGCCTCCTCCTTCTTCTTCTTCGCGCGGGGGGCGGCAGGCGGCGGGCCGAGCGGCACCCAGGCGCTGCTGCTGCTGCCGCCGCCTCAGCAACCCTGAGGGACGGGGACGGGCCCGCTGCCGACCGGCCCGCCGCCCCAGGCCGCGCCGCCATGTCCTTCTTCAGGCGGAAAGGTACCTGGAGGCAGAGGCGGAGGGGGGTCTTTGTGGGGGAAGGGGGGTCTGCCTGCCAGCCTGCGTTGGGGTGGGACGCTTGCAATAAGGGGGAGGGGGCTGTGTGTCAGAGGAAGGGGGCTCCTGAGAGTCAAAGGGGACCCTCAAAAGCCCCCCACCCACCCCCAGACTCAGGCAGGCAGACCCGTCCCCTCAGGCACAGCCCCTCCCCTGCCCCCTTCAGGGACGCAGAGCCCTCCTCCCCTCTTGTCCTTTGAAGCCCCCAGACTCAGGCAGAGAGACTCCTCCCCTTTTATTGTACACTCCCCCAGGAATAAAGGCCCTGCACCCCTTTCGCCCTCAGAAACCCCCACCCCTGAACTCAGGCAGGCAGACCCCCATCCCCTCAGCCTCCGCCATCCCCTTTATTACCCCTCACTCAGGAACAGAGACGCCCCCTGCCTCTTTCGCCCTCAGAAGCCCCCACCCCGAACTCATGGAGGCAGGACCCCCTCCTCTCCCTTGTGTTCCCGAGTTGTGGGTGGCTCCATGAGGAGGGTGGATGTTGTGTTGGAGGGAGGGGTCTGCCTGCCTGAGTTTGTGGGGGGGGCTTCTCTGGGCGAAAGAGGTGGGGTCTCCTTTGACCCTCAGAAGCTTCCAAGCTCAGCAAGGCAGGGGTCAAAGCCCTCCCCATTCCATTCACGTTCAGAAGCCCCCCACTCAAACAGTGGGGTATAATACAGGAGATGGGGACTGTATAGGAGGGGTCCCCCTACCTGGGGTGGGGTGGGGGCTTCTGGGAATGGAAGGGGTGAATTGAGGGGGGGCTCTGCGTATGAGAGGAGGGGTCTGCTTTCCTGAGTATGGGGATCATAATACTAAATTGGGTAGGGATGCTTTTGTGGGTGAAGACGAGTGGGGAAGAGAGGAAGCCTTCCTGAGTGGGAGGGGGTGTAAAATGGGGTGCATGCATGAGTGAGGCCTTTGAGGATGGGGGGCTGTGTGTTGGGGGGGTTAGAGTCTCTTTTCCTGAGCTGTGGGGAGATTAGGTGAGGGTGCATTGAGAGTTCAAGGTGATGTGTGTGTATGTGTGTGTAGGAACATTAATGGGGTCAGGTGGAAATGGGGGACGTTCTGTGAATATATGAATTGGGGGGGATGAATGAGGGGATTTGGGAGCGGGCTGTTAAAAGGACTGAGGAAGGTGAGAGATTTGAGTGCAGGGAATCAGGAATGCAGGAAACAAAAAGACAATAAAGGGGTTTCAGAATGGGTTTTGGGGGACCTCACGGGCTAAGTCTAGTTGAAGGCTTGACTGAGAATACGAGAAGGGGTTGGACACGGTGGTTGAATTAGGGGGATGTTTCCCAAAAGACCCTGGCATCGGGGATGCAAAAGCTGGGGAAATGGGGGACGGATGCGTGTAATTGGCATCCACGGAATGGGATGTTATGCTTAGCAAAGAAATACCAGCCAGAACAGCCAAAATGTATGCGGTGTTTGTGTGTGAGGAAAGGCAGACAGCCGGGCGTGTTTGAGGTTCGCTCTGAAGGACCATGCCCCTTCCTCTCCAGCGTTTATAGCGAAGCCTCTTCCTCGTGTCGGAGGACACACGTGAATGTCCTTGAACAACTTGGTTTTTTCTCTTAGCGGATGCTTTTGCTGCAGCTTCCTTGAAACACGGGAAAGCAGAGAAGGAGCCGCCTAGTTGGAGTTCACTGTCAGCATTCAGCTCACTGCTTCGGTGGCCTGAATGCTACAATGGCCAAGATCAACGGCGTTCGAATGAATGATATACAATGGAGCAAGACAATAAACAGCCGTGAAACAAGGAAACACTTTAGAATTGCTTCTGCGTTAGGTAGAAGTCTCTAAGCTTTCCTATTTTGCAAGCTCAGAAATTGGCGAAGTTATATTCATGTTGGGAATCCTCCTCACCCTCTATCTCTCTGGAAACATTCCTCGTTTTAGGATGCATGGCTTGAGCTGGTGGTTGAACTTCAAAATCTTGACCCTGCCCTGAGTACAAACAGCTTCCTAAATTAGAGATTTGCAGTAGAAGTAAAGTCAAATATTTTCAAATCCGCTATTGAGCTGTTAAAACAACAACGACAGCAAATTGTGGGGAAGGTTTCTGCGTTACGTCACGTGTGCCATGTAACTGGAGATGTATTCGGATTGCTGCTCCAGTTAAAATAGAACATGGGCCCTTAAAGCAAAAAGGCTTGAGTCTTTCTAGGGGAAGAGTGTGCTTCCGGGAACGTTGCAGGCGGCGTTGCTGAAATATTCATGTTGACTGGTTTCAGGGTGCTCTCTACCTGTTTTGGATTCAGGAACCCATTGTGGGGAGGCTCATATACTGTCACAAGGCATGCATTGCATTCACTTTCAGGCACTTTCATCTGCTGTGTTCTGCCGGCTCTCTCTGACAGGAAACCTTTTAAGTGTGAGCTTTTGGTGGGGGTCAGCTGCTTGAGTCAGGTTTTTTGCCCCACTTTTTTCATCCTTCAGCATGCCTGCAGCTGGGGTGGCGTAGTGCAGACTTTTAAGAATCCACCTACCTGCTCACCTGTCTCAAGGTAACCAAGCAAGGAAACTGGCCGTTGTTGCGGTTTCCCCTCATTCTTCTTTCCAGGCTGACATGCCACAAATGACTTAGACTTGCAAGCGTGGATGGGCTTAATAGTTTTTTGTGGGGTAAAATAGCACTGGGGGTGGAAGTATAAAGTGCTCTGGACTCTTTGGATGAAGGACAGGATGCAAATGTGAGAAAAACATCTGAAGTTGGTTATTAAACATATCTCATAATGGGAGGGGGGCTGTAAATATGATTGCTCTCAAAACGCCTGATTTCAGGAGTGGACTCTGAGTGCCCCAGCGTCCCGCTGTTTTTCCAAAAGGGTACAGGAGAAGAATATAGGGTTAGAGTCCATACAAGTATAGATTAACGAAATAATAAAACATGCCTTTTGGCATTTTCTGAATTGAGCTCACAAATTGTGGTTTGCATAATGCACACTTCCTGTGTGTGTGTGTGTGTGTGTGTGTGAGAGAGAGAGAGAGAGAGAGAGAGACTTCTGATGAGAATTGCTTTCATCTCGTGCAGCAGCTACGTTTAAGGTGTGTATGGCTTTTGTGAAAAATCAACATCCGACATTACATGTTAACTGTTTGACAAATGTATTGTAGTCGTCTGATGCGGGGGTCTTTTCTACAACCCCTGGACTAAAACTGGCTATTGTGTGTGTAGGGGGGTACCCCAGGCATGGCTTGGTAGTTGCCCCTCAGTGGCCGGGCTTCCACCCCTGGGGCCAGTGCAGGCATAATACAGCATAATGCATCTCCACAGCTAAGGAAGGAGGCTGCAAGATTACAGTGTCATGGATACTAAATAGGGTTCTTAACCAGCGCAGGTCTGGTTTGCATAAATGCAAATGCCACTGAACCGTGGTCAAGGGTGGCCCCTTGGCCTCCCCGTACCAATCTCAGGAGGCTTGCTAGCCTCAAGTATTGTCCACGAACACCACTAAGATCTGTGTACCTGGCCTGCTTCTCAGTGGCCAGGATTGCACCTGGTGCGCAGGTAAGCAGCACCCCACATGTTCTGGATGCGCAAATATATCTAACTGACGATGGGCAGCAGAAGGCTTGCATGCTGTATCTGGTCCACCGAGACTTAGCCTCTGGCAAGCTGCTGGTGTCCTGTCCTTCCCAGGGGGAAAAAGAGCAGAAAGGCTTCCAAAGGGGGAAATTGGGTGCCTGAACACCCCTTGCTGGCAGCCTGTCCTGACTCTATGACAAACATCTGAGTAATAACGTTTTCTTGCTTTAAACAGTGTTATCTCCCTGGATGCGAAAGTGTTGCTCAACTCGCTAACAAAATGTCAACAGGCTTGAGGCAGGTGTAGTTGTCATGCCCAGACGGTGGCACCAGAGCAGGTCAACCTCAAAGCCTAAATGCCCTACGCCCTAGAAACCTAAAGATAAGCTGTCCCGGAATGTCACTACAGAACAAATTTGCTTTATGGGCAGTGGTTGAAGGGGTCCGCATCAGTACCTTCCTCCATTCTTGGCATTGCTGGGCGCACCCCTTGATGCGGGCGGGAGTCAGAATACAAATCAGCTTTTCCACCTGCATTTTGGAACCAACCTACCCGTTGAGAATGACCACATGATCCATCCTGCCTGGGGTGTGGGTGGGTGGTATGCTTGAATGCTTCCCCATGTCAAAAGCTCCCTGCATATTAGAAAACCTGCATTTCAAGCAAAATGTTTAGCTAGAACCCTTCTCAGGCTAGCTTTCCACATGCAGAGGTATTCTGTTATCCAGGGCCTGAGATTCTCAACCTACGGTCTGAAGTGGCACCATCCAGGAAGCGCTTTGCCATGTGATCCTTCTGAAAAACGTACTTTGCCTCCCAGCCTGGTAGTTACGGGCATCTGTGGGAGGTCCTTTGTAACACGCTCTGGCAATGGCCAGCCTAATGAATGACTTATGAAAGTGAATGACTTGTAAGACTTCCATATTATATTTTTTAAGCAGCCTTCAGGTCATACAGACTTTCCTCTACTTTATCTTGAGATACTGAGAACAATACAGGGTGGAGCAAGGAGCCAGTATTGCTCTGACAGGCTGATAGTGAGCTAGTTATATATACCTCCTTCCTTTCAGGACAAAGAAGTAGGAAGTTTTCAGCTTAGATTGAAGTGGCTTGCCTGTAGGATTCGTGTTGCCAGAGGTTGCTTTGGGTGCACAACTGTATGATTGTTTAAGAAAGCAGCAACTGAGAGGAAAGCAACCTTCCTCAGCCTGGTGCTCTTGAGGTGTTCAGGGCTTCCGACTCCCATCAGCCCCAGCTACCATGACCAATGGTCAGGAGTCCTTGGAATTGTGATCAAAAACATCTGGAAGGCAAATGTATTGATTTATTTCATTTCTATTCTGCCCAATAGTCAAAGCTCTCTGGGCGGTTCACAAAAATTAAAACCACAAGGTACGGCAAAAAAAAAAAAAATGAAATATGGAAGCTTAAATCCACAATATAAAAGTACAAAAGTTCGAATGGGGAAGCATTGTAGAGAGATGTTCTTGGTTGAGCAGCTGAAGAAACTTTTTTAAAATGTTGGGTTTAAAAGTGTAAACTAGCAACCCGAAGTGGCTATGTTTAAATTTTCTAATGTTAATTGGTGGAGTAGATGACACGCCTTATTGTTAGATTGCTGAAGAAATAGGCCAACTTCCATTATGATGACTAAGAAAGACGTTAAGCATGATTAGAACACCTTAGTCCATTTATTTTAACTTCCATGTGTGAAAATGAGATCTTCGTGGGCCAGCTGAAGTTGGCGAACGGTATGCAACCTTCTGAGTTCCACAGAACTCTTCGTATCGTAGAATAGTTCTGAGGAACTCGGAAGCTTGCATCGTCCATCGCTAGTCTATGTGGAGCTAATAAAAAACTCCACTTCTTAACTCCTTTGTATCTCTTACAATATCTTTAAGCAGCCTCTGGTTTTCAAAGTGATTAACACCGCCAGTGGGAAAGTCCTCTCATTGTACTTTGACTGTCTGTAAGCTTCAGGCCTCTTCCCAAATTCATACTTCTTATTTCTCTCTCTGCAGCTGTAGTGACTTTAGGGGCACATCCAAGAAAACCTTTGGGGACTGACTCAGTAACCCAGAGTTTCAAATAAATTCACAGAGCTTCCTGGCCTGTGGAGAGGTTTGTAACCACCCTGACCACACGTGGTTGTGGCAGGTGGATGGCATGAAAGAAGAGACAACACAAGACTTTTCGCCCTGGTCGCCTGGAAGTGATTCTTACTCACCACAGTTGACCAGACTAGTGGGCATCTCCTTGTCTATACCAGACATTAACGTTGCATGGAGTTTTTGACTCTTCTGTGGGTCTTTTAACCCAAGCAGCTTGGGTAGGCTCTGAGTCTATGGATACTTGGTAGTGCTAGAACTCTTCCTGTATCTGTGGTCGCTGCCTCATTAGCCTGTTGTAAAAGATAGTATTCCTTTGTAGTGACATCTTTACTATGCTGAATCATAACTGGCTTTTGTTTTCTGCCTTGTCCTCTTTAGTGAGCCTCTTGTGCGTGCGGCTGACAGTAATACAGATTTTTTTGGGTGTAACTAGAAAAGCAGGCTGCCCAAGATGATGATATGAATTACGTTCTTGTTCCTGGAAGCAAGTTAGCAATTAGGTAGCGTGGTGGTAGTGCGCAGACAGGTCTGAGTGGGAGAGAGAGAGAGAGCCACTGTGGTGTAGAGATTAGAATGGGAGGACCTGGGGCTTGCTGGGTGATCTTGGGGCAGTCACTATCTCTCAGTGACCTTACAGGATGGATGGGAGGATAAAAACTGGGGGGACCCTAACTATCTTAGAGGAGGATATTTTTATTTATTTATTTGTTACATATTTATACTGCCCAACAGCCGTGGCTGTCTGGGCAGTTTACAATTAAAACCATCCTATAGAAAAATCAAGATTTAAAACTTTTAATATTTTTTTTTAAAATGCCAAATAAAACCAGAATAAGTTATAGTCCGGGGAAAGCCTGTCTAAAAAGATATGTTTTCAGGAGGCGTTTGAAGGATGTTGCATTTTCCGCCTCCCGAACCACACGGGGGAGGGTTTCCCAGAGGGTGGGTGCCGCATGCAATTGTTTGAAATTGATCCGTGCGGTGTGGGAAAAGCCAGCCCCCGTGAAAATGGGGTTAAGCAGATACCTTGCGTGCATGAGGGCCCCAGGTTCAATCCCTGACGACTCCAGTTAAGAAAAACAGCGCTGCAAGGTTTAGATAATTCCTTGCTTGGCTGAAAAAGCTCCCCTACAGCAGGTTAATTTATGTTTTCAATGATATTTTTAATACCAGAAGTGACCAGGAGCTGCGGGAGGTAAGCGACATCCCAGGAGAAGCATCCTGTCACAGGAATGCCTCTTCTAAGATGGTGGATAGTTCGTTGCCCTTTTCAGGACAGCGACTGCACGTTCCGTCTAATAACGAAGGGAGCTTTTCTCCCGTTAGGACCTTCTCCCGACCCGCTCCCTTCCAGATGTGCGGACTGCAACTCCCATCATTCCCAGCCAGCGTGGCCATTGCAGCCTGACACATCTGGGAATTGCAGCCCGATGCATCTGGAAGGCAACTGTTTTAGGGCAGGCCGCTTTTAGAATGTTTCCCTTGCATACAAATTTATGCAGATTTAATTTATTAGCAAAACCGCAAATGATTACTCAGCTAAGATCTATTTAATTGGGTGACAACCCCTGGGCAAAAAACTTCTCAGGTTATAAATTACACCCGTGCTCTATGATTTCTTCCTCCATTTCTGTCTTTATGACCCCAAGCAGTGGCAGCGGTGAGGGGGGTGGGCGGAATACATATCCTGCTGAAGAAAGGGCAGATGTGGAAAATAATCTGTCCACCCCCTGGTTTTCAGCTCAAAAAGGTGCTCGTGAAACTGCCTTTTCTCTTTTTGGGATGGTGGAGGGGGAGAGAAAAAGAAACCAACCGCATAGATGCTGCCTACAAATGTAGAAAGGTCAGGGTTTCTGCGATTTAGGGTGGCAATTCTAGGCCTCTTTTCCCGTTTGCTAATAATAGGTGCCTTTTTAGGGAGGAAGCAGGTACATGGTTCAAGACGCCTTAGCAAGAGCCCGGCTATAAATATCTGTCCAGTGTCTCTTGTCATAACCAGCAAGGCAGTTCGGCAGTTCCCTAAAGGAGGGCAAAACGAAAGCTTTGACTCGCTTTAAATCGCCCAGTTTCAGAAACGAAAGGGCAAAGCAAAACAAAAAACTCGAAGTGCTGACTCAGTAGATTACAGGCCTGCTGCAGGATGCGTTGGTTGTTGTGCTTTTCCTCCGCTCGGTCCTAAACACCTTCATACTCGAGGACAGGGGCTTTGGAAATAGGTCATCAGGGTGTGGCGCTGGTGCTTGGGAGAGTCCAAATTTGTGTAGGCTGCTTCGGCAGGCCTTCCAAAACTGACGTGTTCCTCAGTGGCCTCCACTCAGGTGTTTCATCGCCAGGTGGCTTCTGGATCTCAGCTGTTCTGCGAGATGGAAATACCATCCGTCAAGTGTTTCAGCTTTGTGGAATGCATCTTTTGTTCCCCCAAGGAACTGTGCCTATTTAGCCTTGAGAGGAGAAGACGGAGGAGAGACATGATAGCGCTCTTCAAGTACTTGAAAGGTCGTCACACGGAGGAGGACCAGGATCTCTTCTCCATCATCCCAGAGTGCAAGATGCGGAATAACGGGCTCAAGTGACAGGAAGCCAGATTCCGGCGGGACATCAGGAAAAATGTCCTGACTGTTAGAGCAGTATGACAATGGAACCAGTGACCCAGGGAGGTGGTGGGCTCTCCCACACTAGAGGCCTTCAAGAGGCAGCTGGACAGCCATCTGTCAGGGATGCTTTAAGGTGGATTCCTGCATTGAGCAGGGGGTTGGACTCGAAGGCCTTGTAGGCCCCTTCCAACTCTGTGGTTCTATGATCACCTGCCGTGTGCCTGGGACAGGACAGCCAAGTTGGCAGGGGGGTGTAGATCCGCGGCAGAGGAAGAGGAAGCCGCAGAAAGGGAGATGTGGCAAGCAGCAGAGCAGAGGAAGCATTCCTCTCCACGCAGCAACCGCTCAGTCGCCTTGATTCTCGAAGTGACTCGGCAAGGACTCCAGTTTGCTCTACCCTACCAATGGTAGCCCATCTTCTTGGGTGGCATCGTGGTTCCATCTCTGTTGCTTCAAGCTGTCACCAACGTCTCTGTCGCTCAGTATTTTCTTTTAACAGCAAGAAGCCACGGGGGGCAAGTCTACAAAGGAAGTTCCTCTTCCCTGTGTTATTTTTATGTTGCTCTTCCTTCGCCGGAGGAAGCACACAACCGTCTTCCTCCTGCTTTTATCTTTCACACCAGCCCTGTGAGGTAGGCCAGGCTGAGAGGCTGTGATTGGCTCAAGGTCACCTGGCGTTACTCTGCGCCTAGTTTAAAACGGGGGGGGAAATAAAACAAAATTAAAGGGAATTGGTAGAAAGGCCTTCAAAGAGTGTCCAGTTCAGCCATCCCCAACCCCGGTACCCTCCAGGTGTTGGCTGGGGATGATGGGGGCTGTAGTCCAATGCATCTTGGAGAGCACAAGGTTGGGGAAAACTGGTTTTGCATTCCGACCTGGAAGCTGATCATACCTGGGAAATCTCTTTCCTGGAACTGCCTCCTCCTTTAAGTCAAAGCACGAATCGGCCCTTCCCAATTAAATACACAAAGCTCTGTGGAGTGGCCTCCTTCCCTACGTGGAGGATGCTCCCGGCAGCCTTGCTGCCCTCTCACAATGGAAGATTGCAGCTTACCAAACTAGGCCACCAAGAATCCAAAGGGTGAGGAAGCAACCTGGATAGCTGAGTAGATGTCGCAGCTATTTAAAAACTGGGGTCCACAAGATGGCGAGGGTGTAGAAGGCACCCGTCTTTTTCCTGACATGCCTGTCCTGTGATGTCTGGAATTGCCACGGGGTAAACGTCAGCTCAACAGTCAGAAGGCCACGGCGTAGCTAGAAATTAGCTAGCTGGATGCCCGCGGTGTGAGTCCCTGAGGCCAGATGCTCAATTGCATCCTTGTTGTGAATTCCTCTGACGTGTGTGTCAAGTCACAGGGAAATGCTATCCCAGTGCTGTGTTTTGCTAGAAATTCCAGTTGTGGAGTTGCGGGGTGAGATGTGTGGGTGGGGAGACTCCTGTGATGGAGATGATCTGGGAGTACTAAAGTTGTGTGAATCCGATAAGGCTAAGCTTTAAGTAAAAGAGTCGAGTGGCGATCATGGGAGGTGAGCAAGTCTGAAATCTAAGCAGGAGGATGGATGCGGGCCCTTTGGCATCTTTTGAAGCAGCTTGGTCTTAAAAACTTCTGTGAGAGAGAAGTGGACAGTTGAGAACGAAGTCTGTGGAATCCACAAGGATGCCCGCTCCTTTTGCTTACGCCATGGCTTGGTAAGAGAGGACTGCGGTACTTAAATTCTGCGCTCAAATTCTGCGGTTCTGAAAACGGCAGGACCTGGGTGACGTCCTTTCCTAATGCAACGAAAAGTCTCGCCCTGGTGACCAGGCAGGGTAGCGTTAAGAGATGTCCCTCTCACACTAGAAATGGCTAGCCATGGATTATCTGTAGGTGGGCGGGCTAGTAAGAAGCTCTTGCAGGCCAGTAACTTTTGTGGACTCACTTGATACACTGACCTAACTTTTAGGCATGACGTGTGGGGGTGCCTTAGCCAGCCATGTGGAGTGGGCGCAGGGCAGCAACATCACGCGACATGTGCCTGAATGTTATGGGGCAGATATTTCACGAGGCTGCCATTTTGAGCAGCAGTCCTATGTTGGGCGCAGCTGCCCTGATCCTCTGTCTGAGCTGAAACAGCAAGGAGGCATTTATGCCAACTTCTGAAACGAATGAAGCACATGCTGAACAGCTGGGTACGCTTTGGAAGGCATTGTCAAAATTAGCCAGATACCTGTGATGAACTTTGACGAGGCTCATTAAAACATTGCCTGAGGAATGTTTGCAGTTCACACTTGTGTGTGTTCGTGTGTGTGTGTGTGTGTGTGTGTGTGTGTGTGTGTCGTAGCTTAATTCCTCTGTCCTACTGCAACCGGTGCAGGATGGAATGCCATTGTCTCCGTATCGCTTCCAGACCGAGGCTCAGGTTAGATGTATTAAAGATTAAGTTATTCAGCTTCAAAAGGATCCCCCTCTCCGTGCACACACAAATTAGGCAGCAGCAAATATTGGCATTTAGGTCGTTATCACAATCCTTCCGTTTGTGGCAAATTACCCCCTTTTTCCCCCTTGCCTTTTTAATTGTTTGACACGCACCTATTTGTGACGGAGGCAAGTTTTTCCAGTTGTGTTGCAAGTGATGATACGCTAGATTGGTCTGGAAAGTGCCTGCGTTAAAAGGTTAAAAAAAAACATGTGGGAAAACTAGGAACCCTGGTGTCACAGATGAAAGATGGTTGGTGTAAACTCCACCCTCTCCTTGCAATGTGGAGGATGACACTGACCTAACTTGCAGAGTTGTTTGTAAGCGTTTCGAACCCTTGGGGAAAGTGCTGCATAAATCCTGCTTATCATTTCACCGGCATAATCTCAAGACAGTAACTTGAGATTTTTGGCTAGTATGTGTGTAGCGAAATACCGTTCATTTCCAAAGAGGCTAGCCTCTTTGTTTGCTTCTATTGACTAACTGGACTACTGGACAGGGACCAAAAGGCCAGCCATTCCAGCCCCCCTGTGCCAAACCAGACCTGCCCAACTCCCAGACCAACACAGATAGTCCAGACAGTGGCACAACATGCAGATTGCGGAAAGGTGTTGAGGTAGCGCATAGGACCAGACAACTCGCCGAAGAGCCAAGCTGCAGGCAGCTTAAAGCAAGGAGGCAATCCTTCCTCCCAGGCTCACCAGCTACTTTTGGCCCAGGCTGATGTTCAGTATTTGTCAGAGAATATCTTGTATGTGTTTCATTCAGCTACCACCGGCTCCTTGTCTATTTGTGGGGTGTGCCTCCTTCAGGTGCCGTGCTATTTCCATAAGGGCGGCATGTACCATGGCTGTCCTTGAAGGCCTAGATGGTACAAGAGGTGACCACTCCTCTGAGGCCGATTGCCGCTTTCTTGAAGTGACTAGCCATTTGCACCCCTAATTTTATGATTTATCGAAACTATATCTGCCCCCGCTCATCAACCGGAAAATGGCTGCCATGTTGTGTTTTGACAATCTTTGTCATATTTTTAGACTTTGTTGTTGTGATGCCTCTTCCTTTTGCCTCTGCCACTTTTAATCGATTGCAGCCTTTAATTTATTGTCATGTTTGCTGGTTCGACGTACAATAAAAACAGAAATGAAATCCGTCTACATCGCTCCGGGAGCTCTTTGCCCAAGGCCCTATAGTATAGGGTGGCGGGTAAGTCCGTAAAATAAAACTAAGTACTTGTGTTGATGCGTATGCTGGTTACTTAATTCCAGTGGCATTTCGACAGAGGAGACTGTAGTCCTCTGTTCTACTCTCTTGTGACTTACGCAAACAACCTAACGCCACTGTTTTGTTTTTTGTAGTGAAAGGCAAAGAGAATGAGAAGTCAACAGAAGGCAAGACAATTAAAGGTAAGTACTAGTTCTCAGATTTGGAATGGGTGACGTGAGATCGTCATCCAGAAAGGGGCCCTGTTAGTTCGTTGCAGCAAACATTTCACATCATTTCATTGGTTTATTTATTTATTGCATTTCTATGCCACCCAATAGCCGAAGCTCTTTGGGCAGTTTACAAAAATTAAAACCGTGACATTCAAAATATAAGAACAACAACAGTATAAAAACTTAGTATAAAATGCAATATCAGAGCACAACCAGGATAAAACCGAGCAGCGCTGCAGAAATTAATACAAATTTAATACACCAAAGTTAAAAATTAAACTGATGAACTGTTAAAATACTGAGAAAATTACAAGGTCTTCACCTGGCATCGGAAAGAGTATAACATAGGTGCCAGGCGAACCTCTCTAGGGAGCTCATTCCACAGCCGGGGTGCCACAGCAGAGAAGGCCCTCCTCCTGATAGCCACGTGCCTCACTTCCTTTGGCAGGGGCTCACGGAGAAGGACCCCCGAGGATGATCTTAGGGTCTGGGCAGGTACATATGGGAGGAGGCGTTCCTTCAGGTAACCAGGCCCCAAGCCGTTTAGGGCTTTGAATGTGAATACCAGCACTTTGAATCGAGCCCGGACCTGGACTGGCAGCCAGTGAAGCTGGAAAAGGACTGGCGTAATGTGGTCTCGATAGCTGAGTGGTATAGAAACGGGACCTGCTATAATGCAAAGGGGTGTTGGTAAGAAATCCTCTTTTCCAAAGTTCTCGAATAGCGTTGGGGCTCAGAGCTTTTCCCGCTCTCCAGCGCAAGAATGTCTGTCCTTTTGAGTTTGGTTAGCGTCCGTTCCTCCAAAATGTTCATAATCCCCAAAGATTAGGAGGTTTAGCCTAAATCAGGACCCCTAATCCCTGTTATCCAGGCTCTCTCTTTTTTTCATTGATGCTGTGTCATCACCTCAGGCTTTTACTGCTTTCTGCGTGCAATTTGGGATCCGATGTGTGCATTTCCCCTGTCCTGCTTTGCCATACTTGCTGTTGGTGTGGGGAGTGCATTGACCCATATCTCCCCCACTGCTCTCCCTTACAATGCTTTGCAGTTTGTAATATTGTGTTTTCTTAATATAATTTATTGTAAGTCGCTTTGGGATTTTTAAAATGGGAAGCAGTGTATAAATATTGAAATAATACTCAAATTGGGCACTTTCTTAGTATCTTCTGCCCATTAAAACTCCTTTCTTTTGCTTGCCTGATTAATTTCGCTCTCCATCTTATCTACAGTATCTGTGCCTGCCTGTTTAAATTGCAGTTGCTTTCTCCCGCTGAGCGTAAAGAGCCCCCAGTTCTGTACAGTATGTGTTGCTGCCTCAGCGACGGCAAAACCACCATTTCCCTGCTTGTGTGAACAGAGCACTGGACCAGACGATTCAGCGTAGCTCTTCTTATGTCCTCTGCATGGGGGCAAAGCAAATAAAAGAACAGTGTCAGAGTTCCCATAATGCCTTGCATCACTGGAGGAAGTGTGGAGGCTGCCGCCTTTGGAACGGGGCAGTCTAGCCAAGTCTTTCTGCCCAGGAGGACCGAACACTGTATCGACCTGGGCACCCGCAGGCAGGCCAATCTAGGGATGCCCAGCCTGAGGTTTAGCACTTGGTGCAAGGGGCCTGAAATGCCCTGTTTCCTTCCTCTGCTTTTCCTTCTTCCCTGCTCCAGCTGCAGTCCCAGTACATTCCCCTCAGAGAAGCACCAGAAACCAAGCCGCGCTGGAGGCCGCCGGACCAAGCCATGTGGCCATCAACGCCATCTCTGCCAACATGGAATCCTCAAGCAGCCGCACCGCGGCACTTAAGAAGCAGCCCAGCCACATGGAGGCTGCTCACTTCGGAGATCTGGGTGCGCCTCAATCTCTTTCCCTGTTTTGCCTGGGCGGTGTGTGTGTGTGTGTGTGTGAGAGAGAGAGAGAGAGAGAGAGAAAGAGAAACCTTTTCTCAGCACAGCTTTGCAAAAACTTTGCTTGCGTAACCAGTCCATAATTGGTGAGGACTAAAGACATGCCTCTTCTTCTTGTTTCAAGGTAAAACTGGATTTAGGAAGGTGCCCGATTAATTGGACTTTTTTTGGGGGGGGGGGGGTGTAAGTGTCCTTTTTAATACAAGAACTTATAAAAACCATGCGTGGTAGCCACCATTTTAGGAGAGACACTTCCACTCTGCTCATGCTCAGATAAGATGAGGCCTCCTGCACGATTCGTCTGCACCATCCAGAAACAAAGAAAATGTGCTTTTTGCTTCAGTGCTATTGATTTTTAATATATTTTCTATGCAAGTAATTGAATGTATGAGTTTTAGTTGACTGGTTGGATGGCAGCCTGAATCAGTCCTCTGGTGATGAATTGGTTAAAAACTCTTTTAGCTAGTTGCTAGTCCTTCTGTTTCAATATGCAACCAGAATAGCTTCGTTTGAGACTGTAAGCTCTTTGGGGCGGAGACCTGTCCTCCTGTCCCATGGACACCTGGTGACACTATACCTGCAGCAGCAGCAATAATGCAATTCTGTGTTTTGTCCTTTCCCTGCCTTTAGGTCGATCCTGCCTGGATTATCGGGCTCAAGAGACCAAATCCAGCCTTTCCAAGACGCTTGAACAAGTCCTCCGGGACGCGGTGGCCCTCCCATATTTCATCCAGTTCATGGAACTGCGCCGCATGGAGCACCTGGTCAGGTTCTGGCTGGAGGCCGAGAGTTTCCACTCCACCACGTGGTCCCGCATCAGAGCACACACCCTGAACACCGTCAAACACAGCGCGCTGGCCGAGCCGCTCTCCCCTTCCCTCCCACAGCACGAACACGCCACGCCCTCTCCTTCCTCGGAGTCGCTCGACATGCGGCTGCAGGGCTCCGGCCCGGCCCGGCCCTGGCCGGTCAAGCCGCCAGCCGCCGAACTGAACAGCCGGACATTGGGCCTCCAGGACCGTTTACTGCTTTGCCAGGGCGGCGGCCGAGCCCGTCTCGGGCTGAGCCCGTCGGAGGCCGAGGGCTGCCCTCCTCCGGCCGAACATCCCGACTCTTCCAAAGGCTCCGTATCCAATAGAAACAGCCCCTCCTTTGCACTAAAGGACTTGTCAGGAAAGCTCATGAAAAGTAAGTGCGGTTTATTCCGCAGTCGTACGTCAGTCGGGTTTGCTCTTTTGAGGATGCGCCTCATCCCGTAGCCCGGTAGCGCAGCTTCTGGTGTCTTTTGGGCTGCATGGGGTGTGTTCCCTGCTTAGGTTCAAGGAGGGATTCCTCTCTGTACACAGGCGAGGCCCCTCTTGAGCCCCTGTTCTTTGAAGGCCAGGATCTGTGAAATGATCTGCTCACTGTTGGGGTTAAGACCTTCATGTATACACTGATGGGATCCAAGGTGGCGGGGACAGACCAAGAATGAGATCTTGAGGTCGTGGTGGACAGCTCGATGAAAATGTCCACCTGGCATATGGCTGCGGCTGAGGAAGGGCCATTCTGTGCTGGGCATAACTAGAGGAGGAATTGAGAATAAAACTGCCAGTATCATGGCTGCCCTGATGCAAATCTATATAAGCCAAATGATCAAGGAGACGGAACTTGTCCTCTGCGAGGAAAGGTTGCAACATCTGGGACTGTTTAGCTTAGCGAGTGGAGACTTGATAGAGGTGTGGAGAAGGTGGAGAGGGAGACATTTTTCTCCCTCTCTCCTCATACTAGAACCCAACAGGGTCGTCCCACGAAGCTGAATGGTGGGAGATTCAGGGCAGATCAAAGGAAGGAGTTCTTCACACAGCACAGAGTGAAATTGTGGAATTTGCTTACCACAAGAGGTGGCGATGGCTACCCATTTGGATGGTTTTAAAAGAGGGTTGGTGTGCGACCTCCAGGATCCGAGGCAGGATCCCTCTTTATAGCAATTGCTCAGAAACACGAGCAGGAAAGTGCTCTAATTCTGCTCGTCCCCTGCTTGTGGGCTTCCTGTTGGCCACTGTAGGAACAGAATGCGCTAGATAGACGTTTGGTCTGATCCAGCAAGACTTTCTTATGACTCTTAGGTCCGTGCAAGACAGCGACTTCAAGCTTAGCAGACTTTTAACTTGTTATTTACTCAAGTATAAGTTGCAGTGTTAGGTACTTTTCCTCAGGACGTTCCCAGCAAAGAACGCTCCACGCTTCTGCCATACTCTCAGTCGTGTCGCCAACAGGCTGAAGCGGCACTCAGTCCTCAACCGACTGACCGGTCCTCCATGCAGACGATACGTTTGCTTCTCATTTTTAACAGCCCACCGCACCACCACCCTGCTCAAAAAGATGGTAGACAATGCAAAGAATCCGCCGTCTTAAAACAGCACGCGAGGAACAGATGTGTTTTTAAATCAGGAATTGGTTTTTTTTGGGGGGGGGGGGGTTGGTCAAGTCAGGGATGAAAGACTCTGTGGCCAAGTCTACGATTCGCCAGCTGACGGCCCCGGGTTCGAACCTCTGGTTGTTGGAGCCGATGGTACTAGGCGAGGCAGACAAATCGCCTGAGCTATAAAAAAAGGCAGCTCCCTGTATTTTTCGTTTAAGCTGCTATTTGGAGGCAGGGGGTGGGTGGCCCGTGGCCCTCCAGGTTTTGGCCTACAAGTCCCATCAGCCTTGCGTTCGCCTAGCCAGTGGCGAGAACTCCTGGGAGTTGTAGGCCAGAACTTCTGGACGGCTTCCTGTTTTCCATCCCTGACCAACGGCTCCCCTCTCCCCTCTCCGCTGTCTATGCTTGCCAGGGCTGATGGGAGTTGTAGGCAGTTATGGATGAGGAGAAGGGAACTCACTTGCTCCCCCGGTGGGCCCTGTCTTTATTGATGGCCTCCCCTAGTGCGTATCCTTTGGCCCCCATGTAAAGTTATCCTTCCAAGCGGCATATCTAATCCAGGGTATCGAGCCCTGTAAAATTCTTCCCGTTCCAATCTTCTCTTCTCCCGGTTCTGTTTAGCTTTCCAAATTTGGCATGCAGGCATGGAGCTCAGCGCCTTTGTAGTCGGGATTGAGATCCGCCTGCTTCAACCACTCCTTTAAGAGAAAAGCTTGCAGCAAAAGCCTGTTCCTCATTTTTAGAACTACGTCTCCCCTCTCCCCTCTTTCGTTCTAGGTATAGAACAGGACGCAGTTACTATTTTTACCAAATATATTTCTCCTGATGCTGCTAAACCAATACCAGTTACAGAGTTGATGAGGAACGACATTGTTGGTAAGGCATGTGACGGTGTGTGTATGTCTGTCTTGGGTTATCCAAGAATCCGGCGCTCAGAAACAGTGACTTCTTTGTCACGGGAGCAAACTTTGAGGATTCTTTGGGAGACTTTCAAACCCTCCGTACGCTTGTGCCGTAAATCTGCCCTTAAAACTTGCACGTCGCCTTTTCATCGGCATTCTGTTTTTAAAGGCAATGTTTTCAGGGGGGTGTTTTATTTCGTTTTTTGAGAGAAACAAGTCCTCGGGATGCGAAAGCGTTTATTTGTATGAAGGCCAAAGCGTTTCGGCCTGTGTCCTATTAAAGGCCCTTCTTCAAGGGATGTTAGAGGATGTCTGCAGATTTTCCTCTAGCAATAAAATGTCTCCTGTAATAATTTGTTGGCGACTGAGTCGTTTTATTGCTAGAGGAAAATCTGCAGACATCTTCTAACATCCCCCTGAAGAAGGCCTTTAATAGGACACAGGCCAAAACGCGTCAGGCTTCATACAAATAAATCTTCTTCCATCCTGAGGACCTGTTTCTCCCTTCTTTGTATCTGAATGGGATGCTTTCCTCCTTTTTGTTCATTGTTATTTCATTTTTTGTCTTTTATCCCTTGCCGCTCCGGAATCCATTTCGATGTGGAGCGGTATAGATATGTCAATAAATAAATGTCTGTACTATACCGTGCCACTAACGTGTGGTCTGGTAATCTTACAGCAAAGATTTGCGGGGAAGATGGACAGGTGGACCCCAACTGCTTCGTGATGGCGCAGTCGATAGTGTTTAATGCCATGGAACAAGAGTGAGTCCATCCTCTGAAAGTTGTGGGGCAGGGTGTTCTGTTTTCTAAGTGCCATGCGCAGCTCTTACCAGGTGGAAGGGGGTGGGGTGACGGCCCCATGGCGAAGTGATGGGGGGACGCAGGAGAGAATACGCAGCCGTCTTCCGCTGTGACTCAGACAAGAGCAGGGGTGCCAAAATCAGGCCCACGGGCCAAATCTGGCTGACCAGAGGTCTCAATCCAGCCCTCTGGGGTTTCCAGGTAGCCACGCCCCTTCCACGGGCTCCACGCCCCTTCCTGCCAAACGCTTTGTGGTTTCCTGGCTTTTGTGTAGCTTTTCCCCCCCTCGTTCTAAATGGTTGAAATCCCTCTCCTGAGTCCTCGTGGCTTGGCAGGAAGAGCTTTAAGCTAAAATAGGCTGGTTGGTTTGGCCCACCCCCTTTTTGCCTTTGGCCCCCGGGAATGCAGCCCCCGAGAGCATGCCGAAAGAGGTTGAGCACCCCTGTGCTAGAGAGCCAGTCTTACCTGAAAGCTATTCTTTGGCAGCCAGCACAGCAACATCCCGACCTGCTCTGGCCAGTTTCTGACACTTCCTTGCTGCTGTGGCTGGCAGCTGTAGGATGCTCTGCACTTGACCAACCATGATTTTGGGTGGGGGTGGCAGGGGTCACTGGGGCCAAATCCCAGCCCGCTCCACTGCAGCTTCAGGGTTGGGCAGTTCAGCTTGCTACCTCGCCGCCAGCCAGCGCCGGGTTAGAAGCGAAGGAGCCTTCGACGCCCCCCCCCCCCCCCGGTCTGTTTTCTGCACCCGTTGGCATCTCGTGCTCGGCCGGGCTGGTGCTGGGTGAGCCGCTTGCCTCCCGCCGCTCCCTCCTAACCAGACCGTTCTGTTCCCCCCCGCAGGCACTTTAGTGAATTCCTGCGAAGTCACCACTTCTGTAAATACCAGATCGAGGTGCTGACCAGCGGGACTGTTTACCTGGCCGACATCCTCTTCTGCGAATCCGCCCTCTTCTATTTCTCCGAGGTGAGGCAGCTTCTCTTCCCCTCCTCGGCAACGGTCCCTAGCTTTTGCCAAGAGGCGTGAGCCGGAGCAGGGCCGCTTTGCTAGGTTTGCCTCCCCAAAAGCCCTGGGAGATTTGGTGAGCCCTTGTCCCCCGTTTCAAAGAAAGGCAACTCAGAAGCCAACATGGTGTCTGCCCAAGCGCTACGGTCTTGGTCGAGATCTTCAGCACGCTTCCTCTCCCCTTTATACGCCTAAAGTCACAATAAGTTTGGGAAGGCAAATCTCCACACACACACATACACCCAAAAAGATATATTCGGCAGTTTCCCGTCCGCACAGGCTGTGCGATTTTGCAGGTTGAAACACGCTTCCCTCCCCTTACTAACTATAGAATCCTTGTGAACTTGATGGAGGAAGGGTGTGAAAACAGAATTAAAATATATGCGGAAACGGACTCATTTATTTTAAATGTGCAGCCCACAAGCAGCTTTCTCTTAGCAGGATGAGCTGCTAATCCGAAATCTCTGGCATGTTTTTTCCCTCCTTTACCCCATGCTTGGTAGTGCCTTCTAATGAAACTGTCAGGCAAAATTCTGGATTCTACTTTCTGCCGGTCGTCTCTGGCAGGGCAGGAATGTTTTGCTTTGGGAATCGCATTGTCAGCCGTCTCGCCACGAACGCGGCTAGTGCGGAGACAAGCCTTAAGTCTTGCCTCGACGTCTTTAAAAGGAGACTGACGGCAGCCTACCTCGCAGAGGTGTTGTGAGCTGTGCTCTCTCTCTCTCTCTCTCTCTCTCTCTCTCTCTCTCTCTCTTCCCCTTCGATTGCATGTGAAGAACTTCAGGAAGTGTTTCCAAAATAGTCGTGCTGACTGCTTTGCTTTCCCTTCTCAGTTCATGGAGAAGGAAGACGCCGTGAACATCTTGCAGTTTTGGCTAGCGGCGGATAACTTCCAATCTCAGCTGGCGGCCAAAGAGGGACAGTATGATGGGCAGGAGGCGCAAAACGACGCCATGATCTTATACGATAAGTGAGTGGCCCCCTTGAACTGCCCTTCCTCGCCCTCTCTTCCTTCTCCGCACCCCCCCCCCCCCCCGCGCTCTCATCCAGAGCAACGCTTTCCCATATGCAGCGTTACGGCCTGAACTCTTAGCTTGAACTTTTGGGTGCCGAGAGCCTGAACAGCTTTCAAGCACAGCAACCTGGGATCCAAGGGCTCTCAGTGTATATAATAATAACAATTCTGGCTTTCAGGGTGCCTGGAGACAAAGTCGAAAGCATCCATTCAGAACGGGTGGTGGGCGGTGAGGCAGTAAGCCTGTGTACACCAGTTGCTGGGGAACATGGGTGGGAGGGTGCTCTTGCACTCCTGTCCTGCTTGTGGATTGTTTCCCATAGGTAGCTGATTGGCCACTGTGTGAACAGAATGCTGGACTAGATGGACCCTGGGTCTGATCCAGCGGGGCTCTTCTTGGGTCCTTAAACACTTAGATTTAACTTAATGTGTGCATTTGTCAATACCTCTTTTGGGGGGGGGCACAGGAATCAGAACCGCATGCTGAGAAAATCAGCTCAAGTCTCTAGTCCTTATGGCTGCGAAGAGAATACACACATACACTCAATACTAGTGGAAATCTCCAAAGCTAAAAGGATTTCTAGTGGTCACAGCGCCATTTCACTCTTAATAACAAAAGTAAAGAATTCGGTAAAGACAAAGAAACGGGTGCGTTGGTCAGTGCCTCTTGTGGCCGGGGCGCTTCTAGCGGAATTGAAAGAGGGGAGGCGATGCCCCTTCAAACCAGGCCCCTGAATTGAGCAAGGTCAAAAGAAAGGGTTCTCAGGAAGCAGGTTCTCAGGATGCGACGATACTTTATTTCCAAGCCCTTTAAAGCGTTTCAGCCTGTGTTGTTTTTTAAGGCCTTCTCCAGGGGATGGATAAGAGACGTCTGCAGAAATACTCCTAACAGGATGATAAGTCTCCTACAATAAAAAAATAATGAATTGGAACATAAGGAGGGCCTTGGAATGATTATTTTTCCTAGTCGCCAGTAATTATCGTAGGAGACTTACCATCCTGATAGGAGTATTTCTGCAGACATCTCTTATCCACACCCTGGAGAAGGCCTCAAAAAAACAACGCAGGCCGAAACGCGTTAAAGGGCTTGGAAATAAAGTAGCGTCGCATCCTGAGAACCTGCTTCTCTTCCTTTTTCTTGTCCTGATTTGGATTCTCTCCTCCTTTTGGTTCCCCGAATTGAGCAGGACCACCCACAGAGAGGGTGAAGGCTCAGATTTGAATGCCGGGGGGGGGGGGGGGGGGGAGATAAACGGAGCCCGATGGGGGAAAGATGCGGGCTGGTTTGGGACTGCCCTGAAGCTCACCTCCATTGGTGTCTTTTCCGGATCCCTTTTTGTCCTCCCTCGTCTTCCTCCTGCCGCTGTAGGTACTTCTCCCTCCAAGCCACTCACCCGCTTGGCTTCGATGACTTTGTGCGGTTGGAAATAGAATCCAATATCTGCAGGGAAGGAGGCCCGCTCCCCAACTGCTTCACCACTCCGCTGCGGCAAGCCTGGACCACGATGGAAAAGGTGAGCTGGGCCCCTCTCTCCCGCCTCCTCCTCGCTGGAAAAACCAGCGGCCGAACCCGGGGCCTTCCCCCGTACGCAGTGGGAGCTCCGACTCCGAGCTGCTGCTCCCGTTCCGAAAGCGTCCTCCGGGGCATTATCATTCCTCTCCTCTGCCTTGCAGGTTTTCCTACCTGGCTTCCTGTCTAGCAACCTTTATTACAAATACTTGAACGACCTCATCCACTCGGTCCGGGGAGATGAGTTTGCCAGCGGGAGCCTCCTGCTGGCGGCTCACGGCTCTGGCGGTGCTCTCGACAGCGACTCCCATGTGGGCTCCGCGGATGGCACCACTCCTTCCCAGGTGCGCGGCTGATTCTCACACCCGTTCCAGGCTGTCTGCCCTGGGAGCCTCTGGGCTGATTCGACTCCTGTTCGAAACGATAGTTTTCTCCCGTGACTAAAGCCCTTTGAATTCACGCCCCCCCCCCCTTCATCCCGCTCAGGTTGCTGGCAGAGTGCAGTGGGCAGAAGCGAAAGGGAGGGAAAGTAAACAGTAAAAACAAAGAAGCAGAATGAAGAAAGTGAAAGGGAGTGGGGGGAGAAAAAGGGGGTGGATATTTTTTTAAAAAAAACAAACTTAGAAGGGAGAGAGAAAAAGTGAAAAGTTTCAAAGCAGTAAAAGGAAGGATTTGGCCCTGGGCCAAAGTAAAAAAAAAATCTACGTTCTGTGCATTTTTGCTTCTCTCCCCCGAACCCGAACCTCCCCCTGCCCACCTAATTAATAGGACTTGGCAGCCAGGTTGGTCACCGGTACACCTAGGGGTGACCATATTAAACCAGCTTTAAAATCACTCCACTGGCTGCCAATTAGTTTCCCGGCGAAGTACAAAGTGTTGGTCATTGTCTTGAAAGCCCTACATGGTTTGGGTGCAGGTTACCTGCGGGATCGCCTTCTCCCATACAATCTGCCCCACACACTTCCTCTGGGAAGAACTTACTACAGTCGGCCAAAACTAGGCTGACAACCGTTACCCAGAGGACCTTCTCTTCTGCCACCCTCAGACACTGGCATGGCTGCTGCTGGGAGAGATTCGTCAACTTAACAATCTTTTTGACTTTAAGAAAGCCATAAAGACTGGTCTCTTCCGGCAGGCCGACCTAGCTGAATTTTAAGAGTTTTATTGGTATTTTAACAATGTATTCATTTATATATATATATTTTAGCCGGTTTTGTGTATTTTATATTTGAAGTTGTTCCCTGCCTCGATCCAGAGGGAGAGGCAGGTAAGAAATAAATGTATTCTTATTCTTACTATTATTTTATGTTGCAGCCCAGCCTCAAAAAGGCTAACATAAAAATCCTGAAAAACTTCGATGAAGCAATAATCGTTGATGCTGCCAGCCTGGATCCAGAGTCTCTGTATCAGCGGACGTACGCCGGGTAAGGCTCCTTCGCCGCGGAGGGAAGGGTTTGTTCCAGAGAGGTGGGTGGCGGGAACATGGAGCGGATTGCGATTCCCGGCCGCGGGGGAATGTTGGTCCCGCGACGTGATTCGGGGGCTCCTCAGACTCCCTGCTGAAAAGCAGCACGTTCCAAAGCTTTTCCTGCCATGCGCGTTTTGGAACGGGGGGGAGGAGCATGTGCCGGGGCAGAGAAAAAGGGGAGCAATACCCAAAGGATGGGGGGTCTCTGTGGGTTGGGAGGTGGGGAACAGATCTAGGGTAGCAGTTGGAGAAAAGGCAGACCTATGAGTGGATAAAAAAGTGGGTGGGTAAAAAGAGGGGGTCCCGAAATACCGGGGGTATGAAGGAGTGCGTGATATGGGGTGCAGAGACTGAAAGGGGGGGCAAGAACACTCAGGGTTTTTTTCATGCTTTTCTGAGGTCCAGGTAGTGATTTATAGTCCTGTTGCGTCAGTAAATTGATCAAATTGGCCATCCGATTCCAGCAGGACAGCCTTCCCCAACCTGGTGCCCCCACTGGCGTTTGGACTTCAGCTCCCATCAGCCCCAGCTCGCGTTCTCGGTGATCAGGAATCCTGGGCATTGTCATCCTCAAACATCTAGCGGGCTGCGGGAGGCCATCTGGCTCCAGTGTCCTTATAGATGCCAGAGGCAATGGGGGAGGGGGGTTGGGGGGTTGGCCGCCCCTCAGCATTGAGCCCTTCTGTTACCAGGATGGGGGGGTGTCTTTGTCCTGCATTTGGATCTCCCTTCCCATCTGCCACAGCGAATGACCTCGGACTCTTTTTATTTCCGCCATTGACACGCTTGCTGCAGCAAGATGACATTTGGGCGCGTGAGCGACCTGGGCCAGTTCATCCGGGAGTCTGAGCCGGAGCCCGACGTCAAGAAATCCAAAGGTTGGTTCTGTTCTCCTTCTCTTTCTCCTCCTCCTGCAAGAACCGATGCTCTGAAGCGCCAAAATAATTTGGAGGCCGTTTTTTTGGAGGGATGCGGGTTAATGCAGCACGTCCCACGCAGAACGTTTGCTTGTCAAAGTTCGACAACTTTATTACAGTGGGGAGGGTTGGGGGAGCGGACCAGAGGACTCGGGGGAGGCCTGGAAGAAGGCAGGGAGGGGCAGTTTGTGCCTGCCGGTGGAGAGGAGTGTTCCAGAACGGCAGAAGCAAGCTGGGCTTCGGGATGGAGGAACCCAGCGGGGCTGGCCCGGCATTCCTCTCCGCTCCTCTGTGCCTTTTGAGAGAGGCAGCGCCTGCATCAGCATTCCTGCCCTTTTGGTGGCTTTATAATAATAATAATAATAATAACAATTTATTTCTTACCCGCCTCTCCTTCTGGATCGAGGCGGGGAACAACAACATGATAAAATACATAAAACTGATTAAAACATAACACATAACACACAAATTCAGGGAGGATCAGGTTAACAATGGCCGTTCATCGCGGTGGCTGTTACCTCTGGTATCCCAGGCAGTTTGCCAGGCGCTGGGGAACATGGGCGGGAGGGTGCTGTGCACTCCTGCCTTGTTGTGGGTTTCCCTTTGGGACTCTGGCTGGCCACTGTGGGAACAGGACGCTTGGTCAGATCCAGCAGGGCTGTTCTCTTCTAAGCGATGACACTTCCTAGATGGAGGAACCGGTCAGATTGGAACTCAGGATCGTCACATTCTTGTATCTTTGTGCATTGAGATCTTCAGGGGCGGCCCTTCTCTTGGTCCCCCCACCATCACAGGCATGCCTGGGGGGAGCGCAGGAGAGGGCCTTCTCGGTGGCTGCTCCAGGGCTCTGGAACTTGCTTCCCAGGGAAGCTAGACCGGCTCCCTCCTTGCTATACTTCCAGAGGCAGCCAAAAACGTTTTTGTTCCGGCAAGGCTTTGGCAAGTAGTTTGGACCTCTGTTGATGCATCGGACTTTTTTAAAAAATTGTTATTTGTATTTTAAATGTTTTGATATTGAAGCACATTCAATTATATCTTTAACTTCTGTATATTTCTATTTATAGATTTTAAGTGTAGATGGTTTAATTTTGTAAAGCCGCCTTGAGGGAAAAAGGCAGGATACAAAACAGTAGTAGTAATAATAATTTTCATTGTTCACCACTCTGGAATCTGTTTAGATGTGGAGAGGTATATCAGCGCTGTACATAAATAAGGGTATGATTTCTCCCACCTTGTTTATATATATTTTTCCTGTCCCGACGGACTATTTTGTGTCATGTTGTTTTGCAACGGCCTTTGCCTAAAAGCAACAAACATATGTATGAATTAAAATGAACAACAGCCATGGTCCTTTGCTTCTGTAATACCGCTCTGCCTCTCATCCCAACAGGGTCCATGTTTTCACAAGCGATGAAGAAATGGGTGCAGGGGAATACGGATGAGGTAGGCCAGTTACATCCAAGCATTTCGCAGAGGAGCCAAGTCATAAATCTGCCTGTTTCTAGCTAGCATCGAGGAATATTCACCGGGGGGGGACAGAGAGGTGTTGTGTGTCAGAGGATTCAAAGCACCAGAAATCCAGAACCGGAATAAATCGTGCAAACAGAGTGCCGGAAGCCCACTTTAAAATCCAAGCTCTTGAGGAACGTGGCCGCTTGGAGACCAGATTGCGTGGCTGGCAGAAAGGGGGCTGTTTCCCATAGTCAGTTGCAATGTCAACTGGCTTTTGCGCATCCATCCCCCCCCCCCCCATCCCCGTCCCCGCTGTCTGTAGTCGGCTCGGATGGTGCCGCCGGAGTCCATGCTCAAACAGGGCTCCCTCTTTCTCGTTTTAGGCCCAGGAAGAAATGGCCTGGCGGATCGCCAAAATGATTGTCAACGATGTCATGCAACAGGCCCAGCCTGACCCAGCCGTGGAGAAAGTCACAAAGGTAACGGCGGAGGGCGCCAGGGGCTTCTGGACCGAGGTGCTTTCGGTGCAGCTGAGGCCGAAGGAGGCAGGGGCTAACGACCAGCCTGTTTCAGCTTCGAGCTAAGAATCCTCAAGAGAGCCATTCCGTTGGGAGGGAATCTGCTCCAAAGGCACCCCATGATCAGTGGCAGACAGGAAAGGAGGGTCCGCTTCCTCTCTCCGCTGGTGGTGATAATGTCCCGCTCCCTTCCGGCGCGTGGCTTTTTATACAAGCCCTGAAGTTGGGGGGGTTGGCACCCTGTTTGTAGTTAAAGGCTGCCCTAGGCGCCAGCTTTGAGGCGGCTTAGATGGGCAGGGGATGGTTCTGGCAGGATGACTCGGAGATCCAGCCCCTTTTCATGGGGCTCCTTCGACAGCCCCCGACCACAGCACGCAGATGCTGTTACAGGGCAGCCGGGTGCTTTGACCTGCCCGCTCAGCGCAACGAAAACTCTCTTAAAAGCACAACCTTCTGGAGCAAAAAACAGGACGGGCGTGTGCGTCCTTTTCTTGTCCCGTGTGGCTTTGTTGCTGCCTTAGAAACTCCGAGGGACGCGGGCTTTGCAGAGGGTGCTGACGCCGTTCCAGTTTCAAAGCAAACTCACTCCCTCTCGTTCTCTTCCCTCCCCCAGCTATGATCTTCAAAATCCCCAAGCAAGGGAGCCTTGAGATTTCTGCCTCCGAAGATAAGTGGACAAGTTTCTGTCCCCTCCACCCTTACCCCCAAACCCGCCGTGTCGGCCGACTCCTCCTTCGGCAGAGCCGGCAAAATCTCAAACACTCTGAACTTAAAAAAAAAAAAAAATCCTTTTAGAGAGAACATTACGGGGAGCAAGAAAAAAGGCACCTAGACTTTCCCGCACTGAGCACAGATTGATTTGCCTCCCTACCAGCATTCCCAGCAAAGGAACACATCACTCGCAAAGCATACCCCTGCTCCACCTACGAAGGATGATTCACCTACGTCACTCGGAACTGGAATACGGTCCTCGACGGGGACTGGAGATAGATTCCCTCCCAACACCACCTGAAAAAGTTTCCTAGCTGTAATTTATTTCTTACGAAGGCGTTGGGCACCATAACCTATTGGAGAAGGTCTTTTTTTTAAAAAAAAATGTTAATAAAATCCCGGCGCCGTTTTGAGTTTCCCTTACCTGAAACGTTCCGAACGTGACAGGATCTGGACCATGTTTGTCAGTCCTGGAAGGAAGTGGGTGTTAGTTTCGAAGGCCCTGATTCAGTCTTGCCTGTGCTGGGCTTCTGAAATGTTAGTTTCCGCTCCACACCTGTCCTACAACAGGGACACACCACTGGGGCAGGGGACTAAAATACAGGCAGAAGGAATTGAGCATTTTGCGTCCTGTGTGCCTCTCGGGGGGTGGGGGGCATCCCCTTGATCTGAAATGGTGTCTCTTCCCCCCCCCTTCAATTTATTTTAATTGCCAGTTTTAAGCCTTTGGGCCCTTCTTCCTTACAATTTCCTGCAACCTTTTGGGACGGAGAACATTTTTCATGCAACCTGTTGCGCTTCCTCTGTTCCGGCACCTGTAATGGGCAGGTGATTTTACCGGAGTGTCCAAAGCACTCGATCTAGGATCCACTCTGTTGTGCGTGTGGTTTTGGGGGGTGTTTTCCCCCCGTTGTTTTTTTTTTTCTTAACACCTTCATTTCTATTGAAATTGTTTCTGTTCGGAGAGGTTTGTTTGTCTCTCTCTCTCTCTCTGCTCCAACTCCTGTTTGCTTTTGTTTTCTGAAGACTTGTGCAAGAACCGAAATGAAGCAGCATAACAAACACAACCCAAATCACCCAGTTCGGAGAGTTTTTGATTTGCCTCCAGCGTTTCGAAAGCCGAAACGGGCATTTTACCGTTGCAATACCTGCTCTCTAAGCGAAGGCACTGCGCGTCAGTCTGCCAGAAGCAAATAAAAAAGCTGTGTATAGGATTTTTGGTACTGTGTACCACCTTCTTATTGTCTCATGCCCGAGTATTCATGTACTTAAACCATATTTAATTGTGTTTTGATTGAAAATATATATATATATATATATATTACAAAGTTGTGTCCATACTCTGTGAGTGTGTGTGTGTGTGTGTTTTCTTACCTGCCTTCCCTTTCCTGTGCAAAAGCACTTTGCTCGTCTCCTTAAAGCAGGGGTGTTGTAAACCCCTTTTAGCCAAAGTGTGTGTGTGGGGGGGGGGGGAGAGACAAAAACGCAACCGTCTTTTAGCTTGGTTCTTTTACTGCCAGTAATTGAGCCTTAGGAGAGGCATTTCAACTTTTTAGAACTGGGAAAGAACCGCGCAAAAGCTGAGAAGCTACCAAATCAAGAAGGGAAGGAGCCATGGCTGTTTGGGGACACCCACACCCCCAGGGTGGCCAGCTTTGACCCCAGAGCCTGGAGTTCTACCCCCCTGCCTTAAACCAGAATCTGCAAGAACAGGAGTCTGCTGGGAAAAGTGCAGAAAGGGGCAACTCATATGATCCAGGGGGCTGGAGTGTCTCCCCTATGAGGGAAGGGGACAACAGCTGGGATTATTTAGCTTGGGGAAAAGGAGGCCAAGGGGAGACAGGATAGAGGTGTTCAAAATCATGCCTGGTGTGGAAATGGAGACATTTTTCTCCCCCTCCCATAATACTAGAACCCAACGGGTTCTTCCCATGAAGCTGATGGGTGGGAGATTCAGGACAGATCAAAGGACTTCTTCATACAGCACAGGGTTAAACTCTGGAATATGCAACCACAGGATGTGGTGATGGCCACCCATTTGGATGGCTTTAAAAAGGAGTTGGATAAATTCCTGGAGGAGAAGGCTATCAATGGCTACTAGCCCTGATGGCTATGTGCTACCTCCAGTATCAGAGGCAATAAGCCTATATGCACCAGTTGCTGGGGAACATGGGTGGGAGGGTTCTGTTGCACCATGTCCTGCTTGTGGGTCCATGATCAACAGCTGGTTGGCCACTGTGTGAACAGAGAGCTGAACTGGATGGACCCTCGGTCTGATCCAGCAAGGCTCTTCTGATGTTCTTAATTCAACTCACCATGGTCCTTTGGCGCTGAGAGAATCCCTGTGCTTTCCTTCTGGATTGGAGTTGGGAAATGGTGACATATCCAGCTTTAAAGGCTTCTACTCATCACAGCTGTCTATTACCTTCCGCATAAGAGAAGTCTGCCTCGTAGGTCGGTTGCTGGGGAACAATCTTGATGGGGGGGCCACCGGGGAAGAAAATAAGGCCATGGTAAGTTTGTCCAGTCCTCCACATGCGTAGGATTACAGTGAAGGGGGAGAGGGCCGGGTAGAGTTTGTTGGCCGCAAATTTTGGCTTGGCTACCAAAGCTTGTGGGGAGGGGAGGTCTGGAAGAGACCCTTCCGGCCGTTAGGAGGGAAGAGATGCCGACAATCTATTGACTGGATTGTTGGTGGTGCGTGAGCTGCTCCGGGCACCTCTTTGGCTGAGAGCGGGAAAGAAATACTTTATTACTTCTTTATTTCATTTTTTCAAAGAGGGGCAGTGTTATAAACGGTGTGGAGAGGGCAGCCTTTTCACTCTCTGCAAGTGCTCGCCTGATATCCCATGACTTTGTCAAATAATCCTAAATCATAAAAACAAAAGGCATGTGAAAAGAGAAGGCGTAAACGAATTCAGTTTGTAGTCCAGGCTGCCGAAAGCACCAGCGAATGTTCTTTTTGCTGGGGGGGAGGGGGTGCGGGCTCTATACCCTATTCATTAAAAAGCCAAGTTGGCAGAGAAAGGGATGCAGCTCTGTGGCAGAGCACTGCCAAAGGTCCTGGGTTCAATTCCCGGCACCTCCTATTTTAAAAAAAGGATTGGGTGGCCAGAGATGGGGAGAACACAGCCAGCCAATACTATGCTAGATGGATTCACCATAAGATGAGCTCCTATTTAAATCATCTTTCTATTCAGAACCATGGGGACTAGAAACTTTTTATTTTATTTTATTATCAAAGGAAAGGACCGCAGTTCAGTGACAGTGCTCCTGCTTTGCATGCAGAAGGTCCCAGGTTCAATCTCCATTGGAAAAGAATGAGGTAACGGGGGTGGCGGGTAGGAAATCCCATTCTTTGCCTTGAGATCTTGGAGAAACCTCTACAAGCCGAAAAGCAGAGCAAATTTGGGGCAGCTGCAATTCCTCCCTTTCCCCAGCAGGTGGCAGCCGAGCCCCTTCCTCGCCCGCAGCTGCCCGGCGCGGAGTGATGACGCTAATGACGCTGCAGAGTTCCCTTCCATGTGAGTGTAGCTTGCAAAAATTGCCGAGTGGGGTTGGCAGCGACTCGCTCCAAGCGGAGGTAAGCCCTGTTCCCTGTCTCCGTCTGCGGGGGCTAAAAATAAAATTGATCTATGGGGTGGGAGGTGGGGTGAAAAGAGAGGAAAGGTTGATCTTGGGGGGTGGGGGAGGGAAACAGCCCCAAGAAGGGGCATAGCTCTGGAGGGGTGGGGAGGTGTCTTTTAGGGAGTGGGGAGCAAAATGTCGACCCATTATAGGAAGCAGAGTCCAGAAAGATCTGGGCGGGGAGGGGCGCTTCTGTTTCTCTGAAGTTTTGGCCTTGGTTGAGGGGGGGGGGGGTGAAGAATGATCCAGAGAAAAAGAGGGCATAGATTAATGTGGGGGGGGGGAGATGTGGACTCAGGTGGCGTGGAGTGGAGTAGGTTGGGGAAACGGACGGGGACGTACTAAAACAAAGGACAGTACTTGCCCATAGAGAAACCATACCTGCCCATAGAGAAACCATACTTGCCCATAGGGATCCATTGCATAGCACTTGCCCATAGGGATTCATTGCATAGCACTTGCCCATAGGGATTCATTGCATTGCACTTTCCCATAGAGAAACCATACTTGCCCATAGGGATTCATTGCATAGCACTTGCCCATAGGGATTCATTGGACAGTACTTGCCCATAGAGAAACCATACTTGCCCATAGGGATTCATTGCATAGCACTTGCCCATAGGGATTCATTGGACAGTACTTGCCCATAGGGATTCATTGGACAGTACTTGCCCATAGGGATTCATTGCATAGCACTTTCCCATAGAGAAACCATACTTGCCCATAGGGATTCATTGGACAGTACTTGCCCATAGGGATTCATTGGACAGTACTTGCCCATAGGAATTCATTGCATAGCACTTTCCCATTGAAAAACCATACTTGCCCATAGGGATTCATTGCATAGCACTTTCCCATAGAGAAACCATACTTGCCCATAGGGATTCATTGGACAGTACTTGCCCATAGGGATTCATTGTACAGTACTTGCCCATAGGGATTCATTGCATTGCACTTGCCCATTGAAAAACCATACTTGCCCATAGGGATTCATTGGACAGTACTTGCCCATAGGGATTCATTGCATTGCACTTTCCCATTGAGAAAGCATACTTGCCCATAGGGATTCATTGGACAGTAGTTGCCCATAGGGATTCATTGCATAGCACTTTCCCATAGGGATTCATTGCATAGCACTTGCCCATAGGGATTCATTGCATTACACTTGCCCATTGAGAAAGCATACTTGCCCATAGGGATTCATTGCATAGCACTTTCCCATAGAGAAACCATACTTGCCCATAGGGATTCATTGTACAGTACTTGCCCATAGGAATTCATTGCATAGCACTTTCCCATTGAAAAACCATACTTGCCCATAGGGATTCATTGCATAGCACTTTCCCATAGAGAAACCATACTTGCCCATAGGGATTCATTGGACAGTACTTGCCCATAGGGATTCATTGTACAGTACTTGCCCATAGGGATTCATTGCATTGCACTTGCCCATTGAAAAACCATACTTGCCCATAGGGATTTATTGGACAGTACTTGCCCATAGGGATTCATTGCATAGCACTTGCCCATTGAAAAACCATACTTGCCCATAGGGATTCATGGCATTGCACTTTCCCATAGGGATTCATTGCATTATACTTGCCCATTGAGAAAGCATACTTGCCCATAGGGATTCATTGCATAGCACTTTCCCATAGAGAAACCATACTTGCCCATAGGGATTCATTGGACAGTACTTGCCCATAGGGATTCATTGTATAGCACTTGCCCATATGGATTCATTGCATTGCACTTGCCCATAGAGAAACCATACTTGCCCATAGGGATTCATTGGACAGTACTTGCCCATAGGGATTCATTGCATAGCACTTGCCCATAGGGATTCATTGCATTGCACTTTCCCATAGAGAAACCATACTTGCCCATAGGGATTCATTGCATAGCACTTGCCCATAGGGATTCATTGCATTGCACTTGCCCATTGAGAAAGCATACTTGCCCATAGGGATTCATTGCATTGCACTTTCCCATTGAGAAACCATACTTGCCCATAGGGATTCATTGCATTGCACTTTCCCATAGGGATTCATTGCATTATACTTGCCCATTGAGAAAGCATACTTGCCCATAGGGATTCATTGCATAGCACTTTCCCATAGAGAAACCATACTTGCCCATAGGGATTCATTGGACAGTACTTGCCCATAGGGATTCATTGTATAGCACTTGCCCATATGGATTCATTGCATTGCACTTGCCCATAGAGAAACCATACTTGCCCATAGGGATTCATTGCATAGCACTTGCCCATAGGGATTCATTGGACAGTACTTGCCCATAGAGAAACCATACTTGCCCATAGGAATTCATTGCATAGCACTTTCCCATTGAAAAACCATACTTGCCCATAGGGATTCATTGCATAGCACTTTCCCATAGGGATTCATTGCATAGCACTTGCCCATAGGGATTCATTGCATTGCACTTTCCCATTGAGAAACCATACTTGCCCATAGGGATTCATTGCATTGCACTTTCCCATAGGGATTCATTGGACAGTACTTGCCCATAGGGATTCATTGCATTGCACTTGCCCATTGAGAAAGCATACTTGCCCATAGGGATTCATTGGACAGTACTTGCCCATAGGGATTCATTGCATTGCACTTGCCCATTGAGAAAGCATACTTGCCCATAGGGATTCATTGGACAGTACTTGCCCATAGAGAAACCATACTTGCCCATAGGGATTCATTGCATAGCACTTGCCCATAGGGATTCATTGGACAGTACTTGCCCATAGAGAAACCATACTTGCCCATAGGAATTCATTGCATAGCACTTTCCCATTGAAAAACCATACTTGCCCATAGGGATTCATTGCATAGCACTTTCCCATAGGGATTCATTGCATAGCACTTGCCCATAGGGATTCATTGCATTACACTTGCCCATTGAGAAAGCATACTTGCCCATAGGGATTCATTGGACAGTACTTGCCCATAGAGAAACCATACTTGCCCATAGGGATTCATTGCATAGCACTTGCCCATAGGGATTCATTGGACAGTACTTGCCCATAGAGAAACCATACTTGCCCATAGGAATTCATTGCATAGCACTTTCCCATTGAAAAACCATACTTGCCCATAGGGATTCATTGCATTGCACTTTCCCATAGAGAAACCATACTTGCCCATAGGGATTCATTGCATAGCACTTGCCCATAGGGATTCATTGCATAGCACTTTCCCATAGGGATTCATTGCATTACACTTGCCCATTGAGAAAGCATACTTGCCCATAGGGATTCATTGCATAGCACTTTCCCATAGAGAAACGGGGAATGGTGTAAAAGCAGGAATGGAACGGAACAGGCTGGAACGACCCCTTAATATTAAAAAAGCCACATCAAAAACAGTGGCATGTGTTAGAAACACTTGAGAACAATATGTTAGGACTGACACCATTGCAATATTATATTATTATTAACCTTATAACTCCCAGAACAACATCTGGAACAGAATGGATGGCCCGGAATGGCCACTTCTGAATGACTGAAACCAACCAAAATCAACTGTTACACATTACTAGGTGGGACAGATACAATACACCACAAAACAGCCACAAAAACCATGTTCCGGTGCCCGTATAAGGGAATGATAGAAGTAGAGGGATGTTGCAAAGCATCTCTGGGTACAAGTAAAATAGCACATGGCAATGCAACGCCACATTTGGCACTACTCAGGACTACTCGAGAGTAAAATAGAGTTGGCCAAATGATGTCACTAGGGCTATAAATCAATGGGATGAGGGCTGATGCCGTGTAACTTTTGGAGTATAAGAGCATTGTTTGAACCTTGGTGTGGTGTGACTCTGGAAAGCAGCGTTAGCGTCCGGAGGTCACCTATTCTGCGCAGAATAATAAATTAGTTTCCAAAGCTTCAGGAGGTCTTTTGTCAAGTGTTTCATATCTGGACTTTGGCACACTTGGGAACAGCATAATTTA
The DNA here is from genome assembly GCA_029215795.1 of Anniella stebbinsi. Classification (NCBI taxonomy): domain Eukaryota; kingdom Metazoa; phylum Chordata; class Lepidosauria; order Squamata; family Anniellidae; genus Anniella; species Anniella stebbinsi. Next base: position 16,576,653 of record JARDYH010000009.1, read on the forward strand.
TGCAACACTAGGCTGACAGCCGTTACCCAGGGGACCTTTTCTTCTGCTGCTCCCAGACTGAGGAATGACCTGCTGCAGGAGACTTGTCAACTTAACAGTCTTTTAGAACTTATGAAAGCTATAAAGACTGGTCTCTTCTGGCAGGCATATCCAGTGGAATTTTAGAATGATTTTAGGATGTTTTTTTATGAAGTTTTATTGCTATTTTAATAATGTGTGCCATGTTTTCAATCAGTTTTATGTATTTTATCATATTTTATATTTACTGTTGTTTCCTGCCTCAATCTAGATGGAGAGGCAGGTAAGAAATAAAATTATTATTATTATTATTATTATTTTCTGTCCAACTGAGTAACATGTGACTGTTGAATTCATTTGACTTACCTCACTTGGAAGATGCCGTTCTGGCCTGTTTTGCGCAATATGGACTATGGACCAGAACGGGCACCGGAACATGGTTTTTGTGGCTGTTTTGTGGTGTATTGTATCTGTCCCACCTAGTAATATGTAACAGTTGATTTTGGTTGGTTTCAGTCATTCGGAAGTGGCTGTTCCGGGCCATCCATTCTGTTCTGGATGTTGTTTTGGGAGTTATGGGGTTAATAGCAATATAATATTGCAATGGTTTTAGTCCTAAAATATTGTTCTCAAGTGTTTCTAACACATGCCACTTTTTCTGGCATGGTTTTTTTTAATATAAAGAGGTCGTTCCAGCCCGTTCCATTCTGGCTTTTACACCATCCCACAAAAGAGTATATGCTAACAACTGTCTTAAAGATAGGTGCTTATAGATAGGTGGAAAGACAGACTCAGACCTTTGACTTCATAGTGCTACTCCCCCTATTGGCTGGAGTCAATCTTCATCTTAACAGTTTCTGGAAGCCAGCATGAGACTTAATAGAAACTTTGGAGGCTTGCTTTCAGTTTCTATTTCATAGCAGAGCAGCTGATCTTACTCTTCTCAACCTCCTTCAACCCCTAACATCAGTGTTTGGCCTTTTTTATCACCGTGAGAGCAAGCCAACAACAAGTACAGAGATGAGAGATTGCCATGATACAGGTATGGATTCATGCAACAGCCCATATATGACTGGTCGGACAAGTGATCTTCCAATGGAAGAAGTGCTAGCAATTCTCAGGAGAGAAAACATACATGAAAGCAAAATTATTTCATTACCACCTGTGCTGCCAAAGGGAGGGGAGGTGTTTGTGTACTGTTCCTCTTCCCCTGTTCCTGAGCATGAGCATGATTATCGTTTTGACCAGTACAGATGGGTAGCAAGGGGGTCAAATTTCCATCACAAAAGGTTGCACCCCCCATCTGTACTGAAAAGGTACTACTATCTAAAGGACCCAGATGGATCCTGGAAAGACTCACTACATGGTTTCAAGAGATATGTATTCTGTCTAAGGGAGTGCACAGATCCTAGGAAGTTGTACATTATCCACTATTTGGGTGATGAAACATTACACCAACCTTCCAGTCATGGTAACAGGAAACATTCAAAGAAGCCTTATACTGGCACTATGAAGCAGGCTTTAGACAAAATGGAGATTGCATTGGAGTCACACAAAAACCCATTGAAAGCCTATAAACATTTACAAACAATTGCATCAAAGAACAGTTCTCATAGACATATGGCCATTGATCGTCCACGGAATCTCAAACAGGTGCAAAATGCATCATACAAACTGAACCAGAAAAAACGAATTGGCAATGATGAAATATTCAACCTTGTGGAACTCTCACACCATCTTGAAAATTTTATAATGGAGTTTTGCTTTCTGCCCAGTCTCACTGTTTCATTTGCACATCCCAATATCATTGCTGAGGCACATGCTCTCCTCTCTCTCTCGAGTAAAGATGCATCCTTGCCACAACTTATGTCCTATGACACCACTTTCAAACTTGGGGATTTCTATTTATCTCCAATAGTAATGAGAAACATTATTTTGGAAGGAGATCCAATACTCCCCGTTGCATTTCTCCTACATATAAAGAAATATATGGCATACCATGAAGTTTTTCTATGTAAAATAATTTCTAAACTGGGAAGAAACAACATGGAAAATATACCATTTGTAACAGACCGAGAAAGGGGTATTGTTCAACCTTTGCAAGAGAAATTCCCCGAAATTCCAAAGGTATATTGCAGAAATCATATTCTTAGAGATGTGAGGATGTGGGTAAAGAATCATGGTGGGAGAAAAGATGATTTGATAGTTTTAAAAGACAATGTGACACAATTGCTAAATTCATCAAGCCAAAAACAATATCAGAAGAGACATGGGGAATATAGTGTGCTGTGGAGTCAGCCATTTAAAGAATATTTTGATAAAGAACTGAAAGATTGCATTCCAAAATATGCTGCAAAATTCCACACACAGAAATTTGCTGCTTTTAGAAATGATATAACTGCCACCAATAACATCAGTGAGAGCATGAACAAGCTGATTAAGGATGAGATGGAGTGGAAAGAAATGCCAGTTGACACTATGGCACTCACAATGTACTATATGCAAACGTATTTTCTGTATGAGTTTAAACGAGCATACTGTGGTCTTGGAAACTATTCTGTAAAACAGCAATTCTCACACTTACAGAAATCACCCGCGGAGGTAGAATTCCCTCCATTTTACTCCCTAGAGACAATTATTGATAATATAAAATCCATCCAGAATAAGAACCCACTCAGGACAGGTGTGGAAAAGGCAAACAATTATCGCATGAGTCAAACATCTCTGGCTAAGCTATGCAAGGACTCTGGAGGAGTCAGTCTTTGCTGTCAGTCAGGCACCTTCACTGTCCGCGATGTTTACAGTAGTAAAATGCAAGCAGTCACACTTCACCCGCAACCTGCACATTGTTCCTGCGGCAGTACAGGGCAATGTTATCATATTATTGCAGCTCAAATGTCAATTCGTTGCACAGAAACAGTTGATAAACACACATATTCCCTATCAGCACTCATGAAAAGAAAGAGAGGTAGGTCAAATAAAGCTGGAAGGAAGAAACCAAGATGTGGTGACTATGACTACAGCATAAACCCAGCACCCGATTCTATTGTCTGTATGTCATACCTTGAACATCCTCTTCCAAGGAGCCCCAAGATCGCTGACACAGTCCTTGATATATCAGAAATTAAAGCAGCAGATTTTATTGTGGCTGCACAGGAGGCTGAGTTGCCAAAGCATTCAACACCAAAAAAAAAAAGACCCAAAACAACATCAAGATACAGCACATGGGAAACCATGGAACACAACACCAAGTGAAACAGACCAAAAATACCTGAGAAAGCTACCAGCTGCACTAAAGGAATCATTACATCCTAGAAAATGGGTGTTAGATGAAGTAATTGATGAAGCTATTTGTAATTTCATTTGTCAGTACCAGTTAAATGATAAAATCCTACTCTGCCCAACATACATATATAAAAGTGTTGCTTTAGGCAATGCAGATGTGTTCTACAGTTTTCTTGATACAAATCTTGCTCTCAACAAAGACTTTCTGCTGATACCATTCAACACTGATATTGTTGGTACAGGTCAACATTGGCTACTTGGGATTGTAATTTTCAAAACAAAAGAAGTAATTATAGTTGATTCATTGAAAAATAGAGAAAGATCGAAACAGCATGGACACATTCTCCTGTGTATTGCAGCTGCATGCTATCAGGTAGCATGGGTGCCATTCACAATAGACTGCAAAGACTGGAAAGTGTTTTTGTGTAAGGATATACCACAACAAAGGAATTCCTATGACTGTGGAATACACACAGTTTTAAATGCATACACAACAATATCTGGTGAGGAATGCATCAACATTGTAAGTAAGACAGCAAGGTCTTGGATTGGAATACAGGTGGGCATGCATCAGAACTGTGCCTGCAAGAAAAGAAAGCCAAGGAAAAAAAATCCCATCTACACCAAAATGCATAAGAACTTACTAAGAATGTCTTCAGCTGTGGAGGTTGTGGAGGCCCCATTGTCCACATATATATTACAGTTGACAGATAAAGAGGAAAGTAGATGGTCTACATGTCCACAAGCTTTCTGCAAAGGAGCCTTTGGACCAGGTGACACAATGGTTTTCTGTTGCATTTGCAGGACGTGGTATCATGTAGCATGTCTGGGACAGAACGTTGTTCCATTGCCAGACTACTACATTTGCAAACAATGCAATCCATAAAGATATGTCATGGTGGTGTGTGTGTAGAGGCTCTTGCTCTGTGCTCATGGGGTAACACAAGGGCAATGGAGGGAGATGGGCAACGGACTAAAGAGACAGACTCCAGATAAGACAAACTGTGCTACTGAAGGGGGGTTGTTAGTAAAAGTTATGAAAATTGTAAGTCTTGTGTGTTTCTCTGTTTAAAAATCAATACAGAATTTTTTCATCAACAAGGTAAAAAGGTAAGAGAGCTCCTTTCCCTCCCCCTCAACCTGTCTGTGCTTTTAGGTTGTGTATTGACTTCAAATACTTTTAAACTTCCTTTTTAGGTAAAAACCTCCTCAGGGCAGTTAACAAAACAAAATTTAAAAATGCTAATACAAACTATAATTAACTACCTTTTAATAATAATAATAATAATTTATTTATTACCTGCCTCTCCCTCCGGATCGAGGCGTAGAACAACATCAAGCATAAAATACACAAACTGATAAAAGCACATAAAACCAATACATCTTTAAAATACCAATAAAACACCAATAAAACACTTAAAATTCATCTGGTTAGGCCTGCCGGAAGATATCAGTCTTTATAACTCTTCTAAATTCTTGAAGACTGGTGAGTTGGCGGATCTTTCCCTGATTCACATTCTTTCGCACCTTTTATGCTCCACCCTTGCTCTTTAACCAAATCCCACTCCCACAAGTACCCATGCCCTGTGGATGTAGGCAATTGCTGCTATATCAATCTTAGAAAGCTGGGGTGCTGCCATGGCACAGGGTGGTCAAACAATGAGATACTGCGTAGGCTGCAGCACCGGGACCAACCTCAGAGTGGGGTGGAACCCCCTGGTGACTCCCAACCCACAGTATGACACTCGCTGACATAGAATGCTATCTATGCTGCTTGCCTGAGCCTTCCCTTTCCTTTTTTAAAACACTTATATCCCACTTAATCAGTAAAAGAAAAAGAAATGCAGAAATGCACTCATTAAAGGCAGTGCAAATAAGACCATGAAAAACACATCTTACATTAGAAAGAAGCAGTAAATGAAAATATAATGAAAGCAATGTAGCTAAACATTGTTTATCTAACTAAGTTAACAGGAGCAAAAAAAAAATTTCCAGCACATTTCTACAGCAAGTGACTATAGTAGTGTTATTATGCTAATAGGCAAACAGTTTTCTATGAAAACGTTTCCTTACCACAATAACAAAGGGTACAGCATTGTCCTATCTCTCCTTATGGGCAAGTATGGTTTCTCAATGGGCAAGTGCTATGCAATGAATCCGTATGGGCAAGTATGGTTTCTCTATGAGCAAGTGCTATGCAGTGAATTCCTATGGGCAAGTATTGTCCAATGAATCCCTATGGGCAAGTATGGTTTCTCTATGGGCAAGTGCAATGCAATGAATCCCTATGGGCAAGTACTGTACAATGAATCCCTATGGGCAAGTACTGTCCAATGAATCCCTATGGGCAAGTATGGTTTCTCTATGGGAAAGTGCTATGCAATGAATCCCTATGGGCAAGTTCTATACAATGAATCCCTATGGGCAAGTACTGTCCAATGAATCCCTATGGGCAAGTATGGTTTTTCAATGGGCAAGTGCAATGCAATGAATCCCTATGGGCAAGTACTGTACAATGAATCCCTATGGGCAAGTTCTATACAATGAATCCCTATGGGCAAGTACTGTCCAATGAATCCCTATGGGCAAGTATGGTTTTTCAATGGGCAAGTGCAATGCAATGAATCCATATGGGCAAGTGCTATACAATGAATCCCTATGGGCAAGTACTGTCCAATGAATCCCTATGGGCAAGTATGGTTTCTCTATGGGAAAGTGCTATGCAATGAATCCCTATGGGCAAGTATGCTTTCTCAATGGGCAAGTATAATGCAATGAATCCCTATGGGAAAGTGCAATGCAATGAATCCCTATGGGCAAGTATGGTTTCTCAATGGGAAAGTGCAATGCAATGAATCCCTATGGGCAAGTATGCTTTCTCAATGGGCAAGTGCAATGCAATGAATCCCTATGGGCAAGTGCTATGCAATGAATCCCTATGGGCAAGTATGGTTTCTCTATGGGAAAGTGCAATGCAATGAATCCCTATGGGCAAGTGCTATGCAATGAATCCCTATGGGCAAGTACTGTCCAATGAATCCCTATGGGCAAGTATGGTTTCTCTATGGGCAAGTGCAATGCAATGAATCCATATGGGCAAGTGCTATACAATGAATCCCTATGGGCAAGTACTGTCCAATGAATCCCTATGGGCAAGTATGGTTTCTCTATGGGAAAGTGCTATGCAATGAATCCCTATGGGCAAGTATGCTTTCTCAATGGGCAAGTATAATGCAATGAATCCCTATGGGAAAGTGCAATGCCATGAATCCCTATGGGCAAGTATGGTTTTTCAATGGGCAAGTGCTATGCAATGAATCCCTATGGGCAAGTATGGTTTCTCTATGGGAAAGTGCAATGCAATGAATCCCTATGGGCAAGTGCTATGCAATGAATCCCTATGGGCAAGTACTGTCCAATGAATCCCTATGGGCAAGTATGGTTTCTCTATGGGAAAGTGCTATGCAATGAATCCCTATGGGCAAGTATGCTTTCTCAATGGGCAAGTGTAATGCAATGAATCCCTATGGGCAAGTGCTATGCAATGAATCCCTATGGGAAAGTGCTATGCAATGAATCCCTATGGGCAACTACTGTCCAATGAATCCCTATGGGCAAGTATGCTTTCTCAATGGGAAAGTGCAATGCAATGAATCCCTATGGGCAAGTACTGTCCAATAAATCCCTATGGGCAAGTATGGTTTCTCTATGGGAAAGTGCTATGCAATGAATCCCTATGGGCAAGTATGGTTTTTCAATGGGAAAGTGCTATGCAATGAATTCCTATGGGCAAGTATGGTTTCTCTATGGGCAAGTACTGTCCAATGAATCCCTATGGGCAAGTGCTATGCAATGAATCCCTATGGGCAAGTATGGTTTCTCTATGGGCAAGTACTGTCCAATGAATCCCTATGGGCAAGTATGCTTTCTCAATGGGCAAGTGCAATGCAATGAATCCCTATGGGCAAGTACTGTCCAATGAATCCCTATGGGAAAGTGCAATGCAATGAATCCCTATGGGCAAGTATGGTTTCTCAATGGGAAAGTGCAATGCAATGAATCCCTATGGGCAAGTATGCTTTCTCAATGGGCAAGTGCAATGCAATGAATCCCTATGGGCAAGTGCTATGCAATGAATCCCTATGGGCAAGTATGGTTTCTCTATGGGCAAGTACTGTCCAATGAATCCCTATGGGCAAGTGCTATGCAATGAATCCCTATGGGCAAGTATGGTTTCTCTATGGGAAAGTGCAATGCAATGAATCCCTATGGGCAAGTGCTATGCAATGAATCCCTATGGGCAAGTGCTATGCAATGGATCCCTATGGGCAAGTATGGTTTCTCTATGGGCAGGTATGGTTTCTCTATGGGCAAGTACTGTCCAATGAATCCCTATGGGCAAGTATGGTTTCTCTATGGGCAAGTGCAATGCAATGAATCCCTATGGGCAAGTGCTATACAATGAATCCCTATGGGCAAGTACTGTCCAATGAATCCCTATGGGCAAGTATGGTTTTTCAATGGGCAAGTGCAATGCAATGAATCCCTATGGGCAAGTACTGTACAATGAATCCCTATGGGAAAGTGCAATGCCATGAATCCCTATGGGCAAGTATGGTTTTTCAATGGGCAAGTGCTATGCAATGAATCCCTATGGGCAAGTACTGTCCAATAAATCCCTATGGGCAAGTATGGTTTTTCAATGGGCAAGTGCAATGCAATGAATCCCTATGGGCAAGTACTGTACAATGAATCCCTATGGGCAAGTACTGTCCAATGAATCCCTATGGGCAAGTATGGTTTCTCTATGGGAAAGTGCTATGCAATGAATCCCTATGGGCAAGTATGGTTTTTCAATGGGAAAGTGTAATGCAATGAATCCCTATGGGCAAGTACTGTCCAATAAATCCCTATGGGCAAGTATGGTTTTTCAATGGGCAAGTGCAATGCAATGAATCCCTATGGGCAAGTACTGTACAATGAATCCCTATGGGCAAGTACTGTCCAATGAATCCCTATGGGCAAGTATGGTTTTTCAATGGGCAAGTGCAATGCAATGAATCCCTATGGGCAAATACTGTACAATGAATCCCTATGGGAAAGTGCAATGCCATGAATCCCTATGGGCAAGTATGGTTTTTCAATGGGCAAGTGCTATGCAATGAATCCCTATGGGCAAGTACTGTCCAATAAATCCCTATGGGCAAGTATGGTTTTTCAATGGGCAAGTGCAATGCAATGAATCCCTATGGGCAAGTACTGTACAATGAATCCCTATGGGCAAGTACTGTCCAATGAATCCCTATGGGCAAGTATGGTTTCTCTATGGGAAAGTGCTATGCAATGAATCCCTATGGGCAAGTATGGTTTTTCAATGGGAAAGTGCTATGCAATGAATTCCTATGGGCAAGTACTGTACAATGAATCCCTATGGGCAAGTATGGTTTCTCTATGGGAAAGTGCTATGCAATGAATCCCTATGGGCAAGTATGCTTTCTCAATGGGCAAGTGTAATGCAATGAATCCCTATGGGCAAGTGCTATGCAATGAATCCCTATGGGAAAGTGCTATGCAATGAATCCCTATGGGCAAGTATGGTTTTTCAATGGGAAAGTGCTATGCAATGAATTCCTATGGGCAAGTATGGTTTCTCTATGGGAAAGTGCAATGCAATGAATCCCTATGGGCAAGTATGGTTTTTCAATGGGAAAGTGCTATGCAATGAATCCCTATGGGCAAGTATGGTTTCTCTATGGGAAAGTGCAATGCAATGAATCCCTATGGGCAAGTATGGTTTTTCAATGGGAAAGTGCTATGCAATGAATTCCTATGGGCAAGTATGGTTTCTCTATGGGCAAGTACTGTCCAATGAATCCCTATGGGCAAGTGCTATGCAATGAATCCCTATGGGCAAGTATGGTTTCTCTATGGGCAAGTACTGTCCAATGAATCCCTATGGGCAAGTATGCTTTCTCAATGGGCAAGTGCAATGCAATGAATCCCTATGGGCAAGTACTGTCCAATGAATCCCTATGGGAAAGTGCAATGCAATGAATCCCTATGGGCAAGTATGGTTTCTCAATGGGAAAGTGCAATGCAATGAATCCCTATGGGCAAGTATGCTTTCTCAATGGGAAAGTGCAATGCAATGAATCCCTATGGGCAAGTATGGTTTCTCAATGGGAAAGTGCAATACAATGAATCCCTATGGGCAAGTATGCTTTCTCAATGGGCAAGTGCAATGCAATGAATCCCTATGGGCAAGTGCTATGCAATGAATCCCTATGGGCAAGTATGGTTTCTCTATGGGAAAGTGCAATGCAATGAATCCCTATGGGCAAGTGCTATGCAATGAATCCCTATGGGCAAGTACTGTCCAATGAATCCCTATGGGCAAGTATGGTTTCTCTATGGGCAAGTGCAATGCAATGAATCCATATGGGCAAGTGCTATACAATGAATCCCTATGGGCAAGTACTGTCCAATGAATCCCTATGGGCAAGTATGGTTTCTCTATGGGAAAGTGCTATGCAATGAATCCCTATGGGCAAGTATGCTTTCTCAATGGGCAAGTATAATGCAATGAATCCCTATGGGAAAGTGCAATGCAATGAATCCCTATGGGCAAGTATGGTTTCTCAATGGGAAAGTGCAATGCAATGAATCCCTATGGGCAAGTATGCTTTCTCAATGGGCAAGTGCAATGCAATGAATCCCTATGGGCAAGTGCTATGCAATGAATCCCTATGGGCAAGTATGGTTTCTCTATGGGAAAGTGCAATGCAATGAATCCCTATGGGCAAGTGCTATGCAATGAATCCCTATGGGCAAGTACTGTCCAATGAATCCCTATGGGCAAGTATGGTTTCTCTATGGGCAAGTGCAATGCAATGAATCCATATGGGCAAGTGCTATACAATGAATCCCTATGGGCAAGTACTGTCCAATGAATCCCTATGGGCAAGTATGCTTTCTCAATGGGCAAGTATAATGCAATGAATCCCTATGGGAAAGTGCAATGCCATGAATCCCTATGGGCAAGTATGGTTTTTCAATGGGCAAGTGCTATGCAATGAATCCCTATGGGCAAGTACTGTCCAATAAATCCCTATGGGCAAGTATGGTTTTTCAATGGGCAAGTGCAATGCAATGAATCCCTATGGGCAAGTACTGTACAATGAATCCCTATGGGCAAGTACTGTCCAATGAATCCCTATGGGCAAGTATGGTTTCTCTATGGGAAAGTGCTATGCAATGAATCCCTATGGGCAAGTATGGTTTTTCAATGGGAAAGTGCTATGCAATGAATTCCTATGGGCAAGTACTGTACAATGAATCCCTATGGGCAAGTATGGTTTCTCTATGGGAAAGTGCTATGCAATGAATCCCTATGGGCAAGTATGCTTTCTCAATGGGCAAGTGTAATGCAATGAATCCCTATGGGCAAGTGCTATGCAATGAATCCCTATGGGAAAGTGCTATGCAATGAATCCCTATGGGCAACTACTGTCCAATGAATCCCTATGGGCAAGTATGCTTTCTCAATGGGAAAGTGCAATGCAATGAATCCCTATGGGCAAGTACTGTCCAATGAATCCCTATGGGCAAGTATGGTTTTTCAATGGGCAAGTGCAATGCAATGAATCCCTATGGGCAAGTACTGTACAATGAATCCCTATGGGCAAGTACTGTCCAATGAATCCCTATGGGCAAGTATGGTTTCTCTATGGGAAAGTGCTATGCAATGAATCCCTATGGGCAAGTATGGTTTTTCAATGGGAAAGTGCTATGCAATGAATTCCTATGGGCAAGTACTGTCCAATGAATCCCTATGGGCAAGTACTGTCCAATGAATCCCTATGGGCAAGTATGGTTTCTCTATGGGAAAGTGCTATGCAATGAATCCCTATGGGCAAGTACTGTCCAATGAATCCCTATGGGCAAGTACTGTCCAATGAATCCCTATGGGCAAGTGCTATGCAATGAATCCCTATGGGCAAGTATGGTTTCTCTATGGGCAAGTACTGTCCAATGAATCCCTATGGGCAAGTGCTATGCAATGAATCCCTATGGGCAAGTATGGTTTCTCTATGGGAAAGTGCAATGCAATGAATCCCTATGGGCAAGTGCTATGCAATGAATCCCTATGGGCAAGTGCTATGCAATGGATCCCTATGGGCAAGTATGGTTTCTCTATGGGCAGGTATGGTTTCTCTATGGGCAAGTACTGTCCTTTGTTTTAGTACGTCCCAAACGGACGCCTTCCTCGTCTGGCTCTCTCTCCAGATGTGTTGGACTACATTCAAACGGTCCAGGGGGCTGGAGCATCTCCCCTAGGAGGGAAGTAGACAACAGCTGGGATTGTTCAGCTGGGGGAAAAGGAGGCTAAGAGGAGACAGGATAGAGGTGTGCAAAATCATGCCTGGTGTGGAGAGGGAGACATTTTTCTCCCTCTCCCATGATATTAAAACCCAAGAAGCTGAACAGTGAGAGATTCAGGAGAGACATCATGCACCGTTCTTTGGTTTCCTAAAATGTATTACGGTGGCTGTCTGGAGAATGCTGCAAACTGAAGGATCTTTTTCCCCCCGTTTAAACGTTTCTACAATTGCGCCCAAATGTTTTGAGTCCCTTTGTTTTTAAGTCTTACGTTTACACAGTAGGGAAGTACATGTTACTGTCTTTAAATTTGTTTAAATTACATAATCACTTCTACATAACATACCATTTGTATTACCTTAAGTGTGCTTTAAACCGATTGTCTGGTTTTAGTTACAGGTTCAAAAGCGGGAAGCTAAAGTTTTAAAAAAGAATGAAGGCGGATGTTGAGCGACTCCTCATCCAGTTCAAAGATGAAGCCGGCCAAGTCCTGGGGTCCCCCTTCGACGTCCCCATTGATATCACACCGGAGAAGCTGCAGCTCGTTTGTGATGCCCTCTTGGAGAAGGTACTGGTGCGGCGGTTGCCTCCTTGCCGGGGGGTGGGGTCAGAGTGGGGCAACATTTTGACCCACAACTCCCATGATCCCTTGCCATTGGCTATGCTGGCGAGGGCTGCTGGGAGCTTCAGGCCAAAACACTTTAGAGGGCTGTAAACGGCCCACCCTGAAAGCAATAAATGGCGCCCATTTCAACGTGGTAGCTCTTCGTTGCCCCCAAATCCAAATCCCCAACCCCACAACTCTCCTGCTGCAGGAGGAGCCGCTCCCTCTGGCCTTCTACGTCCAAGATGCCGAAATCGTGGCCTCCCTGGATAAGACATTGGCCGGGCAAAGACTGGAGACAGAGCGGGTGGTAGAGATTGTCTACCAGCCGCAGGCCGTTTTCAAGGTGCGGGCCGTGACCCGCTGCACCAGCTCCTTGGAAGGACACAGCGAGGCTGTCATCTCAGTGGCCTTCAGCCCCACTGGGAAGTAAGTGGCGACGCAGCTAGGATTGTGGAGGGAGGCAGGTGCGGTTAGGGTGGCGGGTTTTCTGGGGATTTGCCTTTGGGGTTAGGAGGATTTACAGAGGGAACTTTCCCAATGCTCTAGAGCTAAAAATAGGCTTGTGTGTGTCGGTTTTTTAAAATTTATTTGTATTGTACAATTTCAACAAAACAAAAGGGGAAAAGTAAAAACTGAAGTGTGTGTGTGTGTGTGTACGAATGAAAGTACAGCTTTCTAAGAATTAAACGTAAACTTCAACAAAAGCAGGTGTAATACCCATCTAAGTATCTGTTCGCAAATGGCGCCTATACGCCACCGGTTCAAATATTGAAAGTGTTATCTTCAGTCCATCGCATGAGAGGAGATTAGCCTTTATCCTTCCAATGTTGCAATATCAGTCTTTTTCACTGTCAAAAGAGCATGGAAATCCATTTGCACTGAGCACGTGTTAATTTCCAGGTAGCAGGGAAATCATTCAAGTGGACATATATGCGCCAGTGATTATTGAAGAGTGTTCCAATACAAGGTTTGTCTGTATAATAACCTTCCAGAAAGAGGCAAATGTTGAGCATTGCCGAGACATATGTTTGAAGGAATGCTGCAGCATCCCTGACAAAGGGACGGCTGCTCCACAAATACCTCCATCAAAGCCTTGCATGGTTGAGTTGGTTTTTGTAAAGGGGAGGCCCAACTCTACGCCAGCAAATCTCTTTATTCTTTCTGCAGATACTTAGCCAGCGGCTCCGGTGACACGACGGTGCGCTTCTGGGACCTCAGCACGGAGACCCCGCACTTCACGGCCAAAGGTGAGTCTCAGTAGGGTGAGGTCGCTGGCTGGCAGAAAAATGCATCCTGGGAAATGAATACGTTAATTTCTGTAGAGTCTTTTCATCCTACTCTTCAGCCACAAAATGTCTCCTAGGAGCACCTTACAAATAATCAGTAAGAGCAGGCAATCCCCTACCTGTAGGCTTCGATCTCAAAAAGACGCAACACACAAGGGAAAAGGGATGCGGAGGGGAGAGGAAAAAAACGTTAGTTTTTTCAGCAGGGCTGGTGGAATGGCTGTGCTACACCTCCACCCCATCTCCCTTAGCGCAACCTGCTGGGATGTGTTTTTGAGTGAGCTGCTGCCCCTTGTGCGTGTGGACGGGGCGGTGTGTGTTTCTCTAAACCTCCCTCTTTCCCGTCTTTTGCGTGTTGCCAGGTCATCGCCATTGGGTGCTCAGCATCGCTTGGTCCCCTGACGGCAGGAAGCTGGCATCCGGGTGCAAAAACAGCCAGGTAATTATTATTATTTTATTTATTTCCCGCCTTTTTCCCAATACTGGGACTCAAGGCGGCTTACAAATTAAAACATGTACAGTTAAAACAAATAGAGATATACCCAAATTTAAAAATATAATTAGACATAGTAAGATTTTAAAATATTTTAAACATTTTAAAACATTTTAAATACACGTAGTTAAAAAAAAAAATCCAAACTATAAGCAGCACGTCCACAAAGGTCTGAACTACTCCCCAAAGGCCTGCTGAAACATAAAAGTTTTAGCCTGCCTCCGAAAGCACACCAAGGAGGGAGCCAGTCTAGCTTCCTTGGGAAGGGAGTTCCAGAGCCCTGGGGCAGCCACCGAGAAGGTAGGGGATTGGCTGCCAACTTTTGCTTTGATATGGCTGGCAATTTCTGACTGTGTGTGTGTGAGTTTCCCAGGTTACTCCATTCCATTCTCTCCTCTCCCCCTTCCCTTCTGGATTTCTGTCTCCTCCCTCAAGATACACTGCGGTCGCTGAGCATTTTCACTCCCCATTGGGAGGTTTTTCATCTAAATATTTTTGGGGGACATCTCCAAACCTTTGAGTTTCCCCCAAGCCTGCTAAATTTCTCCCTCTTGTGCAGGGATGGAGCCATCTCAGCCATACAAGGTTCAGCGCCTGGAGAATGAAGTTGCAGTTAGAACATGGAATGCCTCTGACCGTATGCAGAGTGCATCTCTCATACTGCTGCCTAACCAGCTCTCTGAACGTGATGGGGTTTGGGGCCCCTCGCCTTCCCCAATCTTGTGCTCTGCAGATGTTTTGGACTATAACTTCCATCAGCCCCAGCCAGCAGGACTCAGAAATGCTGGGAGTTGTCATCTAAAACATCTGGAGGGCACCTGGTTGGGGAAAGCTGCTTTAAAGTGCCACATGTTGCTTTGCTTACCCAAGAGGCTAGTACTTTTGAGGTTGGGTTGAACACGTCCCTTTCTTTTTTTCTAATTATGATTATGATTATCTTATTAATTTCTCATCATGGGCTACCTTGTGAGGCCTGTGGCCAGGCAGGACGGCAGCATGTACATATTTTAAACAAATTACCTATTTGATATAGATCTTTGTGCCTTGTTGGTTTTTTTGATCAATAGTTTTATAGTAAACTGTCTAAACAACTGGCCATCACCGCAGTTTGCAGTAGTTAATTACAATTAAGAATTAACGTTAATGTATAGGAGTGCTGGGAGTTGTCATCTTAAACATCTGGAAGCTGGCAGGTTGGGTAAGGCTGGCCTAGTTTGTAATGCAACATTTGACTAGTTAAGAGGCCATTTTAACTGTCATGGCTTCCCTCCCCTGAAAGGATCCTGGGAATTGTAGTTTGTGGAGGGCTCTGAGGGTGCCCTGCTCGGACATGCACGACCGCAGTTCCACGTGGAGTAGAAGTAACCACGCAGCGACATCCTCTCTACCTTTTTTCCCGGTTCGGAAATATCCTATGCAGCCATCCTGGGCCATCTGTTCCGAGCCTGACCCTTTTCCCAACGTTTATGTCTCGGGCAGATATTCCTCTGGGATCCAAACACGGGAAATCAGCTCGGACGGGTGCTCGTGGGACACTCCAAATGGATTACGTCCCTTTGCTGGGAGCCCCTGCATGTGTAAGTCCGTCTGACCCGGGATTCCATCTTTTCGAGATGCAGAATCCGGATGGCCCCTTAGCAGGATGCCTAAATTCATTTCTTGTGCACAGTTTTATGGGCCTGATTAGGCCGTTCTGATTTTCCCTTGCTCTTCCCAGGAACCCAGAATGCCGCTACCTGGCCAGCTCCTCAAAGGACGGCAGTGTTCGCATCTGGGACACAGCCGCCGGCCGGTGTGACAAAATCCTGACCGGCCACACGCAGTCCGTCACCTGCATCAAGTGGGGAGGAGACGGCCTGCTCTACTCCGCCTCCCAGGATCGGACCATCAAGGTGTGGAGGGCCCAAGATGTGAGTGCAGGAAGAGGCCCTGTCCCTGCCATGGCCACAGACGTCCTGAGCTACCTGAGCAACGCTTAGGTTTGCCATTCAACTGAGAACCAGTCCTCCTGCAGCTCTTCCACTTATAACATCCGAAGCCAATCAGGTGCCAGGGGACGCTGTCCAATCCGAACCCCGGAGGGAGTGGCCATTAGAAGGTTCAGTTCTGGGCACTAAGCGCTCACTGGCTCCATCTTCCATCGCTGTTCTGGGCTGCCCAAACTGGCAGACTTAATGCGGCGAGTTCAGAGAGACAGATGCCGGCATGCCTTCAGCTCTGGGTCGGGGAGCTCTTTTGGCTATTTTTTCTTTCCTTTCCAGGGAGTCCTCTGCCGCACGCTTCAGGGCCATGCGCACTGGGTGAACACCATGGCTCTCAGCACAGACTACGTTCTCCGCACGGGGGCGTTTGAGCCGGCCGAGGCCTCCGTCAACCCCCAAGATGTGAGCGGATCATGTAAGAGCATCTTGATTGATATTTGTACCTTGCCTTTTTTCCTGTAAAGAACCAAAGATGGTTTACATCACACTCCTCCTCTTCATTTTATCCTTACTACAACCACCCTGTGAGGTAGGTTAGGCTGAGAGTCTGTGACTGGCTCAAATCCCCCCCCCCCGGGTCCAGCCTACCCAATGGTGAAGCATCATGGGAGTTGTAGGCCAAAACATCTGCAAGGCCAGAA
Organism: Anniella stebbinsi; assembly: GCA_029215795.1. Taxonomy (NCBI): domain Eukaryota; kingdom Metazoa; phylum Chordata; class Lepidosauria; order Squamata; family Anniellidae; genus Anniella; species Anniella stebbinsi. The sequence goes on from JARDYH010000009.1 coordinate 16,593,344, forward strand.
ATGGCCCACCCCTGTTTTACATAAATTGTAGAAAACCAATCGCCAGTAGTGGGCTACCTTTAGCAGCTATAATGAACGGATGCCTCTGTTCTCAATTGATTCCACGAGTGTACCACAGGATTGTGGGAACCAGCTTTACAGGGAGGATTCTGAACGTCCTGAGAACCTTGGACTTCTCTTTTTTGGGGGTGATCAATTGAGTCATTTAATTGTAGCCCTCGCTTCAGGAGTCCCATGGGTGTGCCCTGCAAATGGCTTTTTGACGAACAGAATCGATTCTGCAAAACAAGCTAATTTCTGCGACATACAAATGAGCAGGAGAACCTAAGAAGAGCCCTGAGGCTGGATTAGACCCAAGAGGGTCTATCTAGTCCAGCATTATGTTCACACAGTGGCCAAACGGCTGCCTACGGGAAACCCACAAGCAGGACATGAGTGCAATAGCACTCTCCTGCCCATGTTCCCCAGCAACAGGTTATCTAGGCTTACTGCCTCTGATCCTGGAGTGAATAAGTCCTTCCTTTGATCTGCCCTGAATCTCCCCCTAATCAGCTCACAGGGTGACCCCGTTGGGTTCGAGTATTATGGGGAAGAGGTTTGCAGGATTCGGTTTTGCTTCGCGCTTGTGTTCAAATCATGCACCATGTCCCTGGTCCTTGCTGCTTTTCTGCTTGTGATAACGGGGTGACCCATTCTTGTCATCCCCTCCCCCTGTGTTGCCTCTCCCTGTCGGGTATCCCTAACCTCGCTTTTTTAAACCCACAGTGGCAGAAATCAAACAGAAGGCGTTGCTGCGATACAACCAAGTCCGGGTAAGTCCGCCCTGTCTGGAATTTAGTCTGGACGCAAACTGGCCACCAGTCGCGCCACAACATCTTGTAACGGGGAGTTCCAGAGGTCACATCGATGTGCCGTACCTGTGAGCAAGATGTGCCTTAAAGTGGTGGCTGGACTGGAACACGGAGCTCATTCACGGATCACCTCCTTTTTCACGCGGAAAGTAGCTTTGGGCTTCTCCACCCGCAGGGCCAAGGGCCGGAAAGGCTCGTCTCGGGGTCGGACGACTTCACACTGTTCCTATGGGTGCCTGCAGAGGACAAAAAGCCACTGGAGAGAATGACGGGGCACCAGGCGCTGATCAATCAAGTCCTGTTTTCGCCGGATACACGTATCATCGCCAGCGCTTCTTTCGACAAATCCGTTAAGCTGTGGGACGGAAAAACCGGGAAGTATGTTGTATTATCAGTATTATTACGATGTATTATGAGGGCTGAATGCCTTCTAGTGGTGGGTGGAGCTAAAGGCAAGGGGGCGGGCCAAATATTCCAAACAATACTCGCCTATTTGAGCTTAAAGCTTTTACTGCCAGCAACTCAGGAGAGGCGGTTCAGCCTTTTAGAATGGGGGAAACCATGCACAAAACCCAGGAAGACACCAATGATTGGTTGTTAGGGGGAAGGGGGCATGGCCAGGGAAAAGGGGTGTGGCCATCTGGTGAACCCCAGAGGGCTGGATTGGAACTGCAGGAGGGCCGGATTTGGCCCCGGGGTCTCAGGTTCTGCACAGCTGATTTACAAGGATTTTGCTTCCCGTCTTTCCGCAGAAGCTAAACTTGAGCCGGATCACAGTTCTGAAACAAAGAAGTGAAATATTAAAATGTCATCAATTAAAATATAAAAGAAGCAGCATTTGATTTTTTAAAAAAATTACACATATAGTTTTAGCCATAAGCTGAGCTCTGTAACACATCTCGATCATGTTTGACTTTTGGATTTTGTCTTCGACGCAGGTTCCCGGTCCTCATGATTGGGTGGGAGCAGAATATAGGCAGTCCTTCATGAGGGTGGATCAGGAGGGATTGGGGAGAGAGAGTGGCTGTAGAGGAAAGGAATCCTCACCTTTAGGATACCATAGGGCTGGAATATCTCCCCACGCTCTCCTCCAGGTACCTCACCTCCCTGCGAGGCCACGTCTCCGCCGTGTACCAGATTGCGTGGTCAGCCGACAGCCGCCTATTGGTCAGCGGCAGCAGTGATAGCACCCTCAAGGTGTGGGATGCCAAGACACGGAAACTGGCTGTCGATCTGCCCGGCCACGCAGATGAGGTAAGGGCCTAGTCCATGGATGTGGAGGCTGCTCACCTATTCCCCACTTTCGTGGACATCCGGAGGCAGGGCACTCCATAGACAGGGGGCCACCACACTGAAAGCTGTTCCCTGGGTAGACTCCAGCCAGGCCATAGGTCCATGAGGAACCACCAACGAAGTTACTAGTCCTCAAGATGGATACGAATTTTTGTAAACTATACCTGATGGCATCTTGCCATTTTTATTTTAGTGGGAAAAGGAGCTGGCCAGGTTTTCTGGTCTCTGGCTCCCCAAATCTCCGAAAATAACTCTTGTTGTTTTCTTCGCAGGTGTTTGCGGTGGACTGGAGTCCTGACGGTCAGCGAGTAGCAAGTGGAGGGAAAGATAAATGCCTGAGGATGTAAGTGGGTTTTGTGTGTGTGTGTGTTTTGACTTGAGATAGACTGAAACTGCACACATCTCTGAAAAAGATACGTCTCCGAGACGAATCCTGCGACTGGCCTGTACGCATGTCACAGGGCCGAAACATGCTGGGCTTCTTCAAGGAATAAAACCACAGCTACTGGAGTGGGCAGAAGCCAAAACATTTAGTTCTAAATATATTTTATAATGATGCTGTTGTAGTCTGTGTTGCATATATAGTTTTTCAACATCCAGAGACTTTGGGACTGTTACCACCACACGCTAACCCTCACTCATTCCTTAGCCCAGGAAGACACAAGTTCTAATCCTCTCCTCAGCCGTGGATCTGGCTGAGTGTTCTTGGTTGGGCTCAGTATTGTTGTGAGGAAGAAATGTGTGTGTGTGTGTGTGAGGAAGCTCCACGTATGCCACTCAGCTCCTTAGAGGGAGGTAAAGATATAGCTCTTTTCTTTTTCCCTTTTGAAATAGATGGAGGCGATAGCTGCGAGGAAAGACTGTCGAAATGAAGTTGATCTGTTGCGTGATCCTCTCCTGGTGGACTATGGCATACCCTTCCCTCCGTTTTTGGGAGGGCCGTTTGAATTAGGACTTTACTTTTATATATGTATATATATCCAGATAAAGGCTTCTCTCTCCGCTCTGTCGCCATACTTTCAGCCTTTTATTTGATGCCTCTTTCTGAGTTGCCAGTATCCAAACTTGTCTACAGCTGGCGTACCCCTGAGAAGAGCTGGCGTAGCACAGAGGCCAAGAGAAGGAGCTGGGAAGCCCCCAGTTCAAATCTCACCTTGAGCCTAAGGCGGCCATAGGTGAGCTGGTATCCTGCTGTATCAGCCTGAAAAAATGGGGATAATCGCATCACTCCTCCTAATAGCGAACTCCTAATAGGAGGTGAGTGCTGAAAGGAAACAGTGCTGTTGAGAAACGAAGAATTAAATATCCAACAAACTTGTGTGAGCCCTGAGGTTCTGAGTGTTCTTGGGATTGAGGCAACATAGGAAACAGGATCTGGGACTTAATCCAGATGATCCCCACCAAACTGGGACGCTTAATTGCTGTTTCCCTCCCTCCCTGTTTCAACCCGGATGAATAATCTTCCTCCCTTTATTCATACAAGTTTTGCTAGTGCTGACAAAATGTCTCTGCTTTCCTTGGCCAAGTTGCCCAGGAGAGGACCGGGGGCCTTTCGCAGGGTCCTCTTCTACCTGTCCTCATGCGACCTTCCCGATCAAAGGGCAAGGAGAGCTTTTCCCCTCTAATTTGTATATTATTATTATTATTATTATTATTATTATTATTATTATTATTTTTAAAGGATTGCCTCTTTTCTTTCCTTCCTCCTGCTTGGAGGTCGGCCTCGCTTGCTCCCTGAAATGTTTTTATCTGCTTCGACAGTTCAGCCTACTGAGATATAATTTGCCCCCAGCAGTTTTCGTACCCTAAATAGCTCTCTGCCAGGTGTGTCCTTCTAGGTCTGTATACTTCTGTTTCATCCCCTATTACCAAAGTAAGCTTCGCCTCAGAAAACAGGCAAGCGCACCCTTCCGAAGGCAGCCCTGTCAATTAATCAACTACCGCTTGAGTTGATTGATCTACCTAAATAGCCGCGGCCCGCCGTTTGGGCCATCTCCAAGTGAGCGATGGCACGCCGGCGATCTCAAGGGGGAATGTCTTTCCTCGATGGGTCTTAAATGGCCTGCCCCCCCCACACACACACCTCCGCCATCCGCTTCTTGTCTCCTTAAAGACTTGTTTTTCACGGGCTGTGGTGTAACACGCAGAATGGTGCGCCACAATGGATACACCATCGCTCTCCCGTGCCCCCAGCATTTTTCATCGCCGGTGGTGAGAGTGGTGCTGGCTGTTTGCCATATTTAAGCTTTCCCGTCCAGGTTTCACTCCGTTCCCAAAGCCCGAGACTGTCTCGAGGCAAAGTTGGCGATGCGGATTTGAAGTTCAAAGCCACGCTGGCCGAGAGGTTTGATTTTGAGCAAAACTTTAGTCAGAACAACAGGACAACCTCCCCCCCCCCCCCCCCCGCCCCAGAATTGGATCTGAAGATGGAGCGAAAAGGACTTCAAGGCCGCAAGAGAAGATTTCTTCCCAACTTTGCTGGAGGGTGGCCAGGGGTGGCTTGTATGTGATGCTTTGGCACAGACAGGGCTCTGGGAGGCTGTGGGTTCCTATTTTATGGGGCTTTGGAGCAGGGAAAGACGACTTTGGGCCCTCCCAGATGATCGGATTACAGTTCTCCATCAGCCACAGCTAACAGAGCCATAAGCACAGAACTCACACACACAGACACGGGGGGAGTCACACATGTGGACATAGAGAGAGATGGAGGACACGCCCTCTCCCCCTCTCATATGGCCACAAAAAGAGGCATGAAGGGGGAGTGCGCACATGCTGCCTCTGTCACAGACACCCAGACACAGAGAGGGACACGTGGAGATAGAAAAAGAAAGACACGGAGACGGTCATGGTGGGAGATGCACTACACACACTCTCTCACAGGGACACACTCAAACACAAAGGCAGAGAGGACACACGGTTACAGCAAGGGAGGCGCATGGACATAGATCCAGAGGGAGACACACCGCATGCTCCGCGACACACATGGTCACGAAAAGAGACAAACAAACTTGCGCAGACACAGAAAGAGGGACATGAACACACAGAGACAAGGAGGGACACAAAGACACGAAAAGATGTGGACATGAAGGTGGAGGGGGGGACACACCACACGTACTCTCGCAGGGCCACAAAAAAAAAAAGAGACTCGTGGAGACACGGAGATGCATAAGTCACGGAAAGAGACACGTTAGGACGTGGAGGAACGCACGGATACAGAAGGGGAGACATGGGCAGAAAGAGGCACATGCAGGGACGCACACAGATAAAGAGACATGAACACAGAAACACAGTGGGACACAGGCGTTCTCTTACATGAACACGGAGATACACGCGAGGACACCGAAAGAGACACACACACAGTCACAGGGAGACACGGAGGGATGCATTCATCATTAAGACTGCAATCCATTTCAATTTGCCGGGATTTCCCTCTGCACGAGCCCTACGGCTTGTAAAGCGCTTCGCCTTCTTGCTGACCGGGTGAGAGGCGGATTGTTAATCATAATTAGCTCGTGCTAATCGTCTCTTACCTTTTGATCGGGATGGTAGCCCTGCGCGGTAGCAATCATGAACGCCTCTGCCCTCGTTTCGGAAAGACGCGCAGGGAAAGCTGTGTTTTGCAACCAGGCCGACAAAATGCAGGTCAAGTCACTTAATCCCAAATTGCGCTGGAAGGGTGTGGCAGAGGCAGATTGTGTGACCTCTTCCCAATTTCCTCGGAGGGGGAGTCAGCCAGAGACCGGGGGCTCTCTCTTCCTGTGGCGGTGAAGAGGGAACCCGCAGCAATGTGGACAGAGATTTATTTTTTTAAACTGGGACAATTTAAGTTCCTTGAATGTCCAAGAAAGGGACACAATTAGGTCTGTATCATATATGACACGCCTCCACACATTGAGCTTTTTGCAAACCTAATGCTCTGACCTACATAAAGCTGGGTGTCCGTTTTAATTTGCCCTTCATATTGCTGTGGCTGGATTAGTAACGTTTCACCATTTATGACCTTTGCCCAAGGTTACAACTGTACCTTGAGGTGTAGCTCATCGCGAAAGAGCTTGCCGGTCCACAAATGGCCACCCAGACAAAATGTCTGATAATCTATCGGTTCCCTTTTCATCCTAATCCTGGATAAATGAATAGTTGGGAAAATATTCTCCCCCACACCACTCTATGCTCGAGATGCGTTACAGCTTCATAAGAATGTTTGATGCCTTTGAGTATGCGCAGAGTGCTCCCCTGCCCTGTCACAGAGAACATTCCCAGCTACTGCCCACACATTGAGGACTGGAAGAAAGGATTCGAGAACAGAAGGAGCCTGACTCACAAGCGGGCTTTAGCTGCGTGTACCTGGGAGTAAGACCCATTGAACGTAATAGGTCTTCTGAGTAGATAGGCAGAAGGGTTGCCCTGTTGAAAATGTTTTGAAAACTTGCATTTTATGCTTTAAATATGTGTTAGAAATAGCCATTGCTGAATGGCTTAAGACAATGGCTTAATAAGGGGAGGTCCAGTGGAGAAAAATGTAAGTCCTAGCTCGCAACGAAAAGTTTAAATAACTCATTTTCTGCTCACAGGGAGCTGGTGAGAATCTTGTTTGTACGTGTGGCATGGAATTAATTTCTCACATGACGAGGCACGTAGGCAGTAATCGCTCCTGGGGCAATGACCCCTGCGGTCAGCTCAACCAGGTGTGTCTCGTGATGTTTATATAATTCGTTTGAGCATCGCAAATACAGCGCGGCACACACATCTATCAGCCGTCCTCCCTTTCCCGCTATAAGCTGCGCAAAAGTGAGGGATTGCCAATGTCTTTTTTTCCCCTTTTCAGTTGCAGCTTCTGTACATTAAACAGGTGCGGCTCCAGAATATCACTGCATATCCATGTTGAGAAAACGTGAACTTCTTCATATATCTGCCATGATAGCAAAATAGTGCTCCCATGTTAAAAGGCAGCATATCTCCCATTTGGGGACGAGAAACCAGGGCTGGCATATAATTTCCACGCTTTCTTGGTGAGTGCCCAGAGAACTCTATCTATCTAGGCACATTGGAAACAGAATACTGGGCTACCCAAACAAAATGTTATACCTGTTGAATTTTTGCCTGTCATGTCATTAGAACGGCAGCAACGGCATCCAGATGGGGTGTTTTCTTTTAGCTTACACCTCCCATCAGCCCTAGCCAGCCAATGATGGGGATGATGGGAAATGTAGGCCAAAACACCCCTGGATGGCTTGAGGAGTAGCATTTTTGCATCATGGTCTCTCTAGAGAATTTATCGTTCTGCAACTCGGGGGGCAGTGAGAGAATATGTTTGTTACGTAATGTTTTGAAGACTGAATCACTTAATTTCTTTGTTCCTTCCCCACCGCAAGATGTTTTGTTTAGTAGATGTTTTATTAGACAATTACCCAACTTTCTAAGATGTTTATTCGACAGTTACGCAATTGTATTGTGCCTGGGGCAGATACTGTTTGTGTGTTATGATATATTTTATACAGCACTTGGAAAGCATTGGCTCCTTTATTATGACTAATAATAACAGCTGCTAACCAGAGAATTCACACCGGGAGCGTTAGCTAGTAAAAAGAAGTGGCAACCCTGTATATTCAGAGTTTGAACTCCAGGTTATGGGAAATGGAAGAAATTAAAAAGGAAAGTTGAAAAAGGTGTGTTTGAAAGGATTGATCCGAGGGTTAGGGTTAGGGTGACATGTCTGCCTTGGATGGATGGAGGCTTCTGATGTTCACATAGGCCAAAAGTCCATTTTCGGGCTCCTCAGCCCCCAGGCTGAACATGTGACACATAATTAGGTCATGCGTGTAGTCTGGTGGTGGATGAATTCCTGGAGGAGAAGGCAATCAATGGCTACTAGTCCTGATGGCTATGTACTACCAGAGGCAGTCTGCCTACGTACAGCAGTTGCTAGGGAACATGGGTGGGAGGGTGCTGTTGCACCCATGTCCTGCTTGTGGGTCTCTGGCTGACAGCTGGTTGGCCACTTGTGTGAACAGAGTACTGGATTGGATGGACTCTTGGTCTGATCCAGCAGGGCTCTTCTGATGTTCTTAATGATACAGGTGTCATCCTATGGGGAAATAGCTTGTAGTTTGTCTCTGTTGAATTTACTTCTTTTGAAGGAAGAAGAGGATGATATTATTATTATTATTATTATTATTATTATTATTATTAGGGTAACCCTATGGTAAAGAGGACAGGGCTCCTGTATTTTTATCAGTTGTATACAAAAGGAAATTTCACCAGGTGCTGCATGCATACAAATGACACCTGCTGAAATTCCTCTTCATCACAACAGTTAAAGCTGCAGGAGCTATACTAGAGTGACCAAATACAAAACGGGGCAGGGCTCCTGCAGCTTTAACTGTTGTGATGAAGAGGGGATTTCACCAGGTGCTGCATGCATGCATACATGTTTTCTTTTTTTTAGGCTTATAGCTTTTTAAAGTTATTATAGTAGTTTAATTGTATGCCTATATTGTATGCTTTTGCAGTTTTAATTTTTGTATATTGTTTGTAATTGTTTTAATCTTATGTAAACCGCCCAGAGAGCTTTGGCTATGGGGCGGTATACAAATGTAATAAATAAATAAATAAAATGACACCTGATAAAATTCCCTTTTCTATAAGACTGCTAAAGATACATGCGCTCTGTCCTCTTTTCCATATGGTCACTATTATTATTATTATTATTATTATTATTATGGATTCAGATGGTAAGATGTTACTATATTATGGAGTGGAGGCTTGGATACTTAAGAACAATCTGAGGAAAATAAAATCTTCCAAAATGTAGATATATTGCTGTATGTTGAAGACACTATAGACTGACCAAATAACAAACGAGGATGTACTGCGTAGGGTAAGCAAACAAATGGAACTAATAAATACCAGCAAAATAATAATATTACAATATTTTGGTCATATGATTCGAGGGGGGAAATGCACCATACTCCAACTTATTATACCATGGAAAATGGGAAGGAAAAGATCATTGGGAAGAAAACGAACATCAGAACTTGAGGTACAGTTGTACTTCTATACAATTATTTAGAACAGCGGCATCAGAAACAAAAATAGCTGAAATGATTGTTTGCAAAGAACAAGATGGTGCCACCTCCAACTCATTTATAACCCCCCCAGCTTAGCAGGTGTAGGACAAGCTCCATAATTCAACAGTGCATAGTTAAACTATGGAACTCACTACCACAATATGTGGTAATGGCCACCCATTTGGATGGCATTAAAAGGGGGTTGGAGAAATTCCTGGAGGAGCAGGCTATCAGTGGCTATTAACCCTGATGGCAATGTGCTACCTCCAGTATCAGAGGCAGTAAGCCTGTATACACCAGTTGCTGGGGAACATGGGTGGGAGGGTGTCCTCCTTGTGGGTCCCTGATTGACATCTGGTTGGTCACTGTGTGAACAGAGTGCTGGATTAGATGGACCCTGGGTCTGATGCAGCATGGCACTTATGTTCTTATGTTCATAGCATCCTGCTCCAACCTGTTGTTGCTGCCTACTAATATATGCCGCCTGAGGCGAGTGCCTCTCTCTGCCTTATCTGCAGGGCCAGCCCTACTATCGCACCACATCCAGGTGATCCGCGCACCAATGTAGCATTGTGCCCCCACGTTAGACCCTGGATCGTGAACCACAATTGCACATGCGTCCCATTTTCTGAGGATGGGCAGATTCCTGTCGTGCTGTTGTCGTCGAAAGACTTCACTGTGACGCTTTCAATGGCAGGCATGTTTGGGCTGGGCACGACTTCTATTTATCCATTACATTTATCTTCAGCCTGTCGTCCGAGGAGCTCAAGACAGCATGCTTGGTGCTCCTCCGTTTGTATCCTCCCAACAACCCGGTGAGGTGGGTCAGGCGGAGCGATCGTGGCTGGCCGGACTGGGATTTGAACCTAGATCCTTTGGAAAGCGATGCAATGCAGATACGTCCCATTTGCAGTTTTTCCGCCCAACGTTCCTTTCCAAGTGGAGATAAGCCAAGTGTCCTGCTTTTAATATAATCGTAGAGGTATGTATTTTCCTGCATTTTTATCCCGCTTTTCAATTATTGTCCCAAAGTGGCTCACACCAATTTCTTTATGCAAAACTTGGCCAGGCATGTGCCTTTTGAGAACAGAACAGCATCTTCTGCAGAAATCTGCCCAAGGGCAGCATGAGAAGCAGCAGCTGTTGAGCAGAGGAGCAGGGAAGGGTGGGAAAGTTGGCAACCCAACCTCACTGAGGGCTCCCACCTTGAAGGCCCATCTGACTAACCTACTCCCTGTCAGGCAGAACTTGTGGGCTGCCTGTGGGGAGGACTTCCTTGCTTTCAATGTTTATTCACTTTATTTGTGTACATTGTGCCCCCCCCAAAACCAACAAAAACAAAAACAAAATGGCGGCCGAGGCTCTCCCACAACTTTTCGCCGTCGAGTTTCCCGCGCGCGGGGACTCTTTTCTCCCCTTTCCCCTTCGCTCCGCCCCTTTCTTTCCCTCCGCCCTTCGGCGGAGGGAGACGAAAGCCCAGAGCCTGCGCGACGCGTCCTATAAGAGATGCTGAGCTGTGCGGAAGCTCCGGCAGTCGCAACCGGACGCCGGCCGGGAAAGGAGGAGCTTATGCGGCGGGCGACGTCAGGGCGGCAGCGGCGGCCTGAGGAGATTGACGATCCCCCCCCCCCCCGCCTCAATTCCTCGCCGAGAAATACCTCAGCCTTTGAGCACCCAGCAGCGGGAGGAGAGCTGGGCCTTCGCCCTTATTTTCGTCCCCTTTAAACTCCCTTGGCTTCCTTTTTTGGGGAGTGGGCAGCTGGAGGCCCCCCTAGACTAGCGAGGAGGTGGGGGCCAGGATGTAAGAGGCCTATGAGGAGGGACCCCTAAGGGGGGCTCGAACTCCCTCCCCCATTCCCCTCCATTCACAGACACTTCATTGATCTGTGTCTCTCTTCCTCGCCCTTTAGGAAGGCATAAATGTTTTCCTCTTTTCTCCTTTTAAAAAGGTTTTAATTCTCCACCCATTAGCCCTTTTCTCTCCCCATCACTATCCCCATTCAGGGATATTGTCATCCATTTTCTTTCTCCCTGCCCCCACCCCTTTTAAACAGGTACCCTTAATTTCTGGCCCCATATTTTAAGGGAGGGGTCTTCCCTATCCATCTCTGGAGAAATTGCATTCCCCTCTCCTTTAGGGAGATAGTCATTCCCCCCCCCCTCTTTCTTTAAAAAAAGAAATATTTATTCCACATTCCCTGGTGGGGTGGAAACATTGGAGTCACTGTTAGCGCGGGTTTATCACCCCCTCCCCAATTTAAAAGGATTTTGACATTGCTTCCCCTACACAGTAAATTGCCTGGCTTTTGTTGCTTTCCTCATCTCTCCCCCCCCCAATAACGGGATTTCATTTCCTCCTTCCCCACTTTAGATCAGCCTCCCCTGCCCCATCTTGAAAAACAAACCAGAGACCCCCCCTTTCCCTGGAGTCTTTAACCCAATATATGCCAGAGAGCCTTAAAAGCCCCCATGTGCCACCTTCCCTCAGTGGCCTGTTGGGTCACAAGCCCTTTTTGCCTTTATTAAGATAGATATATATATATATATATTCTAAAACACTGCAAGGGGTCCCTGAACGCTCCCCAGACTTGATCCTGTTTCTTTTGCCCCCTTCAAAGGAGGCTTCTCCAACACCCCCCTTGTCCCCCTGTTCCCCCATGCCAGAAAACGCTCATCACCTTTGGAAAGCCGGAGCAGCCAGCCAGTACCCCCCCACCCCCTTTGCCTGGGGGGCCGCGGCCTGCATCTCCCCCTGCGACATGCCGGCAACGCCCCCTGCTTTGAGGGTGACCAAAGTCACCCCTGTCCTGCCTCCCTTCTTCCTGTCCGCCTTGCTGATGTGAGCTTGGCTTAGCCTCCTGCGGTCAGCCCCCTCCCCCAATTCCTCCCTGCATCTCCCCACCTACCCAAAAAAAACAACCCCCGTGGGGCTTCATGCCCCCCTGAGGACCATGGAGGCGGTGGGAGATTTTGAATACAGCAAGAAGGACCTTATAGGACACGGAGCGTTTGCTGTGGTCTTTAAAGGTCGCCACCGCAAGGTAAAGGCAGCTGGGGAGGGTCGGTTGAGGTCTCTGATTCTCTTCCAAGCCCCCTCTCTTCCTCAGTTATACAACCTTCCCCTTCCCTTACCCACCCGGAGGGAATGTGGTCTGTGTTTGTGTACATGCCTGGCAGAGGCGGGGCTAATTTGAAGTGGGACCAGTGTTTTCATCCGTCATTGTGTGTGTTGATCCACGCTCAAACCAGGAAGCCCGTCTCCTTAGCTGCCCTGTTCAGCTTCTCTTAAACTGGTTTCTTCTTTTTTTAAAAAATGGTTTGTTGCCGTTTGCATAACCCTATCTTTGAAAGCAGCGTCTTCCGGGGAGTCTACAGGGGCAGAAACCTTTTCTTTTTGGAGGGGGAGGGTCCCTGCTCTCTTGGGGTGTGTTAGTTGTGCCGACTCCATTCCTGAAATTCATGCCTTGTTTGTTTTTATTTCAAAACAGACCCGAGATAATGATGATGTCAGCCTGTTATTTTGAGCTCTTCCTTCCCTTTTTCTTAGATGTCACATAAAGGTTTGGACAAAGTTACTGGTTTGGGTAAATGTTAAAAATTATGGGGAGAGAGGAAACGGTTGCCCACCCCTCATTTCCCTTCCTCGTTTTTTTGTGTAGATCTCCCATTGCAAAGGCAGATTTCTCTTGGGTTGGGGGGGGGCTGGGTGCTCCCCTCTTGCTGGGCTTTCCCCCCTCACACACACACATAATAACTCAAATCTAATGAAGAACTGCCTCTTTTCAGATTGGTTAAAATTTCTCAGATTTGGAAGTGTTTTGGAAGTGTTTTCGTGGCCTTATTACATGAATCTTTCTTGCTTTCATTGTTGTTGTAAGTACGGAGTTCTATTCTTCTTGAAAACTTGCCTCGGTTCTGCCTCTGTCGCTTTGAGACCTCTGAATCTCCTTTTACGTGATCCCTCCTGCTATCTCGTTAGTTTACTTCGCTACAGGCTTGCCAGGCGGCCTTGGGCATGTTGGCGCCTTGCCTCAGTTCCCCCACCTGTTAAAAAAGAGCACGTGACGGGTTCTACTGAAAGTGTGGTGAAGGAGAGTGTAACCTCTCCCTCCTTTTGTCATCTTTGAAAATGAGATTGTAAACTGGTTGGGGCAGAGACTTGCTGTTTTCTTGCTTTATGTTTTGTAAAGGGATGTGTTGCATTGGCACTATGTAAATCAAGTGGGCAACCTAGATGCCCTCCAGATGTTTTGGACTACAGCTTCCACAATCTCCAACCATGAACCATGCTGGCTGGGGCAAATGGGAGTTGTAGTCCAAAACATAAGGCATGCACCAGGTTGCCTAATGTAAGTAATTAAAAAAATTTTTTTTAAAAAAACCTTTTCATATTGTGTTTCAAGCTGCTTGGGAATAATATGAAGGCTCTATCGAATTGCTAAAGATTGCTGGAAGAAGCAGCCTCCTTTGCAGAATATAAAACCTTGTTTGATTTTGCTCGCCTTCTTACATAGCTCTTGTTTTTTCCTTTCCTGCATTTCCCAGAACTCTTTTGTGACTCAAAAGATGACCGCATTGACTGACCGAAGCACAACAGAAAAATGGTTGTGTAACTGAAACGCTGCTAGCCGCACGGCCCAGAGCCTTTAAGCCGGCTGAAACGCAACGTTTATAAGGGGTGAAGACTAAAATGGATTGGGTCAAGCAATTGGGTTGTAATAGGGGGAGGGGGAAGATAATTGATACACATAGGTGACTCTTGTTCTTATGTATAGAAATGGATCTTGGCTGTTCTAGAATAAACTGTGCCAGAGGGATTCCAGTCTTGAAACTGATGACAAGGAATAGGGACCCCGGTTTCCTGTTTTAGGTTAATGTTTTAGGCTGGCCAGGGATTTGAACTCAAGTCCTAGTGCTCACTGGACTGGAGCACACTGGTGCCCTAAACTGCAGGGTAGGAGAAAGCTGGAAGATAGCAGGCCGGGACCGGAACAAGCCCCCTCTCACCATCTTCGCTACAGTACAAGTCTCTTGCTACTGTGTTGTCAATGGGGTATTCCAGAGGGAGCTGGGCACAGCCCTGGGATTTCCAGCTGCCGACCTCCTACCTGCAATAAACAACAAGACCTTACCAGCCAAGGTTGGAGTAAGTCTCCTGGTGTCATTGCTGGTCGTCAGTCATCCTCTTCATCTTACTGTATTAGCCACTCTTAAGAAACCGGAACATGGAGAGCGTCAAGCCATTACGGGCACAATCCTATGCATGTTTAGACAGAAAAAAATCCTTACAACTCCCAGCTGGCTGGGGAATGCTGGGAGTTGTAGGATTTTTTTCCCGTCTAAACATGCATAGGATTGCATCTTAAGAAAAAGAAACCTAAATCCCTCCCCTTTTTTATTTTACTGTTTCTTGGAGCCATTTAGCTACGCATTCAGAAAATCAGAAAACTCACTTGTATTTAAAACGCCTTTGTATTTCCTTTTTCAGAAAACTGACTGGGAAGTGGCCATTAAAAGCATCAACAAGAAGAACTTGTCGAAATCTCAGCTTCTGCTTGGGAAAGAGATAAAAATTTTGAAGGTATGTTTGCAGTCCCCTTCTAAGCTTACCTGCCTTGCGCTGGGAAGGTTGATGGTTGTGTCAGTTCCCCCATTTTGTGACTTTATTCCTGCAAAGGCTAAAAACTGGAGGGCTTTGAGCAGAGCCTAGAAACGTGCCTTCATCTGTATAAATAGTCGTGTCTATTAGATGGTTGGTGCAGAGAACGTGTAGGTATTGCCACGGTTATTTTTAAAAAAGAATTCTGTTTTCCTCTGCAAGTACGACAAAAGCATAGATTTCAACATCCCGAGAAGCTCTCCTTTTTACTAAAGTTGAGTTTCTGCTTCATACATAGCCTCAGCGACTCTTGTAAAACCATAGTTTATGGATGTTCGCTCTTTGGGCAAAGTCATCAGCTTCCAGAGAATCTCAGCTTCTGTTGTTGTGGTTTTTAGAAACACCAACAAGTTTCTAGCCCTTAATACTTCTAAATATATGCTCAAAATTCGGTGTGGCCGGGCAATCGCCCTGTTGCTGAAGTCTTAGAAGCCAAGGTGGGCGTGCAGGTTTTAATGTCTTGCAATACTTTGCCACATCCTATGACGAGGAAAAGAACTCTGAATTATGCAAAATAAGCAAATTCATTCGCTTTATTTCTGTTGTTTATGGGAGAACAAAGGATTCAGCTCTTTTGCAGGCAAAACTCTACTTTGCATAGAAGAGCCTTGTATATGCACGTTCAACAACCTGTTTCCATCTCTTGAAGGCCAACTGTGGCTTTGAGGCCTTTCGCTTGCCATTTAATTGTACTGGGTTTTAATTGTACTGGGTTTTTTTTCCCCTGAATCACCCCTCTCATTCTTAACCTGGAATGGTGTGGGCGGACACTTCTGGACGGGTGTGGAATTTTCACACTCCCTTCAGTCACCCTGGATTGACCTGGCCTGCCTCTGTCTTTTTTTTTTTTTTGCAAAATGCTAACCAAGTCAAAAATGAACAATATGAGATCTGTGCTAGAGGGTTGTGAATTAGAGACGCTTGAGCCAGAGAGAGAAAGAGAGAGAGAGAGATTTGGCAGCAGAAGTAGAGAGGCCCAACCATGGACACATCTTTATGTATAAACATGCAGAGCATTTCTGACATTATTTCCCCCGTGGAGCATTTGGAGTCCTTGTGGAGTTTGCAGGGACAATCAGCAGGTAGGATACTAGGGAGAGGTCATAGTATGCTTTAGATCCCAGATTCAGTCCTGTGGCATCTCTAGTTTAAAGGATCAAGTAACAGAGGCCATAGAGAGCTGCTACTATTCAAAGGCCGGAGACGGTATTGACCTAGAGGGATGAATATTCTGACCTGCTACCTGCATCCCTGTAGTTGATTCCTACCGTAAAAGGTGTTTGAATCTGGTCTGGGAGTCTCTGGGCGTGTCCAAAAGACACCTTAAACCCTGCTGGTTAAAGCTTTTGGTTAAGCAGCAGGGCTTAAGACGTCTGCAGCAGGGTCAGCGGCTCTAACCGCAGCTTAAAGTATTGTGTGCGACAGCACGGCTTGTGGTTAGTGCTAACCCCAGAGAACCACAGTTTCGCTATCTGCAGAGCTCGAAGTGTCATCGGAGCAGGCCCTATGTGGAAGCAGATTACCTAGTATCCTCCTGTTCACTGTACGAGGACGCCGTTATTTTTAAAACGGCATCATTGAATCATGTGTGGTAGTGGTAGGGGCATGGTACGGTAAAAGTATTTGTCCCCTGCTCTTCCTCTGCTCTGGGCAAGACCCAAGGCACTTCGATTTGGGCGAGCAGTCACGCTGGAAGGCAGCAGCGGCGGCAGCTTAGGAAATCAGCTTGATAAACTTTGATTCTCTGCCAGCTTCTTCCTCAGTGAGAGCTTTCCCGTACTGTTTGCATTTGTTGTGGGCCCGCCTCGGTCCTTTCGACTCTCACCGTGGAAGCGAGAGAGACGCAGGAAGCTGCTTCTTTTATGCCGGGTCACGCTATTTGTTCCTTTTGTCTGTCACAACTGGCAGTGGGACTCTGGCCGAGAGTGGATTTCCCCATCACCTGCTCCTTAATCTTTTGAACTGGAGATGATGCCAGTTAAAAAGCAGGGGCTCTGTCCACTGAGTTAGGGTCCCTCAGGAGTGATGGTGGATCTTACCCCGCCTTATTTTGTGCTTCTGCTCCTGCCCTAGCCATGTTACTTTGGCACTGTGCCCCACCAGTCTCACAACTTGCAAATACAATGAAATCCACACTGCTATCTTTACTGGTGTCGGACTTCTCACGCAAGGCTGATTTGCCTACCCAGAACGCTCATTTGAAGGCACACCTTCCAGGTGTCCCTGGCTCTGGCTTTAACATTTGTAATCGGCAGCACTGAAGCTGCTCCTCGGAGTTCATTGAATCATAGAATCATAGAGTTGAAAGGGCCTATGAGGCCATCTAGTCCAACCCCCCTGCTCAATGCAGGAATCCCCCTTAAAACATCCCTGACAGATGGTTGTCCAGCTGCCTCTTGAAAACCTCTAGTGTGGGAGAGCCCACGACCTCCCTAGCTCATTGGTTCCGTTGTACTGCTCTAACAGGATGTTTTTCCTGATGTCCAGCCGGACTCTGGCTTCCTGTCACTTGAGCCCATCATTCTGTGTCCTGCACTTTGGGTTGATCAAGAAGAGATCCTGGCCCTTCTCTGACTGTGTGACAACCTTGAAGTCCTTGAAGAGAGCTATCGTGTCTCCCCTCAGTCTTCTCTTGGCTAAACATGCCGAGTTCTTTCAGTCTCTCCTCACAGGGCTTTGTTTCCAGTTCTCTTGCAATGGCCGAACAACTTGGCTCATTCCACATGTGCCAGGCCAAGAGCGGCTCCGCATCCTCTCGACGTCGGTCCGCTTTTTAAGGCTAGCTAGGAATGCGAATTTTTATAAACTGCCCAGATATCTTCGGCTATGGGGTAGTATATAAATGCAATAAATAATAATAATAATAATAATAATAATAATAATAATAATAGCTAGCTACAGCCCTATCTGGGCAGGGAAAATCTGGCTTCAGTACTCTATGTGCTGCTAACCTCCGGGTTAGATTGCTGCAATGTGCTCCACACGAGGCTGCCTTTGAAGACAGGTTTGGAAATGGCAGCTTGGACAAAATGGGGCAGCTGGATTAATAACGGGGACTAGAAGGTCTGAGCATATAACCCTTGTTGTGAGAACCTCCTATGCCAAAAGCATATAAGGCCAGCTCTGATTCAGTTTATAGTCTTCTCCTACCTGTCACCCTCCAAACTAGCTGGCTGGGGGATAATGGGAGATGAAATCCAACAAGCCTGGAGGGCAACAGGATGGGGAAGTCCAGTTTGTAAGGCAGAAAGGCGTAAAGAAATACTTTATTCCTGCAAGTATTTGGAGGATAGCGATCGGTTTTTGCGTGTGTGTACACTGAATCAGTATTGGCTGCATTTTTTTTTAAAGCTGTTCGCTTTAAGATCGTAAACATGAATGTGCTTTTAATTGTTCGTTGTTTTTCCATGCTGGAATCCACGCCGAGGCCTCATTGGAGGCATGTGATGGGGCATAAATCTTAAAATAAATACAGGGAAGCAGGAAGAGCCGGCTGATTCGCGTGTCGTGCCAGATCTCCCTGTTGTGGTTTTCTGCTGCTCCTCGCCCGGCTCTTTTCCAATCTTCCCGTGCTGTTAACCTTAGCCTTCCCAGATCCTGATGACTTCCAGAAGCGTTCGGACTAAATCTCCTGGCATCCCCCCTCCCCTATGCTGGCTGTGAATGCTGGGTGTTGAAGTCCAAGACATCTGACCAGGGCAGAAAACGCTGTCCCACCTGCCTGGCTATTTTGACCTCTTATTCCACCTTCCCTCCCATACAGGTGTATCATCTACATCCTAGTTTGCCCCCCCCCAAAAGTGGCTTTTTATCAAAGCCTTTGAGGGCTAAATTTGCTCAAAGTTGCACATAGTTTAATTTTTTTTTTACTGCTTTAATTTTTTTATCAGCATTAGCTTGTTAACAGTAATTTGGTTCACTTTCTGGTATATGCGGAGACACTGCTGTTCTTTATATTGTCAGTAGGTGTGAGAATCTTGGATTGAGATACGTGTGTGTTTAGATAAGCCTTTCTATATATCTTTTCATACACTTCTTTATGTACTAGAACACCGAAGAAGACCTACGGTTAAAATGTATTTGGTTATTTCTAATATCAAATGTTATGAATGTATGACTTGATTTTGCTCTCTTCTTTGACTTAATGATTGTATGTTTGTACCCTGCATAGATGAAGCAACTTCATCAGATTTACTGGATATTAAGCAGAATAGGAAAATGTAAAAGTCACGTCAGATAGTTAACTATAAGTAGCTATATTTCATGTTTTCCTGTTCTGCTCAATACCCAAAAAGTCTGATGAAGTTACTTATTAACATTAAGGCTCAGTTCAAACGTTTCTCAACTGTGGTTTTAGAATTCCACAGTGGAGTTTTTACACCACCGTTGAGAAATGTGTTGTCTGGAGGGAAAACTCCACCCCATGGCAGAGTTTTTTTTTGGGAAAACACTCCACGCTGAATATCCACGCTGTGCAGAAGAGAGTACCTGCACAACCGTTGTGTGGAGGGCTCCGTGGAGTTTCCCATTTCATTGAGTGGACTTTTCCCACTAGTTACAGAGTTTCCTGGCTAGAGTGGCGAAAGGAGTGAGTGCTGCTCTAGGAAAGCCGGCAGGATTTTTTCGTGGCAATGGCTGATGGGATACCATTAGGAGGACTGGGGGAGGAGAGAGGGCAGAGGAACTGTCAATCAAATGCCACATTGCCCTTTACTCAACTCCACGGTAGCCCACAGTCACACAACAGTAGAGTTGGAGCATGCTGTGTGGGGAGTGCCCCCTAGAACCTCAACTGTTGAGTGGAGTTTTCCCACTACGTAGAGAAACGTGCTGTCTGGCCTGAGTAGTTCTTAGAATGGGGGTGGTGAAGTTTTAAAGGACCCTGCCTCTCTCACCATAGACACAGCTGTGTAACCTTAAAACAGAACAGAACCCAAAACGGCCGGAAGAAAACTACAGCTAAAGAAGCCGTAGATTAAAAACAGCTGGTAAAGAAAATAACATTTGGGGATGAGTTGTTGTTCTGTAGCCTCGGGGCTTTTGAAGAACCGAGCTGGCTCTTTCCAACCCTAGTTTTTTAACTTATCTTGGAGATCGTGCCGTAAGCAGCACCCTGGCTGAGGATCTCAGCAGGTGAGGACAGGTGCATCTAGACGGAGATGTAGTCCGCTTCCACTTGGCGGCTTTTTCACATTTTGTGCTCCAAAACACACCCACAAAATCAGCGTATTGTCACTTAAATGTCTTACTGCCAGTTACGGAGCCTTCAGAGAGGCATTTTAACTGACCCCTAGACCGTTTCAAATGATGTGTTGTTTGTTTTTAGGCTTTTGTGGTTTTAATTTTTGTATATTGGTTTTTAAATGTTCACAATGTTTTTAATTTTTGCTTCGGCTATGGGGCAGTATATAAATGTAATAATAAATAAATAAATAAATTTCAACTGTTTAGGATGGAGAGGAAATCTTTGCAAATAGCAGAAAGCCACATGATTTCTCACAGGACTAACTTCACAGAATCTTAGAATAGTAGAGTTGGCAACAGCCTGTATGGCCATCAAGTCTGACCCTTTAACAGTATTTCTCTAACCAGCTTCTCTTTTCATTCTCTAGGAGCTTCAGCACGAGAATATAGTTGCCCTCTACGATGTCCAGGTGAGTTGTCTCTCCGGCATTTTCTCTACGGGGGCTTTTGAAACGACACGCTCTAGGAGCACAGCAACTTCCAGAGCATTTGCCGCGTTTCGCCTCTTGCAGCCCACGCTGCGCAGTGTCCCGCGGGTGCATTGGCAATGTGAGCGTGTGCGTTGGGCGAAAGCGCTAGCAATCCGACTGGGGTGGGAGAAAACGTCCCGCCGGTCACAGGGAAACCCTGAGGTGTGTTTGTATGTGGAGTGGCAGCGGTGGAATGCTGGCTGCTTTATATTGAACACGGTAAAGGCAGCATTTTCCAAGCTGGCGCCCTCCCAGGTGTCTTAGACATGCTGGGCCAGACCCAGGGTCCATCTAGTCCAGCACTCTGTTCACACAGTGGCCAACCAGCTGTCGACCAGGAACTCATAAGCAGGACATGGTGCAATAGCACCTTCCCACCCATGTTCTCAGCAGCTGGTGCATATAGGCTTACTGGATCCTGTCTAGTTGTTGTGTTTCAATAAGGCGTTTTATGCTCATATTTTTATTTTACTCAGCTGCCTCGGAGAGATTTATATCCTTAAAGGCGGGATATAAATAATTACAATGAGTTGATACATCAGTCTTGTAAAACTTGTCTAATAAAGTGTGTGTGAAGAGCAGGCTCAGCTGCAAGCAGGATTTCGTCCACCAGCTGCTCAATCAGCCATTGGCCATTCTGGCTGGAGGTCATGGGAGTTGTCCCCTGGAGGACACCAGTCTTCTAAATAAATGCTTCCCTGTGCCGGTGTTCCCACAAACATGCCTATAACCTAAGCTCCATGATTCTGTTCCTCTCCCATCAAGTTCCTAAAGAGTTGGGTGAGGGGAAAGAAACAGGAGCTGGAACAAATTTGTCCTGTTTTATTTTTCCACACCTCTATGCTCTTGCTCGAACGGATTCACAATCCTGGAACCCTGCAAGGTTGGCTGGACCAGCTTTCTTTGGTCCTAAGCAGTTGACTGGAACAATCCATGGCTCTGGCGGAGACGCGTCATACCTTCCCAGCATGCCAGGAATTGTTTCCTGAAAATGAAATGTCGCCCAAGGCAGACGAGCGAAAGATGCAGACCAGCACAGCAGGGGCTGTTGCCTGCTGAAACAGAAAGGCTCTCCCTTTTGCTGGTCAAAAGACCGCAGTGATGTATCTGGTCCGTGTGTCATGGGTGGCAACAGGTAACCTCGCCATTTTAAGAGCATAGCTGTGTAAACTACTTTTCCTGGAGCTTGGCTTTAGTTTCCTGTGCGCCCAGTCATTTGGCTTGTAATCTATCCTGGCCGATAGTTTCCCTGGCTCCCTCCCTCCCTCCCTCCTATCCCATTTCATTTTAAGATTTCTTTAGCAGCTGCATCAGCCAGAGGCAGAAAACAAAAGCATGTTAGCCTCTAGCATGTCGGCAAAACAGGATAGCGGGATGCAAAAACCAAGCGAAATGTGCCGAGTTGCCGGGGGCTGGGCTGCGTTAAATCTCGGCCGCTAGCCGCAGTCGTCTTTTGGTTACTGTTTGTCTTGTCTCTTTGCCAGTGTAGCTCGATTTATTTATTTAGGGCATTTTTAACCCGCCTCTCAGGCCGTGTAGGCCTCTGAAGGCGGCGTATGTTTTGCCGCAAAAGAGTTCCGCTGCATTAGGAATGGGTCAGTCTAGCCTGGCAGTACCTGGTTAGGCTGGCTGTGGTTCTCCAGGATTTCGGGCAGAGCGATCTCCTGCCCCAGAAATTGAATTAGGGGACTTTCTGCTATCAAAACGCAGCTATCGCTCCCTCCCCAAATCGCCTCGATCGTTTTTAAAACTCCTTATTACACAAGCAATGCACAGTTTTTGGAGGGGGCCGCAGACTTTCAGATTGATCTCCTTCAAAGCAGCTCCAGAAACTCTTATTTGGATCTCTGCGCTTAAAGGAAGCTCAAATAATGCAGGGCAATGCTCGCCACTGACTCGTTTCAGGCGGCAAAAGCCCAGGGTCTACCTTGGCTCTGACCTCGTTCTCACAAGCAATGGGTGAGGTCGTAAATAGCCCCCAGCCCCATAGAAAGCGAAATGCCAGGGCGAGTTTCCTCTCGATATCTAGTTTCCTTGGGGCAGGGAATCCCCCCTTCCCCACCCATTATAGGGAGAAACATTCAGCCGCCTCGAGTGCCATTTTCTTGGTAGAAAGACAGGGTACAAATTAACCAACTGTGTGATCTACGTTGAAGCGCAGGATTATCCCGCTCATCTCTGAACATCGGGCTATAGTTCAAGGATATAGGATCCAGCCTTGTTGGGATCTGAATCTTGTCTTCCGGGATTCCCTAGGTGGCCCCCCGAGAACCTCTCTGGAATTTCATCCGGACCTCAAGTTAAAGGAGTTTCAACACCTTGCCATAGAGCAAGAGCCTTCTGCTACCCAGGAGCCTCTTACACCGAGTTTGGCTGGCGTGACTTGCGTGGATTTCCAAACGCAGCAATCGGTTAGGCGCACCGTGTGACGGCCATTTTGTTCTGCTGCGTTTCCGACCCAGCGTTCGCACTGCCATGTCGCGTGTGCAATCCTCTCCTCGATAGCTTGTTCTCTTCTCCTTGCCGGGTCTGTTTTCTCCAGTTTATTCATCCGACTCTGTGGAGCAGGAAGGCCAGAACCGGTTTTGCGTCACCCGCTTGTAGCAGCTCTCTGCTGCTTTTCTTCGGCAAAGGTTATCGGGAAACACGACGCCCCTCCGTCTTTTTCCTGGAGTATGTTGAAAAGGTGCCAACCTTCGCAAAGGTCCGTCCTGAAATGCCTCCGGCTTCTAAGGCAGGGTCGGAGGAAGGCTTTAATTCTTCCTTCTAGCCGTTGGCCTAATTAAAAGCCTCAGCGTTTACTGGCGGAGGGGAGCCGTGAACGTCGTACCTCTTTGAATAGACAGCTCGCCCACTCTTATAACGAAATGTAAAACTGGGCAGGGTGTCAGCACTCACTTGGCTGAGGTCATCGCTCTCTGTGAAAGACGTGCGGCGGAGCGCTGCAGGCAGGGAGGCCGTGGCTTGCTGGCATTCCTCCGTGGTGCCAGGCTTGTGAAATGTTGCACGTCATCAGTTTTGACGAGGCCGTATTGTGGCCTGCAGAGAACAGGCATGGAGTTGAGCTGCCTTTGCCAACTTCTGTTGTTGTGTTTTGCCCCAATGTCCTGAACATCCTAAGTTGGCACTGGATTTCCCTCACAGCTTAGGCCAGGGCTTTTTTTTGCAGGCGTGGGGCAGGGTACCAGGGTGCCTTTGGAGAGGAAACCTCTGCCTATGTTGCTCTTGACTCTGTTCAGACGATGCGCTAAGCCATGGAGGTTAAGCATTTTGGGCTAAACGTGATGGCTTAGCATGTTGTGTGAACCAAGGCTTAGTGCGCCGTGTGAACTATTCCTAATCATGGTGGCTCCATAACCACGGTTTAATCACGCTCACTAAGCATTTGCTGCAGATGGGTTAGCAGCCTAAACGTGGCTTAACATGCCCAATATACCTCACCCATGTTGACTTGGTTCACACAGCATGACAAGCCGGAGTACGGGTTGAATCGTGGGTTGTTGTGCTGTGTGAACCCAGCTGTGCTCACAAAGCGTGGTTTATTAGCGGGGCTGGGTTCACACAGCCCAACAACACGTGGGTCAGCGACAACCCCACACTCAATCCATACTCTGGCTTGTCGTGTTATGTGAACCCAGCCATTGTGTGATGGGCATGGGTGGAATGTCACCGAGGAGCTCTGTCCTGTTGCCCTGCTTAAGCGTACGGCGACCATTTTTGACTTTAAAAAAATCCAATCTGCCTGGGTAAGGCATGTCAAATGAAGGCCATACAGGGCAGTGAAGCTGATGCTTGTGATTCGTCCTCCTTTGGTGTCCGGAATTTTTCCAGAAGCTGCTTCTGCGGAGGCAAATGGGAGCATGCCTTAACCCAGCATCTAGCCATCGGCGAGCAGAACTAAGCCTGCAAGCGTCCAGTGTGTAGCCCATTAATCTAACCCCAGTCCCTCTGAAAGGAGGGAAGAGGACGGGTGAGCAACCTCCCCGACAGTACCTGGGTGCCCACAATGATTTTAAGGAGCATCAATCAATCAACGAGCGCGATCGTCACCTGTGTTTTTTCTCCTTCCCTGCCAGTTCCCTGTGGCGGCGGTATCAGTGACTCGGGAGATATAACAGTTAAACCTCATTCTCGTGTTGCAGTGACAGTGTAAACAGCGCGAAGCCATGAGGGATCTTGCGCTGGAGCCTTGTGTGTGAGGGAGAAAATGCACAGTGGCTGCTTTGGTACCCTGGCTGATGTCTTGATGTCTTTAGATGCTCATTGGCACTTTCATCGGTTTCGCAGCGACAAGTGGTCCCCTCCCCAAACCCCCAGAGGCCTGCATTGCAAGGGACAGAGCGGGGATATTTTATTTATTTATTTAAAACACTTCTTGGCCGCCTTTCAGGGCAGAAGCCCTCACAAGGTGGCTTACAGCAATAAAATACATAAAACATTACAAGGAATAAAATATTAAAAGCTGTAAAACATCAATTAAAACAATAAAACCAACAATAAAAATAGGAGGATCAACGCTAGCTGCCATAACAGTACAATACTCATCATGTGGAGGCCAAGATGAAATAAAATGTTTTAAGGCCTTCTTAAAATCCTGCAAGGAGGGTGCATGGTGGACCTCCGACGGGAGTTTTGTTCCAGAGGTTTGGGACCGTTCCACAGGCCTCGCGTCCTGTGCTGCTCTCAGGCCAATAGGAGCGGCTTAGAATCGACCAGCGGGGCAAGGAACAACCGTGGACCCTTGGAAATTTGATCCGCTCATCATCCCAAAGCAGCAGCTTTGATGCAGCGCTTAGCGGGGATGAAGCCAGCAGGCTCAGGCGCCCAGTGGAAGGAGGGGGTGTGGAGCTCATTCATTTGGAAACTTGCCCCAGTGAATTGATCAGCCATTAATGCCCGCACCTCGCGTGACAGTCGGAGAACATCATCCTGAAGCGCCGGCCGATAATTGCTCTTGCTTTTGGAGGCTGCACTTAATTGTATGAGCGTGGCCCGCATCCCTGTCTCTGGGGTGTGGAAGCAGCTGAAGGAAGACCGGAAGGTCATCTGCTTTGCACTCCCCCTGGCCACTCCCTTTAAAATAATCTGGTGGTAAATGATGAATAGGAGGTCTCTCTCTGCCCGAGACCCTGGCTGGGGACTCTGGGAGTTGTAGTCCAACACAGCTAGAGCCCAGCCTTTCCCAATCTTGAGCGTCTCGAGAGCAAGCTGCCTTCCTCGAAGGCATCCTGAGATGTGGTGAGCACTTTGGCCTGGTTCAAGTTTCCCAGGCCTGGCATCCGTAAACAGGGTTATGGGCATCTGTTCCAGTCTGCATGCTCTGCCATCTCCCTTGCTTTGTCAACTACTTCGGGGGCGTTTCAGATTGTGGTTTCTAGGAAGGGGTGTAGAAGAAACACAACACAAATCTGTCCCTTTCTGGAGAGAAGCTCGCGGAGCCTGCGTTGAAAGCAAGACAGGCTATCACGGGACGGCTGTTTATGAGTTCTGCAGTATTTCCCCCGGTGTATAAAGTACCAGCCTCTGTCGGAGCGCTGCCTCTGTAGACGTGAGGAAAAACTCTAGGACAAAAGTGGGCATCACGCTGTCCATATGCCCCCCCCACCAGTGGTATGTCTTGTGGCCTCCGCTGCCCCGTTTTGCCGCCGCCACAGCACCCAGATGCGACGGGAAACGGTTGGTTTCCCTTTTGGAATAGGCTTTTTGCCCTGCCACCACGAATTGTGGGGCACGTGGGGGGGGGGGGCAGGAACAACCCCAGCTGGGGTTTGGGGTGGAGGATAGTGCGGGCCCCTGGGGCCCAGGCATTGACCACCGCTGCTCTAGAATCACATAATCCGTGCAACTCCAGTTTATATGTTCCCACATGCAGGAATTGGGCAAGTTGCAACCAGACGCAGAAATCACAAATACATGGGGTGGTTCCCCTTCGCCACCGCCATATCATGCCTCCTGCCAATATGTGGCAGTTTCTCATTCACTCTGGAGCTGGAAGTACCAGTCTCTCTCTCTCTCTTTCATATCCCTCCACCCCCAGTGGAGGGATATGGAGACTACAACCCTGCTCAGACGGCATGCTAAGCCACAGGGGTTAAGCATTTTGAACTAAACATTGGGCTTGTTCGGACCACACGCTCAGCCATGGTTAGGCTGTAAACCCTTTTGCAGCAAGTGGTTAGTGAGCGTGTTTGAACTATGATTCACACAAGACGCTAAACCATAATGTTCAGCTCAAAGTGTTTAACCGCTGTGGCTTAGCATGTCTGTATTGAATCATTATGGTTTAGCGTGTCCATGTGAACCATACTTCGTGTGCCATGTGACCAATTCCTAACCATGGTTTCAACACGCTTGCTAACCACTTGCTGCAAAAGGGTTCGCGGCCTAACCGTGGCTTAGCATGACATCTGAACAGGCCCGGAGAGAAAGAAAGTTGGATTTCTCCCCATGGTTAAGGCGGAGAATCTTGATCCTTCTTAAACTTAGCAGGGATTGGATTCCCTCTTCCCCAGGAGCAGCGCAGTGGCAACCAAAACAAAGGGACAGCTTTTCTTTAGCACAAGGACAAAGAGCTCAAGGAGGCTAGAGACCTTTGTAAATCCCCTCCTCACTCAACGGTCTTTTCATCAGGCTGTTTGGGGAAGGGCTGCAGCTCAACCAGTAGAGCATGTGCTTTGCATCCGGTGTTCCTATTTGACGAGACGTTTCTCTGCTTCTTTTTCAGGAGCTGCCCAACTCTGTCTTTCTGGTAATGGAGGTGCGTATTCATTCTTATAATTCCCCCTTGACTGAATTTGAATAGATCTTTTCTTCCCTTTTCGTTGTGAAATGCGGACGAACTGTAGCCTTCCCTCAGTAGGCGTAAAGTCAAGGAACATGGAAACGTTTGCTAATTTCCATCCCACCCACCCAAAGCCTGCGTCCACAAGTCAGTGGGAGGCAGTGTGGCCTAGTGGTTAGAGTGTTGCTCAGGAAATTGAGATAGGGTATCCGCAGGCAAAGAGGGGAGCAGAAGGGATCACGTGAGCCTGATGAGGGGATCATAATAGTTGAGTTAGAAGGGGCCTATAAGGCCATTGAGTCCAACCCCCTGCTCCATGCAGGAATCCACATGAAAGCATAGTTCCTTCAGTTGTTATTGCAGCTGGATTTGTTTTTAATAGTGTATTTCTTTTGTCATTACAACTGAAATTCTTTTCAACAGCATGTTGCCCATCTCTTAACCATGAGTAGTTGACCAGGCAGTATTAATGTCACTTCGGACAAGCGGACTGAGAATAATTCATCGAATCTGATCCTAAATGTATTTTCCTTTCTCTCTCGGACAGTATTGCAATGGCGGGGACCTGGCGGATTACTTACAAGGTAACGGATCTCTTAATGGCTTTGGATTCACACCTCAAAAGGTTAAGGGCAACGGGCAGCAAATAGCTGTGGCGAGTTGTAGGATTAAGCCCCCAAGTCAGCTGGCTTTGTTTTGATTTCCTGAGCCCTGGTTCCAAACGTTTCCTGAAATCTCTGGCGGAGGATGCTAAAGCTTTTATGAAAAGAGGTGCCTGGATCCAGAGGGGCAGAGAGGTTCCTCTGTTGGGGATTACCGGGCAGAGAAGAAATGTGCCTCCGTGGTTGTGAGAGCAGAATGATTTGTGGGGGGAGACGGCTGGCCGTTCAAAATGGCTGATTTGGGGGCAGTTGCCTCACAGCTGTTGCATGAAAGAGCAGAGCAGCCCTTCCCCAACCTTGGAGCCTTCCTGACCTTGGCCATGCTTCCTGAGATTTATGGGAGTTGTAGTCCATCATGTCTGAAGGCGACTAAAATGACCCCTTATGAGGATAGATGAAAGGAAGGACTTCTTCGCACATCACAGAGTTAAGCTGTGGAACTCGCTTCCACAGGATGTAGTGATGGCCACCAGTTTGGGTGGCTTTAAAAGGGGATGGAGGAGAAGGCTATTCACGGCTAATGGTCCTGATGGCTACATGCTACCTTCAGTGTCAAAAGCTTCGGCAGTTGCTGGGGAACATGAGCAGGAGGGTGCTGTTGCTCCCCTGTCCCGCTTGTGGGTTTCCCCATGTGGGCAGCTGGTTGGCCACTGTGTGAACAGAAGCGCTGGACTAGATGGACTCTGGGTCTGATCCAGCACGGCGCTTCTTACGGTCCAATGTGGGCCCCAGATTGGGGAAGGCGGGTGTAAGGCATCACCCAGCCAATGTGAACTGCTTGAATTCAGCGGGACGGATCCGAGCCCACGCCGAACATGTCCCCGCCAATCTCATCGGGACGCCGGCGGCCTTAAATCAACAGCCGTTTCTCCCCCTCAGCCAAAGGGACGCTCAGCGAAGACACCATCCGGGTGTTCCTGCACCAGATTGCGGCGGCCATGCGCATCCTGCACGGCAAAGGCATCATCCACCGGGACCTCAAGCCCCAAAACATCCTGCTCTCCTACGCCAGTCGCCGGAAGTCGAGCGTCAGCGGCGTGCGCATCAAGATCGGCAAGTCGGCTCTCAGCGTTGCCTTGGCGCTTTCACCCTCCTGGGACGGTTTTAAGCCCTTCCTCCCAGTTTATGGCTGTTTCTATATAGCGCAGCTGCATGGTTTCCGTTATGATTGGGGAGGGGGATTTTGTTTTAGCTTGCAAGTGGCCTCAGAAAGGCCCTATAGGAACCGGCAGGGGAGGACGATTTTAAATGAGTTGAGAAGGGAGTGCGAATGTGGAATCAGGTGTGAAATAATTCCGCTTCTTGCGACTCAAGGCCAGCTTTGCCTGCCCTGGGGTCCACAGCTCAAAAATCCCCCTCAAATCTCCCCCAAATCAACCTGCTCCTCTCTGCCAGAATCATATATATACTCCACTTGCTCTCTAGCTCCTCCCACTCTTACACAGCCAGCTAATCCAGGCGCTCCAACCAACCAGCCAATCAACACTCAACTTCCATTCGGGCACACTGCCAGCCAATCCAGGCACTCCCCCACCACCATCCAATCACTCTATACTTACCAAGACCCATATCCACAAACAGTAAGTACATTTCGGCCTAGTTATTTACTTTACCTGTTAATTGTTCTTAACACTTTTTAAAGATATAAACAAATGCATATTGCAAACAATAAACTTTGCAATATAGTTACAACCACAAACAGTAGAACATCACAGTCTCTAAAAACGTATAGTGTGCATGAGAAAAACATGGGTGTTACCCAGGTCCACTCGTTCAGGAGTTGTGATTGGCTGCCGCCCCCTATAAGGCACCTTTTCATTGGCCAGCCCCAGCGCAGGTCACGTCACACTCCCACCTTTCACAGACGTGTTTCTTTCCTGAGGTGGGACCCTGTCATAATTCTCAATCAGGTGTTTATATTTTGCTGCTGGCTGGGCACCTATTCCTACAGCCGGGTAAGACTGGGAAGGAGCCATCGGCTTGGGGGGGGGGGGGGTGTCGGTCCCTGCATGAATGGCCTTCTCCTCGTATCCATCTTCTCCCCTCCTCCTAGGATGCCAACAAGCTGGGGCATGGTAAGCCAACCTCTCTCTCTTTTAAATTCTGGTCGGCCACTGAGAGAGGAGTGACACACGCTTTTCTTTCGACAGCTGACTTCGGATTCGCTCGGTACCTCCAGAGCAACATGATGGCAGCCACCCTTTGTGGATCCCCGATGTATATGGTGAGCATCAGCGCGTCCGATTTCCACCGAGGCCTTGGGGTTTTCAATGGGAACGGACAATGATCCCGCTCGTATTTAGCACTTAAAGCAGAGGAGGGGGACTGAAGAAGTTGTTGAGATGCTCTGTCTCTGAGTACAGTTTGCTGCTGCTGCTGCTGCTATTATTGTAGTTGTTGTTGTAAGTAAGTAAATAGTTGATTTGTGTAGTAAAAGCCATTACAATAAGCAAAACACATAAAAAAACAAGAGCATAATTCACACCCGTTTAAAACAATACTAAAACCTAACAGTAAAAGATTACTTGTCAAGACAGTTCAACTTGCCACAAAATTTCCTCCTTAGAATTGCTGTACTGAAAGCAAAGCGGGCCACCTTTTGAGAAACCTGGGGCAATCTGTCCCCCAATAAAAAATTGATCAGATACCCATCAGCTCTGCCTGATGGCAGGTCTCAATCCCTAAACAAGGCTGTCCTTAGTTCTTCATAAATTGGGCAGTCAAGAAGATAATGAGGGAGGTCTTCAGGCAGATTATTATTATTGATTACATTTATATACCACCCCATAGCCGAAGCTCTCTGGGTGGTTTACAAAGATTGAAAGCGTTGAAACATTTAAAAACCAAGATACAAAATGTTAAATCATAACAAGCATAAAAACAAACTATAATTCATCTGGGTTGGCCTGCCGGCAGAGATTGGTCTTCATAGCTGTCTTAAACTCAGAGCGAGCGTTAAGCTGACGAATTGGATTGGTTGACAGAGAATGGGAGGAGTTATCTGACTGAGTAAAGATATGTTGGGTTGCTGATGGAGCTTACAAGGGAGAGTCCTGGGTAGAGATAAGGAGGAATGGCGTGTTTTGTTATTTGGGTGGATTAATGTTTGGGAAGGAGAATAGTGTAGCCTAGAAGGCTACGATCAGGCGAAGAAGACAGAAGGTTGTGTGAATTAGCCCGCTGTGTGGATAAATAGGCAACATTTGAATACCTGGGCTGTATATTCTGCTCCCTGGTTTAAATACTGAATGTGCGCTCCGTGGTTTAAAAAAAGCTTCCACAAATGCTCTCTGGGATCAAAATAAAAGTAGGCAAATGGGATGTTTCCTATTTCAAGTGTTTTAATACTAGTCCTTTATTATGTATTTTTAAATTATGTACTACTGGCCAATAGGCTGTAATAAAAAAAATATTTATTACCATGCCAAGCCACCTCGCTATTGCTGTTTGTCAACCGGTCCAGCCGCCACGTGAGCAGTTACTGCTGATTTCACTCATGCCTCCTTTTCTCATGGCTCTCCACAAACCCTGCGCTGTGCCCTTTCTGTGTGTGTGTTTTTCTAGGCTCCCGAAGTGATCATGTCGCAGCACTACGACGCGAAAGCCGACCTGTGGAGTATAGGAACGGTGATTTACCAGTGCCTGGTGGGAAAGCCGCCCTTTCAGGTACGGGCAGCTTGACTGCGTCTGCCGTTCTAGCCTTGCGGGGAGCGGGGGCAAAGCATGGGACGGGGCGTGGGCTATATCCTCCCTTCTGTCTCGGCACGTCTACGAGGGTGTTAGGCGGGTGGGAGAATCTTTCGCGCGCCTTCTCTGAGCCGTGCGGAGGTGACGCTGTCCCCTTGCAAACTGTGATTTGAAAACTGGCCCTCAGGCTTGGAGACGCGTCCTCCTCCGCCATCTCTCTGGAGCAATTCTTCCTCTCTCTTCCCGGCACTTACTTAGATTTATATCCGCATGGTACCGAAATAGACGGTCCGTGACAATATCAGAAAAAATAACTCACTACTTGCTTCTAATCCAAGGAAAAACAGAAACGCTATTCTTTTACGCTATACGGAGGAGGTTCATTCAACGTATGTCACAGCCGGACTTACAACAATATATGCCCCACTTCAGCTTTGAGCATTTGGTTATTGTAACAACAAATGAAGATCACACAGCACACTTATTAATTAGCATAATCGTTCATTGGGTTATTTCTTCTCTCTTTTTTCTTTTCCTTTCCTTCTTTTATCTTGTTTTCTCCCCTAAAAATGTATTGATCGTTTTTTTTCCCTTTTATATAACAGCTAATTTAGACATCAATTGTTAGGGGACCGATCACTTTTTAGTTATATTTTAAAAATAAAACATTGGAGGGGAAATTAGATTTATATATCATTCAATAGCAGAACCTATAATACCGCTTAATATAGTCAAATCTCTAAGCAGTTTACAGACAGCCGCGTCTTAGCTGTGGTTTTGCAGCAGGCTGGTCCACCAGCGCTGGACCTTGATTACCTTTTAAAACAGACCGAAATTGTGGCTTTGCAGACCATGGTAATGAGGAAGTTTTCCCCCTTCCTTTCTTAGTCATGGCTTGCCTCAAGTGCCCCTCTCCCCACTGAGGTCTGCCTGGCACCAACCGTGTCATCTTTTCAGCACCGTGTTAAGACCTCTGGGCATTTGCCAGCATATGATAATTTTTTTTAACAGATCCTGGGCTTTTTATAGGCGATTGTTTAAAACTATTTCATAGTTTTGTAAGTAACTGGATTTTACAGTACGTTGCTATATCGAGTTTCTTGGCGTTTTGATCTTTGTAAACTGCCAGGAGAGCTGGGGCTAGTGGGCAGCCTAGAAATGTAATAAATTAAATTAAATGGAGTGCAGGATGGGGAATTGCTTCAGAGGGTGTGGTGGATGACCGAGGGAGAGCAGTTTCATGAGACTGCCTCTCGATTGGCAAGCTGTGGTTTGACTGGGCTCCTCTCTGTGCCTGACGGAATCTGTTCTGCGTGCGCGTATATTGAGATCTATGAATAAATATAACTTTTGGCAAATTACATTTCTCTCCCCGCCCCGGCACTCCTTCACAGGCGAATAGTCCTCAAGATCTGAGAATGTTTTACGAAAAGAACAGGAATCTAATCCCTAGGTATGTATACTTTTGTGACCATTTGTGGAAATCCGAAGGCTTTTGAAGGGTTTACCTCTGGGAAGAGGCGGCAGGATGTTTCCGGCGCATTGGTCCATTCTGACAGTCCCCAGCCTGGTGCATGCTGGGAGTTGTAGTCCAGCACGTCTGGAGGGCACCAGGTTGGGGCAGGCTGCTTTATTCAGTAGGTCTTCAAAATCAAGTTCCCCATTTTTTCCCCCTGTTGCGTTCAGTGTCCCCAGGGAAACCTCCGCTTACCTGGCTGACCTGCTCCTGGGCTTGCTTCAGAGGAACCAGAAAGACAGAATGGACTTTGGTGAGCAAAGATTTCATTGAGACTCCGTCCCATCCGGTAGTTTCCTTTCTTTTTCCTGTGTGAGCCAGTTTGTGTGCAAGGTCATAAGCCTGGTTTGCCAAGTCGGTGCCTCCAAGTAAATGGGGCGATTGCCTTTTACAGGGCTAGTTCAAACCGCTGCTAGAGCAAGCTTTGGGGTAGCACAGAACTCTTCTTCAGAGGTAGCTGTTCGAAGGAAGGGTGGTGGTTTTACATACAGAAGGTATGTAATACTCAACCAGGGCCAACACACAGGATTCGCGCATGGAGGGTTCTAGGTTCGCTCCGCGGAATCTCCAGTGAAAAGATCTCATAGCAAAATTGAAGTTCTGCGCGCCAGAGTAGGCAGGACTGAAGTAGATGGACCAGAGGCCAATTCAGAAGTCCAGCCAGCCTTGCTTTACTGACTGGTTGCGCCTCTGGTATAGAAAGAAAGGAGCAATGATAATAAAACCAAGAAGATGAGAAAAACTAGAACAAGCAAATGCAAGGAACTAGTGGGCGCCATCTGCAATTTAGTAGCTTCAGGCTAGCCCCGCCTCCTTCAGCCCTGTTGAAATGTGTTGGACTACAATCCCCATTGTCCCCAGCGGGCCAGACTAGTGGGCCTGCTAGCTGGAGGATAACGGGAGCCGTAGCTGGGCTTGCCTGGCATTGAGATGGATGTTTTAATCTCTGCGATGGGATTCTCAAACCCACTTCCAACCGAGATTGATTTCTCGATGGCTTTTCATTTTATCCCATCGCTCCGCACGCGGCGCCCTGATGAGAAGATACGGAAGGGGGAAGCAAAGACCCCAGAACAGCTCATTGCCCCACCCCAGCCCCCGCTTCATCGCTTTCTGCTTGGTTCCATGCCCAGGGGAGGCTGCTGACGTAGCGCTTCCGGCAACGGGCGTTAGGTGGTAAACAGCATGATCCGATTATATAATCGTGGGTTTCTGAGAAGGTTTGCCCCACGAGCAAAAGACAACAATAAAAATGTTAGCGTTCAACGCACAAGCAAGCCGTACGCAACCTGTAAGTTGAATTCATCAGGTTAATGATTAAAAACAACAACAGTCCACAGAAGAGCGATTCTGAAAATAGCTTGCTGGACTATTTATAGCGTTTCACATCTACTCAGCCGCTGCTATTGTTGTCTGGGAAAGTTTCTTAACGAAATCCTGCTGCAGCTCGGGTTTTGATCAACCCCTGACCAGCTGACGCTCCACAGCTGTTGGCGGGGATGCAGGGAACAGAGAAAAAGCGAATCCCTCCTGCTTTGTTTACTCCCTGCAGAGAGGGATGGCTTTGCTCCCACCGTCGTTTCACTTGTACTTTACATTTCAAACTTAGTATTTCTTTGAGCGTTTATTGAGCGCCTGGAACCTCCTGGGCACTGTACAGAGATGAAAAACAAGGCCATCTCTGCCCCAGGGACACGGGCGCAAGCGAAAGCAGAGTTCGTGAAAGCTCCCAAATCCCGTGTCTGCACTGTCTCCTCTCCCTGTCAGACGGCAACCTTTGTGCATCGCATTGCGTCCAAACGCATGTTTGGTTGGAGGAGTGTGAACCGGGGTCAATCCTGATCGGAAACAAGCTGGAATGAATTGCTCCAGCATCCCTACCCTGCCTCTCAGACGTAACCATCTAAAATTCATGCTGTGACCGGGGGGGGGGGGGTGTTCCGAGGGAGACGGGGAATGGCGCGGTCCAGCCAGCACGTGCTTCGCTGTTTCCATTAGGAAGGGCGCGGCCCGCGGGCGGCCTGCTTTGCACCTCTGATGTGACACCAGACTGGCATTTCACAAGGGCATGATGCAACACACGCATAGCCCTCCTCTGTTCGATGTGGGCAGCCGGCGAGAACTGTGCATAGAGATGGCAGGCAGCGTCTGTCCCCGCTCTGCCGCCTGACGGGCTTGCAACAGGGCGTTCAGGGTAGGGACAAGCAGAAGGGAGAGGGTGGGTGCCCTGGTAGATCTCCGGGTGATTTGTGGGTAAATCCCGCGATGGTGTCTGACTCTCAGCAGCTAGAGGAGCCGGTTCCAAGAGCATTCCCTGGTCCGGCTGACCTTTCGCCGCTCGTTTGCTGTCTCAGCTTTAGCGATAGACACTGGTCAGACAGAAGGATTGCTCGATTGCCTCGCGACCTGGTCATTTCGAATCTCCGCTGACTAATTTTAGAGTGGCCTTTTCCAGGCCCGGAGGTCCCTCCCGATGTGTTGGACTACAACTCCCATGATCACCCTGCCAGCTGGCTGGGGGGTCATGGGAGCTGTAGCCCAACACATCGGGAGGGGCCCCTGGGCCGGGAAAAGGCCACTCTAGAGCGCGGCGTTGTATTTCCCAATCGGTCGTCGCTATGATGTTAGATTTACTCTCATGCGCGCAAGTTATCCCCGGCTCTGCCCCACGCCACCATTTGTATCTGGCTCCGCCTCACTGTTTGGGACGCGGCTCAAGTCGCTAGACCTCAGTGTTCTAGTAAAAGAACAAATTTAGATCCCGTGGGTCAGAAGTCTTCCGACTTCCATCCACCCACCCACCCCATTCCGACGTCTAGAACAGTCATTTTTGATCACAGGGGACGCTGATGCTCCTTGGGTACTTCATGGGCGATGAGAGAGATCCCGGCAAGTGAGCATCCCTGGAAACCAGCTCATGCCCCACCGCCAGCTTTTCCTGGAATCCCGCAGTCACAAAACCACACCATCGGGCGCATCCTCGGTTCACCCAACATGACGGTGAAGGCCTGGCTGGCGCCTCGTGGGTGCGCCCTTCCTAGAACATACCCAGAATCCTTTGGCGTGGGGAAAAAGCCCCCCGCGGGGGAGGAAACGCTTGCAAACTGGCAGGCCGAGTACTTGCTCAGCCCTGCGCTGCCAAACCTCCACCCCCCCTCCTCGGTTCTCCGTCTAAAACAGGGATGCCAAATTTGTGCATCACAGGATTATTGGGAGGGTAGCCAAGGGGGCGTGTGGCGGAGGCCATGGGGGGACGGCAACTCGACGGGGCGTTTGGAAGCCAGGGCTGGGAAGGCAGCTTGACCTGAGGCGTGTGCTGCAGGGGTGCCGCAATGCCTCCCGCCGATCACTCGGTGGAAATTAATCAATAACTCTGGAGGGGGCAGAAGCGTCGCAGAGCAGCGGGGCCCTTATTGTTTTGCTTTTCAGCACCGCCGTCTTGGGCATGGGGACGGCGTGTCCTAACCCCAGGAGGGCAAACGGTTTGATCTTTGGGCACTGCGCCTGGCACGGCCCCTCCCGGCTTGTAGAACGCTGTGTTCTGGCATGGCCGAGCCCCTTGATCCTCTCGGCGCCGGCCCCGTGCCTCCGCTGACATGCGAACATCTCCGGGTGGGGGGCTGAGCCTGGCATGTGTACTCTGCGTTGGCTGTTGTTTACGCTCGGAGCAGATACACCTTGGCCCTCGCTCTCCTTTCCCGATTAACACTTAACTGGGTACAAACACGAAAATGTGTTGAAAGGGGCGGCTTGCAGGAGGCCGTGGCGTGTCCACACCCTTGTCCTGTGACAACACCCTGGTGTTTCCCAGTGCAATTGGAGAATTGGCCTTCAAAGCAAAATGAAAATAAGCCCATCTTACGGAGAGGGGGGAAGTGCAGAAAATGGCGACTCGGATGATCCAGAGGGCTGGAGCATCTCCCCCAAGGGGAAAACAGCCGGGATTGTTTAGCTTGGAAAAAAGGAGGCTGAGGGGAGACCGGATAGAGGGGCACAAAATCGGGCATGGTGCGGAGAAGGTGGATTGGGGGACATTTTTCTCCCTCTCTCAATGGGGTTGTCCCGTGAAGCTGATGGGTGGGAGATTCAGGACAGATAAAAGGAAGAACTTCTTCATGCAGCGCAGAGTGAAATTATGGAATTTGCTACATGAGATGTCGTGATAGTCACCCATTTAGATGACTTTAAAAGGGGGTTGGATACATTCCTGGAGGAGGAGAAGGCTCTCCATGGCTCCTAGTCCTGATGGCTATGTGCTACCTCCACACTCAGAGGCAGTAAGCCTGCGTACACCAGTTGCTGGGGAACATGGGTTGGAGGGTGTCCTGCTTGAGGGTCCCTGGTCAACAGCTGAATAGCCACTGTGTGAACAGAGTACTGGACTAGATGGATCCTGGGCCTGATCCAGCAGGGCTCTTCTGACGTTCTGACGTTATTTTCTTGCCATTCTAAACGGCTGAAATTCCCTATTCAGCTGCCTCAGCTTGTCAATTACAACTGTGTTATGCAATAGGAGCATTTCTGTATTCGCACTGCCTAGTGTGACTATACAAGTATAATAACAATTAAAACTGTAGAATTGTTTATATGTTATAAAGAATTGTATACCCCAGCTTAATTTTCTATAGTTATCTACGTTAGGAGTTGTGTGCCTTATGCGCTACCTATTTCATCTTGACTTTGTCAACCGCTGCCTTCCCTGTCGATTTATATGTTCGCCAAACAGACCTGCTGAAATGACGGCTGGGGTCGCCGCCAAAGCCGTGGCTCGTCTAAAAAGATGCCGCCTGGCTTTTTCTGGATCTCCTCTGGCAGGGGCGGGCTGATGTGTGGTTGGACTTCAACTCCCAGAAGCCCCTGCCAGCATGGCCAAGGAGCCTGGGAGTTGGAGTCCCAAAACTCTGAACGTCTTGCTTTCTGCCTGCCCCTTGCCCCATTGAGATCTTGGGCCCCAGCTCCGATCTGTGAGAGCGTGTTTTTTGGCTTGAAGCGACTGGCGCTTCATACCCCTGAAGCCGGGTGGGAGGAAGTAGGGCTCTTATGCCCCTGTCTTTGAGCTCTCCGGTTATTGGCATCTTTCAAATGATGGATCACCGTTTCCTTTCCAAGCGCGAGAGCGACACGTCTCCCGGGCCGGCTTCCGTCTTTCATCAGCTCCTTCGGGCCCGGGATGGGGGCAGGTGATCGATCGAGTGCATGTGTGCGGGCAGCCTGGCCCCACACGCCTCGGAGCAGCATCGGCGTCTCCTGGTTTTGAGCCTAACACGCTTTTTGCGGCCACCTTTTCTCTCTTTCAGACACCTTCTTCAACCACCCTTTCCTGGATCAGGTCTCGACCGTCAAGAAGTGTGAGTTGGAGTTCTGTCCCATCTTGTCATTCCGCCCCCGCCCCCAGCTCTGTCTGTGTACTCGAGAAAGATCGGGAGGCGCTTTTCAAACACACCTCGGACATGTCCCGCTCTGTTTCCTCTGCATAGTTATCCACGGACCTTCTGCCTCGGATCGTAACTGGGATTTTATTTCGTTTCGCCGGATTCCTTCAACCCTTTGCGGGGGCTTTAAATCTGGCTGGAAGGCGGCGGTTCTCCTGCGGGTCCCGGACACCTCCCCGCAGGCTACGTTCGCATTTGAAACGTGAACTCCTCAGGATCCGCCCTTTCCTGACGCCGTTTCCCTTCTCTCCCCAGCTTGTCCTGTGCCTGTGCCGACCTACGCAGGTTCCGTTTCTGGCAGTTCCTGCGGGAGTTCTCCCTCATGCCGGTTTACTTGTCCCTCCGTAAGTTGTTTTCCAAGTTGGGTAACTGGCTCTCTGTGCCTGGGGGTGGGAGTAGGGGGGCGTTTTGCACCTGAGGCAAAAGGGTATTCCCCCATATACTGGTGACCAGATCATGCACAGGGCCTAAATCTGTTCCCCACCCTCCTGTGCTGGCGTCGTGCTTTCTGCAGGATCTGTGCTGTGGAGTTCGCATTAGCTTCTGTTGCGTTCACTCCGAGGGATGTTGGCACAAACGAACGCAGTGCTCTTTTCTGCCCTAGGCCAAGAAGACGCAAAGGGCCTGTTGAGGTGATGCGCGAGGCCCTGGTTAGGCCGCGAACCCTTTCGCAGCAAGTGGTTCGTGAGCGCGTTCAAAACCATGGTCATGCAGCCGCCATGGTTAGAAACGGCTCACGCGACACGCTAAGCCGTCGCGTTTAGCTCAAAGTGCCGAACCGCTGTGGCTTAGTGTGTCGACTGAACTGGTCCAAACTCAGATTTCACGGGATTCACGATTGGACAAAAACCGGCAACATCCGAAGCCGGCGTGCAGCTGCCGAGGGTCCCTGCTGAGCGCCGCTGTACCCTCATGCCTCTGCAGGTGTTTCCCCGGGCCGTCCTTATCCTCCTAACCTTCCTCCTCCTCTCCAGTCCCTCCCAGACATGCAACAGACCCAAGAGGACAACCTCTCTTCGCCTCCCCTGGGGCCTCCGAATTACCTCCAGGTGTCCAAAGATTCCGCCAGCACCAGTAGCAAGAACTCCTCTTGCGATACGGATGACTTCGTCCTGGTTCCACACAGCATCTCTTCCGACCAGTCGTGTAAGGCTGTTTGGATCGGGTGGGGGGGCCCTCGCGGTCCGTTCTGCCAATTCTACGCCCTGCCGTTTTTAACCTTGCAAAAGAAATGTCTGCCCCCACCGCCGAGGTTTTAATCTACTCCAGCCTGGACTGCGTTTGCTTGGAGGAACTTGGCTTTTTGAGTGGTTTTTTTTTTTTTTCTTTTCACGCATGTTTGTTTCTCCCGTTAAAGGGCTCCTTAGTCTCACAGGTATTTCAGTTTCTGGCAAGCGCTGTGGATCCCTGCATTGAGCAGTGGGTTGGACTTGATGGCCTTAGAGGCCCCTTCCAACTCTGCTACTCTAGGATTCTATGATTCAATTTCGTAGCGTCCGGAGCAAAACACAAGATGGAAACCATAGTTTAGCTCGAAATGCTGAACCACCGTGGCTTAGTGTGTTGTCTGAACAGGGTCTACCATGTGACAGAGAACCCAAGGAGCTCACGAACATCAGAATAACCTTTACAGCACGGAAGTGCTGGATGTGGGCCAGGCTGCAAAGGGCAGGAGCTTTTTGGCTCCTCCCTTTCTGCCAGCAGCTTCCCCCCCCCCCCCCCCCGGTCTGTTGGGTTTTTTTTCTGGGGCTGCTGCTGGACAGGAATAATCAATCCCGTCCGACCTACTCCGGGACTGTTTTGCATGTCCACACAGGCTTTTGTGGAGTCCTGGCCACTGCTTTGTCTCTTCTCGACAGGAGACCAGCCTGGTAACTTGTTTTCATTCCAAAACGGGGAATTTGGGGAGGACCTAGGCGGAGCTGGGTTCACACAACATGGCAACCTGTCCTCAAGGTTGAGTGCAGCTTGCCGTCAAACCGCGGGTCACATTTGAACCGCAGGTCATGTGAATTGCACCACGCCGACACACTGGTTTGCTAGCCACGAACGGCCTACGAAGCGTGTGCGTGGTTTATGGTTGGGCTGCAAGCTGTGGTTCACTCGTGACGAACAAACCACAGTTTGTTGACACGGCTGGGTTCACGCGACACCGCAGCCTGTATTTCAGCGACAACCCAGGTTTAACCCTGAGTTTGAGTTGCCGTGCTGTGAGAACCCGGCCTATATGTCAGTCTGTTCCTACTGTCCTCGCTCGCAGTCGAGGGTTCACGTCGGGGGCTTTGCACCAAGACACTATTAAGGGATGTTGCCTTTGGTGTGAGCAGGGCAGCGTTTCGCATGCGCTCCCGCGCAGAATCACTTGGCACAGCCTCAGATTCATTGCTCTCTCTACTGCTCCGTGCGCGTGCTCTGCGCCAACGCCGGTCTTAACCATGTACCCTGTTGCTTTCTAGATGACATGCCCCTGGCACCAGTGGGCCGGCGTGCCTCAAGCGAGTTCCTGATGTGCGGAGGGTAAGTGTCGCCCGATCCCTGCCCCACTGGTTTTATGTATTTTATCATGTTGTTGTTCCCCGCCTCGATCTAGACGGAGAGGCGGGTAAGAAATAAATAGTTATTATTATTATATTATATTATTAACGGCCAAGCTAAAGGAGGAGGAATTCAGGAGCCCCCAGATCCTTGCCATTGGCTTGAGGGGAGGACCAGGGCAGCTTCCTTTTCGTCTTGCTTTAGC
Source organism: Anniella stebbinsi (assembly GCA_029215795.1). NCBI lineage: Eukaryota > Metazoa > Chordata > Lepidosauria > Squamata > Anniellidae > Anniella > Anniella stebbinsi. The sequence goes on from JARDYH010000009.1 coordinate 16,634,746, forward strand.
TTGGCCTTTCCCTCTTCCGCTATCCTGAAGTCTGCAAGTTCCGGAAAAGACCCTGCAAGGTTTTAGGGGTCCCACCACTCACACACACACAATACCTCTTCCTCGGTTGCTCTCGGGTCGCCTTCGCCAGACAGCCTCCCATGACCCGTGTCGGGAAGCTCTGGCCATTTTCAGAAACCCTCCTCAATCCCCTCTGGAAGCCACCCCAGTCTTTGTTTAGATGCATAGCCCAGCCTAAGATCCGGGGTCCGTACACACCGATGAAGCCATATCGAGCGACTTAAAACGGCTGCAAAAGCTCAATTCGTATTAATTCAGCTGGCAGCGGTTTCTCTGCTGGGGGGCGGGGAGCAATTGTCTGCCTCTCTTCCACCCCCCAACTTGATGGAAAAGGGGGAGGAGGCAGCCGTGTGCTCATAACCATCCTTTTTTTAACATACTGTCTTCAGAAACTCCATGGTGGTGTTCCTGCTGTCTTTATTTTCCTCATGAGTGGGGATATTGCGGCCTTCTAGGTATGGTTGGACTACAATTCCCATGAACTACAGCTGGCATGTGTGTATGATGGGGGTTGTAGTTTAGCTGCGCCCGGGCGGCCACGGGCTCCCACCCATCCCGACAGGAGGAACAGCCTCAGCACCGGTTCTGAAACGGCGCTGTTCCTCCTTTCATGAACGTTTCAGAAGAGGGAATGTCAGGCTCAGTCTTACCCGGCCCAGGTGTCGTTGGACTCCGAGCCCCATCAGCCCCATCCAGCGTGGTCAGAGTGGGTGGAGTCGGTGGCCACATTGGCTGGGGGTCATGGGAGTTGGAGTCCAACCATATCCAGAGGGCAACGGGCCGGATGAAGCTGAATTGGATCAGTCGATGGCCGGGTAATGCAGGGAGACCCTTACAGCAGCTTCCGTTTAGTTCAAGCTGCCCACTTCAGTGGGGATCGTGTGCCTGGAGCGGCCCGTGTTAGCAGGTCTCGCTCTTTCCCCTAATGCTGCGAGCCCAAGTTCGAATTCTCTCCCCATCACCACCACAAAGGGGGGGAACCCAGCGGCCCGAGCCGACCATCCGTCGTTCTCCCGCCTCATGGCTAATAGCAGCTCCGGGGTGGAGGCCCTTTGGGTTGGAGGCAGGGCAAAGCGTTCGCTCCCTGTGCCCTGCTAGCCAGGGGATGATAGGCGCTGTAGTCCACCGCTGCCGGAGAGTGCCAGGGGTGGATGAGCGGTGTTTGCTTGGGGAGGTTCATGGGGAATTTGTACTCGGGGGGGGGGGGGGCTCTTGTTCGAGATCAAAGCTCCGTTCCACTCTGGGATGGCTAGATCCGCATCCTTAGCCTCTGGGAGTGGATGCGCTGGTGTGGGCTGTGCAGCCTGCCCGGCTCCCTCTCCATCTGAAGTGTGCCGGGATGGCCTGTGGGGCCGCGCTCTCCCCTTCCCTGCAGGCTGTTTCCCCCAAAACCCAGGCTGTAAATCTCAGGCGTCCCTCTCTGAGCGTGGGAAAGTGCTGTCTGGCTCCTCTCCAGGCGGAGGGGGACCTGTTTAGCTGAGCTATTCCCAAGGGGTCTGCAACGACTACAAGGTTTGCGGCAGAAGTCCAGGAGCCATGCCTGCTCCCTCCCGCTAGGCCCAGGGGTTCGCCTTTGGCCGGCTTATTGACAACCCTGGGGAGTGCGGCTACGTCAGCTGTTTTCTCTCCTCAGCCGGTCCCCCGCCTTCCAGCCTTGAGCAAACAAACACTCTCCGTCCGCTCCCTCCTTGCTCCTGAACTTCCTGTTCCCTCTCCGCGGTGGCTTTTCCTAGAAAGCCGTTGTTTTGAAACGTTTGGGGACGGGGGGGAGCCCTCCTTCCTCATCTGTGGGAAAACAGGGAGGAGCCGGCGTCCGGCTCAGCTGCTTTCCCCCAGTGACATGGTGGATTTCTCCAGCCGAGGCCGCAGTCCGTCCCTCTCTGGCTCCTGAGCAGCAGCCCGTCCGTCCTTGATCACGCCGTCAGGCGGTGGAGTGCGAGCCTTTGGCGCCCCGTGTAGCCTCGCAGAAACCGGGGGCCTTGTCCCGCGCGCCTCTTCTACCCCCCTGGGATCCTCATTAATCCTGGACGATGGTGCAAATTGAGAAGAGGCCGTCATTCTCCCTCTCCTTGCCTCCCGGCTTCAGGCAGTGCCAGCCGCCGGTCTCCCCCCGCAGTGAAACGGCGCCCATCCCAGTCCCAACGCAGCTCCGCAACTACCAGCGCATTGAGCAGAACCTGACCTCGGCTGCCAGCCCCGGATCGAACCCCCATGGGTCGCCAAGGTAACGTCCCATCCCCCCCTCCCCGCTTGCGTCCTTCTGCTTGGCCATCGCAGAAAGTCCTGCCTCGGCCGCCTCCCTGCAGCGGCAGAACCTTTTCCTTCCCCCGCAGTGTTTGTTCGCGTGAAGCGGAGCCCGTTGACTGACGCACGCCACATCCATGCCGCACTGGGTGGGAACTCTCTATCAGCCCTGACCGGCAGGCTAGCAGGAGGATATCTTGAGGAGCATCCATCTCATGAGGCTGAGCGGTGGGAGATTCAGGACAGATAAAAAGAAGGACTTCTCTGCACAGCACAGAGTTAAACTGCGGAACTTGCTTCCACAGAATGTAGCGATGGCCACCAGTTTGGGTGGCTTCAAAAGGGAATGGAGAAGAAGGCTATCCATGGCTACTGGCCCTGATGGCTACATGTTACCTCCCGTGTCAAAGGCATCATGCCTATGTTCACCATTTGCTGGGGAACATGGGCAGGAGGGTGCTGTTGCACTCCTGTCCCGCTCGTGGGTTTCCCTGGGGAACAGCTGGTTGACCACTGGAACAGAACGCTGGACTAGGTGGACCCTGGGCCTGATCCAGCATGGCGCTTCTTATGGTCTAATGAGGGCCCCAGGGATTCGCTGCCACAAGACGTGGTGACAGCTGCCGGTTTGGGACAGTTTTAAAAGGGGATTCGATAAATTCTTGGAGGGCATCAACGGTTACTAGTCAGGGTGGCTGTGGATTACCCCCAGCGTCAGAGAAGCAGGATGCCCTACGTACACCAGTTGCTGAGGGTGCTGTTGCGCTCATGTACTACCTGAGGACTTCCCATAAGGAGCATCTGTTTGGCCGCGGTGGGAACAGAGCGCTGAACCAGACAGGCCTTGAGTCCGATCCAGCAGGGCTTTTCTTACCTTTTTAAAGCGTCCAAATAGAGTCAGAGGCATTTGATGTATTAAATTTTAGCAAGCATCAAACGCCCAAACATCTCCTCACGAAAATGGGCAGGGAAGCCGAGTGTCTCAGGTTTGGGCCAGGAATAGATCCCTGTCAAGGAATTCTTTTGGGGGGGAACGGGACACATGCTTGGCATTTGAAGTGATGCCAATTCCCTTCTGCAACCGGGGCGGCTTCTCTCGCTTGCCTCTTCAGATCCGCTGCGGTGAGGCGGTCGAATACCAGCCCCATGGGCTTCCTGAAGACGGGGTCTTGCTCTCCAGTGCCAGCAGAAGCCGCCCAGGCCGTCGGGCGCCGGCTCTCCACAGGCTCTTCGAGGCCGTATTCTCCGTCGCCACTAGGTAAAGCCACGGATCGGGATGCTCGGGGGAGGATGGTGCGACACAAGAGGAGGCAGTGGCTGGGATTGTTCAGCTTGGAGAAAAGGAGGCTGAGGGGAGGCAGGAGTGGAGAATGTGGACAGGGAGACATTTTTCTGCCTCTTTCCCATAATACTAAAATCCAACGGAGTCAGTCCCATAAAGCTGATTGGGGAGAGATTCAGGAGAGGTCAAAGGAAGGGCTTATTTGCATAAAGCGCAGAGTTAAACTCTGGAACTCACTACCACCAAATGTCGTGATGGCCACACATTTGGATGGCTTTGAAAGGGGGTTGGATACATTCCTGGAAGAGAAGGTGATCAATGGCTACTAGCCCTGATGGCTCTGTGCTACCTCCAGTATTAGAAGTACTAGGCCTGTGTGCCCCAGTTGTTGGGGAACATGGGTGGAAGGCGGCTGTTGCACCTGTGTCCTGCTTGTGGGTTCCTGGTCGACAGCTGGTTGGCCACTGTGTGAACAGAGTGCTGGACTAGATGGACTCTGGGTCTGATCCAGTGTGGCTCCAGTGGGATGCTGGGGGTTGTAGTCCAACACATTTGGAGGACACCAGGTCGGGGAAGACTGAGTTATCTATTTACCTAGAGGGCGGAGTTACTGTCCCATTAAGAAAAGGTTAATTTTCTGTTGACAAGTCTGAAAAAGGGAGCCATCGAAGGACGCTCAAGATGCCTGCGTTTTCCTGGACGCTCCCCTTTCTAGGAAAAATAATGCCGTATCCCTTCCCCCCCCCCCCCCCCCCCCCAATAGTTGGCACCATCCCTGAGCAACTGGGACACTGCTGTTGCGGGCAGCCGCAAGGACACGAAGCTAGGAGCCGAAATTCCTCAGGTGAGCCATGTTCGTCCTCTCTTCTTGCATCGTTGCCTGTTGAAGGCGCAGCTCTTGGCTGCCGCAAAGGGCTTTGTGAACCGGAACCGCAAGGGCCTTCTGCGTAATTTCCCCAAGAGGCTTGTGGGTGGGGAGCTGCCAGGGTCAGCCGCATTTCCCAGCTCCGCTGAATTGCCGATCAAGGGGAGGAAGCGATGCTCCTGTCCTTGGTTACGGAGATGAAGCCGCTTATGACAGCTGCTGCATCGCGCCTGCAAAACGCAAGAGGTGGCGCAGTGGTTAGAGGGCTGGGCTGGAAGTCGGGGGATCCGGGTTCTAGTCCTGGGTTCGCATGCTAACCAACAACAACCCACGCTCGACTACTGAGCAGCTTGGTGCATTGTATGAACAGTCCGGCATGTTTGTGTCTGGACAACTGTTGTGTTTAAATGAGAGCGGCTGCTTGAGCGCCTTCATATGAGCCGCCCCGCCTACCTCTTGCGCGCGTGGCTGGCGCCGCCCGAGTGCTCCCGCCATGCCGTGTGATGCCCTGACGCCTGCACCTGCCAGCTGCTCCGCCTCCCCGCCCGACGACGCCTCCTGCTTCTTTGCCTCAGGCTCGCCGGTCCCGCCATCTCACTCCCCACTGATGGCCGGCGCCCGGCTGCAGAGCACCCCGACCCTGACGGACATCTACCAGACCAAGCAGAAGCTCCGCAAGCAGCACTCGGACCCCGTCTGCCCCTCCTACGCCGCCCACAGCTACGGCCACTCCCCGCAGCCCGCCCGGCCCCTCAGCCTGGGGGCCTCGCCCACCAAGCACCCGGGGACGTCGCCCCGCAGCTCTGACTGGCTTTTCAAAAGCCCCCTGCCCACCATCATCGGCTCTCCCACCAAGGTGGGTGTCCGGATCTGGGGGGGGGGCACGGTAATTCAGCCGCCTTCCCCAACTGGGGGCCCCGCGGCTATCTTGGAGTCCCGGATCTGAGGATTCCTGAGTCTTGGCCAGGTCGGCTGGGAATGCTGGGAAGTGTAGTCCCATGCAAAGGGAAGCCCAGCACTGAATTATGGGTTGCAGACAGGGTTTTTTGCATCCGTGCTGATTTTGGGGGGTTAATTCGGGTGGAGTTTTCAAAGGTCCTCCACTTCCCTGCCCCAGCCAGCCTGGCTCAGAGATCCGAACATTTTGGGGCTGGAACAAAAGCAGACCTGGTGCGACCCTTTCTCCCCCCCCCCCCTTCCCTTTAGGCAATGGCTCCTTTCAAGATCCCAAAGACCCAGGCCTCCTCGAACTTGGTGGGCCTGGTCAGCCGCCAGGGGCCGGCTGACGTCCCTTTGCAGCCGTCGAAGGACTTGGGTGAGGCGCGAGCGTTTCCTCATTTCCACTCCACGCTGGGGAGCGAGAGGCAGGTGGCGGAACAGCAGCAGCAGCACGGGAAAACTCTGTTCGGCAGGTAGCTATTGCCGCCCAGCATCAACTCCACGGGAGCCCACTGTCATACAGCGGCGGAGTTGGAACGTGTCGTGCGGGGAGCTCCCCATAGAAACTCCACTGTCGTGTGGCAGTTTCACACTGCGTAAAGAAAAAGGGAAGAACAGGGCAACTCATATGATCCAGGGAGCTGGAGCATCTCCCCGATGAGGGAAGGTTGCAACAGCTGGGGTGGTTCAGCTTGGAAAAAAGGAGGCTAAGGGAAGACAGGATAGAGGGTTACAAAATCATGCTTGGTGTGGAGAATGTGGATAGGGAGACATTTTTCTCCCTCTCTCAAAATACTAGAACCCAACGAGGTCATCCCATGAAGCTGATGGGTGGGAGTTTCAGGACAAATAAAAAGAAGGACTTCTTCACACAGTGCAGAGTGAAGTTATGGAATTTGCTACCACGAGATGTAGCAACGGCCACCCATTTGGATTGCTTTAAAAGGGGGTTGGATAAATTCCTGGAGGAGATGGCGATCAATGGCTACAGGTCCTGATGGCCATGTGCTATCTCCAGTACCAGAAGCAATAAGCTAGTATACACCAGTAGTTGGGGAACATGGGGGGGAGGGTCCTGTTGCACCGTGTCCTGCTTGTGGGTCCCTGGTTGACAGCCGGTTGGCCACTGTGTGAACAGAGTGCTGGACTAGATGGACCCTGGGTCTGATCCAACATGGCACTTCTGATATTCTTAAACATGTTGTCCGACCTGAGCCGCGCTCTGCTCTTCCACCCTAGGTCCGTCAGTACCGGCAAGCTGTCGGACCAGCAGGCAAGGGCCGCTCTCGGCGGCCAGCTCTACCAAGGCAGCACGGATAGCCTTAATACGGAGCGGCCGATGGATACCGGTAAGGGGGACACGGGTTGCGTGAACTCCTGGCCCCAGACCAAAGGAGAAGGGGACAAGGCTTTGGGACTTTGCGTCATTGTCGTTCACGTATGAGATTTCTAGGCGTCTTTCTCAAAAGACTCAAATCGACTTAACGGGATTCAAACAGACGTGTTTTTTAAAACCAGTTATCTACTAAAACATCCCACAAAACAACTAACAACAGTGACGACCACAAGAAATTCCACTGATGCGTTAAAGAGCCCATCAAATGCTTGGAAATAGAGGGAGGTCTTAAATGGGAACGAGTCCTAACCACTTCCAAACTAACACTAGAGAGGTAAATATCAGGGGAGGAATCCAGCAAGCATTTACAGCTCTTGCTGTAAGATTACAGAGCAGTTGAAAAAAGCCCCAGCTGCATATTTTAACTAATCCCAAGCTATAAAAGAAGGGGAAGCAATCCGTTGCTCTGTATCGATAGGAGCCACCGTTCAGGACTAAATATTGGAGGTGACCACTTAGAAACAGGAAAAAAGTGTACAGTAGCTTCACTTTAGGCTCAGGTTTTGGGCCTGATGGCTATGTGCTACCTCCATTATCAGAGACAGTAAGCTTGTGCACACCAGTTGCTGGGGAACATGGGTGGGAGGGTGCTGTTGCACCCGTGTTCTGCTGGTGGGTTTATTTATTTATTAAAACATTTGTATCCTTGGATCTCAGGGTGGCATACAGATAAAACCAGAACAATGTAAAACAATAAATATATGTAGCTAAAATGTATGAAATCATTAAACTAAAACCAGTAGAAAAGTTGGCCACAGTGTGAACAGAATGGTAGTGGAAATGGACCCTTGGTCTGATCCAGCAGGGCTCTTCTGATGTTCTTAACCTCCTTCAGAGGAAGCATTCAAGACGTTGATCACAGGGTACAGGTAGGTTGATTTCGGGAGAGGCACGTCCTCAGATCATAGAATCATGGAATCGTAGAGTTGGAAGGGGCCTCCAAGGCCATCGAGTCCAACCTCCTGCTCAATGCAGGAATCTACCTCAAAGCATCCCTGACAGGTGGTTGTCCTGCTGCCTCTTGAAGGCCTCTAGGGTGGGAGATACTGCAGTCCAAGGCCATATCTGTACTAGAGCGAGAGAAAAGGGGTATGTGACCACGCCTTGCCAACAGAGAATCGCACCATGATTCCAGCGAAGCGGACTCCGCTCCACAAAAGCAACAGCCCCTAAAAAAAAAATCGACTAAGTCTTATTTTTTAAAAATGCCTTCAAACAAAGTCAATATCGCAGGCAGGACCTAAAATAATAAATAATGAATATAGTACAGAATCAACAACGGGGAACGGGGGTCACATTGAGATGTGGAATATCTGCGTTGGTCACAACTTGAAAGCAGCCCTCTTCCTCTCCCCCCCCCCCCCCCCCGAGTGAAATGTGTGACATGCCTTGATAAAACATTTCATAGGGCTGCCGGGTTTTTGAGGGAGGGATCTCTCGGATGAGAGGTGTAGAACCAGCAGGGCAACAAGGGACAGGGCCTTTTCAGTGGTGCCCCCCCCCCAGCTGTGAAATGATCTCCCCGACCAGGCTAGCCTGGCGCCAACGCTGTCATCTTTTTGGCGCCAGGTGAAAACTTCTCTTCTCCCAGGCATTTAACAGCATAGGTTGAGCTTTTTAACTGACCCCTGGAGAGCTTAAATGATACATAGTTTGTTTTTAGGCTTTTGTGGTTTTCAATTTTGTATATCGGTTTTTAAACGTTCCATGTCTTTAATTTTTGTAATCTGCCCAGAGAGCTTCAGCTATGAGGTGGGTACATACATGATGGTGATGATGATGATGATGATGATAATAATAATAATAATAATAATAATAATAATAACCGTTGCTCCTAGGGAACAACTACGTGTTGTCTGGAACGTGGGGTGGGGGGCTGATGGGGCCCTTCCCTGATGGCCATGGGGTGCTCAGGTTGCCCTTGTGAGTTATATGAGGATGCCCTCATGAGGACTAACATGCTGCTCTTTCCCTACAGCTCCAGCAGGAGCCTGTGGCATTGCGGCGGTGCCTCCTTCAGCGGGAGCAAGTTCGAGGGCCGTGATGTTTACCGTTGGATCCCCTCCGAATAGCGCCACCCCTCCAACCTGCACCCACATGGTCCTCCGTGCCCGAACAACGTCAGGTGAGGGCCAGGCTCCCTTGGGGAAAATGACCTAGAATTGAACCCCGAATTCTAGGCGAAGTTGCCCCGAAGCCGCTTTCTCAGCGCACCCCGCTTCCCAATCCTTAAGGCAATTGAAGCAGAAGCTTCAGCGCAGAGCGTCTTGGGAGTTGTGGGCAGGGTAGGGGCAGACAGAAGTCAGGCGGCAGAAGGGCCTAGTGGGCAGCGAGGAGAAAGCGCAGCCTTTCCCGGGTCAAGCCAAGTTTCCTTGCGCGCTACACTCCACGTAAATCCCGTTTGCCGGGAACAAAAGCGGTGTTGTTTTCTAATTGTCCCTTTTGCCCCTGATGTTCACGTTCTGCACGCCGGACTTTGTATAGCCGAAACCAGCGCCACCCGTGTGTAAGAGGGAGCTGCCGGCAACCTTGAGGCAGCGTCAACGTTTGCAAAAGTGCAAACATAAAAATCCTTGCAGGGACAACATACAAGTGTTCGTCGGGGGGGGGGGGTGTGGAACTAGGCCTACCTTGTCAGGCTGACATGCGTGTTCCTTCCCGCCTCACAGTTGGCTCCAGCAGTTCCGGAGGATCCCTGTGCTCGACCAGCGGACGCGTCCTCATGGGCTCCCCGCCGGGCATTTACATGGGCTCCTCTCCTCCCGGAGCCGAGATGGCTCCGTGCCTGAAGTACATGCCTTACGGCGTTTCGCCTCCCAGCCTAGAGGGGTTCATCACCTTCGAAGCCCCTGAACTACCGGAAGAAACGTTGATGGAGGTATGGAATAATGTCAAACACCCCCGCGCAAAGCACACACGTTCCAGGTCTTTGTAACCGAACCTCAGCCAGGATTCGAAGCTGCAAACCCGGTCGTCTTCCGATTTGTTTCCTTCCCCGCTTTAAGCTTACCATTACGGCTGCGACGCAACCGTCTGAGCTTCACTATGCTCGTTTAACTCGAGTCAAGGGATGGGGAAGAGACCATGGTCTGTTCCAGCCAGGTTCTTCTTACATCCTCCTGTTCGTACGATCGCCGGAAGATCTCCGCCGACATTGCAGGGGGCAGATTCCTGGTCCCTTGCGGGGCTGCCCTGGAGAAGGCCCCGTTTGGCAATGACTCACCTTCCACAAGGGCGCAAAAGCTCAAGCTGGCCTCTTCATTTGCTTCCTCCCCTCCCCCCCCCCACCAGAGAGAGCACACCGACACGCTCCGCCACCTGAACCTGATGCTGGCCTTCACGGAGTGCGTGCTGGACCTGACCGCCATCCGGAGCGGGAACCCGGAGCTTTGCGACTCGGCCGTGTCGCTCTACCAGATCCAGGAGAGCGTCGTGGTGGATCAGATAAGCCAGCTGAGCAAGGACTGGGGGTAGGTGCCCACCATCTGCCCTGGGGTGGGGGGGTTGATTTTTTGCGGAGCCTCTCACCCTTGAAGCGTGTTTCGACTTCAAGAACCTCAGGCTGCTGCAGATGACTCCGAGGTGCATTTGAAGGGCACGCTCAGGCTAGATGCGCTGGTGCCCTGTGTAAGCTGAGATCGACTCCAGGTTTGGTGTTTTACTAACGCCCCCACCACCACCACCAACCACCCTTCCCCAGGGTCCGCCAACCAAATCAGGTACAAACCGGAGTCTCCTGCGGTGCCCAGAAGCCATCCCAATGGGGACGACCTTTCTTCTTCACGTCCAAATCAGCCACTGATCCCAGCTCATTTATTGATTTTATTTTACTCATTACGTCTTTGTACCGCCCATCAGCTCAAGCTCTCTCGGCGCGCACAATTAAAAACTGTTTGAAATAACCATATAAATTTAAACATTCAAAAGTTAGGAAGGGCGTGTAAAACAAGCTCCATTAAAAACTTGGGAAAGCCTGTGTAAAAAGGTACGTCTTCAGGAGGCGTTTAAGAGCTGTAACATTTCCTGCCTCCCGGACCGCACGAAGGAGGGTTTTCCAGAGGGTGAGTGCCACTACAGAGAAAGCCCCGTTGCCGAGGTTCTTCATGGTGGCATTCCGTTCGTCTCGGAATGGCCAGCAGGGCCTCTTCTGAGGATCGTAGTTGTTGCCTGGGTATATATAAAGGAAGGCGGTCTGCTAGGTATGCTGATCCCATACAAAACTGGCTGGCAGAACAGCACGAAGATGTGGTCAGAGCGTCCCTAATTATATTCCCATACTAGCCGCCGGACCTGGCTTTGCATGGGTTGGCTTAGCCTTTTGATACTGCAAAGCCTTCAAGCGAACAGACCCAGCTGTCAGCACCGGACATGTGGTGCCCGCCCTGTCTAGAGCAAAGCCATGCCTGCTGGCCGTCCCTAGGCACTGCCCACGCCACGGTGCACCCCTATAGCCCCCGGAGGGCAGGAGGGGCCTCCCTGCCTCCATCTGAGGGGGGGTGCTGCCCCACGGCAGAGGGGGGAACGTGAGACATGTCCCTCGGCCGCCTCGTCTCCCCTGGCTTCCGACTGTATGGACTGCAAAGCTGAATGGCTTACCACCTAGTGCCCAAAGATGTTCCTGCACTGACACTTTCAAATGAATTAAGGTGGGTGAGTTTAAAAACAAAATAACCCTGAGGTGCCCACGGCTAGGACCCCCTAGTATGCAGGCCGTAGTTCAGGTGTCTCAGTCACATGGTGGCGCTGCAGGCGGACGGACGCACATCCGCGTTGAGACTGCCAGCGAGGAACCCTGACAGAGGCTGAGAGGAAAGCGATTCACCCTCGGCTGGCCGTGGCAGGGAAACGTTTTTCCTTCTTTTGTGCTTCTCCTTGAACGATTGGGGGTCCAGAACCCAACTGCACGCATCTCCCAGCGATCGGGACCTCCAAATCAACCTTCTCCCCGCCACTGCCTTGGGACACGCCTCGAGAGTTCCCTCTGGCGGCCCAGGGAGCGGACGCGCTAGCTCTCTTCGTAGGGCGCCGGTCTACCGTGGCGGCTGATCTGCCTCAGCGAACGTCCCCCGGGAAGCTTCTCTGAGAACCCTGGGAGCGTCCACAGCGGGGTTGGAAAACCAGGGAAGGGGATTGGCGCGAGGCCACCTCGCTTCTCGTTTTACGTGAGCTTCGAGCCATGGAGAAGGCGTGACTTCCCCTGGGAGGCCTGCCTGGCACTTCCCTTCTTGTTTTCCAGTCTGAAGCTTTACAATCACCTCCTTCCATCTTTTCCTTGGGCCCATCTGCTTTTGGCCTTTCTCTGTTGCGTTTTCACAATTCCCAGGTGGTTCTTGCCGCTCGCGTGTGGCAAGGTGTTGTTTTACGGTAAACGGCGCCGTGTTTCCTAGGATGCGTAATGCCAGGGTCTCTGACGTGGTCCCATGGGCGCCGGCCTCCCCACCCCTCCTCGTTTTTTTGGGTTTTGTTTTTTAAAAGATCCCTGATTTGTTTTGAATTTAAAACAACCAGTAGGCTGGCCCTTGCAGCGCCGTACTGTCTTTTATTTCCCGGAATAAAGGGGAAAGGCGTTTTGGGGAAATAGAACATGGAAGCTTGCTCTAGTTTAGGGCTTTGCTTTGGAGGATGCGTAGCTACCGAAACAGAAAGGGGGAAGCATAAGTCATTATGTATGTGTGTGTGTGGGAGGGAGGGAGGGAGGGAGTCTCATAGCAGGTTGGAGGGGGTGGCAGAGATCCTAGCTTGGACTTCCAGGGCTTGGCAGACACGCCAGGGGGGAGGGGCGGCAGCGCTCCTGACCAAATGCCGCCTTTTCTCTCCCCAGGCAAGTCGAGCAGCTGGTCCTGTACATGAAAGCGGCCCAGCTGCTGGCCTCATCCCTGCACCTGGCCAAAGCACAGATCAAGTCGGCGAAGCTCAACCTCTCCACCGCTGTCAAGCAAGGTGCGTCCGTCGCTCTGCCCGCCCCCCTCGGAGCCCCCCGCCATCTCCTCGTGTCTCCCCGTGATCTCAGCTGCTGCGGTGGGAACCGAGCGTGTCGCTGAGGTTTCTAGGGCAAGGATGTTGCCTCTGTGGCCCCAATCCTGCCCGTCCCAGGGTTCCTGTGTTGTTGGACGGGCTTTGTAGCTTGGATCAAGTAGCATAGAATCGTAGAGTTGGGCCTACAAGGCCATCGAGTCCAACCCACTGCTCTGTGCAGGAATCCACCTTACAGCATCCCTGACAGATGTCTGACCAGCTGCCTCTTGAAGGCCTCTAATGTGGGAGAGCCCACCACCTCCCTAGGTCATGGGTTCCATTGTCATGCTGCTGTAGCATTCAGGAAGTTTTTCCTGACGTCCAGCCGGAATCTGGCTTTCTGTCACTTGAGCCCAGTATTCCGCGTCCTGCACTCTGGGATGATGGAGAAGAGATCCTGGCCCTCCTCTGTGACAACCATTCAAGTATTTGAAGAGTACTATCATGTCCCCCTCCAGGCTAAACATGCCCAGTTCTTTCAATCTCTCCTCATAGGGCTTTGTTTCCAGACCCCTAATCATCCTCGTTGCCCTCCTCTGAACACGCTCCAGCTTGTCTGCATCCTTCTTGAAATGTGGTGCTCAGAACTGGACGCAGTATACCCACATGTACTATCCTGCTCTTGATAAATGGCAGTGGGTCAGACCCTACGTATGAACAAGAGCTGTCCGTAAAATCACCCAAGGTGCTACGCAACTCCTGCATCATTTCCCTTTTTCATCCCTCTCTCTTTCTCTCTGCAGTTGTCAAAAACCTGAACGAGAGGTACAAATTCTGTATCGCCATGTGCAAGAAGCTGACGGAGAAGCTGAACCGTTTCTTCTCGGACAAGCAGAGGTTCGTCGACGAAATCAACAGCGTCACGGCCGAAAAGCTCATCTATAGCTGCGCGGTGGAAATGGTAAGGCCTCAGCAGCCACAGATGGGGAACTAGAGTGGCACACACCGCGGATCCGGCCACAGTTGTTTTCCAAGCCAAGGCGCCTCTCGGCGGCCACTCCTTCCTTGCGCAACGCCCGCGGGCTTCCATTCCAACAGGAACGCAAACAAATCAGGGCCGAGAGTCCGAGCTCTCGGGGATTAATTAAAACGGCTCTCCTGCTCGTTAAGGCCTCCTCTGCACGTCTCGAAAAGTCCCTAAGGTGCCCCGTTCTTCTTCGTGGTCTCTGTGCATCACACACTATGGGCTCGTGCCGATGCCGAGCCTCACTTCGGAACTTCTAAAGCTTAGAAACTATTGGCGGGAACCCCTCCCCCCACCGCCTTATCGCGCATGCCTGGGTTCCCGCCTACCTCAGTTCTTCTTCGACCGCCTTGCTGGTTGCCTCACTAAGGACTTCTCTGACCGTTCGTTGGCTTAGATTTCTGTATATTTTTCCAACTTTCTTCTTCTTCTTCTTCATCTTATTCTTTTTCTCCGATTTCTTCTTCTGTCGTTCTTCTCTATCGTTTCTAAAAAAAAAAAAAAAAAAAAAAATTAAAATTAAAACTATAATTTCTGGTTAAACTTATTCTTCTTCATATTCTATCTATTGTATATATATATATATATTTGGACTATATAGTATTCGCTAGCCCCCCTTGGGCGGCGTTGCCTCGAGGGGGTCCTCAGGGGACGCAACCAACTTCCCTTCCCCACAGTTCTCCTGGGGGTTTTTTTCCCGCCGTCTGACCCCGCAAAATGGCGTCTTTGTTTAAAAACTGTTCTGGATGTCGGGCGAAGCTAACGTTGTCGGATGGGCACGCGAAGTGCCTCCTCTGCCTAGGAGAAGCCCATATTGTAGACACTTGCCCGCATTGCCTCAATTTCTCCAGGCAAACGCGGAAGAACAGGGCGAACAAGCTCCGGGCGCTACTCTGGAAGCAAGCGCTGGAAACGGTCGATATTCCGACCCCGGTACCGGGCCCGGCACCGAAGGCGGTACCGACGCCTGTTCGCTCGACCTCGGCTGAGGCGAGCTCCCGCCCAAAAAAGACAAAGCCCTCCCTTCCCACCGACGTGGGCAAGGTGAAGCGGCCAAGGAAAGACCAGAAGACAGAGGATGAGGGAAAGCGTCTCAAAAAGAAGACCAAGCAAAAGGCGCCGTCGACTCCGAAACACAGCCTGCCGACGCCGACAAGCCATGCATTCACGAAAGACAGACACGCGTCGAAAGCATCTTCGGTACCGACGGCTTCACCGGTACCGATGGCTGGACATCTACTATCCCCATCGGCGTCGGTATCGATACCGATCGAGTGGCCATCGACACCGACGGCGCCGATACCGACGCGTGAGGTTTTACAATCGTCGGTACCGAAGGCACGTAAACTTGCGACATCGACAACGGGTCTCCAACCACCACGTGGCACCAAAGAGTTGACCATGGGCTCGCCGCTCAGGTCGGAGTCGGGTGACTTCCCCTTCGACCCGCTCTCCTCGGAAACGCCGCTTGGCTCCCCGCTACCGTTCGCAACAACGGACGTACTCCCATACGCTCCGGTACCGGAAGAGGAATGGGACCGGAGGTCCTCGCGATCCGTACGGTCGTGGTCCTCCCAAGCACCAGCTCTCCCGAGGAAGCCTTTATTTGACCAGTACACGGGAAGGAGATTGGAGGAGACGGAGCCCATGTTTGTACCACCATTACCACCCAGACGCCCTCCATCGGCGACTGTTTCAGCGCCGCAACACGTCGAACCAAGACAGGAACCAATGCCCCCACCCCTGGGAGCCATGGAAATTAGGGCGCCACGATCACCTTCGGAGGAGGACTACGTCTCGGATTCCTCCGACGCGTCGGACAGGGCACCGCCGACATCGCCGCCTCCGCCAGAGGAAGTGGGAACCGACAAGCGGGCATCTCCATCTGTGGAAGTGGTTACCTTCCTCGATCAGATGCAACGCCTGGCGCAATCCCTGGGAATCGAGGCACCGGACTCGGACGCTCCTGAATCTGATGTAGCGTACGACGTGATGTACGGGGAGTCCAGTTCCCCGTTAGCTATGCCCCTACTGCCCACGCTACTGCGTACGCTACGGGAATCATGGCACTCACCGGCAACGACGGGTCCAGTTTCCAAGCGCGTGGACGCGCTGTACAAACTCCAGGAGAAGGATGCGGGTTTTCTCCTACAGCATCCCAAACCAAACTCAATGATCGTGGAGTCTGCACAAGGAAGATCCTCTAGATCTCAAACAGCACCGGTTGACAAGGAGGGCCGTAAGCTCGACGCTTTCGGACGGCGGGTGTACTCGTCTGCGGCGTTGGCTGTAAAAATTGCAAATTACCAAGCCCTCATGGCCAGATACCACCTCTTCATTTGGGATAAGGTGGCAACCCTTCATAAACATCTCCCAGATGATATCCAGCCGGCGGCGCAGATCTTCCAGCAAGAAGCCGTCGCACTCGCAAGACAGGAGCTTAGCTCGGCCCGGCACATGACTGACTGCCTGGCGAAATCTATGGTGGCGTCAGTGGCATTGCGCAGGCATGCGTGGTTGCGCTCTTCAAGCCTACCACAGGAATCGAAGTCGCGCATAGAAGATCTCCCGTTTGATGGGGAAGGTCTTTTTAATGCAACCACGGACACGCAAATGGATACCATTCAGAAGGCACGCGTGACTGCAAAGAAAATGGGGTTTTACCAACAAACACCTTCCTCATCCTATCGCCCGAGGCGCTGGCCACGCCAGCAGTTCTACCCACAACGCCATACGCCATTTCGTCACCATCAACAGCAACAACAACAACAGCCACGATTTCAACCGTCATACCAGCCATTCCGTCAGCCACGGCCGTTTTCTCAATACAAGAACAGACAGCACCGTACTCGGCAAGAATCCAACCCAAAGCAACGGCTTTGACTCACTTCTGGCACCCCATCAGTTGTCCACCCAGTTCCGCAGCAGGCTGCGGCCGTTCTACGACATATGGACAAAAATTACTACGGACAGGTGGGTTCTGCAAATCATCCTTCGAGGGTACTGTATCGATTTCGCCAGCCCCCCACCAACTGGAACTCTGAAGTTCACCCCCACTTCGGCGATCCTACGGCAGGAAGTATCAGCTCTGCTCGTGAAGGGGGCGATTACGCGTGTAACCATCTCGGAAGCAAGCAGAGGATTCTACTCCCGATACTTTACAGTCCCAAAGAAGGATGGCGGACTACGCCCCATACTAGATTTGAGACTGCTAAACGAGTTTCTGTCGACCATCAAATTCAGAATGATAACCCTGGGCACAGTCCTGCCGCTGCTTCGGAAGAATGTGTGGTTTACTCTTGTAGACCTAAAGGACGCCTATTTCCATATTCCTATCTACCAACCGCACCAACGCTTCCTACGTTTCATCATAGGCACAGACATATTTTAGTTCAACGTCCTCCCATTCGGGTTGAAGACTGCTCCTAGGGTGTTCACGAAATGCATGGCAGCAGTATGCGCTTATCTCCGTTCCCTGGGAGTAGAGCTTTACCCTTACTTGGACGATTGGCTGATCGTCTCCCCGTCCAAGTCGCAGGCGAATGCGGACGTTGTGGCAGTTACAACCCTGCTGAGTTCGTTGGGTCTCATTGTAAATATGGAAAAATCCGTTCTTCAACCAACACAGACTATACAGTTCGTAGGCGCACGCCTCGATTCGAGAGGCGGAAGGGCATTTCTTCCGAAGGAGAGATGCGGACGACTTCACCAGTTGGCCCAAAAGGTCCTAGACTCACGGTCCCACAGGGTCTTGACCTTACAGAAGCTACTGGGTCTCATGGCTTCCACGGTTTATGTGGTGCGGTGGGCCCGTCTAAGAATGAGGCCTCTACAAACATTCCTACTATCCGTGTTCGACCCTTTGTGTCACAAGAACACTATGAGGGTAGTTATACCAGGTCGCCTGCGCCAGTCAATTCGTTGGTGGACTGTCCAGGAAAACTTGAAAATGGGACTTCCTTTTCAAGACGCGCCCCCTTCCCGAACAATAACCTCGGATGCATCGCTCCTGGGGTGGGGGGCACACTGCGATCATCTCTCTGCGCAAGAGGAGTGGTCTACCAAAGACAAGAAACACCACATAAACTTCTTAGAACTGCTGGCAGTCCGGAAAGCTTTGTTAGCCTTCAAGGCGCACGTATCAGACCACCACGTCAGGATTGTGTCGGACAACACCTCGGTGGTCTGGTACATAAACAAGCAAGGAGGAACGAGATCCAGAAGACTACTCGACCTCACGCTACTCATTTTCGATTGGGCGATCTGTCACGGGATCAGACTATCTGCGATCCATATAGCAGGCGCGGACAACATACGCGCAGACGAGCTCAGTCGGAATTTCTCAAGTTCTCACGAGTGGGCTGTCTCTCCACATGCCGTCTCACTTCTATTCAGCAGGTGGGGAACCCCGAGAGTGGATGTGTTCGCATCTGCGGACAATGCTGTGTGCAAGAGTTTTTACTCCAGGGCAGGAGCAGGAGAAGGCTCCCTCGGAGATGCGCTAAACACGTCGTGGGGCCCGGGTCTTGTTTATGCCTTCCCACCCTTCCCTCTACTCTCCAGGGTGGTATCGAGACTGCAGCTCAGGGAGACGGACGCCATACTGGTTACCCCGTGGTGGCCGAGACAAGCGTGGTTCGCCCCGCTCCTTCGCCTAGCGGCAGGGGAATATATGCACTTGCCAAGGACAAGGGACCTGTTGACAACGGACAAAGGGCAGACACGGCACCCGAGTATAGGAAAACTGAAACTGACGGCGTGGCGCATCCGGTGCGGTGGCAACACCTAGACTTACCAAACTCCGTACGCACCATCCTCACGGAAGCCACGAGACCGTCCACTCGGAAGTCGTATGCAAGGAAATGGAAAAAAATTTCTAACCTTTGTCGAGGGGCACAACGCATCCCCCTTTTCTTGTGACATTGGGCTGATCCTGTCGTTCCTGGTGACCCTCCACGAGGCGGGGTTGCAACAGTCGACTGTAAAAGTCTACATGGCAGCTATTTCATCTGAACATGACCTTATACAGAGCCACTCTGTTTTTTCTCACCCGGTCTCCAAACGGTTTCTAAAAGGCTTACAGAATCTCCGCCCACCGGTGCGATCGTTGGTACCGCAGTGGAGTTTGTCAGTTGTGCTGGCAGCGCTGTCGGACAGACCATTCGAGCCTATGGCCACGGTGGGGCTGCGGCTATTGACGCTTAAGGTGGCGTTCTTAGTCGCTATCACCTCCGCGAGGAGGGCATCAGAGCTCTGCGCGTTAATGGTGGACCCTCCATATACACAGTTCTTCAAGGACAAAGTCGTCCTCAGACCGGGGCTGGGATTCAGGCCCAAAGTACTGTCCCAATTTCACATAAGCCAGGACATCATTCTCCCTACCTTTTTCCAGAGCGCCACGGACGTCATCGGCTCAAAGTTGCACTCTCTCGATGTTCGGAGGGCACTGGCCTTCTACAAAGACAGGACTCGGGATTTTCGGAAATCCCAGCGTTTGTTTGTTTGCTATGGCGGAAAGTCTAAGGGCCAGGCGGTGTCGACCCAACGCTTTGCCAAATGGGTTGTACATGCCATCTCTCTCAGCTATGAACTGGCTAAGAGGGAGATTCCAACAGGACTGAGATCGCACTCCACACGAGCGACGTCTACAGCGCTCGATAGGGGAGTTTCCATTCCAGACCTATGTAAGGCTGCCACGTGGTCTTCTGCCTCCACGTTCGTGACGCATTACAAGTTGGATGTTCGCGCACAGAGGGACGCTGGCTTTGGACGAGCGGTGTTATCCTCGATTTTGCAATGATATCCAATCAGCGAGTCTACCCTCCTCCGGTAAGTGTTGCTGGTTACTCGCCCATAGTGTGTGATGCACAGAGACCACGAAGAAGAAATGCAAGTTGCCTACCTGTAACTGTAGTTCTTCGAGTGGTCATCTGTGCAGTCACACAACCCTCCCACCGTCCCCTCTAGACCTCGCTGTTAGGGGTCTATGAGTGACATCGGCATGCCACTGTTTTATTCTTTGTAACTAGATATTCTGCGGACTACCTTGGCGTGGGACTGTTTAGGCGGTCTCATGGAACTGAGGTAGGCGGGAACCCAGGCATGCGCGATAAGGCGGTGGGGGGAGGGGTTCCCGCCAATAGTTTCTAAGCTTTAGAAGTTCCGAAGTGAGGCTCGGCATCGGCACGAGCCCATAGTGTGTGACTGCACAGATGACCACTCGAAGAACTACAGTTACAGGTAGGCAACTTGCATTTCCCCGCCTCGCCTGGCAGATCTTTCGTCAGTCTTAGAGTGGTAACGAGTTCGAATTCCCCAAGTTCTGCGCAGATCCGGTCGCCCGCAGTGGCCGGGCGACAGGGGAAACGTTCTGAGGTGCTACCACATATAACGTTATCGGCAGCCCCGGCGAGGCCAAGCGAAGCGAAAAGGTTCTGCTGCGGCATTTCTGGAAGGCGCTCAAACTTCAGCGGGAGCTCCGTGCGAGGGGTTGGTTGGGGGAAGGGATAGATATGGTGCGTCTTTTTGCTGAGAGTGCCTTTCCGGGGGGGGATCATTCTAGCTCAGCTAGGGGGGCTGTTTGACGCCTGTTAGAAGGCGTAGAAACTTGGTGTGCATGTCTTATTTCCACGGAGGAGGTGACATTCTGTCCGCCGGCTTTGAACGCCCTTCCCAAATTTTCGCTGCCATCTCTCTAGCAAAAGAGGAAAGTGGTCCTTTCCACCCCCTTCCTTGACTGTTTGTGACCATCCACATCTCTGGGTGCTGCTACCCCCTTAGCCGGTTGGCTGGCAGTGCCCCCATCATGCCTCTCGGAAGCTCAGCAGTTCTGAGCTGGGTGGCGTCTGCTTGGCACAATGGACACCCGCACCCCAGGCATGCGGCTCGAGGCTCCTTGGCAAGAGCCAGAGCCAGAAACGCAAATGAAACTGTTAACGCCCTCGCCGCAAGAAGCCCGACTTCTGACACCCGTCACGTGGGTTATTTTTCTCAGGAATAGTCAGAAGGGGAATGAACAGCGTGGAGCCTCTGGGGACGATTTCAAACGTGCATCGTCTGGCCCGTTTCCTTCTCCCCCTCCTCCACTGAGGAGACCTTCGCTGGTTTATTATGTGTTTTTTTCCCCTCCCCATCACTTTATTCTTCCGGCAACTCTTTGAGAGGCAGCTGATCCAAGGCCACCCTTGGCTGAGCCAGGATTTGAACCTGGATCTTCACGGTCAAATCCAACCCGCTATATGCTGTTATACGACCTTTAAAAAGTGATGAGACCGGGGCAACTCGCCTAGATCTCTGCACACTGAGGTTCTCTTCTTTAAGAGTTTGGGAAGCTGTCTTGTACTGTCTGGCTTCGCGCAACCCGACAAACCAGAGTATGGGGCTGTCGCTGAATAGTGGGTTGTTTGTTGTGTTGTGCAAACCCAGCCATGCGAACAAACTGTGGGTTGTTAGCCACAAAACACACACACACACACACACATGAAGGGGAGCCATAGTTTGTTGTTGGGTTGTGAACAGTAGGTTTGTTCTTGGCCAGCAAACCACGGCTTGTGATGCAGCTGGATTCACGGAACGCAACAACCCACAGTTCAGCAATAAACCATAGTCAACCCCTATTCTGGCTTTTCAGGTTGTGCGGACCAGATCACAGAGCTGTCAACACTCAGCCACTGCCGGCCCTCCAGGGTTTCCAACAAGATCTAGCCCTACCCGAAGATGTTGGGAATCAAACCCGGCTCTGGGCCCGAGTCCCTCTCCAGCAAATCATCCTTTTCCCCCCGAGTCGCCCTCCGTCCGTCCGTCCATCCCCCCCCCCCCCCTTGGCCTTTTTGGGCTGACCTGTCTCTCCTGCCCTTCTCAGGTTCAGGCTGCCGCCCTCGACGAGATGTTTCAGCAGACGGAAGACATCGCGTACCGGTACCACAAGGCGGCGCTGCTCCTGGAAGGCCTGGCAAAGATCTTGCAGGACCCATCTGACATTGAAAACATCAACAAGTGTAAGGCGCCAGGGAGGGTCCTTCGTGGCAGGGCCTGCGCCCCCTTTGCTGGGAGCCTGACGTTCGCTCTTCCAAACCCCTCCACCCCATTTCTTTGAGGTTTTCCTGGCTGGAACCTTTTTCTGCTACCCATATTGCCATGGTTAGGTTTCATTCAGTGGAGGCCGGTTAATCCAATGTCAGTGGGGCGGCGAATCCACTCCGGGTTTCAGTCGGAACCACTCAGAACTCTAAAGGAGCTATCGCTCCTTTAGAGTTCTGTCTGGTTCTGACTGAAACCCGGAGCGGATTCACTGCCCCACTGGCGTCGGAGCCACCAGCCTCCACTGGTTTCCGTACACCCTTCGGTTGTTTTTTCATTTATTTGAAGTATATATATCCTGCTCTTCAGCCCCAAAAGCCCCTGGAGCAGCTTACGTACAATCAATAATATAAAAAAGTCAGTCCCCGCCCCTCAGGTTTACAACCTGAAGAAGACGCAGCACACAAGGAAGAAGGCACGGGAAGTGAAGAGGAAAAAACGCGGTTTTCATAACCGACCACCTTAACGCCTTCTCCTTTGCTTTTCAGATAAAGCAAGTATCGAACGCAGACTCTCGGCTCTGTGCTGCAGCGCTGTGGCCGTTTACGACTAGGAGCGGGGTCGCCTGGGACCACTTGACAGATGTTATGCCGCAGCCCAAATCGCCGGTCGCTCTTGCCCCTGTCCCAAGGAGGGGACAGCTTTGAATTCTCCATGGTTGTTCTACCAAAGAAAAACAAAACGCAGTCATTTCACCGAGGGGAAGGAATCCCCAGCGAATTTGGAGGTGACTCGCCTGACGACTAAACCCGCCTCGCCACCCCTTTGCCGATCCGCCAAATTGAAAAGATCCGCCTGGAGCATGGCGGAATGGCTTTGTGTTTTCTTACAAGAAGGTGGCACAAAGAAACGGTGCCACTGCCTTCTGGGAGGTCAGGAACAGCAGGCTTTCCTGTCACAGGTGGCGGGGGGGGGAAGATTCCTTTTTTGGAACGAGACGAAAAACGTGTGTTTTGTGACGCTTGGGGGCGCTGTTAGATTATGTCCTGAGCTTGGATTTTCGAAGCCATCAGGAAAGAGAAAAAAACTGCACCTTTAAAAAGAAAAAAAGGCTAGGAAAACAATGGACCTTTTATTTTTATTTTTGAAGTGGGCAGCCTCTCTCCAGAATCCCCGGAGCAAATTTTGGCGATGATTGTGGATAATACAAGCTTTCAAGGCTTTATCTCTTCCCAATCCATTCCCCAAAACACTTTATATTGCACTAATTCATTAATGTAACCGTGTACTTGTTTTTGGAAGGGGAAAAAACCCATTAATTAAAAAAACAAGAAAAGGCACAGCGAGAAACACTGAACAAGAACTGTTTCAGCCCCTGTATACGTTTAAGGGGGGTGGGGAACCCCCAACCTTCAAGAACGCCATCACCCAGAAAACCAAACTTTTCCAGAATTTCAAATACCGCTTCTTGGGAGACGTCAGGCCAGAACGTGTACAGGCGTGTCTTCATGCGGACGTTCCCCGTTTTATACCTGTTTGTCTAACACTTGAGTAACTCCGCTACTCTCTGGACTCTTTCGATAATGTCAAGAAGTTGACGGCGGCTTGCTATTTCTCTTCTCTCCCACCTTCTCCATATAAAGGTTTGGTTGCTTAGTTCTGTTGTAGCATGTGCGAAAATGTGCGTTATTGCTTGCTTTTTGGATGTATTATCAATTTCCCATCCTTTATGCCCTTATATCCTGTTCCTTCTCCTCCTCCGGGCTGTACTAAAGCACACTATGGTGGTATCAATCTGTTCTTTCGTGGATCCGTTTAAGGCTCTTAAAGAGACACGAAATTAGGAATCTGTAGCATGGACTTTTTCTAAAACAGCAAAAGCATCAAGGAATCAGGGTTTTTCCAAGCGGCTTTTGAGGATGCTCTGTTCCTCGCCGCCTCCTTCCTCTCTTTCCATCTTCAAGGTTGGTTTCTCACCGCGTGACGTATCTCGACAACTTAGTTTCTCTACAAACGATTCCTCTTAATTTTGAGAGATTTTCCCCGTCTCTTCCTTCAATTGTCATCAACTCAGCTGCTTTGAACACTTGAAAAATGCACCGTTCTTCAGAACAAAATCATTTTGAACCTTACCTTTTTTTTTTTTTAACCAGTCAAGCCATCCTTCAGCAGGAGGTCTCTGGCATTCAAACACTGACAGTTTTCATCGACAAATGGAAAGTAAAAAACAACAACATTTGTGTGTTGGTCTCTCCCGCTCTTTTTTTTTTCTTCTTTTTTTCTTTGACAAAAGTAATGTCCTTTTTACCTTTATTTATCCGTACGAGAAATTCCAGTGGTTAATTTGAAAGTGTTTTTTTTTTTTAATTTATACAACGTTTGTATTTTTAGGTCTTTAATACAGTGTTTTTCTACTACCTCTTCTTTGTACCTGCATGCATTTATCCTTGACCCATATAGAGTAATAACTGAAAACAAAGAAACCGACCCTGATACATAATTTTTATTATGGCCTGTATAAATGTATATTAAGGTTAAAAAAAATAAAATGAGAAAGTAAACCGATACTCCGGAACGTTTCTATGTATAACCCAGGGTTTGAATCTTGAAATGATCGTCAAGAAGTCATGCTGCTTTTCATAGAATCATAGAGCTGGAAGGGGCCTCTAAGGCCATCAAGTCCAACCCCCTGCTCAATGCAGGAATCCACTTTAAAGCATCCCTGACAGACGTCCGTCCAGCTGCATCTTGAATACCTCTAGTGTGGGAGAGCCCACAACCTCCTAGGTCATTGGTTCCCTTGTCATACCGCTCTAACTATCAGGACGTTTTTCCTGCTGTCCACCCCGAATCTGGCTTCCTGTCACTTGAGCCCATTATTCTGCGTCCTGCACTCTGCCTCAGCTGGCTACATGGTGGCGCTAGCAAGCCATCCCCATTCCAATCCCTTGTTTGTGCATAGCTGAGCAAGCGGAAATGTCCCATGCTCAGGAAGGGGACAGGTGTGAAGGGAAAACCTTGTGTATTTCAAGGCCATCTTTTTGAATGGGGGTGTTGTCGACTTAAAACGCGACCACTCTCTGGCTCGTGCATCCTGCGTAATCCCACCTTGTAACGGAGGAACTCTTTGCCACAGGTCTGTTTCCACCCCTTTTTCCACCTGCAAATTTAGGCAGTTTTTGGTTTGGCAGATTTTTCGTTTGCCAGCTCAAAAGAGTTTTAGTGGTCTTCCCTCGTGAAATCTCTGACATTTCTCTTTTAGCGGTTTTATTTGTATTGGTGTCCTGTTTACTTGTGTGTTTAAATCAACAAATGCTTTTGTCATTTTGATTTCTTGCAAGCCACCCCAATTATTCCCTACAGCAATAGAAGACATGGGGTATAAAATTACCCTAATAAATAAAATAAATAGTCGTACCATAAACCAGGTGGGCAACTCCAGATGTTTTGATGGAAAAGAATAATTCTTGGGATTGGGGGGGGGGGGGGAATATTCTTTGAAGTTGCCCGAAGTGTTTCAGCCCTATGGCATGTATTTCTGGGCCTTCCTCAGGAGCTATAAAAATATGGACAGTGCGATACATTAATTTACATTTATAGACATGGACATTAAAAAACATTAATATGCTAATATGTCTATGTATACTTGAAATTTGTAAATAGCCAACAAAGGTATTTGACAAAGTATCTTGAAGAGTTATTCCTCGATGCCCCCTGGATGTTTTGGCCTATTGTTCCCATGATCCCAACCATTGGCTATGCTGGCTAGTGATGGGAACTGTAGTTGCTTCACATTATACACACCCCTGCTCTAAAAGTAGACCAGACGGAGATCTTAAGAATTAAGTTCACCTGTTTCGTTCATAAAATTCAGCGTTCCTCCACAACCACAATTTTGGCAAGCGCTAACTTAGGTCATCTATTCATTGATGACTTGCACTATAATTTCCATCATCCCCAACCGGAAGGCTGACCCAGGGCCCTGAGTTCCAGTGCTGCAGCAGACTAACACAGCTACCCTCTGGAAATTTGAAAGGACTGTTTATCCGTTTCCTGTTTGGTACCTGTCTCCATTTAATTTCCTGCAAGCATCTGATTTTCAGTCAGGAGCTTTTGTTCCTTCATGCGCCAGGTGCGCTGATAGCGCTTGATAAAACACATAATGATCATGGAGCCGTGGGCATGTGTAGCGGCAGCCTCTGGATGATCCTCCCGCCTGTCCTTTCTTTGGCTATAATTAAAATCCTGGACAAAGGGCGGTATTGAAATGATGGATGAACACAGTGGGAGTTGACAAGGGATTTTGGAGATTTTGGATTTTGAAATGAACCCCTTGGGTGAAACAATTTGGGAGAGAAGTGAATTCCCAAGTCTTGACATAGAATCAGAATAGTAGAGTTGGCAGGGTCCTCTTAAGGCCATCCAATCCAACCCAACCCCCTGCTCATTGCAGGAATCCACCTTAAAGCATCCCTGACAGATGGTTGTCCAGCTGCCTCTTGGAATGCCTCTAGCGTGGGAAAGTCCACCACCTCCCTAGGTCATGGGTTCCCTTGTCATACCTCTCTAACCGTCAGACTTTTTCCTGATGTCCAGACAGAATCTGGCTTCCTTTAACTTGAGAGCATTATTCCGCGTCCTGCACTCTGGGATGATGGAGAAGAGATCCTGGCCCTCCTCTGTGTGACAACCGTTCAAGTATTTGAAGAGTGCTATCATGTCTCCCCTTAATCTTCTCTTCTCCAGGCTAAACATGTCCAGTTCTTTCAGTCTCTCCTCATAGGGCTCTGTTTCCAGGCCCCTGATCATCCTCGTTGCCCTCCTCTCCCCCTCACTTGCTACCTGGCAAAAGATGTCACAATTTTTGCTGCTGTCCGCAGGCCCCCATTTCCTTCCCAAACTGTTCTGCCGTAACCGGATCGTGCAAGGTGCATGGGAATCTGTATTTTATTTTTAACTCTTTTTAAAAAGATAAATACATAAATCGCCCCATCTGAAGTGGGAATGACGCGCCCCGTGAGCCCACTTCCCAGTTCGAATTCTTGGCTCTAAACGACGCGAAACTCTGTTGTGGGGAAAGGTTTGCCAATTCTTCTAATCCTAACAATATATTTTTTAAAAACTAAGAAGGTCTTTCTAAATTAGTTTAGGAATTAGATCCATCTAAATTCGTTGGCTGAAAATTAAAGTGCGGGGGACGATCAGGAGTGAATTTGTGCAGATGGGACCGGTCCCCAATTCCTGGGCTGAGCATATGCTCAGAGGCACCCTTGTTCCTCAATTCTTAATGTACGTTCACCTGCCTTGGCCAAGGTTTTGAGTCCGGCTCTGATGAAACACACACACAGTCGCAGTCGATCCCTGTCTACACGCTGTGCTGTTTTTATCCTTTTCTTCAATGTTTGCATTTTATGTTTTCCTTGCCTTGCAACACCAGCCAGAGAATTTCAGGTTTTAGGTGTTTTAACAGGACGGGCAATAAATACATCAATCCTGAAATTTGGCCACCCTTGTCTTAAGAGTTATCCGTTTTTCTTGCTTGCGTCGCTTGCATGCCTTCGGGTTCTTTTTTTACATGCATGGTGTTTTAATGAGAATACGGTACAGATGTCAGTCCTGGGCTTGGATCCAAATTTCTTTGCAGTGGGAGGGACGATTCTAGCCCAGCAGGGTGGCGTCTTGGTTGGGGGAAAAGCGCAATCTTGTTTGTACTGAGGACGAAGGGAGGCCGCGGCGCAGCGACAGGTAAAAATGCACCCTCTTTGCTCTGAAAAAAGATTTGAACAAATTCTGCCGAAGCGTGAATACAGAGGCCTCGTAACTGTCTTTGAGATTTGGGGGTGGATCTTTAAAGCACACACAGAGAGAGAAAGGAGGACGGAAAAGCTACTTTCTACTGGCCTTTGTATATTTGGGGGAAATTGCCTTGATCCCAAAGAGTTTGCGGGGGAATTTCCTTGGGGGAATTTTCTACAAAGCAAATCTGGACTTTATAAAAATGAAATTAAAGTGGAGATCCTAAAATGTTTTGATTTTTTTTAAAAAAAATTAAAGGCCAAATCACTAAGAAACCAGAAGCATGGTTGTTCCGTAGGTTCGTGGAAGCTAAGATGGTGTGTTTGAACTGGGAGGCACCCAAGAACGAAAAGGGTGACCCATAAAGCTGCAGGAATTGGCTGCATTGAATAAATTGAAATTAAATCCGTTTAAATCGGCTGACCAGAATAAGTTGAACGATCCAGATTAACCGAGGAAAAATATGCACTAAATAGTTCAAGAAAACCCTAGAAAAGTTTCAAATTCTTCCCCCACACCACCCTTTTTTATTTTCTTTTTTTCTTTTGGGAATGATACAATGTGATGGTTGGGAATCTGTTTCTTCTACTGTAAATATTTATTTAAAATTTATAGGAAGCCATGCTGGTGAGGAAAAAAAAATCCAAAGTCCACATCCAGGCCATAACTTCATGAGGACTAACCAAAACGTCACAAAAATAGTGTACAAGTTTTTAAGTTTTCCGCCTCTCAGAAAACACTGGATTTAACCGTTCAGGCACAAAGTCCTAAAATAGAGAAAGATGGTTGTTCTTCCCCTGTTTGAGGGCCACTAGGTAACGCTACCCAGTTTGGCTTCTATTGAGTGTTTTTTCCCCTAATCCCTCAGTACAACCCCTTAAATCAATCACCAGCATTGCTAACTTAAAATTGTTTCTCTTTACTCATGTTCTCCACCTAAGAAGGAACCTGCGTCTGTTGTGTAACGCTGGAGACAGATCTGGGTAACTTGTGGATTTTATATTTTCTAAACTTTGGGGAGTTTAACTACGGTGTGTCAGCAATACTAAGTACAACCAGAAACCAGCCTGGCAAACCAAATCTGATTGGTTTCTCCTAGGTGATCTCTAATCTCCTCCTGCACTCCATGTTACGACATTGCGGCTTCAACACACAGGTTCTCATCTGTCGTCTGCTTTGCTTAACATGTAAGCAGGAGCCAAATGAAGAGCTCTGTGGAACTTGAAAGCTTGCTCACTGCTTTTGTAACACTTTGGATGGTCCTGATAAAACAGGGATGGGAAACTTTATTCTCTTTTCTTTTTTTTTACCTGTTGGATTCCCCCCCCCCCCGGTGCCCACCCCCCGTCATCCCAACACATCCAAAGTCTGTTTCAAGGTTTATTTGTGAAGCAATCAGAATTTGAAAAATATTGCGGGCACAGTCTAATTTCAGATGCGTGGACTGCGCGTTGCAGGAGTCATCAGCAATGCAGCTTGGCTGTGATTCATGTAGGATTGGGGCCTCCAGTGGCCGGTCTGGCACAGCTAACTCCACGCCGACGCAGAGAGCAATTTGTCAGGCGTGAGCTGCAGCTTTCAAAGTCTCCTGATGCCGAGCCGAGTTGGCAAATAGCCCGCCCCCGCCCTGAGACATACCAGAATGTGGGCAATTCAAAGTGTTGTTCAAGAGTATAGGAAAAAATGTTGCAAGTCTAGCGGGGGAGGAAAGGAGCGGTTGTGTAGCAGCCGTGCATCTGAAGAAGGTGTTTTTGCTAGATAGCAGGGTTGACACAAGCCAGAGGCGTGATGCTGCAGCAGATAAGGTCAATGCCATTTCCAGATTGTGCTAACGGGGGTCATGAAAGGCCTGCCCTGCTGGTTTGGAGCAAAGTCTAGCAGCCAGCCCAAGTCATGCTATAAAGACTGATGTCTTTCGGCAGGCTTACCCAGTTGAATTTTAAGACTTGGTTGATTTAAATAATGTATTAATTTTATATGCTTTTAACCAGTTTTATATATTTTATATTGTTTGTATTGATGTTGTTCCCCGCCTCGATCCAGTGGTAGAGGCGGATAATAAATAAACATATTATTATTATTATTATTATTATTATTATTATTATGCCCCCTAAATCAGTATCTGGGCGCACACTCCCTTTGCATACGAAGGTTTCTATGAGCACATGGATTGTTCCCGGTTTGGTCTGGAAGGCTTGCTGCAGGGCAGGCCAAAATTCAGCTTCTCCCGTCACAAGGAAAATAAAACCGCCCCTGTCCCATAGGGGTCTTTATTTGGGTCCTAAACCTCAGGGAAAGGCAACGGACTTCTCCAGATGTTTTTGGCCTCCAACTCCCATCAAGCCTCACTACTTGCAATGCTAAGGCCTGATGGGTGTTGTAGGCCAAAGTGCCGTAGGTCTAACTGCTCATTCCTGCATTTTGCTGTGAATTACATTCTTGGGCTGGGTGTGTGTGAGAGAGTATCTTTGGGCTCCCTCTCCTCTATTTCCCCGTTTCTGCCTGTAACAGCAGCCTGAAAATTTATTTATTTATTTATTACATTTGTATACCGCCCCATAGCCGAAGCTCTCTGGGCGGTTTACATAGGATGTAAATGGAGAAGTTGAAACATTTCCAAGCATTGAGAGATCGTAGTGGGGGAAAGCTTCACCTGAAGGATATCTACCTATCAGGTTGCTATTCCGGCCATAGGTGGAGAATGAAGGTAGTCAACACTTTTCTTCTCTAGGAGATTATGCCCCCCCCCCGCCCCAGTTAGGAGAAATAAATAAATCTTGATAAGAGATTTGCGGTGACACCTGATCCGACCTGTGTTTGCTCAGCAGTAAATTCCCACGGTGTTCAATTAAATTTCAATGTCGACGCATGTTTTGTTGGACTTTTATTATGATTAATATTATTATTGGATGCATCTCTGCTGTGTAGTTTGTTCTCCACACCCACTGTTTTGTTACTTTTAAAGAGATGATTTTGCAAAACAGATCCCTGCCAACGCTAAGATATAGGTTTTAGGCATTTAACACACTTAAAACCTACTGCAAACATTAAAAAGCGGTGAGATGCCTCAAATACCTCGCAACAATAAAACGGCTAGACATAAATGACCTTTGATCAGTGATCCTAAATGGACCCCATTTCTGTTCAAATGAATTTAGCCTTGCTTAATCCAAAGGGTGCATGTAATTTCGCTTAGGCGTGTGTGCATGTGCGTACATGTTTTTAATTAGATGAGTTTTAATTACAACTTTGATATTTTATTGTTAGCTACCCTGTGGAAAGAGGGGATATATCAGTTTTTTTAAAAAAAATAAAGGGGCTCACCTTACTTCCAAATAGGTTGGCAGCCTTACGGTGCTGACACACATAGCTCCCAATCCGTTCAATGGGGGTTACTCTCAAGTAAGTGTGTAAGAATTTCAGCCTTGCACCACCAAGGTTTCTAGGTGTGGTTACTCGGAAGTAAAGCCCCATCGAGTTCAACAGGGCTTCCTCGCAAGTAAGCATGCGGGACGGCAGCCTTGCAGCACCATCCTATGAGAGCTTGGGTCTGCGCATGTTTACTCATTTGGGTTTACTCGCGAGTAGGGATGTTTGAGGCAGCACGCCTGTGCGCACACACTTTACTGGGGAGTAAGCCCTATTGAAGCCAATGGGACTACACTTTTGAGTAGGCAGGCAGGGAATGCCTGTTCAATCTTTTAATTTTTAGGGCCCACATTCTAAACTTAATCGCAATGTTTTTAATGATGATGATGATTTACTGCATTTATATACCGTCCCATAGCCGAAGCTCTCTGGGCGGTTTACAAAAATTAAAAACATTGATATAAAAACCGATATACAAAATTTAAAAAGCATAAAAAGCATAAAAACAGATTATAAATATAATATCCATATCCGTGATGAGGAGGAGGAATTAGTATAATGAATGGCCATATTTTATTATAATTGGTTTTATTATTGCTATTAATTATTAATAATTCATAACAATAATTATATGATTACAAGCAATACTGATACTTTCTTAGTAAGCGTTATCATTAATTATAATAATAATAATAATTACTGACATCATGTGCGATGCATTGATTTGCAACGACTCGAAGCCTACAGCCAAAACAACAAAAAGCACGTGCTGGGGGGCGGGGCTTGTCCAGGACAGGAAGCAAGGCTGCCCTTCCCCCACTCCCCGGCAGAAGCCGGTCACATGACCGGAAGGCGGAAGTTGCTCCCTGGAGGAGTGTCAGGGGAAAGATGCTTTCTCCGGGGAGTCGTGTTCAGATGGACACGGGAGCGGGGTGAGTCAAGGGCATGGATGGAAATGCGTGTTTGGAGGGTCAGTGGATAGGTTAGGGGGTTCATAGGAGTCAGGGCGATGCAGGTTCCCCCCATCCCATTTTTCTGGCAGGGAAAGGCAGGCATTCAACAGGGAATGCTTTTTCTGTCCCTGTTCGATGTCTGCCTGACCTGCGGCTCCTTAAAGGCCTGTCCTGCTGGGGAGGTGGCACCAGTGGGGAAAGCTGCCCCTGGTGAATTTTCTACCTGCGTGCTTTTGGAAGGCACTTCCCTGGCATTGGTGGGGAAGCTGCCTCCGTGGATTTTTGGCAGGAAAAGGCTGGAATTCAACAGGGACAGCTTCTCCCCACTGGCATGGAGGTGGCCTTGCTGGGAGGAAGCCACTCCTGTTGAATTTCTGCATGATCTGCAGCTGTTTCAAGGCATTTTCTGGTGTGGAGGTGGCCTGGATGGGTCACTCTCCCCCCTCCTCCAATTTCCTGCCTGGCCTAATGCAGCTGTTCCTGGCATTGTTGTGGGAGAGCTACCCGTGTTGAATGTCCACCCGTAAAGGGAACAGAGATGCCACCATGAAACGAGGAAAGCCAGATGGGTAGTTTAGGGTCAAGGCAGGCTTGTAAGGGAGGTCTCAGAGAATGTATAATTGTATATGTTTGATGGGGTGGGGGGAAAGGCAAGAGACACTTTCGGAACAGTATTTGCTCTTTTGCGTAAAAGAAGATGATCAATACAAAGTATTTATTTTTATTTTATTTATTTATTTATTTATTGCATTTGTATATCGCCCCATAGCTGAAGCTCTCTGGGCGGTTTACATAGGATTAAAAACAATTGAAAACAATATACAAAAATTAAAACAGCCAAAACATACAACATACTCACAATACACACATACATTTAAAACCACTGCAACAACCCAAAAAACTACAAACCCCAAAACAAAACAAACCCAGGCTCCTCAGATATTGCTAATAAAGGCAAGAAAGAAGAGGAATATATGAGAGGGGCCAGTTTATAGCAGCACCACTAGACCAGGACTGGCTGTTGTTTTATTTTTTCTTCTGCCCCAGATGCTGTGCCTTTAGCAGCCGGCTGAAAGGCAGGAATTCAACAGGAGAAGCTCTCTATTGTTTCCGGTCCCCCGCAAAAAGTTTCCCCTGTGAAATGTCTGCCTCTCTGCTTTCCCTTAAAAGATGCAGGAGCTGTGGCAGTAAGAGAGGTGGCGACCTAAGGAAGACTGGGTAAAAAGTCCAGAGACCTTCAAACGTAGAAAGTGTGGAGTAATGGTTAGAGCAAAGTTCAAATCCCGACTCTGCCATGTGATCTTGGAGCAGCCTCTCTCTCCGCACAGCCTATCTTACACGGGAGGGTTTTGGGGCAGGAGATAGAAATGTGGATCCCTCCCTGATCACTTTCAAAGGAAAATCCGGATTTAAAAAACACCCTGTATATACACAAGATGTGCATGGGGGGGGGGGGTCTATGGGTGTTTTCTGTGGGGTGGGAGGTTGCCCTTGAACCAGGAACCGATGTGCAGTTGCAGCGCCATGCAAAACAGTGTCAGTCACGGGGTGGTACGGACCATTCTTATTACAAGTGGGGTCTGCAACAGAATATTGCAGCGCTCCTGTTTGCCATTCCAAGCTTGCCGGCCATGCCCGCTTTCTGATACTCCATTCCGTCCCCCTCTGGTATTCCATGCCTCCCCAGCAGTCAGCAATGATGGACACCAAACTCCTCAGTTTCACTGGATTGTTTGGGAAGAGCGGTTCCCTCTTTTGTGTGTGTGTGTGGGGGGGGGGGGAATTCCTAAAGTTTTTTAAAAATACATTTCTGCAAAATGTTGGGGCTCCCCACAAACCTGCTGATATCTCCCTGTTGTGCCTAGGCAATGCTGTTATGGGTATATAAGGATCAGCACTCAGAGTATGGACGTTGCTATTATTATTAATATTATTCTTTATTATAACATTTATATACCGCCCCATAGCCGAAGCTCTCTGGGCGGCTTACAACAATTAAAAGATCAAACGTTAAAAGTCAATATACAAAATTCAAAACCACAAAACATAAAAACAGCGGACATTTTAAACTTTAAGCCAGGCCAAAAATTCAGTTAACAACCTCAACTTCAACTGTTGTAGGATTAAGATAGTTATTTCCGACTAGTCAAGACAGGTGCAGAGGAGCGACTTTTGGCACGTTTTGCACTAGTGAGGAATTAGCTGCCTCTGCCAGTTCCCCCCCCCCCCCCTTTCTCACGCAGCTGTTAAAAACTTCAGGAGCCCTCTGCTCTGTTTGCCACCTGGCTTTGTCGGCGGCCCTGCAGCGGAACGTGACTCGTAACCTGGATGGTGGCTGTGGTGGGATAATTATGCTGCGGCCTGTTGATTTCGGAGGCGTGGGCAGGGCATGTTGTGCCCGAAAACTGTAATGATGGGGTGAGACCCATGATTAGGAAGCTCAGGGGTGCTCCCGACGGAGGTGTCTGGGATGTGAAGACGTAGGCAGCTGCGATTGCACAGAGCATAGCGTGATTAAATAGGCCATCTGCTGTTGACTCTAGCGAGGCTGCCCCTGTCGTAGCTGGTGTATCCTAAGTCCATAAAAAGTGTTCTGCGCCACGGAGACTGCCTGTGCATCTCGCAAAGATGCTGGGACCAAGAGGACCCCCCAAATTACAAAGCTCTTTCTTTTGGTCCCATGCAGCCCTTCGGGACTGCGTGGGACCGGGGGAGCCTCACCCAGCGTTCCCTGCAGCCCAGAAGATCAGAATCATGTGGAGCGGGGCAGAGATTTAACCTCCTGCTAGTGGCCCTTAATATATGTGCATCTGTGCGCCCTGGCTCAGCTTGCTGCTTTAGGGCAGGAATGCAAAACCTCTTTCAGCCCCGATTCAATTTTGAAGAAACTTTGGGGAGGGGGTCGCATCAGGAGAGGCAGGTCAACCTTTTCGGATGAGGAAAGAACTGCACTAAAGCCAGGCAGACGCCAAGGAGTTGGTGGTTGGGGAAAGGGGGAGGGCCAGAGGGATGGGGCGTGGCCTCCTGGGAAAACTCGGAGAGCTGGTTTTGGCCCCTTAGCTTCAGGTTCTGCACCTCTGCTTTAGCCGGGGATGCATCCCCTCCAGAACAGGTTGAACACCACTCAGCCAGGCCAACGATCCACCCACTAGTGGGTGTTGGGATTGTATTGACCCCTGTCCATTCCGTTACCGCGCCCAAGTATTGATTGGGAACGCCCGCCGCCTTCGCCTGGGTTTGATGAACCAGAGAGATAGAGCTGAGTGCCTTCTGCATATAGGTGACGCCACATCTCCAGATAACCTCCCTCAGTGGGTGCATGTAGACTGCAGATAGCACAGGGGATAATACAGCACCGTACGGAACCCTACAGTCTCACTTTTGAGTGTCAGAATAATAATCCCCCAGCACCGCTTGGCTGGAATTGACTGTCCAGGTAGGAGCTGCCAAACGGTATCACCCGCGCCCAGAAGGATCCTGTGGTTGATGGTATCAGAACCCGCCAAGAGATCCAAAAGGATCAACGGGTTGCCATTCCCCCTATCCTCCGGGCTGCTTAATGGATCGCAGCCTGAGCGGGTATCACCTTTGCCAAAGGGTTCTTTTAGAGAGAGAGAGAGAGAGAGAGAGAGTCATTTTTCTAGATATGCCTGGCCAAACGTGTCAGATTCCTTCTACCTTTCTGGGTTTTGTAGCTGGGCTGAAAAACCGGTTTTGGCAGGCAGAGAGCCAGAGGGGAAAAGGTGTGCAATTTGGAATCAAGTTGCTAGTATTAAGGGAGCACCCCTGGCATGGTGGTTAGTCCACTGAGCAGGCTGTAGCATTGCGGTCAGGGGTAAAATTCCGCTGCGATACGGGTTTCTAGAGGGACCTTTGCGTGAGTGCTGAGCCCTCACGATGTTGACCCCAAAATCCCAGCTATTTTGGTTTTATGTATTGTAACATTTATATTGCGCTTTCCCCCTCTTGCAAGGAACCCAAGGCGGCTTACGGGCGGCTGCCCGTCTCCGTTTCAGCCTCACAACAACCCTGTGAGGTAGGATGGGCTGAGAGTCTGGGACTGGCTCAAAGTCTCCCAGCAAGGTTCGTGGCTGAGTGGGGACTCGAATCCGGGTCTCTCAAATCCCAGCCCGACGCT
Organism: Anniella stebbinsi; assembly: GCA_029215795.1. NCBI lineage: Eukaryota > Metazoa > Chordata > Lepidosauria > Squamata > Anniellidae > Anniella > Anniella stebbinsi. The sequence goes on from JARDYH010000009.1 coordinate 16,670,786, forward strand.
CTAACCGCTGTGCCGCACTGGCTGTGCTGTTAAAAGCACGTGTTTAAAAATTGGGAGTGGGAGAGCGAAGTCGGGTTCTTGCAACCGCTCCGCGCCGGGGTTTCGAGGGGACCAAACCTCCTTTCTTGTCGACACAGCCTTCCGGGAGCCATGGAGCGCATCAAGGCAGCGGTGGAGCGGGCCAGGGCCGCCTTCGGCACGGGCAAGTCGCGCCCCGTGGAGTTCCGTATTCAGCAGCTGCTGGCCCTGAAGCGGATGGTGGAGGAGAAGGAGAAAGACATCGCGGCAGCCCTCGAAGCCGATCTCCACAAGGTTTGGGTTGTGCTAGGGTTAGGGGTGCTAGTTGGGGAAGATAGGGGGAAATACCGAGGTTATGGGTCTCTCCTGGCGGGGTCCCTGGGAAAAGGATGAGGCTGAGGCCCTCCTGGCGGGGTCCCTGGGAATGTCGAGAATCCCTCTGGGGCTCTACCTTCTCACTGCCCTCCACCTCTTTCTCGAAAGGCCGAGAGCCAGGGCACAGCGAGGCCGTGGCATCCGCTGCTCCTCTCCTTCACCACCTCTGTCGCCTGGCCCGGAGCAAGAGTCAGGCGGACAAGCCGCTTGCCATGGGGAAGAGGAGAAGCAAGACCAGGGGGGCCCATTGAGGCATGGGCCCTTGTCTGGGTGCCCGACCCTTGATGCCGGCCCTGAAGCGGGGGTAGATAGAGGGAAGAATGTCTGTGATCATTCCGTGTCCTCTTATTTTGAGTCGCTTCCAGCCTTCTTGTTAATCAACCTGTCCCCCTCCCGCTTGGATAGAATAAATACAGCGCCTTCAGCTTCGAGATCATGGGCGTGCTGGGGGAGATCGCCCTGGCGGTGGAGAAGCTCCCTGAGTGGGTCGCCCCACGGCACGTGGCAAAGACCGTCATGACCTTGGCAGACGAGACCTACATCCGCGCCGAGCCCTTTGGCGTGGTCCTGGTCATCGGAGCGTGGAACTACCCTTTCGTCCTCGTCATGCAACCCCTGATCGGCGCCATCGCGGCAGGTAAGCTGGGGGTGTGTGCGCCTTTCAGGATCCGGTGCCCCGCTGTTGCGCCGGGCTGCAAACCCTGTCGGCCCCAGCAATTTGCGCGGCGCTTGGTCTCGAGCTCGGAGTTTGGGGGCAGGTTTTAGGTGGGGGGGAAGCGTCCCCGTCCCCAACTCCTCTGGCTCTGAGATCGTAGCCCTCCCCCTGTGACAAAAGCTCTTGCGTTTCAGGGAATGCGGTGGTGGTGAAGCCCTCGGAGGTCAGCGAACACACGGCCAAGCTCTTTGAGGAGTTGTTGCCTCAGTATATTGACAAGGTAGGTGCTGTGTTTAACTCGTAAGGACCTCAGAAGAGCCCTGCTGGATCGGACCCGGGGTACGCCTAGTCCAGCACTCTGTTTACACAGGGGCCGACCCGCGTTTCCTTTTTGGAAAAAAGCGCCACGTCGGGAGACGTTAGTGATGAGCCCGCCAAATCCTGACAACTTCCTCTGACATGCCACGGGGATGTGGCGTTTTAGCAGAGCCGTGGAACCTTTTCACAGGCGAGGGCCGAATATTCAGTTTCGGAGAAGTTCTCTTCCGGGGAGGAGGGGGGGAGGGGAGCAAAGGCAAATGGGTGTGGCCAGAGGCTAAAGGGGCGGGAGATAAAAATACACAAACTAGCAGCACATTTTGGCCCTGAGCCTTTTGGAGAGTCATTTCAGCCTTTTAGAATGGCGAGAAAAGAACATCAGAAGAGCCCTGCTGGATCAGACCCAGGAGGGTCCATCTAGTCCAGCACTCTGTTCACACAGTGGCCAACCAGCTGTCGACCAGGGACCCACAAGCAGGACACGGTGCAACAGCACCCTCCCGCCCATGTTCCCCAGCTACTGGTGTATCCAGGCTTACTGCCTCTGATCCTGAAGGCAGCACATAGCCATCAGGACTAGTAGCCCTTGATGATCTCCTCCAGGAATTTATCCACCCCCCTTTTAATGCTAGCCAAATGGGTGGCCATCACCACACCTTGTGGTAGAGAGTTCCATAATTTAACTCTGCGCTGTGTGAAGAAGTCTTTCCTTTGATCTGTCCTGAATCTCCCACCGATCAGCTTCATACGATTGACCCCGTTGGGTTCTAGTATTTTGGGAGAGGAAGAAAAATGTCCTCCATGCCTGATTTTGTACACCATGTCTCCCCTTAGCCTCCTCTTTTCCAAGTTGAACAATCTCAACTGTTGTAGCCTTCCCTCTCTGGTACCCCTCCGGTGACGACTGGGTCGGGATTGGGGTATTGCATGTAAAAAACACAACGTTCTGTAGATGCAGTGTGGTATAGGGGTTAGAGCACTGGCATGGAAGAACACCTTAGCAAAACTAAACAGTGACATTGAAATGGCTGCCGGAATAAATAAGCCTTAAAGAGGCGATGGAAAACCCGATCGAGATCCCGGTCCGGTGGTTCAGTACCACCAAGTAGCTACTGAACAGAGAAGGCAAACCTCTGTGCAAAACGAAACAAAAAATGGAAGACGCAGGTATAGGCTGGAGGAACATGGCTTGACAAACAGCACATGTGAAAAGGGCCTAAGAGAGACAGTGTGGTGTAGCGGTTAGAGTGTTGGACTAGGAGTCAGGAGATCCGGGTTCTAGTCCTCACTTGGCCACGGAAGCTCACTGGGTGACTTTGGGCCAGTCACAGACTCTCAGCCTGACCTGCCTCACAGGGTTGTTGTCGTGAGGATTCCTCAGAGGAAAAAAAGCGGGCATGTAAATGTAATTAAATAAACAGGTATCTCACTGGACCGCAAACTGAATATGAGCCAGTGTTGTGATGCGACAGCTAAGAAAGCTAATACAATCCTGGGCTGCATTAATTGAAGGCAGGGTGTTCAGATCACAGGAAGTCATGGTTCTGCTCTGTCTTGCATTTCTCAAGACTCATTGTTTTCTCTCTCGATCTTGTGGTTGCTGGACCATTTCTTAACCGCTGTCCCATTTTCCCCGGCTAGGAGCTGTACCCGGTCGTCACCGGAGGGGTTCCGGAGACAACGGAGCTGCTGAAGCAGCGTTTCGACCACATCCTGTACACGGGCAACAGCCACGTGGGCAAAATCATCATGGCGGCAGCGGCCAAGCACCTGACACCTGTCACGCTGGAGCTGGGAGGAAAGAGCCCTTGCTTCGTGGATAAAGACTGTGATATTGACATGGCCTGCAGGTAACTCGGTGGGTTTTTTGTCTGTTTCTTCCGTTCATGAGTAGCCGCATGGCTGAACCTCTCGGGGTGATGTGCGGGATAAAAGCCTAAAGAAAACCCAGCGGCAAAACCAAGTACAAAACACATGAGAAAGCCTTGTTTTTAAAAGCAGCGGCGAGAATTCCGCCTTTAACAGAGAAACATAACTGAGCAGCTGAAAACACGGAGAATTTGGCCTTAAAAGGCTGCGTTAAACATCTTAAAAAATCAAGCCAGCAGTTAAAAACGCATTTGGAAGGCTTGGGAGAATGAAGAAGTCTTTGCCTGCTGCCGATAGACTTTCCACAATTTGGGGGGCCATGGCAGAAAAGGTCCCGCTCACAAGTTGCCACCCAGTGAATCTCAGTATGTGGAGCTGCTCAGAGTCAGGCCTCAGATGGGCAGGAACATCTGGAAGGAGGTGATCCTTTAGAGACTGTGGCCCCAATCCATGAAAGGCTTTATAGGTGAACACCAGTACCTAGAATTTGGCCTGGAAATGGAGCCAGTGGAGTTCACTCAATCCTGGCTCATGTGACTCTAATGCCCAGTTCCAGGCAGTAGCCTAGCTGCCGTATTTGGCGCTACCTGAAGTTTCCGGTCAGTCTTCAAGGGCAGCCCCACGTATAATGCATTGCAGTAGTCTGGCTGAAAAGTTATCAGGGTAGGGGCCACTGAAAGCAGGCTGTCACTGTCTAGGTAGGGTCATATCTGGCGTTCCAATCTAAACTGGTCAGAGGCGCTCCAAGCCACGGGAGATGCTTGTGCCTAAAGTAACAAAGTTGGATCTACAAGAACCCTAAAGCTACGGATTCGATCCTTTACGTGGGTGAAGAAGTCAAGATCCTTTCGCCGCACTTTTGGTGATACGCGCCGCTCCCTGTGCTGTTCTGGACTACAGTTTCCAGCACTTGTGGTCACTGGGCCGACTTGCTGGGGCTGATGGATCTCCCTCTTCTCTCTCTCTCTCTCTCTCCTTTCTTCCATTAGGCGAATAGCATGGGGCAAATTTGCCAATTGTGGCCAGACCTGCATTGCCCCCGACTACATACTGTGCGACCGGTCCATCGAAGGTCGGATGGTGGAGTCGATCAAGAAGGCCCTGAAGGTGAGGGCGGAATGGAGCCCGGGGATGATCTACGCCATGAAAGGCCAATCTGCGTAAAGGGGTGTTCTTTCACGCAAGTAGCGTGTGCGGGGAAGTTGTTCACACCCTCCCTGTTCAGGGCATGCTTTTTCAGGGTCCCTGAGCTGTGTCGTCCAAGCGAGGGTACATTTGTTTGTTTTAAAGAGAGAGGAAAATCCCGTAGTAACAAGCTGTACTCCCTGATTCCAGCTCAGTCAATGTCTCCATCGAGGCCAGGATTGTTTTCCACGACTGGCAAAACGGCTTTCCAGGGCGACAGGCAGAGAAGTGTCTGCATCACCTGCTCCCTGATTTATTTATTTTTAAAACGGGTTGACCCCGAGACCTGGTGTGGGGTGCAACGCATCTTTGAGTACACGGAGACGCCTTGCCTCCCCTAGCCAGGTGGCCCTATCAGCGCCAAGCACGGCCTTCATCCACCCAGCTCTGGCCCCTTTCCTTTTAAAAAAAAAGAAACGGGGACACAAACTCTGACCGGTTACATAGACAAGGTGCTAGTCCCTATGACACCAGACCGACATGTCTCGTCGACCTTTCCGCTCGCAGGATTTTTATGGCGAGGACATCAGAAAGTCCCCGGACTACGAAAGGATTGTGAACAAGCGGCATTTTAAGAGGGTCATGGGCCTGTTGGAGGGGCAGAAGGTCGCTTACGGAGGAGAGGCTGATGAAGACACCTGCTTTATTGGTAAGGCCAGCCGCCTATTCGGGTTTGTTTGTAATCACAGGGGACGCAAGAGCTTTCTACGTACCTCTGTGCTGCTTTAAAACGGTAGGATGTGTTGTACCGGTGAGGGAATATGCAGTCGCCACCTTTATGTATTTAATCCATTTGATTGCCTGTACTTTTAAACTGCCCCAATAACCGCAGTTCTCCGGGCGGCAGGCCCTACATTAAAAGCGCGCAGTCTGAACTTCAAAACAACATGGGGCGGAATCGCACCTGGGTAAAAACCAGCGGCAGAGAATGAAACCGTTACGGCATCCTAAAACCAAATTAAAACCTGCAGCAGAACAGAGTCCTAAAAGCCCTAAAAACAGTTCTTCAGACGCCTGGAGAATCAAAAAGGTTCTTAAAAATGCCTGGGGAAATAAAACCTAAGAACCTAAGAAAAGCCCTGCTGGATCAGACCCAGGGTGCATGTAGTCCAGCACTCTGTTCACACAGTGGCCGAACAGCTGTCGACCAGGGGCCAACAAAGCAGGACATGGTGCAACAGCATCCTCCCCACCCAGGTTCCCCAGCAACTGGGGCACACAGACTTACTGCCTCAGATACTGGAGGGAGCACATAGCCATGAGGGCTAGTGGCCACGGATAGCTTTCTACTGATGAAAAGGCCGCAATGTAGGCACCAGGCGAGGCTCTCTGGGGAGGGCAGATGGAGGGGCCACCACCAAAAAGCCCATCTTTACTGTAGTCATTCCTCTCGCCTTATTTGGCAGCAGCACCTGGCGAAGGGACTCAGTTGATGTTTTTAGTGTCCAGGTAAGTACATATGGGAGGCGACCTGACACCTTCAGTTAACCTGGCCCCAAGTCTCTGAGGGCTTTCAGGCTTAAGACTAGCACTTTTGATTGGACTGGCAACCAACAGGGTTCACAAAGTCCTTGCATATTATGATCACAGTGGCCAGTCCCATTTAGCTCTCCAGCGTCCCTGTTTTGGAGCAACTGAAGTTTCCAAACTGTTTTCAAAAGCCGCCCTGCTGCGGTAATCCAAAGAGGAGGTGAGCAGAGTGTAACTAGAAAGACAGTGCAGCGTAGTGGCTACAGCGTTGGATTGGGAGTCGGGAGATTCGGGTTCTAGTCCCCATTCGGCCACGGAAGCTCACTGGGTGACTTTGGGCCAATCAAAGGCTCTTCGCCCAACCTACCTCAAAGGGTTGTTGTTGTGAGGATAAAATGGAGAGGAGGAGGGTTATGGTTATGCCTCCTTGGGTTCCTTGGAGGAAAAAAGGTGGATATTTATTTATCTATCTATCGCCCTTTTATACCACCCAATAGCCAAAGCTCTGTGGGCGGTCTACAAAAATTAAAACCATAACCAGTGTTCAAAATACAAAACAACAACAATGTAAAAACAATGGCATAAAAATAACAATCTAAGAGCTCAAGCAGGATAAAACCAAGCAGCAATGCAAAAAAATTAATGCAGATTTAAAATACAACTCTAAAACAGCAAAGTTTTAAAAATTAAACCGATGAACTGTGAAAATACTGAGAAAATAAAAGTTACAAATAAGTAAAATAGCTTTCGCTCTGTCGTCTCTTCGATTGGCATCTGTCTGTCTCTCTCTCTCTCCAGCTCCCACGATCCTGACGGACGTCAGTCCAGACGCTAAGGTCATGCAGGAGGAGATTTTCGGTCCGATCCTCCCCATTGTCACCGTGAAGGGCCTGGACGAAGCCATTCATTTCATCAACCAGCGGGAGAAGCCGCTTGCCCTGTACGTCTTCACCGACGACAAAAAGGTAAGCGTTTCTCAGACGGATGCAGCCTCTTGGATTGCACCTTGTCCCCGATCCACGCCTGGGAGATCTTCTCAATCTGGCCTGGCGTTAAGTACGTCTCAGGGGAGGTCACAGCCTTCCTTTGCCTCTGTTTCCTTTTGCAGACATGGGGCATGTCACTTTCTTGTCCCTAACGTCGTAAATCGCTGGCGTTAAACTTGACATACAGGAGGGAAACGTCAATAAACAGGCCATGGTCGAAAGCCGAAGTATCAGTTAGAAGCCGGGTCAAACAATACTAGGTTCAGGAAAGTGTCAAAGAGTAGTCAAGGTCCGGTCCAAAGGTCAGGATATGTCCAGGCAAGATCAAAGAGCTGGTACGCAAGCGACGAAGATGAAGCACCACGAACAATAGTTGCTTCCAGTATTGCTTCTGGGCTCAGGCATGTCTTTTATGGGGATGGTGGTGATTGGGAATTGTGGTCAGCTGCTTTGACCTTCATCTGGCTTCTGCCTGCTCCCGTGAAGGGCCACTCCCCACACACTCCCAGGCTCAGCTGTTCCTCCTTTCGTTTTAATCCCTCAAACTCTGTAGCACAACACCTAATTCCGTTCCAAAAGTAGGAACCGCAGTGGCCCTCCCTGGTGGAGGGGTGTTTGTGAAGCCGAACGCATTTGTGTTGGGGTGGGGGCAAACCCGCGTTTCCTTTTTTGAAAAACGCACCACGTTGAGAGATATTAGTGGTGAACCTGCCAAATCCTGAAAACATCCTGTAGCATCCCACGGCGATGTGACACTGTAGCAGAGCTGTGGAACCTTTTCGAGGCAAGGACCGAATTCAGTTTCGGAGAAGCTCTCTTCCAATGGGGGGGGGGGGAGTAAAGGCAAATGGGCGTGGCCAAAGACAAAAGGGGCGGGGTTAAAAGATCAAAAATATCAGCACGGTTTGGCTGAAAGCACTTCCTGCCAGCCACTGAGCCTTTAGGAGAGGCATTTCAGCCTTTAGAATGGCGAGGAAATAATGTAAGAATATAAGAGCCCTGCTGGATCAGACCCAGGAGGGTCCGTCTAGTCCAGCACTCTGTTCACACAGTGGCTGACCAGCTGTCGACCAGGGACGTACAAGCAGGACACGGGTGCAACAGCACCCTCCTGCCCATGTTCCCCAGCAACTGGTGCACATAGGCTTACTGCGTCTGATACCGGAGGTAGCACATAGCCATCAGGGCTTGGAGCCATGGATGGTCCTCTCCTCCAGGAATTCATTCAAACGGCACAGAGTCCATTGAACCTCTAAAGCATTGATGGTCAGGGGAAAGTTAATAGGAGGTGAGGCGCACGTTCGGATAGTTTCCCGAGCGCCAACGTTTCGTTTCAAAATGGTAAAGTGCCCGAGAAGTGAAACGCGCCGCGGAAATCGAGGAGGGTTTTCACGGACCGCCTCGTCTTCTTGGAGAATTTTCAGCGCTGCCCCCAAACAGATATTTTAGCAACCCTTCCTTCATAGATGCCTCTTTGTGATATTGAAGGAAGATCTGCAGGGGGGTTGGAGCAGTTTGATATCCAAAAAGCTCCCACTCTCTGTTAGAAGAATTGGCCGCTTTTTGACATTTTATCGGTCAAACGCTTGGAGGAGAAGGCTGTCAGAGTGCCGTACGCTGCCTCCAGGGTCTGAGGAGGTATGCCTCTGTATACCAGGGAGGAGACTATTAGTTAGTTAGTTAGTTATTTACTGCATTTCTATACCGCCCAATAGCTGAAGCAGTCTGGGCGGTTTACAAAACTTAAAACCACGAAAATCATTCAAACTATAAAACAACGGCAGTATAAAAAACATAATTAAAAAATACAGGATAAAAGCACAACCAGGATAAAAACCGAGCAGCCATGCAGAAATTAATACGGATTAAAAATGCAAATTTAAAACAGCAAAGTTAAAAATTAAATTGATGAACTGTTACAATACTGAGAAAATAAAGAGGTCTTCACCTGGCGTCTAAAGGAGTATAATGTAGGTGCCAGGCGAAGCTCTCTAGGGAGCTCATTCCACAGCCGGGGTGCCACAGCAAAGAAGACCCTCCTTCTGGTTGCCACCTGCCTCACTTCCTTTGGCAGGGGCTCACGGAGAAGGACCCCTGAGGATGATCTTAGGGTCCAGGCAGGTCCATACGGGAGGAGGCGTTCCTTCAGATCACCTGGCCCCAAGCCGTTTGATCTGTGAATGTGAATACCAGCACTTTGAATCAGGCCTGGACCTGGACCGGTAGCCAGTGAAACTGGAAAAGGACTGGCATAATGTGGTCTTGTTGGCCTGTCCCCGTTAACAGTAGTGTTCTTTCCCTATTCTTCCATTGTTGTTTTGCATTCCCTATTACAGTAACACACCGGAAGCAAAGTATACTCTTCCAAAACGCACAAGTGTGTTCTTTATTCTCTCCCACCGGTTGATCAGCCCTACCGCAGGCTGATTAATCTGTTGGTTAAACTGATGATCGGATGTTTGCCATTTTTCTTTCTTCTATGTTTCTTCCCACTTTCTCCCCCCTGCAGATAATCAAAAAGATGATAGCAGAGACCTCCAGCGGTGGCGTGACAGCCAACGACGTCCTGATGCACTTCTCTGTCCCAGCCTTGCCGTTCGGAGGGGTTGGTGAGTGGATGGCGCCGGGCGGAGGGTTGGAATTGAACACGATCCCCAGTGGAGGAATTTTCTGACTGGAATGCATCTCGAGTTCGAATCCTGCCTCCGTCACAACCCCCTTCGGTGGCCTTCAGTGACCCTGCTCTGCCTCGAAAATGCCCCCTCCTCAAATCTGCAACTTGAGGATACTTACGCTGGCCTACCTTACAGGGCTGTTGTAAAAATTACTGAGATTACAAATAGGTAGTGTATCTGAAGCGCTCTAAACACAGGTGCTTCCTAAATTCTCTTATGATTATGATTATTTACATTTATATACTACCCCAGAGCCGAAGTTCTCTGGGCAGTTTACAAAAATTGAAAACATTGAAACAGTTAAAAACAGATATACAAAATTTTAAACCATAAAACCCCAGAAACAAACTACATATCATTTAAACTAACCAGGGGTCAGTTAAAAAAGCTCAACCTATGAAATGCCTGGGAGAAGAGATTATGGTTTATTTATAGGTTATGGTCAAAGTTTGTATTCATTCTAATTAATTGTAGTATTGCTATACCAATTGTATTGAATACCAATTTAACAATAATAATGATGATGATGATATTTGCTGCTTTTTTCTTTCACTTCAGTGAGTTCAGGTCACATTGACTTGGTTATATTTAACAACAGTTTAACATTATCATCATCATTATTATTATTAATAATAATAATAATAATAATAATGTTAATTGCTTGAGGACTAGCAACTTGTTTTGCACATCTGTTTACCTGGCTTCAATTTTGCTTCTGTAATGTCAAGTTGAGCTGACCCAGTTATATTTAATAACAATTTATCGCCATGATTTAATAATAATAATTTTACTTTCTTGACGACTAGTAGCTTTTAAATTGTTTAAATTTTTTTGCAGATTTATGTACACGGCTTTTCTCTCCTATGTTGCTGCTTTTCTCTTTTGCTTCTGTGAGGCCAGGTCACATTGGCCAGTTTCTATTTCATCACAATTTCTCACCCTCGTGATTTGCTAATACTAATGTTACTGTCTTGAGGACTAGTAACTTTGCTTTCCCAGATCGGCTTATCCGGCTTCTCTCCCCGGCGTTGCTGTTTTTCCCTTTTGCAAGTCCAGCTCCCATCGACTCAGCCTTGCCCTGACCCTGCTTCATTAACCCCTGTGCTCCTCTGCCCCCCAGGTAACAGCGGGATGGGGTCCTACCATGGGCGGTACAGCTTCGACACCTTCTCTCACCAGCGCTCGTGCCTCATTCGGGCCCTCAAGATGGAAGTCGTGAACAGCATCCGCTATCCGCCCAACAGCCAAAAGAAGGTGGATTGGGCCAAGTTCTTCGTCTTGACCCGGTTCTGTAAGCGCAAGATCGGTGTGGTCGCGCTCGCCATGCTGGGAATCCTGGTGGCCATCGTGGTCAAGGTGAGCCTTTCCCCCCGGGGTGCAGGCGCAAGTCCGTTAGCCCTCCTTGCCCATGTTGGAGAAGCAATAGGTGAAGCGGATTTGGGCTAAACATTAGAACTTCTCAAACGTTGAAGAGATGTTCAGAAATGGAGCAGGCCGCTTCGGAAGTGGCGAGGTCTCCTTCATTGGAGGTGTTTAAGGAGAGTCCGGGCAGCCATCCATCAGGAATGCTAGCATTGCGTCCTGCATTACAGAACCTACATTGAGCGTGAGTTGGATTAGATGACCTCCCGAGGTCCCTTTTGTGAGCTGACGCGGTACAGAAGAGCAAAGCACAGCAGGCCAAACCTGGATAGATTCACCCAGAACTTGAATCTGGGGCACTCTTCAAGAGGTCCCCCAACGCAGCACCTTCCCTGGGGCTTAACTCCCATCATCCCCAGTTAGCACAACAGCCATGTTGGCTGGGTATGAAGGGAGTTTGTAGTCCAAGTATCTGTTGTTATTTATCCCGATAATAAGCCACACAGAGCATTATTAGGATTTTATTTTCTAAGAATTTAAAAACATTGCTTTTAAAGCTGCATCGAATCGATTCCGGAGGGAATAAGGCTATGAAAATGTCCAGGGGAACTACATAACCTCAGAGTATATATTGGATTCAAACCCCCATCATCTCCAGCCAGTATGCTGGGATTTGGAATCCAAAACATCTTTTTTTAATCTTTTATTTTTTATAAGTTTCAACAAAACAAACAGAAAACATGGGGGGGGAATTAAAAAAATCAGTGCTATAAATTAACTACATGCTTTAAAGGTCTCAGTTTTAGAATTATGTTCTAAAAAGGGGGGAAATAGATTATATATGAACTTTAATAAAAGCAGGCCGAATATCCGTATATAGGTCCAATTTCAAGTGTCGCCTGTCCTCAGCAAGCTTGCTTGCTCGCCTGTGTGGAATTTCAGGTCACCTGAGGCGAGTATATACATCCAAGGCTAGTCAAATAGCACCTCAAAGACAAACCACTTCCTTGTGGGATGGGGTTTCAGGGAATGAAGCGTGTCAGGTGCAGGAAGCGTATCCTCAGTTCGCAAATGTGTGTGCATATACCTTACCATGAGAACAGTGTGCGGCGTGATAAGACTCTGCTGAAGTTGTTGTGTCATAAATTTCAATAACGACTAAGGAAAAGGGGCAAATAGAGGTGATGGCCAATCCCTTCCCCACCCCAGACCCTGGAGCGTATCTGCAAGTCAGAGCAGAAAATGCTTAAATCTGCCCTGTCTTCAGAACCATGTGGACTAGAAACTTACTTTATTTTTAAACTAGAAACGGACCCGGCTTTGCACAGGTTGGAATTGCCCTTGGGTTGATGCAACGAAGCTTCCAAGCAAAGTTAATCTGCTGTTATAGTTGGGTGCATTGGGCCCGCCCTGTTTGAGTGAAGCCACGCCCACCGGCATGTCTAGACATGGCCCCTATAGCCTCCTCCCCATGCTATTCCCCTGAGGGGGGCTGCCCTACAGCAACGGGGAGGCGGACAGGCATAGAAGTCTGTCCTTTGGCCTACTCATCTTCCCTGGCTTCAAACTCTATGGACTGCAAAGCCATGTGTTGGTTAGGGACGTCTGTCCCCTAGTGACTGAAGATGTTACTGCATGCTTCAATCACCTGGGCACATTTAAATTATTTTAAATGAATTAACGTTAAAAATCAAACTAACCCCGAGGTGCACTCCCCTTAGGGTCCCCTTAGCACACACGCCAGGTTTCAGGAGTCCAGGTTTCACAGTTTCGGCGTTGACAGGCGGGCAGACAGACACATGTCCTCTTCAATTTGGATAGAAGGGAAGGACCCGAAGCTCAGTCCCTGCTTTGCATGCGGAAGAGCCCAGCTTCAATCCCCACATTTCCAGTTAAGACGACTAAGTACCAAGTGGTACAAAAGCCCCTTTTCTCTGCCTGCGGGTTTGGAGAGCGGCTGGCGGTCGCAGCAGGCAAGACGGACCAAACGTCCAAATCGATACGAGGCGTCTCCGAACGTTCCCTACTGGCAGCCTTGTTTTAATTAAAAAAAAAAAACAAAAAAAACGAAAACGATTTTGTGTCTTCCAGGTCTTGCTTTTCTGAGTCCAGGGTTCGCCAGATGCCGTGGCACAACAGGCTGTCAAGCAAGAAATTATTTTCGCGGGGGCGTTGCAGCCCATACGCACCTGTCAGAGTTTTATAATTGCTTATTAATGATTAAGCACGCAAAGTTAAGATAACACTACTGCATCGGAGACTGTGAACGGGAATCTGTGATTGTCTCCTTCCTCTGAAAAATGGGGGGTGGGGGCATTATCCCTCTTGGCCCACGTAAAGGAGCAGAGTTTGAAAAAGCAGAACATGCCAAGCTGAAAAAAAGCACTGGCAATTCCTGACACTGTTTTTCAAGGGTATCTCCCCCCCCCCCCCGCCCTGCCCTCCCTGGACAACATCTGAAGATTTATTGTGGGAGTCTTCTTTTTCAAAAAGGATTAAAAAAAAGAAGAAGACCCAAACCAGGAAGATTACAAAGTGTTCCCTGTACAGTTTGTAACAGCAAAAAAGAAAAACCAAGATAGTTGCCTAGTTTTTCTAAATTGCTGTTCCCCAAACTGACGCCCTGTAGATGCGTTGGACTACAGCCCCCATCAGCCCCAGCCAGCAGGGCCAGAGATAAGTGGGTTTAGGATTGCAGCCCTAGTTTATTCCCCTTGCCCCCCACCCCCGGTTTTGGTTTTGATGGCTGCTGAGCTGTTAAAATAGTGATATTCCCTGTCTTCCAGGAACTGTACTTCTGTGATTGAGATTGTGTTGTGACTGGTAAAGGGAAAATACTTTTTAAAAACCTATGTTCTGGGTAAGTGTTTAATACATTCATTCCAGCTGACTTAGTACCTGTTACGCAGGGGTTTGTGTGTGCACAGTGGACATGGGCAGATGTCAATTTAAACCCTTGGGTTCATGTGGTCCCCTAAACCCCCTCCTCCGGCACAGCCGGCCATGTTCGTTTCTGTTTTCGCTTAACCACCCCTTGTTGCGTTGTCCAGAACAACAAACTCCGGTCAATGTTAACTGTGGTTTGCTTTGAAACAAGCCAACTTCCGATCGCAGTTTATGAAGCTGTCTTGTTTTAAACCAGCCTTTCCAGTTATGTTGGACGGCAACGTTCCATCAGCCACAGCTGACATGGCGTCCCAGGGCGGGCAATTTGTGGCTCTCCAGCTATTTGGGCTTACTACTCCCTGGCACTATAGCCAACAGTAAAGGATCATGGGAGTTGTAGGAGGAAACATCTGGAGTTACCCAACCCCCCGTTTAGTGCGATGTCTGAATGCAGCCATAGCTTTGTTTCTTGCTGAAGTTGGTCCCTTTTGTTTAAAGCACTTTTGCGCTCGTTTTCTCTTTTTAAAACGACAAATCACACACTAGCAAATAAAGTATTTTAGACGTCAAGAATAAAAACTGACATGAGATTAGAATTACTACTGAAAGATTTTATATCAAAAGATGACCTCTCTCCTTATATTCACTAAATGTAGATAAACTGTATTGGAAATAAACATTTATTAATCCAAGAACGTGATGCTTTTATTGCTCTGGTGTAGAGATTTCTGGCTTTGGCTCTGTCGAGGAATGCTTTTGTGGCTTTTGTCATTTCGTTTTGACAACTCTTTGTGGTTCCAGCGGTTGTAAAAAAACAAAAATAAAAATTAGAACGGGCGTGTCCCTCCTTTAGGGAACCTTTTTTTCCCCTTTTGATGTAAAACAACCTGCAAAACAGTCTCCACACACCGCCTCCAAGCTGCTCCTGGGGTTTGTGCCGGCAAGCCTGGGGTTCAAATCCTACCAACGCCCACCGATCAGCTTCCAAAACAAGGTGCCGTCCTGGACATGCTGATGTCCTGTTCCTTGCTTCGAGCCAAAAGGAGCTTTTCCGTCTCCTCCTCTTGCAACCCGCCAAGCGAGGCCCCTAATCCTGAACGGTGAAGAGCCGGATTATGACTCCAACGGCCAGGAGGGCCACGGCCGCCCCGACAGCCAGGCCCCGATACACGATCAGCTCCTTGGTCGTCAACACTTTGCCGACAGTTGAACGGCCCGCTGTCGTCCGCTCGTCCTGGTAGGTTGGCCCGCCCGTCTCGGTGAAGCTCACTAGGATGACTCCGTTCTGGCTTTCTGTTTGTCCTGCGGTGTGCCAAGACAGAAAAGAGGGAGTGGAGCTTTCTTAGCTCAGCTGTTCCTTGGTACATGTGCGGGGCAAGAGGAGGCATTAAGCCAGACTTGACCGTTAAGCACTGACCAAAAAGTTTGAAGCGAAAGCATAGAGGAAATAACGCTTCTGGCTTAAACTCCAACTCTGCCTTCTATCTATCTCATCTAATCTACATCTAATTTATCCTATCTTGCCCTATTTACCTATCCTAGCTTACCCTATTTATCTTACCCTATCTAATTGGCCACCAATGCGGATGGCTTTAAAAGGGGGTTGGATATATTCCTGCTCATCTTTTGTCTCTCTTGATCCAGCCTTCCCCAACCTGTCCCCCCAAGATGTTTGTGGACCACAGCCCCCGGCATTCCTGACTGTTTCGCTAGGCCAGCTGGGAGTTGTAGGGGAAAGCTGATTTTAATTCAAGTCGCCGCGCTTTGACAGGCAACAAGACCCACTCCCCGAGCAAACCTGTAGACCATACCAGAGGCAGGCGCTATCTTGGTGAAGGCGGGAGCAGAGTTCGAATCTTCCGGCAGCTTCTGAGTCAACCCTGCGCGGTGCTGAGCCTGGAGTACATGGGAGATTGATTTTAGATCTGCAACCCACCTTTCAGCAGGGAAATGCTTGCAACCAATTTCAAGTTGTTTTTTAACTGTGATTTTTTAAAGTATGGATAAAGTTCTCCCACAGGGGTGCGGAGGTGTTAGCTTCCAGCACTGCCAACCATGGTCCAATGGAAATGGTAGTTGATACTCCGGACATACCCACGTGTCAAGACTTGATTTATTTTAGATATTTCTATGTCCCCTTGCGAACCGGCTTTCATAAAAATAAACCTAACTTTAGTATCTCATTACAATAAAACACAAGCCCTGAAACCAGCCATTCAAAACTATTCATGAGCCACATTTTCCTCTTCCCTCCCCTGTCTTTTTCCTTGCGTGTCGTGTCTGTGTAGACTGTAAGCCTGCAAAGCAAGGGACAGTCTTCTTTTACTACATAAGCTGTTCCAGGAGCCTTATTTGGCCGAGAAGCAGGAATTTTAAAAAGTGGCTTGAAATAAATAAATAAGAGACTTCAGCATCCTGTCCCCGAACCCTGATAGAATGCATACTCTGCCTTGCCAATATGTCAGGCTGGTTATATCTTTTGTGGCTGATGTTTTAGGCTCTTCTCTTCTGCTTACATGCTCTGATCCAGTGGGGCCTGTCAAGCAAAATGTCTTACCTGCTCTGCTACCTTCTTCCAGTTCATCCGAGCAATGTAGATTATGGAACACGTACAGGGGATCAGGGCACACGTTAGCATGCCCAGCCAAAGGCCTGGGGCAGGAAAGAGAGAAAGCCACATGAAGGCTAACAAAATAAAGGACACCCCCCCCCCCTCGCACGGGTCTCCTTCTGCGAGCACTACCAACAACTTTGCCCCCGCCCACAATACGACTCCTCCCCCTTTCAAATCCTGGGCTGTGCCTCTGCCCAAAGATCGCCACCTGACCGGAAAAAAGGTGAGTCTGGCCTGCTCTTGTGCCTTTAAACAGTAACTCCTCTGTTAAAATAGCTCCACTGGCTTCCAGTCTGTTTCCGGACACAATTCAAAGTGCTGGCTATGACCTATAAAGCCCTACACGTTTGAGGTCCAGGTTATCTGAAAGACCGTATCCTCCCTTACGAGCCTGCCCGTGCGTTGAGATCTTCAGGGGAGGCCCTTCTCTCCATCCCACCACCATCACAGGCACGCCTGGCGGGAACGCGGGAGAGGGCCTTCTTGGTGGCTGCTTCAGTGCTCTGGAACTCCCTTCCCAGGGAAGCTAGACTGGCGCCCTCCTGGATGTGTTTCCTGAGGCACGCAAAAGCTTTCTTATTCTGGCAGGCCTTTGGAGAATCACGTGGACCTCCATCTATGTTTTAAGACTTTTAACTTTAAGATGTATTTTAAATGTTGAAACGTTTTAATATTGAAACCTAATTAATTATATTTTTAACTTTTGTATTTCTCTTATTTATAGCTTTTAACTGTATAGGTTTTAATTTTGTACAGCCGCCTTGAGGCCCAGCATTGGGCAAAAGGCAGGAGATAAATAAAGATGATGATGATGATGATGATGATGATGATGATGATGATGATTATTATTATTATTATTATAATAACAACTACTTTGGACATTCTGAAAAATCGGGAGCCGATGCTTTTTGTTGCGCTATAAACCATCGCCAGCTAACTGCGTGCCGATCAAAATTTTAAAAGGTAGAGGAGCAGAAAGTGGTAATAAACAGCAACAGTGTCCCTTCTGTGTGTGCTTAAGGTCAGGATGGTGTGTCCCAAGTTTGCATCTTGCTGTAGCTCAGCATTAAATGCGCGAAAACGGTACCTATCATCCCGATTCCAGCCACGAAAATCAACACGATCCCCAGCGGCAAGCCCACGACATAGTAGCCGACGGCGTTGAAGATGGCGCCAAGTTTTTGCTTCCCGGTGCCGCGCAAGACTCCACTGGTTGTGGCCTGCCAGGAGAGTAAAGGGTTCAGCTATCATCCAAGCAAAGTTCAGATTTAACTTAAGTCCAGCCCGTCTGGTGTCCTCTCTGTACGTTTGTCCAGACACCTTTTGCACCTTCTCTCCAGCCAGCGTAGAGATGTTTGGGAAGAGACACGGTGAGCAGGTGCGTGATGCAATTCTATGATCCATGTTCAAAAAACAGGTTCGACATTCTCACCTATTTTCAAGTTCTGTGTGTGCGTGTTTGTGAATATAAATAAACACCTCCAGTTCCAGATTTGTCAGAACTTGGCTCTGGTTGCTCATGGGTCAAGAACTCTGCACATTCTCAGACACCCCCAGCTCAGTTATTGAGATGTTCCGTAGGACATGTAACGGAAGGAAAAAAGCCCACCATTTCTGCCAGAAGAGATACTCACGCAAAGAGCTTCGAACAGGTGGAAGGCGATGTAAACCGGCATCACCCAGGCCACGAGTCCAATGACCTCTCTGTTTGGAGAAACAAAGAAAAGTTGTTATTCCAGGGCGCAACCTTTCTTTCTAGCCAGATAACTGGGCCAAATCCATGTCCTGGATGCTTAACCCCGTAGCGAACACGCCCATACTTCCCACTGGAGTTATCCAAAAACAGTCTTCTCAATGGCTGCCCTCCAAATATTTTGGACTACAGCTCCTATCAGCCCCAGCCAGCCTGACCAAGGGTCAGGAATGCTGGGAGTTCTTGTCCAACATATCTGGAGGGCACTAGGTTGGGGAAGGCTCCCCTATATCTGGTTCATAAGAATACAGAAATAACATTGTGGAACATTTATTAGTATTTTACATATTATTTCAGTTATATCCTGCCTTTTTTCCTCTTGCAAGGAGCTCAAGAGAGCTTACATGGTCCTCCTCTCCATTTTATCTTCACGGTTTCTTCATGATCTCATTGTTTTGTTTTATACTATTGTTAAGAAACAAAGGGGAGGGAGGATCCAGAAAGGAATGGTATCTATATTTTAAATAATACATAAAACAAGTACTCAATGCGCCAGCCAGCCACGCCCTCCTGTACGATACTCCATTCCATTCGCATTTTACGGCCACTGAAGACGTTTAGTCCTCGCTGGGCTGTTTTGGGTCCCCCCCACACACACACACACACATCTTAGGGTTGTGTGCTTACTTCCATAAACTTTGGTGTTCCCACAAGCTTACTGCTGTCTCCCTGCGGCTGCATGGATGGGTGCAGTTTTGTCAAAATAAGCAATGGCACGCACGGCCGGACATCAGAAATAGCGAGACTGAGAAAATACAGAGGTGACGGAAATGAAGGTCCTTTTGAATGCAGCACCACCCCTGTCGATGCTAAGTATCATCCACATCCCAAAAGAAAGTTACTCACTCGTCGCTGGTGAATACATAAGCCAGGATGTTCTTCGTAGGTATCAACACGATGCACATCAGGAGGAAAACACACACTGGCGGGGAAGAGAGAAGGGTTTTTAAAAAGGCGAGCGTATCCGAGGGATGTACGGGGATTTTGTTTCCGCTAGCAAAACACGCGAACCTGCCCCGTTCGAAGGCCTGAAAGCGAGCGTGTCCCCACGTCTGCCGAAAATATTCGTAAACTGTTGAATGCGATTTCCAGTTCGATTTGGGCAAAGTTCCTCTGGGGACAGAATCAGCCCCGCTTTCGCCTCTAGATGAACATTGCGCAAATAAGGAAAGCTGGGCCTAATTGGGGAGGTTTGCGGAAATCTGTTGGGCCGATGTTCGATTTACGCAGGACTCCTGTCCTCGCAGAGCAAACAGCAATTGCGAAGGGGAATTGGGCATGATACAAGCGGCAAGACGATGTTCAGAGAATCCTGGCTCGTTCGGCCGTCCCTAATGTCACCTCTGGATCAGTAACTAGTTGTTGTTGTTGTTATTATTATTATTATTACCATTCTTACTCAAAGCATTTTTATCCCACCGTTCAGCCAAAAAGGATAAATCAGCTTTCAGATAATCAGTAAAACAATCTCAGGCTTACAATCTGAGAAGGCACGACACACGAGGAAGAAGGGACGGGGAGAAAAGAGGGAAAAAATGCAAGAGCCCAACTCTTTGGAGTCTGTAGCCACAAAGAGGCCGGTTCTGGCGATACAGATATTTGTTGCCTCCACAATGGCAACTGGAGGGTTTGTTCAAAGTTATGGTGGGAAAGGGGTGTGTGTGGGAGAGGCTTAATGAAATCTTGCTCGCACACCCCTTGAGTTGCATCGGCCCCCGGGGGCTCCAGATTTTTTTCCGGGGATGTGTTTTCGTTGGCATGCCATGTACCTGTGCACAAAATGCCGACCACTGAAGACTTGCGGGCGGCCTCTGCGTCGCCAGCTCCTAAGGCGTTTCCCACCTGGACGGCGACAGCGGTGCTGATCCCGAACGGAATCTGGAAAGGCGCAAAGGATCGGGGCCAATGCGGCTGGGAGGAGACGGCTGAAAGCGTCTCCACCGCAGGGCCCGGCATGCGGCAAAGTATCCCTGACCCCCAAAAAACAATTTCCCGAGTTGCTCCGGTGGTGGGGAGTTCCCTCCCCCAAATAATAATCTGGGGCAAAACGTGGACGAAATTCTTACCATATAAGCCACCGTGGCCACTTCGTAAATAACGGATTGGGCCGACAACTCGACGACACTTAGGAGACCTAAGGAGTTGGGGGGTGAAAGGTGCCATTTAGAGGGGGGCTGGAGGATTCCCGCATGCACATCCCACGCTTCAGGCCACCTCTGTCTTCCTCAAGAGTAAGAGAGGGAAATCTGTGGGGTACGTCGGGGCACCCATGGGGGGACCGCAATTAAGGCCATGGGGGGGGGGCATGGGTTGTGAGCCGTCGCTTAAAAAACCTTTCCAAAACAGAGCGCACGCACAGGGCCATTTAATGTATTAAGGCAGGTTCCCCAAAGCTGGCTTTGGAGTACAACTTCCATTATCCGCCAGCTAGCTGCAAAACTGGCGAGAGAGTCAATGCTGCTGTTTTTCACTTCTGTTTTATTCTGGTTCTGGTAGTTTTTTGTCATATTTCACGACATTTCGACAGGGGTGGCGCCGTTTCCCAACCCTCTGCCCATCACACGTGTCGAGACTACAACTGCTATCGTCCCTGGCCATGCTCGCTGGGGACGATAGGAGTTGTAGTCCAGACCGTCTGGAGAGGGCTGTTGTACGATTTCGAGCTTTGTTTTACGGCTTCTGAGATCAGGAGGGTGTAGAGAAACAAAACGTATCGAGAGACGGATTGGGTTGGGGGCTGCAGTTGTGGTTCCGGAATGATTATGTCTTTTATCGCAATTGTTTTATCATTTTCATCGGTTTGAAATGGTTTTGGGTGCCATATTTTGGGAGACCGGCAAGGTATGAAATCAATTAATCAGTAAAAGATGGATTTGGCGGTTCTAATTTTATTGCCACACCCCCCAGAAGAGTGGGTGTGGCCTGGCTTTCTAGCTCCACCCATTTCCCGTGAGCTCTCCTCTCCCTTCTCCACTGACCTATCAGAAAACTTCCGATTTCAAAGGTCCACCATTCGATGCAGGTCATGAGCATGCTAGGGATGGCTAAGGCCATAAACACGTTCCATTCTTGGAGGCATTCAGTAGACCAGCCTGGGGCAGGGTGAGAAAAAACGAAAGAGGAGAATGCAGTCTGAAAGTCTGAAAAACTCATGTTTTGACAATCCAGAAAATGCAATTCCCTAAAGGCGTAATCCTATGTATGTTTAGACAGAAAAAAAAGTCCTACAACACCCAACAAAGTTGAAGGTCTTTTTCCTGTCTAAACATATGCAGGATTGTAGGACTTTTTTCTGTCTAAACATGCATAGGATTGTAGGACTTTTTTCTGTCTAACCATGCATAGGATTGTAGGACTTTTTTGTCTAACCATGCATAGGATTGTAGGACCTTTCCTGTCTAAACATGCACAGGATTGTAGGACATTTTTCTGTCTAAACTTGTGTAGGATTGTAGGACTTTTTCCTGTCTAAAAATGCATAGGATTGTAGGACTTTCTTGCATCTAAACATGCCTAGGATTTTGGCCCCAAATCTCAGATCTGGATATTTCTCCCATATCCACTTGCCCGTTCCTTGAAATCGACAGGATCCAAGCTTCTTATGTATTCTGTCGCCTGCACAAGTATATCTGACAGCAACCGGCGGGAGGGCCTTTTTGGTTGTGACACTTTGACTTGGGAATTCCCTCCCCGCTGTGGAGTGATAGGCGCCAATCCTGACGGGCTTTCAAACGTATTTATTTAACCCCACACCTGCCCAATTTCAATGCCTCACTTATTGTTCTTTTTTCAACAGTTTCTTCAATTTTAATTGCTGTTTTGATGGATTTTGTCCGCCTCCCAGAAATGATCAATGAAAGACGATATATAAATATGTTGTATCAATCAATAAAATCTGCCCAGAGCTAAAGGCTTGTTATGGGCAGAACTGAGAAGCGGGCATTGTTGCAGCTTGCAAGAATCAGATGGAACGTTTAAAAAGCAAATAAACAAATCTTTTACCTGCCCAAGTTTCGATGTGGAGCTTTTTCCACCTGATGTACAGGAAGAGAGCAATGGCTTGCGAATATTGAGCGATGGTGTTGGCCCAGGCAGAACCCCTAGAACGGGTCGCGGGAAAACAAAAATGTCACTTTGGCAGAAGTTTGTAACTTTGTTAGGAAAATGGAAAGCGTGCGCACAGAGAGAGGTTTTCCTTCCTCTCTTATAAAACTAGAACAGCCTTCCGCAAGCTGTTGTCCTCTGGATGTTTTGGACTTCAAGTCCCATCAGCCCCAGCCCACGTGACCAACGGACAGGAGTGCTGGGAGGTGTAGAAAGGGAAACTGAGATTTACAAAACGAAATATGCACATTTCCTTACGGACAAGCTGCCATTTTGGGCCCAGGCAGGGGAAGAGAAGGAAATGATTCTCAACGTATATCCATTTTGATTTCTTTTTAAAGATGTTGCTGTGCTGGCGAAGGGAAAAAACCGGACCGATTGCTCCCTCAAAATTTAGATATTCCCCCAGCGCTGCTGTTTGCTCACCTAACTCCCATGTGAAGCTCATAGAGGAAGACATAGTTGCCAACCAAATTGACAATATTCGCTGCAATGCCGCAGAGAACCTCCGGCCAAATAATCCTCTGAAAGGAAATATTGGTTTTAGGGTGGAGTCATATAAAAAAAGTCGTGGAGTTGTAGGGCTTTTTTCTGTTTAAACATGCATAGGATTGTAAGATGTTTTTTCTGCTTAAACATGCATAGGATTGTAGGATGTTTTTCTGTTTAAACATGCATAGGATTGTAAGATGTTTTTTCTGCTTAAACATGCATAGGATTGTAGGATGTTTTTCTGTTTAAACATGCATAGGATTGTAGGTTGTTTTCTGTCTAAACATGCATAGGATTGTACGACTTTTTCCTGTCTAAACATGCATAGAGTTGCGCCCTGAAGCATTTTTACTGTTGTAAGCCGCCTTGGGAGGGCTAATGCCTGAAGGTGGCCTAGAGCAATATTTTAAATAAATACATAATTTAAGCTTTGGAAGGCTGAGCCATGCTATTGAGAAATAATTCTAGGCCAGGTTTGTAGAGGGATAACCGTGTTAGCGTGTTCTGTGCCCAGAGGTCAGTAAGCCCTAATTCACTTAGAGCACAATCCTAGGCTTGCTTAGGGCGCAACTTGATTAGAGCACCATCCTATGCATGTTTATGTTAGATGTGATCAGCGTCGAGTGTGCAAGAAATTCAGCCTGTCCTCAGGGAGGAGTGCAGCAGAGAATCAGATAGTTAATCAGTTAGAGACATGTTTATACTATGTTCTTTTATTTTGACCAGTCAGCATCTCTTTAACTGAAGATTCCAGGTGTGTCCCATAATGCAATTCTCAGGCTTGCTTCCTGGTTCTAACTGTGCTCTCTCTGACAGTTATGCTTTCTTTTTGTTCTAAGAATAAAGATTCGGGTTTTTTGTGTTCTCTACTATTAAAGAATTGTCTCTAGCAATCTTTAAGAACACACAAATTCTGACTTCTGCTAACAGTTTAGGCAGACAAAAGTCCTACAATTCCCAGCATGCCCCAGCCAGCGTGGCTGGCTGGGGCATGCTGGGAGTTGTAGGACTCCCCCCCCCCCCCCCCGGTCTAGACATGCATAACACCTCTGATTTTCTTCATATATACCAGCCTGAGGGACTTATCTTGGATAGGTTCTCGGGGGCCTCATTCCGGCGGTGGGCGGCGGCAAAAGCAAAAGGGGTGGAGTCAAAGGGGAAAAGGGGGCCGGGCCAAAATACCTGCCAATTTTCACTGAAAGCTCTTAATGCCCAGAACTAAATCTTAGAGGGATTTCAACCACTTAGAATGAGGGGTAGGGACCTTGCACAAAAGTTGGGGAAACCCCCCAAAATTGGTGATTGGGGAGAAAGGGGGCATGGCTGGGGAAAGGCGGTGTGGCCAGTTCCCGGACCTGACATTTCCACCCAAAAAAGGTGAAGGGAAGCATCTCCTTACCTGGTTCTGCAAATACCTCGTCTGAATTTGATAAATAAATGCCGCCTACAGAAAAAAGAAGGCGTTAGAGGTAGAACCTGTACTCAGATGGAAGCAAATGCATGACTACACAGCTATTCCCTTTATATTTTCTGGGCTCCTTCCTTCAGAACCGACCGATTGATTCGATTTGCTTGGTGCCCTGCATTTCTACCGAGAAAAACTGCACTCAAGCCGGCTTAGGGTCATCAATAAAACGAGATCAAAACGGTAATGAAACGAATGCTTTTGAGCACAGTTAAAAAGAGAACAGCAGCAGAATAAAAAGGCATAGATCGCTCCTACGTGCTTAACGGGCAGCCATTCAACTGGTGTAGTTTCTGCACTGCCAGACACAGGCAGTGAAATTGGAAAGCTTTTCCTGTTGGATTTCAGCCTGCCGCACGTGCCTGGGGGCGCCTAAAGGCACAGGGACTCCATTGGGAATCAAAACAGGAGCAAACCCTGTTTGGGTCTTTTAATAGATCTTTTAATTTGGGCCTTTTAATTCGTGCTTTTGAATAGACTATTTAATTCGTGCCTTTTAACGGATCCAGTAGAGATAGAAGAAAATTCCCAAACGCTTACCGGAAGTGCCGGGATGAAGATCATGACATAGACCTGCGTCAGCCTGTCCGGAGAAAATGGGAGGGAAGGAAGCCCCAAATCAACATTTTGGCCGGCACAAACGCCCCCTGAAACATGTTTTCTGACAGTACTGAAATATACGTTTTTTGGGGATAAAAAAAGGCATTGTTACAAAGAAAAGCAAAACATGTCGTGTCCCATCCCAGTGGGCAGTGTGGAAGGTTCTGGAAATGGTGATTTAGCCATTTTTTTCCTGTCCCCTTCCGGAACCTTCTGCCATGTTTTTTCCTAGCATGTCGTAGTGGGCAAATAGTATTGCAGAATCTTCGAGCCAGAAATTAAACTCAAAGGATTGCTAGTCAAGGGCGATCTCATTCACTGCAGTGGTGGTGGCAGAGGAGGGGTCACCGGGGGCGGAGCCACCCCACACTGCTCCCTGATTGATGTGAACCCGGCAGCCCCTGTCCTCAGGGTTACAATCTAAAAAAAAAGGCATGACACAAGAGGAAACAGGGATGGGCAGGGAAGAGGAAAACAAGAAAACCAGGCGCCCGCCCTTAAGGGGTTGCGGTTCTTGCAATGGCCAGCCGTCACGCAACCGGATGTGACGGGCATCTCACTCTCCTGTTCTCACCTGGAGACATCTGGGTTCTGTCGGATGAGCAAGAGGATTTGTTCCGTGTTGATGAAGACAGCCCAACAGGGGAAACAGGACAGCATCAGGATGAGGAATCCCCGTTGCAGGATGGTGCCCACGCGCTTCATGTTCTTCCCTCCATAGGTCTGGGAAAAGAAGGCAGGTTTAAACCCTCCAGCTGTCAACACCGAGGTACCTCACGATAGAGGGAGCCTTATTAAAAACAGCCGGCTGTTCCTTATATGGCTCAGGACGGCGACACCTGACGGAGCGCCTTTCCTGACACAAACCTACGGATCAACGCCCAAGGCCTTCATTGGAGCGCCTCCTCCGAATCAGGCTCGGAAGGTGGCAACAAGGGACGGGGCCTTTTCGGTGGTGCCCCCCCCCCATTGTGGAATTATCTCCTCACTAAGGCCCGCCTGGCGCCAATATCTCCTCAACATCTGACGGTGTCGGATGAAGCATTCATAGCAATTGCTTTTATCAGGCCCGGTATCTTCCTGTCATCGTTCTAGCTGCTTAAATTGTTTTTAAAATTTTCTACGTTACAGACTTGATATGATGTATATTTTATTATCTCCTGTTTGTGGTTTGTAATTTTTTTGTGAACCGCCCAGAGAGCTTCGGCTGTTGGGCGGCACAGAAATAAAATAACAATGTTCTACACCGTTCTCGAAAGAGAGGGAGTCGTGACTCTACTCGCTCCATCCACCAATTGTGCTGAGAAAGCGAATAATCTCTGCCTGTCTAGAACAGTGTTTTGGACTACAACTCCCAGCAGTCTCAGCTAGCAGGGCCAATGGGCAGGGACAAAGTAGAAGGATTGTTGCGTTGCATGATCTGTCAGGGCTTTCAGTACCCAATAAATGCAGAGCGAGTTCACATTCGCCCCAAATTGTG
The DNA here is from genome assembly GCA_029215795.1 of Anniella stebbinsi. Classification (NCBI taxonomy): domain Eukaryota; kingdom Metazoa; phylum Chordata; class Lepidosauria; order Squamata; family Anniellidae; genus Anniella; species Anniella stebbinsi. The sequence continues at coordinate 16,697,093 of JARDYH010000009.1, forward strand.
GCCCAATGGGCGGAGCAATGCCAGCCGCTGCTACTCACCTGGGATATTAACGTATCACAAGCCGAAGACAACCCGAAGCCAACGGAGATGCCGGTCACATTTATTACCTAGGAACCATCACAGAGAGAGAGAACATAAAACATCAAGGTTGCAAAATATCAGTGCTGGAAGATTACCCCAACCTGCCACCCTCCAGATATTTTGGATCGCAAGCCCCACCATTCCCAGCCAGCATGGACTTGCACTCCAACATATCTGGAGGGTGGCAGGTTTTGCCAAGCCAGGAAAGAGCATCCCAATGCAAAGGTAGGCAGCTCATTGTCCCTTGGATACTTTGGACAACAAGTCCCAGAAGCCCCAGCCAGCATGGCCAGGGATGATGTGAGCCACAGTCAAAAACATCTGGAGGGTATCAGGTTGCTGGTCTCTGTTTTTCTATCTGACCGTCTGAGCAGGGCTTGAGGCTGCAGCCGTTATAGAAGAATACCTGATCTGGCTGGGATCATGAGCTGCAGTACCCTTTTCTGGCCATTACCTGGGCGGTGCTGTAGAGCAGCAAAGCCCAGAGCCAGTGCCAAGGACCCCCGTTCGAGGCTTTCAGCACCTGACACCGCAGCTTGTTTCTGGCCCTGCTTTAGACATTCTGGAGCGAGAGGTTCCAAAAACTGGCTTCATTTCCATCCAGAGGCGCCCGCCTTCAAGGATGAACAGAAGCAAGCATTTGCCATTTCTCACAGTCTAACCCGGGACCGAGAAAAGCCCACAAACCGGCTTCCCAAGTCACACAAACCCTTTGACTCCTGGGTAGTAAAATAGGTGGCGTCCGTTCACCCAAGGCGAACCTACAGCAGCACCAGGTGACCCCCAAATCCCAGATTCTGCGTTTCCGATTGAGACGGATTTCGCTGAGCCATCCCCAAAGATAAAACTGACAGTAAACGTGGAACCAGAGGTGAAAGAGGTGAGGTTCAAGCTCAGCTTTCTGTCCCCGTTTATCCAAACACCACTTTCCGCCCACCTCAAAAACCTACATTTCCCATGGAGATCCTGTTAACCCCCCCCCCCCTTCGGTTCAACCTCGCCAGATTTTCCTGCCGACCGCAGCGGTGTCCAATAATGCTCAGCTGCGTTCCCATTTCAGAAGTTTCAGACATATTATCTGGACTTCATGAAAGGACTGCTCATTTTATTGCTGCCTTTCACATGTTTCTGATACCCTACTCATAAAGGAAAAAGGGGGAATCGAGGTACGCTCTCCTCTTCCACCAAAAAATGAGCGAAAGAGCGACAGTTACAACCCTTCCCACCGCTGTTGGGATCTGTGTGAGTCATAATTCGGGGAGGGGACGTCTCCCGGTTGAATGTGGACTCATCCAGAGATCCAACGGGGAACCTCCTCTCAGGGCAGGAGGTGTCAAAGAAAAACCCACGGTGACTCCGCACTCACCGCGATTGCAAGGGTGACGGACGCCAGCTCGACTTTACCGAGATGGCCGCAGAATATTGTGCTGACGACATGGATCATGAACACCAGGAGTTGGATGAGCGTCTGGGGTAAAGAGAAGAAGGGAAAAAATGCCAGGAAATGTGAAGATATGTAATCCTCGAACTCGCTGCCTTGATTGGGCTGGAGAGGTTATGCGGAACCAGAGTGGATCCCGGAACACTGGAGTCATGCAATTTGAGACTTAGAACGGACATCCTTCCCCAAATCACTTCAACACCCACCAGCTACAGCCAGTTTGGCCGATGGTCAGGAACATTTGTCGTCCCAAACACCTGTAAGGCCAAATAAAACACCATTTGACTCGGTGCCTCCGGCTCTGCCCAGTGGCACAGAGGACCTACCTTTGGAGTGAAAGAGCTTTGCTAAACCTGAGTGGCTCCCCACCTTAGGTCTTGCAAGCATCACTTAAAGTTGAGCTCTGTTGCAGGGCTCCCCGGATGCTGCCTCTAGGGCAAATTGAAGCAATCGCAACCACAACGTCGAGACGGACCGGGACAAAGGGAAAAGCTGGCCTATAACGGACATTTCAAAGTGGAAAGGGATGGCCAGTTGCGATGTCCCAATCCATCAATAATTTCCCTCTTTGGCATATCGTGAGAGGCAGTGTGGTGTAGTGGTTAGAGTGCCGGATTGGGACTCGGGAGATCCGGGTTCCGGTCCTACTCAGCCACGAAGCTCACTGGGTGGCTTTGGGACTGTCGCTGGCTCTCAGCCTAACCTACCTCGCAGGGTCATTGTGAGGATAAAACGGCGAGGAGGAGGATCGCGTATGGGCTATACATGCGGCGAACAAATAAAGAAATAAACGGTGTGAGTCTCACCAGCGGACCGGCCAGTAACAAGATCTTCTTCGCCTCCTCCCAGAAGTTGGAAGGAAAGAGCCGGCATAATTTCCTGCAGCCATGCGGCACAGGAGCCGGCGGATCGCCGAGGGGGGGCTTCTCATTGACGGGGGTTTCCAGGTCCATAAGTGGAAGAGGACCCTCTCTCTCTCTCTCTGTCTCTCTTTTTTCTTGGGGGTGGGATGGGGAAATCAGGATCAAGCCAGATTTCTCCGTCTGACCCGAGAGGGCACCTGTAGAACCGCCGCCGGACTGATTCCAGCCCAGTCTGGATAAACGTGTCCTCTCTCTTCACAATTTTGGGCAAAGGGCGAGGATTAAAGTCTCTCCAGGACCAATAAATGGCAAGGCGGGACAGCTGCCTCGCACGGCCGTCCGGCAGGGGGTTGGCGGAGAGGCCTGGGACACGTCCAAGACAAGCGTCAGAAGGTCAAGATGCTTTGCGAACTTGCCTGCAAGAGCTGTAACCCAATATAGGAGGAAGGGGGGGGCGTCTCCTCACTGCACTGCCTCACAAGGCCAGGAGCTCCGAGCAGAATTTGGAGCAAGTTGCTAGACCTCATAGCTGTGGATATGTGGGTCCCGCTAGTTAGAATGTCCAAAGCTGCACGTTGGATTTTTTTTTTTTTTAATGTTGCCTTTGACTCAATTTTGATGTTTTGTCAACTGTCCAGAGGACCCCGTTGATGGGGCAAAGCAGCCAATATTCTTTCCCTCTTCAAGCTGTAGATTGTAAACTCCTTGGGGCAGGGGCCCATGACACCTTGTACCGTGCATACTGTGGGCACGACATACGCAATGAAGAATAGGTCCATTTTGGGACTACGAAGCAATTTCATGGATATTCACGCTTGAGAAAGATGCGGAAAATAATCAAGGGCCACCTAAAAGTATACTGTTAAAAGCACTTAAAAAAACCAGACAACAGGACACCTCCCCCATGATGGTTGGGGTGATGCAGATTGCAATATAACCCCCACCCCCAAAAGAGCAGACCTGGAGCGGAAAGAAACGATAAGAGGAAGTGGACCTGCTGAAAGACCACCTAATTTTTTTCTTCTCCCCTCCTCATCTCTGTTCCTCGCATGTCATGCCTTTTTTTTAGATCGCAGGGGCTGTCCGTTTGACCAGCTGCATGGACACCTTTTGGGGCTGAGGAGCGGGGTAAAAATGCTTCAAATCAATCAAGCCATAAGCCGTTACGTAAAGCCGACAGGATCATCCCAGATGAATGTGCTTCTTGACCTAGATGGGTTAATGAATGGCCAAACTTGAGGGAATTAATGAAGGCCAAAGGTAGCCTTTTGACACCTACCTGTTCTAGAGGCACGATAAAATCCAAATTCCAAGGCCCCCGCTCGGATTCACGGACCTCTTTGCTGTCCATGCCTCCAGCGCCTGGCCACGAAGGGCTTTTCAAAGCTCTGATGCGTGAATTACTTTTTAGTCGCGTTCGCTTTACTATCCAGCCATCTTTCTAGAGGTGGACATGTTGGACACGTTTCTTGCCGTTACTCGACGCACAAAATCCGCACGGACTTTCCCCTTCTTGTCTTGTCTGCCACCTGCGGAGGGTAATTGAATTTAATCTGGGGCAAACCGTTTCATTGGGATGTCCCTTACTCCTAAACTCGGGGAGGGGTTTCTCTGAAAACTTCGACGTATCAATGTGGGAAGGGGGGATCACAATTGTGTCTGTATCTGGAGGACAAGGCATTGTTTGGGGTCACAAAGTCAGCAAAAGTATGGATACATACCTGATCTCCAATATTAAATTGCGGTGTTTTTTTTAATGGGCTCTCAGTATGAACTCTGCCTTTTGAGATCGCCCCAGTCTCCCCCTCTCCTAATCCGAACTGTAATGCAGGGGTGCCCAAAGTCAGGCCCGTGGGTGGTTTCTGGCCCTCCGAGGGTTCCAAGATGGCCCCGCCTGTTCCCTAGCTCTGCCCCCAATCATTGGGTGGCATCCTTAGCCGCACCTCTCCTAAGGCTCAGCCGCTGGCAGTCAATAGCATATTTGAAGCTGAAATAACCTGGCCTCTTGCTTCTGGACACACCCGCCACTTGAACGTGGCCCCCGGAACTTCTCCGAAACGGAATTCGCACCTCGGACCGAAAGCGGTCCGAAGATGTCGGTCCAAATCCTTCTGCCTCTTTCCAGTTTTCTGAGTCGGTGACATCATGGGGGTAGTTCCCAGGGTGATTGCGATCCATCAGCAAGAGCTTTAAACGCCCCATCCTTTCACATGGCCCTCGCACCCCGCCCGAGATCATACTTTTGAAACAAAGAAAGCCTGTGGCATCCCGGAGTGCTTTAGTGTGTGTTTAAGGACGGCGAGTTCCATTCATGCTGCAACCCTACTGAAAACAAAATTCCTGGGCTCAGACGTCTTTCCTTCTAAATGTATTTCTTTTGCACCTCGTTCCAGTTGATGGATTTTGGGATTCCAAAAACACCCCCCCCCAAAAAAAAGTAGATCCTGCGAATGTGGCTTTCTGCCCACTTCCAGATGTACAAGATTATTCGGTATGGATTTTCTGTCCCCCTCCTTTTGATTCCAGTCTCGCAATCTGGGGATACGTTTGGAGATTTGAGCAGGGGGTTGGACTCGATGGCCTTACAGGCCCCTTCCAGATCTACTGTTCTATGATTCTATGATTTTCGGGGAAGTGAAGTGATGCACACTGCAATCCCAGAAGTGGAGGCCCGTAAGAGCGTGAAATCCAGAGTCTATGATTACCTAGCTACGCCTCTGTTAGCAACAGCAGCGCCAAGCCGTGAATTTATCTGCTGCAGTCGCCGTGAATCTCAGCGCAGTGAGAATGGGGGGGAGGGGCAGTTTAAGAATATGTTCGGAAACCAAGAGCTGCATCTATCGAATGGCGGAGACGCCGACTGCACCGTGTTTGCAAGGAAGGGATTTGATTTTCATATTCGGCGGGTTCCCAGTGTTGGACACATTCTAGAAACTTCTCTGCCAGGATCTAGGGGCTGGAGCATCACCTCTGGGAGAAAAGCCTGCAACATCCCTGTCAGAAAGTACACTTATAAGAACTTTGAAACTAAGAACGGTTGCCTGAATTTTTTCCCTCTTCCCTCCTCCTCACTTTTCCTTTCGCGTTGTGTTAAAAAAAAAAGTTTGAAAGTCAGAAGGCAGCAGGGATGGTCTCAATATTTGTCTTTGGAAGTGGCTCCAGGAACTTGCATTTGGCGGAGGAGCGGGTTAAAAACTAAACGCTGTAATTCAATACATAATTTTTAAACATCTGTATCTACGTGACGCGAAGGGAAGAGAAATAAGCCGGCTCGGGGGACGAAAGAGCAGGAAATCTGTCCATGCCTGGCTGCAAAATGATGCCGGCAAATGTTTGCGAGTCAAATGCAACGAGCAAAAAAAGAAATCTCCCCAGTTGGTAACCCTGACCTTTGGGGGCAGGTTTGTGAACACACATTGTATCCGACTTGCGTTATTTCACTAAGATTGGCCTCTCTTGTCTGTGGGAGAGACGATGTATTCACCAAGTTTCGGGGGGGGGGGCAACTTGGTGAATACATGTGCTGCTATCTCATGTACTGCCGGGGGAGGGGGGGTCTGAACTCTTTCCAGGGGTTTTTGGGGCCAAAATACCCAAACCACCAACCCATCATAGCTTAAAGCTCTTACTTCTGCATCCCCAATGTACTGTATGCCATTTTGAGGGGCCAGATGGCAGGAAAACAGGGGTGAACATGTAAATAGCATTAATGCATTAAATAGCCACTTCAACACCCCCCCCCCCCAAAAAAAAACTCCCATTGATTTAAATGAGAGAGGTTGGAATGTTGAAATCAACAGGGCTTTAAAAGTTGGCTTGGAGCATGGCCCAAATTCTTACGCAATCCGATAGACTATTAGACAGTTCCAACCCTGGGCACATTTATTTCTGCTTTGTGAAGCTCACTGTGAAGAAATGCCGTATATATAACGGTGATTGTTATGTAATGTTTACTTTGTGCGGCCTCTGTGATGGGTATCTAAGCAGGTTTGAGGCCTTGTTTTGTTACTGGCCTGTGTAACAATTACTGAGTGACATTCTGATAAGGGGACAGAGAGAGAGAGAGAGAGATGCTTTGAATATTGTTAGGTGGGACCTGGATCAGGTAAATGTGGTGTAGAGGCAGTGTGGTGTAGTGGTTAGAGTGTTGGACTGGGACTTGGGAGACCCAGGTTTCGAGTCCCCTCTGGGCCAGGAAACTCACTGGGGAATGTTGGCTGGTCCTGGATTCTCAGCCTAACCTACCTCAAAGGGTTGTTGAGGAGAGGAGGATCAGGTTCTATGCAAGGGGGAAAAAGGTGGGATATAAATGAAATAATAAAATAAATGAACAATAAACCTTACTAAGAATAATGAAATGACACCAATAACAATATGGACCATGTTGTCATCAGGAATATTATAGTGTCAACATTAACAATAACGCAAGCAATGTTTTGGTTTTCATGGGCTAAAAAGGAATAAACTTCAACAGAACTATAGTAACAATAAAAGTAGTACTAGCAATAATAATAATAATAATAATAATGACAATATCATCATAAACATAATGACGTAATAATAAAAATAATATTACTTGTAGTGGTCTGTGACTCCAAGAAACAATTCATTCAAAAGTAATATTAGTGGTAATAAAATAATAGTAATATAATGATGATGTAATAATAAAATTAATACCAATGGTAATACAATAATGGTAAAAACAATAAAATGTAATAATACATCCACACCAACATCCAGAAAGCAGTCATACTTAAAACATAACTCAATCGTCAGGAAATTCCTGGATCTGTAAATGATAGCATGGCCTGGCAAAGCCAGTCATGTCCCTCTAGAAAAACCGCCACTAGCGAGAAAGAGATAAACAATATTAATAATAGCCAGCACATGGTAAGAGTCAAAGGAGACAGTTTAAAGTGTTGGCTTTTGATAGGATCAGTCTCCCTTTCCGCCCTGAATCTCATCAGCCTCCCCTCTAACCCACCTCACAGGGTTGTTGTTGTGACTTCCTGGACTCGGAGCTCAGGTCCCCTTGGAGCGGGGAAGCCGCGTGGCTTTCCAGGTGGGGAGTGTGTGTGCGGACCCCATTTCCCATCAGCCCCAGCCAGCCTGGCCCATGGCGGGGGACGATGGGAGTTGAGGTCCCACAAAGTTCTAGCGGGCGCGTGCGCAAAGCTGCCGGAGCGCAAAGCTCTGGCCGCGGCACGTGTGCTTGGAGGGGGGGGGGCGCAGGGGGTGTCCCCTCCATCCCTCCCCTCCCGGGGGGCCCCCCAACGGGGCGCGTCACCGGCCGCTCCGCCCAATGGGGCAGGGGATTCCCGGCGCGAGGCCGCGCCCCCCCCCTCGCCGCTCAGCCTCCTGCCCGGACACGTGGGCGCCCTCCTGGCCGGCGGGACGGGGCGGCCGTTGGGCGGCAAGCGGACGGGCGGGCAAGCGGGCGGCTGGCTGGGCCCGGCTCCCCATGAGAAGGCGGGAGGCGCAGTCTCGCACGCTGTGCACCGCCGACGCCCTGATGAGGCCGGAGCCCGCCGGGGGAAAAGAGGCCCGGGAGGCCAGCCCCGCCGAGGACGCCCCGCCGCCACCGCCGCCGCCACCACCGCCCGCCCCGTGGGACCGCTGCGCCCGGAGGCTCCGGCGCCTTCTGCCCGTCGGCGCCGCGCGGGAGGCCCGGGAGCTCGTCTGGATCGGCGGCCCCGTGGTGAGGAAGAGGAGGAAGGAGGGAAGGCAGGAGGGGGCGAGAGAGGGAGATCGGGGGGTCTCTTGGATCCCCACCCCGCCGGGATGGAGCTCGCCGGCTGTTCCTGGGCAGCGAGCACCTGGTTGCGCTTTCTCAGCCTGGTCTACCTTGCGGGGTTGGTGTTCACTGCCTTTAAAAATAAAATGCCGATCATATGCAGGCCAGGGCAGGGGGCAAGCTCTCCTCCTCCAGATCGGGTCGGATCCCAAACCCCATCAACCCGGCCAACGGGAGCCCTCGTCCGACAAGACTTGGAAGGCCGCCGGCTCCCGACCCTTGTAGGGCCAGGACAGCTGGGAATGAGGGGGGTTGTGATCCAGTGCATCCGGTGGGCCCCAGTTATACGTTAGTTCTTAATGAAACAATACAAAGCCACCCACCCACCCCGTTCTTGCCCCGTACTAAGAAAGCCAGCAACTTGGGAGAAGGGAGGCAAGATTTCAAGATCAAGGGATGGAAGGAAGGTGGCCATGAAAACATCACACACACACCCTGGCCTAATCCACCCCCCAGTTTAAACCCCACTAGGAAGTTTAACAAACCAAATATGACAAAATTCTTTTTATAGTGAGTTCCAGGTCTTAATAATGTAGCAACGCCTTCCCAAACCAAAACTATCTTGTCCTTGCTCAGGGAAGGACTTCACCCCACCCCACGCCCAATCTCCATGGGCTGATAAGGGGATGATGCTGGCGGAACAAAGTTCCGAGCATAGCGCGACTCAAAGTTCCCATTCTAAGCCTCTTTATGGCTTGCGGGAAGCTAAGTACACATTTGTTGTCGAATGGGGTGTTGTGGGCATGTCGCAAAACCCCACTGGCAGAAATCCGACATGCACGCAAATCCGTGCACGGAGGAAGCCAAACGTTCTCTCTGGACGAATGGGTCGGGCTAGCTGGTTTCGACAAGGGCCGCCTTTTTCGCTCCTTTATTCCCAGATGTCTGCTAAAATAAAGACACCAACATGCCTGTCTTTTTAACATTATTATAATAACTTTTTTATTTTTACTGTGGTTTAAGTTTTGTGCTTTCAATTGTGCTTTGCGGTTTTAATTTTCGTGAACTGCCCGGAGAGCTTCGGCTGTTGGGCGGTATAGAAATGCACTCAATAAATAAATATTGATAATAATCAGTACTAATAATAATTAGTAATAAAATCCCCCCAGTTTTGCAATCTGAAAATCATCGACTGCTTTACGCTTTGGAGAAATTTCAAGCTGCCTTCCATGCTCTCAAATGCCCTATAATTTTGGACATCATAGATTTGGCTGTTTCCACCTGAACCCTTGGAGGCCTTCTGTACATCCTGCTGTGGTTTCCCAAATTGCCACCCCATTAAATTGAGTCGCCCTGGTATTCTAGCTTCCACATCCCAATCGAACTCCCGACAAAAACAAAAAAGATAATTCACCCGTTCTTTGAAATATACCCTGTGATGTTTAAATTCCTGGCACTGATTTGATAAATGCAGTTCCCCCATTTGGACTGCCGTTCCCAGCATCCCCCAGCTAGCATGGCCAATGTGCCTTCTAGTTCAGTTCTCCGGGGGCTCAGATAGGGGCGTGGATGCCGGCAATCGAACCCAGGTCCTTTTGCGGTCCAAACGGCTTCTGCCCCTGAGCCCTTGGTCCAAATCGCGAAGCCGCTGGATGCTCCTATACCGAGCTGATCTGAAGTTTGCATTTGCTGGCTGCCTGACTGTGTCCGTGCAGGAGCGAGGGGACGATCCGTTTCTCCGAACCGAAACAATCTGGTCTTTTGTTGATTGTTCTCCTTGGACCGGTCTTCTGTTCATTGTCCCTCTTGAGACCATCTGACATAAGGTTCAGAAGTTGGCCGGATAACACGGCCTCTTGAAAACATTCCAGAATATCACTCCTGGGACGAGATCTTGTGATTTTGCGGCCTGAGTTCGAGGGAGAGGACATGACTCGTGCCTTGCGTACAAAAAAGTCCTGGATCCGAGCCCAGTTTTGAAAGGAATTTCGAGTAACAGGGCCAGGGGGTTCTAGCCCAACACAAGGGATAATGGGAGATGTAGTCCTTGGACGGGAACCTTCATAGCATAGCACCACCCAGGTGTTTGGGAATACAACTCCTAGCACTCCTGACTGTCAACCATGCTGGCTTGGACAGACGGGCGTTGAAGTCCATCTGGAGGCCACCAGGTTGAAGAAAGTTTGGAGTGGGGAACCTTTGCTCTGTTGCATGTTTCAGAATTCAGTACCCTCACTCTGTTGCATGTTTTAGCAAACAATATCATTGTATTTTCAAGTTTTAAAAATCACTTCTTTTGGGGTGAATCCACTCCACCTCTGCCGAATCCATGTATTTGTAGAGAGTGGTTCATGTGAACCCCTTTTTTGCTACCTCGTAGGCACATAATGAAATACTTCTGTTGTTCCTCTTCATCATCTCTGCCAGGATCCTTGTTATGGTGAAATATCCTAGCCCTAAAGGGGATTATTCATGAATCTTTGGGGTGGGAGGTTTTCTAAGCTGTACTTGTCGACGCCTGTCCTAGCTTTTCTTGGACTTCTTCCCCCGCACCCTCCACCCCACCCCCCACCCCGGTACCAAAAACACCCGTTTGAAGGCGTCAGTTCCAGGCATTGAGAGCCAACTCAAACCTTGTAGGCCCAAAACACACAGGAAGACAACTTTCCTGGCTCAGACCGCAAGCAGGGAATGAAATCCCTGAAAACGCCCCATGCATTGGAAAACACACACACATCTATCTATCTATCTATCTATCTCCCCATTTGTGGAAAGCTAGCTTTTGCTAGCTAAGTGTTTACAATGCGATGTCAGATGCGGATAGTCAGTTGATCCTCTGCATACAAAGAACGATCTAATTTCTCCAAGTATGGATTCTGGTGGAACTCTCATGACTGCAAAAAGACACGGGCATTTCCCGCTGAAATCTCCGACGCCAGAGGGGTAGCTCAAATGAGATTTCTAATCCTCGAAGGCAGGGTTTTTCTGGCTCTCCGCAACTGGCAAAACCGGAATGAATTCACAGGAAGGGAAGTAGAAATGGCAGAATTATGGGAAATGAGAGGGGCGAGGCGAAATGGCATCGTTGATGCCGCATTCAGTTTTACTTGCTGTGGGGTTCGGATTCGTGTGGCGTGACCTTTTAATCCCTTTAAGGCAGAGGTCAGGCAATCCTGAGTAGGGTCTGGCTGTCATGTCCTTGAGATGCTTGCTTTCCGCTTGTGGGGGTTTGAATTTCTTTCCATGGGAGGGCAGAGGGTTTGGATTTGCGTCGGCAGGCATAAGTGGTCCACTCCAGCCTTCCTATGTGCCTTTTTAACCCCCTGCATGTTTGAATGACTGCGCTTTCAGTGAGTGGATCTTTTTAGTGGATCCTTCGCCACTGGGATCCATCCCGCCTTTTTGCCACAACCATAGATCGTGCGGCCGCCACGTCCCCCCTGTCCCATGTTGCATTTACCGGCAGCGCAGGAGGCACATGGAAGTCCGAGTCTGAGGCCGTGGATGCCTCCTTTTCGGATGCGACTAGCCACAACCGGCGGGGTGGGATGGGGGCGGTGTTGTGGCGGCAAGCTGCTCACTCCAAGCCTCTCTTCCTTAGTTCGTGGCCCAGCTTTTGGGCTTCCTGATCAGCGTGGTGAGCTCCATCTTCTGCGGCCACCTGGGCAAAGCTGAGCTGGATGCTGTCACCTTGGCTGTGTCGGTACGTACGAACCTTCCTGCCACCGAGTTATGGCCCACCTTCTGAGAGTACCGGGGGGGCGGGATTTAGCTTCAAATTTCATTCCCCCCCCCCCCCGGCTCATCTTGCGGATGCTGGAAGTTGTAGTCCATCCCCATCCAGAGGGGGCTGGGTTGGGGGAGGCTGGATTCACCCAGAATTCTTGACCACTGGCTGTGCCGGCTGTGCCGGCTGGGGTTGATGGGAATTGAAGTCCAAAGCATCTGGAGGGCAACCAAGTTGGAGAAAGCTCTCCTACAGACAGAGTGGCTGACAAGCTTTAAAAAATAAATATATGAATGGTTATGTTTGGATCCATTCACCTCCGACAGCCTTGGGCTCTGTCAAAATGTGTAAGAATTCCCGTCTCCACCCTGCGTCTGCAGTCCCCCCCCCCCCCCCGCCCTTACCAGCTGCTCTGCATCCAGAGCCTTTAGTCGGGCCTGGTCCGAGCAGATCCCTCTGAAAAAAAATCCCACCGCTGCCCCTGAAAGGCCGGAATCATTATCCTCACACCGATCACTTTGTCTCCGTCTCTCTCTTGCTCCCTCCAGGTTGTTAACGTGATCGGCATTTCGGTGGGATCCGGTTTGGCGTCGGTCTGCGACACCCTCATGTCTCAGGTACCACGGCCTCCCCCCCCTCCCCCCCCCCCGGAGCATGGCTGGAGGGTTTCGTCCGTTTGAATTAGCACCACTAGAACGGATTTTTCCCGCAACAAGTCCGAGTCTGTCAGTGAGCGGACGACGGGCCGAAAGACGCCTGACGATCCACAAAACGCAGGCGGAGTGGATTTACCCCGATCCGTAGATCCCTGTATTGGGGATGATGGGAGAGTTTTGTACAGCGTGGTTATTTTCCTCCCTCCCGTACGAGCGCCTAGCGGCCACGTTTGACAGGTTGTTTACAGGGCCGGTCTGCTTTTGTTTCGGCCAGACGTACGGCAGTAAGAACGTGAAACGAGTCGGGACCATCCTGCAACGCGGGATCCTCATCCTGTTGCTCTTCTGCTTTCCTTGCTGGGCCCTCTTTATCAACACCGAGCGGATTCTGCTGCTTTGCAGGCAAGACCCAGAGGTTTCCAGGTTAGTCATGGCATGTTCTATTGGTGCTTTCCTTGCATGTTTTATCCCTGCATGTTTTATCGGTGCTTTCCCTGTGCATATACGCACACTCACGGCACACCTTGGGGACTCTCTGTTCCATCTTTGGCAGCGTTTGCAGAGAGACATCCACCCCCCCACTTCGCCGGATGATTTTATCTCATTCATTTATTTATTACATTTCTATACCGCCAAAGCTCTCTGGGCGGTCCGCATTGACTATAGCTATAAAATAAAAGAGGAAAAAAATGCGATAGAAAAATGTCAAAAGTTTAAAACTGCAGCGTAAAAATAAACACGATACAGTTTCTGCCCTCCTGTTGCTTTCTTAATCAACATCAGGTTTCTAGTCCTTAACGCTTTGAGTCTCTCGCTGACTTTATGTGAGGAATTGTGAGCAAATATTAAGATGAAAAAGCAAAAAAAAAATCCAGGAGATTATTTTTATTTTTGATGGACATGTTCCTTCGTTCGAAAATACTGGAGAAGAATGAAATTTCCATAGGACATTCCTTTGGACCTGGCAATGGTTCTTTTGAACTTTATTGAGGGGTCAGTAATTCAATGGGACAAGGAATGAGTGTTTTCGACGTTTGAGCTGCTAGGATATTTTATGTGAAGAACTGGAGATCTCAAAAACATCCCTCTGTAAAAGATTGGTTTGATAAAATGCAGATAAATGCAGTGATAGCTAAATTAACTCATTATATTAGAACAAAATAGGAGGCGTAGAAATGCTTTTGAAAAAAGTGGAAACCTTTTATTGATTATTGTAAAAAACTAAAATGGATATATCCCAATGTGAAATAGTATTTCTCTTTACATTCATGTTGAAAAAAATTGCATTAACAAATATGGGTATATGTTTTGTAACATTTATCTCCCTCATTTCAATTCAAGTTAATTTGTACTGTTTATTTTTATTGCATGGCTGGCTGGGGAATGCTGGGAATTGTAGTACTTGTTTTCTGTCTAAACATGCATTAGGAGTGTAGGACTTTGTTTATCTAAACATGCATAGGATTGAAGGACTTTTTCTTTCTAAACATGCATAAGAGTGTAGGATTTTGTTTATCTAAACATACATAGGATTGTAGAACTTTCACGATCTAAACATGAATAGGATTGTAGGACTTTTACGATCTAAACATGCATAGGATTGGTCTGTTGGTCTGTTCTAGCACACCAGCCCTTTACGTTCTGATCCACTCTGACTCAATTGACAAATAAAACGTGATTATGTCTCTCTCATAGGTTAACCCAGATTTATGTGATGATATTTGTTCCTGCTCTTCCGGTAAGTTTTCTCCTTCTCCTCCTTCCCAGGATAGGGATTGTTTAATCTTACATTGCTAAAAAAAATAACCAGTCTTCAAAACTTGCTGTTGTTCTAAATCCCTGGGCCTGAGACAGTTCGTACCCCCCGAATTAACACGGGCGCGGGAGAAAGGGACCCTGTCCAGTTGTGAAATTGGAGCCGTGGCAAGGAGATCTAACCTAACATGGTTTGGGTTTTTCATAGGCTGTCTTCATCTACCAGTTACAGACCCGGTATTTGCAGAGCCAGGTAAGGTCATGGTTTGCTTTCTTGCTGTACTCCAGGTGGTCTAGGGGTTGTTGTGGAGGCTGATAGCCATAGGCGTGCGCAACACATTTCATTAGGGCGTGTGGTGGAGGGAGGCAGGAAAACGCGCTTTCTGGGGACTCGGAAAAGTGCGCAATTCCCTTGGGCACGCTAATGGCCGCTGCCATAAGTGTGCCTGGGGGAATTACGCGCTTTCTGGAAGCTCCGGAAACATTAGGGTGTGCCTTGGCACACCCGGCACACCCCGTACGCACACCTATGGTGACAGTGGTTTGGTGCAGCCGTGATGGACGGCCGTGAAACTCAGGTTTCGAATTACTGAAAATCCAGATTCATCCTCACCTTGGTGAGGCAGTTGTGGAATGTGGTCTGTCAGCGATGCTTCCATAATGGGGGACGGACGATCCGTTTGGCAGAGAAAGGACAGTGTATCCCAGGCTACTGGTGGCTACACTGTTTAAAAATAAAACTTGGCTCTGTGTCACTCCTCGTGTACCCCCAAAATATTTATTCGTCCTGATCCCAGAGGAGGAAGGATGACTTGCCTTTTCGGGAGAGCGCCCCTTGTGTTTCTGCATCAAGGACCGGCCAGTTGAATGCAGCCATAACCAGAGCGGGGACTGTGCAGAGAGACAATGAGCACCCTCCCGTGTGTATAATGCCGAAGTTGGGGTTCGCCAACCCGAAAATGAATCCATCTGCGTCCTCCACGGAGGTGGAAAAGATGGCTGCCAGTCCCTAGAGCTAACGAAAGGCATCGGAGCTCCCGTCGCACGTTGGCAGCTGTCAAAATCAACACCGCAGCTACGGAAAATGTTTTCCTTTCCGTTTTGAAACGGACGGGCGTGTTTTCGGAGCAGGAGACGGGCAGCGGCCTGGCGCCGCCTCACTGAAAGGCTCAGAGAGGGCAGAAGGCCGGGCAAAAAATCCCCTTTGGAGCTTCTGGTGCGTGCAGCCTGACACAGCAGAGTGTATTGAGCCAGTAAATACTGCTGCGGGTGCACAGGGAGGTAAAAAAATAGGGGATTCTCACCGGATATGTTACATTAATCACTCCCCAAAGAAATTCATCCAGGGGTGATTTCCCCCCCCCCCCGCAAGTTGGAGAGTGGGGGCGTAAACATAGCATAAACATAGCATGAGAGAGAGCAGAGAAAGCGCCAATCGCCTGCCTCGTTGGTGTTGCTGACATCTCTCTGTCCCTTTTTTCCCCTGGCTTCCAGGCCATCCTCCTGCCTCAGGTGGTGACCGGTGTGGTGGCCAACATCTTGAACGTGGTGATGAACGCCGTCTTCCTTTACACGTTCGAGCTGGGCGTGGTGTGAGTAAGCAGTGGGGCATAGCCTCTGCGTTCCCCCCATTTTCCCGGCTCCGCAGCTGGAGGAGAAAGATCTTCCCCCTGTTGGCCAAAGATGGGAGGACTCAGTCCATGCGTGACGCGGCACAGGGCAAGGGTGCGAGTCTTGCCACCTCTGGTTAAAAGGATCAGGTAGCAGGCGGAGGTCGCTCCCACGTCCCACGAATCGCTCCCACAAATCGCTCTGGACAAATTCAAATTGTTCCGGACAAAGTGTAGGTTCAAAAACCTCCTTTCGCGTGCGGGCTGAATTCGATTCCGGAGAAGCTTTGCCCCCCACCCCGCATTCCGACGGAGGGCAGAGTTGATGGCAAAAGGGATGTGGCCAAAATGCCAGACTGTTTCAACATTAAACTCTTCCTGATGGTAACTAGAAGCCTTCGGAGAGGCATTTCAACCGTTCGGAACGGGGGGGGGGGGGGGGGAAACGGTCCCAAAGCAAGGAAGTCACCAAACAATCCACGGTTGGAGAACTGGGGGGTGGGCTGGAAGACGGCCAGATCCCCCCCCAACTTATATGGAAGTGAGTCCCATTAAAACTCAGCAGGGCTCCCACGCTCCCAAGTTAATCCAGTTTAGGGTTAGGGGGTGCTAGGCCTTCCCTGCGATGTGGGTGCCGCAGGTTCGGCACCATGTTCTCTCGGGAACTCCTGTGTAGACGTCGTCGGCTTCAGGTTTCATTTTTAATTCAGGTAAAGTTTCTAGCTCTCATGATGACGGAGAATTTCCCTTCGCCCTCCCGGTGAAAAGTGGAGGTGACGGAATGTTCACCAAGCGGCTGGCTGAAAGAAACCGAAGTCGGCCTCTCTCTCTGTTTTATTTCTCGCCCTCTCGCGCAGGGGTTCTGCCTGGGCCAATACGCTTTCCCAGAATTTGCAAGCCGTCCTGCTGTTCCTGTATGTGTGGTGGAAGAAGATACATAAGGAGACCTGGGACGGTAGGAAAAACCTGGGCGTTTTTTTCTTGCTCTGCTAACCATGTTGCAGCTGGCCGACTATGGCTGCTTCTACAAGAGGCATTTAAAGCTCTTTCAAGGCGCATTAAAAAATTACCTCTACAAGAACGGAGCGCAAATCGGGCGTAGAGACGCGTTTTCTCTCCGATTATGCGCATTATCGAATGCGCGTTAAATAGTGAGTTTTATTTTGCTCCGGCCATTAAAGCGCATTTTGACTATGTGAACAAGCGATTCTCCACATTAACTACTTGTAAAGTGCATTTGAAACAACGGGTAAGGTCACCTGTTGAGTGCTCAATTACCTCCTGCATACAAGCATTTACGATAAAGCGCTTCCGAGAAAATGCGCATAATCGGAGGAACAGGCGTCAAACGGAATCCATCTAGAGGGGGTCAAAGCTAAACGGCGTTCTCCTGATCCAGGCAAATCTCTACCCCTCCTCCGCCCGGTCTCATGGGGAGGGAGAAAAGACAGGGATGTAAGGAGTTCTATGCTGGATCAGGCCTATCTAGTCCAGGCCGACCAAATGCCTATAGAAAGGTACCCTATTTATTTGAAGTGTTTTTGAATGCCGCTCCTCAGCCCGCGAAGTGCCGCACCCCCATACTGCAACTCCACGTTGCAGTTCCCGCCTCCGTTCATCAGCTTCTTTCGATCTGGGGAGCTTTCAGTCACCGTGAGCCCGGAGAAGCGTTACAGGCCCGCTTCCACAGAGCCTAGAAATGAATCCTTCCATTTTGTTTCTCTCTCACTGCTCCTTGCCCCCCCACCGAGGCTCCCTGAAGCGGCTGACGCAGAAGCAGTTGAGCGAGGCGGTCCTCTGCCCCGCTGAGGGCTTTGCAATCGAAAAAGACATGGCACGCAAGGAAAAGGCGATGGGGAGGGAAGAGGAAAAGAACACCCTTTAAAACAGGGCCGCTGGAATGGTGTCTTCTTCACAAGGAAGTCCATTTGGCAGGGCGCGATCACGTCCTCCCGCTCAGGTTCCTCACAAACCAACCTACGTCCTCTCATACAGAGGGGGGAAGTGCAGAACGACTAATAGGAAAGCCCTTTTGCAGCGATAGGCCAGGGCAGGTCACGTGATCGCCCAAAAGAGCTTCCATCTGGATCCGTGAGGTCCATCTTCAGAACCTGGGTAGCGGGTGGCTCCGACACTCACGGGGGGGTGGGAGAGGACCAGGGGAACATCTCAGCATCCCCAGGAGTTAAACCTCCTCCCCACTTGTTTTGCAGGCTGGACGCTGGACTGCTTGCAGGAGTGGGGCTCCTTCATCCGCCTGGCTTTTCCGAGCATGCTGATGATCTGTATCGAGTGGTGGACTTTTGAGATTGGGAGCTTCCTGTCAGGTGAGGTGTTCAAGGATGGGGGTCCCCCCTCCCCCCCAGGATCTCCTCCTCTTTTCTCTGACCCTTTTTACCCATTCAGACCTGCTCATCCCACCTGGAGGTTCGGGGAAGCCAACATGCGTGAACCAGCTCCGAGCCTTCATTTATTTATTGCGTTTCTATACTGCCCAATAGCCGAAGCTCTCTGGGTGGATGACGAAAAAACCGTTCCTCCTTTTGCACCTGACAAATGTTCTGCTTTTAATTATGCATCCCCCGTAATTGCTCTTTTTTTCTATCTCTCTCTCCATACCACCTAAGGCATGATCAGCGTTGTGGAGCTGGGAGCTCAAGCCATCATCTATGAACTGGCCACCATTGCGTATCTGGTAAGAGGTTGTGGCGTTTGCTTTGCTCATCGAGACCTTTGGGGTTTTAATGTACGTGCTTTGCCATTCTCCGTTGAAATGCAATTTATCTCCCCTGGCTTTCTGCCAACTAAATCCTGCAAGAGATCTACATTCCCCACCAAATTACTAAGTAGTAGTCACATTTTCAAGGAAACATTATTAATACAGTCATTATTAATGTTATTACAACTAGTATTATTAATATTATTACTACTAGATTACTGCTACTAATAATAATTTCCTGGCTTTAGCATTCCCTTAAATCCTGAAGTTCTTCCTTCCCCAACCTACATTCGAACAGCACAGAACAGTCCTGCTAGATGCGGCAAAGATCCATCGAGACCCAAATACTTTTTTTTAGCCTTGCTCCTGCCCTTGATTGGCTTTGACGCCAGTTGATTTACGGCATTTTTCTCCTGCCCCCTAAAAGGTTCGCTGACATATAATCAGTAAAAGAAGGCAGTGTCCTGCCCCGCAGGCTCACCATCTAAGAGGACATGACGTACAAGGAAAAAGCGATGTGGAGGGAAGAGGAAAGAAGCCGACGCCGTTTTCCGGCAGGGGCTGGGGGAATGGCCCCGTGTCATCCCAATGTGTTACAACTTGCTAGAATGGCAATTGAGGGTGTAGAAAGCCACATGGGGGAGGTCTTTCAGCCATCTTCTGTTCCTGCCCCCTCATTGCTCCCGCCTCTTTTTTTTTATGTTCTCCAGCTGCCGCAAGGCATGAGCGTGGCCTGCAGCGTCCGGGTCGGCAACGCCTTGGGAGCTGGCGATGCGGAGCAAGCCAGGAAGTCGTGTATCACAGGCCTCCTATGCACCGGTGCGTATGTATGTCTCTTTAAGGCCTCCCACGGGTGGGCGGAGCTCTCTTTCCCAAGCAGCGGATCCTTAAAGGGGTAGCATCCCATTCGAGGCGGGTTGACCAATAGGTACGGGGGGATACATCCGGGTCAGATGGTTAGCTGGTGAACCTGAGACCTCCTCCATGCAAAGCTGGGTCTCTCCCCGAGCGATGGCCCTCCCTTTTTGAAATAATGTAAGTTTCCGGTCCTCATGGATCTGGGCTGATTTGAACAGGAGTGCAGGAGTGCTATCATCTCTCCTCCTTCTTCTCTCCCAGGCGTCTTTGCCGTGGTGTTTGCCAGTCTCTTGGCAGCCATGAAGGACGTGGTGGCCTACATCTTCACGAGTGACAGGTACGTCATTCTGACCCTGTTCCCGCCCTCCCCCCCCCCCCCAAGTCTCTCTTCTCCTCGGTAGTCCATAAGAGATCAAGGAACGGAGTAGTTTAAAAGAGGGGTAGCAATCTGGTGCCCTCCAGATGTTTTGGACTACAGTTCCCATCATCCCTGACCATCACTCATGCTACCTGGAGCTCATGGGAGTTGCAGTCCAATACATCTGGAAGGCGCCAGGTTGCCCATACCCTGGCTTAAAAGGCTCCTCCGGTGAGCCCCGGGCACCCACCGGTCGAAGGGTGGGCCTCCCATTGTGTCTCTCTGTGATTTTGTTGCCCCTGCCTCCTGTCTCCGTTGAAGGTGGCTGGCCTTTGCGCCAGGCGCGATTGGATCAGACGCTCTTTCGATGAATTCACCATGGAGCCACCCGTTTTGAACGATCCTGCGTGGATTCGAGGGAACCGGCCAGATCTTTTTTGCCTGCTTCCTCTCACCGAAAAAGAGCGGGCTTGGTTGGGACTCCGCTCTCGCTCCCCACCGGTTCCCGCTCGGCTCTGGCTGGCCTTTTCACCTTTGCTTTTCCTCCCTGACAGAGAGATAATTGCGCTGGTCGCCAAAGTGATGATGATTTTCGCCCCGTTTCATCTGTTTGATGCCTTCGCGGTACGTTCCAAGGCATCCTGACGCCGCGCCGGGGACTCTGCGTGTGCATGCGTGTCTGTGTTTGCCTGTGTGCTAAAACTCCGTGGTTCCATGGGGGCGCAGAACATGCGCAGAGTGTGGCATTTGCTACACAAACGGCTTCTTAAGAAGTTTACCGTCTTTAAAATAATAGTAGTGATAATAATGACAGCAGTCATGCCCTGCAGTTTTAAAAATGCGTTAGTGGCGTTTTAGATCTTTGGGCTGCTGTTGCTGGCTTTTATCATGGTTCACTCATTTTATTTTATTTCAAACTCTGGATTTTTTATATCATGTTTTCCCCTTGTCGTCCTATCCTCATGTTTTTGAAGCTTTGTCTTGTGAACGTCCCACAGAGCTTGAGCTAATGGGCGGCATAGAAATGTAAGAAGTCAAGGCAATTAAATAAATGGTTATCAAACATAGCAAGTTTCCAGCTCTCATGGCTACAAACGTACGTCCGAAAAGTGCCCGGGAATCGCCGTCTGATGCATCTGGAGTGTCCCCGGTGTGTGTGTGTGGGGGGGAACGGGCTACTCTAGCTGCTAGACCACGCTGCCTCTCACTGAACCGCTCTCATTTTAATCCACTCTCCTAGGCCACCTGTGGCGGGATACTGAGGGGAGCCGGCAAGCAGAAAATTGGTGCCATCGCCAACGCCATCGGCTACTACCTCATTGGCCTGCCCATTGGGATCTCGCTGATGTTCCGGTGGAATCTCGGCGTAATCGGTGAGATCTTGATGGGTGTATCGGAGCAACGGCAGAGGGTTTGTGTCGCTGTCTATTAGGAAACGAGATACTCTATCCCCAACCTTTTGGGTTCAGTGGGCACGTTAGGAATTTTGCGAGCAACACCCCGTTCGCACGATCAAGCAACCCCATGAGACAACTCCTGTTCCTGGGTTGTCGTGATGTCTGAACCTGGAAACTCTGGGTTGTTTAGGGGTTAAACTATTCAGAGTTAAACCAGGGTTTGTTGTTGGGTTAACTCTGGGTTGTTATCACGATAACAACCCAGGAATGGATTAGGACCTAGGAAAGGGGTGTTCCTGGGTTGTTTAGGAAAATGAAAGTGGGAAAGCAATCCATAGTTAGTCATTAGGTAGTCATGGTTGAGCTACCCACATTAGTTAAACGACATATTTTGAGAGCATCATTTGGTTCGCATGATCAAAAAACCTCTGAGACCACTGCCTGTTTCTGGGTTGTCGTGACATCCGAGCCTGGAAACTATGGGTTGTTTAGGGGTTAAACTACTCAGAGATAACCCATGGGTTAAATCTGAGTTGTTTAACCTCTAAAGAACCCAGAATTCCTGGGTTTGGATGTCCTGATAACCCAGGAATGGGATGTTCCTGGGTTGTTTAGGAAAGTGAAAGCGGGCAAGCACTCCATTCTCAGCCATTCATTAGCCATAGTTAAACCACCTCAGTTAGCCGTTACGTGTGGACACAGTGAGTGTCTTGGATGCTTTCATAAGCCAGTTTTCATAGGGCTCCTGGAATTTGGGGTGGGCGGGAAATGTATTTATTTAATACATGACAGAAAAGGAAGCAAAAAGGATAACTCTGACCTACCAAACAGTTCACCTGGAGCATCTCTCCTGCTCTTCTTCCAGGTCTTTGGACAGGTTTGATTGTTTGCATCTCCCTGCAAGCGGCGTCTTTCTTAATCATCGTATTGCGTGCCGACTGGAAGAAAGCCGCGGAGGAGGTGAGCCTCCAGGATGTCGGTTCTTAGGCCTGCTGCACAGGGCCGTTCCAGCGCTCAAGGTGTAGAGCTATAGGCCTGTGGTAGAACTTCTGCTTTGCATGCAGGAGGTTCTAGGTTCGATTACCAGCATCTCCGGTAGGGCTGGGGAAAACTCCTGGGGAAAAAACTCTGGGGAGAGTCACTGCCAGTCAGCTTCACTAGAGGACCCCAGGTGCTAGGATTTTTACCCTGCTCTTACAATCTAAAAGATAGGCACAGAAGGAAAAAGCGATGTGGAGGGAGGAGGAAAACGGCAGACCATGGCATCTGGTCTGGAAGGTACGCGGGTTTTTTTAAGGCTGCCTTCCCCAAACTGTTGCACACCAGATGGGAGAGGGACTTCAATCTCCATGAGCCCCAGGCAGCATGGCCAGTGGCCAGGAATGCTGGGCACTGAAGTCCAAAGCACCCGGCTGGGGAAGGGCTGTTCTGAGGAAAGGACCAACTGGGATGGAAGCTGTGCAAGGAGAGGAGGAGCCGAATGGAGCTGGTATGTCAGCAGCGCCGACGGAGTAGCCATGCCTCCTTTCCCTCCCTCTGCTGTGACTTTTCCACATCTGGTTATTTTATTTTTAAAAATTTCTCAAAGTTGACTGACGTGGTGCTGGTGGGATGATTGAAATTATGAGGACCAGAAACTTGGAAACGACCAGGACTGGGGAAAAGATGAAATTGATGAGGGCTAAGAATGATGAGAGC
Organism: Anniella stebbinsi; assembly: GCA_029215795.1. Classification (NCBI taxonomy): domain Eukaryota; kingdom Metazoa; phylum Chordata; class Lepidosauria; order Squamata; family Anniellidae; genus Anniella; species Anniella stebbinsi. The sequence continues at coordinate 16,719,990 of JARDYH010000009.1, forward strand.
TGGGAACTTGAAAATGATGAGGGCTGGGAAAAAGATGAAAATGTTGAGGATTAGGAACTTGGAAATGAAGAGGGCTGGGAAAGATATGAAAATGATGAGGGCTAGGAATTTGGAAATGAAAAGGGCTAGGAAAATGATAGAAATGATGAGGGCTAGCAACTTGAAAATGATGAGGGCTAGGAAAGAGATGAAAATGATGAGGGCTAGGAACTTGAAAATGATGAGGGCTGGGGAAAAGATGACAACAAAGAACTCTAGGAACTTGAAAATGATACGGGCCAGGAATTTATTTATTTATTTAAATGTGTAGTTCTCACAATTCTGTTCTCAGATTCAAAGTGAGAATGGGGGGCGGGAAGTTGTGGGGCTTTGCACGCATGTAGGTCTCCAGAGGCCTTGGTTATGCCGGCTGAAGGCTAAGTACATTTGCCTCGATGGGGATGCAGCTGAAATCCTGGGCTGCAACGGCTGAGCCCTTTTTGCAATTTCCAAGCCGTCCTCTTAAACTGCCGCCTCTTTTTTCTCCTTCCCATCTCTTAGGCCCAGATCCGAGCCGGTCTGACAGCCAGGGTACGAATTGCCAGCGCCGACGATGACGCTGCGAACAAGTCCATGCCCTTAGGTACCTTTTAAGAGGGGGGGATTGACCAGGCCCGGGGATTGGGACCCCAGCACTGCTTGGAAAAGTCTGCCAGGGAGGGAGATGTGACAGACAAAACTTTGCCTAACACCCCTGCCCCCAGCCCCGGTCCCAAAAAACTGCAGCTGGGCCTGCAAAGTGCTCTGCCGTTTACCTTATACCCCCCCCCCCCAGGGGAAGTACCATCTGCATGCATGGAGCGCTACAGAGCGCTGGCAAAAATTGAGGTAGGCTTCTGCCTGCAAGGAGCTTACAGTCTTCAATAAGGCACAGGGATGCCTGCGATACAGGGAGGGAAGGAAACGCAGGGGAAATATCCATTCTGGTTTAACACATGTCAGTAGCTATTGGGCGGCTATTCTCCCTTCTCTTATGTTTCGGGGGGGCGCCCCCAGCAGCGCCCTGCTTTTTCCCTCATGCCCTAGGGCCGGTCCAGAAGGAATTCCCACCCCCAGCTAGTCGTCCTACAATACGTTTCCTCTTCCTTTAAAATGCGCAGCTCTGTGCTATATACTTTTTTTATTATTATTATGGGCCGCCAGAGAGAGAAAGGAGGGTTTCTGGAAGGTTGGTGGAAAGAGGTGTATGTTTTAACCGACAGGTGCCCCCCAAACATGCCTCCCCCAGCCACCTCCTCCTAGCCTAGCTTTTGTGAGGATCATCTGTAATGTTTGATTTAACGCAGGGGTGAGCGACCCGCGGGCCGGATACGGCCCCTGCGCTTTTTTTTGCGGCCCGCCAAATTTCAGCCAGGGTGGGTGGGCATAGGGCATGCCGCCGCCCCAGGTCCTTCTGAAGTCGCCCTCTCCCAATCTGATGGCCAGGTTTTCTCTCTCTCACAGCTTACCTCGCCACGGAGGCGGAGGTTCCCAACGGTGACGTCTTTGTGGTCACCAGGCCGGACCGCCAGCTCATCGCGCCTGAAGAGCCCCCGCATTTCCTCATTGCCATGGATGTCTTGTCAGGGAAGGAGCTCGTTTGGCGCCGTGGGCTCGCCCTGGTGCTGGCCGTGGCCTCCCTGGTCGCTGGCGTCTTGATCCGCCTCCTGTTGAAAAACGGGTAGAGGCCTGAAAGGGACAGATCCGAAGGGGTGGCGTGTGGGGGGAGGGGATGGGGGACGGCCCCATGAGAAAGAGGCAGCCGGGACTTGATCGGAAAGGCGTTCTGACCCGTCTCCTTCGTTCACGAATTACTCTTCCACCCGGGGGTGAGCCAGCGGCTTATCCGGCCTGAAGAATACCGGTTCGCTGTCCGGCGATGGGCCGCGTCACAGGCCAAAACCTCTTCGGCTGGAAAAAACCGCTCTGTTATGCCACTTTGTTGCGCGTCTGTAAAAGGGCTATGAAACACAGCTCAGAGAATCCGAGCATCTCTGGCTCACGTCTGCCGTTCCTTAATCCGTCTGTTTTCCGAGACATTTGCCGCTCAAATCCTTTTAATCCAACAGAGCAGAAACTTCGTCCCCTGGGCATAATTCGGCCTGTGGGGCACCCCAATCTGGCCCGACAGCACCCCATCTCACACGGTTATCTCTGAAATCAGATCAGAGATAACCGCGAGAGGCTGCATGACTGCGACCATGCGACAACCTTCCGAAGGCAAACGGAAAACCGGCTTCGCGTCATCGGAGTTTTAAAACAACAGCAACACGGAGTGTGCCGAGCGACGTGGCCTCCACTTGGTTGGCTCCTCGTGTCCCACAAGCGACGTCTCTCGCCAAATGTGCGGTTTCTTTCTTTGCACTGTTTAAAAAATTTTTTTTTTTTTTTTTTTTTGGTAATTCTGTCTTTTGGTACGGTTCGGGCTTTTTACGAATTAAACTGTTTTCCGAGTTATTTTAACAGATGGCATCATCATGTTGTCTTTCCTCTCCTTCGAGTGGTAGTTCTGTCCCGGAGAGATTTTGGCCTACAGTTCCCAGCATACCTTGCCACTGGCTAGGGCAGCTGAAAGTTGTAGGCCAAAATATTTGGAAGGCTGCTCTAGCCTAAGAGGCATTGGTTAATATAATTACAGGCGCCTGTGCGCTCCAACAGTGGCCCCCTCCACAAGAATGCGCCTTTGCGCCTGGTTCCGCGATTATGCGCATTATCGCGGAGGCGCATTTACTCACAATCCCTCTGCACGGGAGGCGGCAAGAAGCGGCGAAGCGCATTAAAAGATGCCCAAAAAGCGCTTTCCAGGTAGTTAATGCGCATAATCGCTTGTTCACACAGCGAAAATGCGCTTTAACGGCCGGAGCAAAATAAAAGTCGCTATTTAACGCGCGTTCGAAAATGCGCATTATCGGGGAGATAACGCGCCTGTACGCCCGTTTTGCGCTCCGCTCGTGTGTAGGTAAAATTTATAATGAGCCTTCAAGGCTCATTAAACGCCCCGTGTGGAGGAGGCCTCAGCCATGATGCTGCCTGTTTCTGGACTCAAACTTTTTGTTTTTGCAGGGTGGTTAATTCTGCCCTGTTTTTGTGCTAGGTGTGAATGAAGCAACACTTGCAGCCTTTGGGGCTAAGTTCACGTTTGTCCCTGTCAATAATCTTTCAGGCTTTCCTTCACCTTGAAAGAAGAAGCGGCGCACGGCCAGCAAATCACAGGAGAGGAAAGTTGTTCAAAATATAACAACAGAAAGCGGCATAAAACCCAGATGAAAGCAAGGGCTGTAAAAATCAAGGGAAGACTGAATAGGGGCACAATCCTATGCAGGTTTAGGCAGGAAAAGGTCCTACAATCTCATGCATGTTTAGACAGGGGAAAGGTCCTACAATCCCATGCATGTTAAGACAGGGAAAGGTCCTACAATCATGTTAAAATAGGGAAAGATCCTACAATCCATACATGTTTAGACAGGGGAAAGGTCCTACAATCCCATGCATGTTAAGACAGGGAAAGGTCCTACAATCATGTTAAAATAGGGAAAGATCCTACAATCCATACATGTTAAGACAGGAAAAGGTCCTACAATCCCACGCATGTTTAGACAGGAAAAGGTCCTACAATCCCATGCATGTTTAGACAGGGGAAAGGTCCTACAATCCCATGCATGTTAAGACAGGGAAAGGTACTACAATCATGTTAAAATAGGGAAAGATCCTACAATCCATACATGTTTAGACAGGGGAAAGGTCCTACAATCCCATGCATGTTAAGACAGGGAAAGGTCCTACAATCATGTTAAAATAGGGAAAGATCCTACAATCCATACATGTTTAGACAGGGGAAAGGTCCTACAATCCCATGCATGTTAAGACAGGGAAAGGTCCTACAATCATGTTAAAATAGGGAAAGATCCTACAATCCATACATGTTAAGACAGGAAAAGGTCCTACAATCCCACACATGTTTAGACAGGAAAAGGTCCTACAATCCCATGCATGTTTAGACAGGAAAAAGTCCCACTATCCCATGCATATTTAGATAAGAACAAGTCCTACAGTCCCATGCATGTTTTGACAGGAATAAGTCCTATAACTCCCAGCATTCCTTAGCCAGCCATTCTGGCAGTTGTAGCAATTTTCTGTCTAACCATGCATAGGATTGCACCCTAAAAGGAATAAAATTATAAAAGCTACTGCAATGCTTTCTGTGGCCGCTGGGTGTCATCCATGCCCCATTAGCTGCCTTGCGAACATTTGAATTTGAAAGCCAGATGACTTCCCTTGCAAATTTTGGGAATCCTGGCTATGTGGTTCCACCATTGATGCAAATAACAGGGGATGCATGCAGAAAATCCCCAGTTCAGTCCGGCTGGGAAAACTCCTGCATGAAACCCGTTAGAGGTGTTACTGGCCAGTGGCTCCTAGCCAGTGGTCTGACTAAGGCAACTTCCAACGTGTGGCAAAGAGTCCGCAATGCAACGGGTGACTCAACCAGGCGATCCTTTTTTTTGTTTTTAGCATCCCTTTAGCAGCGAACTTCCATGGTTGCGTGCTGATCATTTTAGAAGCGCAAATGAGGTGGCCCCAAAATAAGGCCCCGGCTCCTGCGTTCTCAAGGTATGTGGGTGTGCACTCTCCCCCAAGGTTACCTGCACGAAACGGAGACATTTCGGGAAGATGCAAAGAGAAACAGATTCCAAGAAGAACCCTCCAGCCATGTAGCTATAAAATGGTAAGATTTGGGCCTGGCACCTGACTCCCTACAGACTCGATCCTACGCGTTTTTAGACTGGGGAAAAAGTCCTACAGCTCCCAGCATTCCCTAGGACCCACAGCCCAGCAGGGCCATGCTGACTAGCAGGCTGACCATCTGAAAAGGAGGACAGGGCTCCTGTAACTTTTAACAGTTGTAGAGAAAAGGGAATTTCAGCCGGTGTCATTTGTATGCAATTAGTTCCTGGTGATATTCCCTCTTCATCACAACACTTAAAGTTGCAGGGGCCCTGCCTTCTTTTGTATATGATCACTCTAGAATAGTGCCTGGAACTTTAACTGTTGTGATGAAGAGGGAATTTCACCAGGGACTAATTGCATACAAATGACACTGGCTGAAATTCCCTTTTCTCTACAACTGTTAAAGTTATATGAGCCCTGTCCTCCTTTTCAGATGGTCAGCCTACTGACAAGAGCCCCCCGAAACCTAGAGCTGGCATTGAACCTGTATGCCAGGCTATTCATATCCGCCCCTCCCTGCAAAGGGTTCAACATGGCACATTCTGCTCTCCTCACAACTCTGCTTAGGGTCACCCAGAGAGCATTGCAACTGGCTGGGGATTTGAACTCAGAGACCCCATGGCCCTCCTAAGCTGGACGTTATCACCACTAAGCCGCATTGCTTCTAGCGTCATACCCATTTCACAGACAAGTGGGTTTTTGATGGCTTTAGTTTACGCCATTTGTAGCCAACTGACATTTGGGCCTACAACACCCAGTGTTCCTGACCTTTGGCCATGCTGACTGTGGCTGATGGGAATTGCAGTCCAAAACATCTGGGGCACCAGGTTGGGGCTTTTAGTTCTCTATAACCCCCTTTTAAAAAAAAAACTGGCAGGAGCGCCGTCCTTTGCGCGTCTTACTCCGAAGCAAGCCCTGTTCCCTTCTACAGGGCTTACACCCGGGGAAATGAGAATGGGAGGGTAGCCTTAACATCCCCCCCCCCACTTGGTGAAATTTGGGATATATAGGAAGACCTTTTTCTCAGCATGTTTACTTGGAAGTAAGGCCTACTCGGTTCAAGGGGGCTTGTTTCCTCCCAGGTAAGCACATGTAGCAGGATCGGAGCCTTCCTTGGGAGAGTTAGAGAAAGGAAACGATGCTAGATGAGTAGATGATTGATGGATTCAAAGGAAATTATATGTGTGTGTTTCTATATATATATAGCTTTTATATATATAGCTATATGGGAGGATGGAAACTTAAACAGCAATCTATCTATCTATATATATAGAAAGGAAGCTATAGATCGATAGATATAGATCGATAGATATGAATAGCTAGAAATAGGAAGATGATAAATACAAAGGAAACTATTTATATGGATTGCTTTTATTTCTGTTGATCGATTGATTACAATTCTATGCCGCCCATTAGCCGGAGCAAGCAGGGGCAGTTCACAAAACCAAAGACCAGGAAACGCAGCATAAAAGATACCGTGAAATATGTCATCAAACGGCAGTAGAAAAACCGGTGCAGCAAGTGCAGTTATTTAAACGGCACCAGCAGGCTGAAAATGGCGGAGCTCAAAGCCGGAATGTAGTAAAATTGCATGGGAAAATGAAAAGGTCTCTAGGGAGCCTATTCCCAAACTGGGATGCCACAGCAGAAAAGGCCCTCCTCCTGGTAGCCTATAATGTATAGATAATATATTCAGGATAGCTAGATAGATTAGATACAAAGGAAGCAATGTGGTGTAGAGTGTTGGACCGGAAGTCGGGAGATCGGGGTTCTAGTCCCCACTCGGCCGTGGAAACCCACTGGGCAACTCTGGGCCAGTCCTTTACTCTCAGCCCAACCTACCTCACAGGGTTGTTGTTGTGAGGATAAAATGGAGAAGAGGATTATATGCACGCCACCTTGGGTTCCTTAGAGGAAATAAGGTGGGATATGATAATAATAATGATAATAATAATAATAATAATAACAATAATAATAATATAATATACAGAGAGAGAGAGAAAGGATGATTGATAGAGATGATAGATCCAGAGGAAGCAACGCATCTAAAACACTATGTACAGGAAGGAAGCTAGAGATCGGTGGGTGGATAGTTCTGGCTTCCTGCTGGCTGCGATCCTGCCGCGCGTGGGCAGCCCCCTCGCCCTCCTTACTCCCGAGTAATCCCTCCCCCTTCCCCGAGGAGGCGCGAGGCGCGAGGAAGGAGGCCGGCCCGGGGTGGGGGAGGCGGCGCCTGCCGGGCCGGGGGCGGTCCGGGGCGGGTCCGGGGCGGTGCGCCACGCGGGGCGAGACGAGAGGCGAGCGGGGCCGGGAGCGCCCGCTGGCGGCCGCGGCGGGCTGGCTGGCTCGGCGGGGCTCGGGCATGGCTGCGTCGGCGGCGCTGGCGGAGCTGCTGGGCGAGGCGCTGGCGGCGCCCGACGGCTCGGCGGTGGCCACGACGTCGCTGCCGGCGCGGGGCGTCTCGCTGGTGGGGCTCTACTTCGGCTACTGCGGCGGCGGCGGCGGCGGGGCGGCCGGGGCGGGAGGCGGCGGCGGCCCGGGCGCGCAGCTCGCCGCCAGCCTGGCCGCCTTCTACGCGCGCTTCCAGCCGGCGGACGCCGGAGCGGCTCCGGGTCCCGCGCCGCCTCCGCTCCCGCAGCAGCAGCAGCGCCTGGAGATCGTCTTCGTGTCGGCCGAGCAGGACCAGCAGCGCTGGCAAGAAGCCGTCCGCGCCATGCCTTGGCTGGCGCTGCCCTTCGCCGACAAGCGCCGCAAGGTAGGAGCGCCCGCCCGCCCGCTTTCGGTTTTTTTTTTTTTTTTTTTTTTAGGGGGTGGAACGTGAGAACGCGCGAATACGCGTGTTGAGCGGGACGCGGGGCCCCCTCGCGGTTTGCACCGGCGGAGGAAAGTGCTTGGGGAAAGAGGGGGGGGGGGCTCTCCGTGTGCTCTGTAGAGGTGCGAACGTGGGGACGCGCCGACACGTCTGTGGAGAAAGGGTGACCCGCTTGCTATCCGGGGTGTGTTCCTGTGTGAACTCTCCGCGCTGGAGCAACGCGTTTCCTCGCTCCTCAAACGCACATTGGGGGAACTTGGGGTGGGGTGTGTGGAAAGGCGGGCCTGGGGGGACGCCCATCGATCGTGGCCTCTGGGCGGGGAGAGCCCTTCTGTGCAGGGATTGTGTAGGGCGGGAGGGGCCCCCCACACCCTCGTGGAAGGGACCCCACACCCTCGTGGAAAGGAGTTTGTAAAAGTGCTTTCGCACCTGGGCGTGTTTACTGGGAGGGCAACTCCCTTGAATTCAGTGGGGCCCTACTCCCAAGTAAATGCACAAAGGATGGCGGGGCTTTTGCAGGTTTTTACATTCGGCCCCTTGTTTTTTCCTTCCAAAAGTCCCCCCCCCCCCCCCCCCGAGCTATTCGCCATAGTATCCGAAGCGCATTTTCTCCAAAGTGGAGTGACTTCGGCTGGTTTACTCCTAGGCTGGCTGCCGCATGAAACCAGTGGGCAGCAAAAGGATTTACTGAATAAGTGAATCAACAGCCCTATAAATTATTCAATGGAGCAAAGTCCCAGATAAGCGGGTGTCGGTTTGTAGCCCGTGAAGGCTGCAATCCTGTACCCATTTACCTGGGAGTCAGTGCCATCCAACACAGTGGGGCGTGCTTCTGAGTAGGCCTGTTTAAGATTGGGCTGGGGCTTAACCCCCATTGAAATGAATGGGGCTGGCTTGCCAGGCACCTCCATTTCTATTTATTTGGTTGATTTGGATCCCGCTTTGCTATGGGAGTTCTCCAAACCGGCGTTTCTAAATCGTAACGCTCTAAATCCACCTTAAAACCGTGGGAAACATGGGCTCGTGTGTTTAAAAAACACCCCTCGAGAATAATTAGGAATAGTTTCCCACGATTGGCGTAGCTTTTGATTACAATTTAGGACCGGCCATAATCCAGAAGAAAATAAATCTGGTTTTGGGTAGGCCGTATACAAGGAATCACTGAAAATGTGACTTTCCATCAATCTGGGATGTTTTTTGGGGCAGGGGGAGTTCTCTTGAAATTCTTCTTTCTTTAAAATTGGCAAAAGGCCTCCCGCAAAGCCTGTCCTTATTCCGCGGGAGTTTAATCCGGATTAAAATCCATCTTGGATTCTGCCTTGTGTCAACTGGATTAGAACTGCTGGGGTTCTAATCCATTGGGATGTTCCCCTCCCCTCCCCCCATTTTCTTTCTTCTTCTGTGGTTCATAATTTCCCATTTGTCTTTATTTTCATCAGGTCCAGAAATTCTTGGCAAAGTCCTGGTTTCTGGTGGGTCGCCCTTGGCACAGTGTGCATACGGAGGGCAAAGAAATCCCTGTCTTTCTGGCTAGCGTGGCCTTCCCCAAATCCGGCGCTCCCCAGATGTGTTGGAATACAACTCCCATAATCCCCAGACAGGCATAGGAGTTGTAGTCCTAGCCCATCTGGAAGGTAGCAGGTTGATCTGGAAAGTATGTTTGCTTGAGAATCTCCGAACAGGGGGCAAAAAGTTTCATCGGGGTGCAAACGAAGTGTCAATAAAAATCAATCTGATACCCCCATTTTCTCTTCCCTTCCCCCTAAATCCTGGTGTCTTGAAGGGATTCTCTTCTGGAGAGCCCTTTGAACCCCAACGTGGCTTGAATTTTTGGTATTCCCCATTGTCTCCGTGGGAAATTCATTTGGGGCTGATGAGCGTCGATTCAGATTCGAAAACTGCCAGCGTGTGCACCTAGAGGGCTGGAAAATGTGTGCATTTTGCATTCCTGTTGGCGCCGGAGTGACAATTTGAACTAATCCAAATTCAGTCCTTAATGCATCGTACTAAGCAAAAACCCCTAATGCTCTGCAGGGTCATAGTGTGAATCCTGCTTAATCCCAGTGGTGGCGTTTGGGTAGAATTTGGGGGCAGATATGTCCAGATGTGATTTGAGTGTGTCTGGACCATCCGACGTTTTCCGAATAAAAGGATCTTCCTTCTCGCGTTTTGAGGGCTACGACAACAGATAGGCCGACAAAGTCATAAAAGAAGCGCCCTTTCTCAAAACAAGGCTGGATTCGAACTTCTTTTCAGAGCTGATTTGTCAACCAACATTCACTTTAAAAGAGAGAGGGAGAGGTAAATTGGAGGTTTGTGAAGCTGTGTTTGAGCTCAGCAAATGAAAGAGTCCTTGAGGAGATTGCACAGCTCTCTGGTGTAAAAAGTAGGCGATTTGGTTATTCCCAAATGGTGTCCGGAGTGCTTTTGCGTACAGAGGTTTCCCAGGTGCAGGCTTCCGAAATCTCCGGGAAACAAGCCCTGCCTGAACTCCCGGGGAGTCGCTGGATGTAGAAGGCAGTGTCTTCTTGTCCTGTTTTGATCCATCCTTCAATCAGAATGATGAGGACTAGAATTTTATGTTGCATTTGGAGGAAGGATTGTCGCTCAGAGGTAGAGCGCCTGTTTGGCATGGAGGTGACATCAATTTCTGGCATCTCCTCTTAGGGCTGGGAAAAGCTCCTGCCTGCCTCCTTGGAGTGTAGACATCCCCGCCGGCATCTGGTTGGCTGCTGTGTGAACAGAAAGCTGGACTAGATGGATCCTTGCTCTGATCCAGCATGACTCATCTTATGTTCTTGTGACTAACATCCTGACCTGGTCGAAGGCAGCTTTCTGAGTTTCTATCAATAGCGTCCTGTTAGTTCAAAGCACAATTCCACAGAGGAGACTGGCCTTCGCCTCTCTGTATGAGTCAGTGCCCTGGATTTGACTCCTTCCCGCTCCTCCTCTGCTAGACCCGGGTAAAATTCAGCTGTGTGAGATCAGTGCTCTCAATACAGGGGATGCAGTAGGGTTATGTGCCCTTTGCGGGCGAAGGAGTCCAGACTGTCTTGAATTCTACATTTAAAAAGCCCAAATGTTTCAGCTATCGGACGTTTTGGGAAACAGAAACAAGCTTTCAGACTTCACAGGTCTCTTAAAAAACGGCCAAGAGGCTTGCAGCGTGTTCCAGGCCCGTCCACAAAAACAGACCCCGCAATAAGTCCATTTGTCTCTGGGGTCCCCCAAATCTCTTGGCTGCGCTGCACCAGATGAACCCGTCGGGAAGATTTCTTCCGGGATCATTCCCCCCTCCTGTAACATCCCAGCGGAGAAAGAATCCTGTGTAACTCAAAGGCTTTCCTGTTATGTCGGGAGCTACGGATCGATGCGAGTAAAGATGGCACGCCTGGCAACTTTGAAGAGACAGCTGATGCTGCGTTCGAGAGACGGAACGCAGCTTGAGATACCGGCAACGGAGTTTGGCTTGGGAGTTTTCAGTGGCCAAAACCCGTTTCTCCCTTTTAGATGAAAATGGGAGATAATCTGTTCTGAAAGCCGTCCAGCGGCTGAATGCGGTGTCCTACCGTGTTATTATTTTTTTATTCCTTTCTCGCGCGCCGATCAGAATGGAGAGCGTTCTGGCCGGCTGTGCGTTGTGGCAGTCGGACTCTCAGGTTTGCGCTCTTCCCAGAACGCGCGGCAGGCACTGCTCCGGAAGCGCGCTGGCCCCATTTATTCCAAACATAATGCCTTTTCCTCTTTCAGGGTTGAAGTCTGGGTAAAAAGCCAGCGGTCCTGAAAGTTTGTCTGAAAAGCTGGTTAGTGCAGAGCAGGGACAGGCTAGCTGCTGTGACGTCACCGAGATGCGTCTCTGCCCCGATGCTTGGAGGGGTTTTGCAGCTGTTTTAAAAATGGCTCTACTGCTTAAAATACGTTGAAGGATAAATGCATGAATTGGTAAATATACAGATGGTACTTGCTTTGTTTTTAAAGTGGGCCTCGTGTGATATATTTAGGGAATTCTTAGAATGTAGGTGACCGAATCTTTTGCGGCTAGTCTGTACATGTTACAGCCGTCTTTTACTCTTGGGGGCCTTTTCCTATTTTGGGATGCAAATTTGTGGGTACCCAGGTTGATGCTGGAGGGGAGGAGTGCTACATGTATATTGAGACCCTGAAATGCTCTTGTTTACCCAAGAGAGGTAAAGAGAGGTTGCCAGGGTGCCTGAATGTTTCCAGGTAAGGCTTTGGCTGTCTTGGGCTGGAGATCTTGCTTTCTCTTGTCAGCCTTTCCCCAGCCCTGCAGGCCCGGGGGATGATGGGAGTTGTAGTACTCGCACATGTGGAAGGCACCACTTTTGGGGGAGGAGGGCTTTCTTAAGAGAATGCAGATCGCTGGATTTTGAAGTATTTTCTACCAAGTTCCACTGCTTCTGCTGTCTGTTGGCTCCTCCTGCTGACCTTTGACCTCTCCTTTCATTGGCTGTAAGGGAGTCCAGGGGAGATTTGATTGCAGCCTTAGTTGCAATAATAACAGTATATTTCTCAGCGTTCATGTCCCAGTCCTTAACTAATGGGCAATTTATTTATTTATTTAATAGATTTATATACCGCTGAAAACATTTAAAGATATCTCTAAGTGGTTTCTTTCCTCCCCTGTAGTAAACCCTATTGATTTTGGAGGGAGTTAGTTTAAAGCAAGCATGCTTAAGTGTTGACGCCTTATTTTAAATGTCCACTTTATGATTCACTTGCAGTTACCAGGGTGAAAAGGGCTGCCTTTTCTTCAAGTAAACCACAGGCATCCAGCAATCGCGGAGGCAGGGGAAGGAAGCGGCGTTCCCAGCGGCTTATGAGTGGCCGCAGAGTTCAGGGATTTTCCTAGTTGTTTGTCTCCAGAGGTATTTATTGGCTTCGAAGTTGACTTGCAGTCGAACCCTTGCAAAACACTTGTGAAATGAACCTGCAGAGGAGCTGAGCTCTTGCAAGGAGCTCTGTTGTGTTGGCTTCAAACTATGGTTTAAAGCTGTGGCTGAACTCTTTCAAAGCTCCCGTGGAATGAACCTGCAGAGCAGCTGAGCTCTTGCAAGGAGTTCCATTGTATTGGCTTCAAACTATGACTTAAAGCTGCGGCTGAGCTCTTGCAAAGCTCCCAGGAAATGAACCTGCACAGAAGTTGAGCCCTTGCAAGGATGGCTTAAACCTGCACCTGAACTCTTGTAAAGCTCCCGTGAAATGAACACACAGAGCGGCTGGGCCCTTGCAAGGAGTTCCGTTGTGTTGGCTTCGAACTGTGGCTTCAAGCTGCAGCTGAACTCTTGCAAAGCTCACGTTGCTTCCGTGAAACGAGCCTGCAGAGGAGCTGAGCATTTGCAAGGAGTTCTGGACTGGTTTGAGGTCTGCCTTACCATGAAGAGATTACTTGTCAGCAGTGTCGACTGGACTGCATATTGTGGAATGGTAGATACGATTTGGTTGACACAAACGGGGATAGAAGTTGTTTTTGGAAAAAAGCGGATCAGGTGGTAGTGTAAAAGAGGTAGATTTAGCCTTCACAGAGATATGCTGACCTCTTCATAGTGGTAGAATTGAATAGGGATAACCTGGCACTTCACTCCCCATGCCCCAGACGGTTGCTAGGCAACCTCCTGGTGCTGCTGGATGGTTGCTAGGCAACTCCTGCATCATTTCCCCTTTTCCCATCAGTCGCTGCCCCAGGATGGCTATTGGTGAGGTGGTGGTAGCCATCTCCGCAGATACAGCTGAGAGGGCCTAATCCGTCAGTGGTCAAACGTTGGTCTTAGAAACACGGATATCTTGGAAGATCCAGGAAAACCACAGCATGGTCGTTCTCCTCCAGATGTTGCACAGATGTTGTTCCACTTAACCCCCCAAAAAACGGAGAGAAAAGACGAGGCGGTTATAATACTACTGGCGTATGGAGCTAAATTATTGTTCCCTTAATCCTAAGAAAGTTATGTGTTTAGCCCTGCAAACTAGTCCACAAATTTTACTATCCAGTCTCCCCCGCCGCGATATTTTCCGTTAGTCATCCGTGGCCTAAAAGGAGGTAAAAACACAGGCACACACAAAGCACTCAATTTTTGTTTTAAAGAACACTTTTGTGCCTGTTCGCCTGGGGGATACTTCCCCCTCACTGAAGGCGACCAGGCAGTGTCTCATGGTGCCTTAGCTAGTGGAAACCCAGTTTCTCTCTCCATTAAAAAGTTAATAAATGAAAACTGATCCGCTATATCCAGTTGCGATCTGCAAGGGTCTGTGTTTGTATCTGTTTTCATGTTGCTAAATGGTTACTTTTATTTATGTATTTTTAAAATCGCGTGTACAAGGCCTTTAAGCACCGATCTCTCCCTCCCCTTCTTCCTCTTTTAGCCTGTTTTAGGTCAACTCAAATGTTGATTTTTTCCCCCTGGTTCTCTTTATTTTTTTTCAATTTTGTAAGCATCTGCGGTCAGAAGGATCGCCGGCCAACTTCCCTTTCTGCGAGGGGGGAGAAATGCTAAATGGTTTAGCACCGACGTGAGGCCCAGGATTAACATTCTTGAGCAGCTTGGCGGATAACCTGCTCTATTATTATTATTATTATTATTATTATTATTTTATTTTCATGTTCTTTGATCCCTTTTGGGAAAGAAGATGAAGTTTGCACTGCTGGAAACACAGACAATGGGTTTTTACTTTCCATACCTATGCTAGATACCTACCTCTAAATGGTCTAAAACATCCTTCCCCTAACTTGGAGCCTGCATGTTGAGTTGGACTACAAATCCCATCCGCCCCAGTCGACATATCCATTGCTCGTGATGGTTGTATTCCTAACACATCCAGACGACCCCAGGGTTGGGAACAGCTGGTATAAAGGATTGGCGATGGGGAAGCCCTGGGGACAAATCTGACCCCCTCCCAAAAAGTACCGCTTGGTTCCCTAGGGGCTACTGAAGAGCCTGCCCGCTGTGTCTCTGTATGATCTCTCTGCTCTGACCACATCTCCTTCCAGTCAGCCTCCAGGAAAGCAGAAGGGAGGAGGGTAATCCTGCATGGGATGCCTCTCAGCCCTTGCGACGGCTGAGATGCAGTGGGACTCCCCGCCCTTGTAGGAGGCTGCCCATTGGCTCTCTTTGCGGGTTTCTGTTCTGCGGCTGCCCAGAACGGTGACGTAGAGAAATGTGGCGGGGAGGGCAGGCGGAATTCTTACTCGCGTCACCGCCCTTTGAGTAAAACCATCCTTCCCCATCCTTGCGCCCCCATCATCCACAGCTGACGTGGCCGATGGGAGTTGTAGTGCCTCAAGTGCCTGTTTCTACATCTCTCTTGAATTAATTACGCCAGTGTCTTTTTGGGGGAGGAGGTCATAGAATCATTGAATCGTAGAGTTGGAAGGGGCCTACAAGGCCATCGAGTCTAACCTCCTGCTCAATGCAGGAATCCACCTTAAAGCATCCCTGACAGATGGTTGTCCAGCTGCCTCTTGAAGGCCTCTAGCGTGAGAGAGCCCACGACCTCCCTAGGTCATTGGTTCCATTGTCGTATTGCTCTAGCAGTCAGGAAGTTTTTCCTGATGTCCACCTGGAATTGGCTTCCTGTCACTTGAGCCCATTATTCCGCGTCCTGCATTCTGGGATGGTGGAGAAGAGATCCTGGCCCTCCTCTGTGTGACAACCTTTCAAGTCTTTGAAGAGTGCTCTCATGTCTCCCCTCGGTCTTCTCTTCTCCAGGCTAAACATGCCCAGATCTTTCAGTCTCTCCTCATAGGGCTTTGTTTCCAGACCCCTAATCATCCTCATTGCTCTTCTCTGAACACGCTCCAGCTTGTCTGCATCCTTCTTGAAATGTGGTGCCCAGAACTGGACGCAATACTCAAGATGGGGTCTAACCAGTGCCAAATAGAGGGGAACCAGCCCTTCGCACCATTTGGAAGCTCTGCATCTACGAATGCAGCCCAAGATAGCATTTGCTTGTTATCAAAGGTAACATTCCTCGGCTGTAGTTTTCTGCATCAACAACCCCTCCCCCACTGCTTTCCAGGGAGGCTCCGGGTTCGTGTGCGCGCGTGTTCGGCTCGCCGCCCCAGCCTCCACATCTGTCTGATCCGGCGGTCGGCCCAGATGTGGCCGCTTGTGTTGAGCAAAAAAGGTGATTCTGTAAAGGCCGCTTCTGTGGGGCTTCTGCTGGGGCTTGAAATGATATAGCTGGCTTCCTCTGCGGGCGTCGGACCACAACTCCCATTTTCTCAAGCCAGCTAGTGAGGGTTGATGGGAGTTGTGGGCCGCATCCGGAAGGAACCAGGTTGGCTCGGTGATGTTCGGAAAGAGACCCGAAAGATGGATATATAGATATAGCAGGTCATCTTAGGATCAAAATGTTTGGCTGCAGGGTCAAAACTCCAGCTTCCCTCGCTTGAAAGAAGCCGGCTTTGGAGTTCGCCCAGCCGGTTATGGAATGGTCACGAACATTCCAACTACTCAGAAACTTGTGGCTCTCCAGTTAGGTTTATAATTAAGTTGACAGACCATAGCCCCTCTGGTAAAACCTGGTGGATCAGGTCCACCTAGGCTGAAATCCTGGGTCTATCCCGCTAGATAGCCCTGGGAAGACCACCAGGAGGACATAAGAGTAATAGGCTACTTGCTAGGTGAATAAATGCTCCCTTTTGTCTGTCTGAAATCTCTCACTATTCAGGCTCACTGGATAGCTTGCATTGGCTTAGCTGCAGTGATGTCATGGAAAGCCCAGGCAGCTGGGTGCAGGGCTAAGGAGAAATTCTACACTGAAATCTAGGATTGTAAAGCTACAATCAGTAAGTTGAACTATGCCACACACACGCATAGCTTAATAAGTTTTTGAATGTCCCGGAGCCCGTTGCTTATTGTTTAGTCACCATTTTAGCGCACCTCATCCCTAAAGCTCATGGTAACTGACTGTGCGGAGTTTGTATGCGGCTAGTCGCCTTGGGCGAGCAAGAATCTCCTCCAGCCGACCAGGTGGGAAAACGTTTTTGTAAATTTCCGTTGCGGCGGGTGGGTGCGGGCTTGATGCTTCCTTGCCGTGTAAACTCTACCGAAGTGAAGTAACCCTGCTCCTGGAGTCAACAAGGGAGTAAATGGCTGCAGTTTTGGACAGATTAAGAGGCGAATGCACCTTGTACTATGCTTCTCTCCGTGCTGAAGTTGAAAGAATGCTGCGGATGTAGCGTTTGCGCAACCTCTCCACAAAGGATGGTGCATCGCGCAACGATGTGATAGAAATCCCCCCCCCCCCGGCAATTTTTTTTTCCTTTTGTTGCTTGGCCGTTTTGAAGCCTGAGACATGACAGATGCCGGATCTTCCGGGCCGTTTGTTCTCTATGTGACATTTTAATCTCGCTGTTGCAACGAAAGCGAGCGCCTTGTGTTTTTCCTATTGCGAATTTGCAAAGCCGGCAATTCCATTCTTTGAGGCTGAGGATCTTAATGGTTCTCTTTGTGCCGTCATCGCTTGCAAAATCCGCAAGTAATTAGAGCGCACCCCTGCTAGAAACGTGTTCAGTTTGGCAGACAAGGAGTTGGGGGCGACATTTCAGGAAACGGTGTGTAGCCCCGGCTGCTAAAGGTCGCCTTTCAGGGTGAATTTGTTCACAGCCGCACGGCTGTGAACATTTTCAAACGAGGTCTGAGGCATTTGGGAGCTTTGGAAAAGCTGTTAATGTTCCCTCCCCGTGCATCCTGAGGAAGCCGTTTGGAAACCAAAACATTTTTTCTTCTCGCTTCCTTGTGTTGTTTTTTGAAATTGAATAGGAGCCTAAAAGAGACGGTGATTTTCCATTTCCCGTTTTTTCCCCCTTCAGCAGACTGACAAGGGCGAGCGGGAAAGGAGAGGAATGCTGAATTGTTTTCCCCACCTCCAATTAATGGAGGAATACTCCATGGTGGCAGCGGTGGGATATGAACCCTGCTCTCTGATTCTGCTTCTCTCTCTCCCCAGGAGACCTTTTGGTTGGAGGGATTTTATGCTTTAATGGAAGTGCTGTAATATCCACAGCTGTATTTCAGGCCCATTTTCTCAGGGCTAGGCCAGCATTAGGGACTAGATACTTGATTCCATGCCTTTGGGGAAATCCATTCCTAAACTGAGGTCAGTTGCTGAAGGCAGAGTGAGGCCTTGGATCTAAAGCCTCTAGTATTTATACCAGGCTTGGTCAGTCAGGAGGCTGCATAGTGCCTTCCAATCATAGAGCCGACGTTGGCACATCCCTTATTCCCTGTACCCTGAGCTCATATATTATATAGTAGCTCCCTTGGCTAGGCTGCAGTCTGAACAAACTTGATTTTATTTATAATATTTATACGACATTTACATCCCGCTTTCCCTCCGAGGACTTCAAGGTGACATGTGTCTTTTATCCTCACAACAACCCTGCGAGGTAGGTTTCAGACTACAACTCCCATAAACCCCAGCACGGCAAGAGGCGGGGGTTATTGGAGCGTATTTTTTACTACTTATTACTGCATTTTATCTTCCGCCTGTTTTCCTCTGAGGAATCCAAGGCTGCTTATGTGATCCTCCTCCTCTCCATGATATCCTCACGACGACCGTGTGGGGTAGCTTGCGTTGAAAGTCAGGGACTGGCTCAAAGTTACCCCTTGAGCTTCATGGCCAAGTGGGGACCAGAACCCAGATTTCCCGGGTCCTGGTCCGACTCTCCAACCACTACACCGTACTTCCTCTCGTCGTCCCAAACATTGGTGGAGCATCAGTTTGCTGCACTAGCTTAAGTCGGCGGTTCGAGAGACTCCAGAGTCCTTCAAACCTGCTCTTAGCAACCAGCGATAAACAGAAACACCACGTCTAAGTGGCACGAAGCGATGGGGAATATTTAAAACTCTCCACAACCCGCAGTCTGATTGCTTGACAGGCTGTGTGGTGTCTGCGGCTGACGAGGTGACGTTTGCGCGAACTTTGTACATGCGCGCACACAAGCAGCTTCTTTTCCGCCTCTTTGGCCGCTGAGGCATTTAAAGGGAAGTCGCGCAGGCCGGGAATTCCCCCCTCCCCAAGCTGAGATTCGTGAATTCTTTCCCTTGGCTATGTTTTGAATCGTCGCTGGACGAAGCTACCTTGCCGCATAGAGTTTCACATCGCTTGAATTTCCTGTGTTTTC
Source organism: Anniella stebbinsi (assembly GCA_029215795.1). Lineage (NCBI taxonomy): Eukaryota > Metazoa > Chordata > Lepidosauria > Squamata > Anniellidae > Anniella > Anniella stebbinsi. The sequence goes on from JARDYH010000009.1 coordinate 16,738,691, forward strand.
TGCATTCCTGTTTTTAAACAAACGTCTCCGTGTAGGGAACCCGGGGGTATGGTTTTAATCTGCCGAAAACTCAAATGATATTGAATTTTTAAAATTGTATTTATTTTTTTGCCCGACTGGCTTGAACTTTTTTCTCTCTCTGGATCTGAGGCAGTTGACTAGTTCAGCCAATGAATACCAGATGGGCCTCTGACCATTTTTTTTGGGGGGGGGGGGTGCAGGTTGGATGACAAGGGAGATAGGTGGTCTTTTAAGAGGTCACTGGCCCTCCCTAGCCATGGGGCGCTTGTTTAAAACCTCACGTTTTTTGGTAGTAGTCTTACCCCTCCTCTCGCAAAAACAAATTAATTATGTTTCTAGTCCTCACTGTTGTCGAGCAAGGTCTGAAAATTTGGCGGCAAAAATTGGGCCCGGAAAAGCCCGTGAGGTGAGGGTTGTGGGTGAAACAGGAATGCAGAACGCACAGGAAATTTGAGCGATGTGGAACTCTATGCGCTAGGTGGATTCGATCCTGCGACCTATCTGGGGGGTTACCAGATTAAGGGGGTGTTTAGCTGTGAATCGAGGTCGCTCATGTGCCTACACACCTATGATGCTAGATCATAAAAATCAGCGGTCTTCAACTGGTAGGTCGCGACCCACTTTCGAGATCAGTCTGGATGGGTTGTTGGCAAGGCTGTTGCCTCCATGTTGGGCGTGGAGAAAGAGGTGGGTCTCGGATCTGGACCAGTTGAAGACCACTGATTTAAGTCGATCATGAGAAAGTTTGAAACGGGCCAAAGGAGGCATGTCTTCATTTTTTTTTTTAAAAAAACCCCAAACCATGTAATTAACATATGGAATTGGTTAGCATAAGACGTAACGGCGACCCCGGGCTTTGAGGATTTCAACAAAAAACGGATTTGGAAGATTTGCGGAAGACACACATGCGCGCACATCTGTTGAATGCTACGATGGCTAAATAGAGCTTCCCTTTTTAGAGGCAGTATACCTGTCAGTACCGCAAGGCCGGGAGCCGGCAACAGGAGGAGAAATCGCCCTGTTGTGACTTGCTTTCCCCAGATACAAAATAGCAGAGCTTTACTCGGATCCAGCGAGGCAAAGTCCTACATCCTTCCAGTCTAAACCTCCGGAAAAACCCACGAAGGGGATCTGCCTTTGTTGACAGCTGGCCGTTCCTAGGAGTAGAGCCGCCTGAGGATGTGCTTTTTGTCAAGGAGAGAAGAGGGAAAATTTGCCGGGAGAGCGGGCGCAGGAAGAGTGACGTTCTCAGCTGCTGCAGCAGCCGTCAGGATGGTCCGCTTCCGCTTCCCCCAACCCGGTGCTCTCCAGATATTTGGGACATCAGCTCCCATTCGCCCCAGCCAGCACGGCCAGTGGTCAGGAATGCTAGGCATTGTAGTCCCCCCTTTTTAAAAAAAACAACAAACATCTGGAGACTACCAGGTTCGTTAAGGCTAGTTCCTGCGAAATAACCGTGGGGATTTATTTATTTTTCGGGGCTCCCAAATATTTATGTGACAGGCGTGTTCCATGGGGCGCCTGCCGCACGGCCCCATCTCCGTATACAGAAACGCCCCTGCCCCAGTCAGCAAGAGAGGCCTGCCTGCACGGACGGGACTCGGTTTTTCAGCAGCTGACGCAGCGGTTTGAGGCAGATGGCTCTAGTTTCTCCCCAATAATCCGGTGCAAAAGCAAACAAGAAGGCTCCCACTGCCAAGGAAGGGAGCAAGGGGAGAAAGGGTATCATTTTACTGGCCAGCCGGGAACTTTTCTTCTGCTGAGCTTTGGAAAATGTTCATGTTTGGTTTTTTAAAAAAAGAGGGTAAGAATTATGATTTTGGGCACTTTTTCAGTGGCATAGCGAAGACACAGGAGTCAAGGCCCCGAGACTTTTGGATTAGCAGGGACTGATGCCATCTGCCATCCCCATCTCAGGCTCAGGACTCCCCTCGGACTGGGCTGCAGTTCTCGCAGCATCTGGGGCCCGAATTGGATTTTCCCAGCGACGTTATAGTGTCCCCTGCTGTAATGCAAAGGATTTTGTCCAGCACGTCGGTGTTGAATGGGCAATTAACGGCAATTGATGACTTCTGGACTGTTTTCCGCGTCTTGCCAAAGGAGGTGGGGTTATTTGTTTTTAGCATCGTCATCTAATAAGAGAGGTGCTGGGACTTAAATCCTGGGCTTTTTTTGTCTCCCCTCCCCCCCCCCCCCCCCAACATAATATTTGGCACTGCATGGATTTCCGCGGAATTGGGAAGATATCTGCTTGGTTGCTCAAAGTTTAGAGTGTCCCAAACTGCCCTGTCTCATATTCGGTTTCTGCTCACAGATGTTTTTCCGCAACTGCGCAAAGCCGTGTCGGAATTGTATTGCCGTTCAGTACACATTTAGCCACATTTTGTGTTTCCCTGTTTCCAACTTCCGTTTGTTCGTTTGTTCCATTTTTACACCGCCCAAGAGCCAAATTTCTCTGGGTGGTTTACAAACATTAAAAACCTTTGAAATGCATTATAACAAGCATTACATGCAGACGTATAAACAAGCACACGAGGAGACGTACATTTATCTGAAACGGTTTGAAAGCATCAACAATATCTGGGGCGCAACTGAAACCTCAGCGCATGCTGCCAAAGGCCAGAGAGAAGAAGGAAGGTTTCAACCTGGCGCCGGGAAGATAACAATGTTGGCCCCTGGCGGGCCTCGTTGGGGAGATGGTTCCAGATTTGCGGGGCCACCACTGAGCAGGCCCTGTTCCCTGTTGCCGCCTCCTGAGCCTCAGAAATAAAGGGCCGAATTGCTTTCCTCTAGTATTCCACCTTGGACTTCGAAGCCTCTCAGCCTGGTATCCACCATCTGTCTGCTAAGCCTTGGACCAGAAGGGTTGAGCCTCAGTACCACCGGTCAAATCCAGCCCGCCGGGGACGGCCCCTCTCCCTTTCCCCAACTGTTCTGTGTTTTTCTGTGTTTCCTCATTCTGAAAGATTCAAATGCTTCTACTAAAGGGTTTAGTTGCTGCTAGCCGTTACTCTGAGAAAAAAGGCACTTATGCAGCTGTTGTTTAGCAGACACACACACACACGGCTCCTGAGTGCCAGATGTTATGTTCCAATAAAATGGATCTCCGCTGCCTTATAGGGGAAAGAATCGCTCCTGGCAGAAGTGGCTTTGCCGTGCGCACCACCTCGAGCGCCTGTTATAATTATTAATCCCTGAGTCTTGTTTTTTACTACTTGGCCCCCAAAAATAAAATAAAAGACCACCGTCTCTAAAAGGTAAGAGGGGCGAAGGGGAAAAGCGTTGCTCAGAGCCCCTTCCGAATGGGGGAGCCAAGGCCTGAAGGCCTCCCTGACGCTCACCCTTCCCAGCGCCGGTTTCCAGTCTTTCCGTTTCATTTTCAAATCCAGGTTTCTAGTCCTCTTTATCGCAAGGGCGGCGCTTTTGGGGACGTTTACGGAGAACACGGCCGATGCGACAGGAGCGTTGATCCTGTTGAGAAATCAGGATTTGTTAATAAATAAAATATAGATAATAAAATAAATAAACAAACTGAGTCGTGACTGGGAGCCCCCTGCAATGTTATCAGGAGAGGCTTCGAGGCCGTCAAGTTGCAAAGGAACAACTGGGAAGGAATCTGTCTACCCGAAAGATCTTGCTGCTAATCCTGGGCAGATCACACTTGTGGAGGTCGGGCGCAAGATTTATCCTGCTGAATCAGGCGGGCCCCAAAATCCGACTTTTCCGGCTTTTCTTTTCCAGCTGTTGCTATTATTATTGTTGTTGTTGTTGTTGTTGTTGTTGTTAATAAAAAGAATAATTTTGTTTAAAATGTGCTGGCTGTCACTAGAAAAATTCTGAAGCGCGGAGCACAATCCTATATTGTTGTTATCATCATTAATAATTGTGTTTAAAATGTACTAGCTGTCGCTAGAAAAACCGATGGCTGTAGCGCAATCCGATACGTGTAGTTTTTATCAATAATAATAACAATAATAGTAACAATTTTGTTTAAAAATGTGCTGGCTGTCGCAGGAAAAACTATGACAAGTGTAGTGCAATCCTATATGGGTCTACTTAGAAGGAAATCCCGCTGAGCTCAGGGAGTTTACTCCTAGGTCATGGTGCATAGGAAGGTCTAGGCTGGTCTTAGTTTATTATTTCGTTTAATTGAATTTCAAGCTCCAGCGTTCGCAGTCCGTCTCTCTCTTTTCTTTCGGCACAGCGGAGTGAAAAATCCTCCGTGAGGGATTTTTAAATTATTATTCCCCCTCCCCCCCCGCCTCATCCCTGACAGGCCATGTCAGAGAGGAAGTGGAGTGAGGCTTTTTGTGAGGAGAAAATTCTTGACGTCGGTTTTGGCAGGGCTTGTATTTCAGCCGGACAAAGGCGACGTGTCCCAAAGAGACCGGTTAAAAGATCTTCAGTTGCTTCATGCGCGCGTATGTCAGAAAACATGGATTTGAGTGGGGGAACAGACTGGTTCAGGGGTGAAAAGAGTGCGTCCTTCAGCGGATCGGTTTGGATCCCCTTTACTTCTTTTCCTTGACAAATTACGGCAAAACTGGATCTGTTGACACAGGGATTCTGCTTAAAATGACATCCCCGCGACATGGAGGAGCGTTTCCCCCCATGTTATGAAGTCATCAGGTTTTGTGCGGTTTCCCATCGGCCAGGTAAGCAAACTCCAAACGGCACAACCTTCTGGCATATAGAAGAATATATATATATTCTTTTTCCCTCTGGCAAGGAGCCGAAGGTGGCATACAAGCTCCTCCTCTCCCTCACAACAACAACCCTGTGAGGGAGGTTAGACTGGGAGTCCGTGATTGGTCCAAAGTCACCCAGTGGGGATTATTCACTCTCCAAGTTTTCAGACAAGGGTTTATCTCAGCCCTACTTAGAAATAGCAAATATTGAGCCTGGGACCATCTGCATGTAAAGCGGGGACTCTGCTACCGAGGTACAGTCCTTTCCTTCTCTCTCTCTGCGCTTGCCAGCGGTGCCGGAATTCGGAACAAGCCGAGTGAGCCATGGCTTAGGGGCTTCATATTATGAGGGCGCTCTAAAGATGTTGGAAATAACTAAGAGGTAAGATAGCTAAGATGAAATCGCTGTGGCATAAATATGTTAGAAAAATCTGCTGTGACTTACAGCAGAGATGCTTTAAATAGAGAAAACGCGGCAACACAGTGTTCAATGTTGGAGGCAATAAACATAAACAAGAGCCAGTTTAGAAGATGTTTGAATCAGCTTACTTTATTAGTGCTTTTATTACTCACCTTCATAGAACACTGTTTAAGTATAAGCACCTCCTAATGCTGGGTGATACCCTTTCATTACCCGTTTTCGCTTCATTTTTAGGGTATGGGACTTCTGCATCTTGGCATGGTTTAGGGCCTCAGCATATGCTAATCCAGCCCTGCTTGTAAACAGTGACAAAGGGGAGGAGATGGAATAACGCCCTTTAGACAGTTGTGTGGACTCTGCCGACACCATGAATAGGCAGAAGAAAGATGTGATGGTTTGGACTTCGAACTCCCAGAATCCCCTGCAACGTGGCCAATGTTCAGGAATGAAGACCAGTGTGGCGTCATGGTTAGAGCGTGGGACTCCGGAGACCCGATTTCGAGTCCCCACTTGGCCACGTAGCTCATTGTGGTTGACTTTGGGCCAGGGCCTTACTCTCAGCTTAGCCTACCTCACAGGGTTGTTGTGAGGATACAACGGAGAATAAGAGATGCCAGCCGCCTTGGTTCCTTGCAAGAGGGGCAAAGCTGGGATAGAAACATAAGAATGAATGAAGTAAGATGAAATACAAATATTGAGGGGTGTAAACCTCAAAAATCAGAGATGTACCTTCCGCCTATCCCCCTGACTGAGAAGGCCGCAAGAGCCGTAGAGATGGTGGCGAGAGGCCTAACTGAGAAAGGCATTTTGCCGGACAGTCCCCTGAAAAGACAGTGTATCTCGTGGCCCGACAGGTAAATGTGCCTCTTGCCCTTCCTCTCCGCAGCGAGGTGTGGCGGAGCAACAGGATGAGGCGTCCGGCGGTGTCATGTCACAGTCTGGGCGGCTGCCCAGTGAACAGGCGGCAGTTTCCTGAGGAGGTTCTTTCAAGTCGGCTTTTAACGAGCAAGCCGGAAACATCTGAAGTGCTTTTATGGCGATTCGGGCTGGGGAGAGGGGACTGCCTCGGTGCGCCTCGGCCCTGCGGCACGTCCAGGCAAAACAAGACAAAGCCACATCCTCTCAGCATGGAGCTGAGGGGATTTTGTACTCTTGAGGATGCTCCGGAGGCCTTCTTACATTTTGATGGCAGGGGTGACATTTCCATGTGAAACCGAGGGCCGGAACGAATCGGCGTCTCCGTTTCGTGTTGTGTTTTTCTGACACACAGCCGAAACGGGCTAGGTTGTTTTTAGACTGGAACGGGCCCAGGTTCAAATCCCCGCTCAGATGTGGCATTTGCTGTGTGGCCTCCGGCAAGACTCCTCGCTTGCCTCACAGGGTTGTTGTGAAGATAAAACGGGATAACACATTCCACCACCCCTTGTCATACGCGTGCTGTGCTTTTTGGGGACGAAACCGAGGTTAGATAATGAAGATTGCTTCCTGCAGAGAGAAACACGAGGGGCAAGGGAATGTAGTGTCAGAATTTCTCTAGCCCATTTTCCATTCCCCCCCCCCCCCGGTTGTGTCAGCGGCAAGGTAATTTCCCATCCTCCCCAAGGCTTGGCCGTTGTTTCGGTCCTGGAAATGAGCGAAACAAACGCTTGGTTGTGCACTTTGGCCCCATTGGCTGCAAATCCCTCCTGCTAATACTGAGCTCGGGCGGCGCGTGCTGACGGAAACGGAGCCCAAAAGAAGGCCCACATTCTGAGGGACGTTTTGGGGGAGCCACAAAGTTGGCAGAAATACAATTAAAACAACGACAAGGAAGAGGGCAATGGGGGGAACCATCCCTCCCCCCAAAAACAAGACTGCGGGGACTGAGCATGCTCATATTCACGAAATGTTGAGTGTTAGCTGGGAACAAAAGCTTGAGGCGTGGTGTGGAATGGAGTGTCGTGAAAGGGGGCGTGCCCGGCACCCTGAACATGAGCATTCTTGTTCGGGGTTGAGGCTGCCGGTCCTTGCTTTCCAAATATGAATTCATTTAAATTCCAGGGTTTGTCCTTCTCAGGGATATAAATCAATCTAGGAATATGATTTTCTGCACATTATTTTAACTTCCTTTTCCCCTTCTCTTGCCTCAAGAGTTAAGCCAGGAGTTTCCCTCCTGTTTTTCTGAATTAAAATCGGCATTACTCTTCACCCACCCACCCCCATTTTTACTTTGAGAGTGTGTACAAAAGAGAGAATTACCCACCATCAGAAAGGAGCTGAACCTCTTTCTGTGTTATTGCGCAAGTCCTTGATCTGCCCAGAGCATCGACTCCTGCAGAGATGTGCTGGGGCGGCCTCTGATGTTATATCTGTGCCTTAGTTGAACGTTCGAATGACCCCCTATTGCAGGGATGGCTGAGTGGAAGAAACCAAGCCCCCAGGCAGTCAATCGTGCAGAGAGATAGCGGACACCCTCTCCTCCAGATGGATCGTTTGGGCTCATTTTTTCTTGAAACGCCTTTGATTTTTGTTTTACATTCACATATTTCTTGTGGCGCATGAGGGCCGTTGCGCAGTTTTGGGAACGAGGGACGCAAGCTGTATTCGGTTCGAACAACAGACCGGACCCAGCCTGCCTTGCATTTCCAGATGGATTGCTGCCTATTTTTATTTTTTTTTGGTAACAGGATATATATTTGAACAGTTGTCTCGCTTTGTTGCTGGCTCACTTGGGAGCCTCTGCCAAGAATGCAAATAATTAGAGCAAATTAAACCCAAACTTTTCTGCCTGAGCATGTCCTGCGTATGTCTGTTGAATGTACTGGAAATCCTGTAGCATTGGGGGGGGAGGAAATGGGGAAAAGGAGAAAAAATGGGGCCGATGACAAAACACTAAGATCCTTGGTTGCTCGCTCGAAGCAGCAGAGGTGAGGTGGTATAGTCCTGGAGCGGCCGAGCAGACTGTTCCACTTGCAAGTGTGTGCGGGGTGTGTGTGTCTTCATTGACTCTGTCCCCTGCATTTTTAAAAAATAAAATAAAACACGCTGCAAATAACATTTTAAAAAGCAAACTGTCACCTTTGCGGGGAGCACCTTTTAGAAAGGGGGGGAAAGCCATAAGTCACACATGGAGATCTGTCGAGCAGGTTTTCGGCTGTTCGAGAATTCTCTTCTATTTATTTTTAATGGGGGAACATTCCCTCCATCCGCCGCCTGTGATCAGTGGTGGCGCTCCCTGCTCTGCCTCCTCGTCCTGTCGCTGATGCGATATTTCTCGGGGCATGCTTTTCCCGAACCCGTGTTGCGGGGACGAAGGAGCCGGACGGGACCCCCGAGCGACAAGCAGCCAGATCGCAAAACGCTGCTTCATTTGTTGGGCTTTGCTTTCTGCTTTGTTACTAGTCCTCATAATTACGCGGAACCTCCGAGGTCAGGGGCAGTATACCGGGGGAACGCGGGTGGGAGGGCGCTATTTTGCTGGTTTCCTTTTCGTGGCTTCCTGTGGGAACAAAATGGCGGACGAGATCAAGTGTGGATGGTCTTTCAACCCAAGGGACGAATTCTTGTTCTGGAGAGGGTTCCGGGGGCTGTCTTGCAGTGGTGGGCGAGGCTTACAGCAAAGAGGGTGGACCAAAAAGCCGCCATAGTTGAGCTTAAAGCTGTTCCGGCCTAGAACAAAGCCTTAGTAGAGGCGATTCAACCCTTTAGGATGCGGGAAAACTGTGCAAAACCCGGGAAAATACCCAAAGACCGGCGGCCAGAGGGAAACGGCAGAGTTCTGCACCTCTGATGTTCTTTTCGTGCCTCGTTCTGCCCAGCTGGAGTCCCCCAGTTCCGGCAGTGGAAGACTTTGTGTGTGTGCCTTGTTTTCTTTTTGAGCGGAGGCCAACGGATTTGTTTTGAAAATTGCTAGTGGTATTTGAGCTCGTGGGCTTTGGACTGGCCTCGTTCCTTCTTGTCTTGCCAACCCAAGAATCTCCATAGCCAGCAACTACTGTGTCACAGCATGCTCTTCCTGCTCATATATATATATATATATATATATATATATATCCCAGCTTCTTCCTCTTCTGTGGTTTTCCCCTTTATTACCTTCTCGGCTTTCGTATTTTCACATTGTTGGCATCCGTTGGACCAAATCCAGGTTCTTTTGGTTCAGCTGCCATAAGGAGGCCTGAGAAGGGTAGAATTTCTCCATCTTTTCAGGTCCTCGTGACAGTTTTGATTGGCTGGCTCCCAACCTGGCTTCCTGATTGGCTAGCTGCCAGCCTGGCTTCCTGATTGGCTAGCTCCCGGCCAGGCTTCCCAATTGGCTACCTCCCAGCTTGGCCTCTTGATTTGCTGGGACTCTTATATAAGTAACTTAACTCTAGGGAAACACCCTGTCTCAAATATTCCGCGGGTGATATTGGCTCTCCCTTAAAACCGATACCGAATCTCGCCATTTAGTGATGGAACGTTTCTCATCTACTTTACTTGTCCCACTCTCTGTTCACCACACCCTTGTGAAGTTTGCCAGTTTATTCTCCGTTTTAGAGGTTGGAAACTGAGGATGAAGGATACCCCATGACACATGTTAAACATACAGTTGGTGTGTGACTCGCACCCAGGCCTTGTCTTGGTAGAAACTTTTCCCTGAGGGGACTGGATCTGTTTCAGTTGATCATGGGGGGAGGGAAGTGGTACAGTCCACCCTGGAACTGTACCGTGTCACAATGTAAGAAGGAAATGCTGAAACACATCTTGGAAAATTCTCCCCGACGCTGTGTGTGTTGTCAGCCTGATGTCATTAGATATATTTTCCTTCCTGATGGGGATCACTCAGTTTAGGCAGGCAGTAAAATCGGCCGTTGCAGTTCCATTAAAAAATAAATAAAAGGTCAAACCCTGCCCTTCTGGTTGCATCTCTATGACCCATGAGGACTAGAAGAGGCCCGTAAGCATTTATATCAGGGTTGAGGAAACTGTACGCACCCTGATACACCTCACATCATCCCAGACCGTTTGTCACACGATGGGAGTTGTAGTCCGGACAGCATCTGGAGGCCCAACAGTTCCCCGCTTCTGTTTCAGATTTCCGGTAAAATTCAGTTCCAGGAAGAAATAAATAATAAAATTCCGTTCCAGGAATGAATGATAATGTTCGTGGTGATGTCCAAATAGCTGTGGTCAATGAGATCATCTGCACCCGTCAGGAGCTTCTGGGCAGAAAGGCCAGATCTGAATGGAATTGATAAATAGTCTCCCTTAGAGGCAGTGGCAGTGAGGTCTTGTGTTTGCAGGAGGCAAGGGAACCTTCTCTCCTGTTCCCATCAGGGAGCTGCAGGGCTGCTTGCCACCCCAGTTTTTTAAATTGCCAGACAGCGGAGTGTTTTATCCGCCCTTTGGTTAAAGACCCAGATTCCCATTCCGAAATTGAAGGTAACTCCCAAATCCTGCACACATGTATCTTTTAATGACCCTGTTCAGACGACACGCTAAGCCACAGTGGTTCGGCATTTTGAGCTAAACATGATGGCTTAGCATGTCATGCGAACCCTTCCTAACCATGGTGGCTGCAATAACCATGGTTTAAACACGCTCACTAACCATTTGCTGAAAAAGGTTTTGTGGTCTAACCATGGCTTAGCGTGTGGTCTGAACAGGCCCAATGGATCATTTTCCCCAGGAACTTTGATGCTCCAAATGTAACCCGTGGGTGCTTTCATCGGCAGGTGAGTTCAGAAGCCGCCAAAAAGGCTGCGTTTTTGAGGTCTCGTGTCGCTTTCGAACTTCAAAGGAGAATCAGAAAGAGAGAAAAAAACCGGAATCGAGGGTTTGTTGGCGGCGAAGATTAATGGAGCTGTCCTACTTCGAACAAAAGTCTCTCTCCCGCTGTCAAGTTGGGAGAAAAGATGCTTGGGCGTGTTATACATGCTTCGCTGCGTGGTGAACTCGGAGGCAGGAAGCGATGGTCAGCAGCTATGTGGGCCAGGAGGCTGAGAACACTTGGATGGACCCCCCTGCCTCCCTCGCTTCCTCCTCCACCTGTTCTTGTAGCCGGGTGAGGGATCAAACAGGAGTGCCTCAGGCTTGCAAGTAGCCTCATGTCCACTTGCCTAGAGTGAGTGAGATATTTTCCCCAGGTGACCAAGGAAGGAAGCTTAAAAAAAAGTTTGTCTTTTGTGGCCATTAATCACCTTTGGGGTAATGTGCAAAAAATGACATATTACTTCGCAGTGCTCCCTTTCCGTCAAGTGGGAACCCTTTCGGCTTCGATCCTAAACACGCTTACCTAGGAGCAAAGCTCACTGAACACTGTGGGACCGACAGGTTTACTCAGGTGTATCAGTAAATGCGTCGGTCTCCCTCTTTCTTGTTTCCCCGCGGTCATCCTTTTCCCGTTCTTCGCAGCCCGAAATGGCTCTCTGCCCTCATGAGGACTAGAAACTCCTTTCCTTTTTTTTTTTTTTTAAAAAGTTTTGAGATGAAAAGGGGGTTTGTGGGGTCAGTCTGAGAAAGCCCCGAAAATTGCAGGAAAAAAAGGCCCTTTGGCGCTGGGGTTTCCCCTGTACGAGTCGTCCCGCCGTGAGCGCTTAAGCGTAATCTGCCGACCTCCAAGATTGTATTGATCCGGGCCTTTTTGTTTAGAAGAGTTTTGTCAGAAAACGTCACACTGCCCAGATAAGAACAGACGGGGGATTAGAGCAGAACCCCCTTTTGATTACAGACTTTGAAAGATCAGCGGTGGTATTCTCTCTCTCTCTCTCTCTCTCTTTCTTAATTAACGAAAATGAAGCCCCACTGTCTTTCTCCCCGCTGGAGGCCTGCTGGGTTCAATTGTGTCCTGGATTATGATTTCTTCCTTTTTTTTTTGCGGAGTTGCGCAACCCAGACGTGTGTTTACTTGAGCCTGCTTAAAATCCGAGTTGCCCACCACCTGCTTGTTTGGGACTGGGGGGAGAGTAACAGGACGGGGGCAGAAAGAAAGGAAAATTCGAGCGATTTGGCCAGCTTTGCAACGGAGAAGATTGGCTTCAAAGTGGATTGATCGCCTGCGTGAAAAGGGAGCACTTAAATATACTGTATATTTGTATAAAACGCATGGCCTTTAATAAGGCTCCTTAGGCCGAGGTGATAATTGCACCTTTCCTTTTAAATTTGAGGCTGTTTTAACAAACTCAGACCCCGGCTCCGGGGCAGCCTCCGGTGGGAGCAAAAGAACGGGCCGGGATCCAACGTGCCAGACGGGGTCTGGAAGCATTCAATCGAAATCGTTGGCTCCGACCTGCCGTTCTGCTGTTCCTGCGAGCTCGGAGTGGTGCGTTCAAATCCAGAACGCGCAACGATTTAATTATCTTGTTTGGAAGGGGAATGGATTGCCGGGGGGGGGGGGTTGTTGTCTGCCCTCCCCCCGATGATCTTCTGCATTTGGAAACCCAAGAGGGCACGGGGAACGGGATTTGTAGATTCAGGCTTGTAAACAGCTACTTGCCTGCGGAGAGATCCGCTTGCTTCCCAGGCAGAGATATAATGGCTGAACAGGTTAAATTCTTCCTGGATCAGGACAAAAATCCATCTAGCTGAGTATCCTGGTTCCAACAGTAACATAAATACAATAGCTTTTCCTTCTGGTTTGTCACTGGCACCTGGTTCTCAGTACAGGCAGCCTACCCTGGAGACTGTCCCATTAAACCTTTGGTGCTCTGATCAGGGCTGGATAGCGGGGTCAGGTGGCTATATAAATTTCCCCACAGTGCCCTGGAATGACATTAGATCAGGGGCATTGTGGGAACTTAACACAGCAGCTAGACTTGGAAGCTTGATGCTATTTGGGACATGTGGCTCAGAAATTTCAAGTTCCCAAACATGGAAGCTTCGTCACACCTAATGGCTGTCAAAAACAGGGGACCACCTTTCATGGATTGGAACGTGAAAAGCGATTCATAACGAACACACAAAAAAAGCATGAATTGTGTGTGGCGGAGAAATGGGCAGTAGAGAATATTTATTTTATTCTTTTTCTTCAGTAACACTCGAACTCGGGGCCATCCAGGGAAATAGCTGATTGGCAGGAGATTCTGGACAGGCAGAAAAGGAAGGGCTTCTTCATGCAGTGTGTGACAGCTGTTTGCAGTTCGTTCTCTTCCTTTTAGCCGCTGATGCGCCCCTGTGATGGTATGACCGGGCAGGCTGGCTAGCTACAGTCCTTGTGGACTAGAAACATTTGTGGTTTTTACCTATCCCTCCCTTCCTCAGCTTGTAAAAGGGGGTGGGAAACCTGGTGCCCTCCAGGTGGACTACAAATCCCATCACCCCAATTGGCTGCTGTAGCTTGGGGCAGATGGGAGTTGTAGTCTCAAAATATCCAGAGGGCACCAGGTTGCCTAGCGCAGAAGAGGATTTGTGAGGACTGGAAAAATTAAGTAAGGTTCCGCGTTGGCTAGTGAAGTTGTGCCGTGGCTTGCCAGCCCATGATGGGTGGGGAACCTCTTAATTTTGTACAGTAAGGGGTGGGAAACCTCAGGCCTGGGGCCGAATCTGGCTTCTGGGGTTTCCCAGAAGGCCCTGCCCCTGGCCACGCCCCTTTCCCAAACCATCAATTGTTGGCAAGTCCTGGCTTCTGTGTCCCACCATCACCCCATTCTGTAAGGTTGAAACGGCTCTCCTAAATCGTAGCTCCTGGCAACTAAAGCTTTGCTGGCGGGTTTAAAATTTTTTTTTTTTGCATTTTCGGCCCCGCCCACCACTGGGACGCGGCCCTCGAGTTCTTCTCCAGAATGGAATTCAGCCCTCGGATTGTAAACGGTTCAACACCCCCATTGCACGAGCCACCCGCCCTCTTTGATTCCTGGTGACGCTGGGAGTCATGGGGGAAGGCGCCTCTTCAAACCCCATAATGTAGGCCCTGACCCCAGTCCCCTGTCTCCATTCGCCCCCCGCCCCCGAGAAGCATCTGGGATTGTCGAGAGCCACCTCCTGCCTCGCTGCCATCTTGGGCGTAGTGTTCGTCTTTAATTGGCTAATTCCTTTCTGTTTACCTTGAGTTTGTTATGACAAATCGGATGGATTTTTCCTGGCGCTCGCTGTGGCAATGTCCATACAACTTGAGAGGAGCGGCGCTTTGAGCCAGGCGCCTATGCGCGTGGCGACTGGCGGCGCCGAGCGCATATGCGCTTGGGAGTATGTCTGTTTCTTATTTTGTTGTTGTTGACTCACTGCTCTGTGTCCGCCGCTTGTGTTTTGGCTATGATCTCTCGAGCGGTTTCCTCTTTGTGCCGGGGGAAGCGTTCTGCTTACTTTCTCTGTACCCTTTCTCTCTATTTGTGTGTGTGTGTGTGACATGTGCAACAGCTGCGCATGCCATTACGTGCCTCTCCTCTTGCTCAAATCTCTCCCTAGCTGCCAGCAACAAGGAGGAAGAATTAGGGAAGCCTTTTTCTTCTCCCCTCCCCGTAGGCCTGCCAACTTCTGTGTTTGAATTCTCTGACCTGGGTCCCCCATGACCATGCGCAGAGTGCTTTCTCCCACTCATCGTTTTTTTAAAGAACAATGGGCAGATTGTCTCTGAACATGTACAGATTGTCTTCCACCTCTGGACAGCAGTTCTTTTCAGGGGAAAAAAAAAGGCCAGCACAGGCTTTTGTGCCCTCGGTCACCATGGGAACAAAAAATGACCCCTGATGGGTCAGACCAATGGCCCGTCTACTCCATGGTGTGCATCTCCAGCCCTCGGACCATTCAGTGCACTGCAGAGGGTTCTGATGAGGACGAGGCACAGACTGCTTCCTAGGGCATAGGACGGTCAGCCTTATTTTGGCCCCTTCTGGCCGGAATACACAGCCCTGCCATCCTCCTCTGGCTCAGGATGTCCACCTCCCTAACCTCGCAGAAGACTCAGGCTTCAGAATCAGGCAAGGGCCCTTTAACCGTTCAGCCAGGAGTTGTGCAGCTGACAGCACTACAAGTCTGGTCAGCCTGCATTTAGTGTGCTTTATCTCCCTGCTGAGACAACATCCTCCTATTTGCTCCCTGCTGAGACAACATCTTCCTATTGTCCTAGTATGAGAGAGCCCCAGCCAGCAAGGAGCCACTGGGATCTCCCCAAGGTCCTGTTTTCTTCTTGCCTTGTTCTGACCGCCATTGGATGCTACCAGCTTCCCCTGTGGGCCTCAAGGGACCACAGAATGGAGACACCTGTTTTCCAGGCTGATGCCTCTGGGATATCCTCAAGCTGAAGCCCTCAAGCTGACCCAGAGTCAATCAGTGAGCTTCATGGCCAAGTGGGGACTCAAACCCACATCTCCTGGGTCCCAGTCCAACACTCTAACCACTACACCACACTGACTCTAATCCCGGTTGCATACACAACTGCCATGAGTATTAGCCATTGACACGGCTGTTCTTCCAGCTTTTTTTCAGTGCGTTCTTTCGGGGTGTTTCCAAACAGATCTCGATGTTGTTGATGAAATATGATCGATTTTAATAAAGTAATGTTATCTGCAGTTACAAGTTAACCTGGAAAATGTTACCCGGCGGCGGTCGGGTCCATTTAGCCCAAATGAACATGCAGTTTTGCTTAGTGAATATATAAACTTTTTATAAGTTATTAATTTATTCACTGCATTTTTATACCGCCCAATAGCCAAAGCTCTCTGGGCAGTTTACAAAAATTAAAACCATAAAAACCATTCAAAATATAAAACAACAACAGTATAATAAGTTTTTAATAAGTTATTAACTCAAACTGCCAACCAAAGAAACGCATGTTGTCTCAGCAAAGAGCTCTTATAATGAAGCAATTGTTAAAGGCCCTCTTAGGTTGGATTTTTCAAAAACCAAATAAAAAAGTGTGTGCTTTTAAAATAATAATAATTTTTAAAAATGCATATAGCCTTTTTGTTAGCTTTTGGAAGTCTTCGCAGTTGCTGGGAACTTTCTGTTTCACTCTCCCCGCGCTTTGGTATTTCGTTTTTAAAGAAATAATTGTTTGCTTAGCTGCTGTGCTGGGGTGAAGCATTACATCTCTAGATTGCAATCTGGCCGGCTGGACAGTTTAAAGGGGCCGGGTGACAAATGATCTCCTGCTTTGAAAAACAGAGCCTGCAGGTCCGGCTTGGATGGTGCTGTAGGGAATCAACACATGGCAGACGCTTCTTTGAGTCTCCCAAAGCAAGCTGGGATTCTTCAGTTGCAAGAGGATGTGCATCTGTCTGTCTGTCCATGCTGTAGCGCCAAGACCATGACCGCTAAACCCCCGAAACTCAGCATCCAAACTAAAGGGACCCTAAGGGGTTGCACCTTGGGGTTATTTTGATTTTAATATGTGTTAATCAACTTTCATTGATTCCAGTGTGTCCATGTGCTTAAAGCCTGCAGTAACGCCTTCAGCAACTAGGGGGAGATTTAATGTTGCGGTTTCTGAGTTAGCGCAACAAAGGCAGCCCTGTGTGCAATGCATTGTGGGAGCCTAACCTGCAGATAGACTAACCCGGGAAGGGGGGTTACACCTCTTTCAGGCGATGTCTAAATTCCACTACAGAGCTCTAGGGGGCTACATTCCTGCAGTGGGTGGAGCTGCAAGCAAAGGGGGTGGGACCAGAAATACCAAACATGCCCGCACATTATAGATTAAAGCTCTTCCTTTGCCCCATCTAGCCCGGTATTGCCGACACTAACTGGCAGCAAGGCTCTCTTGGGTTCCAGGCAGGTTTTTTCCAGTCCTACTTGTAGATGCTGGGAATTGAACTCAGGATCTTGTGCCTTCAAAGCGGGGTGGGAGGATCTACCTCTGAACTAGGGAGTCATCCTGTGCAGCTGAACGGCGGGAGGGTCAGGACGGGTGAAAGGAAGGACTTCTTCACACGATGCGTTGCTCAGCTGTGGAACTTACTACTGCATGATGTGGCGATGACCGCCACCTTGGATAGGTTTAAAAGGGGATTGGAGGAGAAGGCCCTTGGTTGCTCCTGGTCAGGATGAATTGGTGGTACATGGGCATTGGGGGAACATGGGCAGGAGGGTGCTGTTACTGGATATATCCCTGGAAGAGAAGGCTATCCATGACTCCTAGTCCATGATCAGAGGCAGTAAGCCTGTATGCACCAGTTGCTGGGGAACATGGGCAGGAGGGTGCTGTTGCACCCGTGTCCTGCTTGTGGGTCCCTGGTCGACAGCTGGTTGGCCACTGTGTGAACAGAATGCTGAACTAGATGGATGCTTGGTCTGATCCAGCAGGGCTCTTTTTATGTGTTCTTATGCGCCACTCCTGTGAACTCGAGGTCTCAAAGGACGCGCGTTACCGCTCGCCGATGTGTGGCATCGGGCTTTTGCACATGGTGCATGGCCTCTTTGGTGTTCAGTGCACTACGTACCTCCTCCCACTCTAAAAACGGCGAAAATACCAGCACGAGGTGCGCTCCCAAGCCAGTGGGTTTCCAGGCTGCCGCGAATGAAGGAACTGCAGAATGTTTGGCCGTTGACGTGGTTCTCGTAGCTTAGCAACCAAAAAGAGAAAGCAGTGGTTTGGGGGACTGGAGGGTGGGGGGAGAACACCGTAGCCGCTACTTCGTGTTCCTTAGCAATATCTGTGGAAAAACCAACCTCTTTTTTAATTATTAACTGGAACAGCTCGTTGAAAGGGATTTTTTAAAAATGCATGAACGTCGTCCCGGAAAAGGGAACGAGCGACAGCGGGCCTTTTTTTTTTACTTTTGCCATTTCCACTCGACGAGTGAAGGACCAAGACGGTGCTGTGTTCTTTCGCCTCGCTTGATAGATGCCAATTTTTGTTTTTTAAAGCCCCCTGCCCCCCCCCCCCCCCGGAAAGGTGTATGGAGAGAATCACTCTCTTGCAATCAAATGATAACAGGTCTCCGTTCTCTGTTCGGGTCTCCTTCTCCGTTTGGGTCACCCGGAGCTTGGTCAACAGGAGAGGTTTTTGGAGGGCAGCAGTCAGATCTCCTTGTACATTTTTAAAAATTGCTTGTAAAAGAAAAGAGAAAGAAGCTAAAGAGGCAGTTTTGGATTGGGGACTGCGACAGCTTTCCCCATATAACCCCCCCCCCCCAGAGGTATTTGCCCTGTTAGAAGTAGATAGAAGTCTTTAAAGGGGTGATTTATGTGTGCACATTACAGGCAAAGGGCCCACTTGAGCATACACAGAGTGCCTACATGTTTCTACTCGGCAGTAAATCCCATTGAGTTCAGTGGGGCTCACTCCCAGGTAAATGGGGATAGAATAGCAGCCTTAATTTTCTATTCTGCCCTTGAGTATTTAAGTTTGCAGGGCGGCTCACGGCTCAAAGCAATTTCAGGAATAATGCAATCAAACCGACGTTGTCATAAACCAGTGAAACACAATTTCCAGAAAGAGCTGTGTCAGTCTCATTGCACCTTAAAGATTTAAGAAACTGATTCTGGCATGAGCTTTGGGGACTGCAGCCCACTCTCAGGTGCATGGCGCGTGATCGAGAGTTTCGTCACGTATATATACCGTGCACAGGGCGGTTTGCCAATCACGTTCCTATTCCCAGTCGCCATTCACAAAACAGTTGCCGCTTTTTTCCGTCAAACACAAGGCCTGGCGAGATGTTCCTGGGAATCGTTGTTTGAGCCAACCACTGTTCCGAACAGTCTTCAAAGGCAGCCCCATGTACGACATCTTGCGGTAGTCCAGCGTAGAGGATCCTGCAGCACAGATGACTGCGGCCTGGTGGGGAATGCGGAGGGAATAAACTTTGGCACATCGAGAGGAATTCTTTACAACGGTGCCCTGATTGCATTCTTCTCTGCAGCCCTAGAAACTGGCTGTGTTGGTTCCTTCCGACAATTTGTGCCACCAGTGAATTAAATCATTCCATCACAGAACTCTTGGTTTAAAAAACACACACGTATCGGCCAAAACCTCAACAGCCCCTCCGAGCGTTCAGTTTGACGTGACCCGGGCGGACAGAGCAAACGGAGAGTTTTTATTTTCCTGACTCGACGCTCTTCTGCTCCCTCTCCCTGGCAACGTTGACCTTTTCTCTCCCAAGCCGCCCGGGATCCAGCCGCGCATGACCCTACCATCTCTCCGCGTCTGAGCTCATGCCACATCGGGCATCCATCCTCCCAGCCAAAGAAAGCTGATGCAACCCTAGCGCCGCCGCGGCCTGCTCCAGAGCTTGCGAAGTCTGGCCAAATAAACAGGAGAATTTTTTTAAGTGGACTCTCCAAGGGGGCGTTTGAAACACATTCCGAGGCGGCTCCGGAGACCGCAGAAACGGCATATTAAAAAAAAAACCTTTTTGGCTCTGGAAATATATACATAGATAGACATATATTTGACTGTGGGCTTTTTTTGTCGTTCCTCTTTCTCTCTGCTTCCTGCAGCTGACGCTTCAGAGGTTTGCAGGGCGAACTGACCTCTCCACAGGGCTGTTGTCTAATAATAATAATAATAATAATAATAACAACAACAACAACAACAATATTTATTTCTTACCCACCTTTCCCTCTGGATCGAGGCGGGGAACAACATTAAACACAAATAGTATAAAAATACATAAAACTGATTAAAAATGTATAAAACGAATACATTATTAAAATAACAATAAAACTCTTAAAATTCAATTGGGTAGGCCAGTGGATCTCAGGATCCCTGTTTCTTTCAAGGTTGCTAGTTTTAGCCCGGACAGCAGAAGAAACAGAAATCTTTTTGGTTTCTGTAGCGATGTCCGTGTCCAGGAGAACATAAGCAAAAGCCGGTCTTTGCCCTGAGGAGCCTACAATTTCAGCTTAACCGGGTGTCGAAGGGAAGAGGCGAGAGCAATGTGAAAGACAGCTGTTCGGCCGCTGTGTTCACAGAGCGCTGGACTAGATGGCCCCTTGGTCTGATCCAGCAGGGCTCTTCTAATGTTCTTACGAATTTGCCGTTACACGTAATAAATGTAGGTTTGGTTTGAGGAATACAAGGGCCAAAGGCTTTTTGGAAGGAAGTTGAACGAAGAGAGGCAGGGTTTGCAGCATGTAACTGTAGGGAGGCAGTGCGACGTAGTGGGTAAAACGTTGGACGTGAGCTGGGTTTGAATCTCTGATCAGCTGTGCTTTGTGGCCAGTGACTAACCCTCTCTCTCCTTCTTCTTCCCCTCGCAGTTGAAACTCTGGAACAAGTTCCGAGTCTCCAACATTCCGTCGCTGATATTTATAGACGCCCACAGCGGGAAAGTTGTGTGCCGGAACGGCCTCCTGGTTATCCGAGACGACCCAGAAGGTAAAGGATCCTCTGCTCGGCGTCATGCCGAGAGCTTCCTGGCCGCCGTTCCCTTCTCGGCCATGGCGACGCTTTTCCACACCCGCCGCAAAGATGGAGCAGAACCGACGCCCCCCGCCCCGGGCATTGGGGATGTCTTAATTCTCAACTCCAACTCCCCCCCCCCCGCGCTCTCGTCCTTTTTGGGGCCTCGTTCTCCTGGATGGACAGACCCCATTTCTCCCCTGGGAGTTTCTCTCTCTAAAGAGCTAACGAAAGGAGAAGAGTGTCCATTTGCGGGGGTGAATGGGGTTCTTGGATGGGGCAGCGGGGAGGGGGGGGATACAGGACCCGCACGGTTCAAAGCTGATAGGTGGTTCCTTCCTGTTAAGTATGGAATTAAGGAACGGAATAGATCCCTGCCCCGAGGGAGTTACAATCTAAAAATAGACACCAGGGGGAAAACGGAGGAAAATGAAGGCGCAGGTTAATGAAAGGAGGCTGGGGTAAGCAGGGGATGAATACACAAGCATTAGGATCGACATTAGTATTTTTATTAGTAATTTGTATTTTATTGTTATTGATTATGATAATTTATTCATAAAGTTAACGTCATCCATTGGCTTCTCTTAACCACCTGTTCTCCTAGTTTTTAAGGGCGAAGGGTACCCTGAAGGCTCCGCGATCAGGGCCTTCCGTCTAATATTAATATTAAAAATAATAAGCAATATTTGAACGTTTCCGGCCCCCCCCCCCCGAATCCGGGTTTATCTCTCCCTAACTAAATGAGTAGGAATGATAATACATCAATTCAAGTATCGAAATAACACACTTAAACGTCAAAAATGTTTTTAACAAATGAAAAATACTCAGGAGGCAGCAGTCCAAACTAATAAAGCAACAGATTAAAGGTCAAATACTTGCCTGGTGTCTAAACGTAGGCAGTGAGGACGCCAAGATATGGGAAAAGAAAGCAGAGGGTTTTTTGACATTTCTCAGAAGGGAATCTGGCTGAAGTGGAAACAGACGGCAGGTGTCCTACTTGCCGGGGCTGTTTGCCCCTGGCGAGCTGGCACATGGGTTTGTGGATGCCTGCTCTTCAATTCCTTTTTGTGGGTGTGGGGAGACAAGTAAAGATGGAGGAGATATTCCTTGTGTTCCTAACATCCTCTCTACTTTTCTTTTCCTTTCCCCCATCAGGCCTGGAGTTTCCATGGGGTCCCCAGCCGTTCAGCGAGGTAGTCGCCGGACCCCTCCTCCGAAAAAGTGGACAATCTCAAGAGAGCGGCGTCCTGGAGGGTTCCCATGTCGGCGTGTACTTCTCTGCACACTGGGTGAGCCATGTTGATGGCTTTCGTAAGTTGACAGCTCTCTTTGGAACCAAATGCTTCCAGCTTCCTAAACGCCTGCGTCCAATTCCTACTTGCCATAGGAGACTAGGCAGATGGCTCCTCACAAAACAGCCGATGTAATATTCATGCACCATCTTCTCTGGCTTTTCTTCTTCAGTGCCCACCCTGCAGAAGCCTCACCCGGGTGCTGGTGGAATCCTATCGGAAAATCAAAGAAGCTGGCCAGAAATTCGAGATCGTTTTTATCAGCGCAGACAGGTAACGGCTGTTGAAGCTCCGTGTTTCCATCTCCGAGAATGTTTTCCTGGTGGCTCTTCCCTGTGACTTCTGGCATTTCTTTACTGCATCCTGGCCGGTTGTTCTATAAGCTACAATTTCTCAGAACTGGCTTTGGGTGCAGAGTCGACCGTCCTGGGAGTCTTGGAGTCCTATTTTTTTCCCCTTTGGGCTAGAGCAAGTTTCTAGTCCTTATTACGGCTGTGCAGACATCCTTGGAAAGACAGGGGGACATTGCCTTGCTGGAATCCCCAAGAGGTGGCCAAACGAAATTTCGTAGTCTCGGGGAGGGAGGGAGATGGAGAATTTCCTAGCATGATCAGGAAAGACGGTTGAAATTTGCACCATTTGGGCCCTGCAAAAAAACACACACACGAACTAATGCATTTTGCATTTGCTTGGGTATAGAGTTTTGTTAGTTTGTTTTTAAATCATAGAGCACACAGGGCCTCCTATTAACCCCCCCCCCATTCCCAAAGAGAGCAGGGTCTCTTTCAGAAATTTGGCGCAGCAGCTGCTACATCCAGCCTGCTTTCTTCCACAGCAATCCAGCCCTTAGCTGACCTTGTTGAGATATCCAGGCCTGGTTTATATATTGGAGGTTTATATATTGGAAGTATTTTTACCCTGCCCTGCCCCTGGAGCATCTTATAACTCATAAACAAAGCAATCCGTAGACTTACAGTCTAAAACAGACACGACATAAAAGGAAAAAGAAATGCACAGGGAAGAGGAAAAACAATGAAGTAGACTTTCAGCAGTGACAGGGGAATGGGACTCCTTATCTTCTCTCCTTGGGGCGGTGGGAGCAGGTCATGATGTTTTGTGTTGATCAGTGCAGCCCGCCTGCATTTGCTCCATCCTCCCTAGGTCCGAAGATTCATTCAAACAGTATTTCAGCGAGATGCCCTGGCTGGCGGTCCCATACCCCGACGAAGCCCGGCGGTCGCGTCTCAACCGGCTCTACGGCATCCAAGGTAGGACAGACGACCCGAATCGCCTTTCGGCTTTGAACCCTGTCAAATTGTTGCTTTTGCATGTTTTGGGGTGTGCACGTGCGTAGTTTTTTGCTGCTTTTACTGCCCATGCAAGACGGGCAACGCTGACGCATGTGTGCGGTCTTCTCAAGACGACGGACGAAATGGCGTGAAAAGCAGGCGGACCGTAAAAACGCTTCAATAATTCTTGGTACGGTTTCCGATTCGGTCTTTGACCTAAGAGAGGGGGAAACCTGAAAAAAATCGCCACAGGGACGTAGTGCGGAGCTCGCAGTCCATCGACACATTCTGACGTGACAAACTTCGCGGAAGTGGGTAACGAAACAGGCGAGAGACATTTAGGAGCTTCCACGTTTTCTGTTTATTGCTGCTGACCAAGAAAGCGGACTGAGGCCGGACTCTGTAGATGAAGGCGCTATTCAAACAGGAAGAGATTTGAGTCTCTATGGGTTCCATTAAGTTCTATGGGACAGAGGATCTGCAAGATTATTGAGGAAGGAATCAAAGCGGGTTTCCTTGTCTCTGCCCCATCCACCTCCGATCTGGTACTTCGCGTGCTCTCAGATGCACTGCTGTTCCCTTTTGTGTGGGGTACAGGCCCAAAGCCACCCACAGTGAGCTCCACGGCCAAGCAGGGACTGGAACCCGGATAGCTCCAGAGTCCCAATCCATCTCCCCCCCTTAACCGCTATGCTTTATTTCCACTGCAAACGCTTCCTGTCTCGCCTGTGTGTTTCTGTTTCCAAAGACCCAGCGGAGCGCAAAGATGACAAGCTCTCTTGTTCGTCTGAGTCGGTGCCTTGGAGGTGTATATTTTTAAAAAAAGGAAATTGGGACTGGGGGAATGTACGCAGTCTCTGGGGCCATTTGCCTGGGTATGCCTGAATGCTTCCATTCACAGCGCCAGGGGAGAAAGGCCCTCCGCCCTCCTTGGAGGGGGGGGCGACGCTCAGCGGCAGAAGGTCCGGGTTCAAAACCATCGCCTCCGGTTTTAAAAAGGTTCCGTTAACAAGAGATCGGAAAACGCCTTTTCTCCCCAGGACCTTGGGGAGCCACGGCTGGGCAGAGTAGACCGGCGTTCCTTAGCCTCGTGCCGGATATTGTCGGACTGCAAAGCCTGCAGGGCTGCCAGCCGGCCCGGCCAATGGCTGTGAGCAGTGGGAAATGCCCTCCGACATGGTGGGAGGGCACCAGGTTGGGGAAAGGTGGAGCGGGTGACACTGATGGAAAAAGGGTCTGGCTTGGCCTGAAGCCGCCATCTTTGTTCCTCGGGATAATTCCCAGAGTTCCTTGGGGGAACCCACGCCGGTTGCTCTGCTGAGGAAAGGCTCAGCTGTACGGTTCAGGCCAGGGTTTTGCAGGAGGAGCTGGAAGCTGCAAAGCCGGACGGCTGATGAGCCGGATTCCTGAGGGGGGACTTTGCCAGCAGCTGCTGCAAATGAAAATCGATCCTTTTTGGGGGGGTTGTGCTTTTTGCGTTACCTTGAGCATTCAAGAGCTGCAGGGGAACCCCGTTTGGGACAGAGGTGCATAATGCGTCCTGCTAGATTATGGAGAGCTTTGTGTGTGCTGGGACTATATGGGCGGCTCAATATAGGAACAAGCTCCTAGTCCTCAAGGGTCACTCCATGGGAGGCTCAGTATAGGAACAAGCTCCTAGTCCTCAATGGTAAGGACTCATTATAGGAACAAGCTCCTAGTTCTCAAGGGTCACTCCATGGGAGGCTTAGTATAGGAAGAAGCTCCTAGTCCTCTACAGTAAGGACTCATTATAGGAACAAGGTCCTAGTCCTCAAGGGTCACTCCCTAGGAGGCTCAGTATAGGAACAAGGTCCTAGTCTTCAATGGTAACGGCTCAATATAGGAATAAGCTCCTAGTCCTCAATGATAAGGATTCAATATATGAACAAGGTCCTAGTCCTCAAGGGTCACTTCATGGGAGGCTCAATATAGGAACAGGCTCCTAGTCCTCAATGGTAAGGACTCAATATAGGAAGAAGCTTCTAGTCCTCAAGGGTGTCCACTTTGAGGCCTGCGTCTCCTGGCGCACGTGACCTGTACATTCCCCCGTTTCTGTTCCGTGGTTGCCTTTTCCCCAGCCCCGTCCCAATAAAGCAGGCTGGGATAGCGACGACCTCTCTCTCTCTCTCTCTCTCTCTCTCTCTCTCTCTCTCTTCATACCCCAGTCCTGCCTTGGTCACTGCGGGGTGGGGGGTCAGCGGACAGGAGTGCCGGTGTTCGGCTGCACATACTGGAAACCCGATTCCAGGACAGCTGAGCAGCAGGTGTGGCTGCTGGGGACAGGGCGTCTCTTGATGCCTGTCAGGTTTTTTGGGCAGCAGGGGGATCCGGAGGGATTGTGTGCGGGAGAGGGGAGAGAAACCAGGGATCTGAGGGGGCCGGGAAAGAGGAAGGAGAGGAACCAGAGTAGGTGTGAATTGCGCCGTAGATTCAATCCAGCCACTGGTCCGTCGAAGCCGGCATGTTTCATCTGACCGGCAGCAGGTTTTCCCGGGCTGAGGGGTGTCGTCCCCGTCGCCTGCTCCTTTTTCACTGGAGATGCCGGGGATTCAACCCACAGCCCTCTGCAGGGAAAGCGCGGCCTCGATCCACTCCGCTCTGGTCCCCTTTAAAGATAAAGCAAGCTGCTAGTCCTCATGGTCCCGAAGAGAACGGCCGATCTAACCAGGAAGATGAGAAACTACCTTATGCAGAGCCTCCAACGAGTGCAGTTTTGTCAGCGCTGACTCTGCAGAGTTCCAAGAGAACGGACTTCCCATCGCCTTGGGTAGCGATACGGCAAGGGGGGGGCGTGGGTGGCCCCAGAGGGTGCACAAATGGAGGGGTTGTTAGCCCACCCTCACCCCCCAAATCCTAGACATCTGTGACTTCTTGAAGGCAAGGAATTATTATTATTATTATTATTATTATTATTAATAATAATAATAACAATAATACAAATGATCCCTGAGCCATAAACCAAAAATTAAATTAAGGCTGCAGTTTTAAGCGTGCTTCCTGGAACACCAACCCCCATCAGAATCACCGGGGGGCTCCTTCGGAGAAAATACATTTCGGGTGGGAATGTTAATCCAAAATCGAAAAGGTGGGGTAAAGCCCCCCCCTCCCCCCCGCTGAAACGTACTTTGGCTGTTCTGTGCCACGAGGAGAGCCACGGGGTTGTTTGGAAGGGCCTGCTAAGCCAGAGGAAAAGCCACGGGTGTCGCGACACTTTAAGGACTAGCGAATTGATTATGCCATTTGTTCAGCTTAATGGTGTTTTTGCTGCGACGGACTGACGCGGCTCTCCCTCTGAGCCAGGGTGTATGTGTCTCTTAATGGATCCGCATTTGAGGCTGACACCTGACATCCTGAAGCGAACCCCGCAGTAAGCAGCTAGAAGCCCCCAATTAAGTCCCCCACTGATTTGTTTAAAGTTTATTTATCCCCAAAGGGTCCCGGGGCAACTTACATGCCACCAGTAAAACAAAACTATCCCTGTCCCGCCAGCTGACGATAGGGGGGAAAAAATACACGACATATGAGGGAAAAGCGATGGGGAGGGAAAAGGGGGAAAAAAAGAGCAAAGCTGGTGTCCATTTATTCCAGTTCAGTGAACAGCTGGAAACAGTTCAGGGAGGGGAGAAGCCCGACGGAGCTAGCCTTTTCCACAGGGATGATGCAACAGGTCTGCTTTCCCTTTTATCTCCCTCTACTGTATACAGCTGTCACAATGCCCCAGAGGGATGTTAAGTTGACGCCAGAGAGGGCTTCCGGAAGGTGCTATGCCGGGGCCTCCCTCGACCCTGTCCCTGTTAATATTTATCGCACCCTAATGCTGCTGTGTCTTTCCCCACTTTTTCTCTTTCTCCCCCTCCCCCCCCGCTGCGCTTCCTCAGGTATCCCGACCCTGATAGTCCTCGACACCAAAGGGGACGTGATCACCCGACAAGGCCGCGTGGAGGTGCTGAACGACATTGAATGCCGTGAGTTCCCCTGGCATCCCAAGCCCGTCCTGGAGCTGACCAACTCCAACGCCGTCCAGCTAAACGAGGGACCTTGCCTCGTCCTTTTCGTAGGTACGGAGACCCCCTCTCGCCCCCCCCCCAGCAGTGTTCGACTTGAACCCACTTTCTCTCCCATCTTTTCTCTTTGCCATTAACCAGGGAGGGAACGAAAAGCCGGTGAGCGCAGCATGGTTCGCAGAAAGTCGCTCGTTTGAGGAAGTTTTCTAGTCCTCATGATGGCAACGATGCCTTTAACCGTTTGGAGGCAATTTTAAGTCGGGGGGCGCTTGGAATCACAGCGGTTGCGGAATTCACCATGAGGTGTTGCAGAATTTGAGTCACCTGGGCCCAGGAATTGTTCTGTGTTTTGTTTCGTTTTGAACTTGTAGAGGGCTTCACCGCCTGAGGGTGGAAATTTTGTTCTGACTGGGGATCAGAACAGCTTTGCTGGATTCTGCTAACCCAGTATCCTGTCCCCTGCTGTGGCCAGCCATGGGCCTCTGGGTCTCTAAACAAACGGAGGCATGAAAGCTAACGGTTTCTCCCTCCCCCCATGCTAGCTGGGGGAGGTTGGGGGTTGTAATCCAACACATTCGAAGCAGGTTTTACGCAGAGCGACCCCCCCTCCCTCCCCCCCCCCCCCCCCCGGGCTGGAACTGCCACTGTGAAATTTCGGGCTGCAGATTGGGGAGACGAAGCAGGAGAGGTTTGGGGGAGATGTTGTCATCTGCGTTAGTCAGATGATCGGTTGCAGCGTGTCTTTGCGTTGGTCCCAGTCGCTTCTCGTACAATGGCACTCCATCTGCCACGTCTGCTGTGTTTCTGCCCCTGACTCGTGCTGGGTCTCTGTGCGGTTGTTTGTAAACCCCTGTAGTTCAGGGTCAGTTCCCTCCCTGTGTCGTCTATTACGTAGCACGGACGTCTAAGCCCCCCAACTGCTCTGGACTTGCATTAATGACATGGGGGAGGAGGTGAGCGTAGAACAAGCCCCCCCCCAATTAATTCTTTTGCTTTTAAGTCTGATCTCGCTCATAATGGGCGGTCCCTTGACAATCACCGTTTTGTCTGCAAAGCAATTTTAAAACGGCTCCTTCAAGCACGAGCGCAGAGCTCAGGTCCTTTCCATTCCTTTACGGCCTCGTGCTACACGGTCAGGAGATCCTGCTGTGAATGGGGTGAGATGTGGGGCGTCGCATGGGATCCCCAAAATTGGGTGGAAGTTCCTTCCTCTCGTGGAAGACAGATCCTGGATCCAAGCCGTGGATCTTGTCCTGCGCGGCTCGTTTTGCCCCACGTTGTTACCAAAATATGTTTAGCGGGGGTAAAAAAACGGTGAGTCTTTCATTTCCAAACTGCCTGTATTGGCTCTCTAGACGGGGAAGATTCCAAACCCCATCGGAGTCTCCAGTCTTCAAATGTCCCCCGTTTTGGTGGCTGGAGACTCTGTTGAACCCTGTAATTCTGGCTTCACCACCTCCCTGCTCTGTATTCAGATCACACCTGCGGTGAGACTGTTTATCAATTCAGCAGAGTGCCGCAAGAGAGTTCTCCATCCCTGCGAGGGACAATCCCCCCCGCCATCTCTTGTAGCCGGGGGATGCAATCAACCGTCCTGCTACCTGGGGATTGATTGATGGAGAATGCTCCAGGAGCTGTTGTCTTAGCGCTGTCAAAATGACGGACACTTCCGGGAGTTGCTGTCTTAGCGGCATCAAGACGTCTCCCTTCTCTGTGGCCGTCTATGGAGCAGATATTTAGGAGTGGACTAGGGGGTGCAGGACAATCCAGGAAGTGTTTCCAAGGGTTCAGTTTTGGAGGAAGGATTGTCCCACATCCCTGCACAAAGAAAGAACCCCTCGCAGTGACTGTGTCGCCGTGAGGCATCGTTAGCCTAGTGCTACCATCATGGTGTAACAAAGGTCACGTCCCCCTAATGAGACCCGCAGGTGGCATTTTATACCTGTCATTCCTGCCTTGACCTTTTTAATTTTTAAAAAACATAGCAGATTCTTATTTGTGATGATGCTTTAGCTTTTTAAATCCTCTCCTTCAAAGAAAACCTTAGCGTGCTCTCTGCGATATGGATAAAAAGAAAAGGTAGCTGCTAAACCTGATTCAGTTATCAGCTTATTATTAAAGGTCCAACGCTTGATTTACGGAGGGTCTTAGAGAATCGGAGACTTCTTATTTTCTGTCGGTCAGCTCTGACTGGATCTCTCAGTATAGATTTTGATGATTCAAATTTTGCTTCGCCACGTTGTTTTTAGGCCGTTGTGAAACGTCTGATAGTTTTCCTTGTTAATTATCCTTGAAATTGAATTGTGTATTTCCTCCCTCGCGCTCTTGATTAAAAACAAACAAAAAAAACCAAGGTGAATCAGAAATAAAATTAAAAAGCCAACAAACGCAAAAATAAATAAATACAAGAGGGAGTAATGATATGCATAAACCAGCAATAAAAACGAAAATAGCCGTTTGACAGATCACTGT
Source organism: Anniella stebbinsi (assembly GCA_029215795.1). NCBI lineage: Eukaryota > Metazoa > Chordata > Lepidosauria > Squamata > Anniellidae > Anniella > Anniella stebbinsi. Next base: position 16,768,134 of record JARDYH010000009.1, read on the forward strand.
GAAAATCGAACGACGGGGATAGAATTGACAGTTAAAAATGCCTGGAATAATAAAGTATTAACTGGGCCCAAGGGAGCCTTTGTGGGGAGAGTGTTCCGCAATTGGGTGTCACCACTGTTAAGGCCCTTTCTGCGATGCCTGGGACAATAGGCTCAAATGGAGTCAGGATACGCTGAGTACTTTTGACAATGTTCTCAGGCAGATTGAATCTCCTATGGGTGAATTCAGGCAATTATGGGGTTATCGTTTTACCTCTGCCGCCTTTTGTGGCCTGGGAGAGAACGTCAGACTAAAACGGCCCTCTTGTTCTGACGGGCTAGCCAGCCATACCCTTCTGCATGATACTCCATTTCCCACCTCCCGACAATCGTACCAAAGCCCTCCACTAAATTTCTCTGGCTAGCGACTTTCCAGCAGGCATGACCACACATATTTTCCTAGCAGGTCTTTGCATCCATAAGGGCTAGAAACTTGATGTTTTCTTATTTCAAAAAATGAACGTGTACGCTTCTCAGGAACCTGAGGCTTCAGCCCTATGCCCACTGACTCCTGAGTAGACATCTCTAGGATAGCACTGCGAATTCTGCACTCAATTCTGCATTTCTAACATTCCCCCACTTGTTTTTATGTCATCACAACATTCTCAGAGCGATTCTGCTGACCCCTCTTCAAAACAGGGTTGAAACGTTCCCAGGACAATTTCGTCTCCTCGTTGGGCTGCCGGAGACACGCACCCCAACGCATCCAACCTGTCAGCGGGGCTGTATTTTTTCGTCCCTATTTCCCTCCCTTCCTCCGCCCCCCAGCTGTTTTCCTTAAGTCAGCAAAACCCTTTCATTGAACAGCGGTAGCCGCGGAGCAGTTTCGAGGCGCCGCGAGACAGGCCTGTGCGCCTGCGTGCCTGCGTGTGTGTGCTGCTTTGCTCGGAGCGGCCGTTATTAATCGGTTTCGCGTCGTGTGTCTTTGCCACCTCCTTGGGAGTCACTGGGGAGGTCAGCCAGGAGGCGAGGGGCGTTGGATGGGAGCCAGCGAGCTTTGTTGGTGGGAAGGGAGCGAGAGGGAAAATTAATCCCATTAATCATCTTTTCTCCCCGAATACAAACACCCGAGGGTGGGAGAGGAGAAGGCATGCAGTTTGTCTGTCTCTGGAATCTGGAGAGGAGTCATTGCTCCCATCTTGGGGGTGAAGGGGTCGCATACTCCCCACCCCACCCCGATTGAGAGTGGGGCAGAAACCACACAGCCAGGACAATCCCCTCTCCGTCATATCCAACAAAGCCATGAGCACCTCAAAGCTCAAGTGGTCCCTACTTATTTGGGTCTGTCCCCCGCGCCCCCCTCCAATATCCCAGTTGTGATTGGTGGAGATGTGGGAATGCTGGGAGTTGTAGGACTTTTTCTGTCTAAGCATGCAACAATACGGATGTCTAGACAGGAAAAAAATGTCCTATACCAGCTGATTCCCGCATCTCCGTCTACACTGCCTTCTCGTGCCGAGCTTTTGTGCGAAATCCGAGCGACAAACCATTCAACTATTTTGGTCGACGATTCAGAATGATCGGTAATCCAAATTTGCCGATCCGAGGACGAGGTGACGTTGATCTAAATCGGCTGCTGCGCCCCTTGTCTTTGATTTCCTTTTGAAAATACCATTTTTAAAACCATTTGTTAGAAACGGGCCTGCTTTTCCGGTGCGATGTCGAAAACCTTTTGCCGCGAAACTCCCCCTTTTAAGCGTCGAAACGTGTCTCGACAGCACACCATCCTGCGCCGGTTTCCTGCTGCCTCAAGCGGAAAGCCTCTTTCGGCAACCTGGTAATCCCCGGCTTCTTTTTTCCTGCCGTCCCGCAGATTCCGACGACGATGGGGAATCGGAGGCGGCCAAGCAGCTGATCCAGCCCATCGCGGAGAAAATCATCGCGAAATACAAAGCCAAAGACGAAGAGACGCCGCTGCTGTTTTTCGTGGCAGGCGAGGTACAGGTGTCGGGCACACGTGGGGCAGTGATACTTTTTAGGGGGCCTCTACGCTACGGATTTAAAAGTGGCCAAATGGGTCGTCCCTTGCCCCAGGTGATTCTGGGAACTAACCTGAGTGAGAGATCCCCGAATCCTGAAGAGACACATTTTGATTTTCAGAATGGGGGTGGGGATGTCACTTTGTAAGTGTAGATGGAGCCATCAGGGAAAAAAGGATGCTTGGATGAGGTAGCGCTTAGGAACGTGAGCCAGGGAGTCACTGATTCAAATCTCATGACAGCTGCGAGCTTGCCAGGTGGACACACAACAGCCCTGTAAGGTAGGGCGGTACCATTATTCCCATTTTACAGCTGTGTGTGTGTGTGATGGTGGTGAGAGGGGACTGAGGCTTGAGACTGAATAGCTTAACTGAAGCCTGTGCCGTGCCTAGAGCCGGAAAAACGGAACAAAATCCTTTCCGGAACGCCTCACCAATGATGGTAGGTTGTGGGTCTGTCGACTGCTTCAACCCCGTGAAACGAACCAGCACGTCAGGAGGAAAGCTGACGTGCTTGATTTCCGCATGCGGGGAACTGGGCCAGTTATTTATTTTGTCTGGAGGAGCGATTGGCCGTGCGATGCCCCACTCCGCCCCCAAGCGGTCTGATGGAGTCCAGAAAGGATTTTGATCCTCTCGCCTGCTGTCGGTGTGGAAAGTCAGCCTGAGACAGGTAACTTTTAGCTTTAGATCCGCTCCCCTGCCACCTCCCCCGCCTGCAAAACAGAGAGAATAATACCAACCCTCCCTTGCAGAGTTGTAAGGACGAGGAACGAAGGTATGCAAAGTGCTCTGAGCTGCCCCTTTTTTAGTATTACTACATTTATATCCCACCTTTTTCCATCTTGCAAGGGACCTGAGGCACGTTATACGGTTCACCTCCTCTCCACTTTAACCCCACAACAATCCTGTGAGGTAGCGCAGGAACTGCCCCAAAGTCATCCAGTGGGATCAGGGCCAAGTGAGGATTTGAACCCGGGTCTCACCAGTCCAGGACTCTTAACCATTTACACCACGCTGTCTCTGCTAAAGGCATTTTGTAAATGCAAAATGTGGCTTTTGCATGTTTTGACGAGTGTCTGGTCCACGGAACCCCCTCCCCCCCCAGGCCTGAGGCCAGGATGATGGCCTTAGGCTGAAACGAGGTAGTGCCAATGAGATATTCCCCCTGGCACTAACCCAGTGGTTGGAGCTTCTGTGGATTCCCCCCCCCCCCAACTTTGGAGCGTGTGTGGTTCCATTAACCCCAGGTAATCCCAGAGAACTGTACTTTGCAGATAGTTCAGGAATCTCAGAGGGAATCCTGTAGCAGCCTCGCCCTACTCCAGTTTGGCACTTTGCATAGGCTCAGAGGTACTGTCGTTCCCGTTTGTGTGGGGCGCAGGCGCTAGGAAATGAAATGGGCCTGGGACCTCCATGGGTGGGGCGGTCTGCCTTGCACTCTAACTGTTGCCGAGGAGGTTTGTTCTGGCCTGGAATGGCTTAGGTTCTTTTGCTGTGATAGCTGGGAATGAACCTTAGTGCTCAGAGGCAGTACACCTACGGAGACCGGATGCCGGGACGGGGGACACAGGGACGAGCAGCCGGAACGCCGTCCTTGTGGGCTCTCCCTGAGCGCCTGTTTAGCCACTGAGAGAAACAGTCTGCTAGATTCGATGGCCCTCGGGTCTGATCCGGCCAAGGGATTCCTTCAATTTCGTTGATTCCGGCGACATCTTGTTTGTTTTTGTAACGGATTACGGGGGCGGAGCGACAACCCGGATGAGGTGCGATTCGGCTTTTGGAACCGGGGCTCCTGCAATCGTTGGCCTTGTTTCTACGCTGCCGGAATGAAGACAGAGGTGGACGCAGGGCTGGACACGCAGGGACACGCAGATGCAGGGAGACCCACACAGACACAGGGTGACCACACAGAGATGGACACGGAGAGACATGCAGGGAGACACTGGCACAGGGAGATCAGAGGCACACCCGGGCACGGAGATACATGGAGCCACGCAGGGCCACATACAGAGGGACGGACAGACAGACGCGCGCATACCTTTCCTGCAGCCTGACGATGGCCAGCCCTGTTGTCCTGCCCTCTATGTAGGGGCTTCCCCCCTCCTGGACTGCCCCACCCAAGGCTTTTGAGACCCCTGCCACCCACCCCTGGGATTTCTGAATACGTTCCTTGTTGGAAAGCCGAGTCTTAAAACAAAGGTACTGTCCATCCATCCATCCCTCTGTTCCCTCCCTCCCCCCCCCCCCCGATAGCCCCTGGAACTTATTTTCTCCCCCCTCCTCTCCTGATCCTCCCGCCACCCCCTTCTCTCAGTGTCCCAGCCTGCACTGACAACACTGCCCTTCATTCATTCGTGACTCCCATCTGCTTTGCTGACGTGCCGACAGCCGCCTGAATGACCTATTCATCACCTCTTCTGCAGCTCCCAGACACTGCCCCCCGCCCAAACCAGCTCCACACTCGCCCTGCAGGGGCAGGGTCTGCAGCGGGGAACGCCCATGAGGCCGCCGCATGGATTTACAGGCGCAACGGTTGCTGTAGCGGGTGGAGGGAACGGTCTCTCCTGACGTCACCTTTTCCTTTTCTTGATGTTGAACCCCCCCCCTTTTAAAATTAATAAACGAGCCCGATAAATAAACGGATTGGCAAAAGGACATATTGTGCAGCCCGCACCTGTCTGTCCTCCACTAAAAGGGCCCCCCGGGACCCGCCCTCAGCAGCTGCTTTCAGCTCCTGACGACGCTGGGAACGCCCTTCTTGTCCCCAGGGAACTGGGGGGACAACCCTGTGGGGTTTGGGGGCACGGACGCTCCTTTGTGGGACGCCGAGCAAAACATCAGGGTTTTTGTTTTGCAGCCCCTTCCAGGTCTGCTGGTTGGGCGGCCAGAACGCGACTTGTCCACAGCTGCGCTCTCGGTGCCGATCTTTGGCAGCAATGCGGCTTCCCCCCTCTTGTTCGGGAAGCTCGCCTGATGCGCAGATTCGCCTCCCACCATCTATGAGCCATTTTGCATCTCCGTTCCCCCCCGCCACACTGACGGCGTTGGAAGCACCCGCGTTTCTTGGTCTGCCATGCTCAAAACACTGCAGGGAGGGGGAAGGTCACGTGTTGAGGGACCGCCGTCTGCCATTTTGTAACACGGGAGAGTCGGACTAAGATGGCCGGGGGCAGAATCGTCACAGACGGCTGTTGTCAAAACTGGGGGGGGGGGGGGGGGAGCAGTCGGGAAAGGATGAGCAAGCGGCGTGGTTTGGTGGTTAGAAAGGCACTGTGGAATAGTGGCGACGGTGGCGGCCCCGAGTTCGAATCCTCACTCGATCAATAATCTGAGTGGGTGACCTTGGGCAAATCTTTCTCCAAGGATAAAATATGGTGTGTGTCATTTTGCCGCTTTGAACTCTTTGGAGAAAAGGCAAGATATGCATGCAATAAATAAATATGACACTTTAGGACCTGCCGGGAGAGATCCGTCAACTCACCAGTCTTCAGGAATTTAAAAGATCTATAAAGACTGAGCTCTTCCAGCAGGCCTACTCAGATGAATTTTAAGTGTTTTATTGGTGTTTTATAGGTATCTTAAAGATGTACTGGTTTTATGTATTTTTAATTAGTTTTGTGTGTTTTGTGATGATGTTGTTCCCCGCCTCGATCCGGAGGGAGAGGCGGGTAAATAATAATAATAATAATAATAATAATAATAATAATGCCCTTCAAGTGCCTTACCCGAGTCACTCTGAACAATACCCCTGTAAGGTAGGCCAGTATTCTCCCATCTTTCAGAGAAGAAGGCTGAAAGAGAGAATGCCTGGTATATGGCGATCCAGAAGCATCGTGCCAGAGGCAAGAGGGAGTTCTTGTTTTAAAACTGTTTTGATGGCATCTCAACTGGTTTTTGAGATGCCATCAGGTGTGACCCATTTCCAACCCTGTTTTTCTCTCAGCCATAAGGACTAGAAACCTGGCCTGCCTGCTTTTTTTCTTTTTTAAGGAAGCTGAGCTTTGCCAGTTGCTGCATAGCGAAACTTGGCAGTGTGTATCTGTGCGCGACAGAGAAAGAAACAAAGGCCCTCTTTCAGTTCTCTTGGGTCCTTTTGTGCAGGGCAGCGCAGCAGCGTCAGGGAAACTCCGCTGGCTTGAATTCCGTTCGGGTTTCTGGACCTCATCCCAGAGGCCTCGCTGCGCTGAAAATCGGGTGGGTGGTTTAACCTTTGACCTGCCTTTCACCCTTCCTAAGCAGGAGGGAGTGTGGGCTTTCTGCCGCATACCTCATTGTGGCTTGACGGACAGGCGGGACTGGGAAGCAGGAGGGCCGCTGCAGAGACAAAAGGGGCAGGGGGGGATTCTGTCGCGCCCCCCCCTCCAGTCTCTGATTGCAGCAGGCCTTAAGGATGCAAGATCTGCCTTCTCGCATTGATGACACTTTATTCATACAGTGCCCATGGTGCGTAGGTTTGCGAGCAAAACAATGATAGATCCCTGCCCGCAAGGAGCTTACAATCAGATCAAAGTCTGGCTAGTGTAGCGTGTGCACCCCAATAGTGGCTGATTATGTGCCTCTCGGGGTTTGGACTCGGCGTCTGGCAGAATTATTGGTATACGGTCTCTGTCCATGGGGGTGACCTTGGTTATCCTGCCCAATTTCCCCTGGAAAAAGACTCCCTCACATACTTCTTTTGAGCTTGGAAGTCAGCGTGCTGTAGCGGTTAGCACTCTTTTTGAGGAATTTCAGAATGGTGTGTTGCGTTTTTCTGTCATTCCCTACTCTCCATGTTTTTAATTATTTTTAAAAAGTAGCCATCGGTCTCTTACCCATGGCTACAGCGATCCACGCTCTGGTAACCTCCTGTTTCAATTACTGCAATGGGTCGCCTTTGAAACCGGTCCAGAAACTTCAGCCAGTTCCAGAATAGGGCAGCAGATTGCTTACAGGGACTGGACGATTTGATCATGTTACACCAGCTTTCTGTGACCTGCTTTGGCTTCCGGTCCTTCGCCAGGCCCAATTCAAGTACTGGTGTTAACATTCAGAATCCTAAACTGCTTGGGGCTGGGTTACCTGAAGAATTGTCTCCGCTCATATGTACCTGCCTCAGACCCTAAAATCATCTTCAGAAGCCCCCGCCAGATGAGATCGTGGCTACTAGGGAAAAGGCCTTTTCAGTGGTAGCCCCTAATTCTAGAATGCACTTCCCAAAGAGACTTACCTGGTGCCACCCTGTGGTCTTTTGGGGGCCAGGTGAGGAAGCCCTTTTTCTCGTCGTAGGCTCTTCCATTTGTCGGCTTATTCGTAATTGCGTCTTGCATTTTTCGATCTTTCCCTGCTGCTGGCTTTTACTCGCGGGTTTTGATTCTCTGTTCAACTTTGAAAGGTTTCATACGACATTTGATTGTGTCGCATTTACGGATTTTGATTTTTGAGAACCATCCAGAGAGCCTGGCTTGTCGGACTGTCTAGAAACGTGATAAATAATCACCTGAAATCTAACTGGGTTTTTCTCGCTTTCTCCCGTGGCTGATTGTTTTTGTAGGACGACATGACCGACTCCCTCCGAGATTACACCAACCTCCCCGAAGCGGCGCCCCTCCTCACCATCCTGGACATGTCAGCTCGCGCCAAATACGTCATGGATGTCGAGGAGATCACGCCCGACATTGTGGAAGCTTTCGTGAATGACTTTCTAGCGGACAAGCTTAAACCCGAACCCATCTAGAGCGGGGCAGGGCGGAGATGGAGGCCGCTTCACCTGTGGCCACCTGGCCCCGCTCAGACATTATTTAAAAAATGGCAGGGTTTCCACCCGCCCCAAACCTCGTGCGCAACCCGACTCTTGACATTTTTGCGGTGCCTTGTTCTGAAACACAGCGGTTTCTCCTCTCCCTGACGCCTCCTAAGCAAACTTTTTTTCGCAAAGGGTGCTGTTTTCAGCAGGGTGTGGAGAAGACCTGGCTTGTACGCAGACAGGGCCAAGAAGGAAGTCGACAAGCCATAGATTCCTTCATGGCCTGGCTTGAAATGTAGCCGCCTTCCAGTTAGACATGGCGCATGGTGGGCAGGTCCCTTGCTTCTTGCGTGGGCCGCTTCGGTGCGCTTTGGATGGGGGGGGGGTGTGCTCTCAGATAACCTGATCCAACAATATTCTTGATTCCTGACCCTTTCTTGCATCTTCCCAAGAGGGCTTCCCCCTTCCTCTCCTCCCTGCACCGTTCCATCCAGAGGAGAACATCGACCCATCCAAACTGTTTGGCTTTGCTGTCTAGAAAGAAAACCTTGCAAGGAGACGGGGCTAGTTTTGAACTGCGTCCGATTTCCGAGGCGAGAGGTCATCCTGGGCGACTCCGCTTTGGGAAATTAGGTGCGGGTTTCCCGTTGCTTCCGAACGCAGCCGGGGAGTGTTCCCAGCCACTATCCCCAGCCACTATCCCTAGCAGTCTGTATAAATGATAAGGGCCAGGTTTCGATATTCGTCATACAGTTGACGGGGTAGAAAGAGCAGAGAGGTTCCTAGCTTTCTCTGGACTGCTTTCCTAAGTAGATGGGTTGACCCCGGAGCACAAGGAGGTATTGTGGACAAGTTCAGACAGGTGTGAGATGCGTAGTAGCTTAAAAAACAAACAAACCCAGTCCAGTTGCCAGAGCCTGCGCTCACCTGACTCCGAATACAAACTCATTGGGAGTTACGATGCTTATCTGCATTACAAATCAAGGACCGTTTCCCCTAAAGTCTTTGTACGGCTTTGATTGTAATCCAGGCACCCGTGCTGTTGTGGCTGCTTCTTTTGCAATTTGAACCGTGCAGTAGCATCGGAGGCGCAAGGAGCCCTGGGATATGTCGATTCCCGAGGCGCCTAATGGCCATATTGAGGACTCGGGAGCACTGGCAATGTTACATTTCCCATGCTCACTGGGGTCTGCAGAGTGACCTTTGCAGCATTAAAAGCGCGGAGGGAGACCCATAGATCTCCAACAAGACCTCATACCAGGCCAGACAAAAAAATAAGGGGTAAATCAGGCAGGTTTCAGGGGTCCTTCGGGTGTTGGGGGGAAGATGTTCACATCAAACTGCGTTTCCCGCGAAGTCACTGGAAGTGCAACGGACTCTGAATTTTGGAACCGAGCTTTGGAAAGAACAAATACAAAGCGAATCCAAATTTAGCAGAGGAACGTTCTCTCGACGCTGCTTAGATGTTTACCCCGTGGCAGCTGCAGCCAGGGGGTTATAGCCAGCACCCCACTTTGCAGCCGCCCCGAAACCTGGGTTACTTTCTAAATTAACCCTTGCTTCGGCACATGGCGGGAGGGACAGAGCCAGCTGCCATGACTTGCAGTAAACTTCGTAGGTGAATTCCCTGTAGCACGTGCTGGATTTCTGCCTTCCGTTACCTGCGCTGAGGGATTTGTAACCAACCTCCCGACCTCCAAATAAAACCTAGGACTATTTTAGATAATTTCCCCCCATTTTCCTTCGCACCCCTTTTTTTAAAGCCCTCCGTTCCCTGTAAAATGCCTCTCCTCTGCCCATACACATGTACACACAGAGCTGATGGTTGGTTGAGCAGTTCTGTACAGGCGTGACTCTTACCTTTGACTATGCTGTTGGAAGCTATTTTGGGGTGTATGGTGTGGGGAGGAATGCACACACCAGTTGAAAAGCACAGCTTTCTTCCTCCTGCTTTTTCCCCTCCTCTGGAGAAGATGGACGTTGTAAAAACTGTACATGGTGATTGGAACTTTGTAATAAAAACTGTTCTAGTAACCTAACTTGCCAGGAGTGTAATATGACCCTGGGGGTGAGGGCATTTGGGCAGGAGAATGAGAAAAGGAGCCCCATGAGCAAAACTTATGGCAAAAATGGTTTAGGGACTCATGGCAGCTTTGCAGATTGTGGAGGTGATCCAAATTCAGAATCTGGAGAGGGCCTCTGCTTTGCTTTGTTAGGAAAAAGGAAGTTTCTAGTCCATATGAGGGTTTTTTTAAAAAAAATTAGCATGCTTGGTTTTGGCTAAGGTTGGGGGTACACGATTTGCAACCTGCTGAATTCCTGCATACCAACTTCCCCTGTACAGACCAACCAGAGGGAGGACAAGTCAGGCAGTGGAACTGGTCTTACCAGGCCTGTCAGTTTCCAAGCGCCTAGGGCAATAAGACGTGCTCCCACCTGAACTGGTAGGAAAACTCTACAGAAGTTTGGCTTTAGGCTCTCAGAGTGCCACTGGTGTCTCAGGCTTTTGAAGCTGAATGGGCAAAAACGGTGGCGTGCACCCAGTTCGCTGCTTCTGCTCCGCCTCCCTACAAGAAGTGAACCTTCCCTTCGTTACAATTTTGTCTCACTGTCCTTCCAAGGAGGGTGGGGGAGGATATATAATTTCTCCCCCGCCTCTTGCCCTCACTACCACCTCGGGAAGCTTGAAAAAGCAATCGCCCCAAGGGTTGTGACATTGAGCTTCATAGCCAAGCGGACATCTGAATGATGAAGAATTCTGTCCTTGCAAATCCTTACGCGAAGTGTCCCGATTCGCACCTCGGATGAACGAGGTCAGATCGTACCCACCCACCGGAATCCGCGCTTCGTCAAATGTCACGCTCCGCAGTAGTTCAAAGGTATCTAAATACACCTTTGTATTATACCTATTTCGAAACTTTGGGGCTTAGTTTCTTAAAAGCCGACGAGCGTGGAAAGAAAACTCTGGCTCAAGCCACACCACAGTTGACACTGACTGGGAATATGGAGCAATCTCTGGGTTGGACTTGAGCCTCTCCGGTTCTACTTCAACACTCTGAGCGTTCCCCGATCTGGCGGCCTCCAGGCGTTAAGACTACAACCTCCATTCTGTGCTAGCTGGGGATGATAGGGGCTGTAGTCTTAACACCTGGAAGGTACCAGCTTGGGGAGCTATTGGGCGGTATCGAAATGAAATAAAAGCTTTGCAAAAAGATTTCCACGGAACTTCCATGAAATGCAGTTGAGACAGCTGGGGGGTGCAAAGAGACAATATTAAGGATCCCAGGTGCTGGGTGGAGGGGGACAGGGCCTAGGCATGGATTTTAGTCTCTCCCCCCCACTTTTTATTTTTTTGTACAATTGGATGACAATTCACAATGTTTTGCCTTACGTTACAGTCCTGTCCATTCCAGAGGGGCAGAGTATCTTGTAGTTGAGATCTAAGCAGACGCTTCTTTTGTAAGAGGTCATTGTGAGGAGGGGTATAGAGAGGCGATCCAAGCACCCCACCAGAAAATCCCATTGCTCCAAGCACCCCCCCCCTTGCCTCTGGATACCGACATGGAAAGGAGGAGCGTTTATGATAAAGGAGTTTAAAGCCTGAGAACATTCAACTCTCACTTTTGCGCACAGATTCAAGCGCCAATACGTAGCCACCTTCTGGTTAAAAGAAGTTTTACAGCCTGCCTTGCCCATCAGAACCGACAGAAAGAAAAAACCGGCCTAAGTAATCATTAAAAATATGATTTTGTGAACTAATCGAAATGTGCAAACTTTCAGGTTGCACAGAAGTCTGTTGTTGAGCCAGCCATGCCAAAGAAAATGGGGAACGTTGCTTCTGGCGTATGGCTACGGGCAAGGCTTTCGGTGTGGATGGGAAGGAGAAAGCGGTGACATCTGTGCAACCGTCCTTTACAGGATGTCAAAAGCTTCCGGTGAAGATACGTTCTAGTGGAAAGCAAAACCTGTAGGCAATCCAAAATGACACGGAGAAATCTCCCTGGCCATTGCCTGTTCCCCACTATAAATAGAGAAAGAGAGACAAACCCAGAATTTATTCTGTACACATCTGGCATTGGTGTAAACATTACGACTGCTTTTCAGTGGAAACAGATTTCAAGGTTCTTGAACATGTGCGCTAAAAAGCGATCCGTGCGAAAGGACAAACTGGTCTCTGAGCTTCTGCCCCGGGGGTGGGACTGAACATTTGGAAACGGGATGCTTTTCAAGGCGTACGATGGAAGGCCTTGGCAAACTCTGCCCACCCTTGGGCGGAAAGGACGGGTCACGCTGCAAAAGGGAAGAGACGGCCCGGAAAAGTGACACAAATTTGCCTGAACGAAAGAGGCCTCGGTTTCAGAGCTTTCGCGACCAGCGAGCCTGTGGGAGCCCGCTTGCAAGGGGTGACTGTCTGCTTTGTGTCTTTGGCACAGGATCAGAGGCAGCCGGTGATGTCAAGCAGGAGTTCTGTTCCAGCCGCTGAGTCGAATGTGCAGCGATGCAACTTTGCTGCCAGAAAAACCTGGCATGTGGGGGAGAACTAGGCCCTTTTAAGTACACACTGGCAGGAGCCACCCTGAGGCGCCAGGCTGTATCTTTTTGTGCCAGGGACGTGGGCAAGGCCTGGAGGGTTGCAGCCGCTTTGCATTTCAAGAACAATGTGGGAGTTTGGACCGAGAGTGGCTCTGAAGCGTGGTGTGGTGGAAATCTGGATGGCGGCACCATGAACAGTGTGTGGGCATGTAGAGGTGTCCTATCTTGGAACGCTCCCCTTAAAATATAATAATAATAATAATTAATAATAATTAATAACAATTTCCCTGCATGGAGTAAACTAGCACATCAAAGCTGGAGGAAAATCTAAACATTTTTTCCCCAAGGGGCTAGTTTTCAACATGCAAGGAAAAGGTTATTGTTTGTTTTTAACAGGTAGGCAGAAAGGATTCAGTATCCCTGCCAACAGTAAGGACAGCAACCAGTACATTCTGAGAATTGTTTAGGCAATCTGTGAGGGGTCGGGCAAAGCTTCCTCAAGATCACACTTGCACGCTACACTCGCCTCTTCCCCCGCTAGCTTCTGTTCCCTTTCCCCAATGACAAGGCTGCCATGGAAGAGGGTGACCTGTTCCACCAAACCAGAGCGAGTGCGGCAGGAGACGAGACAGGAAGGCCAAGAACGGAGGCGAAGCTCATCTCCGTGGAGTTTGGGTTTTGAACCACTCAACGGTGCAGGTGCAGCCTGGAAGCGTGGGCTGTTCCGGCCGCCGCGAGCTGCCTCTTTGCCTCGAAGAGGAGGATGCTGGCGGCCATGGCAGAATTCAGGCTGTCCACGCCTGGGACCACGGGGATGAGCAGCCGCTTCCCCCCTGCGCTCTGGGCCAAGTCCTCCGCGTTGGGGCTCACCCCGTGGGTCTCCCCACCAATGACCACCGCCGCAGGAACATCCATCCAGTGCTCGTGGTAAAGATGGACGTCCAACAAGCACGTTTCTCCCTCCTCTGCGCTGTCTGGGTCGCTGTCCCAATCCGGCTGTGCTTTGAGGTTGCGGGGTCGGGAGACCCAGCCGTGGCTGCTGGACGTGGTTGGGGATGCAGACTCAGTTTGGGTAACCGGCCGGGCACTGTCGGCCACGTGAACGCGACTCCCGGGGAGAAGGTAGCTCGGTACGGCCCCCCACTCTAGGTTAGAGATGATGGGCAGGCGGAAGTGAGCGCCCATCCCTGCCCGGAGCACCTTGGGCTCCCAGGCATCAACGCAGCCTGGGGGAGGAAAGGAGAGAAGCGGTCAATGGGGAAAAGGCGACCCCAGAGCAGGTCAGCAAAGCTCTACGAATCAGCGACAAACTGGAAATTGTCCTCCTCTCTCCTCCAGCTCTGAGGGGCTGCCTCAGACATTGGGAAGGGCGGATCCCAGCGGAGGCCTGCAGAGCTTGCACTGAGCTGGGGGTTGGACTAGATGCCCTCTGAGGTTCCTTCTGTGATTTGAAGCCTATCCTCGCACATCAGCCTGCCTGCACTTTCAGAGCAGCAAGAGAGGCCCTAATCTCTTGCCTGCCTTTGAGGGTCCCTTAGGACGACACATACCCAAGACAGGGCCTTTTCCGCATTGGCCCCTCATCTTGTTTTTAAGTGTTTTCTTCTTATGTAAACCACCCAGAGAGCTTCGGCTATGGGGCGGTATACAAATGCAATAAATCATCATCATCATCTCTGGAATGGGTTGCCACCGGAGGGCCTTCGGGCTTTTAGGAATGCTCTGAAAGCCTGCTTGTTTACTCTGGCTTCGACCTGATTATATTTTGCTGCAGTTCTTTAGCACGGGCGGGGTTGTTTTCATGTGCTGATTTAAAAACGTATTGGTTTACTTTCTTGTTGTAGCCCTGTATGGCGACCTGGAAATATTTTTACATAAAAGACCTCTCCAGCCGGCTCAGATGCCAGAAAGCCTCATTTTGTCTCCAGAGGAGGGAGTGTTGCATGGCAACCGCGATCAGACCACCAGCATCCCACTTACTCTAGAGAAGACCCAGCCATTCATTCTTCCACCCCAAGGAGTCAAGGCAGAGTCATAAGGCAGCTGCCTCCCCAATTTTGCCACCAGGCGCGATGTTCCTCACCTTTGACCAGCAGGATTCTGCTGCAACCTGCCCCGGCCGCTGATCTCAGGATGGTACCCAGGTTCCCCGGGTCACGGATGTTGTCGCAGATCAGGGTGAGGGGCAGAGCATGTTGCTGCTCAACTTCTGGATAGCACATTTTAGAATGATCTGGTCTGGAAAAAATCCCTGAGGAAGCAGAGGAAGAAGGCTTCCCTTTAATACCCCCTTACAAAAACAGATCAAACAGATCAGTACAGTCCATCTGTAACGCTTCCAGTCCAAGAACGTTATTGCTAGCTTTACAACTGAAAGATGACCAAGTTGATATACATACATAAGTAACTTAGAAAGACTAAACAGAGCATTTTAAAAAATATACTTTTTGAAATGTTCTGTTGTTAGTCTTTCTAAATTTCTTATAGGTTGTACCTGAAGACCAACTGCATCCATCCAGAGCTTCCTTGTGGCTTCATTGATGTGCCCCTGTACACATTCCTCTCTTTCTATCCCTTGGTCTCTGTCTGTCTGTCTGTCTCTCTCCTTATATTTAAAAGCAAGCAACAGTTTCTCAACAAGATGAGTGACTGAATAACAGCCTCAAGGCACTGTTCCCATGAGATGTTCTCATCCAATACTGCTCATCTCCGTAGTTCCCTCCCATCACAATTTACACATTGGCTGCTTCCCAGGCGACAACTTACCGATCACCCCCTGAGGAGCAATGACATCAGACCAGGCCTTCAGGTCTTCAAATTTCACCTTGACGAGGTTGGCGCCTTTCAGCCTGGCCACCGGCAGCTCCTTCACATGGTCGATGGTGCTGAAGAAGAGCGTCTGGGGAATGGCCCCGGCTGCCAGGGCGTCGGTGATGAGCCGCCGGCCTTCCAGGAGGATCTTCCCGTGCTTCTCGCGGAAGTCCCTCGACTTGGCCAACGTCACCACTTTGCTGCCGAGAAAGGGGTCCCGTTAAGGCCTCGCCAGCCAACCCGCTACCATGTGGGCTAGCGAGTTGGCGGGAGGGTTTTTGGGTTCAAAAACATAAGAGACCTGCTAGATCAGACCAAGGGTCCATCTAGCCTGGCATTCTGTTCACAGAGCAGCCAACCAGCTGCCCACGGGCAACCCACAGCAACTGGTGTACATAGGCATACCGCCTCTGATACTGGAGCTAGCACATAGCCATCAGGACTAGCAGCCATGGGTAGCCTTCTCCTCCAGGAATTTATGCAACCACCTTTTAAAAGCATCCAAATGGGTGGCCATCACGACATCTTGTGGAAGCAAAGGGAAGCACTGATTTCAGTAGAATAAACGTGTTCCCCAATTTATGGTTCAATGTTCTGTTTACAAACCCCACCCCATCCCTTCCTTCTGCCTCAACCCTGAGCCCTCATGACAGCCAAAACAAAGCTACAAGCATGTGCAACCCACAGGAACATTGGGTCTCGTTAGTCCAGTATTGCCACCTCTGACTGACAGCATCTGCCCAGGGGGGCTGGGGGCAGGGCAGGGTCTTTCCCCATCACCTCCTACCTGATCCTTTTGAGCTGGTGATGGCAGGAATCGCACCTGGGCCTTTCTGCAGGCAAAGCAGGGGCTCTGCCACTGAATGATGTCCCCCCCCCCCCCCCCGTGCATAGGAAGCTTCCCTAGACAATCAAAATATTATCTGTCCATCTAGCCCAGGGGTGAGGAACCCGGGGCTCCACAGGTAGTTAAGATATGGTCAGTTATGCTGGGAGTCCAGCAACACCTGGAGAGTCATGGGTACCCTCTCCTGATCCAGCCCAATAATGTCTCTCTCTTCCTGGCATTGGATCTCAGGCAGGATTCATATCAAATCAGGGACTCAGCCACTGACTTAGGGTGCGATCCCATGCAGAAAAAAAATGTCCTGCAACTCCTAGGTGTTCTGCTGCTGAGCTACAGTCCTCCTCGCTCCCACAAAAGTAAAAAATCCTGCCCTCATGGTTCCAGATATAAGGAACCAAGGAAGCTGCCTTTTATGGAGGCAAGTAACAACAACAAAGCACCCAAGGTCCTTAATGATATAAACAACTGACAAAAGACAATGTCCAGGTGCAAAAATATACACAAATAAAGGTGCAAACTTATGCATGTTTAAACGGGGGGGGGGGGGGAGTCCTACAACTCCCAGCATTCCCCAGCCAGCATGGCTGAGTTGTAGGACTTTTTCCTGTCTAAACATGCATAGGATGGTAGGGCTCTTTAATGCCTGAACGTGCATAGGATCGTGTCCTTGAAGTATTTTCTTAAAAGTCCTCCCTGTTTTCTCTATTCGTTCCTTCACTGTTGTCAAAATCTAAATTGAATACTCCTTCAATTAGAGAGCTGGATTTCTGTTTTGTTTTAATGAAACTGTCCTATGCTTTCCTGCCACTTCCTCCACTTTCCAACCGCAAAGGCTTTTGGGAGTCGTAGTTTTCAGCCCCCCTCTTAATGTGGCGACTATAACTACCAGAATGCATTGCACACACTTAGACATGCACACTTTTAAAGTTCTCCTCCTACAGGATGCTGGGAGTTGTGGCTCTCCCTCTCGCCCAGAACCACAACTCCCAGAGCTCTTTGCGCGCCCCTGGCCAGAGCAGGACTTTCCTCCACCACCACAGCGGCCTATTGGAGAGGATCGTAGCTCCTTTCCACCTTTTAAAAGCCTCTCCTCCCTCCATCACCGCCCACATAAAACAACAATTCCCAGCGTGCATTGCATACACTTAGGCTAGCACGCATTTTATGATTCTCCCAGAGGATGCTGGGAGTTGTGGCTTCCCCTCAACCAGGACCACAACTCCCAGGGTTCTTTGTGCGCCCCTGGCCAGAGCATGTGCGAATGATTTGGGTTGGGGGGCGTCGCTCCTTTGCACCTTTTGTTAGTCTCCCCCTCCCTCCGTCACCGCGAAACTACAACTCCCAGCGTGCTTTGCGCTCGCCGGCTCACGCGCCTTTACCTCAGCCTCTTCTCACCGGGCCCGGCCCGCTCGTAGCGCAGCGCCAACGCCTCCGGCTGCTCCGAAGCGGCGGCGGCTGTCTTGGAGTCCTTCCTCTCAGACCCGGGCTGGACTCGGGGCTTCGGGCCAGAGCCGGGCCAGACCTGAGGGGGGCTGGGGCGGTCGAGCTGCTGCGCCTCCGCGGCCGAGGGCAGCACGCGGACGGGGCTCCTCCTCAGCGCGCGCACTCCTCTCCGGCCAAGCGCCGCGCGGGTCCAGGCCGGCCTCAGCAGCAGCAGCAGCGGGAGGGAAGTCCGCGCGGGGATCGCCACCGCCGCCATCTTGGCTACGGGCAGCGGTGGCCGCAGGGACGGGAAATCGAAGGCGCCTCCGTGACGTCATAGCCAGCGCCGGAAGTGGAAACGCCAGTGGCTCAAATGGGCTAAACACAATCACAAACAGCAACACCCGTTCTGGGAGGGAGGGAGGGAGGGAGGCAAAAATGAAGGCCCGACGCGCCCTGCATTTCGTGTTCAAAGCCGGCGACCGAGCTCAGACCGTCCGTTTCTATCGGGAGCTCCTGGGCATGCGCGTAAGTGTCGAGGGGGTGATGAGGGGGTTGGTCGTGAGGGACCCGCTTGGGAAGCCAGGCGGAGGGGGGAGGGTTGCTAAGGAGTTTGATGACATCAGCAGCTACGGGGGCCCTGTAGGCCCAAACGCGGAGACGTTGCTAGCTACGGACACCTCTTCGGTCCAATCTTCCCAGGGGGCGGCGTTTGCTTTTACTTCATTCAGTTAATGCAAAGGGCTGTGGTTGTCTTGACTGAGTTAAGTAGATTCGAACTGAGTTTAATTCATTCATCTCCCCATACGTATATAGATAACAACTGCTAAAGATACAGGAGCCCTGTCCTCCTTTTCACATGGTCACCCTAGGTGACGCTGCTGAATACAGGGGTGCACAACCTGAGCCTTTGTAGGCCAAATCTGGCCCTAGAGCACGCCCCCTTCCCCTGGCCACGCCCCCTTCCTCAACTCCTAATTGATGCTTTTCCAGCACCTGTGCCATTTCCCCCCCCCCTCCCCCCATCGTGAAAGGTTAAACCTCAGTGACTGGCAGCAAGGCTTTAAGCTAAACTATGTTGGTAGTTTTGGCACTTTGGCCCCGCCCCTTCTGCCCATTGGCCCCGCCCACGCTGGGATCTCCCCCCCCACCCCAGCAATTCTCCACAACGCCATTCGGTCCTCAGACTGAAAGCTTTGCCAAGCGCTGTGTTGAACCTTGTCTGGCTGACCTGTGCTTGAACTCCCACCCAGGTCCTACGGCATGAAGAATTCGAAGAAGGCTGCAAAGCCACTTGCAACGGGTAAGTCTTCCTGATTTTGGCTGCTTCTCGTCACAGCCGACGCTTGGAAAAGGGGCTGTCAGACGTGGACTACGAATGCTTGCCGCAATAAACTGGAATGTCCCAAAATTTCTGGCTTAAGAGCAAGCAACGTATGCCTGGCAGCACGCTCCCGTTTAACTCCTTGCCATCATAACGACCATTAAACAAATGAAGTTTTTCATCCAAACTGGGATTTTTACAGGGTTCATATAATCATAGAATAGTAGAGTTGGAAGGGGCCTCAGTCATCCAGTCCAACCTCCTGCTCAATGCAGGAATCCATCTTAAAGTATCCCTGACAGGTGTCTGTCCAGTTGCCTCTTGAAGGGCTCTAGTGTGGGAGAGCCCACGACCTCCCTAGGTAATTGGTTCCATTGTCATACTGCTCTAACAGTCAGGACATTTTTCCTGATGTCCAGACGGAATCTGACTTCCTGTCACTTGAGTCCATTATTCCATGTCCTGCACTCAGGGATGATCAAGAAAAGATCCTGGCCCTCCTCTGACTGTGTGACGACCTTTCAAGTATTTGAAGAGTGCTATCACGTTGTTCCACATTTGTTCTTGTTTTTCATTTGCCTGGGTTGGATTTTGAAGATTTATTGTTGGATTTGCTTTTAACGTCCTATTCTGTTTCCATCAGTTTTGTACAATGTCTAGCTAACTTCTGTAGAAGGCATCTAACAAAATTAGAAATGAATGAACCGTCACTGGTAACTGAGGGTAACTGTGTTAGTCTAAAGAAGCAAAAGCACCAGAGAGTCTTTGGCATTTCAGAGACTAACAGATTTATGCTTTCAAGACTGTAGTCCTCATTTGTTAGTGTTTAAGGTGCCACAAGATATATTTTTTTCTTGTAGCTGTCGGATACATTAAGCTACATCTTGCCCGTGAGTCCCTGATTCTTCCCATTGGCTGAACTTCTGTGATGTCACGGGTTATTTGCAAACATGGTACCTGGGTGGTGTGTCAGAGTCAGCAATAGAATGCTGACAAAAAATGCAGTTTCAGCGAGTTGAGGGGAAAGGGGAGATAAGATGAAGAGACAAAAATGATGCATCATTCTTGTCAACGGGAAGTTATGTGAGGAACCCAGTGAACCGAGGAGGCTATCAGGCTATTTGTCCATTCAGCTCACTGTAGTAGAGGGCTGAGGAACAGGGGAGCAAGAAATGTAGGGGATCCTTTCTTATATTCATGGCATTCCATACAAATTGTGTTTCTAGTCCTTATGATGGCAAATGGAGCAAAACAATGCTGGGATACGGTCCGGAGGATGACCACTTCGTCGCAGAGCTGACCTACAATTACGGCGTCGGAGACTACCGCCTCGGCAACGATTTTCTGGTAGGCGTCATGGTTTTGTGACTTCGAATCCCTTCCTGGCCTTCAAACGGTGTGCTGTGGTGCCGCCCCGGTCGTTTTTAGTGCCTGCTGTTGTTGTATTCCGAGGGCTCCTGAGAAACTGATCTGGGTTCTCCGAGAAGATCAGTCCTGGTAGAGAAAGGTTTCCTGCACATTCTTTTTTGTGAGGTGTGGTTAGACGGGCCTGTTAGGTATCATTTAGGGCAGAGTGGACAGAAGGCAGTTCTGCAGATCTCTGGGGACTTCAACTCCCAGAAGCCCCTGCTTGCAGGGCCAAAAGTCAGAAACGCTGGGAGCTGAGGCCCACAACATCCGGAGACCTACTTTCTGCCCACCCGTTTTAGGATACACGTTCAGCTCAGGCTGGACATCAGGAAAAGCTTCCTGACTGTTAGAGCAATATGACAACGGAACCAATTACCTAGGGAGGTGGTGGGATCTCCCACGTTAGAGGCCTTCAAGAGACAGCTGGACAACCATCTCTCAGGGATGCTTTAGGGTAGATTCCTGCATTGAGCAGGGGGGTTGGATTCAATGGCCTTAGAGGACCCCTCCAACTCTACGATTCTATGAATTTCGACAACAGTATTGAGCGTGCACCCTCGGGCGTTCCCCAGAAATGGTGCCGGAAGGAGCCTCAGAGGTCAATTCTTCCATCCCCCTGCTGATGCCAGTTGCCTGCCACTGCAGCATCCCTGCCGGCGTTTACATCATGGAGATGCGGGAGCAGATGAGCCAATGCATTCTCTCTGAAAGGCTCATCTGTGGAAACTGCCGGCCTCGACGATTAAATAAAAAATTGGAAGTGACTTTCTACCCACTCCCCGTCGCCGTCAGATATGAAGTGTAGCTGAGAGGCCTGGGAGCCCTTGCTAATGCCCCATCCTCCCTCCCTCGTCAGATAAATGGCCCCGGATCTGGCTCCAACTGTGGGGACACCAACGAAAAGACCCCACGGCTGTTCCCTGCCGATCCTACGGAGAACAGGGGTGGACCAGAGAGATAGGGGATCCTCCGTACTATGCGTATTCTTGTCGTTTGTTAATTGGGGTGTTTGTGTTTTTCTGGCCATGTTAGGGGATGACAGTCGTGTCCAGCCAGGCTGTGAGCAACGCCCGAAAGCTGCAGTGGCCGCTCAAGAAAATCTCAGCGGGTGTCTATGAGACGGAAGCCCCGGGGGGGTATAAGTTCTTCCTGGAAGACAAAAAGCCAGCAAAGGAAGGTAAAGGCAGGCCGAATTGCATCTCATTGGCTTCCTCCCGGCCTGCTGTGCGATATGCCTCCATTTGAGGGGAGGGGTTGGCACGGGGACCGCCTGATCCTTGACGCCTCTTGGATCTCTTTCCAGAGGCGGTGGGGAAAGATATGAAAGTCATGACGCTATCATTTTTATGACTTCAGTTGTGCACACGTTTTTCCTCTTCCCTCCCTGCCCTTCTTCCTTGTGTGTTGTGTCTTTTTGGATTGCAGTCCTGCGGATTGTCTTCTTGGCTAAGGAGAGGCGTAAAAATACTCTCAGTAGCTAATTGACGTCAAACCTCCATGTTTAGAGGCAGTGTACCTGCGTATTAGAGGAGGGGGACGAGCCAGAAGCAGAGGCCCTTGGCATCTCATCGCTCCCCTTTTCTGCACCGGTTAGGAAAGCTGCACTCTATGATAAATCCCGTCTTAAGGTTTTCTGCTCTTCTAGATCCAGTGCTAAAAGTGACCCTGGCTGTGTCCAGCCTGCAGAAATCCATTGACTATTGGTCCAAGCTGCTGGGCATGGAAGTGTACGAGAAGGATGAATGCCAGCAGAAAGTGCTGCTTGGCTACGCGGAGAACCAGGTGGGACTTGAGCGGGCGCAGTGTCGTTCTTGAGAATTGCTCTGCAGTGGAAGATAGAGGCCATCGAAACGGGACCCTGCCGGAACCTTGATGCTGCTGCTTTCACAAACATTTTGTGCATTATTTTCTAAAACATTTTACAGTTGGGGGCAGCCAGCCGGGCAGGGATGCGGTGACAGATGCTCCTTTTCTTGGGGCACGATAAGGTTGTCGGCAGTAAATAAAAATATAACTTGGACAGCCCACGCACCCCCAGCAACTCACCAAGGGAGTTCTTCGCCATAAATTGAACACGTTGAACTATTGCATCTCGAACCTTCTAACGTGTGATGTGGATCAGCAGGGGCCCGGAAATGGATTGATTGGGTTTTTTTGGCAGCTTCCTAGCAAACCTTTTTGCTTTTTCTCTTTCAGTGTAAGCTGGAGCTGCAGGATGTCGGGCGATCTGTGGACCATGGAACAGCCTTCGGGCGGATTGCCTTCTCTTGCCCCAAGGAAGAGGTAACAACCTTCCGGGAGTGATCGCGTATGGCGTGTTTCTAGGAGCCCCTCATAACAAGAGGACGGCATCAGACTGGCTAACAATGGAGCAATTTCAAAATAGAATTAGAGATCAATGTTTTGGCTTCCGCTCTCGTCTGCAGCTGTGAGGTTAACGTGTGATATGATGGCTCAGCTCAGATAATGCGTGTCTCAACGGTGGTTTTAGAACCACCGAAGCTCTCCGGGCGGTTTACAAAAATTAAAAGATTGAACATTAAAAAGTCTATATACAAAATTTAAAACCATAAAATATTAAGACAGCTAATATTTAAAACATTTTAAACTTGAAGCCTGGGCCAAAATTCAGTTAAATACCTCAACTTAAGCTGTTAAAAGGCTGGGAGAAAAGAAAAATTTTGACCTAGCGCCGAAAAGATAACAGCGTTGGCGCCAGATGGGCCTCGTCAGGGAGATGGTTCGACAATTGGGGGGCCACCACAGACAAGGCCCTCTCCCTTGTTGCCGACCTCCGAGCTTCTCTCGGAGGAGGGCCTTTGATGTTGAGCGTAGTGTTAGGGTAGGTTCATGTCGGGAGAGGCGTTCAGTTAGGTATTGTGGTCCCGAGCCATATAAGGCTTCATAGGTTAAAACCAGCACCTTGAATCAGGTTCAGAAGCGTACAGGCAGCCTACGCAAGCGGGCCAGAGTGGGCCGTATATGCTCGAACCTTCTGGTCCCTGTTACCAATCCAGCCTCTGCATTTTGTGCGAGCTGCAGCTTCCGAACCGTCTTCAAAAGCAGCCCCACGTGGAGCGCGTTGTGATGCTAACACAGGGGCAGAGGTAACGCTTATGGGGCGTGCATTTGGCTGCGTTTGTAGGATGCGCTTCTAGGTTGTTCAACTGCAGTTTTGAGCAGAAGGGATTGCTCACTTTTACCTCTTCTTTCCCTCCCTGTCTCCTCTCTCATTCGGGCGCCATTGTTCTCCCCCCTCCTCGCCCTGCTTGCATTCCTCTAACCTGACCCCCCCCCCCCAGCTGCCCAACCTTGAGACCTTGATGAAAAAGGAACACCAGAAGATCTTGATGCCCCTGGTGAGCCTGGACACACCGGGGAAAGCAGCGGTGCAAGTGGTCATCTTGGCGGATCCGGTGAGTGCCTTTTCCTAAAACATCCCCTGTGTGCCTCCAGCACAAGCGCCTCAATCCAATCCACGCTGTTAGTCCCCAGCACCTGATGTCCGGTGGCGTCTTGCCTCTGGCTAAGGAAGTTCTACCAAGCCACCGTGGTTAATAGCCAGCGAGTGATGTATCCTCTATAGCAGGAGTGGGGAGCAGTTCTTTTGGGGGGGGGGATTGCCCCCCAGTGGGCCATCTGTGGGACAGATGATATCATTAGCACGCCACTTTTGCCTTTGTCTGTTTTGAAAAAAAGAGTCACATACTTCTCTCAGTGTGGAGAAAGGGACTTGGAGGCACTGGGGGAGAAGTCAACCTCTCCAAAATCCCCTCGTTATTTCCAACCTGCAATTGGAGATAATGAAAAAGTTATCTCGCCTGCTGCTTGCCCTCACAGTCAGGAGCGGAAGCAGCACACAGGGGGTTTCCCTTTGTGATCTCTGACCTGTTCACCGCTGCTCCGTAGAGGTGCCTAACCCTTTCTAAAAATTAATCTAAAAATTTACCATCTACGCTGGCAGCAGTCGCTACATCTTGTGGCAGTGAGTTCCGTAAGTTCATTACAAAGCTGGCGCTTTTTGCTGTTTTTTATTCGTTATATCCTGAATCTCCTGCTCATCAGGTTCACGTTTTGAGCATGGGAATCTAGCGACGGGAGAGCAAAGGCAGTCTGCGTTTGCTCTGCAAATTTGGAATGGTATAAACGGCGTCACAAGAGCAGATATAGCAACCTTCTTGGGGACAGGGTTTCCTAGAGTTGTTGAGCCAGAGGGGATCTTCGAAGGACATCTAGTCCACACACACACACACACACACACCCCTTGAGGCAGGATCTCCAGAGCTACAGAATACCCAAGAGGTAGCCATCCCATGTTTCTCGCCAACTCTGTTCTCCAGGAGCGTCGTTGAAGGCGGTCCGCTCTGCAAACAGCCCTCTTCCCTCTCTCCCTCTTCTTTTGCCCGCTTTAGGACGGCCACGAAATCTGCTTTGTGGGCGACGAGGCCTTTCGGGAGCTGTCCCAGGTGGACCCGAAGGGTGGGAAACTCTTGGACGAGGTGAGTCGGCCTCTTCTTTCTTGGCGTGGATGACTAATTAGAGAAGATGTCGGGGGGACTGTTGCAGCTGCCCCAAAGGCATCCTGGGAAACGTAGTTTTGAGAGTGGGCTGCGAATTCTCTTACAGCTGCCTTCCCAGACCTGGTCCCCTGCAGCTGTTGTGGATCACAACTCCCATCACCACCAGCCAGCATGCTGGGAGTGGCAGTCCAAAACAGCTGGAAGGCGCCCATTTGGGGAAGACCGTCATAGACAGAGAAATAGTAGTCCCATGTTTTTTTGCAGGGATGAGGGAGCCATGACAGTTTTATTTTTGGAGCCCACATCTGCGTGATCATACCTCCCAGAGCAGAACCGGACAGCTTTTTTTAAAAGAAAAAAAGCATCCGAGTTTCCATTCACAGGGTGTAAATTTTGCCCTTTGTTCATGAGATCTAGAAACTTGGACAAGAGATTCACAAAATGTGTGTGTTGGGGAAGGCAGCTTCTAATTGCGAGGTGGAGGAATGAAAAGAGCCATGATTTTGAAGGCTGCCCTGCCTGTTCTGCCAAGTTGGAAGCTGGTGAACAAAACCCACGCAAGTGAATTTGCTCGAGGGGGAAAATGGACATGGTCTCTCTCCACCCATCTTGGCGGGCTGTTGTTCATCATTTTCCCCAACGAGGCCCGCCTGGTGCCAACATTGCTACCTTTTCAGCCCCAGGACAAGACTTTTCTCTTTTCCCACGCATTTAGCAGCATGTGATGAGTTTTATTCGATCCCAGACCTGTTTTTAGGTTTGGCTGATGCCTCAACGTTGTTTTTAGATGTCTTTGTCTTTGTGTGTACTGTCTGTTTTACATTTTCATGGTTTTAAATGTTGTATATTGTTTTTAATGTTCTAATCTTTTGTAAACCACCCAGAGAGCTTCAGCTATGGGGCGGTATAGAAGTATTATTATTATTAATTATTATTAATTATTATTATTAATTATTATTATTAATTGTTATTCCACCAACAACTGGCCACTAAATTCAACCTTATCAAACAACCTACACCATACTATACATGCTCACCCAAAACAATTTTGGAAAATGCAGATCATAAAACATACTGGGACAGAACAATTCATAAGGATGAAGCAATACCCTGCAACTGACCAGACATAACGGTCATAGACAAAAACGAAAAACACGCATACCTCATCGACACAGCAATACCGAATGACAAAAATGTTGTTGAAAAGGAAGAAGAGACAAATCTACACCACTGGCCATGGAAGCTAAAGAACTATGGCAACAGAAAAAGGTCACAATTATTCCGTTAGTCACCGGCATCACTTCAAAAAACTATACAGAAAACCTTCAGAAATGGGGCCTACCAGAATACATCCACACCAACATCCAGAAAGCAGACATACTTAAAACATGCTCAATCGTCAGGAAATTCTTGAATCTGTAAAAGACAGCATGACTTGGCAAAGCCCGTCATGTCCTTCTAGAAAAAACGCCACGAGCGAGTAAGAGAATAATAAAAATAAGAATAGGCTTTTTCCTCATCCAGGGAAATGTTTTTGCTCTCTCTCAGCAGCTTTGCCATCTCAGTGTTTTTCTGCTTCTGCACAGGCGATGGCGGACGACAAAAGCCATGAATGGTTTGCGAAACATAACATCCCAAAGCCTTCTGCGTAAGCCGAGCGGGCTCACCACATCAGAGCCCCCCCCCCACCTGGGAGCAGAGTCAGCTGTCCCTTCCTTCACTGCCCACGGATGAAAACTGCTGCTGTTCACCGAACTCATCTTTAAAAAGCCGAACAAACTTCATTGCCGCTTTTCCCAGCCCGGCACCTGCGTGAAGGGGTTGGACTACAACATCCATCATTCCCTAGCCCTGTAATCTAACCCGTCTGCACAGGCACGGTGGCTGGCGGACAGTCACTTAACTGCCATTTCTCCTGTTTCCTCCTTGCATCAACTCCCTTTCTGTGTGTAAACGGAGACCTCTTACCTTTGGTGGGACAGGTTTAGATACGCACCGGGGAAATTGGGTTTTGTTCGGGGGTGGTAATTCTATCTGGTGGGGGCTGTCGTGTTAAAATGGGGCTTCTTCTTTAAATGTAGTGTATAAACCCACAATTAAGACAGCTCTCTCTCTCCTTCCCTCGGATATTTGTGTTGGGCACTTTTTTGTGGGGTCCGCCAGCCCGCCGCTACCAACCTCAAAGGGGGCAGAAATCTCTTCTTTCCCTTCCCCTTTTCCTGGGGCCGTCGTGGGGCGACAGAGCCAGTTTCTGAACGGTCGCCAAACCACACAGAGCTCCGCGTCTTCCAGCTTCCCTTTAATTCCTCACGGCACACGGTTCTGTGTGGTCCGGGAACATCTGAGGTTACGTGCTGGCAAGCTGGTTTGATTGGTTTTCGGGGGCTGCGGAGAGAAAGAGAGGAAGTCCTTGTCATGTTTTTCATGGGAACTGTTCCTCCTTTTGCTTCCCATTCTGTGTCCTAACTCCAGCATGGCCTAGGGCAAGCAAACACCTTCCGTTTTCCGCGTGGCATATCCCGTTCAACGGGTTTAAAATGCTCTCTTGATGTTGCGCTCAATAAACCCAGTCCCAGGGCCTCCCGTGCGTCAGAAACCAACTCGAACGCCCAGACCTGCGGCAAAGATGGCAATTGGGGTTTTCGTGAATAAAGAACCTTTGAACCCTTCTTGCTTCTGCTTGTTTTCTTTTGTTTCTCCTTTTCAAGGCAAGATGGGTTCCCTGTTAAACTGCATTTTGACAGCAGGGGATAAAGCTAGGCCGCATGGGGCGCAGCGGCTACCCCGACCCTTGCTATTCCCACCGGTACTTAAAAAGGGGCAGGAAGAAATTTAGAATGGACAATAGAAGGGAAAGGAGTCGCTTCTCAACCCTGATGGGCCATCAGATCTAGAAATGCAGACGGAAATTTTGCACACAGCGCTTGAGTCAGTCCGCCACAGCCGGGTGGCCACCTTTTCAAAACCCAGCGATTTACGACGACTTCTCACCTTGCAAAGTGTAAGAGAATGGTGCTGCCCCCCCCCCCCCCAATAATCATGTGGTAGATGCATGGGGGAGTCTATACCACTTCAGCCTACAGTTGGAAGAATTGTGTTTTTTAATGCTACACTGTTGAATCCCTGCACTTAGAAATCTAGCCGCCCATAGCTGGGGAGGGGCCATCGCTCAATGGGAGTCTCAATGGCAGAGCCCGTTTTGCAGCCATGAGGTCCCGAGTTCAAACCCTGCCGTTCGATAGGAATCACAGGGCAAAAGCCCAAAAGTTGCCCGTCTCTGGTCTAAACCTTCTCTGCTTTCTCAGGTATTTTGGAACGGAGACGTTTCCAAAACAAAACGGATAGGCAGAAGGTCGTATCCAGGTTTTTTGGACTTCAACTCCCAGAAGCCCTTGCCAGCAGGGCCAAAGGTCAGGAATGCTGGGTGTTGAAGTCCAAACCACCGGGACATTTTATTTTCCGCCCACGCCTTGCTCCAGAGCATTTGGACACCCCATCCGCCGCTGCCCCTTCCCGGCAGTGGCACAGCCCCACGCTCGCTGGGGCTGTATCGCATGACGACGCCAAACACCCGGCTCCCAGTTTGCGAGCTCAGAGAGAGGACTGCAAGATTGGACCCGGGACGCCCAAGAGTTTCTGGATGCATGCTTTATTGCTTTAGAGACTGCCGAGACCGGCAGAACCGAGAGGCCGGCTCCGGCGGATGTACAAGCAGGGTGTGGATGTCACTGGGCGCCGCTCGCCGGGTCCCACCGGACTTCACAGGGTTCCCCTGTGGGCATCCCTTTCGGCTGGTTCCAGGCCTCTCCATGGGGCAGGTCACGGTGCCAGGGGCCGCTTGTGCCAGCCGGGGGCCTCCTCTCCATCGTCGCCTTCACTTGCTGGCCCACGGCAGGGGCTTCTTCAAGCTCAACCGGTAGCATGTCGTCATAAGCGCCCCCTCCTTCTGCCCCGTGCAAAGGGCCCGGCGGGAGATGAGGCGCGTGTCGTGCTTATAGTGGCTGTCCCTGGGGTGTCACACGAAACGGCGGAAAGGGGAGAAAAGGAGGCGGGTTCAGTCCACTGCCCTAATATTACTACTACTACTACTACGAATGGGGCCTTCCTAATCACTGCATCTCTTGAGCACTTTCAAGCCTTCAAAATGCACTGCCTGCGTTAGCTCGTGGGCCTTACGACACCCCTGTGAGGTAGGCGAGCGCTGCTCTCCGGCCAGGTCCTCTCGCACAGCCGTCCCAGGATGATTACACGCCTCCCCCAACCTGGGCCCCTCCAATTTTGGACTACAGTTCCCAGCATCCCCGGCCGCTTTCCCTCGATTCCCTCGGGTCGCACCGTTTGTACCCCTCCAGCCTGCAACTCCCATCCGTCCCAGTCAGGATGATGGGGGTTGTAGTCCCAACTCAACGGAGGGGGAGGCACGCCTGACCCCCCCACCCCCTAGCTTGGCGAGGAAATCGCACGGGCCCGGCCGGCACCTCTCTGTCGCCCTTCCAACCCTCCGCCCCCCCCCCCCCCCGGGCCGGGGAAGGGAGCGCGCTTTACCAGCACGTGTAGACGGGCAGAGGCGAGGCTCGGCGCCTCCACGCAGTGTTCCGCAGGAGCCGGCAGAGGTAGCTCTTGCGGCGGTGCTTGGCCTTGCGCAGCCCCGTCTCGCCGGCTGGGCCCGGAGGAGGAGGAGGAGCCGCCGGGCGGATGGAGGGGAGGCGGTGCCGCTGCTGCTGCTGCTGCTGCCGCTAGGCGGTGTGGCCCGGCTCTCCAAGCGCGTCTGTGCCGCGCGCCCTGAGCGCACAATGGCCTCCAGCGGCGGTGGCAGCAGCGGCGCCTTTCCCCGCCCGGTCTGCGAGCAGCTTGGCGCGGGCAGGCGGCGGAGGAGCAGCCCCGAGCCCGTCCCCTCGCCTGCAGGAGCCGGGCTAGGAGGAGGCCGACCAGCAGCCCTGGACTTCGGTGAGTAGAGGCGCCTGGCGCCGCCGCACGCGCCTTCCTCCCTTCTTTCCCGCCTTCCCCCGGTGTGTGTGCGCGCGCGCGCGTCGTACTCCAACTCCCAGCATCCCCCGAATGGGGGATGCTGGGAGTTGGCGCGCGAGGCCCGCCAACACCCCCACGTGTGGGCACCGGGCGCCGGGTTTGGCGAGGGTTAGGTGCGTTGGAGTACAGTCCCTAGCATCCCCTGGCTGGAGGATGCTGGGGGTTGGAGTACGAGCCCCTCCCCCGGAGTTGTAAAGACGCTCCGAGGGCGCCAGATTTTAGCAAAGTCTTTCTCCCAAGGCAGCGTTCCAAAATGTGGGACTACAGCTCCTAGTATCCCTGGCTAGTGGGTGCTGGGAGTTGTAGTCCGACGCGCACAGCCCCCTGAGGCTTGCTCTAAGGCAGACCCATGAAAATGGGCCTACTCAAGTTAGACCCAATGAACTTCGTGGGATGTAAGTTCATCCTTTACTCAAGTCGTGTCGGTTTCAGTGGGCCTACTCGAAGTAGTCCCAACTTTGCTGCGAAACTCGGCAGTCTCTGTCCCTGTTGAATGGTCAAGGTTGCAGTCCTATACCCACTTACCTGGGAGTAATTGCCATTGGACTCAGTGGGGCTTACTTCAGAGTAGACATAAAGGGTTGTGCTGGAAGAGATTGGAGCTGAGAATTAGGAAGCCCCGCGTTCGAATCTCACCAATGCCATGGACTCCCTTAGGCGGGCTGTTATGTCCAGGGCTCACTTCCCCCATCTGCAATCTGGGGGATACTGAACCTACTTTACAGGGTTGTTGTAAGGATTGCAACCAGGTCATGCTTATGAAGCGCTTTGAACGCAGGAAAGTGCTATATAAATGTTTATGTTTTATTATATGCCTCGCCCTGCCTCTATCTTTTCGAAGAAATAGTGGGGGCCAGCGGGGAGAAGTACTTTGCACGTGTTCAAAGGCATTGAAGACGTGCTGCATTTTTTAAAAAGAAAATCCTTTCAAAATCACTCTGCAGGAGCTCAGGAGCTCCTTCTCCCTAGGTCTTTTTTTAAAAAAAACTTGGGTGGTGCCTGCACTCTTCATGTGTCCAAAAGCACTAACTGTACATTGCTAAGAAAAGAAAAGAAAAAACTGTTTCCTTTCAGGAGCTTTGTGCAGGCTCAGAGGTTCCTTACCTCTCTTTTTTAAATTATTTTTTCCCCAAAACAAATTTCTTTGAAACAAAGTGCTAACAATGAAGAGACCCTGCCAGTCAGAGAAAACAAGGGGTGCAGAATCTCTACCTCTCCTGGGGCCCCAATCTGGCGCATCAAGGTTCCCCAAATGCCCCCTGCATCTCCCTGTGGGCCTGCCCCCTTTCCCTCAACCTGGAGAAGGCTATCATTTACTATTAATCCTGATGGCTATGTGCTACCTCCAATAAAAGCCTGTATTCACCAGTTGTTGGGGAACATGGGCAGGAGGGTGCTGTTGCACCCATGTCCTGCTTGTGAGTCCCTGGTCAACAGCTGGTTGGCCACCGTGTGAACAGAGTGCTGGACTAGATGGACCCTCGGTCTGATCCAGCAGGGCTCTTTTGATGTTCTTCCAGCATGTTTTTCCAGCATTCTGGAATAGTTTTCCAGAGACTTCATTACCGCATCTCTGGAATAGTCACTACAGGGCTGCCCAGGTAGAAGCCCCTTCTGTAGTGTTCAACGTGACTGCCTTTGCTCCAACAGGGCCGGTGACCATCTGTGGAGAAGTGACCATCCTGCATGGGGGTTTCCTGCTGGCGTCCCGGCTCTGTCATCCCAAGCCATTGTCGGAGTTGGCCAAATCCGACTGGTCCCTGGTGGGGAAACCTATTCTGGAGTCCCTGGAGGAGATCTGCACATCCTATTCGTCTTACCCACCCCAACACAACGCCTGGAAGAAGAAAGCGGCTGTTATCCTCTGGTCGAAGATCCTTCACTCCAGTGCTTTGTCGCCTGCTGATTCCGTGAACCAGCGGTGGAAGGATGACGTCTTCTTCTCAGTGAGCAACCTGATCCCTGAAATCAACCACACTGTCCTTTTTGAGCTTTTCAAGGCAGTGAATGCGCCCCGGCTTTTTACCCAACTCCTTTTGGCGCTGCCGGGGCATATTTGCCGGAGGGAGTTGGAGACCTTTGTCGAGTACGTGGCCATGGAGACTTCTCCAGCGGACGTGTCTTTCTTCCTCAACGTCTGGTGGGAGATTATGAAACACGAGGAGGGCCAAGAGGACAGGCTGACTCTGTTATTCCACACGGTATCCCACCAGCATCTCCCGGAGTCCGACGAAATGGGCCAAGCTCCAAAGAGATTCAAGAGCAATACCCCTGCTTCGTCAGATGCCTCCCTGGCCGCCGGAGTCCTCCCAGTCTTGATAGAGGGGTTGAAACTGATCAAAGAAAGCATTGTTCCAGCCAGGATGAAGTGTTCCGCTCTCGCCAACCTGGTGGATGTGCTATCTGTGTTGATCACGGCTGAGTGCGAGATAGAATTGCTACCTGCCCAGGCTTACTTGGAGAAGATCTCCTCGGTGGTAACCCTCTGGAGTAATGACTGCGAGAACCGATATAGCCAGAGAGGGCTGGATGAGCAAGTGAAGGAAGCTGAGAGGAGCGTGAGCTTGCTCAGAACAGCCAAGCTGTCTGACGAATCATGGCCCGTCAGCTTAGGCTTCCTCCGTACCTTGCTGGAGGAGTGGTCTCAAGAACTCCGGGACCTGTTGAATGACCCTCAGCAGATCTGTTACGAAAGCTACCGGCTTCTCGACCGCTTGGCGTCGCTGGAGAAGAAGCTGACGAGCTGTATAAAGTCAGAAGACCTCGAGAAGGAAAAGGTACGGCTCATGTCAGAGTTGGGCGAGCTCATCGCAGACTTCTTGAAGACGATTGACCCTGAGCCATGGCGCAAGAGCTCCGACAGCAATCTTGCGGCGTCGGTGGCCATGGCGATCATCGAGAAGAGGATGGATCGACACGAGGAGATGTGTTCCATTTTTGCTACTGAGAAGAGCTGGGCGTTCACCAAAGATTGGGTCGCTTGCCTTGTGAAGAACAAACAACTCTTCCAGGAACCGGAGCTGATCTTGAAATTGGTAGAGACAACAGTGGCTGTTAGCCGCTCCGCCGATGCTGCTGAAAGTCAGGAGCAAGGAAAGGTAGCCAAAATCATCCTTGAGTGTTACAATGAACTCTCTTTGGCAGATAAAAACAAAGTGGTTTCGGGCGTCCTGGCAACTTGGGGCAGGCAGGGCCTTTCGGGGACGTTACCAATGTTCTCAGAAGGGTTCCAGGAAGAGCTCAACATCGCCTTCAACCAGATCATCCAGAGTGCCTCTGGCGAAGGCTTTAAGAGAGCCGTGGCCTCGGTGTCCCAGTTGGTGCTGCTCAACCCAGAGGCAACCATCAAGAAAATAAGCAACCTGGCTGTGGCCAACTTGGGAACACACCAGTTCTTGGCGGAGATCCTGTGTTCCTTCCCGGCCCTGAGCATCCGAGACTATTGTGATTCTCCAGACACACCCATCAGCCTGCTCCTGGGATGCTTGAAAGAGACTGTCTGGGACCGACTCTCCTCTGCCAAGGAGAAGGAACAGTTCTTAGAGTTCTTGGTTTATCTCATGCAACCGAGCGGAGTCAGCCCTCTCCTGTCTCCGGCAGAGGTGACCCAACACCTCGTCCTTCCTTTTCTGGCGTCGGACTCTCCTCGGCTTGAGCTGTCCTTGCAGATCCTCGACAAGACCTTGAAGGTGCCTTCCGAACAGAGCTGGGTCCACACCTGCCACCCGTTTCCACTCATCTTCTCCCTCTGCAAGCTCTTGGACCGATTCACACAGTATTGGCACGAGCCGCAAGGCCGGCGCAGCTATTCTCTTGAGACCAAAGATTTGGCAGCGAGCGACCTGGCGCAGCTGTGCGATGCGCTTTTGGCCCAGCAGGACTCCTTGTCTCCGGAGCTGTGGAACCAGTCCGTGTCTTGGCTGCACAAGAGAGTAAGCGCTTTAGATTGGACTGTCAGCCTCCGCCTGAAGAAGATCTACGGGGAACACTTCAAGAACGAGGCTCCGGCTACTCTCTTTGAGGTCTCCAAGCTCCCAGAGGAGGAATGGACATCCCGTCCACTCCTGAATTATGGGGCAGGCAGTGGTCTTTTGGCGTGGATGGAGTGCTGCTGTGTCTCCACATCCTTGAGGGAGCAGATGCTGGTGGTTCTCACGGTCAATGTAGACAACCCTGAAGAAGTCAACCTCTTTAGCAAGGGTTTTTTGGTGGCCCTTGTCCAGGTCTTCCCATGGTGTAGCCAAAGCGAGTGGAGGAGACTCATCCATGTGATCGAAAGCCTCTTGGAACAAGAGGTCCTCCACGTACCTTACTCCCTCGAGTACGTCCAGTACCTGCCTCTGTTGAACTTCCGGCCTTTCGCCTACCACCTCCAGTTCTCGGTGCTTCTGCTGAGAGTCTTCCAGTTCCTGTGTGGTTCCAGCGGCGCATCTTGGCTTCCGGCAGAAGCCTGGAAGCACGTGGCGCGGCTGTACTGCCTCAGCTTGTCCGACTTGCTAAGCTCGGTCAAGAGCATCGCCCGAGGGCAGCAGCACTCGGCGGAAGAGAAGAACGTGATGCGGGAGCTGTCCTTCGTTTGCATCCAGCTGTTCTGCCACACCCTCCACGTGGCAGCCATGTTGCCAGACAACGGCACCGACGAGCCCCTCCTGCTCCTCTCCTTGGAGATACTCTCACAGTATGAGATGCTCCACAACGCCGACGAGTCCCTCGGCAGCACCTTGCGGAAGGCCAACGAGAGGCACTTCCTGGAATCCATCACGGAAAACGTCACAAACAAGGAGCTCCGCACCATGCTCCTGCAGAAGCTCCGCAAGCTGTGATGGCTGGCCTCGGCAGGCAACCGGGGGAGCAGGGTTCGAGACCGACGCTCGACCGGTGTTTGCTGAAGCCAAGGGCCCCTCATTCATTTAGGGGCATGGGGCTAAAGCGAGCCAGCCATAGGAGAGGACCAGACCGAGACCAACGGGAAGTTTGGGAGATCTATAATAAACCTTTATCTCTTTCCTTGTTTTTTTGGACTGGATGATCATTGATATTTGTAAATGATGGTTGAGGCCACTTCAGTAGGCAGAAGGGGTCCTAGCGGTGCAAGAGAACGCTCTCTGGGCATCCGTTGCAACGTCAAGACGAGATCGAACGAGGGTCGGGTATCCGTTAGGTTCAGGCTAGACCTTTAGGTGGGTTTTTGACCCGGGAGGTAGGAAATCGGTTTTGGCCATACAGCTACATTTTTACTTGGAGTTGACTGCTAGCCTTTAGCCCATGTAGGTGGGACTATGTCCACCCTACTCTTCCTCACACATTCACATGCACAGGTACACCCCATAAAATAATACCTTGCAACTGACCAGGCATAACGGCCATAGACAAAAAAGAAAAACGCACCTACCTCATCGACATAGCAATAGCGAATAACAAAAATGTTGTTGAAAAAGAAGAAGAAAAGAGAGACAAATATACACCGCTGGCCATGGAAGTCAAAGAACTATGGCAACAGGAAAAGGTCACTATTATTCCGTTAGTCACATCTGTCACTGGCATCACATCAAAAACTATATAGAAAACCTACAGAAACTGGGCCTACCAAAATACATCCACACCAACATCCAGAAAGCAGTCATACGTAAAACATGCTCAATTGTCAGAAAATTCCTGAATCAGTAAGATGGCATGACCTGGCAAAGCCCATCATATCTGTCTAGAAAAACCGCCACCAGCAGGAAAAGAAATGATGATAATAATAATAATACCTACCCCTATTCAAGGGATTCCTGACTCTTAAAATCACTATTTATTGAGTACAATTCTGGGCACATTTCCAGAAGGACATGGGCAGGTTAGAAAAGGTTCAGAGGAGGGCAACCAAATTGATACAGGGACTTGAGGACAGGCTGAATTTGAGATGTTCAGTCTGGAGAAGACAGAGGGGAGACATTTTAGCAGCGTTCAGGTACATCAAAGGGGGGCCACAGGGAGGATGGTTAAGAACTATTTTCCATTGCCACAGAAATTAGGGCCGAAATAATGGGTTTCAGTTGCCCCTACCTAGATTTCGGTTCGATAAAAGGAAAAACGTCCCGTACAACAGTGGTACCTACGGAGGTTGTGGGGGGTTTTGACAAAAGGCTGGACAGCCACCTCTCAGGGATGGTTCAGTTGGCTTCCCTGCACATTGCAGAGGGTTGGACTAGACGATCCTCCACAATCCTATAACTCTATGAAATCTAAGAGGGTAACAACTGTATGCAGAAATGAGATAGGAAAAGACGGAATTTCTCGAGAGAAATCTTTTATTGAACTGCTTTCAAACGGCAGGGCGCTCATCTCGTGGGAAAGCAGCCATTATCCAGTGGTTAAGTCTGAGTCTTATTTTTTCGCTCATCTTTGCCCATGTGCCAGGGCTGGCATCACAGTAAGGAGGACGCGCCGTGCGGGCGCTCCCCACATTGTCCCGCAAGAGTAGTGTAAACACTGGAAGTAGGTTTAGGTTTAGCAGGTCCGGCCATTTCAGGTGTACAGAAGCGTAGAAACATTCTTCCAAACCAGCCGGATGTTTTGGACGCATCTTTTGCAGTCTTTCGGAGGGCTGAAAAATGTTGGCCCATCCCGTCTCTCTGACCGTAGATCTCTGTTAGAAGTACAACAAATGCTTACGATGCATTTTGTGTGTGTGTGTTATTTGATCGTGACTCTAACAAAGAAAGAAAATAAAACCCCATACCCCATGAAATTAAATATAAATAAAATTATCTTGATGTTAAGGGTTCTCCTTATTACCCAACCCCAGTGGCAGGCTTTGAATGGCTCTCTTCAAGATTTGGTAGGTCTGAGCACTTCCTTATGACGTCTTGGGAGAACCAAACACTGTCCCCAATTTGATGCCCCCTGGATGTGTTGGGACTACAACACCCGACATTCCCCAGCCAGCATGTGTTGTCCAACACACCCAGGAGGCACCAGGTTGGGGGTTGGCGTAGAACCATTTACAGAAAAAGATGCAGAAGACAGAAATAAATTGGCACAAGCATTTGCTGGAGTGGTTATTGTTCGGAGAAGCCCAGCAGGTGGCTTAACGAAGGAGCAAAAGAATATTAAAACTGAGAATGCTTGCTGGGATTAGTGCATTTTTAAGTTTTATGAGGGTCTCCCCATAAAGGCAGGCAGGGGTGGTCAAAAAAGATCTCTAGGTATTTTGTAAGGCTGTGCAAGCTTCGGCGTTCCAAAGTGTTGGTGGCCATTTTATGTAGAATCCGCCATTTTGTGCACAGCCCTAGTGTGAAGTGGGGAAAGAGCCTCCAACTCCCAGCATCTATTGCTAGGGAGGGAGGGACTTATCCGCTCGCCCGCCCAATCCTGGCCACGCAAGTCCCTAGATGGCTCGCTGCACGTTCCGTAAACACCTCTGGTCTTGCGGAAATGAGCACGAAATCGTTTCTGCACACTTTTGGGAGCCCAGCATTTACCAGCAGCGGGAAAAAGCGGGCAGCGAACCATCCAGGGACTACGCAACCCAGATTGCACAGGCAGGCGAGTGACTGAGTGGCAGCAAGGCCACGAGCACCCGCTGCTCCCAGACACCGGCAAGTCCGTCCCTCCCTAGCAATGCATGCTGGGAGCTGTAGGATCGTTCCTCGCTTCACATTAGGGGTGCACAAAATGGCAGACTGTGCATAAAATGGCCACCAATGCTTCAACATTCCAAAGCTTCCACAGCCCTAATATTTTGGACTTCAACTCCCAGGGTGCCTGACTATTGGTCGCACTGGCAGGGGCTTCTGGGAGTTGCAGTCCAAGCTGGAGTTCTACCATTTGTCCCGTGGCCTAGGGGTCACTTTCATGGTAATAATTTAAATAAGAGGGCTTGGAGATTTGGTCATCGTCTGAGTTTTTGATTCACTAGAATAAGAGGCCCCAACCTGGACTACAACTCCCAGCATTATTGGCTGGGGTCTAATGGGAGTTGAAGTCCCAACCCTCTGGAGGTTGGGGAAGGCTTCCTAAGAAGGGGGTGCCGCTAGCCACCCAACCATCCCTGCTCCCCAAAAATACCATTGGATTGTATGATGCACCACGTTCCCTCTCAAAGAATACGATGCTGGCTTCACTTCCAACATCTGGGTTAGGTGTGACTCCGGTGGCTCTTCTCGCATTTAGGTGCTGCAACATGGCATGAGGAGCAGGTAATAGGAACCCAATTTGGGGGGGGGGGGGGTTTGCACCTTCCATCCCCATTGGCTCAAACAGGGCCAGGAGACATGGTGGGACTCCAGAAATGGAAAAGGATGGGTCGCCCGGCACCCCCCCCCCCATTGTGCTCCATGCAGCAGAACCAGTGGCTCAACGTCAAGCCTCCCTAATCCTTCTTTCACCACGAAAACCCCCTCCCCATTTTTACAACTTCCTCTCTTCAAAACTTAAGAACGAAAATGCAGAAGAGCCCGTTTTCTGGGATGGTGGTGGAGGGGGACACCCAAGGCAACACCATCTTGATGTCCGTGACGCCTTCTGTGTCCATCCCCGGTTTCTGGACTCCCGCTCCTAATGTGGCTTCCGAGACAGAATTGGGGTTCTTGAATTATCCTCGGCTTCCTCCCCCGACACCTCAAAGGTCCTTGGAACCGACAGCCGGCTTCGGCGACCAAAACGGCAGCACCCATTTCGCAACGTGGACGATTTTCCTGGACTGTACAGGACTCCAAGGCATGCGAGGGTCAGTGGAGAAAATTGGTATTCGCCCTCTCCAAGATTTGGGAAGAGGCGGTATTCCCCAGCTGAGATGCTCTTTTAACCGGAGGTGCTGGGAATTGAACCGGGGGCTTTCCGCATGCAAGGCAGGTGCTGTCCCGCTGAGCTATGGGCAAGCCTGTTTTGTGGCTGCTTATTTTGCATGATTTATTCAGCCTCTGCGACGTGCAGAAGGGTGACCTCGCTTAACTTCTTCCCCGGATTTTGCAGTGTCGCCCAGCTTTACTTATCTTTGCAGCCATAAGGACTAGAAACTTGGCTTTTAAGAAAGAAAAGAAAAAAATGAAGTTCTTGGGTAAAAGAGCTCTTCGGCATTCAAATCGTTCTTTTTGGACAGTGGGGGGCTTTGAATATCCGAGCAAGGGAACTGGAACTTGATCACCAGCCAGCCTTGTTGCGAAAGGAGGAATGCAGCTTGGTTCGTTTCCTGTCAAACCGGCTGTGGAGGTTGCACCCTGGATCTTGGAGCAGGATTGAGAGAAGAGGGGTGCAGAGATTGGGGGGAGAGGGGTCAGCACTGCGCAGGAAGGAGGAAACGGCAGAACACACATTGAGCAATGGGCAATTGAGGGAACATCTTGGCGTTAGCGTGAAGGAATGTTTCTGAATCCCTCCTGGGCCTGCAAGACCGGAGCTCGGAGAGGTTAGGTCCCGCTAGCTGGTAAGAATTCCCGGGTCACGACAATCAACCTCTGCCTCCATCTCAATTGCCATGACAGTTGTGGTAGTAGATCCCGGTGAATCTCC
The DNA here is from genome assembly GCA_029215795.1 of Anniella stebbinsi. Taxonomy (NCBI): domain Eukaryota; kingdom Metazoa; phylum Chordata; class Lepidosauria; order Squamata; family Anniellidae; genus Anniella; species Anniella stebbinsi. The sequence goes on from JARDYH010000009.1 coordinate 16,807,265, forward strand.
AGCCTCGTTCCCACTGTTCTATACCAATAGAGGTAGCTGGGCTTCTGTGGCCGGTCAAGGATAACCCCCGGGGAAAACCTGTGCAGGTTCCAACACCGTACGCCCTCCCCAAAGATGTAGATTCTGAAAGGCGAGGTGCACGGTGCTCGTGGGACAGGCCCAAAGCCGCCGTTATCTGGCTCGATCGGGGGCGTTGCTGTAGAGCCTCGTGGCCTTGCGGCAGATGAGGGCGAACCAGTAGAGCTGTGGGGCGATCAGCAAAGCGTTGGCCACGTTGCAATGGATGGGGATGCGGAACGGCACCTCGTAGATGGGGAAGCCCATTTGCCGCGCATAGGCCCAGTACATATAAGGGAAGAGGACGATCCGGCAGAGGAAAAAGGTCACCAGGATGACCACGCCATTCACTTTGTGCAAGAGGGAGTCTTGCATCTTCAGCTGCCGAGGAAAAGGGAAGAAAGAACATTTAGAGGGTTAGGACAGGAGGACCGAAGTCCCCAACGAGGATGATCTCGTGGTAGGGGCCACTCTCAATTCCAAAATGCGACGGGATTATCTCCCTCCTAGGAAGCGGGCTGTTATGTCTCTGCATGTTGCGAACCTGGCCTCGCTGCCTCCTGATCAGCCACCACTGGGAGGAGCTATTTTTCAGCAATGTCTAAATCAGTAGTGTAGGTATGCTTCTCTGTACGAGTCGCTGTTCTAGACTGGGAATTATTCTGTGGGGCAAGGGATGATCCTGGGAGCGGGAAACTCACTTTTCCCTTCTCAGAAAGTTTTGAGCATCAGAGCAAAGCGCGCCTCTGACATCAGCTTGGGCAGGTGAGCCAAATAACCAGATGCCGCGGGCGCGAGACATTTCAAGAGACCCGGGAATACAGGGGGTTGGTTGTCGTTTTTACCTGCATCAGGATCTTGCCCAGTGACACAAAGGGGGTGCTCAGCTCGGCTGTGAAGATGCAGGCGACAAAAAAGTCTCCCCTCTCGCCACGGAAGTGCTGTGGACAAAATGAATGATGTCACTATCCCTGCTATGAAAGTAGTCTTGGGGCTGCAGCCCTACGAGCCTTTGGTCCGCTACCCCACCGTTGCGTGGCAAGATCAAAGCCGATGCGTGTGCAGTGGTTGTGCGTTGCACGCTCCGACTTTACCACCCGCCCAGGTAGGGACTCAATGGACAGCCAGCGAAGCACCCGAAACGCAAGATCCGCCACTGCAGCAACCATCCCGCTTCGGTCAGAGGGTGGGGCTCACCACGGCGACTGGCATCAGGACGATGAGGATGAAGAGGTGGTGCGTGACCATGAGCCTCTCCTTCCGCAGGAAACTCTGCACGCTGGCCAGAGAGTGCATCCCGTCGTCTGGTTCCTTTTCTGTCTTCTTGTACCAGTAGCAGAGGTACATGACGTAGATGTCATAAGTCATGTAGGAAACCACCATCCAGACGTACTCCCGAGCCATCCAGTGCCTGCCGGGCAAGGGGGACACGGGGGCATGTTAAGGAGGGGCGTGTTTATGGACGTGGGACTTGCTTCCCAGCCAGGAAATTAAACTGATTTCTTTTTATGCAGAAAAGGACAACTGAAACGATCAAGGGGCTGGAGCATCTCCCTTATGAGGGAAGGCGACAACAGCTGGGACTGTTTAGCTTGGAGGCTGAGGGGAGACCTGGTAGAGATGTACAAAATCATGCCTGGTCTTGGGAATGTGGAGAGGGAGACATTTTTCTCCCTCTCCCATAATAGTAGAACCCAACGGGGTCAATCCCATGAAGCTGATGGGTGGGAGATCCAGGACGGATCAGAGGAAGGACTTCTTCACACAGCGCGGCATTAAACTGTGGAACTCACTACCACAAGATGTAGCGGTGGCCACCCATTTGGATGGCTTTAAAAGGGGGTTGGATAAATTCCTGGAGGAGGAGGCTATCCGTGGCTACTAGTCCTATGGCTATGTGCTATCTCCAGTATCAGAAGGAATATGCCTATGTTCACCAGTTGCTGGGGAACATGGGCAGGAGGGTGCTACTGCACCATGTCCTGCTTGTGGGTCCCTGGTCGACAGCTGGCTAGCCACCGTGTGAACAGAGTGCTGGACTAAATGGACCCTGGGTCTGTTCCAGCAGGGCTTTTCTCATGCTATACGTGTGTAGTTCTGGCAGAAAATGATCATAACTAGATCACCCCTTTGTCTGGGGCAACCAGGACATCTTTGACCTCCCACACCCCACACCCCAATGTTTGCTTCTAGATCTCCTTGTTACTTCCTCCATCCTTGTGCTGACTCCCCCATTATTGGAAATTTACATTTCCTTGGGTCAAAACTCTGCACGTGATGATTCACGGTGAAACACCACGTGTGATCTACGTCAATGGCCCTATCTAAATTTCATATACATACTATAATCAATTCTATGTGGCCTAGGATGACCTCCCTTCTCCAGACGATAACGGCTGGGTAGAAATTATTTCCCAAACGGGCTGTTTTGTCATTTGAATGTTTTCCTAGTTGCTCAAAATGTTGCCAGCTGCTGTGGTTTCTCAACAGACCCCTTACATGGGGAAGGTATTGCACAAAGAAACGGAGGTTTTGCATCTCTGCTTGTCAACTGGCACCTAGGGAAACATTGCAGAAGTAATTGTGCGTTACAGGCCCTCCTCACCCAAGATCCAAAGCCTCAGCAACCACTATTTAGCAAATTGAGGACAGGAGCGAGACACAGTTAATGACCGGAAGAAAACTGAAGTGTTTTCCTCCCCCAAATCCCGACGGTGAACATTAGTTGGGGATTTGATTCGATGGCACTTCTATACTCCTCTTCCTCTCCATTTTGCACTTACAACAACCCTGTGTGGTAGGCTCAGCTGAGAGCCAGGGACTGGCCCAAAGTCAGCTTCATGGCCAAGTAGGGACTAGAACCCGGATCACCCAAGTCCCAGTCCGAGACTTTAACCACTACCCCACCCTGACTCTTATTCGAATCTGATCAAACGCATCAAAGGGAAAACCAGTTGTTGGGTTGCAGATAGCCCCGATTCCACGTGCGTTTACTCTGAAGCCAATCTCTGTCAAGTCAAGGGCGTTCAGCCCCAAGTAAAAGGATGGCAGCTAAGGCGCCATATCTCTGTGGGGGAAAGTCCTTGCGCACCTGGCTTTGGTTTACAACCCTACCCCTTTTTAAATTACCTGCAGTTAACCACATCGTTGCAGCTAAAGATGACAATGAGTCCCGAAACGGTGGCCATGATGGCTTGAACGGAAGACACCAACCTGAGGGGCGGAAATAAGAGAGAGAAAGCTTAAGATCAGAAGGCTCAGGGGCCCAGGACACAAATCGAAACATGCTAATTTATCTCTGTATATGCACATTTAGAAACAATTACTATTAAAATTTCACAGGAGGCAAAGCCAATCAATTTCTCACCTAAATCATCTCAAATAGAATCAATCAATTCTTCAATTAAATGGTCTCCCTGACCCAGATCATCCCACACCAATTGAAAAAGAGGTTTTCCCCAAGTTTAATTGCCACGCAAGGGAAATTAGGGTGGGGGTGGGGGTTTGCTGAAGCATGTGGGAAGGAGAGAGTCAAACCATCCCACCCCAGCTGTGATCCTTGAAAATTGCCACCTACATGGCAATTAAACTGGAAAAAACACCTCCTATTGCCTTCGAAGGGCACTCAGGGCACTGGGGAATATATCCGGGGCATGGGCCCCCATGGGCTCAGGTCTAACGGCGCCCCTGACTGGCAAATTGTGATGTAATTTTAGGACTGCAGCAGCGTCTATGTAGATTACGATGACCTGAAGAGCCTCTAAAGTTGAGGTTGGGGGGACATCCCAATGAGGAATGAGCGTGCTCGGTGGCTGAATGACTCCTAGAGGGGGGAAACCAAGAAACCAGTGTGGAAGGGGGAACAGAATAGAGTCTCCCAGTGCAGGGTACTGAACAGGAATACGCCATACTGTAACGTTTTGCAGGAGATCCAGTTTGTAAACTCTCAAATGGCCTGGGCCCATACTGGCTTGGGGATTCTGGGAGTTGTAGTCCAACACATCTGGGGGAGACTGGTACAGAGCTTTGCATGTTCGAAGAATTTTACACGCCATTATGTAATTGACATTGTTACAATAACCCTGCAAGGTAGACCGGTGTTATTATTCCCCCATCTTGCAGGTGCAGAGGCCGAGAGAGTGGGCGTAGGCCACGGAGCAAGACAGGGGCAGCGACCGGGCTTGAGCCCGACAGAGGTAGGATTTCAAGACAGAGATAGGATTCGAACCCGGAATGCCCTGATTTGCAGCTCGGCACCATTTGAACTTGAGGGGGCGGGCAGGAAAGAGAGAAGAAAGCTAAGTAAATAAACGCTTCAAGCCCTGCCGTACAACCGCCTGAAAACTTGAACTGGCAAGGTCACCGTGTCCAGATACGGTAGGATAAATATCCTTAAGTCAATAAACCTTGGCCTGCCGTTTAAGCATCCCTTCCCTGGAGGAAATGGTACGTTTTGTTCAGCCCGGCTGGCAGCTGGGGAGACGTCTCAGTGGAGGAAAAGAAAATAGCCAGGTATGAATGCCAGTTTCCTAAATATTACGAATGGGGGGGCGGTGAACTTCATGTCCCGAGGCCTCTGGCTGCATTTCCCCCAATACACTTCGAAGTATTTCCTCGACTTTGAAATTCAAAAAATAAAAAACGAGAGAGGCCGGTTTGGCAGGGCAGACCCGCGTGGCCTTTTGGGGAGGCCCTTCTTTCATGGCCCGTGGTTTTAAGAGACGCTCAGCCGACACGCCCGCCCGCCCCAAAAAAGCATTCCCCAAAGGTCCCTGGAAGACAGGTCCCGTCTCCGACACTTCGTGGCCTTTCCAGACCCAGCTGCGTTGGACGCCGACTCCCAGCATGGGGATGATGGGATTCGTAGTCAAACGCACTGGGAGGCTAGGGAAAGGTGGTCCGAAGCAAAGGCGGCCCCCTGAAACACGTGTCTCCCCGAGAAAAGAAAAGAAATGATGCTTTTATTCTGCCTTCACTTTCTAGCCTTCTGCGTCCTCCTGTCTTTTTCCTTGCTGTAGCAACAGCAATCAAAAATCTCTTCAGGAGCAAAAGACGGAAGAGCCGAGCGGCGCCATCAGATGGAGAGGCAGCACGGTGAAGCGGTCTCAGCAGCTGTGAGCAGGCAGCCCTTTGGGTCACATTTGAGAAACTCTCCTGGGCACCGCCACAAAATGGCTGCAGTGTGAGGCGTGGCAAAGGACAAGGGGCCTGTCCCAAAGCCTGGGTACTAGGCAGAGGTGAGGTCTGAGCTCCAAACACACTAAAAAAAACCCCCTATTTCAGCCCCGCAGGTTTCAGCAGGACCAGGAACCTATTTCACAGGGAGCCCTGCTGCTAGGAAGAAAATGCGCTGATTAAAAAAAATGTGGACACCATGGCAGGTGCCACGAAACACGTCCGGCGGTCCACTGGTGGCCACTGACACCACATTGTGTACCCCTGGATTACAGTGTTGGACTGGGACTCTGGAGATCCGGGTTTAAATCCTCACATGGCCTGAAGCTCACTGGGCCAGTCGCTGCCTCTCAGCCTAACCTACCTCACAGGCTTGTTGTGAGGACAAATGGAGAAGTAGGGGGACCATGTGATGAATAATGTTACCTTATTGGTGGCGCTAGACGCCCTCTATCTAGAAGCACCCAAAGGTGGAAGGGGTGGCAGAGGCGGATTAAAACCAAGCGTTCCCCCAAATACAAGCTTGGCACAGCAAATGTCTCCTCTGGCCGCATTTCCACTAGGCTATGGCTAGATCCGTCAAGCCACTTCTGACGTAGAGACGTAAGGGACCCGCCTCTCTCCAGAGGAGGTTCTCTGTCGTAGCTCTGTACGAGTTCCTGCTCCGATTTCTCCTCGCTCCTACTGGGAGGGACGCCCCGGATTGGAAATGGAGGCATTTAGAAATGTGGCTATTGAGTCATTTAAGATTCCTGCAGGGGCCAAATCACAAAACCGCAAAAGAGGCTGCCCCGCTGCACCCCTGGGAGAATCCCTGCTTCAGACTCACCACCCTCCCATCGGTCTTTGCAAGGGACGGCTGGTGAAGCCAGCAGTCTGTACTGGCTGGAAAGGTCTCACTCTGTCCCGATACGCCAGGGAATTGGCCACCATCCCAAGAGGCTGCCTGCTGCATCCCTGCACGGATCGCTGCTCTGGGCTCTTGTCTTCTTGTAAGCCAGAGGCACTCCCAAAGCAGCAACCCACGCCAAAATACAGGTTCTTCTTTCAGTGGAGGTTGACAGTCCTCCAACTTGAATCGGTCCCGTATTGAGAGCCATGAGGACTAGAAACTTACTTTGTTTTTAAAGGTGAGGACCACAGCTCAATGGCCAAGAACCCCTGTATGGTATGATTCTACATCAACCAATCACTAAATGGGTGGATAAAGAGGATTACAAATGCCAAATGCACCGCCTAAGAGTCTGTTTGCTTTCCAAAGCCGGTGGAGTTTAAAACCAGTTTTAAACAACTAACCAAGGCAGCGCCAAAATGTCCCTGGGGGCTTTTCCAGAGATGGGCAGCCATTCAGATTTAAAATACCTGCTCTCCAATCCCAGGTGCATGAAGGCCTCAGAACAGGTCCCCTGCGGTTGATGAGAAAGCACTCTGCACGACTTCAGAAGCACGTGAAGCGTCGGGGGAGCCGCTCTAAATGGGGCTCTGGTGGAAGTCACGGAAAATCCCGCCACCACGCGTACCCATTTTATACGGCAGGGGAAATGCCAGGCAGGCTGCAATCTCAAGTTGCTAGATCTCAAGGCATAACGTTGCTAGACATCAACAAGCAGGAAGCCTTCATGCTGCTAGATCTCAATGAGGATGATGTTTCCCTTTCTTCTCAGTACTACTAAGGCAGGGCTTTTCTCACTGCCACCAGCAGGGCAATAGGCAGCAAAAGTCATGGCTGGGTAAATGCCATAGCATTTTCAGAGCGAAATAAAAGAACGCCGGGTTCAAATTCTGCTGCTCCGAAAATTCACTGGCTGGCCTTGGACGGGTCAGAGTCTGTGCGGGCCGTTCCAGAGCTGACAACAATTTGTGCTGTTGAGCCAGGTTTTATCTGGCTGTATATACGTGGGAAAGGGAGCAGTACAGCCCAGTGGTGAATGTGATAATCCTGGATTCAAATCTTTCCTCCCCGCTCCTGTCCGCCTAATAAAGGAGATTATCATCCCGCCCCGCCAGGTTTGTTACAAACATCATGAGATGGGCTGTGGAACACCCCCAATGCTCTGAAGTGCAAGAGTGCCTGAATTTGCTTGTTTTCCTCTTCCCTCCACACCAAATTTCCTTTCATGTTGTGTCTTTTAGACTGTCAGCTTGCCAGGCAAGGACTGTTTTGGGTGTTGTTGTTGTTTTAAATTGGCCTTACGCAAGCTTCTCTGGGAGGCTTTTCAGCCAAAAAAACGGGGTAAAAATTATTTTAAAAATGAAATAGAACAAAGGGTGTTCACATATTTTCCCCCTTGCCTTGTTGATCCTGTCTCCATTTCCTTCTTCCTTTGTTACCTCCCTCCTGTAAAGTGCCGTGTAGGCGGATGGAATAATAAATAATAATTAACAACAATAATAATGGTGGTAGCAATTATACTGTTACTCGGTGTCCTTACAGTAAAATAAACACTCAAGCCTATTTCCCAAGCCACCATTCCACTTTGCCTCCGCAAGACGAGGAAGAGAGAGAAGCTGTACTTGTTGAGATCTAGCAACTTGTTGCAACAGACCAACAGAGCATGCCGGCCCGGGGTGAAAACACGTCAGAAAAGAAACGTTAAAAGACTGGGTTTGTTTAAAAACGGGGGTCTATAAGCAAACAAATTTCTCTGCGCTTCAGAAAAATGTACGTCATTCTCGAAGGGCATTTGGGGACAATTTCGCCCCCGTCTCTTGCTCACGCTTCTTCCTGACTCTCAAGCGCTGGCGTTTCTATTCTTCTTTTTACCGCTTGCAAGGAGGCCCGAAGCGGCTTGCACAGTCCTCCTTCTCTCTGTTTTATCCTCACAATGACCCTGCAAGGTACGCAAGGCGGAGAGTCCGGGACTAGCCCAAAGTCACCCATGTCCGAGATGGGACTCGAACCCGGATCTCCTGAGCCCCAGACCAACACTGCAGATAAACGTAAATCATTCTGGAAGGACATTTCCGGACTATTTTTGGGGTGTGCGCATGTTAATGTATTCTTCCTTCCTCTCTTTCGTTTTCCCGTTGTGTTTTTAAAATCCAGCCGTCGAAACGGACCGCTGGGGCACTGATCCTATAACTCCACTTGTTGAATTGCTTCCTGTAGCAACAAACGCTGCTGGTTTTTTTTTTTTTTAATTATTGCTGATGCTCCTGTTCTATAATTACATGGCAATTACTAGGGGAATGCTCTGCACCTGTTTGTATGGGATTGTGGGGCTCCCTTTCTCCCTAACGCTATGAAAACACATTTTCTTTATTCAGCAAAGCGCTTTCGCAACAGCCTCTTTGACACTCCTGGAACACCACCCCAGTCGTGGTCTCTAATCTGGATTAGAACCGGCTCCTTTGAATCTGGACTAAAATGTCCCCCCTTAATCCGAATCAAAAACTTTCTCTTACCTGCCAATGGGCAGGCCTAGATTTGAAGGTGCCCTCAATTTCAGGGGGAGGGGAAGCCAGGTTCAGGGGCCTCATATGCACCCCCACCGGATTTTGCCATTTGGCCACCCCCACTTCCCCAGGCTCCGCCCCCTTTCCCACAGCCAGCTTTTTGGCTCGTTTCTCACCCCCATTCTAAAAAGTTGGCCTCTCCTGAGACCTAGTTATTGGCAGTAAGAGCTTTTTGCTGCAAGACGCTGCTATTTTTTGGGATGGTTGGCCCAACCCACTTTGCCTTTGGCCCCGCCCACCACTGGAATGCGGCCATTGAGGGCGTCCCTGAAATGAAAGTGGTTTGACACCTCTGCACTATTTGACAGGCTATGTAGTCCGAGGTCCAATTTAAAGCGAAAGAACTTTAAGAAAGGAGAGCAGGCAGCGTTTTGATGATGACCATCGACAGCGCGGCATAGTGGTTAGAGCATTTGAACTGGAATTCGGGAGATCCGGGTTCTAGTCCCCCACTGGGCCATGAAAATCACCAGGTGATTCTGGGAAAGTCCCTGATTCCCAGCCTAACCTTCCTCACAGGGTTGTCGTTAGGATCAAACGGGGAGGATACTCTAAGTAGCCCTACGTTGGGTTTTATGAACCGTAGGCCATCTCGGGTTCCTTGCTGGTGGGAAAAAGGAGGGATGTAAATATAATAATTAATAATATAAAATAGTTTGCACCCAGACAGCAGAATGAGCAGATGCATGAGTCACCTAATCAATATTCTCCACCATGGCAAGATGCGTTTTAATTAATTAATTAATTTAGTACGTTTCTGATCTGCCTAATATCTACTATCCTTTGGGCAGATGACAACCAGTAAAATTAAAACCTAAAAGGCCATTTAAAAACACAGTTAAAGCAACAGCAATTGTGCACGGCATTTCTATGCAAATAATGCTTACATTTTTTTCTAAATTTGCACCTGTACATATAATTTTGCATATGCAAATGTTATGCACACAGGCATCCTCTTTTGTTCGTTGTTTCAATGATGCATTTTTCCTTTTGGGGGGGCAATGTGTATGCGCCACCATATTCACCTACCTGGCGCCCTCCAGATGTTTGGGGACTACAATTCCCATCACCCTGCAGCCGGGAAGGCTGCATTAACGTGATGTGGGGAGCACCGGAGCGTGATCCTACACTGGCCGCCTCAGAGGCAAAACGTGCTTCGGATCGCAAACGCCCGGATCCGGAACCAACCCAAAAGGGTGGTGAAAGGAAATGAAAGTAGATGCCGCCTCTCCCATTTGCAGCCTGCATAGGACTCTTTTTAAGGTGGATTCCTGCATTGAGCAGGGGGTTGGATTTGATGGCCTTATAGGCCCCTTCCAACTCTACTATTCTAGGATTCTACATAAAGTAAAACCAGAAGAAAAGCCCTGCTGGATCAGACCAAAGGCATGTCTAGCCCAGCTTTCTGTTCCCACCGTGGTCAACCAGACGCCCCAAAAGGAAATCCCGCAAGCAGGGCATGAGCACAACGGCACTGTTCCGTTCATGTTCCCCAGTATACTGCCTCCAAGACTGGCGGTCCTCTCTAGCCATCGTGACCAGCAGCCATTGATATTACTCTACTGCTCTTTGAGACGACTTCCCCCAAACCCCGGCGACGAACCCTGTGCGACCCGGAAGGCCTGCCAAAAGACACCCCCCCCCCCCCATGAAGGCTCCTCTGCCTTCAACTGTTGCCACCAGCAGCCATTTATCAGGCCCGCTAGAGGGAGGAAACAGCACAGTGGTGCATGCCCATCCCTAAAACAGGAGAGAAAATATTCCCAGGTGCCTGGATAACCTTTGTACCCTGTCCCATGCACTTTTCGGAAAGGCCTCGCTTCCCTCAGGGGGCACTTATCTTTCTCCAGATGTGTCGCAAGGAATCTTTATAATATTTTGTCCTAAACTGTTCAAAGAACTGCGCTTGAGGCGGAAGCAGGTCAATTCTACCACCCCTGCTGAAAAGACCGCTTCAATATTCCTCATCCCTCCTCATCGCTTGTTCCTCATGTGTGGTGTCTCTTTTAGATGGCAAGCCAGCCCCTTTTTACTGATGATAGTTATGCCACTCCAGGATCTTTTTTGGATAGAGGAGCGGAATGAAAACACTTGAAAAATAGAAAGATACAAGCCTTTTTTTCTCTAAGAGCAACTTTCCCCAAACCTCCAGGTGGCTTGGACTACAACTTCCATAACCACCCCATCCAGCTATGCTATTGAGCCAAGGCGGCCAACAGCTGTGAATGATGGGAGTTGTAGTCCTGCTAGGCACCAGGTTGGGGGGAAGTCTGCCTTAAAGCAAGAGGTCGACCCTGATTTAAAGGAAGGCACCTGACTTTGACTGTGGACGATGGGAGTTGTAGTCCACCACACCTGCTGGGCGCCAGGTTGAGGGGGGAAAAGGCTGCCTTGAAGCAACAGGTCCACCGCGGTTTGAATGAAGGCGCCTGATTTCGGCTCACGCGAGGTGCCCGCTTCTCCCTCCCCCACACCGAATCCCACTCCTGTGGGGGGGGGGGTCGATCTCTCCGGCCCCACTGCTCCCCCCAGCCCCACTTCCATGGCCCCGATCCGCCGTCGTCCACCTTCACCGCGCGAACCCTCCTCCTCCAACGTTGCGCCGGTTTCCCTCCGACTCCATCCGGCTGCATGAGAGGACCCGGGCGTCCCGGCTTCTCCCCTCCCCGCCTCCCTCGGTGCCAGCCAGTACCTGCTGCTGAAGACGATGCGGTCCTTGAGGCTCCATGCCGGCGCCACCCAGCGCAGGCTCCGGATGGAGAAGGCGAAAAGCCCCGGGAAGAGGAGCGCCCCGAGGGCCAGCGTCTGCCACATCGCCCGGCCCGCCGCCTCGACCTCGCCTCGGTCCGGACGCTCCGAAGGGCGCTGCTGGCGGTGGCGGCGGCGACGCCAGTAGAAGAGGCTGCCCAGCCGCTCCCCAGTGGGACGCCCCCTCCCCGCGCCGGGCTCGTCAACAGCAGGCCGGGCTGCGAGGATAAGGAGGAGCCGCGGCGGGCGGGAGAGGGCGAAGGGCGGCCCCGTCCGCCTTCTGTCGTCCCGATCGCCCGGCCCCGCTCCTGGCGTCGGGAGCAGCTTCCGAGGGGGCAGGAGAAAAGGGGGCGGGGAAGGGAAGGGAATGAGGAGAGCCGCCCCTGATCCCCCGCCCCCTCGGATTGGGGCCCCCCTCGGGCAAGATCCGCGCCTACTTTCTGGGCGGGCGTCCCACGCGGGAGGACTTGGGAACTTTTCAAAAGAGCCGGAGTGAGTTGCATCCGGTTGGAACGTTCGATCCCCCAGCGTTCCATCCCTCTTGTAACGTCGCGGCCTCCAGCGTTCCATCCCTCAGAACGTTCGAGCCGCCATGGTTCCATGCCCCGTGGAACGTTGAGGCCTCCAGCGTTCCATCCCCGCGGAACGCTCGAACCGCCAGCGTTCCATTCGCTTGGAACTTTCAGAGAATTTTTTTTTTTGAGGAGGACACCCTCCGGGAGGGTCTCCTCAAGCGAAGCCGCTCACAGAAGGGTTTGCACAGGAGTAAAACAAGAGGGCCCCTGCCCCGCAGGTTTACAGTCTAAAAGAGACGGCGCAAAAGGAAGGAGAGATGAGGAGGAAAGAGGAAAAGCGTGAGGTCTTCTATGTCCTCATCTGGAAGGAGCAATCCCTCCAGCACGCAACTCAGAGGAACCCTTTTTAAGCCGCCTATCTCTCTGCAGAAGTAAGTCCCACTGAACTCTATAGGGCTCCCTCCCAGGTAAGTGGCTATAGCAGGATCGGGGCCACTTTAGTCCATATCAAGAAGATGGCTAAGGCTGTCAGGCTTATACACTCTTACTTGCGAGTAAGCACCCTTGAACACAGCAGAGCTTACTTCTGAGTAAATGTGCATAGGATTGCACTAAAAGGCTTCCATCCTCCATTCACCCTTTCCGGACATCCTCTTCTGCTCACTGGGAATCAAGTCAATTTTTTCAAGGCCCTAGCCCTTAAGCCAGGAGGAAAATGTTTCTTCATTCTGCAATCCTATACCCATTTACCTGGGGGCTGGCCCCATTGAAATCAATGGGATTTACTTCTGAGTAGACCTGTATAGGACTGCACTTTATGCTACCCCTTCCATTGAAGATATCCAACAGCACACACCTATCCATGTGTATTCTGAAGTGAACCCCCCACACACATGGCGTTAAAGAAGCTGATCAGTTAAGTTAATCATATATACTCTGATGACACGCAGCTCTATTTCTCCTTTTCATCTTCATCAGGTGAGGCTGTGGATGTGCTGAACCAGTGCCCGGCTGCGACAATGGACTGGATGAGGGCTAACGAACTGAAACTCAATCCAGACAAGACTGAGACGCTGTTAGTGGGTGGTTCTGCTGACCGGATGGAGGGTGTTCAACCTGTTCTGGATGGGGTTGCCCTCCCCTTGAAGGAGCGGGTTCGTAGCTTGGGGGTTCTCCTAGAACCATCTTTGTCACTTGAGGCGCAGGTGGCCTCAGTGGCACGGAGTGCCTTCTACCAACTTCGGTTGGTGGCCCAGCTACGTCCCTATCTGGACAGGGATAACCTGGCTTCAGTTGTCCATGCTCTGGTAACCTCCAAGTTAGATTACTGCAATGCACTCTACGTGGGGCTGCCTTTAAAGGTGGTTCGGAAGCTGCAGCTTGTGCAAAATGCAGCGGCCAGATTGATAACCGGAACCAGTAGGTTCGAACATATAAGACCTACTCTGGCCCGCTTGCATTGGCTGCCTGTATGTTTCCGAGCCCGATTCAAGGTGCTGGTTTTAACCTATAAAGCCTTACACGGCTTGGGACCATAATACCTGATGGAACGCCTTTCCCGACATGAACCTACCCGAACACTACGTTCAACATCTAAGGCCCTCCTCCGAGTGCCTCCTCCGAGGGAAGCTTGGAGGTCGGCAACAAGAGAGAGGGCCTTCTCTGTGGTGGCCTCCCAATTGTGGAACGATCTCCCCGACGAGGCCCGCCTGGTGCCAACATTGTTATCTTTTCGGCGCCAGCTCGACTTTCCTCTTCTCTCAGGCATTTGGCAATATCTGAGGAGCCTGGGTTTGTTTTGTTTTTGTAGCTTTTTGAAGTGTTGTAGTGGTTTTTAAATGTACAGATTGTGTGTATGTTGTATGTTTTTGCTGTTTTAATTTTTGTATATTGTTTTTAATTGTTTTTAATCCTATGTAAACCGGCTAGAGAGCTTCGGCTATGGGGCGGTATACAAATGTGATATATATATATATATATATATATATATATAGTTAAAGAGGTGCCTCATATATATTGGTCACAGCAGATATAGATAGATAGAGATATAGATATAGATAATACATTATTTGTAAAAAGTGCAGATATTTTTCCTTTCCCTCTCTCACTTCTTAGGCAGTGGAAAAACTGCAGGCTAAGCATTGCATCATGCAAAAGATACCAAATAGTAACTCTATACCATATTTGGCAACATTCCACGAGCTGAAGAAAATGGGAGGGGATCTGGGGCTGTTCCCCAAGACCTGCTGAAAGACTTCATTTTTTTCCTTTTCCCTCCACGGCCCTACTTCTTTACATGCTGCGTCTCTTTTAGATGGTGGGCAGCAGGTGGGCACCGATTTGTTTCACTCAGTCTATGTAAACGGCTCTGTGAGCCTCTTTGGTTGAGGAGCAGGCTAAAAATAAGCGGACAATTCATGTTTGTTTTTACAATCACTGTTATCATCGTTTGAATTTTCAGCAACAGAACCACATGTCTGTTTGTTAAATTCCACACACACACACATATATATACCGTATATATATATGAGCAACTAGCTTTACTAATGCTGCCAATCACCCATCTATAAAACAGAATGCCTTTTCTAAAATTGCAATTGCAAATGTGTCTAGAAAATGAAATAGGGTCATAGCTCAGCGGTAGAGCCCCAGATCTGCATGGAGAGGTCCTAAATTCAATCCTCAGGTAGGAATGAGAATGAAACCCATATCTGAAACCCTGGCAAGCCACTCCAGTCGGTACCGACAATATGGGTCTAGATAGACCCATGTTTTTGTTTAAATCAGACTCTTTATTCATAACCATTCAGCATGCTAACACACACTTATGGGTTGACTGTGGGTTGTCATTGAACCGTGGTTTGTTGTTGAAACATGGGTTGTTGTGGGGTCTGAATCCAGCTGTGATGACTAACTGTGGTTTGTGGGTTGTTTGTGGTTCATAAGCCATGGTTTATTAAGAGCCAGTGTGGTGTGGTGGCTAGAGTGTTGGACTGGGAGTCGGCAGATCCGGGTTCTAGTCCCCACATGGCCACAGAAACTCACTGGGTCACTTTGGGCCTGTCACAGCCTCTCAGCCCATCCCACCTCACAGGATTGTTGTTGTGAGGATAAAATGGAGAGGAGGAAGATTATGTATGCCACCTTGGGTTCCTTGAGAAAGAAAAAAAGGTGGGATATAAATGTAATAAATAAATAAATAAATAGTCATGGCTGGGTTCAGTTGACACAACACCTCATGGTTCAACAACAGCCTGCATTCAACCCATGTGTGGGTTATCGTGTTGTGTGAACCCAGTCCCTGGCAGTCTTGCTGAGATTCAGCTTCAGTTTATTGGCCCTCGTCCAGCCCATTACTGAGTTTAGGCGCTGGTTCAGGACTTGCACAGCCTCACACAATTTAGATGTCACCAGGAGATAGAGCTGTGTGTCAACAGCATACGGATGGCGCTCTGCTCCAAATCCCCTAATGAGTGCTCCAGGCAGCTTCACGTAGAAGTTATAAAAACGCTGGGGACAAGATAGTACCTGCAGGATCCCATAGCTCAGTTGGCAAGGGGCCGGGGAATTGAATGAGTTCAGGTGGGAGGCTACTGAGGAAAGGACGTTCTCACTGGTGGCACTTCTGTTGAAATCTATTTGACACCTTCTTAATCTCCCAGGCATTTGAATTCTCTAGGGTGCAAACATATGCATGTTTAGACAGAAAAAAGGCCCTACAGCGTGCCCAGCCAGCCGTGTTGAGAGTTGTAGGACTTTTTTTTCTGTCCAAACATGCATAAGACTGTTGAACGTTTTTTCTGTCTAAACATGCATAAGACTAAATATCCATAGAATTGTAGGACCTTTTTCCTGTCTAAACATCTATAGGATTGCAGGACTTTTTTCTGTCTAAACAGGCACGGGATTACACCCTTAGTTTTTGTTGTTCTTAAATCTGGGGTGTGTGGGGGTGGGGGTGTTTTAAATATACTTACTGTTATTGTTGCCACTTACAGCCTTATCTTCTAAAAATCCATCAAGGTGGTTATCATCAACTTAAAAACAACAAATCTTTAAAACAATAAGCATTCAAAGACAGCCATGAAAACAACACAAAATCTTTCTTATGTTGGTGTTATACTGTAGTTTTGGTTGCTTTTGCTTTTTTAATTATATTGGTGTTTGTTTTTTTATTGTATTGTAATTTATGGTTTTAATTGCTGGTGTTTGTTTTTTTATTGTGCTGTAATTTATGGGTTTAATTGCTGTGAACTGCCCAGAGAGTTTTGACTGTTGGGCGTTTATAAAAATGGTTGTGAACTGTCCGGAGAGATAGAAAAATAAAATTTAACCAGGCTTTGGTAAAGACCGTCCAATTTCTGGGAATCCTTTAAATAACCAGGTTGAATAAGAGGAACATAAAGGAAATTCTTCTGCAATGGCGCCGTTTTAGAAGCTGATTGAGTTTCACTGCTGCCCTTCTGTAAGGACATGGCTTTCAGTTGCAGGGACGCTCACGTGTCTTCAGTTCAGGCTAGAGGATGCTAAGGAGCAAGTGTGTTTATCAAGACCATCCACAAGCCAGTCTTGTGAAACGTGGATTCGAAGGGAACAGGGGTAAGGAAGGATTTGGCGGTGAGGTCATTTGGCAAGGGAATTTTGGAATATCAAACTCTCTTGTTCCGGAGGAATGAACTTTACACCAATTCAGTGACCGGCACTGACTGTGTGACATGAAAGGATTGGGTGGTAAAGGGCAAAACCTCTGGCATTGATTGGTTGAGCTGCCCTGATGTCAGGAAAGGTTCTCCGGCTGCTACCTCTGGCATTGATTGGTTGAGCTGCCCTGATGTCAGGGAAAGTTCTCCGGCTGCTACCTCTGGCATTGATTGGTTGAGCTGCCCTGATGTCAGGGAAAGTTCTCCGGCTGCTACCTCTGGCATTGATTGGCCGAGCTGCCCTGATGTCAGGGAAAGTTCTCCGGCTGCTACCTCTGGCATTGATTGGCCGAGCTGCCCTGATGTCAGGGAAAGTTCTCCGGCTGCTACCTCTGGCATTGATTGGCCGAGCTGCCCTGATGCCAGGGAAGGTTCTCTAGCTGTTACTGGCAGAGCTGATCAGATCCTAAAAAGAGAGAGGGGATTGGGTGGACTGAAACGGGTTAGGAGACCATCACCACCACCACAAAAGCCTAGGGAAGGGGGGTCACGGTTTTGGAGAAGGGGTTTTCCAGAGAAATATGGGGAAAGAGGAAAAGAAGGAAGAGCAGGTTAGGAGGTAAGGTAGGAAGGGAGGAGATTTGTACATGGGCAGGAGCTACAGTTTTTGAATTGAGGCCTCTAAATGGAAAAGAATAACTGTGCAGCATGTGAATAAATACTCTTTAAAAGGTGATTGAGAGAAGGGGGGGAATAGTAAGCCTCATATTACAATCCCCAGGCCATGTTTTATGGATGAGGGATCCATTCTTTTAACCCAGCTTTACAATTAAGTCCATGTAAGCTTCTAGTCCCTAACGCTTGCATTCTTCATTTGCTTAGCTGCTGCCCACACACATTAATCATTTGAAGCCTAAAAACAGGAGGTGGGGTGTGTGTTAAGGATTCTTCTCTGTTTGTTCTCTGGTGGGGGGGATTCTACAGGCATTCAGACCCATAGCTATTTAAAGTTCTTTGCAGCTGCATCACAGGTAGGAAATTATTTGAAGTTACCTGTTGGTTTTCGGCCTGCCAAAGCAGCGTTTGCCAAAATTCCTTGTCCTTTGCCACATCTCCCGTGGTAGCCATTTTGTGGCGGTGCCCGGGGCAGTTTCTCAAATGGCCAAATGTGGCTAAAACGTTTGCCTACCCCTGCATGAAAAGAACAGTAACCTTTCTTTCGGAGACCCAACCGCCGGGGTGAGCCGTTCATTCTGGGCAGCAACTCTCAGAGAGATGCAACAGGAAGACTCCTTTTGGGAAACCTGCTGCTTCTCAGCGTCAGGAGGGATGGATCCAAATGCAGCCAGAGCTAAGGAGGGCAGAAGGACTTGCCCTCCCGGAAGATTAGAAGGCGCGCCAAGGTGTTGAATTGTACAGAGATGCTGCGGGCAGCCTCCTCCGGCGGCGAACACTTTGCATGCGTGGAGACCTTTAATTAACCAATTGATTTCTTGCAGCCCACAAGGGTTGCGAGAAATTAATTCATTTACCGATTAGTTAACCAGTTAATTGACCGATCAGTTGACTGACCAATTCACCAATGAATATCTTGTGTCCACAAAACTGTGTCCCTGCAGTTTCGTCCAAAGAAGAGAGAATCGTCTTGGGATGCAAAGATTTTATTTATGGGAAAATTTTAAAAACAGCAGTGCGGCTCCAGCTTTTTTGGGGTGGGTGGGGCTTGTTTAAGGCCAATTTCTCGTCGCCATTGTCATTGGCTGCTCTTCCTCCTCCTCTTCCTCATCATTGTTACCACTCGCTTGCTCAGCAAGCAGAGAGCCAGGGAGCGAGTGGCCCATGGCATCTCCTGGCCCTCCTATGCACCGCCTCCGTTGTCTGGGCCAGAGCGAGAGGCAGGTGGACAAGCAGGTTGCGATGGTGCAGGAGGAGCAAATCCAGGGAGTTCTTGTCCGTGGGCCCCGGCTTGGCTGCGGGCCCATCTGTGCCTACCGGGAACGCCAGCCTTGCTACCTAGCCTCATACCTGTGTTTGGATCCCGCCCTCCAAACGCCCATCCTTTGAAGCGTTACCTGCGCGAACCAGCCTTTGCAACAGAGTGGCTTGACTAGAGAAGGCGTTCATCAAAACTCTGCTTCGTGCTGACGTGCAATAGCGCTGCCACCTCACAACTGCTGGGCATGCCGGTTGTGAGCCGGCCTCACCTGTCCGTCGGGAGAGCCAAATTCCTGCTCGCCCTCACTCCCGGCTGAGGGATTCCTCTTGCTGAACGCAGAAGCCACGGGACGGGTTTGTCCGTCTCTCCTCCTCCTCGGGGGAAGTTCCCATCGCTTCGCCCAACCAAATTGATCCAGGCCTGCCATGGGCAGTGGGGGGGGGGGGAATGGCCTAATTCAGGGCCTCCGAAGCCCTGCCTAATCCATGACAGCTTTGGTGTTCTCCAGCTACCGAAAAGAAAGCTTTGCCGCTCCTCCTCTCTCCCTGTTTTCTGGGCCTACTCCCCTGGATAAAGTGACCTTTCTTGGAGGCAGCTCCTTTGTTTGGGGGGGGGGGGCGCTCTCAGGCTGCTACAGGCAGCACCGAGTGGCTGAGTCTAGCTGCACTTTAAATTCCTCACAATGCTTCTGGACGATGCTAAGCCAGGGGCATTATGGGAATTTAGCCTGGCCGCAAGTCCCACCCGCCTAGTGTCCCCGAAAGCACCAGGCCCAACATTGTTTTGAATGGGGAGTCTTCAACTGGCGACCCCCACCGCTAGATAAAGTTCAATTGGAGGCTCTTTGGGGCAGGGGGCTTATGGTTTGTGTCAAGTTGCTAGACGCAAGGAAGATGACCTCTCAGTCAATAGCTTTTATTATGCAAATCTGTGCTAGATCAACAGCTCCTCAGGTTACAGACCTAATCAATCTCTAGCATCACAGAGCTAAGCCCTTTAGTCTGCTCTGCACAATACTAATTGGATGACAAAATGTTCTTTTTGCTGAATGCACTAAGCTAGGGCATTGTAAAATCTAAAACGCAAGGCGGTGAGAGACTCATGACAGTACGCAATGTGGTACAACTGAATCAAAACCCTATAGAAATGATTTCTTCTGTGGGTTTGTTACTGAACCGTTTGAGGTGCCACTGAAATTTTAAACATTCAGGTCACCTTTTGGGCAATTTGAAGATTCTTATCTGCTGGTTTTTTTTATATTTTATACGTGTGTATACTTTATATGTTATTGTTCTGGTGCAACTTTCCCCTATATGCAGTCTCACCTTGTCAGTTTCCTTGAATGTTACCTGCTCCACTTCTAGGCTCCCTTAGTCAGCAGAAACATACAAGGAAATTGACTAGGCAAGCCTATGCAACTGGATAGCGGCAAGTGCACTCTTGCGCTCTTCCAATAACAACAACAACAATTCATACCAACAAGACAATACCCTGCAACCGACCAGACATAACGGTCATAGACAAAAAAGGAAAACACACCTACCTCATCGACATAGCAATACCGAATGACAAAAATGTTGTTGAAAAGGAAGAAAAGAGAGACAAATATACACCACTGACCATGGAAGTCAAAGAACTATGACAACAGGAAATGGTCACAATTATTCCGTTAGTCACATCAGTCATTGGCATCACACAAAAAACTATACAGAAAACCTTCAGAAACCGGGCCTACCAAAATACATCCACACCAACATCCAGAAAGCAGACATACTTAAAACATGCTCAATTGTCAGGAAATTGTCAGGAAAAGACAGCATGACTTAGCAGAGCCCGTCATGTCCGTCTAGAAAAACCGCCACAAGAGAGAAAGAGAATAATAATAATAACCCTATTTGCTGAGGGGGAACAAGCCACCCTGAGCTGCTTCTCGTCCAATCGGCTTTGGGGAGTAACGTGGGTTGGCAGGTGAACAGCCAACCCATGGTGGCTTATCCCTCGGGGTTTTCTCAGTGTTACATGTGAACCAGGCCAGTCTGCATAGAGGGGAGAAAATCCGACTTGACACCAGGTCCAATTATCGCAAACGTCGTAAGCACCAGTTATGTGTGTGTGTGTGTGTGGGGGGGTGTGATGCTGGAGAGTACAGCTAATTTCACGTTGCGATTTCTCAATTAGTTCAGAGTTGCACCCTGCTTCGTTAAGCCATGTTGGAGAAGCTTTTGAGGTTGCATTCCTTGGACAGGCGGGACTTCTTCAGCCCAGGCTTTCCCTGGGCTGTCATTAAATTAATCGCGCCACTCCATTTTACGGCTCATGTGTCACTTCCAAAGGACCTGGAATTGTTTCTAATGCTGTGCTTTTAATACTGTATTTTAAATGAGATTTGAATGCAGATCTGGCAACCGCTTAGGGGTTTTATTGTATTTAGCGGGATATAAATATTACAAATGAATCGATAAAATAAAGACAAGGAGGACAAAATATCGGCATATTGCAGCTTAAAGCCCTCACTGCCAGTAATTTAAGGAGAGGCATTTCTGCCTTTTAGAATTGTGGAAAAAAGCTACAAAAAAGCTGGGATTTTGGGGCAGTTTTTGATTGGTAGTTAGGGGGAAGGAGGCGGGCCGGATTTAGTCCCAAACCTGACATTCTGCACCCCTGATCCAAAGAATCTTCCCCCTCCCTCTGCAACATGGTAAGATCAGAGTCCAAAATTATCTAACCAATAAGTAGGTTGCGATGCATGGTAATCTGCTTCCTTTATTGGACATTGCAAGGTTATTGATGTCTAGATGTTTCATTGCTGGGAGGTATTTGATGGGTTTCGTTGCTTTTGGATGATTGCAGTGGGTTTTAGCGTGTCTGAAATCTAAAACAAAAATAGTAACATCCTTGTGAACACAGTGATGTGTTTGGCAAAGTAATCTGTTTAAAAATAATGAATAAATAAAATCTAAGGGCGCAATCCTATGCGTTTTTAGACAGAAAAAATCCTACAATCCTATGCATGTTTAGATGGGAAAAGTCCTATCATCTGATGCATGTTTAGATAGGAAAAAGTCCTATAACTCCAAGCATTTCCAACTCCAACCATACCTGGCTGGGGAATGCTCGGAGATCTAGCACTTCTTTTTGGATGGGGATGCTGGGAGTTGTAGGACTTCTTTTCTGTCTAAACATCCATAGGATTGTGCCTTAGCTGCAGTAGTGAGCTTAGAGACCAGGAAGAAGTGCTCCTAGCCTCTTGTGAATCCTGACCTGACCCGAGGCGGCACATTTCTTTTTATTTTCCAGCTTGGTCTTCTGCCCTCATCCCTACCAGGTTAGAAATGTCCTTCTGACTGCCATCCTAAAGGAAGTGTAGCAATAATAAGGTGGGCCTCGATTTCTCCAGCCCTTAATTAGCTCATCCCCAGCTCCGAGCTGGAGATAATTAGGTTACATTCCAAGGAAATGAATTTATCCAACCACCACTGGAAGCTTTAGTGGTGAGATGTGATGAGTGAGACATAAATCTCTCCTGAGTTTGGGGAGGGACCGGTGCTCAGTTGCTGTGCCCTTGCTTCCATGGTGAAGGTCCCAGGATGGATCCTTGGCATCTCCAGTTAAAGAAAGGATCAGGTGACAGGAAATCCCCCCTCTCTCTGCCCTGGAGAGCCTCTGCCAATTAGAGGGTGCAAGATTGGGCCATGTGGACCAATGGGCTGACTCGGTATAAAGCTGCCACCTCTGCTCAACTCCTGCAAATTTAACGCCAGTTGGGATGCCTTTCTGGAGTGCGTTGATCACAACTTCGCTCCAAAAGGGCAATTGCATCGACCTGATAATTGATTAGAATTCTTGCCCAAACCTTCACCACACGCGGCCTCCTTTCTACTTGTTCCCCTTTTAGCTCTTCCCCTGCCTGCTTATCTGGCTGAAAAGAGAAGGCCGGATTTTCCATCGTTCCGTGGAGCCCCCAAACCACATGTAGATGGGCACCCGTTATTTATTAGAAGACCTTTTTTTGGTTTTGTTCTGGCTATTTTTATACCAGCCCAAGGGATACCATCTTTGTTTTTGTGTGTGTGTTTGTTTCATAACTTGGAACTTTCGTTCTGGTTTTAGATTTTGTTCTTCTCCTTTTATTCCTACCTCTCCTGCTATTTGCGATGCTCAAACATGCGTGCCGCTCGTTTATTTAGCCAGGAGGAAAGTATCGGCAGATCCAGCCGCGCACAAAAGGGAGATATCAGCAACTCAGGGAAACGGCAAGATTTGGAGAAG
Source organism: Anniella stebbinsi (assembly GCA_029215795.1). Taxonomy (NCBI): domain Eukaryota; kingdom Metazoa; phylum Chordata; class Lepidosauria; order Squamata; family Anniellidae; genus Anniella; species Anniella stebbinsi. The sequence goes on from JARDYH010000009.1 coordinate 16,830,061, forward strand.
TGCAAACACTCTTTGGGGGGAACCCTAGGAGGGACCCCCCTAGTTCATTGACTGTTGTGGGGGGAATGGAATAAAGTATGCCAAACAGAAGCACTTCATACTGCAACATTTTGATGCAGATCTCAGTAGTTCTTTATTGTTCTTGTCAGAGATGATTACAAATCTTAATAAACTATTGTTGCTGGTGTGTGTGTGTGTGTGTAAGACCTAGCACATTTCCCCATGATCCTTCCCTCTCCTGATTCTGACTGAAATACCTTCTCTGGGGTTTACCACAGGAAGGAGATTTGCTGATACTAGACCCCTGAGGGTGATTCGTCCTGAAAAACCGAGCCCCCCTTGGAGAGACAGATGGGGAGTCAACTGACCAGAAAATAACGCAGCCCCACTCTTGCGCCTTAAACAACCGCTTGATGTGTACAACCTGGCCTGTGGAATTTTACCCAGCATGCTATAAGTGTGCCAGTGTCAGGGGATCAAGCGGCTGATGAAGGCATAGGAGCCCTGTTCCGTAAAGATGTTGGCAACCCTTCCAATACATAAAGCTGCTCCAGGTTTGAGTCTCAGGTAAGCGCGGCCCTTGGTTTTGAAACAGAGCAGGCGTCTGTACAGAAGAAGACATTTCTGCAGTTTTGCAGCAACTTCGGTATTTATGGAGTGGCGTGTGACAACATGCAGCAGATGAGCGGGCGGGTGTGGAAAACAGACGTAAATAAAATCCCCGGAGCAATTGGAGGTGTTTGATTTCTTCAAAACAACAGGTGCAAACAGGTAGCACAGGCACTAGAAACCTCCCCGAGACAGTGGCGTCGTGGTGATTTGCATTGGATCCTGTTTGGCCAAGATGCCAACTTTCTCAGCCTAAGCTACTTTGCAGGGATGCTGGGAAGATAAAATGGTTAGGGGACACCCGTGTATTTTCATCCCAACTGCTGGGCCTGATCCTACACCTGCTTCCTTAGAAGTCTCAGTTCACTCACTCCCAATTAAGCACACATGAGATTGCAACCGTATAACCCAGCCCTGTGGGTCTGTCCACGGAAGCGCTCAAGTTCAAGAATTCCCTTCAGCTGGAATCGCATCCTATACACCAAATATCCCGGGGGGGGGGGGAAATTTGGCCCAGTTGAGGTCCCAGTCCAACCATCCAGAGTTCCCTAGATACACACATCCCTTTTGCCTTTCTCCCTACCTGATTCACAGGCTTTAAGCTAAGATATGTCACCATTAGGTTTATTTAAATTTTAGTTCCACCCCCTTTTGAATTTGGCTCCACCCCCTTTTGCCTTCAGTACTCCTGTGGTTGAGTAATGTCCCACAGAAGCTTGCATTAAAGCAACAATAATGTTGGAATTGGAGTGCATTTTGAGGCCCTAAGGAAAAGCTGGACTTTCTTCCCTGCTTCGAAAGGTCAGAGTTTTCAGACACTCCCTAAAACGTGGTGCCTGTCCAGGAATGAAAGACCTTGAGTTTAATCAGTGCAATTATGGATACATCTGAAATGAATTAAAGAAAATGTTTACAATGTGCTGCTCACTCAACATGTAAATTCAGGATTTAGTCTCGTTTTTATATCTTTAGACTTGGCCTCTGTTTTCATCAGGTTTATTTTTAAATCCTCGGGGAGCCCTGCCTTTGCCTCCTGAACACAAAATCACAACTCATGACTTTTTACGGGAGAGTTTTAAAAAGCACGTTCTCAAATCTTCCACTCATTGAAATTAATGGGGATGCCGGGTTGATGTTTGATTTTCAAATATACGCTTCACGTTTTGGCTGCAGGCTGTTGGGCAGAAAGGCACTCTGACCATGCTCAGAGACACCCAAGACACTCTCTCTCTCTCTCTTTCTCTTTCTAATACAGACAGGTGAATGCTGAAATATTTTGTTTTAAGATTTCCATTTTTTCCTGTTTTATTAGTCATTGTAATAATACATTGCGTGCGCACACACATATTTTAAAAGATATAAATGTTTATAACCTTTGTAAACCGTCCAGAGAGCTTTGGCTATTGGGTGGTATAGAAATGTTAATGTTAATAATAATATATTCACATTACACACATTACACACACACAGACACGCACGCAACCTGCATTCCCCAAAGCGGTACTCTCCAGACATGTCGGACTGCAACTCCCATCACGGTGGGCCAGGAAAAATGGGAGCTGCAGAGGGCGCTAGGTTGGAGAAGAGGCTGCTGCGGTCTCCCAGCAGAGGGAGGTGCCAGAAGTGGGCGCGGCCACGCGGCATGGCGCCCCACCCCCTCGCGTTCGTTGGCTGCTCACGGTCGGTGCTTCCTCCGCCGTCTTCCTCCTCGCCGCCCCGCCCCCTCGCAGTCCTCCAGCATCCCAGGATGCCGCTGTTCCCGGAAGCGGCGAGCGAGAGCAGAGGAGGGAGCGGTGCGGCCGGGATGGAGGAGGACGAGCTGGACCTGGCCGACGAGCTGGAGGCCGCCTTGCAGCTGGCGCCGGAGGTCCAGCTGGCCATCGAGCAGGTGAGCCCGGCGGGAGGCGCGGCGGGGCCCTGGCGAGGGGAGGGGCCCTGGCGAGGGGAGGGGCCTGGTATGCTAATTTGGGGGTCCTGGAGGGTGGGGGAGGGGCTGCAGGGAGCGGGTGGGGGCTGTCTTGGGGGTCATCTAGAGGGAAGTTATCTAGGGTGCCAATTGGGGGAGGGGCTTGTGGAGTACCAATTGGGGGAGGGGCTTGTGAGGTGCCAGTGGGGGAGGGGCTGCGGGGTGCCAGAGATGATTGGGGGAGGGTCTTCTTGGACGCTGATTGGGGGGTGGTTGGGGTACCTATAGGGAGGCTGATGGGTGAGTGGTTGGGAAAGCCTGGCCCTGGGGGGAGAAAGGGAGTGATGGACAGCTGCTCTTCTAGGAAGCTGCTGTGGGGCTGGGGAAATGCTGCCCCTGGAGGGTGTGCTCCCTGAGAGGGCTGTGGGGCCAAGGGGGAGGGTCTGGCCTGTGGGGTGCTCGTACGGGAGACTGTTGTTGCTGCCCCTTGTAGGAAGGACCCCAAGATGCCAGTGTGGAGTGCGTGATTGTGGGGAGGGGGCCCCTGTATGCCTATGGCGGGTGCTGGGGGTGCTTCTTGAAGGGAGCAGAGGTTGCTGCTGGGCTCTGGGGCACCTTCGTGTCTGTTTGTGTGCATTGGGGGGCTTATCCTAGGGTGCAAATGGGGGAGCTGGTTGAATCAGGGTGGTGAAAGGCCAGTTTCAGGGGTTTGCCTGATGGTTGTAGGTCCTCCCTCCCTAGCTGGGTTCTCCCCACAATGTGTTGGGACTACCTCTCCCAGCATTTCCCAGCCAGCTTTGGGGGGGGGGGGGGATGTCCTACAACTCCCAACATGGCTGGCTGGGGAATGCTGTGAGTTGTAGGACTATTTTTGGTCTAACAAAAATCATAGGATTGCGCTTGGACCAGTAAATTCAGTGAGCATTTTAACAGGATAGCTCTTGCTTGGAATTCCAGATTGGTGTTTTCTTCTTGACCCATAGGTATTTCCCAGTCAAGATCCGCTAGACAGAGCCGACTTCAATGCTGTGGAATACATTAACACGCTTTTCCCAACGGAGCAAGTGAGTTGAGTCCTGTGTGCGTTGCGGCGTGATGGAACGGGGCTTGGGTTTGATTTATTATTTTTACCCCGTTTTTCTGCTTGCGGGCACATAGAGCTGCCTGCGAGGGTGCTGTCCTGTGTCCTACAACACCTAATGTTCCCCCAGTCTGCTGATGCGTTCCTCTTGTGCGTGGGGAGTGTCATTCTGTCGAGAAAAGGATCGGCACGTGCAGCCGGAACATCGTAAATGGAAGGAATTGTTTTCAGATGTGCTGAGTTCCCCGTTCTGCCCAGCCTGGGCCCAAATGCTCTGTGTGGCAAAAGTGGCAAGCTGTTGGCGTGGCCCCGTATGGTGGCCATTTGCACATTAATGTTCTTTAACTTTGGTTTGCTCTCTTCTTGGGGGGCTCTCAATCGCAGCGGGATGCCAAATCTTATCTTCTCAGCTGCCTGGTTTGGATTTTCGTAGCCGGCTGCGTTCGCTTTGCCTTCTTTGTCCACGGGAGGTCGCCATTCCCATCCTGTGGAATGTGACCTGCCTCGGAGAGACGGAAAAAACAACCAACTATTGTATGATTAACTGAGGGTTCCAGATGCAAGAAACGCAGGGCCTTCAACGCCAATTTAACGGACACCAGGGATTTTTATAGTGTCCTTCAACAAAAATCCCCGGGGCGTTTACAGAAAGAATAACATAATCCAAATGGAAATGCAAAGGGTTGGATCCGGTGTTCCTTCCATTGTTGGGATGTGGGAGGGAGGGATGTGGCCAATTTTTCCTGCAGCCCACCTCTGAACAGCTGCTCTGGAGGGTGAGGGGACCCTCCGGGACCGTGGGGATGAGATGGTACTGGGGCTGCAGGGAGAATCGGCGGAAATCGCGTCCCCTCTATGGGTCTTCCGGCGGGACCCTCCGCTAAATCTGTCTTTTCGTTGAATGGAAGGCGCTCTTCCTTTTGCAGAAGGAGCGCTCTCAATTCAAACTCACCCGATGCTAAAATATAATGAGCGGAATGCCGCAAAATACACCAGTCAGCCGGAAGAAAGCTGCACAAACCCCTGGGAAAGTAGAAAGGTTTCACCTTGCTCCAAAAAGGCGATAAGATTCGGCGCCTGGCAAACCTCTCTGGGAGAGAATTCCACAGCTGGTGCCACCACCGAGAAGGCCCCCCCTCTCATAGCCATCCACTTCACTTCCGGTGGCGGGGGCGCCTCCAGGAGGCCATCCGTTAGGTCTTGGACAACTCTACTTAAGGTTAAATCCAGGGTTGCCTCCGGTCTGATCAGCTCCATGACCCAGGGCAGTGTCGTTTAAGGCACTGAGAAGTGCCTTTGTCCTGACTGGCACATGCATGCATCCGGTTGATGGGGGGGGGGGGGGCAGTTGAAGTCACCCAATCATTACAACATTGTAATGTACAGCTAGGTACATGAGAAGGCACTGGTTAGGCCCCATCTTGAGTATTGTGTCCAGTTCTGGGCACCACACTTCAAGAAGGATACAGACAATCTGGAACATGTTCAGAGGAAGGCAACGAGGATGATCAGGAGTCTGGAAACAAAGCCCTGTGAGGAGAGACTGAAAGAAATGAGCATGTTTAGCCTTGAGAAGAGAAGATGGAGGGGAGACATGATAGCACTCTTCAAGGACTTGAAAGGTTGCCACACAGAAGAGGGCCATGATCTCTTCTCGATCAACCCAGAGTGCAGGACATGGAATAATGGGCTCAAGTGATAGGAAGCCAGATTCCGGCTGAACATCAGGAAAAACTTCCTGACTGTTAGAGCAATATGACAATGGAACCAATTACTTAGGGAGGTGGTGGGCTCTCCCACATTAGAGGAATTCAAGAGGCAGCTGGTAAACCATCTGTCAGGGATGCTTTAAGGTAGATTCCTGCATTGAGCAGGGGGTTGGACTCGATGACCTTAGAGGCCCCTTCCAACTCTACAATTCTATGATTCTATGAGGTTCAACTCCCAGGAGTCTTCCCTTAGGGGAGGGTGTGTACACTCTGTTCCCCTAAGGGGGAGCTGCCCCACAGCAAGGGGAAGGGGGCAGCTGTATAACTCTGTCCCTTTCCCCTGGGCTTCAAACTGTAGCAACTGCAAAGCTATGCTCTGGTTAAGGATGTCTGCCACCTAGTGACCATAGGCGCCGCGGCAGGCTCCAAACGCACTGACACGTTTAAATTAATGAAGAATTGCTGTGTTTTAAGAATCAAATGACGCCGATGGGCACACTTCAAGGGTCCCCTTAGCACACAGGCCAAGTTTTAGGTGTCTAGGTTTCTTGTTGTGGGAGCTATGGGGCTGACAGACAGACAGACAGGCTTCCCTCTTGTATTATTACAGACTGCAAATTGTACATAACAGGCAAACACGTTCTGCTTCATGCAGATGAACAAGTCCCAGTTCTGCTGATCTTGTACGTATCATTAAATGACTGACCTCCTCTCCTCCCCCGCCCCCTATTTTTATCTTACAGTCCTTGGCCAGCATCGACGATGTGGTGAACAAGATCAAACTGAAAATCAGGCAAGTGGGGCTTCCGCCCTCCACTGTTTCGCTCTGCCCTCTTTTGTATCTGGTCACTTAGGGCGGGGCTCTTACAGCTTTAACTGTTGTGATGAAGAGGGAATTTCACCAGGTGCTGTGAACATACAAATGGCACCTCCTACAATTCCCTTTTCTATGCAACTGTTAAAGATACAGGAGCCCTGTCCTCCTTTCCATATGGTCACCCTAGACTGAACTGAGCCAGTGAGAGAGGGAGTCCCAAGGGGCTTCCAAGTATGGCATTACAACAGCCCTCACATGTTCCTGTCCTCAGCGTTGAATAACCGGAGGCAGACCAGCCCGTTTGCTCGAAGATTCCATTTATCAATCATGTTTTAATATCTTGAACTCCGTTTCGAGGTGCTGATTTTTATAGCCCTTTTCTTCGCTGCCCCTGAACGCTTGTCCCGTTGAACTCGTAGTTGATTCCCGCCAGCCCGTTCACTTGCCTGTGTGGAATTCCTGGTCACCTGTGGCTGCCAGGGGAATTCTTGAATACAAGGCTAACCCTGAAACCAAATTAGCTTGCCTCAAGCCGGGAACGTAGTACCCTTTAGTTAGTATGGCTGCTTGCAGGGCGAAACGGCTTCCACGGGTCTGTCTGGTCCAGTGTTGTGTTTCTAACAATAACCACGCAGATCTCCCCTGCTCCCTGCCCCCAGGCAGGACAGCCTTGCTGATACGCATAGAGAGATGATTCCGATTTCCTTTTTTGCAACGCCGTTGCGGAAACACAAACTGCAACGAGTCACATTTTACGAGTGGGCTTGATTAAGCTGTCTGCGGCGCTTGCGTGCCATACTGGAATATTTATTTTAAAACTCGAAATGTCACGGTTTCTTTCTTTCCGCCAGTGCTTGATCTCTTGGCAATTGGTGAGTGTTTATTTGGGTGGGTGGGTCTTTTTTCTTTAAAGGTTCTCGTGCAGATTAATTATGTTTAGCCTGTGTACTTCCCCCCCTTGCAGACGCTTGGACGATAATATTCGGACGGTAGTGAGAGGGCAGACCAACGTCGGTCAGGATGGGCGCGAGGTATGTACTGATCCGTGAGCAAAATAAATAATGTGAACCGGGGACCTTTCTTGGGGCCAAAGCGATCCAGGCCCCGTAACTCCCTCCATCCCTTGCCTTTCCTCTAATATCCTAAACACCCTCCCCATATTTCCAGCATTTAATTTAAGATAAATAAGCCACATAGGACCAGTCTCAAAACCGTGGCACCGTGGAACGCTCTCATTTGGGGCTTCAGCCAGTCGCGCATTGTCCAGGGCTAACTGGGCTCGCTGTCTTGAGCGTTCTGCTTCGCTTCGCTTTTTGATCTGCCTGCTCCTTTGGACCCAAACCTGCCTTCTCCATCTCGCCTCCCTCCAGAGGCGTTGGACTACAAGCCCCATCACCCCCAGCTGGGCGATGCAAGTTGTCTTCCAACAGGTATGGAATGGCGACAGGTTGAATTCTCTGCCTCAGTAGTTTCCCTCTGCAAAATGGGTAACGTTTTCATTCTCCAGCGGTGCTGCACTATATATATATATATATATATATATATATATGGTGTTACATATGTAGCTTTGTAAAAACTCTGAATTCACTGACTTGAATGAGGCACTCTTGATTTCTGGCTTTGTGATTGTGACACAGTCGAACCCTGGGTGTAAGGAGGATAGGTTGTACAGCTCTGTTGCTCAGCGGCAGGGTGACTTAAGTGTGTCACATTTTCTGTGGTTTTTGAATGCCCTGGAAGGGCAACGGTGAGGGAGCCAACCCAGAGCCTGGGGGTAGCCACAGAAAAGGCCCTGTTTTGTATCCGCACCAAACTTACCACCGATGGTGGCGGTATCTACTGGAGGGGCTCCCCGGAAGGTCTTATAATTCGGGCAGGCTTGTATGAGAGATGTGAGCTGGTATATTAAATTGAAAGAAAAAGAAATGCTTTTTTAATAATAATAATAATCCCAGTCAAGACCTGTGAGCTTCCAGGACTTTTGGAATGTTGATGGCAGCTGAGCCTATAGAGGTAAGAAATCCTGGAGCACCTCATACCATTGCCTGCAGAGGAAACTCCTTGTTTTTTTTGTTTTTTTTTAAAGAAGCGTCTTTTTTGGAACAGGGTTAAGTGCCGTGCGCATGTGCACCCGGCTCCAGGGCTCGGATTCGGGGGGCTCCCTGCCAGACCGCATTGGGGACTACAGAGCCAGCAGGAATGTCAGGAATTTCCTGGCTTCGATAGTTAATGGGTCAAAGCATGGAGCAGGTCCTATTACACAGGAAAAGGTCCTTGAATTGCATTTCAGCCCCGGGTGGAATTTTGCCACCTCTCCCTCCCCCAACGCCCGAAAACCTGTCGGAAAGGAAACCCCTGTCGAAATGTGATCACGATTCCTTTCTTCCCCTGGGCTGCTCTTTCTCCAGGGAGGTGGAAAGGCGAGTACAGATGGCCTGTCAGTGATCATGACCCTAATTAATGATCGTTCGTGGGGTTGAAAGCCTTGATCCCTCCTCCTCCCCCAGCACTGTCTCGCCTGCTCTCCCCCTCGCCCTCCTTCCGAAATGAAAAGGGCCTTTGTTCAATCACCGAAGCGAGTACCCTGGGTGAAATGGTGGAATCTTAGGAATGTTTTCTTAGGCGAAAGAGCTATAAAGTTGCGTCTTCCCTGCGTTTTTTTTCGGATGGGGACCTGTCGGCCCGGCCTGATCCTTTTATAGAATCATAGAATAGTAGAGCTGGAAGGGGCCTCTAAGGCCATCGAGTCCAACCCCCTGCTCAATGCAGGAATCCACCTTAAAGCATCCCTGACAGATGGCTGCCCAGCTGCCTCTTGAAGGCCTCGTGTGTGGGAGAGCCCACCACCTCCCTAGGTCATTGGTTCCATTGTCATACTGCTCTAACAGTAACAAGAAGCTGCACTATCTGACCCCTCCGCAGAGAGGAAACAGCGGCAGAACATTCCTGGGCTGGGAGAACTGCAGCTTTCCCTTGGACGTCCGAGACGGTGGCTATTTCTGACGCCTTGGCGGAGACCTCGGGATGCAGGTGCCGGCCGGCGCTGCGGTCGGCTCACCCAGCGTTTGTAGACGGCGAGCGCTGCTGCTCCGTTCATCCCCACCTCTCTCTTCCCTTTTCTCCTCTGCCCCAGTATAGAATTTCTCTTCCAATTTGGCATGGGGAAACGGTTGAGGTTGCGCTTGCTGAAAGCCTCAGGGCTTCGAGAAATATCCTCTCTCCCCGTCTTCTAAATTGGTGGGAGGAAACCTCCATCCCGAGGGGCGGGGGCAAATTCCCAGCTGGCCACGCCCCTTCTCCAGAGCCCACCCCCTTCCCTGCATTCAGAACACAATAATCCCTTTTAATCTGAAACATGCTTGGGTGCAATGTGATGGTGCGTCTTCTGCCAAGACGCAAAAATATTGTTTGTTCTTTTGGGCATTATTTATTTAAAAAAGAGGCTGGGATTCCCCCTGCTCCCTTCCAGCCGCTTCTCCCCCGCTCCAGCTGTGTTTATATATCCTGTTGTTCAGCCACACAAAGTTCTTCTCGTAGCTCAGAACCTCCAGCGAACAAAGTTCTTCTCATAGCTCAGAACCTCCATGCCACGCGTTGCCACAGCGTTTTTTATAGAGAGATTTCCAATGCACAATAATTCTTCCTTTGGCTATTCTGTGCTCGAAGAGTGCCTCTCTGCAACTGGCGTTTTTAATACATTGACTATGGTTAATTAAATTGCATCTGGGGCTTCTGGACCCACCCTGCATGTGCGAGGCGATGTTATTTATTTTTTAGGTTGCTTAAGCAGGTTGGTGGGATTGCTGCCAAGACTTTTCCCCTAGCGTGAGCAGCTACATTCTAGGAAAAAGAAAGGGGTCGGAAAAGGAATCTGAATGAATCTATTCTGGAAAAATGTATCCGGTTTGAGCAATTTCTCTTATTTTCATTGGCGCTGGGAAGCGACGTCCGACAGTGATCTAGGCCGCTACTGTTTCAGCCAGCATCCAGCGAAGAACCTCTCCACACTGACAGGTGGTGTGGTGTACTGCTCTGAATTCAAATCCCCCTGCTCAGCCATGAACCAAGGTCTGGCAGTTTGGGCATGGCTTCCTTGTGGCTGCTGCCAGCCCTCTCCCGGGGGTCCTTTAAGTATGTGCAGAGGGCCTGGGGAGAGAGGCAGGGTTGTCTTGCGACTTGTGCCAGGTATGGGGAAGGTCAGAAATGGTGGGAGTTTCTCCTGCTGCTTTAGAAGGGGACTCATCTTCCTCCCACCTGCTCGAAAGCTGGACTGAGAAGGAGATATACGCAGGTGGTGCGTGTACTTCTTTATGTTTCTTTCTTTTATCCTTAGCCAAAGGATAAAATAAGACATCCCCTGCTTTACAATTGTAACCCCCCCCCCCCCAGAAAAACCGCCCAACACACAAGGGAAAAGCGAAGTCAAGGGTACAGGAAAAAAAATTAATAAGAGTTTCAGCAGGGCTGGTGGACCCTTTTCCCATCTCATCTCCTGGACTTGGGGGGTAAGGCGGGGGCAGAACGGTCTGACTGGAGCAGCCCCTGGTGTTCATTTTGCCTGCTACTGTCTCCCTCGCTCCATCTTCAGGGCAGGTATCCTGCTCGCCACAGAGCTGAGGGCGCTCGCCGCTGGCGAGTAGATTTGAAAATGCCGGGCTGTGAAAGTTACTGGGGTGATTTGGGGCCAGTGACTCTCTCTCTCTCTCCCCCCCCCCCCTTCTTCTCTCTCATACGCACCCAAGCACAGACATGGGACTCTTTGTTTTTGCAATAATAGCCCAATGTGGCTGCCCTTCTGGCATTTTCCCTGCCCCACCATGAGGACTAGATGCATGATTCTTTTAAAAATCTAAAATTCAGGTGGCGGTGTTTTCCAGGCATGTTTGAGGTCATAATTCTACCTGAAGGTGGAAAACAAATTTAGGGTTCAACCCTTTGCACGTTTAGAAGGGGGGAAAGGCCTACAACTCCCAGCATTCTGCAAACAGCATGGCAGGGTATGGCATGCAGGGAGTTGTAGGCTGTTTTCCTGCCTAAACATACATAGGACTGTAGGATTTTTTCCTGCCTAAACATACATAGGACTGTAGGATGCTTTTCTGTCTAAACATGCATAGGACAGTAGGATGCTTTTCTGTCTAAACATGCATAGGACTGTAGGACTTTTCCGTATGAACATGAATAGGACTAGGATTTTATTCTGTATAAACATGCATAGGACTGTAGGACTTTTTCTGTATAAACATGCATGGGATTGTAGGATTTTTTTCCTGTCTAAACGTGCATGGGATTGTGACCATTAGTCTCTTCTCCTTCCTGTTTTGATTTTCTAGGCTCTCGAAGAGGCCCAGAAAGCTATTCAGCAGCTGTTTGGGAAGATTAAAGACATCAAGGACAAAGCCGAAAAATCCGAGCAGATGGTGAGTTTGCGGCCTGTGGCTTCTTGAGCCAACTGTCAGCCGTGGGCGGGATTTCAGACCCTGAGGCGGCTTCCCCCGGCCAGCGGCCGTTGAAAGCCAAATCAAATCCACAACGCTCAGGACTTCAGGTGTGAGAGGAAACGAAGTGACGGGTCTGCAGGTGGATCACATGACAAGCCGTCTCTCCGGCTGTTTCAGGAAGGGCATTGGGCACGTGAGATTCCTCCAACCAAACTGATGGCGTTGGGCCATCATCCCACGGGCCTGCGCAAGGTCTTCCGAGGAGCAAGCAGAATGCTCCTGGATCAGTCCCTGGGGCGCTTCAAGACATACATGGTGTCCGTCTGGGGAACCCCGGCGAGCTGGGCTGTGACCCCAGTTGGCAGGATCCGATCCAGAAGACTACGTTTCCACACCCCTGCTCGATTGGTTTGCTGTTGATTTATAATTCCGTTTCCATCCCGCCTTTGGTTTTCCTCTTGCAAGGAAACCAAGGCGGCGTGTGTCCTCCTCCTCCTCCTCCTCCTCTCCATTTTATCCTCACAACAACCCTGTGAAGTAGGCCAGGCTGAGAGTCAGGGACCGGCCCAAAGTCATCCAGTGAACGTCATAGCCAAGCGGGGACTAGAACCCGGATGTCCCGCATCCTGATCCGACGCTAACCACTACACCGCGTTGTCTGATAACAGCGAGGGGGATGGGGTCCCACTCAGGTATCCCCAAGCAACCCTAATGAATGCACATGTTTCCAGATGTTCATTTAAAGGTCCATACACCCTTAAAAATGAAACGTCAGGCATTCATTCAAAATGCATCCTGTCTGAATTCTCCCTTAATCCATCCCAAAACCAAATCCTCTATAACCCAGAACTCAAATATCTGCCCTTTCTTGAACTTTCCACATCTTGGTTAAAAGTCCGTGTATCCAATTTATTTTGTTTATTTTTCAATCTCAACAGGTTAAAGAAATCACTCGCGATATCAAGCAGCTGGATCACGCCAAGCGCCACCTGACCACCTCCATTACGACGCTGAACCACCTCCACATGCTGGCCGGTGGTGTGGATTCTCTGGAGTAAGCGATGTGCAGGGCGGTAGCAGCAGAACGTGGGAAAATCCTGCTTCGTGGGGATCCTGGGTTGCATTCGAAGCAAACCCAAACCGAACAAGTTTCTAGTCCTTAGCGCTCTGCAGATATGCTTGGAAGTGTGCGGGCAGCAAACCGAAACCAAAAAGGGACCCACCAGAGCCAGACAGGGTGCTAAAAAAGAGAAGCCTGTTCTCAGAGGTGCCAATAACAAGACATTCTTATTATTTATTGCATTTGTATACTGGCCCATAGCTGAAACTCTCTGGGCGGTTTACGTAAGATTAAAACATTTACAAGCATTTTCTAAAAGTAGGGCGTAGGGCACAATCTGATGCGCGTTTAGACAGTGAAAAGTCCTACAACTCCCAGCATTCCCCAGCCAATCCACAGTTCACCACCCGAAAGCACGGGTTCTGTTCACAGGTTGTTCGTGGTTAACAACCCATGGTTTGTTAGTCCGAACCCAGCCTGTGTGTGTGTGCAAAGGCAGATTCAAAATGTGGGAAGGGGATAATTTAATTTCCCTGACTCGTTACCTTGCAAATGTGCTAGACTACACCCCCCAACAGCCTCAGCCGGCTGGAGATGATGGGACTCCAGAGCCTGCCAGGCTGGAGGAAGGCCGAGTTTCAAACCTGGCTTCCCTCTGGATCCTTCCTGTGTAACTTTTCTTTTCTCCTCATGCTGCCGCCGCCGCCACAGGGCCATGACCAGGAGGAGGCAATACGGGGAAGTAGCCAACCTCCTCCAAGGCGTTGTGAACGTGCTGGAGCACTTCAGCAAATACATGGCGATCCCGCAGATCCGGCAGCTCTCGGAGAGGTAAGAGGCCGGTTGTTTCCCACGGGAGCTGGCGGCAGGGGACAAAACGCAGCGCCCGAGCAGAAGCTGCTCCAGGAAGGACTCTACCGCTTCAGGGCTGGAGAGGGCTTTCGGTTGGAGTCTCTTCTTGCGGCTTTACAGCAGGGGAGTTGAACCTTTTTGAGCCCGTGGGCCGAATTCCACTCCGGGGAAGCTCTTGGGGGCCGCATTCCAGAGGTTAGCGGGGCTAAAGGCAAAAGGAGGTGGGGCCGAAATGGGAAATAGTAAAGCTGTTACCGCCAGTAGCTAAACCTTCAGAAAGGCAGTTTGACCTGTTAGAATGGAGATAAAATTGTGCAAAAGCCGTCAAACGATAGGTGGTTTTGGGAAAGGGGTGGGTCAAGAGAAGGGGCTGTGGCCAGAAAAGGGTGCGACTTGAGGATTTGGCCCCCAGGTGGGCTGGATTTGGCCCACATGCTTGAAGTTCAACACCCCTGTTTTAAGGCAACGACAACTCCCTGTGCGTGGAAAGCTAGCACATCAGGCAATCTTTTTTTTTACCCTGACATGCTAACTTTCCAGATGCAGAGACATTTAATTAATTAATTTTTATGTAAGGGTGCCGTACAAAGAGGATCATGAACCGTAAGACATCAAGCCTCCGGGATTAAATTCTCCTTTAACTAACGCTGGTTAAAGGGCCATCAGAGCAACTGCACGATAGCTTGGTTCTGCCGGCATTTATTTCTCCTTCGGTTGCTCCGTTGGATTCGCTTCTTGCAACCTGGGAGCGAGAACCTCCGATCGGCGATCCGCGCATTCATGTCATCTTTTCTTCCTTCTCTGGCAGGGTGAAGGCGGCCCAGAACGAGCTGGGGAAGCAGATCCTGGCAGACTTTGAAGAAGCGTTTCCCTCCCAAGGCACAAAGGTTTTAAAAATAATAATAATAACAATGTAATCCTGGTCTCTGGCAGAAATAAGCTATCGTTCCGATGTCACGACTTCTCGTTTTGCAGCGGAACTATGGACCCAGCAGCAAATGTGGAATTTCCAACCCCATGGCTTGTGTAAAGTCTGTCTGCTTCGGCAATTGGGTGATGTAGAAATGTAATAAATAGATAAACAAAACATTGCCAGTTCTTCAAAAGGTCGCCCAGGGGAGTTCTTAAGAAGGGAAAAATCAGCTCCTTTCTGCAGCCTCCTTATGGATTACGGTACAGGAGCCTAAAAATGTAACAAGAGCCCTGCTGGATCAGACCAAGGGTCCATCTAGTCCAGCATTTTATCTTTATTCCTCTATATACTCTCAACTTCTATGTCCTCTTTCCGTTCATTGCCGTATCCCAAATTTTCTTCTTCCATGCACTCTGGCCCGCTTGTATTGGCTGCCTGTACGTTACTGAGCCCAATTCAAGGTGCTGGTTTTAACCTATGAAGCCTTACATGGTTTGGGGCCACAATACCTGATGGAATGCCTCTCCCTACACGAACCTACCCGAACTCTATGTTCAGCATCTAAGTTCCTCCTCTGAGTGCCTACTTCGAGGGAAGCTCAGAGGTTGGCAACAAGGGAGAGGGCTTTCTCTGTGCTGGCCCCCCAATTGTGGAACGATCCCCCCGACGAGGCCCACCTGACGCCAGCCTTGTTATCTTTTCAGCTCCAGGTCAAGACTCTCTTCTTCTCTCAGGCATCTAGCAATATCCGATGAGCCTGGGTCTGTTCTATTGTTAGGCTCGTAGCTTTTTAAGTTATTATAGTGGTTTTAAATGTATGTGCAGATTGTATGTTTTTGCAGTTTTATTTTTTGTATGTTTTTAAGTGTTTTAATCTTACGTAAACCGCCCAGAGAGCTTTGGCTAGGGGGTGGTATACAAATGCAATGAATCAAATAAATGAATTGGTGTCCGGAGTTCCGATCGAGACCAAACTCCTTAAAAAAAAAAAGCGTCAGGAGGTTGAGAGGTTTTACCGCTGGCATAACTTCTCACCATCCCATTTGTTTTTCGGCAGAGGACTGGAGGGCCCAGCAACGTGCTCCGGGACGCGTGCCTGGTGGCCAACGTCTTGGACGCCCGGATCAAGCAAGAGATCATCAAGAAGTTCATTAAACAGCACCTCTCGGAGTACCTCGTCCTCTTCCAGGAAAACCAAGACGTATGTTGGGGGTCTCTTCTTACCCGCAGCCGTGTTTTAATTTTTGCGGAGCGTTGATATCTTTTTGTGGGGACGTGGGGCGGGCAGGCGGGCGGGCTTTGGCACCTACCTCGGGGAGCCATGTGGATTGAGTTCCTGATGGGCTTGTTAAGAAATGATCTCGGGGAATCGTGAGAGCGGGACCCTGTCTTGTGCAGACCAGGGTGCAAGTCAACGGGGTGCAGACCAAAGGGATGGGGAACGTGAGGCTGCCCAAAATCGCTGGACTCGGCACCCATCATTCCTCGCCCTTGGCTAAGCTGGCTGGGTAGATGGGAATTGCACTCCAAGAACATTTGGACAGCGCAGTATTCCTCAACCGTGGCCTGGGGGGAACTGAGCATTCTGGGAACAGGAAATGGAAGCCATGCTTGCATCCTGCCAGAGTTCTTTATTTATGTATTAAAACATTTGTGTCCTGCCCTTATTATCACTGGGATCTCAGGGCAGCATACAGATAAAATCAGAACAATAGAAACATCATAATTTGCGCAGCTGAAAACGTATGGAATCGTCAACGAATTAAAACCGGTAGATTTTATTTTAGAAAAGCAATTAAAACGACGTGTAAGCGGGAGGATTTATCCCCCAGAGGCTTTGATCAAAAGCTGTGTTTGAATTCGGCCTCCTCGCAGGGAAGACGAGCGTCAGTCTTCACCTTAAGGCGTGAAGAGGTGTTTATTTATTTACTGTATTTCTATACCACCCCATAGCCGAAGCTCTCTGGGCAGTTTACAAAAATTAAAACCATTCAAAACCTTTCAAAATATAAAACGACAGTATAAAAACATAATTTAAAATACAGTATAAAAGCACAACCAGGATAAAAAAAAACCAACGAGCAGCCATGCAGAAATTGATAGGGATTTATAATACAAATTTAAACAGCGAGGTTAAAAATCAAACTGAAGAACTGTGAAAATACTGTGAAAATAAAAAGGTCTTCACTTGGCGTCTAAATGAGTATAATGTAGACACCAAGCGACTCTCTCTAGGGAGCTCATTCCACAGCTGGGGTGCCACAGCAGAGAAGTCTTTCCTCCTGTTAGCCACCTGCCTCACGTCCTTTGGCAGGGGCTCACGGAGAAGGACCCCCGAGGATGATCTTAGGGTCTGGGCAGGTACATATGGGAGGAGGCGTTCCTACAGGTCACCTGGCCCCAACCGTTTAGGGCTATGAATGTGAATACCAGCATTTTGAATTGGGCCCGAATGAAGCACTGTGGATCGCGCTGCGGACATCTTTATCAACTTGCATCAGCCGGGGGGGGGGGGCTTGAGATCACGCCGTCCGCTGCTCCTTGGGGAGCGGGGTGTTCGTAGTGTGCACAAAGCCATTTTGAACAGTACCGGCCACAGCTGCGTTCTCTCTCCCTCTTGTTCCTTGGCCTCCAGGTCGCCTGGCTGGATAAAATTGACCGGCGTTACGCTTGGATCAAGCGCCAGCTGGTCGACTACGAGGAGAAATACGGGCGCATGTTCCCCCAGGAGTGGTGCATGACGGAACGCATCGCCGTGGACTTCTGCAATGTTACGAGGTGAGGCTCCGTGCGCATCGCCGGGACATTTTGCTCCCCAGCTCCGAAACCGAAACGTGACGCTAGAAACATCAACGTAGTAAAACCTTAAAAAACCTTAAAAGTCTTCAAGGCGCAATCCTACACTCGTTTAGATGGTCCAAAGTCCTACAATTCCCAGCATTCCCCAGCCGGCTGGGAAATGCTGGGAGTTGTAGGACTTTGGGCCATCTAAACATGCGTAGGATTGCGCACTAAAAATATTAAAGAAGCCAGCAGTAAAATTAATAATCAGGACAACGGATCACAGGCAAAATGCCTGCTGGAAAAGGGAGGTCTTTACCTGGCATCTAAACATATCCCGTGAGGACGTCCGACGGGTTTCCCTAGGAAGGGATTTCCGCAAACTGTGGGGCCTCTACAGAGAAGGCTCTTCCTCTGTTAGCTGTTAATTTGGTTCTGCTTAACTTCAGAATGCATTTTATTTGCGTTCGAGACCCTCTGGTGGGCAGCTAAGCGGAGTTCAAATAGATGCAACAACAGACCTCGGATTTAATTGAAATACGCTCAATGCTTTCTCGAAGGAGGCTACAATGTTTAATAGAAGGGCCGTCGCTTGAGCGTAAGTTGGAAGCGTTGCTGCGATTAGGCGATCAGCAAAGAGGGAAAACGTCAAATTTTGCTGTTGGTGACATGTTCCGAAAGGCATTTTAAGAAATTGGGCAGGAGTATGCCAAGTTTTTCAGGCCAGGCGACAGAAAGATAAAATTGTAAAGAAAACAATGAAAGCAAAAATTAAACCGCTGTGATATAGAACAGCAGCATAAAAGCGGCGGAAATAGAAATGCCAAAGTGGCAGGAAAGCAAGTGGATTTAAAAGCCGGGAGGTCTCCGGTGCTGAAATCCCATCAAGGCCTGCCTCACCTTCCCTCCCTCCCCTCTGGTCCCCCCCCCCCCCCCCCCCAGGACAGAGCTCGCGAAGATCATGCGCACCCGGGCCAGGGAGATTGAAGTGAAGCTGCTTCTCTTCGCGATTCAGAGGACGACCAATTTCGAAGGACTGCTGGCCAAGCGTTTCTCTGGCTGCACCCTCTCCGATGCAGTGCCGGTGAGAGCTGTTTTGGGGGGCGGGGAGGTTGTGTGGACCTAGTCTCCCATGGTAGGGAGTTCCGCAGCCTGGGGGCAGCTACTGAGATGGCCCCGCGGCCTGGCGCCACCTCCAGACGTGTCTGTGAAGTGAGTGTTGAGAAAAGGTCTTCTCTTGAGGACCTTAAGACCTGGGCAGACTTGTTTGGGAGGAGACGGTCTTTCGGTTCGTCTGGCCCCCAGCCAATAGGGCTTTTTAAGTCATAACCAGCGATTTGAATTCCATCCAGAAAAAGACCAATGCTGAGGTAACAAGGGAATCATTGCTCCCTGTAAATGGCCCTGGTCAGTGGCCTGGCCGTGGCTATTGAGGAACTTGAAACATTGACCCTGTTCAAGTGACACACTATAAGCCATGGTGGTTAAGCATTTTGAGCAAAACATTATGGCTTAGCGTGTCGTGTGAACCATGCCTTAATGGTCCTTGTTCAGGCAACACGCTAAGCCACAGTTAGGCCTCTAACCCTTTTGCAGCAAATGGTTAGTGAGCGTGTTTAAGCCATGGTAATGTAACTGCCATGGTTAGGAATGGTTCACACAACACGCTACACCATAATGTTTCACTCAAAATGCTGAACCACTGTGGCTTAGCGTGTCTTGTGAAACCCTTCCTAACCATGGCAGCTGCCTAAGCACGGTTTAAACACGCTCACTTTCCATTTGCTGCAAAAAGGGTTAGCGGCCTAACCGTGGCTTAGCGTGTCGTCTGAACAGGCCCGGTGGGAATCTCAGCCAGGGGTTTTCAGAGTCACCTTCTCTGAACCAGCTTTCTTTCCTCTGACAGAAGAAGGCTGAGCCAGTGCCCTCCACCAACCCGTTCCTGGAGGACGAAAGCGTGCTGGAAGAGAACGAAGCCGTTCTGGAAAAGGCAGACATGGACAAGGTAGGTCTTTGAGGATGTTCTGGGACAGGAGGAGGTGTTCCCTTGAGAGTTCGAAAGTCTGAATTTATTTTCTTTTTAATTCCCTCCCTCCCCTAGAAGTTTACTCGCAACCTTTTTTCCCCTTTAGCCAAGAAAGCTGAAGGTTCCGGACAATCCGTTCCACGGCATCGTTTCCAAGTGCTTTGAACCGCATCTTTACGTCTACATTGAATCCCAGGACAAGTGAGTAATGAATGTTTATGAGTCGCCTGCCTTTTCCAAAAAAAAGAAAAGAAATAAAATCCCTGCTTATGTTTCTGTACACATCTTTTGGTCTCGATCCATGAGAAATTCCCGTCAATTGTGGTGCGCTAAAAGGGTAAAAATTTAGCTTGAGGACCAAGCTAGATATAACCCTTTTAGCACAACCCTTTTAGCAAAAATTCCCCCCGGACCCCCGAAACTGTCCACGCCTGACCTAGAGTTTCATGTTTTCAGCAAGGCGGGGGTGGCATTGCCCGCTACATCCTAGTTCCGTCTGTAGCTCTCAAAATGGCTCAGAGGGCGTCTGTTGTGCTTCAGTTTGAGGGATTAAAGAGAAAGGAGGAACTGCTGAGCCTGGGAGTGTTTGGGGAGTGGCCCTTCATGGGAGCAGGCAGAAGCCAGCTGCAGGCTAATGCAGATGACAGCAATTCCCAATCACCACCATCCCCATAAAAGACATGCCAGAACCCAGAAGCGACGCTGGAAGCAACTATTGTTCTTGGTGCTTTGTCTTCGTCGTTTGCATACCAGCTCCTTGATCTTGCCTGGACATATCCTGACCTTGGACCCTGACTACTCTTTGACGCTTTCCTGAACCCAGTATTGTTTGACCCGGCTTCTGTCAAATACATTTACTCAGCCAACTGAAAGATCACCCCAAACGTACGAGCTGCTGAGATTTCTTCATTGCGCAAGGTCGCATGCGTTTTGGTGATCTTTTGGCTGGTCTAATAAAGGCGTTTCACGGATATGGAGTGCAGAATGACTATGTTGCTTTTTCTTAAAAACGAGTAGGAAACACTCTCTTTATGAAAAGTTGTGACTCTTCAGTCCCAGTTTTGTGTGGTGACATGCAAGGAAAAAGGGACACAGAGGGGAGAGGAAAAAATTAAGCAGGCTTTCAGCAGGGCCGGTAGAACGGCTCGTTTTCCTGTCTCATCTCCCGGAATTAGGGGGAGAAGTCCGACTGGAGCAGGCCCTGATGTTCTTGATGCCTGCTTCTGTCTCTCTCGCTCTGTCTTCTGGTGCCAGGTATCCTGCTCGCCACAGGTCTGAGGGTGCTTGCCGCTGGCGAGTAGATTTGAAAATACCTGGTGAAAGTTGCTTTGGTGACTTTGGGCCAGTGATTCCCTCTCCTTCTATCTCTTTCCCTCTAATTTTTTATCTGGTTTTAAGCTCTTTCCCAGTTTTTTGTTTTTAATTCAAGGTTTTTGTTTTGTTTTTGCTGTAGAAATCTCAGCGAGCTCGTTGACCGCTTTGTGGGGGATTTCCGAGCCCAGGGCCCCCCCAAGCCCAATGTGGACGAGGGCGGGGCCGTCCTGCCCAGCTGTGCTGACCTTTTCGTCTACTACAAGAAGTGCATGGTCCAGTGTTCGCAGCTCAGCACCGGCGAGCCCATGATCGCCCTCACCACCATCTTCCAGAAGTACCTCCGCGAATATGCCTGGAAGATCCTTTCCGGAAACTTGCCCAAGTGAGATTTCAGCGCCGTCTTACGGCACTGATATTTGTTTATCAGTCCGTGTATTTATTTCATTTCTGTACCACCCAATTGCCGAAGCTTTCTCGGCAGTTCACAGAAATTAAAACCACATTGTGGCTGGCTGGGGCATGCTGGGAGTCGCAGAACTTTCTTCTGTCTAAGTATGCATAGGATTGTAGGACTTTTCCCCATCTAAACATGCATAGGATTGTAGGACTTTTCCCCGTCTAAAAATGCATGGGATTGTAGGACTTTTCCCCGTCTAAACATGCATAGGATTGTAGGACTTTTCCCCGTCTAAACATGCATGGGATTGTAGGACTTTTCCCCGTCTAAACATGCATAGAATTGTAGGACTTTTCCCCGTCTAAACATGCATAGGATTGTAGGACTTTTCCCCATCTAAACATGCATAGGATTGTAGGACTTTTTCCGTCTAAACATGCATGGGAGTGTAGGACTTTTCCCCGTCTAAACATGCATGGGATTGTAGGACTTTTCCCCATCTAAACATGCATAGGATTGTAGGACTTTCTTCTGTCGAACCATACATAGGATTGTAGGACTTTCCTGTTGAAACATGCATAGGATTGTAGGACTTTTTCCGTCTAAACATGCATGGGATTGTAGAACTTTTCCCCGTCTAAACATGCATAGGATTGTAGGACTTTCTTCTGTCGAACCATACATAGGATTGTAGGACTTTCCTGTCGAAACATGCATAGGATTGTCGGACCCATGGTACTTGCACACTGATGTGAGCATCCCAGGGCAGCGGGCAGCATCAGGGCAGCATGGGCCATTCGGGCTGGCTTTGTGGTTCAACTGGTGTGTCGTTCCATCCCCTGCAGGACGAGCAGCGGTAGCAGTGGCGGCCTCACCATCACCAGCCTGTTGAAAGAGAAAGAGGGCTCAGAGGTGGCCAAGTTCACCCTGGAGGAACTCTGCCTCATCTGCAGCATCCTGAGTACTGCGGAGTATTGCTTGGCCACAACCCAACAGGTAAAGCCCTTGGATTCCTGGTGGGGCGCGTGTGTGTGTAGCTCAGCTTGGTAGCGTGAGTTCTTGGGTTCAATCCCTGGCGTTCCATTTAAATCGTAGCGAGCAAGAGAGAGGAACTAGATGTTTTAATGCGAGAGTGTCAAAGTTCTTTTAACTCAAGGGCCGAATTCCATTTGGGAATAGCCCTCAGGAGCTGCACACCAGTAGTGCGCAAGACCAAAGGGGTGGAGCCCAAACCTCCAGCCTGGTTTAGCTGAAAGCTCTCCCTGCCCGTAACTAAGTCTTAGGAGAGGCATTTCTGCCTTTTAAGATTGGGGAGGCTGCACCAAAGCCATGGAAACGGCCAACGGTTGGTGGTCACGGAAAGGGTTGGGCCCAGCGGGAGGAGGCGTGGCCACCTCACAAACCCCAAATAGCCGGATTGGGGCACCAGGGGAACTGGAGTTTTGCCCCCAGAGCCGAGCTTGTGCATTCCAGTTTTAATAGCATGACTCTGTATAAGGTAGCCCCAGATGTCCATTCTAAGAGCTCAAATCCAGCCCTCAGTTAAAACGAAGCCACCAAGTTTCTAGTCCTTGTGAGGGAGAACAAGACAGCTCTAAAAACCTACTGGCATTTTCGGCAGGATGCTAGAAAACATGACAGACGGTTCTAGTGGTTAGGAATGGGACGGGTGGTGTCTTTCCACCTGGGTCCATGAGAACGGTCTCCCTGTCTCAGGAAATCTAATACAGGCGACGGTTAGCTTGAGCCTCAAGGCAAAATAGCAGCTGATGCATCTAAGGCGAGGGGTGTGTGTGTGTGTGTGTGTCAAAGAGTTTCCTCCCTCCAGGAAAGGATATTCTGGAATCAGTTGAATTTTATGGTCAAAGTTTCCCAATTTGGCATGTTTCTTCTTATCCCCCACCCAACAGCTTGAAGAAAAACTGAAAGAGAAAGTAGACATCAACCTCATGGAGAGGATCAACTTGATGGGAGAGATGGACACCTTCAGCATGTACGTACGGCTGCGGTGGCTTTGCTCTGGGCCCGATTTGCACCTGGATGCTCTTCTTAACGCAGAGCAGGGTGGCTGAAAGAGTTGGCGCCGTGCGTGAGGTGGCCGCGCACGGGGGGGGGGGGAGATTTGGCATTCACCACCGAGTGGTTTCAAGCAGCTGATTTGTTGATTCCAGGTTAATCATCTTTCAGCTGCGTTCCCCGACCTTTCGTCCTCCAGATGTGTTGGAGTCTGACACACCTGGAGGGCAACAGGTTGGGAACGCCGATGCACATCGTTGATGAATTGCCAGGTAGCTGGCCGGGGGTTGGGGTGTGGTGGCTTTGAGGACAACAAAGCCCTGTGAGGAGAGGCTGAAAGAACTGGGCATGTTTAGCCTGTAGGAGACCGAGGGGAGACATGATAGCACTCTTCAAAGACTTGAAGGGTTGTCACACAGAGCAGGATCCATTACATAAACAAACTCAGCTCCCCTCCAGCTGGCTGCCAAATTCCTAAATTTGGCACCCCCGCACTGCTCCCTCAGAGAGACCTGACAGGTCTCATCTACCTAGGAATAATCTACTCTTTAATTTGCTAATTAAAGTCGTCAATTTTCCCTCAGGAACTGCCAAAATAACTTCCTGCCAGCACCGTTGCTTCAGTCGCAGCCGCCACCCTCTGGGTAAAATTTTTCCCTCACGAGAAGGCTCTCGGCCTGTCAGGGCTCACACAGGCAGCTGTTAACAGTGTGCCCAATGTCGCCGTTAATAGAAATATCGGCTCTTGTCGGCTTCGTTTTCCTTTTGCTTGGTGGTGTTTGAAGGAAATGTCATTTTGGCTGACAAGGCCTGTCAAGAGACGGGCATGGAAGGGACCATTCGCAGCAAAGGCACCGGTTCGCCTTGAAAATAAGCGAGGGGAGCTTTTGCGTTAAGAAGCAGCACCCAATGCAATAGATTCCCCTTTAGCAACTGAGCAGCTTATATGTTAAGGGCCTGCTTGAATTTAAAAAAGTCCTTGCCTGCTGGCGGAATTCCCTCCCACTGCAAATTGGTCAGATGCCAATTCCTCTGGTCTTTAGCGCCAGCAGAAAATGTGGTTTCCAACAGGCATTCACAGGAAGACAACCCTGTCCCCTGTATCAAGTCTAGATTTTCTCCACATCGCTGAGAAACATCTTCCATGTGAGGCAGTCACAAATACCACAAAATAAACGAGCGGAGAGGGAGGCCAGCTAGGTCCCCTCGACCCGGAGTTCCGGACTAGCCTCTTTCCCCCCGATTTGCAAGTTTTCTTCATTCAGTGGTTTTGTCTCGTTAAAGCACTCAGCCGCGCAGGCCGTTCTTTCGCCATCTGAAGTGGTACAGCCCAGACACAGGTTGGGGCTGTAGCGTGAGCTACTCTGAAGCCGCCAAGCATGTCAAGATCTCCTCGGTTTTATTTTTTTGCAAGTCGCTTAGGAGAATGGTTTGTTTTCGATACCCCTAGGCAGGGATGGACCTATCATGAAGTGGTAGGAAGCGAGCGCAGCAGGCGGCGGAGTATGGGAAGAGCTGCACTCTCTCCCAACAAAGCGTCTGCTGCTTCTTGGTCCTGCTGGCCACCTTGCCATGCAGGTAGCCAGCAGCCGCTCACCCACATGCCTCCCTCCCTCCTGGCTGCTGGCCAGTCGGTTCACTTTTCCTAGTGCAGACATGCACACCTGCCTCACCGTTGTTGCCTGTAAGTGTCGTAAATCACCGGCGTTAAACTCTATAAGCAGGAGGGAAATGTCAATAAACAGCCCGTGGTCGAAAGCTGAAGTATCCGTCAGAAGCCGGGTCAAACAATACGGGTTCAGGAAAGTGTCAAAGAGTAGTCAGGGTCCGGTCCAAGGTCAGGATACGTACAGGCAAGATCAAGGAGGTGGTATGCAAGCGACGAAGACGAAGCACCAAGAACAATAGTTGCTTCCAGCGTCGCTTCTGGGTTCTGGCATGTCTTTTATGGGGATGGTGGTGATTGGGAATTGCTGTCGTTTGCATTGGCCTTCATCTGGCTTCTGCCTGCTCCCGTGAAGGGCAACCCCCCCCCCCCCCCCCCACACTCCCAGGCTCAGCTGTTTCTCCTTTCTGCTCAATGCCCCAAACTGAAGCACAGCAGTAAGGTCTTTCCGCTTTCAGGAGCCACAGTGTACCTGCGTGAGGTCGGGCAATCGCAATTAGCCCCAGAAGATCTAGGATCTCTCGCAATACTTTGCTGGACGCGCAGGTGCTGTGCGACTCCTGATAGGAGAAATTGCTGAACGGTGGTGCAGTGGCAAAGCAGGCATGCATGTCCACGCCAGGGAAAGTAAGCTACTTGGTGGTGGGCAGGCAAGCAGATCAGGGTGGAGGAGGAGGAGGAGGAGGTGCGTCATGTCCCAGCTTTAGATGACGGCCTGCCTTGGGCCGGGCCATAGGTCAGTAAATACAATAAGCAGAGAAAGATATAGAATAAAGCCAACTAGCAAATTGGCACCCATGGGTGCAGTCTTTGGGTGGGGTGGGACACCCCAGCGGGGCCTCCCCTGCGCGGGCTGGGGAGGCCGTCGGATCACATCTTCGTCTTCCTTTGCAGTGTCATCTCCAACAGCATCCAGCTTCTAGTGCAGGACTTGGACGCTGCCTGTGACCCAGCCCTCACCGCCATGAGCAAGGTGAAGGGGGCTGCGGAGGCAGGGAGTCAAAACTCTCCCGGGCCAGATGCCAGAGATGCTCTCAGTGGAGGGGGGGGGCAGTTCTGGGGTTGGGAGGGGCCAAAGGGGCGAGGGTTCACCAACAACTGGCCATAAAATTCAACCTCATCAAACAAACAACACCATACTATGCATACTCACCCGAAACAATATTGGAAAATGCAGATCATAACATACTGTGACATAACAGTTGATATGGACAAGACAATACCTTGCAACTGACCAGACGTAACAGTTATAGACAAAAAAGGAAAGCACACCTACCTCATCGACAGCAATACTGAATGACAAAAATGTAGAAAAGGAAGAGGAAAAGAGAGGCAAATATTCACCACTGGCTATGGAAGTTAAAGAACTATGGCAACAGGAAAAGGTCACAATTATTCACTTAGTCACCTCAGTCACCAGCACCACATCAAAAAACCATACTGAAAACCTTCAGAAACTGGGCCTACCAGAATACATCCACACCAAAGCAGGTTCAATTGTCAGGAAATTCCTGAATCAGTAAAAAACGGCATGACTTGGCAAAGCCCGTCATGTCCATCCAGAAAAACTGCCACAAGCGAGAAAGAGATATTATTATTATTATTATTATTATTATTATTATTAATAATCTATTCTCTAGATATCAAAAGCTGAGCAATGCTGCCCTGTCTGCATACTGTGTTGTTTCCAGTTCCCACTTTCTCAAGCTTCAGAGAGCCGAAAGCTAACTCTTTAATCAAAAAATAAAATAAAATCTTCCGGGTTTCTTTAGATGCAGTGGCAAAATGTGGAACATGTTGGTGACCAAAGCCCCTATGTCACCTCTGTGATCCTCCACATCAAACAGAACGTCCCCATCATCCGTGACAACCTGGCTTCCACCCGCAAATACTTCACCCAGTTCTGCATCAAGTTTGCCAAGTGAGTGGTCTGCTCCGCTCGTTCGGCCTTCTGGGAGCTCCCGGCTGAGGCTTCTTTGGCGGGCTGTCCCAGCCACGCTTATCCTGGGAGTGAGTCCCGTTGGACAGAGTGGGGCTTACTTCCCGGTAAGCGTGGGGGGTGGTGTGTTTGTAGAGACTCAAAGGTGGGTACCGTTTGAACAGGGCGGGCCTGTACCGAAAGGGGGAATTCTGGGAGTTTGGAGAAGGCCGCAGTTTGGAGAAGGCAGTCGTAAGATCTTGTGGGTTCGAGTTCCGAAAGTTTGCGGCTCGCCGCGTGGGGCTCTACAGAACTAGCTCAGGAATGACACGAGTTGTTTGGAGAAAAATTGGAATTGCGCAGAAGTTGGAAAGCAACCTAAGAATTGGGGGGGGGGGGGGGGGAGGTGGAGCCAAAGGAAGGGGCATGGCTTTGCGGCGACTCTCATAGAAGCATAGGTTCTGCACCTGTGTTATATAGAGTCAGGCCTTCCAGTCCATCTTGACTGGTGTTAATGTTCTTTTCCAGCCCTACCTGGAGATCGAACCGGCAAACTTATGCGGATCCTTACTGCGGGGCCTCCTCCTCCACCGGTGGTAGGCCCCGTGCTGGTCCGTGCCCCACTTCCTCCAACACACAAACCCAGCAAATAAAACCGTCACTGAGCAACTTGATGCCTTTGAGAGGTTTGGGGGCTACAACTCCCATAATCCCTTGTCGGGCCTGATGGGCGTTGCACTCCAAAACACCCGGAAGGCACTGGGTTCCTGACCCCCGGGATAAATCAGGTAGTCTGAGAGAGACTGCGCAAACGTGCATTAGTTAAACAGGACACCGATTTCCCGCTGACTTTTCCCTACAAAGGTCTGGGTTCGCCTCTGGCAACCTGCTGATGGGCAGAACATTTCAGATCTTCAAAGAAAGCTTCGTTAGTTATACAGGACCCCGTTTTTCTCAGCATGGCGTTTTTGGGTGGCCTGGAAAAACAGAGTACAGAGTCTAAGAATACCGCCATCCGCTTGCTTCCTGAGAAGCCTGTGGGTCCGTGTTGTAGGCCCTTTCCCTCCGCAGCCTGTGGGGTGGCCCCTTTTTGGGGGGAAGGGAAAGTTCGCCGTCGTTCGTCAGTTCTTCAAGGCGCATACAGGACACTCAGCACTAATTTCTCCCTCTCTTTTCCTGCAGCGCCTTCATCCCAAAGTTCATCAACCATCTCTTCAAGTGCAAGCCCATCAGCATGGTCGGGGCGGAACAGGTAAGAACAGGAGGGTGTTTTTTTTTTAAAGGGGGAGGGTCAGGGGGACTACCCCAGGGCGGCACAAGAAAAGCGATCCATCACCCCGGATCCCATCTATCTGTCTGTCTGTTTTAGTCCTTAAAACGTCGTAAAGCCTCCCTTTCTCCTTGTGGAGACCTGGATGGTGTAGAGATATGGGAAAAAACCATTTATTAACTTATTTATTTGTTATTAAAACATTTATATCCCCGCCCCATATCACGAGGATCTCAGGGCGGCGTACAGATAAAACCGTACATATAAAGTAGGACATACAATTCTAAAACAAATTAAAACCATTGATATATTAAAACCGATACGAAATTTTAAAACAGTCAAATCCAGTTAAAACGAGACAGTGGGCAAGCTGCTGGATTTAGCCCATGAAAGGCTTTATTAAATGCACTACACGATCAAAACGCTTGGGGTTCTTCATTTGACTTTCTGGGGTTTCCCCTCACCCCCAATCATTTGGGGATCTCCCAGCTGTTGTGCAGGGTTTTTTTTTTTATCCCCAGTCTAAAAGGTTGAAACGCCTCTCTTAAAGGCTTAGTTACTGGCTCTAAGAGAATTGGGGCACAATCCTATGCATGTTTAGACAGGAAAAAAGTCCGACAACTCTCAGCATGTCCCAGCTGAGAAAAGGTCCTACAATTCCCAGCATTCCCCGGCCGGCATTGGGGGGGGGGGGGGGAATTCCTAGGACTCCCAGCTGCCCTTCTGGAATTTTCTCTACTCCATCAAGAGGACTAGATGCTTGATTTTTTATGTATAATTCAGCAGGGGTATGTATGTATTCCGGGCCGGACATATCACCAAATTTCATTTCGGAGACACTCCCGGGGGCAGAGAGGGGCCAAAGGCAAAACAGAGGAGGGGTCGAAATATCAAAAGCACTGTCCTATTTGAGTTTCCAGTGCTTCCTGACAATAACTTTGCCTCCGGAGAGGCGTTTCAAACGTTCGAAATGGGGACAAAGCTGCGCAAAGGCGGGAAATTTCCAAACAATTGATAGGGGTGGGGAAGGTCGTGGCAGGATTGGGACCCCGGGGGTGGGGGTTGGAACTGCGTTGTAGG
This sequence comes from Anniella stebbinsi, assembly GCA_029215795.1. NCBI lineage: Eukaryota > Metazoa > Chordata > Lepidosauria > Squamata > Anniellidae > Anniella > Anniella stebbinsi. The sequence continues at coordinate 16,858,917 of JARDYH010000009.1, forward strand.
GTATTGGGAAATGTTAGGATTTCCATTTTTCCCCTTGGGAAATCCACGTGCCCCTGCTAAAACTGAACCCCGCTTTGAATCCCGACACAGCTGCTGCTGGACACGCATTCCCTGAAGATGGTCCTCTTGGACCTGCCTTCCATCGGCTCCCAGGTGGTGAGGAAGGCCCCCGCCAGCTACACCAAAATCGTGGTCAAAGGCATGACCCGCGCCGAAATGATCCTCAAGGTAAGCCGTGCCCCTTCCGGAAGGATTTCTGTATTTTTTTTAAAGGGCATAACACAAACGCCTCTCAGTTACCGCACCGATGAGATGGCACACACTTTCCCATGCCAGGGGTAAACGGGGCCAAAGGTACCAGACTATTTTAGCCTCAAGAGTCCGACTTCGGAGAGGCGTTTCATCCTTTTAGAATTGGGGGGAATGCAGAAAAGTGGAAAACCAGCAAATGTCTGTGGCCTGGGGAAGGGAGCGGAGCCAGGGAAAGGGGTGTGGTCATGTGGAGACCCCAGGTGGGCCGGATTTTGTTTGCGGACCCGAAGCTTGACACCCTGCTCCCCCTCCAGGTGGTGATGGCGCCGCACGAGCCCTTGGTGGTGTTTGTGGACAACTACATCAAGCTCCTGGCCGACTGCAGCACGGACACCTTCCAGAAGATCCTGGACATGAAGGTGAGGAGAAGCCCCTATGGGTCAGAGGGGGGGTGGGCTTGCCTTTGAGTAATCCCACCGACCCCCGGGGGAAATAGAGGGACCGTCCCGTAGAACAGGCGTTTTTGGATGAGGGTTTTGACTCAGTGGCAGGGGGCGCGTTTCAGTGGTGGGCAACTGCTGAAGTAGTTGGCCCCAAGGGGGAAGCCACCCCTTTTCTCTCTCTCTCTTTTTGCCACCCACTTCTCTCTCTCTCTCTCTCTCTCATTCTTCCACCCCTTTTTTCTCTCTTTCTGCCACCTCCTTTCTCTCTCTCTGCCACCCCTTTTCTCTCTCTTTTTCTGCAACCCCCTTCTCTCCTTCCCCTTTCCTGCAACTGACTGCCATGGAAGGGGACAGATTTCTCCTGCCAGAGATCTAAACAGATTGCATGCAGAGGGTTTTTGAACTGGGGGCCACACGGCATTGGGCTGAGGTCCACAGGTTGCCGACCCCTCCGCTAGCGGAGTGCGGTTGGCCTCATCTTCCCTTTTTGGAACTGTTCGGGCCGGCCTTCAGCAAACTTGCAATTTCCCACAAATCCAAAACACATTTCTGGGGCAAAGCATTGCTGTCTCTGACAACCTCAGCTGCGGGCAGTAATAGCTCGAGGCCAGAAGTGGGTGCTTTTATGGTTTTTCTTTCTTTTTCTCCCCAAATCCCGGCAGGGTCTCAAACGGAGCGAGCAGAGCAGCATGTTGGAGTTGTTCCGCCAGAGGCTCCCGGCCCCTCCCTCTGGGGCCGACAATGCGGGCTCCATCTCGCTGATGACTCCCACGCCCGAGCAGGAGTCGTCCCGCATCCGGAAACTGGAGAAGCTCATCAAGAAGAGACTCTAGAGTCCATTCTCCCTGCCGGCTCGGACTCCGAGTGGGCCTTGCTTGTCCTCGAGAAGCCTTTCCTGACATGACACACGCCAGATGGGTTGGACTACAACTCCCGTTGTTCCCAGCCAACTTGGCTGGGAAGGGCGGAGTTGTAGTCCAACCTGTTTGGGTTGGGAAAGGCTTGTCGTGAGCCCTTCTCACTCCAAACTTAAACTCGTACTGTTGATAACGGGAACCCCTGGTCCGTTCCCCTTGCTTGCTCCGGTTCCTGTTCACGCGGTTTTGGAATGTCGCAGGAATTCTGCGGGGAACCCTTCCCCTTGGCCTGTAACATTTTGGCCTTCCGAAAGACTCCTCTGTGAAGGTTCCCCGACCCTCCCGTGAAGCTATCCATGCACAGAGACATCATTTTCACCTTGACATGCTCGCCTTCCTCTACACGGCATCTTTGTACGGAGGGAAGGCCGTCGCCTCTTCCTCTATGAGCGCCTTCCTGGGCCAGTCTTCTGGCACAATGCCCCTCAAGGATACAGCTGCCAACGCTGTAGTCATCTTCATGTAGGACAGCCATGGTGTTCAGTACCACGCGTCGTGCAGCAGCATCGGGAAACACAGAAACTGCGAACTAGGTCCTGGGATCAGGGGCACCGCAGGCACATCATTGGTATCCCCAAAGCAGCCGAGCAGCAGGTGAGGCTGACTGTCCTTGTACGGAGCTGCCGTTGATAGTAAGCGGCTGCGTTGGGGATGGATTTCGGGGCTCATTTTTCACCCTACAACTGCAATTGGAGGCCCCTGCTTCCAGACACTCCTTGAACACACTCCCCCCAAATTCAGACGTGTTTCTTTGACGGTTCCTCTTTCTTGTTTGCGTGGACACTTTTGGCCTCGTGCTTGGTTGCTTTGTAGGAGCCAGGAAACGCAGCAGAAGGACATCAGGACGTGGAGCGAGTTTGTACAAGATGCTGCCCCGGGCAGCAGGGAGTCGATGCAGGGCTCCTGGTTTTGACGGCAGCTCCATGTTCCTTCCATCGTGCCCTCCCACCCTTCGGTTGGGCTAGGTCACATCCCCCACTTTCATTGCGGGTCATGCTCTTACTGCTGGCGCCTGAGGCCTTGCCGGGACCCCGGAAATTTCCAGGGCCCTTTGGACATTAGGTGGAATTTTGGAGAGCAATGGTTGGTTCAAACCAACATTGCTTTCAGTTCTTTTCTTTTTATGAGCAACCCTGTAGCATTGACACAAAATATCCCTGCCTTTTAAGTCCCCATGGGTGCTGCGTTGTTGTCCCAGAACGGTTGCAGAAAGCGTCTTTAGCTCTTGGTCCCCACCGGAGTCCATTCCCTACCTCCCTTTCTTATTTCGTCTGCCCATAACTGACCCTTCCTGGAATCAGCCAAGGATCTTCATTTCCTCTGTTCTGGATGCGTTTCTCAAGATTCCACTTCCTGCCTTACGGCGTTTGTAACTTCCTGACACCGCATTCCCCCGGGAATGTGTCCAAAACGGCCCTCTGCCCCTCACCTCTGATTCGCTTTCCAGAGAATGTTTCCTCACGAGCATTGATTCCTGCACTCCACATCTCTCGGGCGAGGGGATCAATCCATGCTGGTCCGTCCCAGTCCTAAAAGCTGCCTTAGACGGATAAGGAATCGTTGCCTATCAAAGAAATACCTTCAAGCATCTAGATGTTTGGACACTTCATGCAACACCTTTCAAAATGTTCCCTGTTAGGTCACTGGGTTTTTCACCCCCAAATATCCCCCTTCTCAACTCTGTGTTGGCACTTTAGATGGACCTGGGCGGATCGGAGCCCAGGGGCTGCTCGTTGCTGACCCTCCGCTATGAGAACTCTCTGCCACGGCCCTTTTGTTCTGTTGACCCTTTGCACACTTCCTTGCAACCTAGGGCGCGGTGTTTGCGTTTGATAAAGATCAGCTTGCAAAGGGGAAAAAGGCAAGGAATGACTTGCTCCTCCAAAGTTTTATAGTTGACTTTTCTGTGAACAGCGAGCCAAGCCCACAAAAGGCGTGACAAATACCCCCTCGTCCTTCGCGACACAAACATCCAGGCAAAAGGTTGGCGTTGAAATCATGGGGCCACAAATGGTTTCACGAGGGCCTTCCAGTGGCAAACGGCCCACCCTGTAAATAATAAATCCTCTTGTTTTTCTAAACACCTATTTGAAAAATACCCTCTTTCCTTATGTATCAGCCCCAGTTGATTCTGGACCGGAATGAGCTCTCTTAAGGTGTACATTTCCTGTTAATAAAAAGGATAGTTCTGGGCGTCAGGGTTGGTTTCTGTGTGTGTTTGTAAATCCTTTTGGCCATTCTTGCCATGAGACATTTACGCAAAGTACATCATAGACTATCTACTTCTCACGTCTGTGCATGCACAGATGGATTTATTTTTGCAGTATTTCTGTAATTTTGTATTTTTATGTTTATATCCTGCCAATTTTCCTCTTGCGAGGAACCCAAAGCAGCTTACATGATCTTCTTCTCCATTTTATTCTTACAACAACCCTGTGAGATAGGCTAGACTAACTGGGACTTGGATCTCCTGAGTCTCAGTCTAATGCTAACCACTACACTAGACTGGCTGTTGACAGCACAGGAATGGCTCCTGCTTGGGAGGAGATGCTGAGAACAGGAACTCAGAGCAGAGACACAGTAGGCAGCCTCCTTGAAGGGCGTCTGCATTGGGAGCAATCTCTTCATAGTGGAACTGCCCTGCCCTGGATCGGACGCTGATTGGAAGGAGCACTTAAGATCAGGATGGTGATTCATACAGAGACACAGTGGGGAGACTCCTCAGAGGGCAGCTTTTCCGTCTGCATCTCCAAACGCATGAAACAATCCCATCGCAAGCCAGCCCGTGGACGAACGACTTGTTCTCAAAGGAAGCCGAAGGGAAAGGCACACGGCCAGAGCATTGGCATCACGCAGAGAAGCAGCAGGCACTCTCCTTTGGGGCTTGCAGGAGCCTTAACCTGAATGTATCCCGTGCGGCAGCCCAGCGATTCTCATGCACCACCCTCGCTCGGCCTATGTTACAGTTTGGGAATTGCCAATATAACTGGGGACGTTGGATCCCGTGTGCCCGTGACAGAGGAATTTTATCTTGCTGTGTTTATATTTAAAACATTTCCCTCCGCCTTCTCGCTACTGCGCGAGATTTATATCTATATGGGTCCATATGTGTGACCTTTGCCAAGCCTTGTTCATTGTCTAACAACCGGCACTCACTCTCTCTTTTACCTTCTAACTTTTGCTGGTCTGACCTTTTCCAGACATAGTTGGCATTCAAAGCCAGTGGGAGCTTTCGACTCCAAAGCCCATCAAGGGAGCACATCAGAGGAACGTCGTAATCCCCTTTCCTTGATATTAATGGGTTTTGATTGAGGAGCACTCCTTTTTATTTTTATTTGGTTTTATTTACTTGTTTTACTGGAAAGGACCCTCTTAATGAGATCTTTTCAAACACAGTGGAAAACCCGTAATGGGAGTCGTCGGTCTCCCTGCTACTTTTTAGTCCTTATCTTCCAAACTAAAAGAAGTACCAAAAGGCGCAGCAGGGCTTTGCGGAGCTGTGGCAGCGCACTTAGGTGCCGTGCAACTCTCCGCGTGCCGACTTGTTCAACGGGGCTTGCTCCCTCGTAAGCGTGTGTGACGTCTGCCACTGAAGAGAAGTTTTGGGTTTGGAAGGGACTGGATCCCTCGAGCGATAGGAGAACTAAATGGAACCTCCCTGTGGAGCGGCAGTCTACCTTATCCCCCTGTGCTGTCATTTCTGGGGACAAATGGCAGCCCTTTTTATGAGCTCCCATGAGCCCTAGCTCTGGTCTCTTCCAGCAATAGGTTGCTGAGCAAACAGCCCTTGGCAATAGCCACCAAGGCGGTTCATAGGAAGCAGGAGTGAAGAATTTGCGGGCTGCATTCCAGCCCGCTTAGCTTCACAATCTGGCCCGCGGAGCCTCTTGAGATTCTTCCACAGGGTGGAGCTTGAGGCTGGGCTTAGGTTTAGGATTCCCTGGCACACCCCCTTACCCTGCCATTGCTGATGACCCCAGTGGGAGTGACCACACGTGCTGATGTCATCTGACCCATGCAGACCTGCGCAAGGCCCATGGGGAGGGCCATATGGCCCGCCACTGCAGTAAGGTTGTGCACCCCTGTGATAAAGCTCCCGTTTAAATTTTTTTTTTATTGTAGAGGCTGGAGACAGCCTCCAGCATCAGAACTGAGCCCCAGAGGCCTTTTCAGGATTAGCCCCCCCCCCCCACCAGCCCTGGACCGCGTAAACCACTAATTAAAAGTGCCTTTGATCACATCTGTTGGGGTGGAAGCTTCAGCTCAACACCACTGCGTGATCACAAGCGACCTCAATACTGCTGGGAAGATGAGAGCAAGCTTCTGGTTTAGAGGACGCGAGTTTGAGACCTACCCGAAGCCCAGCTCCTCTCTACTTAATTATTAGGCAGAGAAGGAATTCGTCCCCCCCACCCCACCCCGCTTCGCAAAACTCTCTCCTGCCCTGTATCTGCCCCTGAAACACCTACACCGGAGGGGATCAGTACCTCCTGGATCTAATTTCAGCAAAGGTCAGCAACGTGGCCTGGCCTCTGCTGACCTCCAGCCCAAAGAAGAAAGAATGTGGCATTCTGGCAAGAAGCAGCTGATCGTCCCCTGTCCCCACCCTCGGAGCAGCACATAGCTGCAAGCCACAGACGCTGACGGCTGCTGGTTCGCTCCGCACCACTTGTTCCAGGCAGGGCAATCAGGAATCTGGACGGGTTCGGCTTCGCTCGCTGAGTGTTCGCTTTGGCCCGCGGGGGTGATTGGGGCTCTCTCCCTCCTACCGCTGTACCCCAGAGACGATCCAACGCGCGACAAGCCCGGAAAATCCACGACAAGCCCACGGCCGCCTCCACCACAGTTGCAGTGCCCTCAGCTGTGCGCCAGACGTGTCTACTTTGCAAAAGCCTGGCTGACCGTGCGTGTGCATCCCACTTGTATGTGCGCTGGAAGGGGGGAGGCAGTCATCCCCTTACTCCGGAAAGGACCATCTCAAGATCCCCGGGAGCGAGTGGAGCTGTGCAGACGGACAATGACACAAAGTGTACCTGCAGAATGTTAGTTTGACGTCCCAAAGGCAGAAATAGGGTGATTGATTTGGGATGGGAACCAGGTCCTGGTAAAGAGGAGGTCGAAGTATTTTGCCCATTTAGCCCAGGGGTGGGAATCTCAGTCCTGCTGGCCCTCTGGGATTCCTCAGGAAGCCCTGCCCACGTGCCCTGGCCCCTCCCCCAAGAACTGATGGGCGTTTTCCTAGTTTTTGTGCATTTTCCGCCTAAAAAGACGAGACACCTCTCCTAAGGCCAAGTGACTGGCTTTCAAAATTGCAATATGCGGCGGTGTTTGGCCCTGCCCCTTTTTCCTCCGGCCCCGCCCACCACTGGAACATGGCCCTGGAGAGCTTATCTGAAATTGAATCCGGCCCCTGATCTAGGCCCAGAATTCTCACCGCCTTTCTCCAACAACCCGGTGCCTTCCAGCTGTTTTGGATTACACATCCCATCGGCCCCAGCCAGCCTGGCCAATGGCCAGGCATGCTGGGCATTGTGGTCCAAAACATCTGGAAGTCACCAGGTTGGGGGGAATCTAGTCCTTCATTTTGCACCGCACTTTTCCCCCTTAAAGGGATGCTTCAGCCAGGAGAGTATGCGGACGGCTGCCCTGAGGATAAAATCCGTTCATGCACTTGATCCATGAGATCCCTTTTGTGCTGGATCAGGCCCTCTCGGGGCGGGTCTTTGCTTTTATCGCCTCTGGACAGGGCATGGCTCTTGACCCAAATCTCCCGGCGCTCTTGGGATCGCGTGGATCAGGTCCCGCGGGGTGGAGACGGGCGCACCTTTGTTGATTCGAGACTGACGGTAAAGGTGGAGCCGGGACTCAGAGCGATGATTAATCCTTCACTTTCGGCACGCTATCTTGTATTTGAACCCGTACACATTGATCGCACGAAAGGACGGTTTCCTCCCCGGTAGGACGCGGAAGACACACGCTCGCCTTCGAAAGTAGCCCGAAAGCAAAGCAGTTCTGACTCTGAGGGTTTTTAGTTCATTCTAGAAACCGCTTAGGGATTTCCTTTGAAGCATCACTATAAATACAAGGAAGGGTTATTTACGTGGAGTTCTGCCACAGAAAACAGGTCTGGGGGCTGAGCCCCCCCCCCACGTGGTGAGCCCTCGGCCCAAGCAAAGCGGCCCTCTGCAGCTGCCGGACTACAACTCCCATCGACCCCGGTGACTGGGGAAGTGATGGGACTTGTAGTCCGATACCTCGGCGAAGGCCGCCGCGGGGCTTGTCCCCATCGGGCGTCTCGTCCGGGGTTTTCCCTCGGTGCAACTCTCCCTTCTTGGACTCGGCATCTATAAATAACTTGAGGGAAATTGGATCAAAGCCGGAAAGCAAATACATTTTTTAAAAAATGTGGTTTGACCTTTTAAAAACGCGTTTTCCATGCCGATTTGCTGACTCGCCAGTTCTGTGATTCACCGAAAAAGTGCGAAATCGCCGCGGCTCCCAGCTGTCGCGGTTGAAGAGGCCTGGTTTTGATTTGGGGGGGTGATTTATGCCTTGCAGATGGCTCCCATTCACGCAGTCGCCGCTCGAGGAGGCAGAAGGGAAAGAGAAGGACTTTCTCAAGGTCTTTCTGTTATATGTAAATAAAACATCAAGGTTTCAGGAGCCAGGGGAGAGAAGGGAAAGGATGGACGGACGGAAATTCGCACTGCGTTGGGGAGAGCCCAAGTACAAAGGAGAGGAATCGCGGAAACCGCTTCATAGGAACTTAGACTGTCGGTCCATTTGGACATGTAATGTCAACACTGACTGGCGGCATCTCTCTAGGACTTCAGGTGAGGGTTGGTTCCCAGACTAGCCTGGAGATGCCGGAGATTGAAGCCAGGACTTTCAGCATGCAGAGCAGGTGCTTTGCGATTGAGCTGAGCTACCGTCCTTTCCTGACCTGCCCACAAATAAAATAAAATTCTAGTCCTCATTGTTCTGAATAAAGGGCTGATTTAAATAGGAACTTAGGAAGTGGCTGCATAAAGAGGCAGGTAATTAACAAAACACCAATCGTCCTTAACGATATATGGAACTGAAAGCGAAGAGGGGCAAAAATGCGCCCAATTAAAGGTGCAATCCGTCGCATGTTGAAATGGGGGGGGGGGGAGTCCTACAACTCCCAGAATTCCCCAAATAACATCATTGTTTCAGCTAGCTCAGGATTGCTGAAACTGACCAGCAGTGGCTGCCGGTGTTCACATAGGACTGCTGAAACTGACCGGCAGGAACTTGCTAAAGCAGCCCTACCTGGATGTTGAACCTGAGACCTTCTGTGTGGAAAGCAAATATTCCCTTCACCTATGATCCTTTCCGCCTCAAATAAAGTACGGTTCTAGTCCATACGTTATTGAAATGGTATCGATACACAGCAGGAATGGGATATCTGCGGCCCTCCAGATTTTGAGCCAGCAACTCCCGTCAGCTGAAGCCAACATAGCTAATGGTAAGGAAACCTGGGAATTGTAGACCAACAAAATATGGAAACCTCTCATTTATGGCATTTATACTTCCACCCTGTAGCCAAGAAGGCTTACAGAGATAAGGAACGTGACAGTCCTTGCCCTGTCTAAATTTCAGACACGGCGTACAAGGAATAAAGGATCCTATGCATGTTTAAACAGAAAAATAAGTCCTACAATCCCACCATTCCTGAACTGCTGCAATTTGGGACTGATATTCCAGCTGCTCAAGATCATTTTGAATTTCAGTTTGGTTGTCTTTGGTGTTAAGACACCTCTCAGCTGTGTGTCGCCTGTACATTTGATTAGCGTCTTTTTTTTGCCTAAATTATTTAGGGTATAATCCCATGCATGCTTTGAACAGAAAAAAAAGTCCTACAATTCCCAGCATGGCTGACTGGGGAATCCTGGGAGTTGTGGGACTTTTTTCTGTCTAAACATGCATAGGATTGTAGGACTTTTCTGTCTAAACATGCATAGGATTGTGCCCTTAGTCTAGTAAGGCCAAGGCACTCTAGCATGCTGCAAGAACATTGCTAACATGGCGTAAGGAAAAGACTCCTATGAATTCAAATCACCTTTCCGTCTTGGAGGGGGTTCCCTGTTGCATCTCTGCAAGATCCCCCACCTGTGGCTTTACCCTCTCTCTTCCAGTCAATCTCTGCTGTGGATAGGCCATTTTGTTGCCAGGGTGATTTGGATAATTCAATCACTCCCAGATGCAGAGATGTTGCGGAATTGTCTGTTATGTATCTGTATGAGCCACGGTTCTGCCTTCATCCCAGTCAGCCTCCATTGGGTGTGACTGTGCATGTCTGCCCGCGCATGCAATATGTGCCTCCCTATTTCTCCCTCAAAACTCATTTCAGGGTTCTAGTCCCGATTGTGGAGGACTTTTGTTTTGTTTTTGTGTGTGTGATCCTGTCATTGTTCCATAGGGCTCAAGACAGCATACATGGCTCTTTCTCCCTCCCCCTGCTGCTATAGCCTCACCGCAACCCTGCGAAGTAGACCAAGCAGGCTAGGCTGAGAGACTATGTCCAGCCCAAAGCTACAGAATGGATTTCCCAGCTGAGTGGAAATAAATGTCTCTCTTACCGCGATGCCACACTGCCACACAAGTTTTGGGAAATACAGGTGGACAGAGGTGTGGTCTTTTGTTTATTTTGGGGGATGCCACTCCAGGCAGACTGAGGTCAGTGGGGTAAGATTACACCAGGCCTCCATGGCCTGGGCCTTCCAGCTGTGTTGGCACTGCAAGTCCCATCATTCCCAGGCAGCATGTTGCTATGGGAGTTGCAGAGCAACACGTCCGGAGGGCCCCACGTTGGGGAAGGCTCAGCCCCTCCTCCCAATTTGTTGCCCTTTGCGTGCAAGGTTGTAAAACACACAGAGCTCTACCTGGGGCAGAGCGTTGCCCCCTCCCCCAACCCAATCCTCTGCTTATCTACTCAGAAGTAAGTAGGTAAGTGGATACAGGATCGTGATGACGATTTATTACATTTATATCCCGGCTTTTTTCTCCCTACAAGGAACCCATGATGGCTGAGATGGTCTTTTTTTCCACATCATCCTCACAACCACCCTGCGAGGTAGGTCAGGCTGCGAGTCCCCATTTCATCCCCGCAAGAAGTGCCCCGCGGGGTGGATCAGGCCGAGCGTCAGGGGCCGGCCCAAAGTCACGGCCGGGGGGAAGACCAGAACCGGGATCTCCCGGGTCCCAGCCCAGCGCTCTAACCACTACCCCGCACAGCCTCTCCAAGGGCTGCGGCCTGGGCTCCTGGTGCGAGACGGCGGTGGGGAGGGGGGCCCGGGCTGCAATCGGGCGGGCCGGTGGGGTTCTCGCCGCTCCCCTCCCTCCTTCCTTGGAGGGGGGCCGGAGAGGAGAGGCGTCCGTGCGCCCTAGCAGCCGCCGCCGCCGCGCCCGGGGCGCCGCCTTCCCTTCCTGGCGCGGCCCCTTTTCTCTTGCCGGGGGCCGGCCGCCTCGCTCCCCGCCCCCGCGGCCTGGCTCTGCCGCCGCCGGCGCGCCGCTCTCCCTGGAGCCAGAAGGGCTGGCGCTGCGCTCAGGGCGCACGGCGAGGAGGAGGACGCGCCATGGTCGGCCAGCTCAGTCTCCCCGACGCGCCCGAGCTCCCCGACGCCAAGCGGCCGCTCGACAGCCCCGACTCCGACCTGCCCCCCAGCCCGAACCCCGGCACGTGGCTGCTCCCGGGCGGCGGCGGCGGCACCCCGCAGTCTTCTGCCCAGGTGAGTGCTGGATAAGGCGGCGGGAGGGGCGCGCCGCGTCCTGGCTCCGAACCGAATGCGATCCGAATTAGCGCGGGAGTATGGGACGCCGGTTCGAAGGCGAGCAGGAATAGCGAAGGGGGTGGGGGGTGTTAGTGTGTGCGCGTGTGCGTGTGTGCGCGTGCATGGAATGCAATTCGAATTAGCCAGGGAGTATGGGACGCGGTTCAAAGGCGGAGTAGCGAAGCAAGTGGTGTATCCGTGTGTGCGTCGAATGCAATCCGAATTAGCGGGGGAGGATGGGACGCCGAATCGAAGGCGAACCGGAGTAGCGAGGCAATTGGGGCGTGTGCCTGTATCAAATGCAATCCGAATTAGCGCGGAAGGAGAAGTGTGAATCAGATGTAAGCGACCTACAGCATAATAATAGGCATATCTACTCAGAAGTAAGCCCTAATGGTACTTACTCACAGGTAAGAGGGCATCAGATTGCAGCCTGTCTCCACTTCCCCTGGAGTAAGCCTCACAGAACTCAATGGGGCTTACTTCGAAGTACAGGATTGCCCTGTTAGGATGTCATCCTAAACCCCTTTATCTCGGAGGAAGCCCCATTGATCTCACTGTGCTTTACCTCTGAGTAGACATGGCTAGGTTTGCCCTGATGGAGTGGAATTCTGTGCCTACTCGCAAGTAAGCCCCACTGCATTCACCCAGGTAAGGCTGATGACTGCATCAGATTGCAGTCTTTGGTGTGTTTGTAAAACTGAAGCCCCTCCGAATTTTGCTTGCAAATGTAACACAAACTCAACTCAGTCCAGTCTCAGCCAGTCTCTGCTGCAATGCAAATGCAGCCGCAAATTCCTCCTTTTCTTCCCGGGGTGGAACTTCTTAACCACCTCTCCCCAACCCCTTGGGGACCGCCAAGGGGGAGTTTGGTGCATTCGGAGCCCCAATTCCTGCCTCTGACAGGGGACAGCTTGGCTTTTTTCTTTTTTCTTTTCCTCTCTGGCTCCTGTTTCTTTAACAGGTGCTGGAGAAGGAGAGACAAGAACTCAGGGCTACATGTCTCTTATGCTGTGGAGTTCATCCCCTGTTGAATCCCAAAGGATTTATTTAATCAATGCATTAGACCGTTTGACTCAAACGTCAAAGACGTCTCAAAGCAGTTTACAAGGCAAACCCGTAATTTTTTTTAAAAAGTCCTCTTAAACTGTTTAAAAGCAGAGAACGCAAAACTTTTCATTCAGGCAGCTGCTGTCGTGTCCAAGACTGCATTTGTTGGGCAGCTGTTGGGGGTCCCCAACACGCTTTTACAGAATTCGGAGTGAAGGGGTGTGTGTGGGTGTGGTTGTTAATACAGGCCTGTGCTTTTGTCCACTAAAATAATAGAGCCCTGTCTAGAGACATCTAGAGGAAGTTAAATGAGGTCTCAGTGGCCAGATTGATCCATACCTTGGCCAGTTCCTCTTCTCTCTGGCGTTAATCATCACTGCTGGATTTCATGACCTCCCTCTTCATACACACAAGAATACATTTTAAAAAATTAGATTAATTCATCCGACATCAGGTCGATCTGCCCAGCTCCCGGTTCCGATTTCGCAACGCCCGAGGTGGATTTGAACCCTCGTGTCGGCCAGGAGTGTGTGTTGCATACGTGGGGGAACCAAAGTGTGGTTCAGGGAGCGGCTTGAACGTTTTGGTGATCTCCCGTTTACTGGAATTAATCCCCGGAGGGGGTTCGCGCCCCCTGACCTTTATTTGCAGGCCTGTGTAAGAAGGCAAGGCAAGGCAAGGCAAGGGTGGATAATGTCTTTGCTTACTGGTAGGAGGAATGGCGGAGGTTCGGTTTGCAAAGTCGGCCTTGATTCTACCTCAATTCTGTGTCAGCTCCAGGGATTGGAGGGCAATTCACTTTGCTTTCTCACTGCCATGGCTACCAGTTGGTCTTGCTCCTGGACCCTTTTCTCATCGTCCTGCTTGCTTGCTTGACAGGCAGGGAGCAAATGGGCATCCGCTTCTCCTTCTCATCACCACCATTGTCTCCGATAAGGCAAGGAAGTTGCAGCTTGTGCAAAATGCAACCGCCAGATTGATAACAGGGACCAGAAGGTTTGTGTATATAAGACCTACTCTGGCCTTTTTCCGAGCCTCATTCAAGGTGCTGGTTTTAACCTATAAAGCCTTACACGGCTTGGGACCACAATACCTGATGGAACGCCTCCCCCAACATGAACCTACCCGAACTCTATGTTCAACATCTAAGGCCCTCCTCTGAGTGCCTACTCCGAGGGAAGCTCGGAGGATGGCAACAAGGGAGAGGGCCTTCTCTGTGGTGCCCCCCCAATTGTGGAACGATCTCCCCAGCGAGGCCCACCTGGCACCAACCTTGTTATCTTTTTGGCGCCGGGTCAAGACTTTCTCTTCTCTCAGGCATTTAGCAATATCTGATGAGCCTGGGTCTGTTCTTTAGGCTCGTAGCTTTTTAAGTTGTTATAGTGGTTTTAAATGTATGTGTATATTGTATGTTTTTGCAGTTTTAATTGTTGTATTTGTTTTTAAGTGATTTAATCTAATGTAAACCACTCAGAGAGCTTCGGCTATGGGGTGGTATACAAATGCAATAAATAAATAAGGGGCAGATGAGCAAGGAGGTTGCAAGGGCTGTGCCACCCCAAAGTTGTCAGAGGTGGCAGCAACTGCTGCCAAATGCTTTGATGGTCTTGCCCTGGTGGGCGTCAGATGGCAGCCCAATCTCTCTCCTCACTCTGAGAAATTGGACTAGGAGAGAGGGCGGCTGCCCACACCCCCATGCATGCTGCTGCTTAAGACCAGGCCACTGAGCCAAAAGCTGGCGCTTGCCCCAACAGGCTTACGGTCGCAAGGCCAATCAACAGGTGGATCTAGTTCTCGGAAGGGGTCTCACTAGCTGTTGGATGTGCCAATGCTAGAACAGCAGTTTTTCGTGACTCTGCCGTCGGAGAAATAGGAACTTGCGTCGAGACGTGGCTGGCTTTGGCGACGCTTTTAAGTGGGGACTAAAATGATCCCTGGGCAGCTTGGCCAGATCTACACCAAGCAGGATAGGACACTTTGAAAATGTTTTGAAAACTGTATATGCTGTGTGTCCTGGGCCCTAACAGTTGTCACTACTGTTATAAACTGTTTTAAAGCAGCTGTGTAGATCCTGCCCTTGAAGGCTGGATTGAGTTAACGGCCAGGGAGTGGCGAGGGATTTGTTCCAACTGTTTCTCCCGCTGTGCCGTGACAGTAGCTGCGCCTGCTGCGTCTTTGTGGGAATTGTGTCTGTCCAGCAATTTGAGTTCATAACCCTTGCTCTGCCGCTAGTCATTCCCTAGGTTGGGCCTGAGGAACTCATGGCTTTCCAGATCTTCTTGGATTCCGACTCCCATCAACCCCATCCAGCAGAGCCGATGCTCAGGAAGGATGGGAGTTGTGGTTCAACAACATTCGGAGGGCTACAGGTTTTCTCTCCGGCTGTCCGCTGGGCGACCTTCAGCTTCATTGATATTGCTCAGTTTAGTTTTTCTCCCAAAACCTGATAGGAACGATCGTGGTCCCGCAGGCTTTGAGTGTAAAAGCACACTGAGGCTGTGATTTTAAAAGAGTTAAAAGACCTGCTGAAATCAGCATGGGATGGACGACTTCACATGCATATCTAAGATCCCCCCACTTAACTGTGAATGATGCCACACTTAACATTCACCAGAATGTATCCTACAGAGAGATTCTCACTGGTCAGCCTGGACTTGGCGGTAGCTCTTGCCGGCAGACTGGGTTTTATTTCGTGTCTACGTTCCCAACAGTGATATCACGAATATGAATTCGTTGTGCTCCCGTCCTGTGGGCAGCCATCTGGCTGCTGTGTGGACAGGATGCTGGACTAGATGGACCCTTGGTCTGATCCAGCAGGGCTCTTCTTACGTTTTTATGTTGTCTTCCAACTTTCTGTGTTTGAAGAGTGTCCTTTTGGGGGGTTTTCAGGATCCCTCATCTTCTTTGCAACCTCAGCTTCCCGGCTGCACCTTGCGGTTTTGCCCTCTGTCCTTCGGCGAAGGGGTGGAGTTTGATCTGTTGCCACCCAAGGATATAAGGTACGCATTTTGGTTTTACGTTTGTGGTTTGGTGAGTGAAGAGGATGTATGTGAAGCACTGGTAGGATTTACTTAGGGAACAATCCTATGTATGTTTAGACAGAAAAAGAAACTCCTACAACTCCCAGCGTTCCCCAGCCAGCGTGGCTGGCTGGGGAATGCTGGGAATTGTATGACCCCCCCATCTAAACATGCATAGGGTTGCTCCCTTAGATGGTCTTAGATCAGCAGGTTAAATGTCTTCCTCTGCATCCACTGGAAGATAGAGCAGTGATAGGTTGGCAGATTTCATAACAGCAGGATAAAGAAGATGTGGATGTGAAGTTATGGATTCAAGTAGATACTAAAACAAACTTTCTTGCCATGAGAAGAGACAGTGGAGTGAGTTATCTGGGAGGGAATGAATCTTCCTGCTCAATGGAAGATTTAAACTCTGCCGAATAAACATTTTTGGGGGGAGGGGGTGGGATTCCCTCCCCCCTAAATCATGAAATGCATAAAGGGGTGTGTCGGGGTGGGAGTTGGGGATGGAACGGGTGCAGAGCCTTGTATCGAAGCAAGCATTCGGTTAAACCCCATTAGGAGTTGGCAAAAGATGCAAGAGAAATCGTTGACTCAGCCACACCAGGGCTGTTGGCTTCAACGCTAAATTTGGTTTTGGAGCAACTCATGGTGGTAAGGTGCATTCTAATGGTGGGCGGGGCTAAAGGCAAAAAGGCAGGGCCAAAATACCAACGTATTTTAGTTCAAAGCTCTTGCTATCATAAACGAAGCCTTAGTGAGGCATTTCGGACTTGTAGAATGGGGGGAAAGCCATGCAAATGCTGGAAAACCACTGAATGATTGTTGGTCAGGGGAAAGGGGCGTGTGGCCTTCTGGGGACTCGAGAGGGCATCCGGCTCACGGGCCTGAGGTCCCCCATCTCTGAGCTACAATCCATCGCAATGTTTTTCTGACCAATAACGCGATCCATTTTATCCACACACACCCCCCCCAATTCTCAGGTATACCTCTTCCGTGAAATACGACTCAGAGAAACGCTTCATTAATAATATTTATATGCCGATGGGGCTCGGGGTGTCGTCTTGCAGCCAGACAGTCGTCTGTGTTCCTGACAGCACGTGGCGGAATTACAAAGCTGAGGTGCGCTTCCAGCCTCGCAACAGAGCCAGGAGTTTTACCAGCACCACCATCGTCTACCCCAAAGACACCAAGACTGTGTACACGACCACACTGGATTACAATTGCCAAAAGTCCGGGCGGAAGTTCTTGTCTAGCGTGGAGCTGGAATCTTCTGGGAAGGGTAACGGCCTCGGTGATTGCTGACTGCTCTTTTTCTCTCCTGCGGCAACGCCCCGTGTTTCCGTTGCAGCGTGCTAAACTGTCAACCAGATGACACCTTCGATAGTTTTGCCACTCGAATGAACCTTCTTCGTAGCTACCTCTCCCCCAGCGTGCGTCTTCAGTCTTAAGGATTCCGTTGGCCTGCACTTAATTTTTTTTGGTTTATAGGAAACCCTTTTCGACGCTGTATTTTTTTGTTTTGGTTTTTTGTCCTGGTCTTCCCTTGTGTGCGGTGAAAACAAGGGAATCTTTCTTTTTAACTTGCTTTTGCAGAAAGAGGAGGTACCTGGGACGACGGCCTTTGAGTGAAAACAACCCTTGAATTGACTCTTTGTATGGTGGAAGCCACGTTGTTTGCTCCTGCATCAAAGAACCTAAATACAAACCTTTTTCCCACTTAAAACCCCAACGCCATATTTATTTTCACTCGTCAAAAGCCTTCACTTACTATGATGAAGTAAAATGCACAGATCTTGCTGTGGCAGGCTGGTTCATGGGCAATCCACACTTTTTGGTTGGTGTACATCTTTTAACTTTGCCCCAAGCTGTCCTTATGCCTGCTCTGTTCTTTCAAGGACATCTTTGAAGAAATGATCAGGACAGTCGTTGAAAGGGGTTTTGCATTAAAGCACAAAGAGCACAGGATTTTTTGGTCTCCCTGTTATGTTTCATTAATTACACGGAACGTTTTATTTGCTTTTCACTTAATTCACTCTGAACCTACCGGGCAGTTTGCTCTGGTTTAGCTTTCTGGAAAGTGCTGTTAGCCTGCAACTTTTAGCATGTACAAGTCTAAAAATTAGGAATGTTTTTTTTAAAAAAAATCTATGTAAAACTTCGTGAACGTAACAACTCAGAACCTCTCATAATTCCTTTGCAGTAGCACTTTGAACACAGAATGAAGATGGCACGATTTTCGATTTTAGACCATCTTTCTTTTAAATGTGACCCCACGATGATGTCTGTAGGAACTCTGAAACCCAGGGGTGAGCAGAAAAAAATGCGAAGGGTGCAGTTCAATACACATTTAGATTGGGGTGGGGGGGAACCCTACAACGTTTTTTGTGTGAAAGCTGGGAGTTGTAGGATTTCCCCCCCATCTAAACATGCATAGGATTGTGCCCCGAGTTGTTAAGGTAAAGTTTAGAGTTAGTTTCCCACAAATATTTCACCTCTGGCTGAGTCGACTATCCTTGCTGCCCAACTTGCATTGCGCCATTTACCACCAGCACAAAAGGAAGATATTAAATGCTTCTTTCAAGAAGGGTTGGAGTAGTGTGTCCAGTCGGTTCATAAATCATAAATTTAGATAACTTTCCTCTACCAGGTGCACTTTTAAGTTACCTAACTAGGATCAGTTGTGAGAGTAGGCCTTGGATCTTATGGAGGACAGGAGCAGCTGAGAACTTTTTCTGTCTCAATAGCAATGTCTACATTTGTGATCAGATGCTTCCTAGTTGTGAAGAGTACATCAAGTGTCCCAAACTAATTTTGGCTGGAGACAGGAGTCAGTAGGCCCTGCCCCTTGATCAAACCATCCCCGTTCCATCTATCTTGCGTTGATCGCTTTTCACTTTCCTTCTTTGCAAATTTAGCTCAGTTTTTAGCCTGAAAACATCTGTGTTGTCCATCATAACAGCCAATCCATACTAACACATCATGGTAAATTTCAGGAAGGCTGCTGGGTTAATAATGAGTTTAGTTTGTATGTGTATAGGAAGCCATTGGCACCTTAAAAAGTGAAAAACTTATTGCGGCATTTGTAAAGATATTTCTTTCCCTAGAATTCCTCAACAGGGTCTTTTGTTAGCTGTCATACTTTTCCAAGCACTTTGACCAAAGAAATTTTTTTTAAAAAGACGCTGTTTTCTAAAAGTTGCCAAAATATAGAGCAATGCTGTTTGGATGTGCCCAGAAGTAGTACCTAAGATTGATTGGAATGGAAGTCTTTTTGGGATGGGGGTTTATGTATTTGAGTTTGCTGCCTTTGTGAACCTTTGAAAATGTTCCAGTGATGTTCATCCAGAAGAGAAAGGGTTCAGCACGGGTTCAAGTAGGTGTAGGCTTTTGCAGCCTTCTCCAATCTGGTACCTTGCAGATATGTTGGAAAATAACTCCCGCCAAACCCCTGTAGTCCCAACACATCTGGAAAGGCCCTAGTTTGGGGAAGGGTGGTCTAAGGCGTGTGAGGAATGCGGAATAGCTTCCTACATCAAAATATCCATTGCTGGGTTTTAGTTAAGTTAGTTCTTGCAAGTGTGATTAATGGTTAGTGTCGAGAAAGGTTTTGTGGCGTCATGTGCGCGAAGGAAGGACGGCTTTGTAGTGAGAGGGAAAGTTATTTGAGTTATTTATTCGTTAGAATTGATTGCTTTTTTTGCTCTAAAGGAAACAAGTTGAGAGAACCATGTCTAGAGAGGAAAGGAACAATCACGTAAAGCCTGGCTGCGTACACTTTGAAGCTATTTTTGTAATTCTTACCCTCAATGCCCTAGCCGAAACAGAACTAGTTTCTGAAAGCCGGGAACACCGTATGCAAACAAAGCGTTATCTTCAGTGCAAAGGTGCGAACAAGTTATTCAGCGATTACCTCGTCACTGAGAAATGGTTTGATGAGTCATGTGCTGTTTTGCACCCTGCTAATGTACATAGGATTGCTCCCTTAAGGAAGTCCCTAGAACTTTTTGCGGGGTGCGATCCTCTCTTGAATATATGTGCTATGGTGACGTTATTCCACACTAGATGTACCATGGGGCTTCTTGAATTTTGCTCTTCCTAGGAGTTCATGAATAAAAACCTTGTATCAGTCCTTCAAAAATATTTTCATCCTTGCCTCTCTTTACTTTAAACATGAATTATAAATATCTGTCTATATATGTACTTTTTTTAAAAAGAAAAAGAGAATTCTAAAAAAAATAGTGGCATTACGTGATTTAAAAGTTAGCTTGTGTTTGTGGGAAGCCCTGGATGTTGCTGTGCAATGCCTATGATGTGATTCTTCTCCCCACTGCTGTTCTTAATTTGCTTTTAATTTTAGCCCTTTTAACTAGTAATAAATTATCTGAATAATATAATTGCAGAGATGTGTGTTGTGTTCATTAATGCTTGTCAGACAGTAGTGGGGTGAACTGCCTAGGCTGTTTTTTGAGTGTGCGTGGGAATTATTACTGAATATTAGAAGTGACAAATTATAAAATTACAAGGAATGGTGGAGTACACTTGCTGACCTTAGAAGTAAAATGTTTGATCAGCACTAGATCTCATTTTACTCTTCTCTGCTAGATACTTGGGTGAGACATTTTAAATAGGAAATCAAGTTATTTTTTAAAAATGTGAAAGCTATGTAAAGTTTCTTTTTTAGGATAACTTTAAGCAGCAATGCTATTCAAGCTTGCCTGGGAGTAAGTTCCATTAAACTCAGCGGGGCTTGCTTCTGAGTAGATATGTATAGATTGCACAGTTAACATGTTCTTTGTATGTGTCAAGATGGTTTTGCTTCTGGAAATCCCCAGTTCATGGTTTCTGATTTTTCAGATATCCCAGATGTCTGTGGCGGAAAATCGAAGCTGGTCATTAGTAGTTTAGTACCAGTTTATCACTGAAAATGTCCCTATGAGTGTAGGGTTTTCATTTAGCTGGTCGCAATATATTACCCAGAAGATTCAAGTGTCATTTCAAACACATAAATGGAAGATTCCCCTGCTACTGTTACCCCACCCCACAGCTCCAGAGTGACAATGGAAGATAGGTTATCCACTGGCTGTTTTGGGACAAAGCTGAGAAGAAACGCAGGGCCTTAATTCTGACTATAATGGCAGTGTGAACAGCAAATGGGGAGATTTTGCTTAAAGAAAGAACATATGTCCTTTGAACTTGATGGTATTTAAGTCACGTTAGGGACAAAGAAAACAGGCTTATACTGAGTCAGACCATTGGTCCAACTAACCCAATACTGTTGATGATGACCTGGTTTGGACAACACATGTTTAACCCAAGATGAGCCACAGCACCTGTGGGTGCCAGGATGAATATGTAACCCTCTGCTGGGGGTTGTCATGTCATGTGAACCCAGTGAGTGTGGGTTAAACAATGTAAAACAGGTTGTTTTAGAACAGACTATGGGCTATGTGAGGGTTGTTTAACCCTTGCATAAACCATGGTGGCCGGGTTCCCATGACGCGACAACCCCCAACGGGGGTTGCATATTCAAAATGGCGGCCGCACACACCACAGCCTCACTGCGGGCTGTCATGTCATGTAAACAATTCCACTGATTGGTCAGTGACTCCCCAGGGTTTCAGGCAGTAATATTTCCAGCCTTACCTCTACTTAACACCTATGGAAGGTTAGGTGGATGCTATCAAACACAGTGTTTATTATCTAACCATCCACATAGAATTTTATCAAACTGAAAATAGTTATGTACAGACAGCCATTAGGTAATTTGATAAGGACTTAATAATCCTGCTAGCTTTAAAGAGCCATCCAGGGTTACCACAGGAAGCTTCTGTATCTTTGCTTTAAATAAAGAAAACAAAATAGAAGCATTAGAGAGATTTACACCACTTCCTGAGAAATACTTGGTATCAGGGCTGACCGCCTCGTTGAGGTTTTGGTTATGGCCTTAGAAGTGCGCTTTGGTCTTTGTTGTCCTCTGATGTTGTAGTGGATGACTTACTCTGGGATAACAAACGCTCCCCGTTCATTTGTGCAACTTTACAAAGTTGCGGCAAACGCCTGAGAGTGAAGGACGGTTCCGGGGGTAGGTTTTGCTGGATGTATGCCCCATATCGTTTCCTTCTGTTTACTCTGTAATTCCACAGCCTCTCCTCCTCCGCAATGGGATCATCCAGAATACCATCCCAGCGAAGGCTCTCGCTGCTCGAATCCAAGCTGCCTTGGGTCAGGAAGGAAATGGTGGATGTGGAAGTGAATGGTGGGTCTCTCGCTGTTTTGCCTGGAGTTACCTCTGTGGCGTCGTCCTGCGGCGTTCCATTGTCGCTTTGGGGCTGGAGTAGTTCAAGGGGTGATGTCACAAAGTTTGGCTGTTTCTTGCTTTTCCTTGGGTGTTTCCCTGTTTCAAAAGAACAGCATCAAAAGTGTGAGTCTGAGCAATATTAAACTGCAAGCATGGATAGGGTGACCATATGGAAAGGAGGACCGGGCTCTTGTTTTTTTTTTTTTTTTACAGTTGTCTAGAAAAGGGAATTCTTGCAGGTGTCATTTGTATGCATGCAGCACCCGGAGAAATTCCCTCTTCATCACAGCAGTTAAAGCTGCAGGAGCCCTGCCCTAGCTATACTAGAGTGACCAGATACAAAAGAGGGCAGGGCTCCTGCAGCTTTAACTGCTGTGATGAAAAGGGACTTTCACCCGGTGCTGCATGCATACAAATGACACCTGCTGAAATTTCCTTTTCTATGTCCTCCTTTCCATATGGCCACCCTAATAATAATAATAATAATATATTTATTTATTTCTTACTCGCCTCTCCCTTTGGATCGAGGCGGGGAACAACATTAGTACTATACAATATAGATCAAATACATAAAGCTAATTAAAAGAGCATATAAAACAATCAAGACATCTTTAAATTCTTGGGTTAATATTAATCTGGGTAGGCCTGCCAGAAGAAGCTAGTCTTTATAGCTGTTTTAAACTTGGGGAGAGTGTTAAGTTGACGGATCCAGAGTCTGGGGGCAACAGAAGAAAAGGTCCTCTGGTTGTCAGCCTAGTTTTGGCCGACTGGAGTAAATTCTCCCCAGAGGACCTGAATTTGCAGGGCGGATTGTACGGGAGATGGCAATCTCACAGGTAACCTGGACCCAAACCATGTAGGGCGTTAAAGGTAATAGCCAACATTTTATACTTCGCCTGGAAACTAATTGGCAGACAGTGGAGTGATTTTAATGTTGGTGTAATATGCTCACCTCTAGATGTACCGATGACCAACCTGGCTGCCATATTTTTAACTAATTGAAGTTTCTGAACTAGGCACAAAGGTAGACACCTATGTACAGCGCATTGCAGAAGTCGAGCCTTGAAGTTACCAGCGCGTGCACTACCATCTTTACATCTTCCAACTCTAGGAAAGGGCGCAGCTGGGACAACAGCCAAAGCTGATAGTAGGCACTCCTGGCCGTCACATCTATCTGGGCATGGAGTACGGCATCAAATGTAACATCCTTTAAATGCCTCCTGAAAACTTCGCTTTTCAGCCAGGCTTTCCCTGGACTATAACTTACTTTGGTTTCATATGGTATTTTTAAAGTTTTAAATTTTGACCTTTTGCATGTCATAGTTTTGATTGCAAACTGCCCAGAGAACCTTGGCTATTGGGCAATATAAAAATGTAATAAAGTAAATAAAATCAATAAAATAAAGTTTAGCGTATTAAAACACCTTTTTCGGAACCATGCATGCAACAGAACCGACTTTATTATAACATCATCTGGGTTGCAACTGATAGACGAGGAATTGCCATCAGATAACCCACCCACCCCAGAATTGTAATTACTATTATGATCACTTCAATTTCCAAACACAGGATGTATTTGAAGAAGGTCTTATGCCCTCTAGTGCATACACTGGAGAAATGCATATGTTTAAAACGGTGTTAATATACAATTGCCCAGTTTAGACCAGGGCTTCCAGGAATATTCCCCGCTGTGAAGGATCAATGAATAACCAAGCTTTTTGGCTCACTCAGAATCACTATAAAGAATACATGAAAAGTGAAGATAGCTGTGTGGGCCATCAGAAAAGTTCTACAATCCTTATTAGAGTAGGAGCTTTTATTAGGTCAACCTGATGAAGAGATCTGGGGTCCTTGAAAGCTTGCACATTTTTATGAGCTTTCTGTTAGCTTTAAGACTAATATGCAGTATAAAGAACGCAAGTTTTATATCAGTTTAAGAGAGGGCTCTCACCTCATGCAAAAAATTCACAAATGTAGCTGCCCAAAGATGACACCTCACAGTTGAGCTTTCTGTCTCATTGGGCCTTTGTACAGCTGCCAGACTCCAATGGGTGCTAGATCTGAGAGCTGCCATTTTAAGTGCAGTGTCTCTGATGTAGCATCACCCCGATGTGCGCTGCCAATTTCATTTCCCACAATGATGTGTTGGGCCAATG
Organism: Anniella stebbinsi; assembly: GCA_029215795.1. Lineage (NCBI taxonomy): Eukaryota > Metazoa > Chordata > Lepidosauria > Squamata > Anniellidae > Anniella > Anniella stebbinsi. The sequence continues at coordinate 16,882,850 of JARDYH010000009.1, forward strand.
TGGGAAATTTAAAATGGCTGCTGCATTTTCCATGCCAGCCCACAGTTGGGAGCCCATTGACATAGGGTGTGTTGGCAGGGGCCTCTCTTGAACCCAGAGCTGGCCCCTGACTACCATGGCTAGCTGATTTGCAGAAAAGCGGACCGGCCTTGGGAGTCACCCACCAGTCCCTTCAACTGCTTTCTTTTTCTTCTTCCTTGCTTTCTTCTTGCCCAAGTGCTGAGGCATGGACAGGGGTTCCTTTGCTGGGAGCTTGCTGGTGTTGGCCCCTTCGCCATCAGATATGGGTTCCTGCCGACAGACCTCCATCTTTCCGTTTGTCTCTTGTTCCTTCACGGGCAGCTGATGCGGAGCCTAAGAGAGATGGGAGAGACAAGGAGGAACGCCTGGGTATATCTGCGCTACACATCAATATCTGTCTTATATGGGTTTCGCTGTCAAAGTGCCTCCCCACACCCCAAGAATTCTGGGAATTGTATTTTGGAGAGGATACTGATGGACCACTATTCCTCATTCAGTAACAGACCATTAAACACCCCTTTGTGCCTCAGTATCCTCACTTTTCATTGCTGCTTTTTTCCTCAAACTGCTCCACTTTAATCCTCCCATTTCTCATCAGAAATCCTTCATTAACTGAAACTTTTCTTTACCTTTCCCCCACCTCGCATTAGTGGCGTACTTTCTCCTCAGTAAAATCCCCCCAAATTAACTGGACCCTGATCCTTTAATTAACCTCCATCTTTCATTGCACCTCCTGCCATGCTATTTGTCCACTTTCTCCTCAAGGAAACCTCCCCAAATTAACTGGACCCTGCTCCCTTAGCCTCCATCTTTCATTGCACCTCCCCCATGCTATTTGCCCACTTTCTCCTCAGTAAAACCTCCCCAAATTAACTGGACCCTGCTCCCTTAATTAACCTCCATCTTTCATAGCCCACTTTCCCCTCAGCCAAATGCTAGTAAACCTCCTCCTCCCCTCATGTAAACCCTCCTCACATGAGCTGAACTTCTTCCCCCTCTCAGTATGACCACTTTTCTTTCCCCTCCTCTTCCAACAGCCCCCCCATGAACTGCCCCCTTTCCCTCCATGTATTGCCCCCCTTTCCACTCAGTAACTCCCTCCCCCCTCCATTGTATTACAGGCATGCTGAGGTGAGGGGGAAAGGGCCCCTCCCCCATTCCTCAGCAGCTGCTCCGGTCCTGGGGCCGAACCCCTCCGCCAGCTCCGGTGCTCTGCCCCTCTCTCTGCGGGTGGACGCGTCTCCCGGGCAACGGCCGTACGCAGCGTCCTCGGAGACGGCGCTGACGAGCTCCATCCGCGCAGCTGGCCTGACAAAGTAGTTCCCTGCCCCAGGTTGGGTCTTCTTAATTCCAGCCCCGCCCCCCCCAAAGGCGGGGTGCAAAGACCCCCCTTTTGGGGAGAGTGCCTGTGCGTGACATAGAGTATATAACAAATATATATTATGTGTATTAATCATTCTTATGTATTATTATTATGAATAATAACATTCTAATAGCTACTAGATATTACCATTTAGTTAATTTATTCATGATCATTAACAATAGTTTAACAATTAGATTTTTTTTATCATTAATTCATCTTTAATATTATCAACAGTAATAATCATTATTAGTTCAAAATATGGCAGCCAGGTTGGTCACCGGTACACCTAGGGGTGACCACATTACACCAGTTTTAAAATCACTTCATTGGCTGCCAGTCAGTTTCCCGGCGGAGTATAAAGTGTTGGTCATTACCTTTAAAGCCCTACATGGTTTGGGCCCAGGCTACCTGCGGGATCGCCTTCTCCCGTACAATTCGCTCCGCACTCTTAGGTCCTCTGGGAAGAACGTACTCAAGCCAGCCAGAACTAGGCTGGCGAGTGTTACCCAGAGGACCTTCTCTTCCATCGCTCCCAGACTATGGAATCGTCTGCCGGAGGAGGTTAGACAAATTAGCAGTCTTCATGAATTTAAGAGAGTCATGAAGACTGCTCTCTTCCAGCAGGCCTATCCAGATGAATTTTAAGATGTTTTAATGATGTATTTTCTCTTGTTTTTTAATTTTTTAACTGTTTGTGGTTCTTGTATTTTACATTGTGTTCCCCGCCTCGATCCGAAGGGAGAGGCGGGTTATAAATAAATATTATTATTATTATTATTATTATTAATAATATAATTATTATTTTTCTTGCTATTTGCATTTAAATCCAGCTCTTCCTCTATTGAGCTCAGATGTGGTTTCTCCAACTTCCATCACCATCCTACACGTGTCTACTCAGAATTAAGTCCTACTGAGTTCAAGGGGGCTTACTCCCAGGTAAGTACGCATGAGATTGCATGCTATTAAATATTATCATTTGAATTAATTGATTAATTGTTATTGGCAACAGTCATTATTGATAATATTTTAATAATTATTATTAGCAGTTGTTACTAATTATGAATTAACAATAATAATAAATTATGAACACCTATAATTAATACATATATTGTTATTAACAATAATAATAGATATTTCTTCCTATTTGCATTTAAATCCAGCTCTTCTACCAATGAGCTCTGATGCATATATACTCATTTCTATGCATACTCAGAATTCAGTCCTACTGAGTTCAACGGGGCTTACTCCCAGGTAACTAGGTAATGGTATGGGATTGCAACCAAAATGCTAAACAATCCTGCAAGGTAGGTTAGGCCAACACAGAGAAAGAGAGAGAGAGAGAGAGAGAGAGAGTTCATTTACATGCACAAAATCACCCAGTGAGATTCTTGGCAGAGGTGAGGATTTTGAACTCGGATCTCTGCAGTCCTAGCCTGACCCTTTTAAAACAGACATGTTTGTTACGATGCACTTAATTGTTTTTTGGGGTTTTTTTGCATTTTCAGCGGTCCTGAAAATGTGTTTTCTTGAAGGGGCGGCATGCACATTCCTTAAACAAATCCATAAAATATAATGGCGTTACTAATGGATCATTCCCTTTCTCGGTTCCCTTTAATGCAGTGGCATCATCATTGTGGCTATTATAATATCTTTTTTTATCTTGCTTTTACATTCTTGTGACTGAGGCAGCTCAGAAATAAAGAATATCCCATGTGGCTGGTCATTAAACCAGGCAACTCCCACTTCTCCTCTTGCAAAGATTGCAATTAGGTGCTTTTAAAAATAAAATAAATTTAACCCTGCTGTGAATCCACATTCCTTTAAACTTAAAAATCGACCATGCCGATTCTCACTTTTGGTTTTAATTTCAATATCTGCTCATTGATTTCCAACGAGAGCAGGTGTGGTGTAGACTAATTAGTCATTAGGCAGTCAACCTTCCCTCAGCCTTCTGGATTATTAATGCAAAGCCTCTGGGATAACAGCATATGAATAGGCTGACCATATGAAAAGGAGGACAGGGCTCATGTAACTTTAACAGTTGTAGAGAAAGGGGAATTTCAGCCGGTGTCAGTTGTATGCAATTAGTTCCTGGTGAAATTCCCTCTTCATTACAACAGTTAAAGCTGCAGGGACCCTGCCCTCTTTTGTATCTGGTCACGCTAGTATAGTGCCTGCAACTTTAATTGTTGTGATGAAGAGAGAATTTCGCCAGGTACTAATTGATACAAATGACACTAGCTGAAATTCCCTATTCTCTGCAACTGTTAAAGTTATATGAGCCCTGTCCTCCTTTTCATATGGTCAGCCTACATATGAACCAACCTTGCTTTAGCAATAGAAAATCCATTCCCCCCAGTTTCCTGTTTCCAACAGTAGCTAGCCGGAAGCTTCTAGAAAGTGACCAAAAAAGATATAAAGCAATGACCTATTGTATGTCTTTCACACCTGATACTTTCTCCCCTTAATATGATCAAAAATTCAGATTTTTCTCTATTTCTTTAGAAGATTTTTAAACGGCCTGTCAGGGCATACTGCTCTCACAAAGGTGGCTTACAGCATTACAAAAATATGAACCAACAAATTACAATTAAGCCTGTGCACCCCAACAGTAGCTGACGACTTTTAAATTCCAAAAGCTCGTCTGAGTAATAGGATCTGAAAACCTGGCTCCCAAAAACGTTGTAGCTGGTCCATTCTGTACCAGTGGCAGTTTCCAAAGGTCTTCAAGGGCAGCCCCACGTAGAGTGCATTGCAGTAATCTAGCCCGGATGAAACCAAAGTCTTATCACTGTGGCTAGGTCAGTTTTTTCTCTTATTAATACGCGGAATAATTGCCTATTACAATAATTACACTATTGCCTATTACAATAATATATAGCATGCATACGATGATTTCGAACACGCAATAGCTCCAGGTACTAATCCTGCCACCCTTGCAATGACCCTGTAAGGGAAGCCAGTATTATTATTTTTCATATAGCAGCTTCAGGGGTGTGTCTGAGGTTGAGACAGATTCTTTTCAAAGACCAGCTATGCAATTCTCTAGGTGAAATTTGAACCCGACTTGGTGAGTTGCAGTTTAGCTACCATGCATCAGCTTTCTTCTGTATTTATGTTTTTGCTGTTTCGGATTGACTTATTATTTCCGCCTCCCTCTTATCTTTAGGCCCACGGATTCTCTCGGAACAGTGATTATTATAATTTAACAGAGAATACATAATACGCCCCCAGGATACCAAATCCTTCAAAATACTAATTATCATTGGGTTTTGGGGGATTTTTTTTTGTAAAACAACAAACCTTTAAATCGAATCAACCTTGCGTTCCGAGCAAACACCATTCAGACCTCCAGCTTTCCGAGATGAGTCATCCCATTATTGTGAGAAACGGCAAATTGGCCCGATTGTTTTATCATTCTGTAAACGAGGAATTGCGGCCTATCTCTTAATTGCGACGCCGCCATTGCAATTTCTAAGCAGGACTCTAGTACGGCAACCGAAAATGACAGCCAAAAGAAGACAGCTACTGTTTGTCTCTTCTCTGCTTTATTCAAGCATTGCACTTTAAAAAAAAAAGAAAAAAAAAGGCACCTGACGGTCTTTGCAACTGGTACGTAAGAAGCATACTGCCTCCGACAGGGGAGGTAAGCTATGCTGACTAGTAGGCATTGATAGCATGCATTTGTCTACCCCCCTTTTAAAGTTGCTTATGTAGCCAATTCCATACTTGAGTTCTGCGCTGCATTAAATTCAACGGCACCTCAAAAATTAGATGTTAAGGGTACAATCCTATGTACGTTTCGACAGAAAAGGATCCCACAACTCCCAGGACATAAGGGTGAAATCCTATACATGTGTGACCCAATTGTATTAAGTATGCAATCCTATGCATGTTTAGACTGCAAAAAGCCCTACAACTCGCAGCATTCCACAGCCAGCCATACTAGCTGGGGAATGCAGGGAGTTGTAGGATTTTTCCCCCCAGTCTAAAGATGGATAGGGTTGTGCCCTAACTCAGGGTAAACGAAACAAACAATCGAACAACCATAAATAAATAAATAAATAAATAAAATCTAAGATCCAGAGTTGGGCAATACCTTTATTAGGCTCAACCCTAATTCCACAAACAATGTGCAAGCTTTCGAGTTGTCTAGAAGCCATCATCACCTAGCCTGATGGAGCATGCTGGAGAACTCAAAAGCTTGCACATTTTTGGAGAATTTGGTTCGGTGTATTGAAATTTACTGCTAACTTAAGTCCTATCGATTTCAATGGCTGTAACTCTTAGAAAGTAATATGACCCGGTTCAGCTCCCAGATATGCAATCCATCTTTTAAATATATAAATAAATAAATAAAATTGCAGTCCTATGCAGGTTTAAAGTGGGTGGTGGAGTCATAAAGCTACCAGCATGCTCCAGTCAGCCCGGGGTTTGGATTCAACCCCAGATACGCACAGTCCTACAACTTCCAGCATTCCCCAGCCAACTGACTGGGGAATGCTGGGAGTTGTAGGATTTCCCCCCCCTCTCTCTGTCTAAACATGCATGGCATTGCTCCCTAATTAATATATAAATTTCTTTTGCCAGTCATCATGGCTAAGAAGGGTGGTGGATGGACAGACAACCCAGGACTGGTTCTTAAACATGCTTGAATAAACGGGCAGAGCTGGGATTTAAGGCTTTGCAAATTGCAAAATAGTCATTGGGATTTGAAGCGCGCGCGCGCGCCCCCCCCCCCAGCCGCAAAGAGCATGCGCGGGTTTCCTCCGCAGTGCTCCTTCTGATTGGCTCGCCGCCCGGTGCCTCGGCGCGCGGTGCTCATTTCCATTTAATCCTTGCACCTATCACTAGAGGGCAGCGTAGACGCGGCGGTGGAGGAGGCGGAAGCGAGTCTAGGTTTGCGTGGATAACTTTTTATTATTATTATTATGTTTTGGATGGGCACGAGCTGGAATTAATTCTTTGCATCCTCCCCTCTTCCTCGACATCTAGCCGAGCAATCAGTGGGATGCAGGATTGGGCCCGACAAGGGAAAAGACCCTGACACGCATCCAGATTAAAGATGGGGGCGGAGGCTCATTCACACGTGCATGAGAAATTTCCTTGCAAACTGCTGGAAAGGCAGCTGAGGCTGCAAAAAGACACCCGCTGAAAAAGCATTGTGGTCAGGGTGATGTGAGAAGATGCAGGTGTTTTATTTGCCTGTTGGATGGTCTGCATTCACACCTTAGGGTTGACACTTGATGCTCATCGAATGTGTGAATCGGCCCTGATGAGTGACCATGCTTGCAGATGCAAACTTTTGCAGTGAGAGGGGTATATCCTGCATGTAACTCGGAAGGCGTTTTTAAGTAGGAGTGGGGAAGGGGTGATGGACTGCAAATCCCATCAGGCCTAGCCAGCATGGCCAGTAGTGGGGAATGATGGGAGTTGTAGCCCGACAAATTCTGGAAGGCACCAGGCTGCTGTTCCAGGAGTTCTAAGATTAACAATTGCTGCTTGCCTATGAAATTCACTTCCAGACCTTGAGTAAGCCACATACTCCTCTGCCTAACTTACCTCGCAGGGTTGTTGAGTGCTAAAATGCTCTATGACTAGAGATATGGCCATGATAGCTAAATCAGGAACTTCACACCTGATATGTTTGTTTATTTGTAGGATTTGTCTAAAGTTGCACATGGTTTAGTTGTTTTTACTGTTTTAAATTGTTTACTGGTATTAGCTGTTAATGGTTTAATATGTTTGTGGCTGTGCAAATTATTTATTGTTTTATATTGCTTGAATTGATTTTATATTGCTTGAATTGATTTTATCTGTACACCGCCCTGAGATCCCAATGATATGGGGCGGGAGACAAACGTTTTTATAAATAAATAATTAAATAAATAAATAAATAAGTGTGTGTGTGTGTGTGTGTGTGTGTGTGCAGTTCAAAGTGGTATAGTCCTAGCACAGGTTTATTACTTCAGGGGAGAACTAGGCCATAGATCAGAGGTGCTAACCTGAAATTGCAAGCCTAAGGCAGTCTTCTGAATGTTAACTTGTGCAGAGGAGTTCTCTGTGAGAAAATAGTGGGATTCGTTTGATTTATGTGCGTGGAAACGTTCTGTATTACTGTCCCACATGGTATACCCTTAGCACAGTTTTACCACTTTGGGGGAAAAACTAGGCTGTAGATCAGGGTTGTTAGTCTGAGTTAGACTTCCAAATGTTAAGTTGTGCGGGATGAGTTCTCTGTGGGAAAATAGTGGTATATTTAGGATTTGTGTGTGAGTGTTCCGTTGTGCAGTATCAAGTGGTATAGCCCAATGCAGGTTTACCATTTCGGGTGAGAACTCAGCCGTAGATCAAAGTTGTTATTCTAAAGTCGCACACCTTAGGCCGTCTTCTGAATGCTAACGGGTTCTCTGTCAGGAAACAGCGAGGCTAAAGCGAATGAAGGGTTTTAACCGCTTATACGGATGGGCCTCTTGACCGTAACGAGATAATGTTATTTTCTCTCTCTATCTCAGCACCTCAGAAGCGGACCAAGACATTTGGCGGAAAAGTAATGTTGCAAGGAGCGAAGCGTCCCTCGTCTTTCACTTAGGCTGGATTAAAAGCCATCTGTGCGGAGGGCACTTTAATCCGCCGATTCCCCTAAGCGCCCTATCTCACTGGGAAGGTGGCCATTAATGTTCACCTCGGACATTCGTCCCCTTATCTCTGCCATGGCAACCGGTGGATTCGGCCTGGAGTCAGCCAAGCGCAACAGGCCTGGCACCTGTAACGGAAGCGGCCATTATCCCTTCAGGCCTAGCTCCCTGGATGGATTTTCCACTTCCCCCTGCTACTTTTGAGGGGGAAGAAGAAATAGACACTGTGGCAGAAAATGAAATGTCAGTGTCGGAGGAGGAGGCAGATAAACCTGCAATCCAGTGGAAACTTCCATCCACCTTTCTTGTGAACGCAAACCAGCGTTGCGGCCTGTCTTTGGTTTTCATAGAATCATAGAATAGTAGAGTCGGAAGGGGCCTATAAGGCCATGGAGTCCAACCCCCTGCTCAATGCAGGAATCCACCTTAAAGCATTCCTGACAGATGGTTGTCCAGCTGCCTCTTGAAGGCCTGTGGTGTGGGAGAGCCCACGACCTCCCTAGGTCATTGGTTCCATTGTCGTCCTGCTCTAACAGTCAGGATGTTTTTTCTAATCTGGCTTCCTGTCACTTGAGCCCATTATTCCGTGTCCTGCATTCTGGGTTGATCGAGAAGAGATCCTGGCCCTCCTCTGTGTGCCGACCTTTCAAGTCTTTGAAGTGCGCTATCATGTCTCCCCTCCATCTTCTCTTCTCCAGGCTAAACATGCCCAGTCTTTCCGTCTCGCCTCGTAGGGCTTTATTTCCAGACCCCTGATCATCCTCATTGCCCTCCTCTGAACCCCGTCCAGCTTGTCTGCATCCTTCTTGAAGTGCGGTGTCCAGAACTGGACGCAGTACTCCAGATGAGCCTAACCGGTGCCGAATAGAGGGGAACCAGTACTTCGCACAATTTGGAAGCTATACTTCTATGAATGCTGCCCGAAATAAGATTTGCTGTTTTCTTTTTTTTTTTGGCAGCCACATCATTTTATTGATTGATTGATTGTATTTTTATACTGCCCAATAGCCGAAGCTCTCTGGGCGGTTTAAAAAAATCAAAACCATATAAACCATTCAAAATCTAAACAACAACAGTATAAAAATACAATATAAGAACACAAGCAGGATAAAACCAAGCAGCAATGCAAAATTAATACCAAACAGAACACTGTTTTTTCCCTCTGGTAGGGAATTGGAGAGCGGTGTTCAGGCCTAGCAGCTTGAAAATTTGGCCCCTCTCTGCTCAGTCTTGCTCTAGGGCAAACATAAAAAGAAGATTGAAGTGCTAGACACAAATTTCATAAAGAAAGCCAAGTTTGGCCCGAAGTCGGTCCCTGTTTTTTTGGGTTTTTTTAACAAAAATCTTTTTTGTATTAAAAACGTGAGTGGATGGTAAAAAACGGAAGCGGATCTCCTCCCGTTCCCGGGTAGCTGGAGGGAACACAGATTCCACATGGGCGTAAAGCCATGAGCAACAGAGCGGAGAGAGGAAATTTATTTGTATTGCACGGCAAATCTCTCTCTCCGTTCCTCCACCCGGCTGGTTCTCCTCTGCTACTAATCCGTGCAGTTTACCTCGGGCAACGAGGAGGGTGGATGTGTGCAAACAGGCTCACCTGCTTTTCATTTGAAAAAAAAAATAACTATAGCATCTCAAGGCAGGGGTGTACATGAGCGCTCAATTTACAGCAGTCTTTCTTTGCGCTTAAGTATCTTTATTATCCCCCCAACTTCCAAAAGGAGAGAAGGAAAACCAAGGATAGGAGGTGTCTGAAGATGTAGAAGCAGACTTATTCGGTCTGGTGTCCTCCTGGTGTATTGGACTCCAACTCCCATCATCCTGACTAATGATGGGGGGGGCACCAGGTTGGGGAAAATCTGATGTAGAGTGTCTTTTCTCCCATCCAGGAAACTTAAAAAGAAAAAAAAAGGACTGAAGGCAGAACATTTCTGAGCACGTGCACAGTACTTCAAAACAGGACTATCTTTTGGCTTTGAAAACGCACATGGCTTCGCCGAAAGTAAGGAAAGTGTTAGAAAATGATGAGCACGGATCATCTTGGCTCCCTTCACCGGTGCTGAGAGCCTCCTATCTCTGCAGCCGGATGAGGAGGCGAAATTCCGCCTAGTTGCCGACCCTCAAAACAAGTTTAGGAAACTTTTGTTTGCAGGTGATGAGTGTGTCGGGAGGAAACTCCGTTTTCTACCTGTCGTTGTGATGGTGCTATTATGATTGAAGTGGCTTTAAAATGCAAAACTGCACGTGCTCGAAGAACAATAATGATTATTAGCGTAATAATTTTTAAAAATCATTGTTCCAACGCATCAGGCATGTTGAAGCAGTTGTAAAACGTGATAAGGCGGTGGTTGTGAAATTTTGGCATTTCACGACGGAAATAAGCTCTGCGGCTGTCTAAAGAAGAATCTGACAAGGTCATTATCAATTCCAGGGTCTACATTTCAGGGTCGGCGCACGGCGGTGCTGTAGAGTTGCGTCGGCCGGCTGTGATTCCCCATCACCCAAAAAGGCCTCATCCTGCCCGGCGCATGTATTTGTTCCCCTTCAGATCCAACTTCCTCATGAAAGGAAGCAGGAAGAAACCGCAGTCAGGCCATCTGGCGAATGCCTCCTGGTCTTAGATCCCTGTTTCCGTTTTCCCGGGGCCTCTTTGCACACTCTTGCCGGCCTCTTATTTGGTGACGTCCCTCCACATCCTGGCTGCCCCCCCCTCCCGGCTTCGGCGTGGGCTGAATAACCATCTCTTTCCCTCCCCGCCTGTCGCCCCGTCTCTTGGCGACCAGCTGCAGTCCGTCTCCGCATTCCAGCCCGCGGCTTCGCTCCAGCCCAGCCATACGGTCCGTTGCTTCCTGGCACCTTATTTATTTAACGTCTGAGTAATGTCTGTTGTGTAGAGCACACCTATGACTTTCTCTGGATCTCTTTGGCACAGCGGCTCTCTCCTCCTCCTCCGTGCCGGCTTGCTCAAATCACCCGGGCGGCGTCCTCCTGCTGCTGTGACTCCCTCCCGACAGTGAGTCTGAATGTGGCGCTGCGCAGTCGTGCAGAAGCGAAGGCCGTTTTAAAATTATTTTCTAAACTTTGCCTGGCGTCCGTCCCTTTCTTCGGTTTGTTTGCTTGCTTGCTTTAAAATCCACTTCGGTAAGTTTTATATAAAAAAAGAATTGTTCAGGACGCTCCCAAATCTGGAAGCCTTTTCAAAATTGTTATCAAACTGCACGTGCCAAACTTTTAAAGTTCCTTGCGAACCGGAACCCCCGCTTGTAAACCTGTTGGGCTTTTGCCGGCGATTGGCAGGGGGAAACGGGCGGCTTGTGTGGCGCAGGCGCCTTTTTGAACCCGGGAGCGGGTTTTGCAATCAAAATAATGGTGGGTTGTTTGTCTGGGGCATGTGTTTCTTTTTTGGGAAGGTGGGCGGGCATTTAAACCTTGAGTTTTGTAGAAGACTAGGGTGTGTGCGTCCCCCCCCCCCCCCCGGCTGAGCCCTGAATTCGGTGGCATTCCACAACTTTCTGATAGCGGATGAAGGCATCTTTCCCTCCCCTTAACTGGGAGGTTGGTCATGTTTGACAACTCAAAAAAAGATTTGCTCGCTTCAAGGAGAGCTCCGGGTTTGAGGTGTGGGGCTCAGCAGAGGTGTCTCCGCCCCCCCCCCCCCCCCGGCCAATGAGTCCTGGGAGCAGTTGCGGCACAGCAATTGCCCCGTGGGTCTTTGGTGCTGCCACTTTAATTTTCCCACAATGGCCCCAGGGTGAAGTTATGCCCCCAGGGCATTCTGGGAAAGTAAGATGGCAACATTGGGAAAAAAAAGTACAGATAAAAAGGGGAGAAACAGACAGGCATCAGATGGGTTGGGGCGCGATGGGGTTGATGGGGTATAAGCGTAAAGATGTGTTGTCAGGTATTTAAACAAGTGTTAAATTTAGGGAGATGACAGCCTTGATCAATTGTGCCGGTTAAGGGTCAAACATTCAACGGCTGGTGTTGTAAACCGCGGGCTTTTTAAAAAAATGGCAGGGAAATATTGTACTTAAGTTTTTATTCTGCCCTTCTCCCAAGGAGCTCAAGGTGGTATACCGACCCCTGCCTTTTATCCTCACAACAACCCTTCAAAGTAGGTTAGTCTAGACTTTGGCTGCAAAGTCTAGCGAGCGTCAGGTTTGAAAGAGGATTTAAATGGGGTCTCCTTGGTTCTAACTTGCCCCAGAAGAGCACCATATTGTCGCTTGAAGCTCTTGCTGCCAGTAACTAACCCTTAAGAGGGACATTTCAACCTTTTAAAGTGGAGGAAAAATGCGCAAAAGCCAAATAATCAGTGGTTGTGGAAAAGGGGTGGAGCCAGGGGAAAGGGGGCAGAGCCAGGGGAAAGGGCGCAGCCATTTGGGGCATACAGGAGGGGTTCTGCTCCCCTTTTTATAAATAAGTTGGCAACCAGGCCAGTTTCAGGGCCTCATTCTTGTGTCATTTTACTGTGAACTGCCAGGCACAGACGGCAGTTGCAATTTGTAGTTGATGGTGAGGGCTAGACACTCTGTGCAAGCTCAGATACCACCGACCCCTTCCCACCTTGATAGAGCGGGAATGCCTGTCTACTTTCCGGAAAAGGGGGGGGGGGAGTCAATCCCGTTGGATGAGCGTGCCAAAATTTGCTCCTTAGGTGAAGGCCCGTGTTCGGTTTTGTTCGCAATGCTGCAACACGCAGCATTTTCAGCGCTGCAGCGCACACCCCTGTTTTAACTTCAGGGCCAAACCCTGTGCGAAATCTTGCCGCCTCCCCACAACCACGTTGTGCAAGGCCTACTTGGGTCCTGGTTATTCCTGGTTTGGCTCTTCCGGCGTCGTGGTACGCTGTGCCTCCAACTTAGAAATTTTGCCGGCGATTGATCCAGCCACCTTCTGTTTCTCTTCTCTTTCCGAGGATGCAGGATAGATCTTTCCGCCTGGCCCTTATCTTTTCTTCCCATGGGTTGTTGCTACCTTGTCATAGCAACCGTGGGCGCTATTTGTCCGGGTTGCCAGGGTTTCTTCTTTATCGGGTAGCCAAAGGTATTGGCATAACGGCTGCTGCAGGCCAGAGTAAAACCAGGCCTGGAGTCTACCTGGGCCTGGAGCCTGCTCCATGTAGTTCAGAGCACGAATCTGTGAAGAGGTAGGCAAGACAAGCAGATGGAGGCCCTCGGCTAATCGGCTAAAGCAAATAATAATAATAATAATAATAATAATAATAATAGAATTACGTGACCATTTGGCACTTCCAAGATTTTATTTTGCTTGGCTATTCTCCTTTGGCTCCTAATTCGATTCAGTAAATGGACGTCTTGCTGGAACCTCGCTAGAATAAGATACCGTTTGGAGGACTCCGAAGGAAACGCGACAGAGCTTCCAGGTTTTAAAAAAAGAAGATGCCGAGTTTGACCACCTGCAGTCCGCAGGGAAGGAAGTCGGCATAGTTTTCATCTCCTTTCCCGTTAATGGAATCGTCCTCTGCCAAACGGAACGCTTGGGATGTCACAAAACAGAGGGCCGCCAGGCTTAATCGAATGAAGCGATAGGTCCCAAGCTGTGATGGTGCCGTGCTGTGAGAAATTAATTTGAATTATGAATTGCTCCCGAGCGTCCCTCACCCCCCGCGTCCCCGTATTCACATACAAGAGGCGGATTTCGTTGGCCTCTGCGCGACACACTGTTCTAGTAGAAATGTAAAGGCCTGGGGGGGGGGGAACCCGTTTTCTTCCAAATTCCTCACAAATCCTTTGGAAACAACAACAACAACCCCAAACCCTCCATCCCCCAATTTTCTGTTTTCTCTCCCATATTTATATATCCCCATATTTATATATCTTCTTTCAGTGGAAGATCAGGTTTTCTGCAAGTCAGGTCCCTGCACCCGATTCCGAATCCCACGCTTCCGTTTCGCGAGCGGTACCCCTTAGCTGGCTCTGTCATAGCGGGCAGCTGAGAATCGCTCAGCTCGTTTCTAGAACCTTCCTTTGCGTTTCGAAGATCCGGAAGGACTCAGTTGTTGTTGTTGTTGTTGTTGTTGTTTTTACTCTGTGCGGGAATGCAGCAGGCCTGTGCTCTCACGCCAGTTGTTCTACAGCTCCCGCCCTCGTGGGAACCTCGCTGTCAGAAACAGACAGCGAGGGCAGGCGCCGCAATCGACGCCAAGGCCCCGAGGAGGCGATGTTTACGGGAACAGAGGCCGAACCTTTTCCGCCGCGGTTCAGAGGGTGGGGAAATTTGCTTCTCGACATGTGTAGGCTGATTGATACTTTTCGCTTCCTCTCTCTCTCTCTCTCTCTCTCTCTTTCTTTTTTTTTATAAAAAAGGAGCCGGCTGCCTTCTGCAAATCTCTCGCTCTCTGTTTTTTCCTGGCAAATGTCAGCCTCGACAAAACCAAATATTGGATGTGTGCGCCTCTAAATATTTAATAGGGGAGCTTATGTTCACAGCCGTGGCGTGTTGGGGCGGCGTACGCTTCGCGGCCCCTGTTCGCCAGCCTGATTGCCACGTTTCCAGGTAGAGCCGCCGAATTGATCATAACCTGAGCCCGGCTGGATCGGACCGAAAGTCCGTAGTCATCCAGAGCCCTGTTTCTCAAAAGGGCGGGTCGGATGCCTTTTGGAAGCCCCCGAGGAGGACATGGAAGGTATATAGCCTCCCCTCCTTTTTGTCTGCGCTGTCTGGAATTTGGGGGTAAGCTACCCCTGAACGGAGAGGCTCAACTGAGCTGTTGTAGTTCGCTTCCGCAGAGAAGGGATGTGGATGTGGGTGACGGCAGGTGATGAAATTGTGGTTTGCTCAGTTTGGAGGACGAGAGGTTTGGGGTAGTAGGGTTGGATGTGGGAAACCTCAGGGCCAAATACTTTCTGAACTATGAAGTTTGCTGCGTTCTCTTGGAGAAAGTCCGCCTTTACCCCTCTCTGGTTGCCCTACCTCACAGGGTTGTTGTTTTTGTGATCATGCTGTTTTTGTGTAGTTATTTTGTCACTCAACTCAACGAAGAATGGGTCATTTATTTATTTCCCTCCTTCTTTTCTTATTACATTTACATCCTTCCTTTTTACCTCTTACAAGGAACCCAAGCTACTTTACGCTGTCCTCCCCTCCATTTTATCCTCATGACAAGGGCAGGCTAAGAGAGACAGGGCAGGCTAAGAGAGGTAGGGCAGGCTAAGAGAGACAGGGACTAGCTCAAAGTCACCCAGTGAGCTTCATGGCCAGGTGGAGGATTAGAACCCGGGACTCTCAAGTTCTGGTCCAACACTGTAATCGCTCATGCCACACTGGCTAATTTCTTCAACAACTTAAGAAATCCACAGCAAAGTTGTTGCAGGGTGGACGGGGACGCTCTTTTCTTTTTGCATGAAACTAATTCCATGTGTCAGTGTGAAGGGGTGCACAGCAGTGAAGGGTGGACTTTTAAAAAAAAGAGTCAGGCATGGTGCTACTCTGCATGAGTGATTTCTGGCACACTCATGATTGGCCCCTCATGCAAATCTGCGGATTCTTTACATGAGGCCGTCAACTTCCAGGACGTCTCCTGCGCTTTCCCCCTGTAATCTCGCTTAAAAAAAAAACAACACCCAGAGATAATGCTGTATTTAAAATAATTGCGGGATTGATGCTGCTACTAGATGGTGCTGTTTCATTGAACTTTATGTAGCATCGCCCAGAGGGGAAGTTTCGAGTAGAAATGACATGGTTACTCCTGGTCGCCGTCTAAAGGAGCCCGTAGTGAATGTGAAATGACCTGACGGGAAAAAAGCCTGATGAGGTGCGGGTTTTTTTCCTTAATGTAGAAATGCCGTGATGCTCCAAGAACAGTTGTGCAGTGTCTATGTCAGGAGTGTGTTATATACTTATTTGTAAGAATATGATTTTTTGAAAAATCATTCTTTTTCCTGCAGTTTGATACTGGCTGCTGCCCGTGCGGTACGTCGCCATGGCGGACACCATTTTTGGCAACGGGAACGACCAGTGGGTGTGTCCAAATGACCGGCAGCTCGCCCTTCGGGCCAAGTAAGTATCTCTCAGTGGTTTCACTTTTTACCCCAAGGGGATAATTTATTATTGAAAGTATTTTAAGGCTCTAAGCGCACTTGACAATCAGTTAGCGGAAAAGACAGTCCCTGTCTGTAAGTTTATAATTGAAAAGACACAGCACACATGGAAAAATGCATGTGGAGGGTAGAGGAAAAAATAAGTAGGTTGCCAGCAGCGATGGTGAAATGGCCCTGTTTTCCTTTTCTTCTCCCAGGATGGTACGAGTGGGAGAAATCCAACTGGATCAGGCCCTCATGTTCCCTATGCCTGATCCTGCCACCCTCGTTTCTACCTCTTCCCCACAGACCAGTTGATGTCCGTTAGCCCTGTGGGGGTAATTTCCTACTGGGGGTATACCACAAAGATGGGAGCTCCTTTATAAAATCTGCATCCTCACCCTAGCCTCCCTCTTCAACGTTGAAGGGCAAGTTGAAGCAGCCATTTAAAATCTCCCACAATGCTCCTTACGTAGCGTTGCGCCAAAGCAGTGGAGACTGGTGGCTCTGATTTCAGCGGGGCTGTGAATCCGTTCCGGGTTTCTGTCAGAACCAGCCGGAGCTCTGAAGGAGCTATCCGAGGCGTGGAGCCTATTTTGGGGAGAGGGTTCATCACCTTGGATCGCTCCTTTAGAGGTCCAGCTGGTTCTGACGGAAACCCGGAATGGATTCACAGCCCTACCGAAATGAGTGCTACCGGCCTCCACTGCTGCAAGGCACTGTGGGGAATTTTAAATGACTGCTCTAAGCCGCTTGGTTTTTGGAGGGTGGCGCTCAGTTGCACATGGACCCAGTCTGGAACGGCATACGCAGACGTTTGTCTCCATAGAGGTGCGTGTGCGGAAATGCTTTATTTGCAAGGAAATCATCTTTGCCGTGGCAGACCGTGCATTTTCATTGCCAGCTTCTGGGATGTTCTGGCTGCAAACGAGAGTGTTCGGGCCGCCATCCTCTCACCTCAGTAAACACTCCCCATCTGTTACTTGCAAATTGCTGTTTATTTAGCAGATAAGCCAATATCAAATTGCCCCAAACAGCAGCATCAAGGGTGAGATGATTAAAAATGAGAGGTGGGGGGTTGGGGGAACAGGCAGTAAAGCTGGCGGCTCCGATTCCGTTGGGATGGTGAATCCGCTCAGAGTTTCCATCAGAACCAGCCTGAACTCTAAAGGACGTATCCAGGGTGCCCCATCCTCAACGCAGGTCCTTGGATAGGTCCTTTAGAGTTCTGGCTGGTTCTTGTTGAAATCCAGAATTTGGATTCACATCCCTGCTGAAATCGGAGCCAGCAGCCTCCACTGGATTCAGGTAAAGGGTGCTTCCTGGGGAGAGACAGAAATGTTTTTTGCTGGGGGCGGTAAATACGTCCAAGGGTGGCCGTTTGCGAATCGCCAAAAAAAGAGGACGGCGATCTGCCAAAGAATTCTACATGCTTGTGTCCACATGCTTTGAAACGCTTTCAAATAGGGAACGGTCCTCTGTTGAGGAAGACACGGGGCCACTCTGAACGTGTGTTTAGAGTAGTGGAGGGTGGGTGAGAGGCAGGCGCCAGGTTTGTGGATCTACTCTACTTTTTACTGCAACTGTGACATCCTCCAACCCGGATCCAAATTGTGGCTCGGGAGGGTCAGGCGCATACCTAGGGCACAATCCTATGCATGTTTAGACAGAAGAACATCCTGCAACTCCCAGCATTGTGTGGCCAGCATGGCAGGGAGTGGCATGCTGGGAGTTGTAGGACTTTTTCTGTCTAAACATGCATAGGAGTGTAGGACTTTTTTCTTTCTAGACATGCATAGGGCTGTAGAACCTTTTTCTGTTTAAACATGCATAAGTCTGTAGGACGTCTTCCTGCCTAAACATGCATAGAATTGCTCCCTTAGAGTAAAAGAAGTGGGTACATCTGAACACACATGGGAGTTAATTTTTAATATGGGATCCAAGTTTACCGTCTTTCCACGCCAAAATCCGCTTCTAGTTCCCCCCCAAGCTGTCTCGGTTTCAGCTGGCTGGGGGACGCTGGGAATTGTAGTCTGACTCAACTATGGGGTACCAGCTTGGGGGAGGCTTGAGCATTTAGATTCCAGATTTAAAGGCAGGACAGGGGGGTACGAAGTGAAAGGTGGCACGGCGGGCGGACAGAACCTCCCCGTCTTCGTAATTTATCGCTTCTTTCCCAGAGGGTTTCCTGCACCCTTTTGCGATGGGGCCGCAACATGCTTGTCAATAATTGTTTTGTTATCTCTTCCCCGGGTGGAAATTAAATTACGTGGGCGTGTGGCTGGTTAAACCGTTTTCCTCCAGGTCCACTCGCCTTCTGGAAGGCTGTAAAACTCTAAATTAGAAACCGGATTGCTTGGATTTTTATTTATTTCTTTAAAATAATAATTTAAAAAACCCTCTGTTTTTTCCGCCTCCAGCTTTCTTCTTGCGTGGGATGTTCTTCCACCTGGCTGTTCGTTTCCGTTGTCATGTGATGGTTCTGGCAGTATTTCCCTGTTCAGATACTCTACAAAGACCCCTCTCAAATTCCAAAGGCCGGGCCTGGGTCTGTCCGGGATCCAGATTTAGTTGTACTCTGCAAATCCCATTGAAAGCAGTGGGATCTACATTAGTCACGGCTAATTTAAATCCATGCTTTCAATGGATTTACGTCAAGGGTGAAATCCTTTGCATGTTGAGACACAAAAAAACCCTAAGACTCCCAGCATGCCTTAGCGAGATGTGTGTGGGGATGCTAGGAATGATAGGATTTTTTTTTCTGTCTAAGTCTGGCTCCAACTTCAGATCTGCAAAGTCCTACAACTCGACTGCTGGGCGTTGTAGGCCATTTTTCTGTCTAAACTCGCAGAAGATTATGCCCTATGTGTGACTAAATCTGAATCCAACCCCAGATATGGATTGTATCTGGATTCCATGATCTGGGAAGAGCTCAGAAACCGGACTCTGAAGATCAGTTCGAAGGACCCTAGTACTTTATACGAGGCCTGGCTAATCTTCCTCTTACTTGTATTGTTTGTGAACTACTTTTGACATGAATATGGAAATACATAAATGTTTTAAGTAAATATCTATACGACTCATTAAGTACTCGGCACTTAAATAATACGTAGCTGTGGCATGCATGGCCAGGTGTCAGCGCTGATAGAGTTGTTTATTTGAGAAGCCGTTTTGATGTGACATTTAATGCGGGACGTTCCATCACTTCATATTTTTGAAAAGGCTCTCTGTCTCTTTTGAATGGAAGCTTTTGCAATAGGTAATGCACATTTAAAGATAACCGCCTAACTGATGAATTGCTCGGAAACGTGACAGATCGTTTGATTTTCAGTGGCAAGAACCGGTTTTAATCAATCCTTGTAGAAGATTCTGTGAATGCATAGAATCAGAGAATAGTAGAATTAGAAGGGGCCTATAAGGCCATGGAATCCAGCCCCCTGCTTAATGCATGGATCCACCTTAAAGCATCCCTGACAGATGGCTGTCCAGCTGCCTGTTGGAGGCCTATCGCATGGGAGAGCCCACCACCTCCCTAGGTCATTGCTTCCATTGTCGTACAGCTCTAACCATCAGTACGTTTTTCCTGACATCCAGCTGGAATCTGGCTTCTTGTCACTTGAGCTCATTATTCCGTGTCCTGCACTCTGGGATGATGGAGAAGAGATCCTGGCCCTCCTCCGTGTGACAACCTTCTTTGAAGAGTGAAGCGAGCAGCGTCCGCGAAAGCTTTTGCCGGAATGAATTGGTTAGGCTTCCAGGTGCCACAAGTCTCTTGGTTGGTTTTCTGCAGCAGACCAACGCGGCTAGCCTGCCTGAAATGGTTTCAATCCATTCTGGCTACCGCTTACTAGCTTGGCCTGGCAGAGAGCTGGTGAGCCAGGAGCCCGCGACGGCGTCTCCTGCTCTTCCTTCTCGCCACCTCTGTTGTCCGGGCCAGAGCAAGAGGCAGGTGAGCAAGCAGGTTGCAATGGGGAAGAGGAAGAGCAGATCCAGGAGGTTCAGGTCAGTGGGGTCCACCTGGGGTATAGGCCCAGGCAAACGCCCCACCACGCTGACCACTGACACCAGCTGGGTTCAAAGCGGTTTCCCTTCTTTTCTCTACCCCTTTTCTTCCAGGCTCCAGACCGGGTGGTCGGTGCACACGTTCCAAACCGACAAACAGCGGAAGACGCAGGCGCTGAACTCGGAAGAGATGGGGGTCATTTTGGAGGTCATCCACCGGGCGGAGAAGCTGGACGTTGTGGAGCAGCAGAGAATAGGGTATGTATGCTTGCAGAGCCCTGTATTTCTGAAGGTTCGTTATTACTGCTGTTTGAGTGGTCTGACCGGCCCTCGTGTTAAAAACAGACCCAGCTGCATCAAACGAAAACGTCAGTCCCGTTGGGAATATTGCAACCTCCTCTGCATGTTCCTGGAAGGAGGCGGTGTTGCAGAGCGAAGAGGACGGTCTCAGCCTGCCGCCGAAAAGCTAGCAAAGTTGGCGCCAGGTGGGCCTCGCTGGGGGAGATCATTCCAGAACTGGGGGGCCACCATGGAGAAGGCCCTGTTGGTGGTGGCCCCTCCAAAAATGTGTGAGATTGAGACGGGTTAAGATACGTTAGAGAAATGCCGTCATCTTGAGTAGGGAGGGCGTGTAGGGAGATGTGGGCTGCATATTACAGAGCAACCTGGGCATGGTGTGGACTAACCCAGTCAGGGTGGAAGTGACATGGGAAGGGGACTCAACCGGGGGAATCCCTTTGTTATCTCTGATTCCTGATCGGAGATAACAAAGAGATTTCCCTTTGCACTGCTCACCTGTATTCCATTGGAGTTCCCCTTGTTATCTCTGTTCCGCGATAATGCAGGGATTCCTCTCTCCGGGCCGGAGGGCGGGACTTGGGAGAAGGAAGGGATGGAGCTTATCCACGGAGCTTGGATCAGGCCCACATGCTTGGATCCAGCCTTACAGCTGCGAGACTCTCTGCCACCAGGGAAGTGTCCTCTCTCGAACTCAGTTCCATCCTGTGATATCTATAGCAGGGGTGTTCAAGCCTCTTTCAGGCCAATGGGGGCCAGATTAGGTTTTGGAGAACGTCTCGGGGGCCAACGCCCAGCGGTGGGCAGGGCCGAAAGCAAAAGGGGTGTGGCTGGAAGAAAACAGGGTGGGGCAAAATACCAGCAAGTTGTGACTGACAGCTCTTGAGTCCAGAAACTGAGCCTTGAGAGAGGGAGTCCAACATTTTAAAACGAAAGCCAGAGCATTGGCGGCTGAAGGGAAGGGGGCATGGCCAGAGAAGGGGCATGGCCATCGAGGGACTCTCCCCCCCCGATCGACAGGTTGTAGCAGCATCCTCTGCTTGGGTTCGGCTCTAATGGAAGCTCTCATTTTGCAGGCGTCTGGTGGAGCGTCTGGAGAACATGCGGAAGAACGTGATGGGGAATGGCCTGTCTCAGTGCCTGCTGTGCGGGGAGGCCCTGGGCCTGCTGAGGAGCACAGCTGTCTTCTGCCAAGACTGCAAAAAGGTGAGGCTGCCGCCGTCCATGGCTTCGGCTGCCGCCTGGGGACCCTCCTGCCCTGTGCTGCCTTGCCGCGTTCCTCGCTTTCCAAACGGATGACCCAAGAGCCTGCATTCTTTTCCGCAGTTTTGAAGCATCCCCAAACAGCCCCGGGAAAAGCTGAACCCTGCAACCCACAAACATCACGCGTGCCACATTAATGTAGCATGTTTACCCCCTCCCCCCCGGGGAGGGAGCAGCCATTTTTCATCCGGGGGCCATTTTAACTGGGGGGGTGCAATGGATCAGGTCCAGTCCACGATCCGGACCCGATCCGGGGAAATTGGATAAAATTATCTGATCTGATCCCCAGCACCTGGATCAGCCGATCCAATACGATCTGATCCTAAAAGGACCCGATCCGGATTGTATTGGATCGGAGGATCGGACAGCCCCGGCAGGTAAGGAGGAGCGGGAGGGGGAGCTTACCTGCTGCGGCCATCCGCTGCCATCTGCGGGAGCCAGCAGATGGCAGCGGATGGGCCCTGCAGGTAAGGAGGAGCGCGGTGGGGGGCTTACCTGCTGGGGCCGTCGTCTGGTGCCCATGGGCGCCAGCGGATGGCCCCGAGAGGTAATCGCGGGGTGAGGGACAGGGAGGGGGGAGTTAGGCCCCCACTCATCCCCCCGCCGCCATATTTCCCCATAGACTTGCATACAAGTCTATGGGGAAAAATGGCGGCCGATCCAAAAATCGGACATCCGATTTTCGGATAGGGATGAGGTCAGATCCGATCCAGGGGACCTCCAGTTTTGTTCCGATCTGATCTGGAACAAAATTGGAGGTCCCGATCCAATCCGGGGGGGTCCGTGCACATCCCTAGTTTTAACCCCCCGGACCGAGTCAGCAGGCCGGATGCCATCAAGCCCCACCCCCTCCACGATGTCATCTGCCCATGCAACACCCCTTTCAAAAACCATCACAATGTCTCTGTGCAGAGAGAAGCATGGCACTCTAGTGACTCCGCTTGGAAAGGCCCGTTCTCCAGCGATTCTACCCCTCGCTCTCCAAATTTACCTCGAGGAGGGGGTGTTCGAAAATGCGCCCGTTCGAATTTAAGCAGGGGGATCCTGCGGAATTTCCTGCTTGAGCTCAGGGTCAAGGCGACCTGGGCCAAATAATAGCCAAGTCCTGCATAAATAGCTCCCAGACGCTCGCTCAGTAGTCCTGTGCACTTGTCTTCGCGTGGTTAATATATATATATATATATATATATATATAGTATTATATATTTAATTCCATATTTTCCTTGCCTGCCCTGCTCCGTCGCCCTCCCATCAGGAAGTCCATTTAGTTCACTAACGGCGAGTCTCCTTCACGCTCCACGGCGCAGCGAAAGCGTTTTAGTGCTTTTAAATTACCCAGGGAGCTGATCCCCGATTGACAGATCAGCATGGCATTTTTCGCACCCACCCAACTCTCGTTCTCGTTCTCCTTTTAATCCGGTTGTCGGATGCTTTCCTTGAGGAAGGAATTACAAAAAGCAGAAAGGAAGGGGGGGGGGGAAGCATGTTTCGAAAAGAATATATTTGCGACGTTCAAAGGTGGAGGACAAATCTAGCTGGTTTGGTTGCTGACCTGAGTTGCCTCCGCTCTGAATTTAATTCACCTCCTTGTCAGAAAGAGACAATGGAGACAGCGAGGATGAGGGGACAAGGGGAATAATAATAATAATAATAATAATAATAATAATAATAATAATAATAATAATAATAAAAAAAATACATTTATTTATTACCTGCCTCTCCCTCTGGATCGAAGCGGGGAACAACATCAAATACAAATACATAAAACTGATTAAAAACATATAAAACGAAGACATTATTAAAATCACAATAAAACTCTTAAAATTCAGCTAGGTCGGCCTGCCGGAAGAGATCAGCCTTTATGGCTTTCTTAAAGTCAAAAAGATTGCTGAGTTGACGAACCTCTTCTGGCAGGCCGTTCCACAGTGTGGGAGCGGCAGAAGAGAAGGTCCTCTGGGTAATGGTTTCAGCCTAGTTTTGGCCGACTGGAGTAAATTCTCCCCAGAAGACCTGAGTGTGCGGGGCGGATTGTACGGGAGACGGCAGTCTCACAGGTAACCTGGACTTAAACCATGTAGGGCTTTCAAGGTAATAACCAACACTTTGTACTTTGCCCGGAAACTAATTGGCAGCCAGTGAAGTGATTTTAAAGTTGGTGGAAAGGGAGGAAACAGAAATCTTGCAGTATTGGCCAGGATCACGGTAACGTTTAGCCATTTGTTGTATTTATATCCCGACTTTTCTCCTCCAAGGAACCCAAGGCAGTGTACATAATCCCCACCCCTCTCTGTTTTATCCTCACAACAACCCTGTGAGGTAGGTCAGGCTGAGAGTCAGGGACTGGCCCAACGTCACCTGGTGGGCTTCATGACCAAGTAAGCTCTTGAACCTGGGCTTCACCAGTCCAACGCTCTAACCACTACACCACACTGCGGTGCGGTTTGTCGAAACTTGGCTTGCCGTTGTGTCTGAACTCACGAACAGCTGCAAACCACCAAAGAAAGCTGCAGTTTGTCGTTGGCTTATGGAGTCTGGCTTGTTTAAACCACGGCTTGTCTTGTGATGTCTGAAGCCGGAACAGTGGCTTATCCCTGGCTTGTTTGCGCTGCTGTCTGGTAAAGGCAGCCGGAAACGAAGCCGTTGTGAAGGCTGGGGAAATGGCGGAAACAAACTGGAAACAGAGAAACCCCAAAATGCACAGAGCTTGTCTCTTTCTTTGCATCCCGGTGAGTCAGAAATAATTGATTTATACAGTTGTCGGTAGTGATTATGGGTCCTTTTTTCTTCTTCTTCTATTGAAATGTAAAAACTAGAATTTTGAGAGAACCTGTTGGGGGGTGGATTAAAAAAAAACAGCTAACATTTAAAGTATCTGTAAATTATCAACCTTGCAAACTCTTCTTCCTCTTCCCTAATAAGTTGAATCAAAGGGAAATGTTTTGTTTCTGGGGTGATGTTGCATTTTTCTATAGCTAGGGTAAAAGAGGGATTTATTATTTTTTGAATCCCTTAAAAAGGAAATGGGTTTGACCATTGCACAAGCGGCCACAAGGTGGCGCACTAGGCTGCCACATGTCATTGGAAGACGGAATAATATTTTGAACGCTGCACATTTCAATTCCTGTGGGGTGTTAGGAAGCAGGGGGTTAACACGATCCAGGGGGCTGGAGCATCTCCCCTATGGCAGAAGGTTACAACAGCTGGGATTGTTCAGCTTGGGAAAAAGGAGTCTAAGGGGAGACAGGATAGAGGTGTAGAAAATTATGCCTGGTGTGGAGAATGTGGAGAGGGAGACATTTTTCTCCCTCTCCCATAATACATGGATCGTTCCATGAAGCTGATGGGTGGGAGATTCAGGACAGATCAAAGGAAGGACTTCTTCACACAGCGCAGAGTTAAGCTATGGAACTCACTGCCACAAGATGTCGTGATGGCCACCCATTTGGATGGCTTTACAAGGGGGCTGGATAAATTCCTGGAGGAGGAGGCTCTCCGTGGCTACTAGCCCTGATGGCTATATGCCTCCTCCAGTATCCGAGGCAGTAAGCCTATATGCACCAGTTGCTGGGGAACATGGGCGGGAGGGTACTGTTGCACTTGTGTCCTGCTTGTGGGTTCCTGATCAACAGCTGGTTGGCCACTGTGTGAACTGAGTGCTGGGCTAGATGGACCCTGGGTCTCATCCAGCAGGGCTCTTCTTATGTTCATATTTAATTTTCCCCTTGCAGATGGAAAGGTGGTTTATAAATTTTAGAAAGAACATGGCAGGTGGCAGGCGCAGAGCAGAGCAGAGGAGAGCTAAACATTGGCCTGTTTCACCATTCAGAAGTGCAGTGCCCAGAGAAAAAATATCGTGGTGTCTGTGAGTTTAAGGGCTGCTTTGGAAGGCAGTGGTTTTAGCTGCAGTGATGACGGTGGCCACAGCAGGGTCAACAATGGGCCCATCTGAGCCCTGGGACCTCGGCGGCTGCCCAGCTATGCCGACCTCTGGCGCCAGGTTTTCCACTGATTAGCCATCATAACTGCCTTATGCTGTGTGCTACTTTGGTGCATTTATTGATGTGGTACTGGTGGAAACCCTGTCAGCTTTGTCATGTCAATCGATGCCCTTTAAAACAGCTTCCAAATGGCGTGAGGTACTGGTTCCCCTCTATTCGGCACTGATTAGGCCCCATCTTGAATATTGCATCCAGTTCTGGGCACCACACAGCGTGTTCAGAGGAGGGCAAAGCAGATGATCAGGGGTTTGGAAACAAAGCCCTATGAGGAGAGACTGAAAGAACTGGGCATGTTTAGCCTGGAGAAGAGAAGGCTGAGGGGAGACCTGATAGCACTCTTCAAATACCTGAAAGGTTGTCACACAGAGGAGGGCCAGGATCTCGATCAACCCAGAGTGCAGGATACGGAATAATGGGCTCCAGTTACAGGAAGCCAGATTCTGGTTGGACAAAAGGAAAAACTTCCTGACAGAGCGGTACGACAATGGAACCCATGACCTAGGGAGGTTGTGGGCTCTCCCACACTAGAGGCTTTCAAGAGGCAGCTAGACAGTCATCTGTCAGGGATGCTTTAAGGGGAATTCCTGTATTGAATAGGGGGTTGGATTTGATGGCCTTATAAGCCCTTCCAACTCTATTATTCTATGATTCGATGTGGACCGTGGTTAGCAAGAAGCCGAGTACCCTCGCAGGGCCTACCACTGTGTTGGCCCCCTGACCCTCTAATCAGCGCCAGGCCGATGGGTCTGCGAGCCACTATTTTAATTCCTTCCCTTGCACCCCCTTCCCCAAATAGAGCGTCAAGAGGGCCTCCGTCAGACCCGGGAGCCGCCCAGATAGAAAACCCCATGGGAGGGAGGTTTCATGCAAGCGAACCAAGTCTGTAAATAAACCCTGTTACCAAAGAGCCGCTGCATCCAAATACTGGCTGCAGAAATTGCATGGCCTCTGTTGCTACGTTTCCTGGCCAAGGCCCCTCCCAGCAGGCTGGCTTTAATGGGAGAGCCGGCTCTCCCACAGTTGATCGATGTCCGTTAGCACCATCTGCGGCTGCTGCGGTTCGATCAGAGGCCTTAATTTCTCCTCTCAGCCACAGCCGTGCAGGAATAGCACACTTCTCTCATTAGGAGGATTTTCTTCCCCTTTTTTATTATCGAGCGCCGGCTGTTTTTCACCGACAGCTCTCTCTCCCTCCCTCCCTCTCCGTTCTGAAAGATTTCTTAATTTTGCCCATCTCAGGTGCTGTGGATTTGCTCTGGTTTTCCCCGAAGAAACCCCCCACCCCCCACCCAATGCAGCCTGGGCTCCTGCGGGTGATGCCGGAGGTTGGCATATTGGGCCATTTGCTGGTACCCAGCCACCCCCTCCAGATGCCCAGAGAACCTGGTTCTTGCCAGACTCTAGACCAAGGGAGGCAAAAACTCCAGCACGAGGGGCCCCGCCCAACCCCCCCGGGGTGGCCACACCCCCTTCCCATAGCCCCACCCTCTTTTCCACCGGCCACCAATCATTTGGTGGTTTTGCAATTTTGCACAGTTTCTCCTAAAAGCCTAAAATGCCTCTCTTAGGGCTGAGTTACTGGCGGCAGGAGCTGCATTGTGGGTATTTTTGCCCCGCCCACCACTGAGAAGCGGCCACCCCGAAAGCTCCTTGGGCCTAAAGCGGTCCATCACCCCTCCTCTAGGCAGCGTGCGCCGCTTACAACACAGGACCTGCTCCAGGGTTGAGAGAGAGAGAGACCTTGGCAAAATGCCTGCCAGCGGGCTCTCCTTGCTGCAGCAGAACGCTTCCATGCTGAGCAGCCGGGATCCTCTGTTTTCCCACAATGCTCGGCAGCGATGCTACTTGAGGGGCATTGTGGGGATTTTAAAATGGCAGCACCCAGGTAGGGTGACCCTATGGAAAGGAGGACAGGGCTCCTGCATCTTTTAACAGTTGTAGTGAAAAGGGGATTTCAGCAGGTGTCATTTGTAGGCATGCAGCACCGGGTGAAATGCCCTCTTTCTTCATCACAACAGTTAAAGCTTCAGGGGCCCTGCCTAGCGTGACCAGATACAAAAGAAGGCAGGGCTCCCGCAGCTTTAACGGTTGTGATGAAGATGGAATTTCACCCGGTGCTGTGTGCCTACAAATGACACCCACGGAAATTCCCTTTTCAATACAACTGTTAAAGATACAGGAGCCCTGTCCTCCTTTCCATAGGGTCACCCTACACCCAGGCCCATGCTGTGTTGGAAGCTGTACAGGCACGGGAGGAGAGCACTACAGGCCTTTACGTCCATATTTGGGTCTGCTCAGGGGTATATGATACCTTTTGCTAATTCATGGGATGCCACGTTCCCTTTTGTCTCTTGGTGGCTGTATGGTTTGGGGCCTTGAGCGACTGCCGTAAGACGGATGCTTCCCCCCCCCCCCCCCAACCTTTTCCTGGGTCTTTTTAACTATCTCCCCCCCCCTTTTTTGTCTCCTCGTTTCCCCAGAAAGTTTGCACCAAATGTGGAATAGAAACCTTGGGCGCCCAGAAACGTCCGGTCTGGTTCTGTAAGATCTGCAGTGAACAGAGAGAGGTGGGTCTCCGGTAGGAGTAAATGTCCGCCGCTCGCAAGAACTGCTCTTATTTTTCCCTGTCTGCCTTTGGCGTTGCTTTGGCTTTCATGTGCGCATTACAGTTTGTATGCTGCTTTTTGACAGAGGCTTCAGCAATCCTCAAGACAAAAACGGTTCTTAGGCCCTACTTGTCCGCGCAGGAGGGTCCCAGGTTCAACATCTGGCACATCCATCCAAAGAGCCTTGTGGAAGTAGCTCCAGGGGAACACTCTGCTCTGACCAAACGTGAGGGGAGCCGTGGTCAGTCAGGTGGACCAGGGGTCTCCAACGTCACACTCTCGGGACTCTCCACTCCCTGCCCCCTTCAAACAAATGTATTTGAATAAAAAGCTTGGGAAATGTTAGGACAGCTTGCTTCTCCCTTTCTAGCCTCTGACCTTGCTCTTTCTCTCCTCTCCCCCCCCTCTGCCTTGAGATTCCCCCCTGCCTGTCAGCTGCTAGCAGTAAACTAGCAGTTAAAACAGTAAAATCATGAAGAACAACAATGACAATAGCAGCAAAACAGTACTCATCCTGAGAAGGCCACTGCGAAATAAAACGTGTTTAAGGCCTTCTTAAAAGCCTGCAAGGATGGTGCATGGCGGAGTTTGTTCCACAAGTGTGGTGCCACAGCTGAGAAGGCCCTCTCCTGTAACCGGGTTCCTATTTAACCAGGATTTGAAGGACAACACTCAGTTAATAAGGGCTTAGTTGACTTTGCGTTCACGTCAGAACAACGCCTATCTTCTGTGGGAGCTCTCCTTGGTCCTGAAAGGCCTGGATCCTGAAAGGGCCTGCTTCTTCGCCCAGGACGCCTTCCCATTGCCGGACCTCTCTGGCCCAAAGACAGTCCTCCAGGCCTCGCTCAGTGGTTCCCCAGCGCACAATCTGAGCTACTCCGCTCCCATGTGCTCTTTGGCCTGTGCGTGGCTTGACTGCCCTTTGGTCAAGACCAGACACTGTAGCTCTTCCCCGTCATCCTGTCACAAAACTGGTCCACCATGTTTCTCCCCTCCGCTTTTCACACCTGGCGTGTAGCCACCTCGAACAGGCCCTAAAGGGCTGTGTGGATTTCCCACCCGCTCTATCTTCCATAACTTCTTTCGATCGGCCGTCTCTTTCTCCTCCCTGCTCATTTTCGGAATTGCGAAAGGCGCTGCCCGTTTACAACACTTTTTTTTTTTTTGGTTTTTTTTTTTTGTCTGGGTTGGGGCTGTTCGAGCCGTCACTTGTTTCCCAGCCTCGCGCACCACAGGCATCTTTTGTGCCTCTTTATGGCCCTTTCTTCCGGGCGAGGCGAGCAATTTGCTGCTGCATTCTGATCTCCAAAGCAATCATCTTTTTTATTTGCAAGGCGAAGGACAGGCGGCATTTCTCTGCTGGCTGCCGGAGTTGAAAAACAGAGAGAGGCGCCCTGCTGGATCGGACCAAAAGGCTCATTGGGTCCGTCGAGCCTGCTTCCCACGGTGGTCGACCAAACAGCGTTTTAGGAATCTGGCTTGGGGGACACACAACCTCTGGCCCACGGAGCCTCCAGGAGGAAGGGCT
The DNA here is from genome assembly GCA_029215795.1 of Anniella stebbinsi. Lineage (NCBI taxonomy): Eukaryota > Metazoa > Chordata > Lepidosauria > Squamata > Anniellidae > Anniella > Anniella stebbinsi. Next base: position 16,912,608 of record JARDYH010000009.1, read on the forward strand.
GCACCAATTCGGAGTGGGGAGGAAATATATGGGGACCCCCCATTATCACCTCCCTGTTTCAGCTTGGAGATTACAGCTGGGATGCAGTTGTGCCTCCAAGCAAACCGGCCAGGTCTCTGGGCTGAGAGAGGAATGGGACCCTCCCAAACGTTTCTCAAAATCTATGATGCCACCACACTTAGAATATTGTGTACAGTTCTGGTCAAACCCCCCCCCCCCTCCCCCTATATATATATATATATATATATATATATATTGTAGAGCTGGAAAAAAATGCAGAAAAGCGCAACTCAAATGACCTAGGGTCTGGAGCATCTCCCCTATGAGGAAAGGTTATAACAGCTGGGATTGTTTAGCTTGGAACAAAGGGGGCTAAGGGGAGACCTGACAGAGGTGTACAAAATGATGCCTGGTATGGAGGATGTGGATAGGGATACATTTCTCTCTCTCTCTCTCTCTCTCTCTCTCTCTCTCTCTCTCTCTCTCTCAGAATACTAGAACCCAACGGGGTCATCCCATAAAGTTGACTGGTGGGAGATTCAGGACAGATCAAAGGAAGGATTTCTTCACACAGCACAGAGTTAAACTATGGAATTCGCTGCCGCAAGATGTAGTGATGGCCACCCATTTGGATGGTTTTAAAAAGGAGTGGATAAATTCCTAGAGAAGGCTATCCATAGCTACTAGTCCTGTGCTCCCTCCAGTATCTGAGGCAGTAAGCCTGTGGGCCCCAGTTGCTGGGGAACATGGGTGGGAGGGTGCTGTTGCACCGTGTCCTGCTTTGTTGGTCCCTGGTCGATGGCTGGTTGGTTACTGTGTGAACAGAGTGCTGGACTAGATGGACCCCCGGTCTGATCCAGGATGGCACTTCTTATGTTCGGAGAGAGCCATGGAACCTTTCTCCTGGCTGAGCGAGGAACCGTTCTCCATGCTGAAAGAAGCACGGAACTTTTATCCATGCTGAGCGAGGAACCGTTCTCTGGGCTGAGAGAGGCATGCTCTATCTCTTCATAGGGCTGGCCCTGCTTCCAACTGCCTTGCTGTGGAGGACAGAACCGGCTGGAGAGTCTTGCAAAGACCTGGGAACCCCATGAGCGGACCGCCTCGACCGTGTTACGGTGGAGTTTTAAATCTCACTGGAGGCTAGGGCAGGGCAAATCTCCACTTGCTTCCTTTGCCTCCAGCAGACGGCGAAGTTACAGGCACAGTGGCCAGTTCCACTTACACGGGTTGAGGGTCTACAGGTCCAGTGCTAGTTAAAAGATTAACCTGCATCTCACAAGCGGAGCAGCCGAGAGAGAAATTGGCCTGAAAAACGTAACTGCGAAGCTCTGTCGCTGCGTCATGAAACTAACAGGGGTGTGAGTTGAATTCCCCTGCTTGCCTCGTTTATCCTGCTGCAGTCCAGCTTTTGGAGGGGAGGCAGAGGCCTGCGGGAAGGAGCGCGTGGGCACAATTCCTCACAGCATTGTTAATAACAGTGTGCACCGCCGCCGCGCATGATAATAGCATTGAGCTAAGAGCTTGCACGCCGGTGATTAGCAAAGTGGCACATTGACAGGTCTGTGCATCATACCCTATATTCTCCATCTATCCTCCCCCTTCACCATGCAGAAATGTGGTTTCAGGTGCAAACTCAGGCATCCTGAGGACCCTTCTTTTTTCCCCCGGCTGTTTTAAAAAAAATCAAGTTACTAGCCCTCATGGATGCTGCCAAAAGCCCACGAGGTGCTCCTTGCTGCTGCGCCGGAGGAGAGGCTCGTGCTAACAAGAGACACCCGTGGGAGAAACAGTTCTCAAATTATGGAGGGAAAAGAGGGACAAGCCTTCTCAAATAAAAAACCTAGCAAAGGGGGTGTCGCAAAAGTTTGGGGGACCAAATCCCCATGGCTCTACCGTAAACCCATGTGCTGGTGGGAGGTAATGGATATCATGCTATTCCCTGCTTTGCCCCCCTGTTTACTTCTCTTCTGTCCCCCCCATTTTTGATTGTAAGCCCCTTGGAGCAGAGACCTCCTCTTGTGCTTTGTAAAATGCTATGTGCACTGAGGAATTTCTTTATTGGTCCAACCCCAGGGCAGGAGGGGGGGAAAAGGCCCCCCTAGAGACTTTTTATCTTCTGCCTGAAATATTTCTGAAGCTGCTGTTTTTCTTTGTTAAAGCAGATCCTCGCCTTCTCGTCTCGGTGCGTCTCGTTGAGCTCATGGTTAGCTTGCTGGCGGGTCCCAACAAAATTGGTTTTTGGGGTTATTGCTTTGTTCCCACCCCCCGATTCCACCCCCACCCACCACCCACTTCGTTCTCTTCTTTGTGCCAAGGCGTTGATATATTCAACATGTTTTTAATAAGCTCCCTTCATCACAACCCCACTGTTGAAATCTAAATTGGAAGGCACGGTGCGTTCTTGCGGGAGGCAAGACGCTTTATCACACCGACTGGCTTTTGGTGGTTGCTGTGCATCTTTATCCACCACGGCGTCCGGGCCTCTCTTTCTCGCTTAGACGACGTCTCTCAGCTTCAGTCTCTCTTAACCTGAATTTCTAAGAGGCGTCCGCTCAGTGTCTCGTAATGCGCTTATTATTGCTGTGTTGATAATCGTGTTTCACTTGCCGGCTATGTCTGTTTGGAGACCATTCAAACCTGCGTATTTCTTCGGTCTCTTCTCCGCTCCGAGGTGCGTCACTGCCTCATGTGCTTGAATATCTCCTCCTCGGTCTCCAGTCCTGTTGGCACTCAACCGCCTCAGTTTGCTGCTGGAGGGAGTGATGACAATCTCGAGATCAGAAGGAGAGCCCCAACTGGATCACGTCAAAAGTCCGCTGAGTCCAACATCTTAGGAACATCAAATTAGTGGCAAGGATAGACTCAGAGAAGGAGGGATTCCACAGGAGGGAATGCCTCTTTTAAATTGGCACATCGCAGCTGCCTTTTTCATTGTTATTATCTATTAATTATTAGTTAATCATCAATTAATTATTAATCAATCATCAATTCATTATTAATTGTCAATTGATGGTTAATTAATTAAATGATTACTAATTAATTGTCAATTGATTATTAATTTATGGTTTCGTTTGTTACTGTTTAAATTTTTTAAACATGTTTTTAATTTTACTGCAGGCTTAATTCTGTTTTAACTTCTGTAAACATATGTTTTAATTTGTACTTGTTTTAATCTTGTAAACCACCTTGAGTCCCAGCCCTGGGAAAAAGGTGGGTTATAAATAATAATAATAATAATAATAATAACAACTATTAATTAATTATTAATCAATTATTAGTTAATTAATAATTCTGGCTGTTTTCATGAATTACTATCAATTATTTCTAATCTCAGTTAAAATTAATTTTTAATTACCAATGGTTGATCGTTAACTATTCATTTTTAATGCCATTTTTAATTATTATTGATTATAATAATTAATTTCTTCTCTCGGGCATCCTTTTTTAAAAATGAGCTACTGACTACGATTTTTAATGTTCTGTTTGCATTACATAGGTCTGGAAGCGCTCTGGAGCCTGGTTCTACAAAGGCCTCCCCAAGTACATCTTGCCCCTGAAAACTGGCAGCAAAGCCCACGAGCCTCACCTGCGACCACACTATGTGGAGCCAACGGCGCTGGACATGAAGGGCCTCTCTACCAACCGCTCGTACACCTGGGCCAGGGGGAGAGGTCAGCTTTTGCGGGGGGGGGGGGGGGGCGTGAAGTTTGCCGATGACACCAAATTATTTAAGGTGGTTTAAACAAAAAGGGATTGTGAGCCACTCCAAAGGGATCTCTCCAAGCTGGGAAAGTGGGCATCCAAACGGCAGATGCGGTTCGATGTAAGCAGGTGTAAGGTGATGCATGTTTGGGGCAAAAGACAACCCCAACTTCAAGTATAACCTGATGGGATCTGAGCAGGCGGTGACCGAACAAGAAAGAGATCTTGGGGTTGCGGAGGACAGCTCGATGAAAATGCCAACTCCGTGTGTGGCAGCTGTAAAGGCAAACTCCATGTTAGGCATTATAAGAAAAGGAACTGAGAATAAAACTGCCAGGATCATACTGCCTTGATACAAATCGATGGTGCGACCACACTTAGAATACTGTGTACAGTTCTGGTCGCCACACTTAAAACGAAGATATTCTAGAGCTGGAAAAAGTGCAGAAAAGGGGCAACTCAGAAGATCCAGAGGCTGGAATATCTCCCCTATGAGGGAAGGTTACAACAGCTGGGACTGTTTAGCTTCGAAAAAAGGAGGCTAAGGCGAAACAAGGTAGCGGTGTACAAAATCATGCCTGGTGTGGAGAATGTGGACAGGGAGACATTTCTCTCAAAAATACTATTCAGGACAAAATAAAAGGAAGGGCTTCTTCACACAGCGCAGAGTTAAATTATGGAACTGACTGCCACAAGATATGGTGATGGCCACCAATCTGGATGGTTTTAAAAAGGGGGTTGGATAAATTCCTGGTGGAGAAGGCTCTCCATGGCTACTAGCCCTGATGGCTATGTGCTACCTCCAGTATCCGAGGCAGTAAGTCTGTGTGCACCAGTTCCTGGGGAACATGGGTGGGAGGGTGCTGTTGCACCATGGCCTGCTGGTTGGCCGCTGTGTGAACAGACTGCTGAACTAGATGGACCCTTGGTTTGATCCAGCAGGGCTCTTCTTAGGTTCTTATGAGCCTTTTTGCTGAATGATCATTTTAAAAAGTGTTTTTTTCCTTGCATGAGTACAAGCAGTATTTCCGAAGCGGGAATCTTTTTTTCCTTTTAATTTCCTTTTTTTAAAAAAATACGGTGCCGAGTCTTAGTTTAGGCCATGAAGCTCACCGGGTGACTTTCGTTCTGTCCCTCTCTTTCATCCTAACCTACATCACGGGGTTATCATGAGGTTAGAATGAAGAGCAGGATGACCAGCCGCCTTAGTCTCTTTGCAAGAGTCAAAATGGCGGGATATAAACGTAATAAATAGCTAAATAAAAGAAATGGCTACTGGCCCGGGGCTTGGTTTAAATGTGACTTTTCTTTCCCTGGTGTTCTTGTCATCCATGAGGCGACGCTTGGAGGAAAAAGTGGGGTGGGGGAGTAAGCCACGTTCCGCATTCTTCCGGTATGTGCTGTTTTCGGCGTGTCAGTGTGGGAAGTGAACGCTTGCACGCCGCTCCACAGATGTGAACGTGCCTTCACGTCTCCTGCCATGAGCGAGTGGTTGCCAGGGTAACCCCCTCTCAATGCTTCAGGCCGCAGCCTTGCCTTGATTTATCGCTGGGGGCCCTCCCAACGACAGCGCCTTTTCTCGGCGTTGACAGTCGTCTGGGTCTCTCGCGCACCCGTATATGGGGGGAACGCATGTCAGGGGTTGGGGCCTCGATGGGGAAGCTTTTGCAGGGCTGTCTTCAGCCAGCAAGAGAACTCATAGTTACAAGAAGGAGCGGAAGCAGAAATGTTGAAGAGCGAACACGTGTTTGTGAAATCTCCGGGGCTCGGCTCGTTCCGTGTCGGGCGTCGGGGCTTCTGTGTTCCAGGATGCAACAGTGTTTCATGACTTCCATGTTTATAGAGATGACATTTTTGGGGTGGGCCCGTGGGGTGGGCTCCGTTTGTCCCTACTAAACCTCATTTCTGGGCATCTTGTTTGCAAGCACGGGACATGGATGGAAGGAAAGGCATGAGAAGGAGAACTCGCCCATAGTGTCAAGAAAAAAATCTATGCAGTTCGAAGCTCTGCAGCACAAAATTCGCGTTTTGTATTCCTGTATCGCCTTGCTCCGCAGGAATAGCAGCATATTGCAAACGTCCTATAGGTGCAGAGTCTCCCAAACACCCATTAGCCAAGCTAATGTTTCCACACCCCAGTTTTTAAAATTTGGAAGCACCCGCTAAAGCGTTGGCTGCCAAGGTACACCTTTGTAGGAGCTGCCCGGCTGGGTTTCTGTACGAATCGCCGATCTGGGCATACCTCCCGATTAGAAAGTAGGCGAGCCCAGAGCAGTAACTCTCACAGAGAAATGGCAGGGAGGCTCATCTGAAGGCAGACGATTCTGCTGGGTCAGCGGCGATTCTGTGTTCCCGCCAGAGGGACGGGGGCAGAATTACCCGGGATTCAAAACTTACTCTACGAAGGCCAGAATGTGGATTGTCCATCTCTTGACAAACAACCTCATAACTAAAAGATAAAATGGCTTTTGTCTCTCTCTTTTTCTGCCCGCCCCATGAAACAGTTGGTAGCTAAATTAGATTTTTTAAAATCTGCTCCTCACATGGTGTTTAAATAGCAGAAGTGGTTGTAGATTTTTTTTTTCTTTTGCTGTAAAGTGGGAACCATTTACCAATTCAAATAGCACCCTTAGATTTGTGTCAGCTAAATTGAAGCTTGTTCGTTCAATGTCTCTCTCTCTCTCTGTCTCCGGTTGAGTTTGTAGCAACGCAAAAAGCTAGGGTGGAGAGGAGGGAGTTACATATAATGAGGTCTGTGTTGTGCTCAATCCCTCTTTGTTTTTTTTTACTGTTCCCGAAGAAAGAAAGAAAGAAAGAAAGAGAAAAAAGGAAGTCAAAATTAACTAGAAATCAATCCGAAAGTCATAGGAGGTTTCCTTGTTGATGGTCTGCAGTCCCTAGATCAGAAAATATTGAAGTTCTGGAGTGAAAGAACATATTGTCAAAGCTTAGTGACTAAAAAACCCCCTCTGTGTCAGGCCTCTCTTTAAAGCCGGGGTGTGGAATCTCTTCCGGTCCGAGGGCCAAATTCCGTTTTGAGTAAGCTCTCGTGGTCCGCATTCCAGGGGTCGGCGGGGCCAAAGGGGCAGAGCCAATGGACCAAAAAAATACCATCCTATTTTAGCTTCAAGCTCTAAACCTTAGGAGAGGCATTCCGACCTTTTGGAATTGGGGCAAACTGCACGAGAGCTGGAAAATCAACGGACGAGGATGATCAGGGGTCTGGAAACCAAGCCCTATGAGGAGAGACTGAAAGAACTGGGCATGTTTAGCCTGGAGAAGAGAAGGCTGAGGGGAGACATGATAGTACTTTTCAAGTACTTGAAAGGTTGTCACACAGAGGAGGGCCAGGAACTCCTCTCCATCATCCCAGAGTGCAGGACATGGAATCCTGGGTTCAGGTTACAAGGAAGCCAGATTCCAGCTGGACATCAGGAAAAACATCCTGACTGTTGGAGCGGTACGACAGTGGAACCAATGACCTAGGGAGGTGGTGGGCTCTCACACACGAGAGGCCTTCAAGAGGCAGCTGGACAGCCACCTGTCAGGGATGCTTTAAGGTGGATTCCTGCATTGAGCAGGGGGTTGGAGTCGATGGCCTTATAGGCCCTTTCCAACTCCACTATTCTATGTTTCTATGAACGATTGGTGGGCAGGGATAGGGGGCATTGCTAGGAAAAGAAGGTGTGGCCATTTGGGTAAATCCAGAGGGCTGGATTTGACTCCCAGGCCTGAGGTTCTTCCCCCCTGCCCCCTCTCCAAGGAGAGGGTTCCATGAATGGGGTGGCACCACCACGGAGAAGTCCCTGTCCCTCGTGATCTGTCACAGTCCTCAATATGTGGGTAGGTTTGTGCATGAGTCTGTAGTCTTCTGGAGTAGCACAGAGGCATACCAGCTTGGGCAAAGCAAAAACAACTGCATCTATACGTACTTCATTTACACACACACAGAAAACATAATTTTGTTTTCCTGGAAGCCTTTTCGGGTGTGAATGATCGGTGTACTTCTCCCATTCTCCCCTTTTTTCCCCTTTCCCACAGTGGTGTCCAGCGATAGCGAAAGCGATTCAGAGTTCAGCTCCTCAAGTCTGGACGACCGCTCCATGTCCGCAGGCTCAAAGGGGTTCAAGATTCGAGAGCACCGAGCAGCGTCAGGTGAGGAGACACCGCTGTTTGAGAGTGTGCGTGTATGGGCACAGGTGAGTGAAAGTTGCACACGAGCGCTTCGACACTGGAAATGCAAGGTTCTGAGTTTGGGGGTAATGGGAGTTGTAGTCCGACACCTCTGCCCAGGGGGGCAGGGTTCCGGAAGGCTGCAGATGTTGCCAACATACCTTGGTTGCAATACCTTTGTTGTTCACGTAAGTCTCGTAAAAATGAACATTTGAAAAGCAAACATCAGTACGATTTTGACACGTCGAAAGTCAGCTAACGAACCAAAACGCAGAGCCGTTTGGGAGGGCGTGTGTAGAAAACTGCGGACGGTAAAGCGCACTGAAAAACTGCCCCGCAAAAAAAGAAGAAGGACGGCGTGTTGTGGGTTTTTTTTTTTAAAAAATGAATTTGATTTCTACCATATTGGCAGCGCAATCATTATGTGCTTTCTCAGGAGGAAATGCCATTCAGTTCAATGCGTGTATTCCCAAGTAAGCGGCACGAAGATTGCAGCCTGAAGAAGGATTTCATTTCCCAAACTCCTTTTCATAAAGCCATGCTTCCTTATAACTCTCCCTGTGAGTTTGCAATATATTTATGTTGTGGTAGGCTTTAATCTATTACGTACTTTGACATTGATTGATGATTGTTCTAAGGCGGTTTGAACGGTTGGCATGGAGCGATAGATTATTCCACATTGTTTGAAGGCAAAGGGTTGGCTCTTTAAGAACATTTTATTGACAGGTTGTATTCTTACATGCCTTTTTCTCAAGATGGATGTGCTTGTAGAGATCGTACAGGGCGCTCTTAACAACCATAGAGTCCATTTTTGCTTTTAAGTTTTAATTGCACGGATGCTGTACTTGCCTTGATGAAGAGACTCGTGGCTTGAAATGCATTGGGGCAGTTTTAGCGTGTAGAATAAAATATTTTGGGAGGGGCCTGTAGCATAGTGGTAGAGGCCCTGCATTGCAGGCAGAGGGACCCATGTTCAATTCCCTGCACCCCTGGAGAACCATTGCTGCCTGTCAAAGTTGACAGTTCTGGGGTTACACGGACCAGGGCTTGACTCAGTGCCCTCTGTTCCCATTTGCATCAGCCTTTCATTCAGAGCCATGAGGACTAGAATCTTCTGTTATTTTTAGGGAGAGGACCAAAGCTCAGCGCTAGAGCCACCTGCCTTGCAAAGCTGCTTTGCCTACAAGGAGCTCCTACAATCGCCGAATGAGTGCACAGCAGCTGCTCCCCCAGGGAAATTGCCTTGTTATCTCCAAGTCACAATTGGAGATAACAAGGGGATTCCCCTGCGTGCCGCTCACCTTTCATTAGGGGGGTGAGCAGCACCCAAGAGAATACCTTTCTTCTGATTCCTCTCCCCGCCTCCTCCCAAAGCTCCCAGTAGCCTCCAGGGCAGGGGCTTGGGAAGGGGTGTGGGTAGGCCCAGTAGAAGATGCCTCAGCCTCTGTAAGCTTGGTGGGCAACGTCTGTGAGGCAGCTAGCTGGGGATTCTGGGAGTTGTAGTGCAACACATCAGGAGGACATCAGGTTGGAAAAAGCTGGCGCAGGCATTACCTGGCTAGATGGACTTGAGATAAGGCAATTTGCTCTATTATAAAAGACTGATGTATCTTTTCTGGGTTTCTGCTGTTTTGGGCTTGTTGTATGCTTTTGGGCCCACTAACCTCCTGCTAAGGAGCAGCGCCCATAAACACAACCTTTTGTGCATAGCTGCAAAGTTCCACCCTCTGTTTGCCTTACTTCTGTGCAGTTTCCAGTAGCGAAGCTGTGCGCACCCCCAGCGGGACCACCAGCCGCCCCTTGGGGGGCCTTTTGTCAGAGAGCCAGAGCAGCCTGGGGAGTGAGCGAGGCGGAGGGCTGAGTGCCACGGAGAGCTGCCCCAGCGACCTCCCAGCTGAAGACGTTGATAGCGACGCCAACCGCAGCATCTCAGGTGAGTGGGGCGGAGCAGGGGTGCGGGAAGCAATTCAGCCCTCCCGTTGGCACTTGTATGCAGTTCTTCCAGAGGTAGGCCATACTACTCAGACCTAAAAAGGCAGAGCTTCCTGTCCCACTGTGGGCAAATGTTGAAAAACTCCGTAGGGATTGCCTGAACAATAGCAAGGCGCACAACCGGAAAGCTTAAACTAATTCTAGAATTAGATGAAGCTTTCCGGCTGTGGAAGGAGCTCCATAGAGAGTCTCGCCTAGTGCCGAAAGGTGTACAGCGTAGGCACCTGGCGAACCTCTCTGGGGAGCTCATTCCGCAGCTGGGGGGGCCACAACAGAAAAGGCTCTCCTCCTTGTAGCCACCCGCCTCACTTCCTTTCATCGTGGCTCCTTGGGTTCAAAAGAGTGTCCAAACTGGCCCACTGACCCAAAAAGGTTAGAGATGCCGTAGAGATGTTGGTGAGCAAGCTGTAAACGATAGAGCAGCTTCCCCTGCCCACGATGTGGCCCCTGGCTACCAAATTGCACCTTTTTAGATAGGAACAGGAAGTCAGGGTTGTGCGTCACTCTAACACCCTTAGCTTTGAAGTTGACAGTTCCCAGCAGTTGCATCAGGTCTGTGGTGTTCAACTCACAAAGGGAATTTGGGTGCAAATTAGATTTGCAAGAACAGGGAATATTTAAAAACTAAAAAAACCCCCTAAAGTGTGACTTTGTTGTTCAGGGTGAAAATTTAATGTTCACAGGTTTCTTTTAGGGTCCTTTTGTTAAACAGCAGTGTGTGTGTGTGTGTGTCTATACATACCGTTTTTTAAATCTAAGGCATTTAAATGTCCACACTTTTTTTCACACATATGTAAACTTCTTCTCACCACCACCCATCCTCCCGCCCTCACCCCCCTCTAAATTAACAACTCCATAAAGAAAACTACTTATAGGAACTCATGTGTGTCCAGCTGCTAATTTTGGATTAAGAACATAAGAAGAACACTGTTGGATCAAGGAAGTGCTGATACAGAAATATTTAAACGCTGCATCAAAGGCAACTCAAAATTCTGCGGCCTGGATCAATTGTGACCAATTCTCTTTGTTGGCATAATTTTATTCTGTTTCTATGAATCATGGTGAAGGACCCTTTACCCTCTGGCTCTTGGGAATTTTGTTGTTTAGATGTCACTAGACATCGCCTGTGCACTTTCAAGTACATCTTCAGAAGGTTTCATAAGGACTAGGAACTAGCCTTTTCAAAGGAGTTTCTGGGGCCAGTATTGCAGCTTGTACATGCTCCTGTGTAAATCTTGACATCCGCACAGCCCTGAGTCCTTCTTTGGTCTCCTTAACAACCATTCCCAGGTTGGTAGTGTCCCCCCCACTCCCCACACACAATCTTTCTTCCTTGGCTCCCTCTCTGTACCTCCTCCTCTTGATTCTCATCTCTCACGATCACTGATATGGTGTTAATGGGCCTCGTTTTCGAAGAGCGGCGAAGCTAACAATCCATAACTCTTTGCTTCATTACAGTTCTTTCTTAGCGAGCTTTTAATGGTTCTTGCAAAAGGATGGGAGCGGCTGGGGTGGGAGGGAAAGACCCCAGGGAACGCAGAATTGCAGGGAACAAAACATATCCTGAGAGGGGACCCTCTTCTTGGGATGTTTTCAAAGAAGCTCGCCTGTATAATCTGTGCTCAGAACGTGTGCGTGTTTTTAAATAGATCGCTTTGCTTTGTAGTTGCATCCCACCTGATTGAATAAACCCTGAGATGGCTTACCAATCTCATCGTAAAGGGACACTCTTATACGGTTGTTGCATGCAGAAAAGGGGAGCCGTCTCCCCGTAGGTTCTCGAGACTGCCTTCACGGCGCCGCTTTGCCGCTCCTTCTGAGAAACCCCCGTAGTTTCGCCGCTGCAGGATGGGGGTGGGAAGTCCCTGCGGCTTTCCGGTGGCCTATCAGCTATCGCCATCTGCCCGGGAACACCCTCAGCTCAATACTGAAGCATGATCACACCATGGAAGGACCATGGCGACCTTGCTTCAAGAGGAAAAGTCGGGGTAAGTCCCTGACTTTTTAATTGCGGAGCTTCGTGGAAAAGCCGCGAGTTGGAGGCTGCATCGTATAACCGACGCAGCACCACCATGGGGCAAATAAGCCATATAGACAGACCCCTTGTATTGCTAGCCAGATGATGGTTGAACCTTAACGGCCACCAAAACCCCATTAGGCTAGTGTTTTTTTCATATGAGGTTCCTTTATAAGGGGTGCCTGAAAATGCATCTACCTCCACTTTGGGAGCTGAAAGGCATTTTCTACACTCTAGTTACACTCTAGTTCTACACTCTAGCTACAATATGCTGCCATTTCTTTCGTAGTTTTGTTCCCACCGCCCACCCACTGCTGTGACCCCACGGAACTTCTCAGAAATCGAATTCGGCCCTTGGACTGGGTTCAAGTGTCAGATGAGGACTGTGGAGGCATAGTTTTTTTAAAAAAAAAACCACTCAGTCTACGTCACAGGGCTGCTGTGAGTATAAAAGGAGAGGGGATAAAGAATTGACCAGGAAACTGATCCCATAAAGTGTTACTAACTTTAAACATGCTGATGGGTTTTACTTCAAACAAAATGCTGATGTTTGATTTAAATCGGAAGTCCCTGTGTGGTGTAATGGTTAGAGCAGGGGGAAAGCAGGACCATCCACCAGCCCTGCTGAAAGGCTTTTATTTTCCTCTTCCCTCCTCATCACTTTTTCCATTTGTGTCGTGTCTTTTCGAATTGTAAGCCTGCAGGCAGGGACAGTCTCCGTTTTACTAATTCTGCGTAAGCCACTCTGGGAACCTCTTCTGGCTCAGGAGCAGCATGAACATCAAATAAATAAATATATTGATTTATTATATGTATATCCAGCCTCCCCTCCACGGAGCACAGGGGTGTAGTGTAATTCTCACAACAGCCCTGTGAGATAGGTCAGGCTGAGCATCAGCTATTGGCCCAAAGTGAGTTCTCATTCTAACGCTTTAACCACTACACCACCCTAGCTCTTGATTTAGCACCTTATGCTGCTTTCAGTGACAACTTCACAGTAGAGCCCTATCTGGGTCCTCTGAGTTTCTTGCATTCAGAGTAGGGTTGTCGTGAGGGTCCGAATGGGTCCGGGAGGCCAGTGGACCCCTGGTGTTTGCCCCCCCCGGATCCAGTCGGGCTCCCCCTAGCTGTGAACGCAGACCACTACCAAGAACTCGCAAAGCCTTGGTGTCGTAAATCACCAGTGTTAAACTCGATAAGCAGGAGAGAAACGTCAATAAAACAGTCCGTGGTCAGTATCCGTCAGAAGCCGGGTCAAACAATACCGGGTTCAGGAAAGCGTCAAAGAGTGGTCAGGGTCCGGTCCAAGGTCAGGATACGTCCAGGCAAGATCAAGGAGGTGGTATGCAAGTGGCGAAGACGAAGCACCAAGAACAATAGTTGCTTCCAGCGTCGCTTCTGGGTTCTGGCATGTCATTTATGGGGATGGTGGTGATTGGGAATCGCTGTCAGCTGCGTTGGCCTTCATCTGGCTTCTGCCTGTCCCCGTGAAGGGCCACTCCCCAAACACTCCCAGCTTCAGCCGTTCCTCCTTCCTACTTAATCCCTCAAACTGAAGCACAACGCTTAGCAAGCGCTTGGCAGCTGCCACTGACACCCATGAAATCTTGCAATCTCCCCTTCCGCTGCCCGGACGGCAGCAGCAAGGGGGCGAACGCCCCCCGAGCCTGGCGTGGGTGAATTCGCACACCCCTACAGTCACTCCTTTTTTTAATTCGCCTATTTTAATTTGATGCTTTTTCATTTATAAAGGCCCCTAACTTTGGTCAAGCTGAACTGTGGTCAATTTCAATACATCGACCCACCCCAATCCGCCCCGCAAGGCCTGGATTGCTTTGAAAGGGGGGATTTAGACGTGTTCATGCCTGAGCGGTGCTCCCACGCAGCTCTGCCCAGTCCTGCCCATATAATTCTAGGACTTGTTCGTTCCTACTCAGAGGCTATAGACTGAAGCAGAAAGACACCCCGTCGGCTTTGAAATGTACTTGACTCTTGGTTTTTTTTCTTCCCATTCTGGTAGAACGAGCGAGGGAGTAGGAAACGCAAGCTAATATAAAACGATACCTCGGCAACACATCCGCAGCTAGTACAGAAAAGAAGTGGCAATCTAGAAAGACTAGATAGATGCAGCGAGGGAAGGGGCTAACACTTTTGGGGGGTGGTGAGTCCCATTTGTGGGTTCCGAACCAGATCTGTGGGACGAGACATAGTTTGTTTTTAGGATTTTACGGTTTTAAATTTTGTATATTGGTTTTTAAATGTTCCATGTTTTTAATTTTTGTAAACCACTTAGAGAGCTTCGGCTATGGGACGGTATATAAATGCTAATAATAATAATAATAATAATAATAATAATAATAATGGCACCCTTCTCCCCAGGAAGGCGCAACACCTGGGCGGATCTCTGCCTTCTCCTTCCTTTCACCTTGTTTACGGCAATGGTGTGGAACTGCAGGCCAGGGTGGCGTATTCACAGATGGCCACACCTCCTTGAATTGACCCCACCTCCTTTCCCCCACCCACCATTTGGTTGTTTTGTGGCTTTTCTGTAGGCCCCCCCCCCATTTTAAAAGCCTGAAATGCCTTTTCTAAGCTTTAGTTTACTTGCAGTAAGAGCTTTAAATGAAAATTTGTTGTTATTTTGGGCCACACCCTTCCTGCCGTTGGCCCTGCCCACTTCTTCAAGCCCCTCCCCCCGAGCTTATCTGGGCTGAAACGGCTTCTGCCTCCCCGAATTTATGGGGTAAATTAATGTTCATCTCTTTCCTTTAAAAAACAAAAAAAAGGGAAAAGACGCCTCCGGACAACACCCCGGTGCTGATGGGAACCAGACGTCTCGGGTTCAAGGCTCTTTTTCTTACCACGCGGTACTCAAGGCTGGATCGCAGCTTCGGACTCTGGGGGAAACGTGGACAAGCCTCAGCCTCGTGACCCAACCGTACCAATGCGGAGATAGTGCCCCTGCCGTGGCCGTCCGTCTCCTTTGTCCCCGTGACTCTTTTATTGCTCCTCTTGCTGCCAGATGAAGAACCGGCACTGTTGAGGCTGGGGGGAGGCTTGGGGTTCAAGGATCTAAGATGGCTGCTGTGATCCACACCGCCATCAAGCTTTGGGCATCGGAGGATTCGGGCTCGTGACGGCATGTGCTGAGATTGTGGGGCATTGGCCCTTCTCTAAACGGGATTGCTGTGGGAAGGTAGAAGAGGGCCCTGCGTTTGTTACGACCGCCTCAGTTATTTCTCTGTGCAGGGCGGTGCCCCCTCTGCCCCATCTCCCATGCCCTGATTGACCCATGGAAAGGAACGAATTTCAGCTCCGTTGCCAAAGGCCAGTGTCCCCTCCTCTCAAGAGGGGGAGGTTTTGAAATGGATAGACTTGGAGCAAGATAGCGGACAGGAGAAGAAGCCGAGGGTCACCGGGAGAAGGGAGCAAAGGGGGCGAGCAGGGCCCTCTTGGCAGTGCCTCTACATGCCCGGCATGAAATGGGGGGGCTGGGGGCAGTTTCCAACACATGATCCTGGGTAGAAAGGGACCCGCCAGGGATTTCTATCTCGTTGTTACGGCTTGCCCAGGTCTTAATTATAAAAAGAAAGGTTTAGAGAGAAGCCGGAGCTTCCAGGAAGGGGAAGAAGCAACCATTGGTCCTAAGAAGGATGTCCTTTAACCTGTGCATTCCGCCAAGTGGTGCCCTCCAGAGGATTGGGACTACAACTCCCAGCATCCCTGACCATTCGCCATGTGGGCTGGGGCTGCTGGGAGCTGACGTCGAAAACACATGGAGGGGAAAAGGCTGATCAAGGCTGCACAACGTAAACGGGAGGCGGAGCGATCTCCCCGTCTTTCCGTTGTGGAGTTTGGGGGTTCTTGGGAGAAAGGAGGGAGCCACGGGCACGAAATTGTGAGGGGATCTCTGGTAGCCCGGCAGGGGTCTGCTCTGACATCACCAGGAGGGGCAGAGTTGTTGGTTCGTTGAGGAAAAGTTGGTCCTGAACGCCCCTGGAAACGTTCCCCACCCGCCTGTCCCCGCCGCCCAGGGGCCTTCACATTGTCTTTGATCTTCGATACGCATTGTGTGAATTAAAAAAAAAATCCACCAGAATCACGAATTCGGTCTCCTTCCTTTTTTGGTGCTTAGCTGCTTCTTCGAGAGCACCGTCGCAGCTGCAGCGAGCCCGCCCCCGAGTGTGTGTATGGACAGCCACCATGATGCCGCAGTGAGACGGGCCTCCTATTGAATGCTGCTGCAGCCGTACATGGGGCACAGGTGTCTCTGTGTGTGTGAATGGAGGCGTGGGTTCAGATCCCACTTCTGACACCAAACTGTTGAGGAAATGTTCACTAACTCTCAAATTGAAGAATCACCAGGAACAGGCAAAGTTCAGTCCAACAGGTTTATTCAAAACAACGTACAAAGGAGAGAGAAATGGCACATGGGTAGTACCAAAGCTCTCTGAAACACAAAGACAAAACTGTTACATTTATCTCTGTTACAGGCTTTGACGTCACATACCGCTCACCCCCTCCCTCCTGTGATGGATACATGCCAATAAATGTTTCAACTAAACAGTTTCTTAAACCATAATAAAACAATATCCGGGGCATTTGACGCCTCAATGAAATTTATTGTTTCCTGATAACCTTCAATCACTGTAACTTGGTGTTGTTTGGTTTCATCTACTGGCCAGCATTTCTTTGGAAGAATCTGAAAATGTTTACATGATAGGTGCCATCGTCTGTAAGATTGTGTTTGAGGGCCGTTGAGTCATGTTTTACTTACAACACCATTTGGAGGATGTGCTTGTGAGACTTGTTATTAGGAAAGGATGTTTTGGGTTATTGTGTTCTGTGTTTTTCCTCTGAAATGCTAGAATGTGAGGTGTGAACTTTGACTTGGTGCAGCGTAAAGTGTCTCTGCTTCACCTAAAACGTTTCTTTGAGGCTTGGAAGAAACCAGAGTTTCAGATTTTGATTTTATATCAATGCCCAGATCAAAAATCTTTATCAAATGTGGGGAAATGAGTTGGCTCGTTTTGAGCTAAGTAGGAGCAGTTAAGCAGGCCCTATAGCATAGGGGTTGCGCCCTTTCTTTGTATGTCAAAGATCCCCGATTGAATCCCTTCCGTCTCTACGAGGAAATCCTCCCTGAATCCCTGGGGAAGCCAGCCAGTGTCAACAATACAGGGCTAGATGGGCCGATGGTCTGTCTCCGTATACAGCAGCTTTTCCTGATGCTATGAACTTACCTGTCCCACCTCCTGCCCAATAACTGGGCAGGTTTTAGGTCAACAGTTTGGAGAAAACAAAGAAGCGTCAGTTGGAAGTGAACCTTGCGTGGCTTTATTCTCCCTCCGCGCTGCCTCCCCATGAGGGAGGTGAAATTCCTTCCCCACGAGGCGGGGGTCATCAACTGGAAACCCCTAAAGCCAAATCCAGCCCCCCACTGAGGGATTCTGCTTGGCTGGAGAAGGACTGGTGCCTCAGGCAAGAGAATATTCTAGCAATCCATTTTATAGCATCATAGAGTTGGGAGGAATCTTGAAGATCATCTAGTCCCACCCATTGCTTGAGGCCAGTTCTGCACTTCAGTGTGCAGCTAAAGCACTCCTGATTACGGTGGTCAAGGGTGCAGTTTGATTAGTTTTTCTGGGTTCACCCTCCCCCACCCCGCCGCCCACTTTGTTCCGGTTCCCACAGCTGCGCCTGACTCATTCTGCAGCATTTTACACACACACACACACACACACACACACACACACACACACACACCAGGTTCTGCAGTGTGTGTGAATTTCTGAGCAATTTTCGCAAACAAGGACCAAATTTGTCCAACCTCAGCTGTCATTCGCGCAAATTGCAGAGTCGGTTGGGAAGGTTCAGGGAAAAGCCCGCAGTTTGGCTCACAAATGCAAGTGCCGTAGAACTCTGTCGAGTAAAAAAAAAAGACTGGATTTTCTAGCGACGGACATTATTATTATTATTATTATTATTATTATTATTATTAATTAACATTTATATACCACCCCATAGCCGAAGCTGTCTGGGCAGTTTACAAAAATCAAAAGATTGAACATTAGAAGTCAATATACAAAATTTAAAAACATAAAACATAAAAACAGCTGGCATTTAAAACAATTTTGAACTTTCAACCAGACCAAAGACTCAGTTAAAAACTCAACATATGCTGTTAAATGCCTGGGAGAAAAGGAAAGTTTTGACCTAGTGCCGAAAAGATAAAAATGTTGGTGCCAGGCGGGCCTCGTCGGGGAGATGGTTCCACAATTGGGGGCCGCCACAGAGAAGGCCCTCTCCCTTGTTGCCATCCTCCGAGCTTCCCTCAGAGTAGGCACCCAGAAGAGGCCCTTAGATGTTGAGCGTAGTGTACAGGTAGGTTCATGTGAGGAGAGGTGTTCTGTCTGGTATTGTGGTCCCAAGCCGTGTAAGGCTTTATAAGTTAAAACCAGCACCTTGAATCGGGCTCGGAAATGTACAGGCAGCCTGTGCAAGCGGGCCAGAGTCGGTTTTATATTGTTTGAACCTTCTGGTCCCTGTTCCTGACACATGCCCATCCAACCTTCACTTCAATACTTCCAGCGAAGGAGATTTTGAGGGGGCGGGGGATAAGCTGCCCTCCTTCAAAGTGGTCCTCCGAAAAACCTCGTTTACTGGCCTGGGGTTTCTCATAATAATTGTGACGACGTGTTTGAGGTTGTGTGTGTGGCAGAAAATGACCTTTTGTGGGGAAGCTTTCCTCATGGATGCCCGACTGTTTGCAAACTTCCATGTTATGATATCTACTCACCATATGTTGCAGTGAATATATTATCTGACGTGGGAGGCTGTTTTTATTGTGTCTCGTTTAATGTACGGTTTTCTGAACATTCTTGGTTTCTGACTACCTCTTGACAGAAAGAATCCCGCTTGCCTCCCGTTACTTACTTGCCCCTTGGTACACTGAATTTTTTTTTCACATGCCCTGCCCAAGGACTTGCTGGGAATAAAAACCAAGCAGCCCTTTTCTCTCTTGTATATTCCATTGCCAGATGTTGTTCATGCATACCTGTGACAGAAGTCACGTTGCACAGGTCGCAAAGATTAGGAATACACAAATCTCGCAACCCGAGTTCAGGTTCCAGGATGCCTCCGAGGTGGAGGTTTTTTTCCCTAGGTACCCATAAGAAGAATCCAATTGGATCCAACTCAGTCTAATTTCTTCATCCTGTTTCTCACTGCCAACCAGAGGCCTCTGGGAAAGCCACAAGAAGGCTATGGAGGCAACCAATGCTCTCGGGGGTTTGCACCCCAGCAACTGATACTTACAGGTTTACAGCCTCTGAATGTGGAGGTTCCATCTAACCACCGTGACTAGCAACATGATGTTTCCATGTGGAAAGCAAGCACAGACTCTCACCAGATGACCCAAAGCCACGTCCCACGTTGCTGGTTTTAAAATCCTGACTTCTTGAGTGCCAAAGCGACTGGAATGACAAGCAAAGGGACCTTGCGCATCTAGCTAACTTGAGATGTTGAGATTTCAAGGTCTCTCTGTTTTTCTATCTCCCGCCCTTGTCTTTCCTGCTCTGGTGCCATTAACCATAAATCTTTCTTGGCTCCGTCTTTCCCTTTCCTGCTGACTCTCCTTTTTAAATTTATTTATCTCCCCCTCCCCTCACCGCTACTTTTGTTGAAAAGCATGCACTTAATCGCAGCTGCGGAGTCACTGTTTCTGGCCTTCGGCTTGTCATTCATTTCGCCCCACAATGGAAAGGGCCGCTCAGCCTTGCCTGCGAAAGAAAATCGACGCATTGTTCATAAAAATCAAATAGCTCTATATATGTATCTGTACCTTTTGCCCTGCATTCAATCTCAAGGCTTTTAATACCTGGTTGTGTGTGTGTGTACAGGCGCCCAATCGCCTGCATTTCCTTTCTTCCCCCCACCCGCCACTAGCCAAAGCTCTATGCAGATTGCTGTTTTGGATTTCTTTGAGCAGTTGGGAAGTGTCGATGTTGAAGAGGACTCCTTGTCAAGGACTCGCTGGTACTGAGGAATGTTGGGAGAGGTAGGCAGAATTTGGGAAGGCCGTTTTAAGGGGAGGGTCTTCGTGATGTACCTTCTACAGTGCGGCTAGTCTGGTAGACTGCCCCTGTGGAAGCAGACAACTTTTTCAAGAACAAACAACTTTTTAAGAGAACAAACTTTGCAAAGAGAACAACTTTTTCAAGGAGTATCAGTGGGTTTTTTTTTGTTTTTTAGTGGACGACCTTTTCAAGGAGAAAAACTTTTTTAATTGAACAACTTCTTCAAGGAGAACCACTATTGTTTCTTTTTAAGTGAACAACTTTTTCAAGGAGAACCAGTGTCCCCATAGTATGCCCCTACTCCTGCTTTCCCTCTGCCCCCTCCCCCACAACCCCCATAGCTTCCTCACTGGCACCCCCTCCTCACTCCCTTGCTTCTTCAAAGATGGCATTTATCCCTTGGTTCTCCACGGGTTGTGTTGGGTGTGTTGTGTTGGGTGTGTTATGTTGGGTAGAGTGACCAGATAAAATCCAGGTCAGGGCTCATGTAACTTTAACAGTTGTAGAGAAAAGGGAATTTCAGCCAGTGTCATTTGTATGCAATTAGTTCCTGGTGAAATTCCCTCTTCATCACAACAGTTAAAGGTGCAGGCACTATACTAGAGTGACCATATACAAAAGAAGGCAGAGCCCCTGCAACTTTAACAGTTGTGATGAAGAGGGAATTTCACCAGGAACTAATTGCATACAAATGACCCTGGCTGAAATTCCTTTTTCTCTACAACTGTTAAAGTTACATGAGCCCTGACCTGGATTTTATCTGGTCAGCCTAGTGTTGGGTGTGTTGTGTTGTGTTGTGTTGAGGGAATTTCCGTCACAGTTATCATGGAGAAATGGCTGCCGTGTGAAGAGAGGGGGGACTTGGCTTAGATCCCCCACAGTTTTGGCCCTTCTCTGAAGAGCCTTCTCCCACATCTGCTTTCCCCTCTTCCCATAGAACACCCCATAACTTCCTCACCCACAAAGCTGCACTCCCTTTGACCAAGACTTCCCCCCATAGCTACTCTCACTTTGCCCCCCATGGCTTCCCCTCCCTCTGTCCCACGGCTTCTCCTCTTAGCTGCCCTCCCTCCTCTGACTCCCCACAGCTGGAGCCCATAGTTTCCTCTTCCACCACTCCCTATAGCTGCCCCATAGCTTCCTCTTGCCCATAACGCTCCCCCCACAGCTGCTCACCCTCTTCCTTCATAGCTATGCCACATAGACACTCTCCCCCAGAGCTTCCCACAGCGTTTCTTTCTCCCCATAGCCTCCCCCTATATCTGCTTTCCCTCCCCCCACTTCTGACCCATAGCTTCCTCACTGGCCCCCCATCCTCACTGTCTTTAGTGACTCCATCTCCTGCCCCATGTCTCTTAAAATCACCACAACAGTCCTAATACATTTCAATTATTTTTATTCTTATCCAAACTCTTCTTTCTTCATAGTTTGCATTTATATGTTTTTTTAAAATAAAATGAACAACTTTTTCAAGGAGCAGAATACACAAATAATAATAATAATAATAATAATAATAATAATAATAATGATCAACCCTCCACAGCTGATGTAGCTTAAAAGCGTCGCTGCCAAACAGTGCAGTTTTTGTAAAAAGAACAACTTTTCAAAGGAGAACCGCTGTTTCTTTTTAATAAAATGAACAACTTTTTCAAGGAGAACCGCTGTTTTGTTTTGATAAAATGAACAACTTTTTAAAGGAGCAGAATACACAACTTATTCTCTTTCTCATTATCATGATCAATCCTCCACGGCTGGTGCAGCTTCACTATGTTGCTGCCAAACAGTGCAGTTTTTATACAGAGAATTACATTTTCAATGAGAACCACTGTTTTTTTTAAATAAAATGAACAACTTTTTAAAGGAGCAGAATACCCAAATTATTATCATGATCATGATCATGATCAACCCTCCACGGCTGATGCAGCTTAACCGCGTCGCTGCCAAACAGTGCGTTTTTGTAAAGTGAGCAACTTTTTCAAGGAGAACTGCTGTTTTTTTAAATAAAAAGAACAAATTTTTAAAAGAGCAGAATACACAAATTATTAGCATATCATTATCAACCTTCTGTGGCTGATAAGCTTAACCGTTATTGTAAAGTGAACTAGGGATGTGCACAGACCCCCCAGATCGGATCGGGACCCAGATTGGGACCTCCAATTTTGTTCCGGATCAGATTGGAACAAAATCGGAGGTCCCCTGGGTTGATCTGACCCGATCCGAAAATCGGATGTCTGATTTTCGGATCGGCTGCCATTTTTCCCCATAGACGTGCATGCACGTCTATGGGGGGAAATGGTGGCAAGCCTAACTCCTCCTCCCAGTCCCCCACCCCAAGCGGTTACCTCCCGGAGCTTTCCGCTGCCGTCCGCTGCAGCCCCGGCAGGTGAGGAACTCGAGTGGGGAGAGGGGGTCCGATCCTCCGATCCAATACGATCCGGATCGGGTCCTTTTTGGATCAGATCATATTGGATTGGCCGATCCAGGTGCTGGGGATCAGATCGGATAATTTTATCTGATTTCCTCCGGATCAGGTCTGGCTCATGGATCGGACCCGATCCGTTGCACACCCCCAAAGAGAACAACTTTTTCAAGGAGCACAATACACAACTTATTATCATGATCATGATCATGATCATGATAAACCCTCCATGGATGATGCAGCTTAAGTGCATCGCTGCCAAACAGTGCAGTTTTTGTAAAGAGAGCAACTTTTCCAAGGAGAACTGCTGTTTTTATTTTTAATAAAATGAACAACTTTTTCAAAGAGAACCCCCACCCCCTGCGGTTGCCTACCTCCCGGGGCTGTCCGCTGCCGTCCGCTGGTGCCCGCGGGTGCCAGCGGACAGCAGCGGACGGCAGTGGACGCCCCCGGTAGGTAAATGGGGGCCCTTCTCCCCCTCTTGCTCCTTTTTACCTGCCGGGCCCGTCCGCTGCCGTCCACTGGCACCCGCTGGATCAGATCGGATAATTTTATCCGATTTCCCCCAGATCGGGTCTGGCTCATGGATCGGACTCGATCCGTTGCACACCCCCAAACAAAACAACTTTTTCAAGGAGCAGATTGCACAACTTAATGTCATTATCATGATCATGATCAACCTTCCACGGCTGATGCAGCTTAACCGCGTCGCTGCCAAACAGTGCAGTTTTTGTAAAGAGAACAACAGTTTCAAGGAGATCTGATGTTTTGTTTCAGTAAAATGAACAACCTTTTCAAGGAGCAGAATACACAAATTATTATCGTTATCATTATCAACCCTCCACGGCTGATGCAGCTTAACCGTGTCGCTGCCAAACAGTGCAGTTTTTGTAAAGGGAGCAACTTTTCCAAGGAGAACCGCTGTTTTCATTTTTAATAAAATGAACAACTTTTTCAAAGAGAACCACTGGTTTTGTTTTTAACAAAATGAACAACTTTTTCAAGGAGCAGAATACACAAATTATTACCATTATCATGATCAACCCTCCACGGCTGGTGCAGCTTAACAGCATCGCTGCCAAACAGTGCAGTTTTTGTAAAGAGAGCAACTTTTCCAAGGAGAACTGCTGTTTTCATTTTTAATAAAATGAACAACTTTTTCAAAGACAACCCCCACCCCCTGCGGTTACCTACCTCCCAGGGCTGTCCGCTGCCATCCGCTGGTGCCCGCGGGTGGCAGCAGATGGCAGCGGACGGCCCCGGTAGGTAAGTGGGGGGCCCTCCCTTCTCTCCCTTCTCTCCCTCTTGCTCTTTTTTACCTGCCGGGCCCGTCCTCGGCTGTCCACTGGCACCTGCTGGATCAGATCGGATAATTTTATCCAATTTCCCCCAGATCGGGTCTGGCTCATGGATTGGACTTGATCCGTTGCACACCCCCAAAGAGAACAACTTTTTCAAGGAGCAGATTACACAACTTATTATCATTGTCATGATCATGATCAACCCTCCATGGCTGATGCAGCTTAACCGTGTCGCTGCCAAACAGTGCAGTTTTTGTAAAAAGAACAACTTTTTCAAGGAGATCTGATGTATTGTTTCAATAAAATGAACAACTTTTTCAAGGAGCAGAATACACAAATTATTCTCATGATCTTGATCAACCCTCCACGGCTGATGCAGCTTAACTGTGTCGCTGCCAAACAGTGCAGTTTTTGTAAAGAGAACAACTTTTTCAAGAAGAATCGCAGTTTATGTTTTCATCAAATGAACAACATTTTCATGGAGAACTGATTTTTTTTTTAAAAAAGAATTTTTCAAAGGAGCAGAATACACAAATTATTATCGTTATCATTATCAATCCTCCACGGCTGATGCAGCTTAACTGTGTCGCTGCCAAACAGTGCAGTTTTTGCAAAGAGAGCAACTTTTCCAAGGAGAACCGCTGTTTGCATTTTTAATTAAATGAACAACTTTTTCAAAGAAAACCACTGGGTTTTGTTTTTAACAAAATAAACAACTTTTTCAAGGAGCAGAATACACAAATTATTATCATTATCATGATCATGATCAACCCTCCACGGCTGATGCAGCTTAACTGCCTCACTGCCAAACAGTGCAGTTTTTGTAAAGAGAGCAACTTTCAAAAGGAGAATCGCTGTTTTTATTTTTAATAAAATGAACAACTTTTTCAAAGAGAACCCCCACCCCCTGCAGTTACCTACCTCCCGGGGCTGTCCGCTGCCGTCCGCTGGTGCCCGCGGGTGCCAGCGGACGGCAGCGGATAGCCCAGGTAGGTAAGTGGGGGCCCCACCCTTCTCCCCCTCTTGCTCCTTTTTACCTGCCGGGCCCGTCCGCTGCCGTCCACTGGCACCCGCTTCATCAGATAAGATAATTTTATCCCATTTCCCCCAGATCGGGTCTGGCTCATGCATCGGACTCGATCCATTGCACACCCCCAAAGAGAACAACTTTTTCAAGGAGCAGATTACACAACTTTTTCAAAGAGACCCCCCCCACCCCCTGCGGTTACCTACTTCCCGGGGCAGTCTGCTGCTGTCCGCTGGTGCCCGCGGGTGCTAGCGGACGGCAGCGGATAGCAGCGGATGGCAGCGGAAGGCCCCGGTAGGTAAGTGGGGGGCCCCTCACTTCTCTCCCTCTTGCCCCTTTTTACCTGCCGGGCCCGTCCTCTGCCGTCCACTGGCACCTGCTGGATCAGATCGGATAATTTTATCCCATTTCCCCCAGTTCGGGTCTGGCTCATGGATCGCACTCGATCCGTTGCACCCCCCCAAAGAGAACAACTTTTTCAAGGAGCAGATTACACAACTTATTATCATTATCATTATCATGATCAACCCTCCACGGCTGATGCAGCTTAACCGCGTCGCTGCCAAACAGTGCAGTTTTTGTACAGAGAACAACTTTTTCAAGGAGATCTAATGTGCTGTTTCAATAAAATGAACAACTTTTTCAAGGAGCAGAATACACAAATTATTCTCATGATCATGATCAACCCTCCACGGCTGATGCAGCTTAACCATGTCGCTGCCAAACAGTGCAGTTTTTGTAAAGAGAACAACCTTCAAGGAGAACTGCTGTTTGTTTTTTAATCAAATGAACAACTTTTTCATGGAGAACTGCTTTTTTTTAAAATACAATGAATTACTTTTTCAAGGAGCAGAATACACAAATTATTATCGTTATCATTATCAACCGTCCACGGCTGATTCAGCTTAACTGCATCGCTGCCAAACAGTGCAGTTTTTGTAAAGAGAGCAACTTTTCCAAGGAGAACCGCTGTTTTTATTTTTAATAAAATGAACAACTTTTTCAAAGAGACCCCCCACCCCCTGCAGTTACCTACTTCCCGGGGCTGTCCGCTGCCGTCCGCTGGTGCCCGTGGGTGGCAGCGGACGGCAGCGGACGGCGCCGGTAGGTAAGTGGGGGGCCCCTCCCTTCTCTCCCTCTTGCTCCTTTTTACCTGCCGGGCCCGTCCTCTGGCGTCCACTGGCACCCGCTTCATCAGATTGGATAATTTTATACGATTTCCCCCAGATCGGGTCTGGCTCATGCATCGGACTCGATCCATTGCACACCCCCAAAGAGAACAACTTTTTCAAGGAGCAGATTACACAACTTATTATCATTATCATTATCATGATCAACCCTCCACGGCTGATGCAGCTTAACCGCGTCGCTGCCAAACAGTGCAGTTTTTGTAAAGAGAACAGCTTTTTCAAGGAGATCTGATGTGTTGTTTCAATAAAATGAACAACTTTTTCAAGGAGCAGAATACACAAATTATTCTCGTGATCATGATCAACCCTCCACGGCTGATGCAGCTTAACCGTGTCGCTGCCAAACAGTGCAGTTTTTGTAAAGAGAACAACTTCTTCAAGGAGAACTGCTGTTGCTTTTTTAATCAAATGAACAACTTTTTCATGGAGAACTGCTTTTTTAAAAAATAAAATGAAAGACTTTTTAAAGGAGCAGAATACACAAATTATTATCGTTATCATTATCAACCGTCCACGGTTGATGCAGCTTAACTGCATCGCTGCCAAACAGTGCAGTTTTTGTTAAGAGAGCAACTTTTCCAAGGAGAACCGCTGTTGTTATTTTTAATAAAATTAACAACTTTTTCAAAGAGACCCCCCACCCCCTGCGGTTACCTACTTCCCGTGGCTGACCGCTGCCGTCCGCTGGTGCCCGCGGGTGCCAGCGGACGGCAGCGGACGGCGCCGGTAGGTAAGTGGGGGGGCCCTCCCTTCTCTCCCTCTTGCTCCTTTTTACCTGCCGGGCCCGTCCTCTGGCGTCCACTGGCACCTGCTGGATCAGATCGGATAATTTTATCCCATTTCCCCCAGATCGGGTCTGGCTCATGGATCGGACTCGATCCATTGCACCCCCCCAAAGAGAACAACTTTTTCTAGGAGCAGATTACACAACTTATTATCATTATCATGATCATGATCAACCCTCCACGGCTGATGCAGCTTAACCGCGTCGCTGCCAAACAGTGCAGGATTTGTAAAGAGAACAGCTTTTTCAAGGAGATCTGATGTGTTGTTTCAATAAAATGAACAACTTTTTCAAGGAGCAGAATACACAAATTATTCTCATGATCATGATCAACCCTCCACGGCTGATGCAGCTTAACCATGTCGCTGCCAAACAGTGCAGTTTTTGTAAAGAGAACAACTTCTTCAAGGAGAACTGCTGTTTCTTTTTTAATCAAATGAACAACTTTTTCATGGAGAACTGCTTTTTTAAAAAATAAAATGAATGACTTTTTAAAGGAGCAGAATACACAAATTATTATCGTTATCATTATCAACCGTCCACGGCTGATGCAGCTTAACTGCATCGTTGCCAAAGAGTGCAGTTTTTGTAAAGAGAGCAACTTTTCCAAGGAGAACCGCTGTTTTTATTTTTAATAAAATGAACAACCTTTTCAAAGAGACCCCCCACCCCCTGCGGTTACCTACTTCCCGGGGCTGTCCGCTGCCGTCTGCTGGTGCCCGCGGGTGGCAGCGGACGGCAGCGGACGGCAGCAGACGGCCCCAGTAGGTAAGTGGGGGCCCCTCCCTTCTCTCCCTCTTGCTCCTTTTTACCTGCCGGGCCCGTCCTCTGGCGTCCACTGGCACCTGCTGGATCAGATCGGATAATTTTATCCCATTTCCCCCAGATCGGGTCTGGCTCATGGATCGGACTCGATCCGTTGCACCCCCCCCAAAGAGAACAACTTTTTCTAGGAGCAGATTACACAACTTATTATCATTATCATGATCATGATCAACCCTCCACGGCTGATGCAGCTTAACCGCGTCGCTGCCAAACAGTGCAGGTTTTGTGAAGAGAACAGCTTTTTCAAGGAGATCTGATGTGTTGTTTCAATAAAATGAACAACTTTTTCAAGGAGCAGAATACACAAATTATTCTCATGATCATGATCAACCCTCCACGGCTGATGCAGCTTAACCATGTCGCTGCCAAACAGTGCCGGTTTTGTAAATAGAACAACTTCTTCAAGGAGAACTGCTGTTTCTTTTTTAATCAAATGAACAACTTTTTCATGGAGAACTGCTTTTTTAAAAAATAAAATGAATGACTTTTTAAAGGAGCAGAATACACAAATTATTATCGTTATCATTATCAACAGTCCATGGCTGATGCAGCTTAACTGCATCGTTGCCAAACAGTGCAGTTTTTGTAAAGAGAGCAACTTTTCCAAGGAGAACCGCTGTTTTTATTTTTAATAAAATGAACAACTTTTTCAAAGAGACCCCCCACCCCCTGCGGTTACCTACTTCCCGTGGCTGACCGCTGCTGTCCGCTGCCGTCCGCTGGTGCCCGCGGGTGGCAGCGGACGGCAGCGGACGGCCCCAGTAGGTAAGTGGGGGCCCCTCCCTTCTCTCCCTCTTGCTCCTTTTTACCTGCCGGGCCCGTCCTCTGGCGTCCACTGGCACCTGCTGGATCAGATCGGATAATTTTATCCCATTTCCCCCAGATCGGGTCTGGCTCATGGATCGGACTCGATCCGTTGCACCCCCCCAAAGAGAACAACTTTTTCAAGGAGCAGATTACACAACTTATTATCATTATCATTATCATGATCAACCCTCCACGGCTGATGCAGCTTAACCGCGTCGCTGCCAAACAGTGCAGGTTTTGTAAAGAGAACAGCTTTTTCAAGGAGATCTGATGTGTTGTTTTAATAAAATGAACAACTTTTTCAAGGAGCAGAATACACAAATTATTCTCATGATCATGATCAACCCTCCACGGCTGATGCAGCTTAACCATGTCGCTGCCAAACAGTGCAGTTTTTGTACAGAGAACAACTTTTTCAAGGAGATCTGATGTGTTGTTTCAATAAAATGAACAACTTTTTCAAGGAGCAGAATACACAAATTATTCTCATGATCATGATCAACCCTCCACGGCTGATGCAGCTTAACCATGTCGCTGCCAAACAGTGCAGTTTTTGTAAAGAGAACAACTTCTTCAAGGAGAACTGCTGTTGCTTTTTTAATCAAATGAACAACTTTTTCATGGAGAACTGCTTTTTAAAAAAATAAAATGAAAGACTTTTTAAAGGAGCAGAATACACAAATTATTATCGTTATCATTATCAACCGTCCACGGCTGATGCAGCTTAACTGCAGCGCTGCCAAACAGTGCAGTTTTTGTAAAGAGAGCAACTTTTCCAAGGAGAACCGCTGTTTTTATTTTTAATAAAATGAACAACTTTTTCAAAGAGACCCCCCACCCCCTGCGGTTACCTACTTCCCGGGGCTGTCCGCTGGTGCCCGCGGGTGCCAGCGGACAGCAGCGGACGGCAGCGGACGGTCCCGGTAGGTAAGTGGGGGCCCCCTCCCTTCTCTCCCTCTTGCTCCTTTTTACCTGCCCGGCCCATCCTCTGCCGTCCACTGGCACCTGCTGGATCAGATCGGATAATTTTATCCCATTTCCCCCAGATCGGTTCTGGCTCATGGATCGGACTCGATCCGTTGCACCCCCCCCCCCGAAAGAGAACAACTTTTTCAAGGAGCAGATTACACAGCTTATTATCATCATCATTATCATGATCAAGACTCCACGGCTGATGCAGCTTAACCGCGTTGCTGCCAAACAGTGCAGTTTTTTTTAAAGAGAACAACTTTTTTCAAGGAGATCTGATGTGTTGTTTCAATAAAATGAACAACTTTTTCAAGGAGCAGAATACACAAATTATTCTCATGATCATGATCAACCCTCCACGGCTGATGCAGCTTAACCATGTCGCTGCCAAACAGTGCAGTTTTTGTAAAGAGAACAACTTCTTCAAGGAGAACTGCTGTTTCTTTTTTAATCAAATGAACAACTTTTTCATGGAGAACTGCTTTTTTTTTTTTTAAAAAAAGAATGACTTTTTAAAGGAGCAGAATTCACAAATTATTATCGTTATCATTATCAACCGTCCACGGCTGATGCAGCTTAACTGCATCGCTGCCAAAGAGTGCAGTTTTTGTAAAGAGAGCAACTTTTCCAAGGAGAACTTCTATTTTCGTTTTTAATAAAATGAACAACTTTTTCAAAGAGAACCACTGTTTTTTTAAAAAAATATATAATGAACATCTTTTTCAAGGAGCAAAATACACAAAGTATTATCATTATAATTGTCATGATCAACCCTGCGCGGCTGATGCAGCTTTTGTAAATAGAACAACTTTTCCAAGGAGAACCGCTGTTTTCATTTTTAATAAAATGAACAACTTTTCCAAGGAGAACTGCTGTTTTTTTTAAAAAAGAAAATGAACATCATTTTAAAGGTGCAGAATACACAAATTATTTATGTTATCGTTATCAACCCTCCACGGCTGATCAGCTTAACCGCGTCGCTATCAGACAGTGCAGTTTTTGTAAATGGAACTAGGGATGTGCACGGACCCCCCCGGATCAGATCGGGACCCGCATCGGAACCTCCAGTTTTGTTCCAGATGAGATCGGAAACAAGTAAAAACAACAGTAAAAACAACTTTGAAAACAGATGTTCTACCTCACACTGGTAGTGCTGGTTGGTGAAGTGCCTGATTCCTATACAAATACGACCTGATGGAAGAGCAAAGCGAGCCTAATCCGAGAAACCTACAAAGGTTCAAGAAACGCTTGGAAGATACTCGTTGCTGATAGAAACGACTTTACAACAGAAGACATCCCTGCAGCGACTGGCGGCTGGTTCACCTAGAAAAAGTTGTGCTCTTTAGAAAACTGTACTGTTTGGCAGTGACTTGGTTAAGCTGCATTGGCCGTGGAGGGTTGCGACCCAATCTAGTTCACCCTTTGATTCCCGCTTGAGGATAACAAGGAGGGGTGGAGAATTGTGTATCCTGCCTTGGATTCCTCGGAGGGAGAACCAAGGGCTAGAAATGCCATCTATGAAGAAGCAAGAGCTTGAATACTAATTTTTTTAAAAAATTTAAAATTGAAATGGATTAGGACTGTTGTGATGATTCTAAGAGACGTGGGGCAGGAGATGGAGGCGCCAACGAGAGCAAGGATGGGGGGGCCAGTGAGGAAGCTATGGGGGAGATGTGGGGTAGGGGGCAGAGGGAAAGCAGGCGTAGGGGGATACTATGGAGACACTGGTTCTCCTTGAAAAAGTTGTTCACTTTGGGGGGTGGGGGGCGGGGGATGGAACTGGTTCTCCTGGAAGAAGTTGTTCAATTAAAAAACAGTGAGGTTTTTTTCTGAGTTAAGTTGCTCAATGAAAAAGAAACAGCAGTGAAGAAAGCAGTGTGGTTTTGTTTCTAAGTTACGTTGCTCCAGGAAATGACGCGACTGAGAAGAGCCAATGAGAAATGCCTCCTTGCCTGTCATGACATGGGCCCCTATAAAAGCCGCTGCTACACAGAGCAGCCGCCAGTTGCTGCCGAGACGTCTTCTGTTGTAACATGCCTTCTATACCAAATGAATATTGTCCAGTTATTTATGAAATTATCTGGCTTATTTTGGATGAATTAAACGGAGAATTCCCTCATTTATTTCAGCACTGTTCCCCAGGGGAGATTCTAGACTTTCTCCATAAAGTTTGGAGAAATCCATCATTTCTTACTGTGATTACTTGGGGATCTATCCAGCTGATTCTGAAATATCTGGAAACAAAATACCCTCTTTTTTTCCCGTACCGTCTCCGGAGGGTGTTTCGCCACGTTCTCCATATTGTTTGGATTTATTTATGGAGAAATCTATCATTTCTCAACCTGAACCTCCAAAGGTTTCCCAGATTAAGCTCTTTTTGCTCTTCCGTCAGGTCATATTTGTATGGGAATCGAGCCTTTAACCAACCAGCACAACCGGTGTGATGTAGAACATCTGTTTTCAAAGTTGTTTTAAATGGTTTAAAATTCTGTGAGAACTTCGGCTATGAGGCGGTATATAAATGTTAT
Source organism: Anniella stebbinsi (assembly GCA_029215795.1). Lineage (NCBI taxonomy): Eukaryota > Metazoa > Chordata > Lepidosauria > Squamata > Anniellidae > Anniella > Anniella stebbinsi. The sequence continues at coordinate 16,944,423 of JARDYH010000009.1, forward strand.
TATTATTAAAAACATCAGCAGCAATGGTAGACCAAATACTGGCTTCTCTGGTCACCATTCCCAGTCTATAAATATACCATACAAATACCTACAAATATCTAGAACTGCCCAGGCGACGTGGGAAAGAGTAAAATACTAAACGTGAGATTCTCAACCAGGACGAACAGATGCTACACAAGCAGGCCATTGGCAAAACACAATGCCATGGAGGCCACATTGCGACCCATTGATTGAAAATCCATTTCACCCTTTGCTTCCCGCTTGATAATGTGGAGCCGTGGAGGGTTGATAATGATAATGATAATAATAATAATTTGCGTATTCTGCTTCTTGAAAAAGTTGTTCATTTTATTAAAAACAAACACTGGCTCTCCTTGAAAAAGTTGTTCTCTTTAGAAAACTCAGCCGTGGAGGTTTGCGACCCACTGATTACAAATCCAGTTCACCCTTTGACTCCCACTTAAGGATAACATGGAGGAGAGGAGAATTATGTATCCTGCCTTGGAGTCCTCGGACGGCAAACCGAGGGATATAAATGCAACTATGAAGAAGGAAGAGCTTGGATAAGAATAATTAAAAATAATTAAAATGTATTAGGACTGTTGTGGTGATTCTAAGAGACATGGGGCAGGAGATGGAGGTGCCAAAGGGAGTGAGGATGGGGTGCCAGTGAGGAAGCTATGGGTCAGAAGTGGGGGGAGGGAAAGCAGGTATAGGGAGAGGCTATGGTGAGAAAGAAACGCCCTGAGATTCTCTGGGGGAGGGAGAGCGGCTATGGGGCAAAGCTATGAAGGGAGAGGGTGAGCAGCTGTGGGGGGAGCTTTAGGGGCAAGAGGAAGCTATGGGGCAGCTATACGGAGTGGAGGAAGGGGAAACTATGGGCTCCAGCTGTGGGGAGTCGGAGGAAAGAGGGCAGCTAAGAGGAGAAGCCTTGGGATAGAGGGAGGGGAAGCTATGGTGGGAGGAAAAGAGAGCAGCTATGGGGGGAAGTCTTGGTCAGAGGGAGTGCAGCTTTGTAGGTGAGGGAGAAGAGGGGACAGCAGATGTGGGGGAATGCTCTTCAGAGAAGGACCAAAACTGTGGGGGATCTCAGCCAAGTCCCCTTCTGTTCACACGGCAGCCATTTCTCCATGATAACTGTGACAGAAATTCCCCCAACACAATTCCCCCAACACAACACTCCCAACACAACCCACACCCAACCCACACACCCAACGCAACACACGCAAGACGCCCACCCAACCCACACACCCAATGCAACATACCCCACACACCCCACACAACACACCCCACACACACCCCACAACACACCCCACACACCCAACGCAACACACCCCACACACCCAACGCAACACAACCCACATGCCCAATGCAACACAACTCACACACCCAATGCAACACAACTCACACATCCAATGCAACACACCCAACACACCCACCCAACACCCCCAAACACCCAACACAACCCACCCAATACAACACAACCCACACACCCAACACAACACAACCCATACACCCAACACAAACAACACACACACCCAACAAAACACACTCAACACACCCACCCAACACAACCCACACACCCAACACAACACAACCCACACACCCAACGCAACACACCCAACGCACCCCACGCCCTAGCTGAAACCTCATGTCGGCTGTTGTGTCCTTTTTATTTTCTCTTGACTCAAAAGACACCGAAGGCAGGAGGGAGTTTCCTCCCCACTTGGTGGAAATTTCCAGAATTACTGAGAACTCAAAAGGGGGTTTCCTGGACCCAATTGCCAGCCACCTTCCATCGTCACGGGGAGGAGTCGAGGCCCTGGTCCCAGTCCCGCTCTGTCCGCGACAGTCACAGTAACACCGATCCCCCCCCCCCCCCACGACAGGAGCGAAGGGGAAGGCGTTTGACGGAGATCAGAACTGCGAGGGAGGGTTTGGGTCTGATCCTGACACCACACCAATGCATGCCAGAAGATCCACATTGGTAACACACACAGCGAGACATCACAGAGGAGAGGGAAACGGAGGCACTTATGTTAAATTGAACGTTAAAGTGCGGAGCAGAGGGCTTGAGAAGGGAGGGCTCTGACCCAGAGAATATCACCAAAGGAGAACTCTTAGACAACCCCTTTGAAGCCCTAATGCCTCCGCCCCCAACATTGTCCCCTTTGCCCCTGATTTGTCCAACTACATCATTCCCAGCCAGCACGGCCATGACCCCAAATTTCATGGCAGAAAACTACCCCTTTGGATCGATCCCAAAAGGTAGGAAATATGAGTCTGCACACAAGAACTCTTCAAAATTAATCTTGCTGTATTGAAGACACCAAGAGCATCTACAGATGTTGCACTTCCAAGCACAGAGATCGGATACAAATGGAATCTGGTCCCGATTCAATCATACTCACCCCTTACTCCAAGGGGAGCCAACCCCACTCAGTGAGACTGCTCTGGGGATGATGGGGTCTTAAGGCGCGGACCTTGCTGATGGGTTGAGAAATCCTTCTGGGACTGTTCCCAGACCGGCTTTATATCCGTTAATCCACAATCACCGCCTTGCTCCGCAGATGTTTAGTTCTGGAGCCACAAGTCAGTAGAGAGTCGTGTCATTCACTGAGGGATCAATGCCTCTACAGGAGCAAACTACAAGCTGACTTGATTCAATAATCGACAGGATGTTTGCAATGGATTTTTGTGGCTGCTTGTTCCACAGGATGTTGTAACTGCTGATACGACCAAGCGCTGCTTTGGGGCTGGCTCGTGACCTAACTGAGTACATCTGCAGCCAGACACAGTTGTGCAAAGCATGGAAATTAAGCAATCGAGTTGGTCCAATAGTAGAGCAAGCAAAGGCTACTTAATGCTCAAGGTTTATGTTACTGTTTACTTTTCTGGCCTCTTAGATAGGAAGTTAGACCTATGCACCACTGTCCTTCACACAGACATGGTGTAGAATTCCATTCTTTCCATTTAACGGCCTGTATGGAAAGAACTGAGATGAAGCTCTCCTTTGATATGTGACCCACTCAAATGCGCAGATCGCACAAAAATATTCTTTTTACTAAGTATTCAAAGCATTTTAAAAAAAATTCTAAACAGACCGTTCGATTTGAAGTTTTGCACCAGGAGACTCATGTATTGTGACCATTGACTGAGCAACATGACGTGAACCAGAACATTGATGTTACATTGGCCTTAAACCAATATGACTGAGTAGTTCCATAGATAGAGATCATATCTTCCTTCTTTGGTAAATAAGAAAAAAAAGTACCTTTAGGGTACTTCTATGACTGCAGTAAAATCCCAAAGATCTGGCTGATTCCTTTTTAAAAACGAATGTGGGGTGCTTTTAGGCCAACAACTAGGAACATAAAAAACTACTTCCTGCCACTGACTTTATTTTTTTGCCTGCTGCACACAAACCACCTCTTCCTTCATTGACTGTGCTGGGGCCAAGAAAGACATCTATGTAAATGTTCACTCTGCCTCATTCTTGCTGTTCCTTCTATTCCTCTGTTGCTTGCTTCAGATTTGTTTTCTCGGCTGTTGCACAAACCAAAGCTAAAGCAGCAACAGATCTGGTGGCTTAAGATGGCGTCTAGCCCAGGAAAGAGCTCACCCGCCCCCCCCCCCAAATTCTTGAAGTCCAAACAAACTGAAGGTCAAGCAGTTTACAGATGTTCCTAGAGTATGATTTTGGAGACCTCAGAACTCATGGCGTTAATGGAATACCCCATCTGCCATACCACAGGGACCCATTCACCTAGGATACAATACATAGTCATATTGTTATTTTTTCGGCGCCAGCTCAAGACGTTTCCTTTCTACCAGGCATTTAACAGCATATGTTGAGGGTTTTGTTGTTGTTTTACCCAGAATAGTTGTTTTAAATGGATATTTATAATCTGTTTTATACTTTTTATGCTTTTTAAATTTTGTATATCTTTTTTTAATATTCAATGTTTTTAATTTTTGTAAACCGCCCAGAGAGCTTCGACTATGGGGCGGTATATAAATGCAAATAATAATAATAATAATAATAATAATAATAATAATAATAATATTCAGAGAATTCTTCCACACTAAAAACATCCCCATTCATAAAGCCATAGTAACAGTAGATAAATTACACCCCACTCAACCTAGCACTACAAAATGAAGACCAAACAAGACCACTCACACTTGCAGAGAAAAATGGGCACAAAAAGCACTCCATGGGAAGCACTACAACATAATACACAACCCACAAATAAACAAAGAACAATCATATGAATGGCTCAGGAAGGGTGAGCTATTCCTAGAAACAGAAGGATTTCTGAAAGCTATACAGGATCAAGTGATAGCCACCAAGAACTACCAAAAATACATCATAAAAGATAACAGCATAACAACAGACCTATGCAGGAAATGCCATCAGTGCCAAGAAACAATAGACCACATAACAGGAGGATGTAAAATTCTGGCAGGAATGGACTATACAGACAGATACGATACAGCTGCAAAAAAAATTCACCAACAACGGGCCATCAAATTCAACCTTATCAAACAATCTACACCATACTATACATATTCACCTGAAACAATCTTGGAAAATGCAGACCACAAAATATACTGAAACAGAATAATTCATACGGACAAGACAATACCCTGCAACCAACCAGATATTAACTTCATAGACAAAAACACACATACCTCATCGACATAGCAATACCGAATGACAAAAATGGTGTTGAAAAGGAAGAAGAAAACAGAGACAAATATATACCACTGGCCATGGAAGTCAAAGAACGATGGCAACAGGAAAAGGTCACAATTATTCCGTTCGTCATCTCAGTCATCGGCATCACATCAAAAAACTATACAGAAAACCTTCGGAAACTGGGCCTACCAGAATACATCCACACCAACATCCAGAAAGCAGTCATACTTAAAACTAGGGGTGTGCAAGGACCCCCCCGGATCGGATCGGGACCGGATTGGGACCTCCAATTTTGTTCCGGATCAGATCGGAACAAAATCGGAGGTCCCCTGGATCGGATCGGACCTGATCCGGATCCGAAAATCGGATGTCTGATTTTCGGATCAGCTGCCATTTTTCCCCATAGACTTGCATTGGGGGAAAGAAAGCTTTCCCCCAATGCAAGTCTATGGGGGGACATAGCAGCGTGTGTGTGGGGGGGGGCCTAACTCCCCCCTCCCTGTCCCTCCCCCCTCACGCTTCTTACCTGCAGGGGCCTTCTGCTCCCGCGGGCGCCAGCGGATGGCCCTGGAAGGTAAGTGGGGGCCCCCCTCCCTCCTCACGATCCCTCTTACCTGCTGGGGCCCGTCCGCTGCCATCCGCTGCCGCCCGGGTGGCAGCGGATGGCAGTGGACGGGCCCCAGCAGGTAAGCCCCATCCCCGGCGCTTCTTACCTGCATGGGACATCCGGGCCCCTCCGCTCCTGGCCGCTACTGCAAAGCAGGCTTGGCAGCCTGCCCCTAAGTAGCGCGCCAGATGATGACATCACCTGGCGCGCTACCTAGGGGCAGGCCGCCAAGCCTGCTTCACAGTAGCGGCCAGGAGCGGAGGGAAGCGGACGTCCCAGGCAGGTAAGTGGGCCCCCCTCCCTCCTCCCCTTCCCTCCTCCCCCTCACGATCCCCCTTACTTGCTGGGGCCCCTCCACTACCACCTGCTGCCGCCCAGGTGGCAGTGGATGGAAGTGGACAGCCCCGACAGGTAAGCCCCCCCGCTGTCCGCTGCAATCGGCGGGCACCCGCTGGCGCCCACCGATGGCAGTGGACAGCCCCCCCAGGTAAGCCCCCCCGCTCCTTACCTGGCGGGGTGTCCTCCTCCGTCTATTGCCAGCTGTAAACAATTGTGAACTAGGCTTCGCGGCCTAGTTTACAGTAGAGCGCCAGGTGATGACATCATCACCTGGCGCTGTTCTGTAAACTAAGCCGCGAGGCCTAGTTTGCAGTAGTTTTCAGCCGGCAATGGGAGGAGGAAGAGGACGTCCCGCCAGGTAAGCCCCCCCCCCGCTGTCCGCTTCCATTGGCGGGTGCCCGCTGGCGCCCGCCAATGGAAGTGGCGGCGGGTGCCAGCTGACGCCCGCTGATCCTCCAATTTTTCCCGAACCCGATCAGGTCCTTCCAGACCGGTTCGGAAAAAAACGGATGATCCAGAGGGGGATCGGAAATCGGATAATTGTATCTGATTTCCTCTGGATTGGCTCCAGATCGTGGATTGGAGCTGATCCAGTGCACACCCCTACTTAAAACATGCTCAAGTGTCAGGAAATTCCTGAATCTGTCAAAGACAGCATGGCTTGGCAAAGCCCGTCATGTCCGTCTAGAAAAACCACCACAAGTGAGAAAGGGATGAAATAATAATAATAATAATAATGTATAAATGGTGGTAAAATCAAACGTAACCCCCCATATGCAATTCTCAGTCTCATATTCCTTCTCTTGGTCCCTTTTCATACACCATTGGTACCATAATACTAAAATGGGCTTTGGGATGGAAACATTACACAGATATTTTGGACCCGATTCAGGTATATGGGTTCGTGAATTCACGAGAAAGGTGCTACAATCCCAGATTGAAATTTCTGTCCTTTGTCGATGGCAACGAACACATCAATGACATATTGAAATAATCAGAGTTATCAATGCAACAGCAGCCATGCAAAACACAAGCCAGTCACCGCTCTTGGGTTCTCTGGTGGCCTAGCGGAGGACATCTTCAGCATCACACGTTTGTGCGATGTGAAACTCTACAAGGAAAGAGTTTTCTACTGTAATTGTACAGGACTTCCACAACAGCGGTAATGGGCGCTTCTGGTGCTCTGTCCTGTCATTTTGGAAGCAAAGCATGCAAATTAAGAAATTCAGTTGGCAAAGTAGTAGAGCCAGCAAAGTCTGTTTGATACTTAAGAGTTATGTTACATTCTCCTTTTTCTGACTGTTTAGCATATATATATATATATATATATATATATATATATATTACACACACACACACAGAGAGTGTAGAATTCTATTTAGTCTATTTAGGGACTTGGACTTTAACGGCCTGTATGGAAAGGACTGAGATGAAGCTCTCCTTTGACACAAGACCCACCCAAATGCGCAGATCACACAAAATTATTCTTTTTACTAAGTATTCAAAGCATGTTTTTTTAAAAAAATCTAACCAGAACGTTCAATCTTAATTTTTGCACCAGGACACTCATGTGTTGTGACAGTTGACTGGGAAATTTTACGTAAACCAGAGCATTGATGTTATATTGGCCTTAAACCAATACGACTGATTAGTTCCATAGATAGAGAATACATTTTCCTTCGTTTTGCTGGCTGAGGAATCATTCCTCTAGAGGAGCTAACCACAAGCTGACTCGGTATTTGACAAGACGTTTGCAACAGATTTCCGGGCTGCTTGTTCCAAAGGAAGTTGTAACTGCTGATACGACCATTGTTGACTTGGGGCCACTGTGACCGTTTCAACCAACCAATTCAACCAACAAATTCAACAAACACTTAAAGCTGCAGGAGCCCTGCCCTCTAGGCTGACCAGATAAAATCCAGGTCAGGGCTCATATAACTTTAACAGTTGTAGAGAAAAGGGAATTTCAGCCAGAGTAATTTGTATGCAATTAGTTCCTGGTGAAATTCTCTCTTCATCACAACTGTTAAAGTTGCAGGGGCCCTGCCTTCTTTTGTATATGGTCACTCTAGTATAGTGCATGCACCTTTAACTGTTGTGATGAAGAGGGAATTTCACCAGGAACTAATTGCATACAAATAACACTGGTTGAAATTCCCTTTTCTCTACAACTGTTAAAGTTACATGCGCCCTGACCTGGATTTTATCTGGTCACCCTACTGCCCTCTAGCATTACCAGGTGCTGCATGCATACAAATAACCCTAATACTTTAACAGTGTATCATCTTAGTCTCTTAACTTTGCTGTTTTCAATCTCTATTTCAAAACTGTATATCTCTCTGCATTGCTGTTCGGTTGTAGCCTGGTTGCGCGTTTATATTGTACTTTTATATTGCGTTTTTATATGGTTGTTTGTTTTACACTTCGATTTGTCTTCATGGTTTTAATTTTCGTGAACCACCCAGAGAGTTTAGACTATTGGGCGATATAGAAATGCAATAACTAACTAACTAACTAACTAAATCTTCTTCGTCTTCTTCTTGCTCATTAGAGCACCATTATTATGTTTGTCCTCTTATATACAAGCCTACATTCAGACATATGGTGTAGAATACCATTTCGGGACTGGACGTTAACTGCTTGTATGGAGAAAACTGAGATGAAGCTCTCCTTTGACATGTGGCACACTGAAATCCACAGATCGCACAAAATTATTCCTTTTATTAAGTATCAAGGTACGTTTTCCCTTAATTCTTAACACACTATTTGATCTTTATTTTTACAACAGGAAACTCATGTATTGTGTAGGGTGACCACGTGAACGGGAGAACCGGGCTCCTGTCTCTTTAACTGTTCTATAGAAAAGGGAATTTCAGAAGGCATCATTTGTGAAATTCCCTTTTCATCCCAACAGTTAAAGCTGCAGGAGCCCTGCCCTCTAGCGTGACCAGGTGCTGCAGGCATACAAATGACACCTGCTGAAATTCCCTTTTCTATATGACTGTTAAAGATACAAGAGCCCTGTCCTCCTTCCATAGGGTCACCCTACTATTGAGACCATTTACTGAGCAACTTTACATAAACCAAAGCATCAGTGTGATAGTGACTTTAGACCAATTTGACTGATTAGTTCCTTAGTCAGAAAACACGTCTTCCATCTGTAGTAGATTAAAAAAGAAAGAGTTCAAAATAAAATTTCCTTTAGGGTACTTCTATTACTGTAGTAAAACCCCAAAGATCTTCATGATTCTTTTTAAAAAAAACAAATGTAGTATGCTATTTAACCAACAACCGGGAACGTAAAAACATCCTTTCTGCGACTGACTGTTTTAAGGAGAGCAGTGAATTTTGCACACTTCTCGAATGAACGTGAATTTCTATGTGAATCTACCTCCATCTCTTGCATTAAGAGCACTGCATTTTCGAGACTTCTTTCAGCCTACAACACCCATCATCCCTAGACAGATTTCAGCCTACAACTCCCATCATCCCCAGCCAACATAGCCAGTAGTGAAGGAAGATGGGTACTATAGGCCAAAACATTGGTAGAGTGACTGGTTAGCCAGGCCTGGCTTAGTGGCAGAAGTGAACGTTGAACCAGGGACTAATTTTTCTCTTGGCCATCCTCCAGAAGCCTGACTTTTTGTTTACTTAAGAGTAAGACTTTTTTGCAAAGATCTGGGCAGCTTTTGCCTGCACTGTTTGGCAGCAATGCATATGCTTCCTCTTGGTACCTATTTGTATGACATCTATAAAACTAAAAACAGCATTGAGATGCCAGAGAAATTTGGGCCTGAGCCATGAACACGGATTCATGATGTTTTGAGAACGGTGCTACAATCCCAGATTGAAATATCAGTGCGTTGTCAATGGCAACAAAATTATCAATAACAGATTAACATTAACATCAGTAACGTTTCAAATGCAACGGCTGCCATGCAAAACACAATCCAGTCACTGCCCTTGCGTTCGGTGATGAGCTAACTGAGTACCTCTTCAGCGTCCATTGTAAAGTTCTACAACGCGTACACTTTTTAACTGTAATTGTACGAGACTTCCTCAGCGGTGGCGGCGTGCATTGCTTGTGTTCTGTCCTGTCCTTTTGGAAGCAATCCAGTTGGCAAAAGAGTAGAGCAGGCAAAGTCTGCTTAATGCTCGAGGTTTACGTTACAGCCTACTTTTTCTGGCCTCTTAGGAAGACAGTTGCTACAATCCCAGATTGAAATATCAGTCCTTTGTCGATGGCAGCAAAAGCATCAACAACAGATTAAAGTAATCAGCCATACAAAAGCAACAGCAGCCATGGAAGACGCAATCCAGTCACCGGTGACCGAACTTAGTACATCTTCAGCCTCACGCATTTGTGCATTATGAAACTCTACAACGAAAGCCTTTTTCTTTCTTTCTGTAATTGTACCAGACTTCCAGAACAGTGATAGCAAGCACTTTTAGTACTCTGTCCTGTCATTTTGGAAGCAGAGCATACAAATTAAGAAATCCCTAAACGAAGGGGTCCTCCGCTTCTGTGACCGGAAAACACACTTCATATCACATGCCCTTTGTTCAGAGTGTGGCATCGTATTAGGAATTAGTTCTTTTTACTCTATTGGGAAAAAAAATGTACATTGCCTTGTTGTCAAAGTTGTTTAATAATGCTTTGGATCCATACCATAACGCAAGTGTATTAAAGAGAACGCTGCATCTTGGATACTTCTCAAATGTACGTTAATGTATGTGAACGTCTGGATGAAAAGATATCCATTTCATATATTAAAGAGAGCGCTGCAGTTGGGATACTTCTCAAATGTACACGAATTCCTGAGTGAATTGAAGTGCATCCCCTTTATTAAGAAGAGCACTGAATTTTGGACACTTCTCGAATGGACGTGAATATGTATGTGATTCTACATCCATGTTTGTAGGAAAGTGATGACTGGCGTGTGTAGGCTGACCATATGAAAAGGAGGACAGGGCTCATGTAACTTTAACATTTGCAGAGAAAAGGGAATTTCAGCCAGTGTCATTTGTATGCAATTAGTTCCTTGTGAAATTCCCTCTTCATCACAACAGTTAAAGTTGCAGGGGCCCTGCCTTCTTTTGTATATGATCACTCTAGTATAGTGCCTGCAACTTTAACTGTTGTGATGAAGAGGGAATTTCACCAGGAACTAATTGCATACAAATGACACTGGCTGAAATTCCCTTTTCTCTACAATTGTTAAAGTTATACGAGCCCTGTCCTCCTTTTCATATGGTCAGCCTAGGCGTGTGGCTAGAGGCCCCTATAAAAGCCTCTTCAGCACAAAGCAGACACCAATTGCAGTGGAGGTATTATGCTGGAAAATGCCTTCTTAAACGAGATTTCTGCGGTCCTTATTGAAATTACTATTGGACTTTTACATATCATTTTGATTCACCTAGAGAGAAGATTCCCTGCTTTCTTTGAGCAATGTTCCCCAGAGGTGATTTGTGAACTTCTCTGCATTTCTTTAAAATTTCTACTGAGGATAAATCCTTAGGTTTTTTTTTTTTAAACTTAAATCTCCGAATGATTCTCGATTTTGGCTCTCTTCTCTCTTATTTCAGGTCCTTTGTTCATAGGAATCGAGCCGTTAACGAGCGCAATCAGTATGGTGTTTAAATCACCACATTGAAAAGGTGATAACAGTTTTGTGTTACATCGAGATTTCGTCGCATCATTCTATAATTTTCCGACAAACAATATAGTTAATGTGTATTTCAGGTGACGAGCAATTTGGTAATCCTGCCCTTATGCAGGGTTTTTAATGATTTATTTAATTATTTCTTATTATGAAATTTCAACATAAGAAAGAAAAAAAATTGTCGCTACAAAAAATGGAAATATATCATTTTTTGTGCAAGCCTGTGAAATGCGGATCTAATCTCTATATATTCAAATATGGCATTCACAGGACCAGAGATAAATTTCAAGGAAACCACATCAAATACAAATATTGAAACCATTTACCTGATTAGTCTGGTATATCTAATACAATGTTATCTGGATGACAATACTTGACCTAATTAGACATATTAGTGACCAGATGATGTTGGAACCATAAAAGGCAATGAGGATTTTCTGAATATAATCATCTGTAATGTGACAACCAAGGAACAAGGAGGAACAGACGCTACACATGGAAACCACTGGCCAAACGAAATGCCACAGTGCAATCCGTTGATGAAATGTCCATGGTGTGGAGAATGCAGATCGGGAGACATTTTCCTCCCCCTCTCAAAATACTAGAACCCAACAAGGTTATCCCATGAAGCTGATGGGTGGGAGATTCAGGACAGATTAAAGGAAGGACTTCCTCACACAGTGCATCGTCAACCTATGGAATTCGCTACTGAAAGCTGTGGTGATGGCTATTAATTTGGGTGGCTTTAAAAGGGGGTTGGATAAATTCCTGGAATAGAAGGCTATCAATGACTACTAGTCCTGATGGTTATGTGCTACCTCCAGTATCAGAGGCAGTAAGCCTATATACACCAGTTGCTGGGGAACATGGGCGGGAGGGTGCTGACCAACAGCTGGTTGGTCACTGTGGGAACAGAGTGCTGAACTAGATGGATCCTTGGCCTGACCCAGCAGGGCTCTACGTCTGTTCTTATGTTCACAATTTGATTCCTGCTTAAGGTTAGAATGGAGAGGAGAATTCTGTCGACCACCTTGGATTCTTTGGAGCAAAAATGGAGGGTCATAAATGCAATGAATAAATTCATAAATACAACCAGTGAAGACCCTGTGATATCCCTCCAGATTTGAACAAGTGAAAAAACAATTAATTAAATAAAATATTGAAATGCATTATGGCTGTTGTGGTTATCATAAGGGGTGGGATGGGTAGGAGGAAATGGAGGTGCCAAGGAGAGCAAGGATGAGGTGTGAGTGGGGAAGAGGGAAAGCAGATATAAGGAGGAAAAAGACAGAAATGATGTGGGATGCTCTGGGGGAGGGAGAGCAGCTATGGGGCAAAGCTAGGAAGGGAGAGGGTGGGCTGCTGTGGGGAAAGCTATGGGGCAAGAAGAATCTATGGGGCAGCTATGGGGAGTAGAGGAAGAGGAATTTATGGGCTCCAGCTGTGGGGAGTGGGAGGAGGGAGGGCAGCTAAGAGGAAGAGCCATGGGATAGAGGGGGGAACTATGGGGGTATGGAAAGAGAGCAGCTTTTGAGAGTAGTGTAAGAGGATGCACAGCTTTGTTGGTGAGTGAGGGGAAGTAATGGGGCGTTCTATTGGGGAGAGGGAAAGCAGATTTGGGGGGAATGCTCTGGAGAGAAGAACAGAAACTATGGGAATCTATGCCAAGTCTCTCTCCTTACACACACACACACACACACACACACACACACACACACACACACGCTGAGGCTGAGTGGGGCCTGTTGTTTCCTTATTGCCTTTTGACTAGAAAGACACCGGAGGGAGTTTTCTCTGCTGCTTCATCTGCTTCATGGAAATGTCTGGAAGCATCGAGAACCCTGAAGGGAATTTCCTGGCACTGTTTGTAGGAGGCTTAAATAATCCAAAGGAGGAGAACAGACCACAGGCCTGATCCCTCCCTGACAGTAACACTGACCCAACACACGACAGAGGCGAAGGGCAAAATTGCTTGACGGAGCTCAGGATTGCATGGGAGCGTCCGGGTCTGATCCTGACATTACACCAAAGCATTCCATGGTACTCCCATTTCTCGCATACAACCGCAAGACATCACAGAGGAGAGGGGAACAGAGGCGTGGAACGGTGGCTGACCATATGAAAAGGAGGACAGGGCTCATGCAACTTTAACAATTGTAGAGAAAAGGGAATTTCAGCCAGTGTCATTTGTATGTAATTTGTTCCTGGTGAAATTCCCTTTTTATCACCACAGTTAAAGGTGCAGGGGCCCTGCCTTCTTTTGTATCTGGTCACTCTAGTATAGTGCCTGCAACTTTAACTGCTGTGATGAAGAGGGAATTTAACCAGGGACGAATTGCATACAAATGACACTGGCTGAAATGCCCTTTTCTCTACAACGGTTAAAGGGACATGAGCCCTGTCCTCCTTTTCATACGGTCAGCCTAGTGGGACGGGGAGTGTGAAGCCGAGGTTTGGGGAGGGAGGTGCTGACTTTATGTCTCTCCTGCTGCACAAAAAACACACCTTGCTTCACTGGGGAAAGAAGCCCATTTCTAGCTTTGAGTAAATGTTCCCTCCGCTTTGCTGTTACTGTTCCTTCTATTCCTTTTGGACTTGTTCAAACTTAGTTTTCTCACCTGTGGCACAAACCAAAACCAGACTGGCAACATCTGGAGGATTAAGATGGCTTTTGCTGAGGAAAAGAGCTCAACCCCCCCAAAAATTCTTGAAGTCCAAACGAGCTAAAAACTTTGCCATAGCTTGTCTCCGCTTGTTTCATTCTTTCCCCGAGCTGAAAACAAATAGATTTTAACAGCCACAGTTCCGAATGCGAGTATGCCCCACCTTTTTTCACATTTTCAATTTCTTTTAGCCCCCCCCCCCCCCAATTCTTCCACACCCTAACCATAGGTGTTTGCAGCCCATTTCATTAGGGTGTGCACCAGGGAATCGGGGCCTTTCCCACCCCCATGCCCCCAATTGGAGCAGTGGGGGAGGGGTGGAAAAGCAGCAGGAGTGTCACCTGCACCTGAGGCCACCTGCATGGGGAGCACCGCTGCCGCTGCCGCTGCCTCCTCCTGCTCCAGCTCCACACCTGGCCAGGCGGGGAGGGAGGAGGAGAGCCGCCGCCGCCGCCTTGCCCCGAGCTCCAGCCTTCTCCCTCGCTGCACTGGCTCCAGGGCCACAGCCACCGCTAGTCCTTCCTCTGCCCACGCTGAGCTGGGCTTCCAGGTGCCGGTGGAGCACATGGGCTGCCCGGAGCGGCGGTGGCGGCGAGGAACAGGAGGAAGCGGCTGGGCCGGGCCCTCCCTCCCTCCGCCAGGCAGAGCCAGAGTCCACACCATTTCCCAGGTGTGGGACAGGGCTAAGGGCTTGCGAGGCACACCATTGAAAGACCCACCAGTCCCAGGAAATTAGGGTGCGCCTGTGCACACTTGGCACACCCCGTGCGCACGCCAATGACCATAACCTTTTCTTCCCTTTCCCTCCTTCTTCCTTTGCTCTGGCAGACCAACGCCCCTGAACTTCCTTTGCATCTAATTGAAACTAATGAACTCTTTTGGAAGACAGTGGAGAAGTGACAGCTTTTTGCATCTCTCATGAACATTCACGTCCCTGTTTTTCTTTAACCATTTCCTGGTATTTTCGCAACCCTTCGCCATAAAAATCTCCCCGTAACCCATGTATTCTGATCTAACTAATTCCTCAAATAAGAGGTCCTTCACTTCCATGACCCAAACCACGCTTGGTATCAAATGCCAGTTTTTCAGAGTGTGGCATCATATTGGGAGTTTGTTTCTTTTCTGTTGAAAGAAACAACCTGTTCATTACCTTGTTGTACACAATTCTTTAAGAAAGCTATGGATCTATGTCACAACATGGCTGTATTGAGAAGAGAGCTGCATTTTGGACACTTTTCAAACATCCGTCAATTTCTATATGAAAAACACAACAATCTCATGTAGAAAAGAGAGCATTGAATTTTGAACACTTCTCGAATGTACTTGAATTTCTGCATGAATCTACACCCATCCCCTGTATTAAGGCGAGCTCTGCATTTTGCACACTTCTCAAACGTATGTGAATTTCTGTGTGAATTTACATCAGTCTCCTTTACTAACAAGAGCACTGCATTTTTTAGACTTCTTTCAACCTGCAGCACCCATCATCCCTAGCCAGATTTCAGCCTACAACTCCCATCAGCCCCAGCCAGCATAGCCAATGGTGAAGGATGGGTACTGTAGGCCAAAACATCTGTAATGCGACAGGTTAGCCAGGCCTGGCTTAGTGGCAGAAGTGAACGTTGAACTAGGGACTGATTTCTCCCTTGGGCATCCTCCTGGAGCCAGAATCTTTGAGCACTTACTTAGGAGTAAGGCTCGGGTTGCAAAGATCCGGGCAGCTTTTGCCTGCACTCATAGGCGTGTGTAGCTCATTTCATTAGGGTGTACACCTGGGGATGTTTTGTTTTTTTTAAGGCGAAAGTCTATTGAATTCTCAGCCATAAAGTACATTATTTTTATTCATTTATTTATTAAGCACTGTAGACGCTGATGCCCTACTCCTGACTTGCCTGACTGCTGGAAGGCTATTGCAGGTGAGGGGCTGGGGAATGAGGAGATGCTCCTCAAGCCCCAGCATTGTTGGAGCTTACAAGGTGATATGAGCCTTCAGGGGCCCTCCTTCAGGCCTCTCTGAAGCGCTGCTCCCGGTAGAGAGGCTCCCAGCAGAACAATTCCTTTTTATTCCTGCTGCCGGGCAACTGGAGGACCATTCCCACTGCTTCTGGATCCCCCTCTGGATGCCTATTCAAAGCTCCCCTCAATTTGGTGCTTATAGCTTGAGACATTAGAGTTTGCCTGGGCACACTCAGCACACCCTATGCGCACGCCTAAGCCTGCACCCCGTGCGCACGCCTAAGCCTGCATCCCATGCATACGCATAAGCCTGCACCCCGTGCGTACGCGTAAGCCTGCACCGTGTACGCGTAAGCCTAACCGGGTTCTGGTGCATTAGCCGTGGATGATGACTAACGGAGGCAGAGACTTCCAGCACTTTCCCCCAGGAAATCATGTGACTGAGAAGAGCCAAT
Source organism: Anniella stebbinsi (assembly GCA_029215795.1). Lineage (NCBI taxonomy): Eukaryota > Metazoa > Chordata > Lepidosauria > Squamata > Anniellidae > Anniella > Anniella stebbinsi. Next base: position 16,960,808 of record JARDYH010000009.1, read on the forward strand.
GAGCAAATGAAGGCTCTGCCTGTAAGAGCAGGCCACATCTCGCTGTCATGGAAGGGGCATGGCTTGAGGCACCTATAAAACCCTCCAGCACTGAGGAGCCCCCATTTGCTCTGGGGACAGTGGAAGTGATCAACTAGAAAAATGCCTTGTGCGGCCTTTACTGATATTACTATTGGACTTTTCCCTATTATATTGATGTATCTGGCAAGACGATTCTCTGCTTTTTTTGAACAATGTCCCCCGGAGATTATTTGTGAACTTCTGCGCATTTATTTCAATTTTCTACTGTGGAGAATGCCTTCTGAACGAAACGAGATTCCTGCAGTCCTTACTGGAATTACTACTGGACTTTTCCATATCGTTTTGACTCTTCTAGAGAGAAGATTCCCTGCTCTCTTCGAGGTATGTCCGCCAAAGATGATTTGTGAGCTTCTCCATATTTATTTGCAATTTCTAGTGATGAGAAATCCTTCGTTTTTTGATTTGGGCTACCTCCGCTCGTATTTCAGATCCTTTGTTCCTAGGAACCGAGTTGTTTACGAGAGCAATCAGTACAATGTTTAAATCACCACATCAAAAAGGTGATATTATTGACGACGATGTTTTTGTGTTGCATGGAGATTTCATCACGTCGTTCTAGAATTTTCCGACAAACGCTATATGTAATGCGTATTTAATGGGGGCAGCAATTTGGTCATCCTGCGCTGATTTTATTTATTTATTTATTTATTTATTTTATTGTGAATTTTCAACCAAACAAAAATAGAAAAGAAGGAAAGAAAAAGTTGCAGCTACAAAAATGGAAATATATCAACTTTCGTACACGCCCGTGAAATGCGTATATAATTTCTATACATGCAAATATGACGTTATAATGACGAGAGATACATTTCAAGGGGAGCCACATCAAATACGAATATTGGAACCAAATGCAATGTTAACTGGATGACGATACCTGACGTAATTACACGTAATTACACGTGAAATACCGACGAAGATTTTCTGAATGTAACGATCTGTAACGGGACAATGTTACAGCACGGGCGGACACTACGCAGAGAAATCACTGGCCAAACGAAATGCCACGGTGTGATCCGTTGATGAAAAAGCCAGTTCACGACTTGATTCCTGCTTAAGGAGGAAATGGAGAGGAAAATTATGACGCCCGGCTTGGATTCTTTGGAGGAAAAATTATGAGATACACATGTAATGAATAAATCAATAAAATCAATAAAATCAATAAAACCCAGTGATATCCCTCTAGATTTGAACAAGTGAAGAAAGACATCATTAAATAAATGTTTTATGGGTAGGGGGAGATGGAGGTGCCAAAGAGGGTAAGGATGGGGTGCAAGTGAGCTATGGGGTGGAGAGGGAAAGCAGGCATAGGGGGGAAAGACAGAAATGATGTGGGATGCTCTGGGAGAGGGACAGCAGTAATGGGGCAAAGCTATGAGGGAGAGATATGGGCAGCTATGGGGGGAGCTATGTGGGCTAGAGGAAGCTATGGGGCCTGCTCTGTCCATGACTGTATCACCGACCCAACACACGATGGAGGTGAAGGGCATAGTCTCTTGACGTTGCTCAGAATTGCAAGGGAACGTTTGGGTCTGATACTGACACTACACCAAAGCATCTCATCGTACTCACATTTGTCGCGTACAACAGCAAGACATCACAGAGGAAAGGGGGACGGAGGCACGGGAGTTGAACTGAGCGTGAAGCAGAAGGTTGGGGAGGGAGGTTTCTGACCCAGAGAATATCACCGAAGGAGAACTCCTTGGACCTCCCACCCCCTGCTGCTCAGATCAATTAGCAGGCCCTGGCACGGAAAGGGGAAACTGAGGCAAGCCGGAGAAATCAGCACCAGGCCTGGCAGTACAGGCCTCCATTACATCAAGATTCAGTCATCCTACGTGCCTCGGGAAAGGGTCCGAAAACATCTCCTGGTTCCCAAATTTGGGCTGCACCTGGTTATGGAGAAGCTGGTACTCCACTCTTGCAATGGCTGTGCTGGCGCCTGCTTTGTTTCTGTCCCCAGTTAATCATAAGAATAAAAGAGAAGAAGAAGAAGACATGACGTTTGTTTTGCATCTTTAGTGAAAATTCACGTCCCTTTTTCTTTCTTTAACCGTTTCCTGGTATTTTCACAACCCTTTGCCATAAAAAAATCTCCCCGTAACCCATGCATTCTGATCGAATTAATTCCTAAAATGAGAGGCCCTTCACTCCCCAACACACACTTTGTATCCAATGCCTGTTCTTCAGATGTTCAATGCGTGGCATCGAATTGGGAGCTTCTTCTTTTTCTCTGTTGAAAGATCCAACCGGTACATTTCCCTGTCGTACAAAGTCCTGTAAGAAGGCTCTGGATCCACATCTTGACGCTGCTGCATTTAAGAGGGGCGCTGCTTTTTGGACACTTCTCGAATGTTCCTGAATTTCCATGTGAACTTCCATCCATCCCCTGTCTTAAGGAGAGCACTGCATTTCGGGCCATAGCCATTCCAATTGTGGCAAGTTCAGCAGATGTTCTGGCATTTATCATTACAAAAATACAATTACAAAATTACAATTAGAATTAGAGTTACAAAATCCCCATGGTGTTGTTCTCCCTCCGGGCCAGAGAACATGGGGAAACTGAGGCAAGCAGGTGAAAAAAGAGCTGGGCTTGGTGATACAGGCCCCCATTACATTGAGATTACATTGACCCTCATCTCTCTCTCCCTGCATCACACCTCTCTCTCTCTCTCTCTCTCTCTCTCTCTCTCTGCATCACCCTTCTCTCTTTGTATCACCCCCTTTTTGCATCACTCCTCTCTCTGTCTCTCTCTGTCTCTCTCTGTCTCTCTCTCTCTCTGTCTCTCTGCATCTCTCCATTTCTCTCTCTCTCTCTCTCTCTCTCTCTCTCTCTCTCTCTCCCTGTCATCCCATTTGTCTCTCCCTATCACTCCAGTTTCTCTCTCTCACCACCCCCCATTTCTCTCTCTCTCCCTTTTGCCACATTTCTCTATCCCTGTCACCCCCTTTCCCTCTCCCCGAAGAAAAAATCTCTCCCCCAAGTTTCTCCAAGCCAAAGTCCACCTCCCCATCCACTGGCCCACACTCCTAACCCCCCCACAAATTCCTTCTACAATATGATTCCATGCAACAGATTGATCAAAGAGTAGGAGCTGGCATTGCTTGGGTGTGGATCTCACAGGCTCCTGGTGCAGCTGGCGGCTGCCTCCCTTTTTTATAACATCTGCTACAGTTTCTCTCTCTCTCTCTCTCTCTCGCTCTCTCTTCCCTGTCCTTCTTGTTGTCAGCTCCTTCTCTTGCTGTGCCTCTAAACCTTTGCAAAATGCTGCTGTCGTCTTCCCAGGGTTCCCCACCCCGGCTGAGTTCAGCCTAGCATATCACACCAGCCACGCGTGCCTGTCGTCAAACATATGTGGTATGGACCTGAAAAGCAGCAGGGAGAGACAGGATGTTGCAGGACAAGGGGGGAATAAACCACGGCAGGGTAGAGACTGCTCACGGATGGACAAGGACAATCCAGGAGAAAGGGAGGGAGGGAATTCTAGGCTCCCCCAACCTAGTGTTGGATTACAACTCCCTTTATCCCCTTGACATTCCATTACAGCAATACCACCGACGTTTGGAAATGGCAGATTCGGAGTAAGAACGGCCACGGCTCGGAATGTCCGGGGGCATCCGGAGGAGAGCTTCCTCGCTCCAACATTCTTATCGTGCTCGGAATGCGAGGTTGAGACTATTACGGGTTGCCGTAGCGCAGGAAGAAAAGCGGGGCGAGGAAGCTCTCCTCCGAACGTCCCCAGACATTACGCGCGTCGGCTGTTCTTACGCCGAGCCTGCGATTCCCGAATTTGGATGCCATTGCTGGGAACTCTCTAGCCTTACTCACCACGTGTCTTCAGAGCACAGCCATGGGTGGAACAGGAGGTGCCGCCGGATGCTGGTTTTGTCCGTAGCCTGCTGTTAGAATTCTGCCAGCGTCCACTCAAGGTGCCGTGGCAGATCTCCCTTCTCGATCTTTTACCGTGCGAGAGAGATGATGGTCTGTTTTTGTAAGGATTAGAATAATGCTGTGTCTCTACAGGCCTCGACAATGCCGCTGCTTCTCCGAGTGTCAAACGATAATTCTGGGGAGGGTGACCGAAACCTCGTTGCTTGCAGAACCACGAGGGGAGGGTGAATGCCCCCTCCACCCTGGTGCCAAACAGGAGTGCTCTTTGACAAACAGGAGTCGGAAAGCCGCCTCAGCCCTTGATGCATTTTAGCCGCACAATCCTACGGCTTGTTGATATCGCACAATGCCTTGATTGGGCCATGTGGAATCATTTCGGGCATTAAGGTTGGTTTGGAATTTCATAACAGAGGATAATTAGGGGTCCAGAGCCAAAGAACCAGGGGTCAAATTTGGCTTTCCTGGGAGCCTGATCCAGCACTTTCGGATTCTCCAGATGGCCATGCCCCTTCCACATGGTGCTACCCCTTTCCCCGAATCGCTGACCGATTGGTACTTATCCAGTTTTTGGTGCATTCCCTCTGCCCAAATTCTAAACGGTTGAAACGCTTCGCCTTAAGCTTTGTTACAGGCAGTAAGAGCTTTAAGCTAATGAATGCTGTTATTGGGGGTATTTGGGGCCACGCCCCCACTGGAATGTAGCCTCCAAGAGCTTCTCTGAATTCAGAATCCAGCCTTCGGGTTGAAATAAATTCTGCACTCTTGGGGTAAACCCGAATCAGGGACCTGAGATCGAAACGGAAAGGAATGAAACGCTTTTTTAAAAAATCAAGCAATCGTTGCATAAACTGAAATGACTCCATGGAAAAGAACATAAAGGCCCATCTGGGAAAGCAGGACTAGGTAAACAAAGCAGCGCCCCCAAGAGTCATAATCAAGATGGGACGACGCGATTCGTAGCCGGAGGTGAATTGTCAATTGGAATGAGAATAAAGCAACCGAGAAAGGCATTCGAATAAGAATAGAAATGAAAAGTACCTCTTATTTTGGCTGCCCCCCCTCCCTCCCCAACACGACACCTTCTTGAGAAAAAAGAAATTTGGAGGATGCAGGCTAAATCCTGCCAATGTTGGACACGTTCGTTATTCTTTATGGGTTGTTTCACCAATGATTCTTTGGGCATGCAAAAGGTCCTTGCGGAAGATCACACTCCTTCCGACTTCATGCATTTGCTGACAGTGGTGCTATCACAGTTCAAAATATAGCTCAGCACCTGAAGAGCGTGTGAAACGGCAGGCTATGCGCTGCCACGGTCTCTTTGCGGCCATGCTCATGCGCTCATTTCAGTGCAGAGTGGACCCTCCCTGCCCCGTTATCGCAGATCGCGTTCAAAGTTCTGTGGTTAGTGAGCATGGAAAAATCGAATTGAGATTTTATTTTGGGGGGGGATAGGTGTTCTCACTTACACATCTGCAAACATCAGGATTCCTCTGAGATTGCCAATATCTCTCACTGGTTTCTCGGCGACTCCGATTTCTGTCGGCACTCGCTACCTTGTTTGTTGTTAGAAGGATGGAAGCATATTGGTAGCTCCTCCCAGATGCGGCGTATGCGCAAAGCCCGGGGATTCAGCCAGGGCTGGAAGGGTCTTCTGATAAACTCCGCTCCTCTTAAGAACAGAGGAAGAGCCCCACTGGATCAGAACGAGGGTCCATCTAGTCCAGCGCTCTGTTCACACAGTGGCCAACCAGCTGCTCATAGGAAACCCACAAGCAGGACAGGAGTGCAACAGCACCCTCCCACCCATGTTCCCCAGCAACTGGGGTACATAGACTTACTGCCTCTGATACTGGAGGTAGCACACAGCCATCAGGACTAGTAGCCATCGATGGCCTTCTCCTCCAGGAATTGGCCCAATCCCTGTTTGAAAGCCATCCAAATGGGCGTCCATCACCAGGGCCGTGCAAAGGGGGAGGGCCAGTGGGGCCAGTTGGCCCGGGGCCCACAATTTTGAGGGGGCACTCTGATGAGGTGGTCCCTCCTAGCTTACGCTACTGCTTCTGTAGCGTAAGCAGCCCATCGAGAAGCGAGGAGCCCGCCTTGCAGAAACAGCGCAGCAGCCATCTGTCGTGAAATTCTGAATGTGAAGAAGTCTTACATCTTGAATAAAAGTGCTTCCCATTACCCTTTTTGTAAATCGTTCTAGTTCATAGATGTATTTAGCACTGAATCAGTGCCACTGATTAAAAAATACTTAATGAGCAGTTTGAAATGGGGGGGGGCACACAGTTCCCATCTGGCCTGGGCCTGTTACCAGCTCTGCACGGCCCTGCCCATCATGCCATCTTGTGGAAGTGAGTTCCACAGTTTCCGCTCCACTCCTCCTAATGGTGACCATGGGGGGTGCAAGTGCCGACAGAAAATGAAGCAACTGATAAACAAGAGAGAGAGAGAGAGAGATTGGCATGCTCAGAGACACCCCGAGGTTTGCAGAAAACATCTCCCTCTGTCCCAAAGCCCCATTAGAATTGAATGTGCTCAGTGGCTGCAGAACGTTGGGGATCAGTTGGGAAAGGAAGCTGGAAAATGGGCAGAATAGAAAGCTTTGCTTGAGCTCTGTAATGGTTTACCCTAGTGTCCCGGAGGAAGGCACTGTTGGATGGGTGACCGGAACCCTGGAGCAGCCCTTTAGGAGGCATGGGAATACTGCAGCAGATGAAGGCAACAAAGGTGATACAGGGACCTGAGGACACGCCCTATGAGGACAGACTGAAGGAACGTGGGATGTTCAGTCTGGAGAAAAGAAGATGGAGGAAAGACGTGTTAGCAGTGTTCAGGTACATCAAAGGGGGCCACAGGGAGGATGGTTAAGAACTATTTTCCATGGCCACAGAAATTAGGACCTGAAATAATGGGTCTAAGTTGCACCTACCTAGATTTCAGTTCAATATAAGGAAACACTTCCTGACGGGAAGATCTGTACGACAGTGGAACAGCCTACCTACTGAGGTTGTGGGTTCTCCATCTCTGGAAGGTTTTAAGAAGAGGCTGGGCAGCCACCTCTCAGGGATGGTTTAATTGGTTTTCCTGCACATTGCAGAGGGTTGGATTAGATGATCCTTGTGGTCCCATCCAACTCCACAATTCTATGATTCTGTGACTGTGTTGCAGTTGGCATGGAATGGGCGGCCCAGACGACTCCCACATTTCCACAGGAAACTGGGGAGTCTCATGGAAGCTTCGACTCCATTCAGATACTGAGAGCGTGAAGGGAGAAGACATTCAGGCGGGAGACATTACCTCTTCTCCCCCCCCCCCCAGCCCAAGGGGGTGGCTTCCCGCCGCCTGACCTCTTGGGGAACACGTTGGATGGAAATTTGCATCGAGTTAATTACTCTGGCAAGGAGACTCGTCATAGCAGGCGGGTGGCAGCCAGATCAACTCTGCTGGCGTGCACACAGGGTATGCCGGATGCTCTAATTACCCCGGTGTTATTTGTCAAACAAGGGAGTCAAAATTGGATCCATGTCTTCTATTGTCCACAAGTCTGTGAGACTCTAACACACAAGGGCTGTGTGTGTGTGTGTGTGTGTGTGTGTGTGTGTGTGTGTGTAAGAGAAGAGCATTGAAAACGACAAAGTGTCATTTTCGGATTTGTCCATACCAATGCTTCACAGACTGGGCCCTCCATCCTGGCTGGAAATGATGGGAGCTGTAGTCCAACCCAACCGGACTAAAACGTCAAGTCTCTGATAGAAAGCCCACATCTCTGCTGCCCGATTTGGTATTTGGCTCTAGAATTGTGATTCCATCACTATAGGTTACAGGAAACTAGATTCCGGCTGGACATCAGGAAAAAACTTCCTGACCGTTAGAGCAGTACGATAATGGAACCAATGACCAAGGGAGGTGGTGGGCTCTTCCACATTAGAGGCATTCAAGAGGCAGCTGGACACCCATCTGTCAGGGATGCTTTAAGGTGGATTCCTGCATTGAGCAGGGGGTTGGAATTGATGGCCTTAGAGGCCCCTTCCAACTCTACTGTTCTATGATTCTATGATTCTATGAGTATCTCATTTCAGAATCAGGGGTGGGAAACATGCAAAAGCCAGAAAACTGCTCAAGGATTGGCAGTCAGAGGAAAGGGGGTGAAGCCAGAGGTTAGATCCGATGTTCTGATGTAGGAATGGGTGAGGAATGCATTCGGTTTGTACTTACAGGGCCTTCTCTGCTGTGGCACCCTAGCTGTGGAATGAGCTCCCCAGAGAGATTCGCCTGGCACCTAACTTTCTGACGCCAGGTAAAGACCTTTGTATTTTCCCAGTATTTTAACATTTCGCCATCCCAGCCTTGTAACTTTGCAGTTTTGAATCTGTATTTTAAATCTCTGTGTCGCTGCTGGGTTTTATTCCGGTTGTATTTTTATATTGTGCTTTTATATTGTGCTTTAAATTTTTTTTTTTTTTAACTTCAGTTTTATTTTGTGCTTTTCAATTTTTGAGAACTGCCCAGAGAGCTTTGGCTATTGGGCAGTAGAGAAATGCAGTAAATAAATAAATAAATAAATGAAATAAAATGCCAATTTGCCAAATTTCATGCTGTTGGTAGGGATGGACAGAGCAGAGGGCGCTCCTGGCCTCATCTCTGCTGCTTGCCCACATGAGCCAGGCTGCACAAGCCCCTGGAATGATCCACAGGCTTCTCCCTGCAATCTGGCTGCGATCTGGGCCTTTTCCGTGAAATCTGAGCTGCAGGAAAGTACGAATATCTGACCCTTTACACCGCTAATCTTCAGGCATGGCCACTTACGGCAGCCATTGTGTGCACTTTTGGGAGCCCAGCTTTTACAGAAAATGCCACCTTGCAGGGCGATGCGGGTGGCTCCGGGGCACTCAGGGCCCAAGAGGCACTTCACAAGCGTGTGCATGTTCCCCATGGATTGGCAGCCCAGGTCTGGATGGGGGGCTGCCCACCGGATCTACAGACCCAACTGGATGCCCACGACATCCCTAACTTTTGTACCAGCGTGCGAACCAACATTTGACCATCCTTCGAATATTCGCACGGCTCCGAATCCAGTAGTGCCATCCTCTGATCAAAACCGGCCTGCAGAAACGCGATGGGAAAAGTGATTCCAGAAGAAAAAGTCCATGTGTTGGGCAAAAATGGGTACAAAAATGTATTCAGATGGCATGCCTAAAGAGAAAGGGGCACAGAGATGCTCATAATGTTTCACGCGAACGTTTGTTTTTTAAACATCTCGAACTTCGAGATGAATCGAACATACGTTTGGAAAAATGCAGCACGGAGAGGAACCGAGATGGACGGATTCCCCTGTTCCTATTCTATGGGAGACTTTTAATTTGTCCTAAGCTGCCTCCAGTGGCAGGATAGAAAAAATACATTTAAAGAAATAATTTTAAAAAGTGTTCTGTTAAAAGTGTGTGTGTTGGCTGGCGAAGGGGCTGTATGCCGGGTAATCTCTCCGAATGACGGCTTACCACTGAGTGATGCATTGCAATTAGATGGAATTAACCTAATAAGAGCTGACAAGCTGAAGGGCTCCCCTCCCCCCGCCCCTTCTGTACTTGGCCTGGCTTTGCGACAGAACTGGGAAAATCAAGCCACAGGTTGGACCGACAGGCAGCGGGTCTGGCCTTGGCTGTAGCCGCCTCTAGATGCAGTGGAGTTCAGGCTATAACAGATATGGTTATGTCCAGGCAGAGGTCAGAGAGCAGCCAGGATCAGGCAGACAAGAGGGTCAGGCAGCAACAGGAGTGATCAGGATAACCATAAGTGCTCAAACTCAGTAAATCATGTACGTTACTCAGTCCAGAAGGTCAGGAAATGGGCACTGCTCAGGATACAAGGCGAAGGCAGGATGGACCAAGCTGTTCCAGTGGTGGCTGGATTCCCTTTGAAAGCTTCTCAGCCCAAAGCCTGCTGGATCCCATCCAGAGCTCAGCTCCAGAATCCGTGTGGATATGGAGCGGTATATAAAGTTAAAGCTGCGGGAGCTATACTAGAGTGACCAGATACAACAGAGGGCAGGGCTCCTGAAGCTTTAAGTGTCGTGATGAAGAGGGGATTTCACCCGGTGCTGCATGCACACAAATGACACCTGTTGAAATTCCCTTTTCTGTGCAACTGTGAAAGATACAGGAGCCCTGTCCTCCTTTCCATGGGGTCACCCTACAGACTCAAGGCCTTCGAGGTAAGATTACCTACACCTGTACCTTTCCCCCTGCTGCTTTATTAGCCTCCCAGGGCCTCACGCCTTTCCCTCAGGGCATCGTTTCGCCCGCACAACAGGATAACGCATGAAGATTGTGGGTTTACGCTGCCTTGGTGAGATCAAACGTGAGTGGCAAAATTCTGCCTAGGAACGGCCAGACCCGAGGGAGCCCTGTGTCGACGTGACTCTCTTGGCCATTTGCAGAGTGCAGCTGCCACTCTGCACAGAGACTGTGTGCAGGGCAGGCCTCATTGGCTCACTCAGAGCCCTGCAGGGTACTGGGTGGTTATTGATACTCAAAATGCCCTCGTTTAAATCATTCTCTCTCTTTCTCTCTCTGAGTGAGTGTGTATAAATTAGTCTGTTGACTCAACCTGTGTCAGAAGGAATTGTTCTGAGTCACAGCAATCTTTTCGGCCCTCTGTCTCCTAAAGGAAAGAGAGAAGTGGCAGGGGGCATTTTTGTTTAGCTGAAATGAAGCCGAGCGGGCGTGTATTTGAGAGAGGTTTGTACCATGATGAGTAGGGACAGAAAACTTGAGAACGTGGGAGTCCTCAAAAACTGCACCCATGACAACACCCTGACTCTTGGGAAGACATTCAGGGTGGAATCACGTTAGTCCTTTTTCACATGGCGAGGGACGACCATGTGGAACTCACGGCCACGGCATTGCTTTGAAAAGGAGCCCATATGTCCGCAAAGATGAGCTGCGTTTGGCTAAATAGAACCTCCACCTTCAGAGACAGTGTACCTCTAAGTACCAGCTGACAGTGACAGGCGACGAGGAAAAGCCGTGCGCTGCGAGTCCCTGTTTGTCTGCTTCCACAGCCTTTCCCAACCTGGTGCTGTCCCGATGGGCTGGACTTCGATGCCCATTGTCCCCAAACAGCCTGGCCGAGGGCTCTTCTATGCCTGTCCTTTCAGATGAAGGTTGAATTGTTGGGCCGGCTGCAGGAGATACAGAAGAAGAAAGCCAGGCTGTTTCTGGCACCCAGACAGGCAGCGATCCTGTTGGTAAAAAAAGAAAGAAAGACAGAACAGCCCCCTGGGGGCTTGTGCTCCTCCCATGGCAATGGGAAGGGAGCGAGGACGAGAGGAGGGGAAGGAGCGGCAGGGCAGGTGCCCTGGAGCTTTCCGGCGGTGACCCGAGCACTTCGCGGCCACGGCAGTTTGAACCCCGGCTGTCCACCTGCCCCAGCCTTTTAATTCCTTTGCTGCTTCGGTTCTGCTTTGTTGCTAGCTGGTGACATCACTCGCATGCCCACCCCCCTGCCTCTTATCCGTGTCGTTCTCTCCCTCCCTCCCTCTCCCTCGCTCCCTCCCTCTCTCTCGATTTGCAGGCACAGGCGGTGAAAGAGCCAGCAGCATGAACAGATTGCGGGAGATTCCCAGGGCAAGGAGAGACACTTAAGGTTTCAGCGTAAACTCTCTCTCTCTCTCTCTCTCTCTCTCTCTTGCCCTCCCTCTCTCTCTCTCTTACCCTCCCTCTCTCGGGCCGCCTGCTTGGCTCTGTCCGAGGGGGGTCCCATTGGAAGGGGGCTGCCACCCCGCCTGTCCAGCTTCCGAGCGATTCTCCGGCGAGTTACCCCTTCGGGAGCTTGTATGCATGACTCTCCGGAAAGGGGAGAAAGCCACCATCAGCATCCAAGAGCACATGGCCATTGACGTATGTCCCGGCCCCATCCGTCCCATCAAGCAAATTTCGGATTACTTCCCCCGATTCCCCCGCGGACTCCCCGCCACCGTCAGCCGGGCCAACAGCCTGCGTTCCTCCGCCAGCCAGGCCGCGGTCAGCCCCTCAGAGACGGCGCCCCGGGAAGAAGACGAAGATGTGGACCAGCTTTTCGGGGCGTATGGGACCGAACCGGCGGAACAGCCCCCCAGGCGGCGGGCCGAAGAGGAGGCAGAGGAGGCGGTGGACGCCGAGGGCTACGAATCTGATGACTGCAGTAAGTTCCCGAATCTGCGCTGGGGGCGAGGGGTTGGGGGCTGAGTTCTGTCTGGTTCATACTTCTCTCCTGTCCCTACAAGCTCTAAATATGGATCCGACTGGGATTCCAATGCGCTCCCATCTCCGGCCCTTGGAAGTTGGAGTCTAACTCAAAAAGCCAGGCAATCTATCACAGCCCCACCTTTGCGCCAGCTCCACTGAAGAGATCATGGAACTCGCGCAAGGCGCAGCTGCGCCAGACCCCACGGATGAGAATGGGGAACCCTTCCTCACTTCCCGAACCCTTCCTTGCGGGTTCTACCTGTACACCATTGGCCCCACACGGGTAATGGTGGTGATGGCATCCTAGGGTTTGATTTGTATGAATTCAGGCCAGGGGAGGGGGAGGGATCTGCCGAGAGAAGGATCTGTGAGCTTCCCTGAAAACTCTTCCGTTGACAGAAGGAGAGTTGCAAACCGCAGAGGGGACGCTCTGTTCCAGAGCCTCTCGGAGAAGCTGGCATTCTTCCGATCCATTTTTCGCTTCTTTCCCCAACCTCCCTTGTGCATTTCCCTCTAACGACTTTGGCTACATTTTTCCACCTTCCGCTTCAAAAACACCACTCCTTCCTCTCCCTCCGTCCGTCTTCCCCATCGCAAGCTGTGTGTCGTGTGTGTGTGTGTTTACACCATCTCCAGTTGCTTCAACCTTTCCCCTTCAACCCCCCCTGTGCTCTCTGGTGTCTTAATCCCCGCTCCATCCTGTGCCTAAGCATTAAGTGCAAGAAATTCCATCAATCCTCTTATGTTTTCTGAGCTGCCGGCTTCAGTGCCTCCCCTCCCGCCCTCCCCCCTATGGCGTCCCCTCTGCCTCCGGTTCCTCAATGTCACCACATTGCGGTCGACCACCTTGGGTGGGATGGGCGATTGAACGTGACTACAGCGCAAACCCAGCTGCTGTAGAAAGGGAGCCTGTTCCACAAACCCCTCCCTATTGGACAAAGATAAACAAGCAAGGGGAGACCTCACCCAGCACTCCCGGGTACCCCCTTCGTACAACCCCTCTGCCCTTTTCAGCGCCAGGATCTTGTAAAGAGCCACCAGTTGCTTGTGTTTCTCCGGAGTGACGGTGCCAAACGGGAGGTGCCGTTTCAGGCCTTTGCCTGGTTAGCTGGTTTTGCTGATATGTAGGGGTGGCTGTGTGTGTGTGCGTGTGCGTGTGAATGTGTGTGGATGTGCTTGTGCGTGTGTTTGTGTGTTTGTGTGTGTGTTTCTTTCTGTATACATCCTGATAGTTCAACTACCCCGCACATTGCATGGTTAGCTGGTTATATCAATATGCAGGGGGGACTGTGTGTTCTCGTGTTTGTGTGTGTGTGCTTGTGTGCTTGTGTGTGTTTGTGTGTTTCTGATAGTTAAACTATTCAGCACTTTGCAAGGGTAGCTGGTTTTGTCGATACACAGCAGTGACTGTGTGTGCTTGTGTGTGTTTTAAAAGAGGAGGAGGAAATGGTGTTTTTTTTAAAAAAAAACGTCGCTGCACCTCAAAGGCCCGGGAGGTAAACCGTCGCTTCCTCAAAAGATCCAAAGCGTCAGTGACACACAAGCCTCTCCGCACCATCTGTGTTTTCCTGGAGATATATCTTCTGCTTACCACTGGCAGGATTACAGAGTGGGGGCTTCTATTCGGGAAAGAGAGAGGCCGTGGCGTTGCAGGGTGGCGGTGCGGGTGGTGGCCGTTTCGTTCTGTGTATAACCTGATCGTTAAACTATTCCAAACTTCGCCTGCTTAGCTGCTTTTTGTCGATAGGTAGAAGTGACCGCGTGTGCTCTTGCGTTTGTGTATCTGTGTCGGCATGATCATTTCTACGGGCAACCTGATAGTTCAACTGTTTGGCACTTGGCAGGATGAACTGGTTTTGTCGATACGCAGGGACTCCTGTGTGTGCTTGTGTGTGTGTTTCTTTCTGTGTATAACCTGTGTATTCAGCACTTCACACAGGTAGCTGGTTTTGTCGATAGGTGTGTGCTCTGGAGTGTGTTCTCTGTCTATATACATCCTGATAGTTAAACGATTGAGGCCTTTGCATGATTCGCTGGTTTTCTTGACATCCAGGGGTGACTGTGTTTATGTGTCTTTCTATGTGTGTGTTTTTCTTTCTACATTCATCCTGGTAGTTAAACTAGCTTTTTGGTGCTCTCAATGAGCGATGCATCTGTTTAAGAAGTAAAAAGCCTATCCAGGTAAGATTCTTCACCACCACCACCACCCTCCAACACCACCGCCTCTCTCTTTCCTGAATAGAAGTCCCCACGTCGTAATCCTGCCAGCGGTAACCAGAAGATATATCTCCAGGGAAAACGCAGATGGTGCGGAGAGGCTTGTGTGTCACTGACGCTTCGGATCTTTTGAGGAAGCGACGTTTTACCGCCCGGGCCATTGGGGTGCAGTGATGTTCAACCCCCCTTTTCTTCCTCCTCTTTTAAAACAAAAGAGTCCTCTTGACATTGGGTATTTATTTTATTTTATTTTTTGCAGGTTTTCTTAGCTTGAGCAAAGCCCCTGGGGAAAAGAGGAGGAGCTGAAATGCAGGATAAGGCCCCCCAAAACTGGAAGCCTGGTTTTTAAGAGGGGCTTTTACCAGGGCCATTAAGTGCTAAATGTTTGGGCCTCTACTAGCCGGCCATTGGAGAGAGAAGAAATCATCTCCACTGCTGTTTTCGTATGTTCGTTTTGAAGGGCTCTGTTTTTAAATGCTCTCTGGGTTAAGGCATCCCCCCTTTTTAAAACTAGCCCAGCCTCTCTGTCTCGACAGGCAGAAATTCAACCGCCGATGCTTTACTCGACAGTGATATAGGAAAGATGGACCTGTTGAATTTTGGGTTGTGGATCTGTTACAGGCCAGTGCACTGATGGATTATTTCTGTGTTTACCTCCACGCTGTTCAGATGTTTCAAGTCTCCCAAATCCCCCTCCTCCCCCTCAGCAAGATATGTTGCCAGCCTTTCCAGAGAGAGGCAGCATGGATCAGTGGTTGGAAGGGGTGGGAAGATTTGGATTCTAGTCTTTATTTGATTGTTCCCTTGCTAAGCGACTCAGCCTCATATTTCCCCCATTTCCTAAAATTGGATATCAGTGGACTACTTTACAGGGCTATTCTGGGGACAAGTCAGATACTAGGTTAACTGCTTTGGACTGTAGGTCAGCATGTTTTGCATGCAGAAAGGCAGGTTTAATCCCCAGCTTCTTCAATGGGAGGGCACCGTGCCACGAAATGCCTCTGTTCAAGAATCCAGAGAGCCACCGTTGTTAACTGGGGGAGGTGATAATTTCTGATGGATGAGCCATACGAGACAATTTTTTCAAAAATACGAAGTGCGGTGTCCCCCATGAAATGTTGAAATTGCAACACGGAGGCAATTTCTGTACAGCGCAGTGGCAATC
This sequence comes from Anniella stebbinsi, assembly GCA_029215795.1. Taxonomy (NCBI): domain Eukaryota; kingdom Metazoa; phylum Chordata; class Lepidosauria; order Squamata; family Anniellidae; genus Anniella; species Anniella stebbinsi. The sequence continues at coordinate 16,976,388 of JARDYH010000009.1, forward strand.
TCTTTCACTGTATATCCAGCCATGTTTCTGATTCAAGAGGACTAGCAACTTAATTCTTTTTTTCAAAACAAAATCTTGAGTTCCTGGGATTCTTATGGGGTGGGAGGGGAGAAGAATTTAGGAGGAGGAGGAGTTGCTTCATGCTTCATCACAGAACCATCTTCTGTTATCTCGCAGAATGCACTTTAGGCTGCGACATTGAATGTGCTTTGCCCCAAGGAAGAATTACCTGACAGATGGCTGTCCAGCTGTAACATGAATACCTTTCAGGTGGGAGAGCCCACAACCTCCCTAGGTTGTGGGCTCCATTGTCGTACTGCTCTAACCATCAGGATGTTTTTCCTGATGTCCAGCCCGAATCTGGCTTCCTGTCACTTGAGCCTGTTATTCCATGTCCTGCATCCTGGGATGAGGGAGAAGAGATCCTGGCCCTCCTCCATGTGACAATCTTTCAAGTATTTGAAGAGTGTTCTCATGTCTCCCCTCAGTCTTCTCTTCTTCAGGCTAAACATGCCCAGTTCTTTCAGGCTCTCCTCATAGAGCTTTGTTAGAGATACAGCTGTGAATAGCCCCCCTCACCTCGGGGGGCATTTGGGAACCTCTGAAATGGCCCTGATTCAACTCAGAGTGCTTTGCCATGTGCTACCTTGCCTGCCTCGCCTCAGATTCGGGTGTTCAGCCCGAAGTGGTGCACAGCCTTGTTAGACGAGCCTTGAAGTGCTGAAAGAGAGGGAAAGGTTGGAGGGGCATTTCCCGACCGTTTAATACCTTGGTGAAATTCTAGTAGCATCCAGAAGGCAGTACAGCTCTGAGATGCAGGCTTATGTCTCAAGCCAGAGATCCATGTACTCTCTGGCACATGGAGCTCTGTGTTGGTTCCACACATGTAGGAATGCTACAGCGGTTACAAGAATCGTGCTTTTTCGTAACAGCAGTATCCAGTGGTCATTTGCACATGAAACAGGCTGCACCCGATATAGAAGAGAGGTGGGAACACTCCTGTATTGTCTTCATTGTATTGCTTCCCAAGGGAGCTGGTTGATGCATTCAGCTTCTTGTCAACAAGTGTCGACGAGAGATGTACTTGAATGTGAGAAATTAACGTTCATGCTCCATTCAACTGGCGTGTTCCCATCCCGGCTTCCGGCCCGTGAGACGTGGCAAAGAGTTCACTTACCTGAAGGGCCTTTGTACATCATGGGCGAGGGGAGAGAAACCAATTTTTCCTCCTACAGGAAGAGGCTTCGTGTGGCTAATTTGCATGGCTAATTTCAGCTTTTGTCAGGTTCACGGTGGCAGCCCCGGCGGGTAGAGGCAATGGGTCGGACTACACTTCCCATTACTCCCTGGCTGAGGGTAATGGGAGATGTGGTCCAACACACCTAGAGGGTGCCAATTTGCAAAGAGGCTAGCCTCCTGTACAAGAGATGAATGACTATATCTCAGGGTTTCTTGCCCCTGTGTCCAGAGGTAATTTACTAGAGGAAAAACAGTGCCTCTCTCATTGATCTGGGGTGAGGGCAGGGATTTGCGAAATGGCTTTCCCAAGTGTAAATGCTTCAGCCATACCTTTACCTGGGTAACGTTTTCATTTTTTTCTAGAGCTCCTCTGAATATTCTCTTGTTTTGATTTTTGCGTAGAAGCAAGCAATTCAATCTCCCGTCCTGAGAAACTTAGATTGTGTGAATATTTAGGATTTTTTAATCAGATATTGGTCAGATAGGTTGTTTTCCCCCCCTGATTGCCACGGCTTCCTCTTTCCAGGAGTAATTCATATGCTGCTCCTATCCAATCAGGGACCGCATAGCATACAGGAAATATAGCACATTGCTTCGTAGCCGATCAGAGATGACAGTTTGAGTTCGATGGCATCACAGTGCTTTTGTAGCCAATTGGATTTGGCCAGGTGCTGATGTCACTGAGGGCAAGGAAGACGTTTTTGCGAGGAAACTGCCAGGGGAAAGGAATGGCGATAAACGGTGTTATTTCCGGTCCGCATTCGCTTTTTCCCAGTTGTAGCTTAAGTGGAAGAGCTCTGGACTTTCAAGGTGAGACGTTTTTGAAACCTTCCCTGGAGGGCTTTGGATGTCGTGGGCAGGCGAAAGAAACAACTTTTTCCTGTAGGAACAGGTGGTGTGGCTAATTTGTGTGGCTCATTTCAGCGGTGTAGGAAAATGAACTACCCATGGATCGAAAAGGAAGTGCCCCACGGGAAGAAGATGGGGCAAAAGTAATGCTGCGTGGAACGCAAGGAGGGTGGACACTAGGCTGACCATATGAAAAGGAGGACAGGGCTCATATAACTTTAAGAGTTGTAGAGAAAAGGGAATTTCAGCCAGTGTCATTTGTAGGCAATTAGTTCCTGGTGATGTTCCCTCTTCATCACAACAGTTAAAGGTGCATGCACTATACTAGAGTGACCATATACAAAAGAAGGCAGGGCCCCTGCAACTTTAACACTTTGTGTTTAGATGATGTTTTTCCTGGTATTTATTTTTATTATTGTGCTGGTTATACTGAATATTGATTTGGGGGTCCCCCCTTCTTCCTATTTTATGAAACACACATTTATGGATTGTTTGTGTAAATCACTTTGAGACTGTTTTTTTCCCCTGATTGTTGTGTTTTTTAAATTGCGTTTTTAATGTATTTGTTTTTATGTTAGGCTTTAATCAAGGTTTCAGTTTTAATCTGGATGTTCATATTGGCCACTTCGAGTGCCATTTTGGGTGGGTGGAAATGCAGGATATTCATTAATTCAGTAAATAAGTAATTAAGATATCAAAGCTCTTGCAGAGGCTACAGAGGGCTCCGGAGAAATTGAGCAAAACAGGTCGCCCCCGCAACCGTTAGAACGCGTACTCAGACACACTTAAATTGGATGCGTTGCTTCTGTTTGCTTCCAAGAGTTGCCACTTCTTTCCTATCAGCCTTCCTGGCACATCCTTTAAGAACAGGAGGGAAAACATACAAAAACCGGGAAACCGTGGGACAATCCGTGGCTGATTGAAAGGGGCGTGGCCAGTGGAACAGGCGTGGCATCTGAGGAAGCAGATTCAAGACCCCTGGCTTGTGGGATCTTGGGTGTGGCGTCTGCTAATCAGAGCATCGGGAGGGGAATTAAATCCTACACAGGAACGTGATCCTCTCACTGCCAAGTATCTAATTGTCTATGTACAATATTTGACTGCTTTTTATACATCTCTTTTCTTTTCCCGAGTTCTCCTGACCTGTAGCATCGGCGCGCTGCGAGGAATTATGTAATTATTACATTGAGAAATGGCTGAACGAAGGAACTAAAAGCCCTTCCCACCCCCTGGTGAATCCAAAGTGGTGTTCAGGCTAGGGATGCCAGAGAAATTTGCAAAGGGTTCAAATGAACCTGGATTTCTATGAATTCGAACTGTGGACTTCACAGCAGACCAGCTTTTTCTGAGTCAAATGGATTCCACAGAGTTCCAGATCAGTTTTTTTTTTTTTTTTTTTTACTCTTGGGTTGGATTTGCGCACATTCCGCAAGTGGAATGAAATACCTATCCGTCCCTAAATGAATCCGTTTCTGTCCACGTGTGGATGATGGACCAAAAGACACCTGACAATCCCTGAAACGCAGTTGGGATGGATTTAAGAAAACCTGTACACCTCTAATTCAGTCGCCCAAAAGTGCGGTATAATAGATTGTGCAGGATCTATTGTCTTAAATGTATACTATTTTTGTGCTTTTATGGTTTTACATTTTGTATATCGATTTTTAACATCCAAAGTTTTAATTTTTGTAAAACGCCCAGAGAACTTCAGCTATGGGGCGTATATAAATGTAATAAATAAATAAATAAAATGGAGAAGCTGTCACCTTTTCTCACTGCAAGGCAGGAATTCTACAAACTGTGTCCCTGGCAGAAATCCTGCCTGTGTTTTTAAGAGCAGCAGGCAGAAATTCAACAGGTGTCATTTTTTCCCCTTTTGGTTTGAGGAAGGAGCTTCCCCCCTTATCTCAAGCGAGCGTCAAGTCCACAGAAATTACATTTGCAACTCATACTTTTTGCAACGTGGCCCATGAGGCATTCTGCTCTCTAGGTCTTGTAGGTACGTGTTGCTGACTGTAAAACAGCTTCCGATGCAAAAGCGTTTTGAGTAACATCTACACAGAATGACTCAGCAACCCCCCCCCAAAAAAAAAATCAACCAAGGGCTGGTATCAGAGTGGGGGGGGGGGAGTACTGTGTCTCCCACCCCAGCATTAAGCAGCCAAGATCCTTGCCATAAAAATATTCATTAGCAGCTGTTGACGATGTCAAAGACACCAGAGATTACAAAGTCGCGCTAAACCAAACAACTCTGCGAAAGGCGTGGAGAGGCTGAATTGTGAGAGAAACAGGAAGGGAGCAAAGTTTTGGAAATGATTGAGATGCTTCAGTGGGAAAACAAGAAGTCGTTTTGTTAGCATATTTATAACGCTGCTATTTATAACACGTCCGTTTCTCTCCCCCCCCCCCAAGTTCAGTTAACAAATGAGACAGGAAAGATGACTAGGCTGAAAGATCCGCCTCCTCCTTCCCCAAACTTGATCCTCTCTGGAAAGAAATTTATCTGATTCGCATTTGGACGATTCGCAATTTTGGACCAATGTGCATACCAAAACTCAACTGTGGTTTATGGATGGATTCGATTGACGTTCTGGCTTTTCACCAAACACAGCGTTGAAATTATCTGCCGAAACGGGAGTTCTGTCATCAGCAGGAGAAGCGGGACACACAGCGTGTAGATGCATAAACGGATGGATGGATGTGTGTTGGATACATGGGGTGTGTGTGTGTGTGTTTGTGATAAAGAGAGAGCCTCTATGGATGGTGAGTGGGAAATATCTGGTTGTTTGATCAATTGCATTTTGGTTAGGGCTGTCTAATTGGATATGCTTTTAGGAGAGTTTGGTTTCGTGAAACTGGCTTCTGGTGGAGCCTAAAACTGTGGGCTCCAAGGAGTTGTCTGGCGCATTGCAGCTCAGCCCGCTCCTCTGCCTTGTACTCCGAATTTGGGGCAGGTTCCTTGTCCTTTTTGACTATCCATGCCTCCCATGGCAGCCATTTTGTGATGGTGCCCAAGAGAGTTTCTCCAATCGCTGGCTGGGCCCACCCACCCCTAAAGGCGGCCTGCTCTAGTCCGACATGATGCTATGGGTGGACTTCAATTCCCATCAGCCCCAGCCAGCATGGGCGATGGTCAATAATGCGGGGAGTTGCTATACAAAACCTCCGTTGGGCTTCGGGTTGGGCAAGGCTGCACTGGTGGAATATATATCTCAGCGTCCGTCGCAGGGAGACACAGGATCGCCCTGCGAGAAATGCCACTAGCTGTATCGAAATGTGTCCTGTTCCCCTCAAAATCTTTCCAGTACTTCTCCTGCCCCCGGACCTGATTGCTCAGCCATCGCTCTGCCATGCTCTCCCGCACTCGTATTCCTCCATTGATCTCATTTTGCCATCCAACCCTCCGGGGGGGGCCCTCACTCCCCCAAATCCCGGGTGTCCACCAATTCTTTCCATCGTAAGATTTTAAAAACAAAACAAAAAAAACCCTTTCCCCTTCCCTTTTAACTCCACCAATCTGTTTCTTTTCCTTATAGCTCTCTGTTCTGGGAATCAAATACAATAATGTGGCGTGTGTGTGTGTGTGTGTGTGTTTAAAGGCAGAGGAGAGTAAATGGGCAAGGGCCATCTTTTAAATTGAAAACACAGTACGCCTAATTGCTCGTGACGCTGGGGGACTGTTTAACTCCGCAAAATATAATTGCGCCTGTGGACCGCGGGGCACAGATGAATGTTTTACAGGCCAGGCATGTTTTGGGGAAGTGTTTCTGATGAAATCTTCCCCTGTGGCACACCGGACTAATAAGAAGGGATGCTTCTAAGGTGGTTAGAAGGTACCCCTGCAAACGTCACCCCTGCAAACTGAGGCAGCCCTTTCAAACTAAGGGAACTCCTGCAAACTAAGGGCTCCCCAAACAGTCATCTCTGCAAACTGAGGTAGCCCCTGCAAACTGAGGTAGCTCAAGCAGAGCTCATGGGTCGCAGGCACACTCGCCCAGTGCTTGGGCCATGCCCAACCACACTTCAACCATCGGGAGTGCCCAGGTGCTGGTCTACCCTGACCCACACCCTTTGTCCCTTTCCCCTCACTGCGTTCGTGGCAGCAGGGGAAAATATGCAATTTCCTCAGCCTTGGGGAAATTGCGTGTTTCTCTCTCCCCCATTAGAGTGGAGGGGGAAATACACAATTTCATCAGCCTTGGGGAAATCGCATGTCTCTCCGCCCCCCCCCCCCCATGCCAATTGGGGCCTTAAAGTCCCGAGGGCCTTTAAGGCCTCCGATTGGCGTGGCGGGTAGGACGGCAATGCGTGCTTTCCAGGGCCTCCGGAAAGTGTGCAATTCCTCCAGCTGTGGGTTTCCCCCCCCCATGAGCTTTCCAAAGTCTAGAAGCACCTAAGGGGGCTGCTTCAAGTAAGGTTTGAGGGAGGGGGTCAAGGTGGGAGGACAACTGAAAATTTAAGCAGGGGTAGGTGTGTGTACTACTTTACTGGCCGTGCTTTGAAGCTCGCAATCCATTCCAAATGTAATAGCGAACTTGCAAAACGCATCGACTCAGGCTCGCTCCCACGCTGTGCGTCACGAAGACATGTGTTTCGAGCCATGAGCCAGTGAATTTCTCAATTTGGTGGCGTCGCTAGTTGTATGTCGGCAAAAGAGGTCCTGCCGGCCTTGGGGCCGGGTTATGGCTCCAAGCTCCCGGTCTGTCGAAGGGGACGTCCCCGGAATGTTCCGGAAAAAAGAAAAGCTATTGTGCTTTGCCACTGGGATTCCTTTTCTGGGAGTTTCTGACAGCAGAGTGGGTCTCTCTCTCTCAGCCTCTCTCTCTCTCTCTCTCTCTCTCTTGGTCTCTATCTCTGTGATTTTTTATTCTGTGGGCTTTTCAACCGAGCTCCTGTGGCGGAGCAACATTCAAAGTGCGTTTGACAATAGGGAGTCATCCCTACAATGCGTGGCGCACGACAAAACACAACAAAAGCCACTCTTCCTTCTCTCTGCCATTCTGAAGGTTACTGGACCGGCCTTTGTTTGCTACAGCTAATCCAGCCAATTATTTGTCAGCTTTCAACTCCTCCTGTCAGGGATCTGCCCGGGACACAAATGAAACCCGATTATCTCGGGAGTGACGGTTAGGTTTGCGGCTTGCGCGTCGCCTCCCCCTGAAAGTGGATTTAGAGGAGATGAGGTCTAAAGCAGCGGCAGGGAACGTATCGTCTTCCCAATCTGGTTGGATTCAAACTTTCGTCATCCCTGAGCATTCCCTAATGGGAGTTTGAGTCCAACAATATGGAAAGAATCACGGCTGACTTATAGGGATTTTGTGCTGCATAGAGTCTGTCAGGTATAGGTTTCAGTGAGTTGTAGTTAGATTTAATTAGAACTGGTTTGGAATGTCTGTGCAAGCTGATCTCTGTCTATGCTGAGCTGACGACAAACGCACAATCCACACCAGATGCGAGTTCAAGTCTATGAAAAGCCTCACAGCACTTTTCATGGCACAGTCCTTAAAAATCCAAAGTCCAAATAGAAGAGAATCCCTGCACAGAGTGCTTTCAGAGGCCCAAACGATGATGGATCCAAATAGGGAGGGTTCGGGGCCAAGAGTCAAAAGATGTTCCTAGCAAAGGCTCTTCGCCTTTGCTCCAGCTTATAAAGGGAGGCGTGGGCCTGTTCAAAACCACTTGACAGGCAGGGGCTCTGGCCTGTGACTCATGCCCGTGTCCAAACAGGGCAGCCCTGCTCTGCCCACCAAGATGACGTTACAAACACTCTATCAGTGTCCCAGGGAACTCTAACCAACTCAAGGCCAGAGGGGGGTGGGTGGGTGAGTGCATGGGTGTGTATGTGTGTGAACTCTTTCCCTGAGTATCCTGACAGAGATCAGCTTGCACAGACATTCCAAACTAGTTCTAATTAAATCTAACTCCAACTTGCTGAAATCTATACCTGACAGAGTCCAGAAGGTAGCTTTCCAGATGTTTTGGACTTCAGCTCCCAGAATTCCCTGCCAGCATGGCCAATGTTCAGGAATGCTGGGAGTTGAAGTTCACAAATCCGGAGGTTGATTTTCTGCCCACCGTTGGTGTAGACAGCCTACGATCCAACCGGAGGTGGATACATAATGGACACCATGACATCTTGCTATCAAACATAGTTTGGAAGTTGTGTTTTCTCGCAGCTCGTGTTCATGGCTTAATTGCTCCTGCCAGTGGCTCGAATCCGTACTGATAAAGAAATGTTGTTCAAGTGTCTGCCTGGTCTGAGCTGGATTGATGCTCTGCCGGAAATAAAGATTGCATTACTCTCCCTACCACCGCCCCCTCCTGGAGTCCTTGTATCCCAATTATTCTTCAAAAGCATCCTCTTGTTCTTACTCACCTGGGACTCCAGCCAAATGGGAGGTTAAATAAAGAGTGATCATTGGCTTCCCTGCTCCCCCATCCCGTCATCTTCATTCTGGAGGGATTCATAGCTCATGTCCAGTCGCCTCAGTTCTGGGTGAGAAATGCCAATTTGTCTTATTATTCTGGGCAAAATCTTCCTCTCCCTTGGCTTCCTTTTTTTCCAAACAGAGTCACCTGAAGACATCTTCATTTTTATTCCCAGGCCTTTGATCACTCCACATTTTGTGAGTCATGGTGTAGCAGAGCCGTGGCTCACAGGGTCAACGTGCCAGGACACTTTTATTAGCAGGGACGACACTTGGCGTCTGAGCTTAGCTGTGATACCTCACAGTAGCTGGGTGTATGTGGAGTGTGTGAATATTTTCCAAGCATTGTACAAGCACACACTTCTGTAAGCACATGTATTTTGTTTTTCAAGTTCCACGCAGGAATTCAAACGCCGTATTAATTTTGTATTAATAAGGGCTGTAATGAACATGAATGTTCATCTTTAGATTTCTTCCCACCGTAGAGGACCAAATTAGTCAAACGCCATTTGGGATATTAATTTTGTGTCCTTGTACAGCCGTGGATTTGGAAATAAGTATTGAGACTCATTGGAGACATTTGTGTCTTTACCTTTGTGTATACGGGGTCTTTACGGCCACCACTGATGGAGCAGGAGGCAGTGCGGAACTTACGGAGGCTCTGGAAATTGCATAATTTCTCCTGTTGCGTCAGTGGCGGCCGCCATTGACATGGGGGGGGGGGCGCGAAGTCATAGATCATAGAATAGTTGAGCTGGAAGGGCCTATACAGCCACAGAGTCCAACCCCCTGCTCAATGCAGAAATCCACATCAATGACAGATGGCTGTCCAGCTCCCTCTTGGGCCTCTAGGATGGGAGAGCCCACAACCTCCCTAGGTCATGGGTTCCATTGTCGTTTTTCCTGATGTCCAGATGGAATCTGGCTTCCTGTCACTTGAGCCCATTATTCTGTGTCCTGCACTGTGAGATGATGGAGAAAACATCCTGGCCCTCCTCTGTGTGACAACCTTTCAAGTCCTTGAAATGTGCTATTATGTCTCCCCTTGGTCTTCTCTTCTCCAGGCTAAACATACCCAGTTCTTTCAGTCTCTCCTCACAGGGCTTTGTGTCCAGACCCCTGATCATCCTCGTTGCCCTCCTCTGAACACACTCCAACTTCTCTGCATCCTTCTTGAAGTGTGGTGCCCAGACCTGGATGCAGCACTCAAGATGAGGCCTAGCCAGTGCCAAATAGAGGGGAACCAGTCCCTCGCGTGATTTGGAAGCGATGCATTTATTAAGTGTGCAACCTTGGCGCAAAGGGGCGAGCAGTGGCCGAGCGCTCGCTGGGGGAAAACAAGCCTTAACAGAGGCTCACGCAGCCTGTCCCTCTAAAGCTCCTCCTAACGTTTAGCCAATCCCCACTTCCCTGCTCTTTCTGATTGTTGGTCTGATTGTTCGTCTCCTCTGGGGCAACAGAGAACACACCCTCTCCCATGGAACGGCCTCTCAGAGATTTGCAAACACAACTGTGTTTATGCCGTGGACAGTCAGTGGAGATCAAAAGGCATCCAACTTCATTCCCTTGGAAAAGGAAACAGGGCTATATTGACTCAGGCTACCTCCACAAGGGCGTTTTAATGCTCTTTGAAGGCTCATTATAAATTTTACCTTCACACCAGTGGAGCGCAAAACGGGCGCAGAGGCGCGTTATCTCCCGGATTATGTGCATTATCGAATGCGCGTTAAATAGCGACTTTTATTTTGCTCCGGCCGTTAAAGCGCATTTTCGCCATGTGAACAAGCGATTATGCACATTAACTACATGTAAAGCGCTTTTTGGACATCAATTAATGCGCTTCGCCGCCTCTCGCCGCCTCCCGTGCAGAGGGATTAGGAGTAAATGCGCCTCCGCGATAATGCGCATAATCCCCGAACCGGGCGCAAAAGCGCATCCTTGTGGAGGGGGCCTCAGAACAAGACGTCTGATGGAGCTTCCGTGCATCCTAAAATATAGGCAGCACACTTAAAACAGAGGTGTCAGGGAGCCCTGAAGATTTTGCCCCACAGCACGTTTACCTCTGCAACTGGGGAGGCCAACTCCGCAAGAATGTTGTAAGGGTTACCCAGAAAACGCAGGCACTGCACATTGCACACTATATTAAAAATAAAGGCACAGGGCGAGGGGAGGGAGAGTCTCTGCACCTTCGCTGCAGGATGCAAAGGGCAAACTCTTCATCTTGGTTTTAAGACGCCGCATTTCCTTCCCACTTAAATTTATCTCCCTCTTAAAATAACCTGCGTTTTTATCGCAAAACCCATCAGCCTCTGGATAATTTGAAGAGCGAAAACGCGGAGAGGAGAGGATCAAAACACATTAATGAATTCAGCTTTCTTAAGGATTTCTTTTTCTTTTATTTCCCCTCTTCCCCCCCCCCCCCCGAAGAAAATCATCACAGACTAAATGCCGGCACCGTCGTAGACCACCCGAATCGGGGCTTGCAGAGTTGCGGCTTTTCAGTGTTTTGTTGTTTATGGGAAAAATGCATTGCTTTTGGCTTTCGTTCGCAATGTCCTATGCAAAGGTCAGCTTTGGGAACGCTGCGATGGCCACGGGGCACTCCGACGGAGCGGGGTCCCTCTTTCTCCACTTAAGCTAGTGTCATGTCGGCTTTGGGGAGCTTGCCTCTTTAATTAAGAGCAGAACGGGAGACATGATGTCAAATGTGAAACTTAACAAGCCCAGGGAAAACGGCAGGCCCTCCGTGACGGGGCGGAGGATTTTGCCCCGGGCTGCAGCAGGACGAATGTCGGCTTCAGCAGGGGAAACTTTCTAGATGTTCCACTGATATTGGGCGCCGCAAATCGCTCTGGGCTCTCGCAAGCATGAGTCGTCCGCTGTGTTTTAGCATATTTTCGCGCCACATTCATACTGCCGGGAAGGGAGGTTTAAAAGAGGCATTTCCGCCCCTTTTTGAATGTGGGGGAAAGTGCACAAAATCCGTGAAACCAGCAAAGGGTCGGTGGTTGGGGATGGGAGAGGGGCCCATGGAAGAAGGCGTGGCCATGTGTGGGAACTCCAGAGGGTCAGATTTGAACCTGGGGCCTTTGTTCCCTCTTGGATCTCAGACGTACAGCAGGGTCTTTCCCGTTCATCTTTCTTTGGCCCCCTCATTCATTTTTGCTTGGGGAGAAATGGGGGGAAGCCATGAAAGGAAAGAGTCTGCCCCACATAAGCTGTTCCTATGCTTCCCCCCTCCCCCACTGATGAAATGAGGCTCATAAGCTGTCCGCTGTCTCCCTGACCCCATTTGGCAGAGCTGACGGTGAGCAGGTGGCTTTCTTCTGCCCGCCCAGCGGCTGGGAGGTTCAAGGTGACCTCGGGATCAGGGCGGGGGAATCCCTGAGTGGTCTGTTCCTTCATCCATCACCTGAGTCGCTCCACCTGCTTTGGATCTGAGTTTCTTAGGCACATTCAAAGGCACACAGTCTGAGCCTGGTGGAGGTGCGTTCGGAGCAGATGGCCCAGGGCCGCCTCCAAACCCACAGGACTGGATGTTGTTACTCTCATCTCAGCCTCGCTGAATACCGCACATAATGGCGGCCGTGTGCCAGGCCTATGCACACTGCGCTTGCCCGTTTCTGTTTCCCTCGGTAGCAGAGGCACAATTTGAACTGGAGGATAAAGCCCTATGCTCTGATGAGTGGAAATCCCCCTTCCACCTTGGCCGTGGTTTCTCCAAGCCTGCGCTTTTAGTGCTCTTGTCATAGGCTGACCATATGAAAAGGAGGACAGGGCTCATGTAACTTTAACAGAGAAAAGAGAATTTCAGCCAGTGTCATTTGTATGCAATTAGTTCCTGGTGAAATTCCCTCTTCATCCCAACAGTTAAAGTTGCAGGGGCCCTGCCTTCTTTTGTATATGGTCACTCTAGTAGAGTGCCTGCACCTTTAACTGTTGTGATGAAGAGGGAATTTCACCAGGAACTAATTGCATACAAATGACCCTGTTTTTGTTTAGGATTTTGAATCGTACGCCAAATACACACAATTGCAAAATATTCAGAGGCCTGATTGCTCAGTGCTTAGTATGCAATTCCTACTACTGTTGTAGTAGTAGTAGTAATAGAAGCTAATGCTAACAATAGCTAATACTACTAGTAGGTGCTACTGGTAGTAAAATCTCATTAAGGAACTGGTTAAAGGAGAAAAAGAGGGAAAGCTAGGTTCTGAAACATACGCAATCATAATGTGGCCGCAAAACCCCACCTTCTGACTGAGCTTTCTGAAGATTATAAACAGAGATTTCCTCATAAACCCATGTCCATCCAGCTTGGGTTAAAAAATCTGAAACCTATCCGCCCTCGAGAGCAGAGCCTTGACGCTGGTCCTGAGGTAGGACAAAGACGCAAGGCTTTGAAAACTGGAACTAAACAGCTGGCATTTTCAGGATGCTTTTGTGTGTATCCATGAGGACTGGAAACCTTAAGAAATGAAAAAGTGGGATCCGAAGCATTCTGTACCCAGCTCCTGGACCCAAAGGGGTGCAATTCAGTGCAGGGTTTCTGCCACCACAATGCTGACTATTTTTAGATCCTTGGCTCAGCAATACGACCAGTGAGAAGGATCTTGGAATTGTTGTAGATCACAAGCTGAATATGAACCAACAGTGTGAAGCAGCTGCAAAAGAAGCAAATGCTATTTTGGGCTGCATTCATAGAAGTATAGTTTCCAAATCATGCAAGGTACTGGTTCCCCTCTATTTGGCACTGGTTAGACCTCATCTTGAGTTCTGCGTCCAGTTCTGGGCACCACACCCATTGGGTTCTAGTATTATGGGAGAGGGAGAAAAATGTCTCCCTATCCACATTCTCCACACCAGGCATAATTTTGTACACCTCTATCGTGTCTCCCCTCAACCTCCCTTTTTCCCCATGCTGAACAATCCCAGCTGTTGTAGCTTTCTCTCTTAGGGGAGCTGCTCCAGCCCCTGGATCATTTGAGTTACTTTTTTCTACATTTTTTCGAGCTCTACAATTTCTTTCTTTTTAGTTGACCAAAACCACCAAATGATCTTTGGATGGGGGAAATAGGTGGGGCAAAAGTAAAGGGGTGTGACCAGGTGGGGACCCCCGGAAGTCCAGATTGGGACCCCAGATGGGCTGGATTTAGCCCGTGAACCTGAGGTTGAACTCCCTTGATTCAATTGCCTTCAATTGAGGTCTGGTCGGTGTTTTGGGGGGATGCTTGTTTTGTAGTAGAAAAGGGGTGTGGGTGTGGGTGTGTAAACCTACCTGCTCTTGTTCCCATATGAAGAGAGAAAGCGCGATCGCATCGCGGTTTCGAAGGATGTCCTTTTGGGCATGCTTTTGCAAAACACTGGAAAATCGGCTGTTTGCCAGCCATAATTGGAAGCCTTAACGAGGCCCTGCGGATTTCCTCTCCCCACCTTGCCGTCCAATTTTAATAGCCTCATTTTCGTTTAGCTGGTTGGGGAAGGAAACGACGCCTTCCCTCGGGCGGGAAGCTTAGCGACCGAAACCACCAGGTTTGTTTGCTCTAGGAATTGCCCTGGTATTTGCAGGATCAGGCCCTGATGCTTGCATGCGGGCTTCCGTAGACCAAAACATCCTGTGGCAGCTGGAAGGAAGAGGTACCTCTGCCAAGGAAGACCTGCTGCTGTGTGATGAATTTAAAAAATAATAATAATAAAATATCGCCGCTTTCCAAAGCATCATTAGGAGGCAGGGGTAATTGCTCTCCATTTCAGAGAGGAAGAGTGTTGGCTTGCAACCTTACAGAGACGTCCAGGTAGAAGGATGGGCTGGGGCCATCCCTAGACGTCTACCTCCTAATCTTTGGCAGCCAAATCTATCCGCCACTTCCAGGACTTGCGAGGCCAGCTTTCGAATTGAGCTGTCATCTGTGACTTGAATGCCAAATGCCGGCAGTACAGGATCACTGGTTCATTATTCTCTTCTCCCGTCTTGGCCCGGTTTGCATATTTGGGTTCAGGAGCATTGCCCATCTCCAGGTTTTCTAATCTGGTGTCGGGGACGTTGGCCATGAACCACGAGCCAGATGTGGGAACAGAGCACTTGCTAGTTGTACAAAGGTTGCCCATGGTTGGGTCTTTCACCACGGAAGTTTTAGGGGGTTCGTTCTGGGAGCAGCAAGTTTAAACCGCTGCTAGCCGCAAATAGGACTGGCTCCCAGATGTAGGAGTTTTACAGCTGTAATGTTTTTAATGAAAGAAAACACTGCTTATTTTAAAAACGGATGGGGGGGAAAGAAAACTCTTCTTTCTCAAAAAATAATGTTGCGTAAGAGCATCCCCCCCATTTCCCCAAATTTCCCGTTTAATAAAAAAAATAGCTTCCCACCATTTTCCTGGCTTTTGAAACTCTATTTCCACCCCTTTACCTGCTCTGCGAAACCCCTGGGCCCTGTCTAGAGATACTGTTTTATACTCTTTTAAGCGACATGATGACATCATGAAGGCATGACATCATGAGGCCCCATGACATCATCACAAGCCAGCCCATCAGGTGACGGCTTTGGGGGACCTGGCCATCTCAACTAGCTGGGATCTTAATCGCTCACCTTTCAGCGCCCTCATTAGGTGCAGAAAAAATAGCAGGCCGTGCAACATTGGCCTTTCTGATTGGCTGCTGTTTGAAGCTACCAGATTGGCCAGGCCTTGCTTTTTCCTTATGAGTGCATGAATTTCTCAAATTCTTTCTGTCCCATTTGTGATTTCCCCCTCCATAAACAGTCTACACATTTATTTCTTATTTATTATGGTCATTCCTGTGCATTTCCATTCATTTCTCATTTGTAGCAATTCATACACATTTCCATTTATTTCTTATGGGTTTGTTTATTTATTGGACGTTTATTTTGTTTATTTTGTTTGTTTATTTATTGGACGTTTATGCCGCCCAATGGCCAAAGCACTCTGGGCGGTTCGCGGCAAGGAAAGCCATGAAAATACGAGATGGTAAAACCCAAGATAAAAATTTAAAACGTTAAAACGGCAGTCTAAAAGTAAAAATAATAACCACACAAGACCTAGATGCAGTGCAAAGATACACATCCCCCCCTGACATTTCCCCTCGCAACATAGTACATTTTTGATGCCCTTTTGTATGTTGCAGCTAGATCGCTCTCTAGCTGTGTTTTGGTTCATGCATGGCATCAGGAAGGGTGAATTTGTTCTGTCCGCCTTAAAATGTGAACCTGCAGAAACGTAGGAAGTGTCTTCGCTTTGAATCAGACCCTTGGTTCAACTAGCCCAGTATTGTTGACACTGACCGGCAGCTGCTCTTCAGGGTTTCAGGCAGAAATTTTCCCAGCCCGACTTGAACATGCCAGGAATCGAACCCGGGACCTTCCACATGCAAAACAGGCTCTCTGCCACTGAGCTACGACCCCACCCTAATGGACTCTCAGCGATCCCCATTTTTGCTCTCACCTGCAGCGCAGTGTTAAACTATGGAATTCACTGCCACAAGATGGAGTGATGGCCGCTGGTTTGGAAGGCTTTCAAAGGGGTTGAATAGATTCCTGGAGGAGGAGGCTATCCATGGCTACTAGTCCTCATGGCTCTATACTACCTCCCGTATCGGTATGCTTGTGTACACCAGTTATATTATCCTGGAGCATAGAGTGCATGGTCTGATGAAAATATTGCTAGTCACCAATGGCGAGTAAGAACCTCCAGCAGGCGACCAAACAAGGAAGGCTATCAAAGGCTACTAGTCCTGATGGTTATATGCTACTGCCAGTGTCAGAAGCAGTATGACTATGTACACCGCTCTGACTAAACTCCTTTTTCATTTCTTCCAGCTGCCCTGGGGACGTTAGATTTCAGCTTACTCTACGATCAAGAAAACAACGCTCTGCACTGCACGATCAACAAAGCCAAGGTAGTGCTTCAGCATCATCCATGGGGGGGGGGGGTCATTGCTGTGGGGACCTCTCAAAATCTGCAATTCCGTAGCAGCACGGAAACCTCTTGGTGATACAATTTCACAGTGAATATTCATTTTTCAACCTGCATCTTAGAGTTTAAATGTCCCGTTTGCTCACGTTAAAGCGATTTTTCAACCTCTACTGGCTTTCTTTCAGCCAGGCCAGGTTGGTTTTGTTAAACTTCATATTGAGGGAGCCAATGTTGGTAACAGAGTACTTCAAGATGCAGAGATGGGGGGGGGGGCGCTAGCTTCAGGCCAGCTTTATACATTCTTAGGGTAGGGTGACCAGATAAAATCCAGGTCAGGGCTCCTGTAACTTTAACAGTTGTAGGGAAAAGGGAATTTCAGCCAGTGTCATTTGTATGCAATTAGTTCCTGGTGAAATTCCCTCTTCATCACAACAGTTAAAGGTGCAGAGCCCTGCCTTCTTTTGTATATGGTCACTCTAGTATAGTGCCTGCACCTTTAACAGTTGTGATGAAGAGGGGATTTCACCAGCAACTAATTGCATACAAATGACACCTGCTGAAATTCCCTTTTCTCTACAACTGTTAAAGTTATATGAGCCCTGTCCTCCTTTTCAGATGGTCAGCCTACCTTATCAGTGGGAACATGAACAACATACAGTGTGTGGGGACTCAGGAATCCTCTGATGGGGAGGGGACTTCAGAGCTGACCGATCCCAGAGTCTGCCGTAGGTTCAAATGGGTGGAGCTAAAGGTAGGCGAGAGGCGGTCAGCTCAGCTAGCCTCTCGGCAAACTCTTCTTCAAAGACATCCTCCTTGCAGCGAAAGGGACTCAGGGAAAAGACCACCGCCTTCGTTGAAAGAACAATTGTCTCGTTGACTTTAGCCAAGTATTAACCTAGAAGAAGGTTCCTAAATGTAAACCCTCTTGAGGTGCAAGGAGATGTTTATTTACTGAATGAAGCTTTGAGGATTAATTGGCAGACCTCCATATTGTATCACCCTCCAGCAGGAGGGCTTGGAACCACGACAGGTGCCCAACTTCATCTGCGGCAAGCCAGGACAGTTTGTGGATTTTCCAGGTGTTTTGCGCATTCCCCCCCCCCCCCATGACAGGGTCTGCCATTTTTGCGTATTTCTGAGTGTGGAAATGACGGCGAAATTTGCACAGATTCAGCTGAATTTGCACATGTCATTGGCGTAAGCTGCTGGGAGATTTCAGATTGTTCAGAAATTTGGGTGAAATGCAGAACCCGTGGGGGGAAATGCGCAAAAAGAGTTCCCGGAGTTTGGGGGAAAGTATGCAGCTCGGCTCGCGAACGCAAATTGAGTTGTACGTGCCACAGAACGCCTTCCAGGCTGAAATGAAACGGATGTCCCAACGACAGAAATCCCTATACATTCTACAGAATAAAGCAGTAAAGTAGGGGGCAAATCCATCCTGAGTTGTGACCTGCCCCCTCTAGGTTTCTGCATGTGGCTCCGCCCCCGTTCCCTAGTCCCTCCCTTTCACCACCCACCAATCGTTTATGGTTTCCGATCTTTTGCATGGTTTTACAGTCTAAAAGTTTGCCGTTGCTCCCCTTAGGCCCGGTGGCTGGAAATAAACGCTTTAAGCCCAAAGACGCTGGCATTGGGGGGGGTTGGCCCCGGCCCCACCCCATTTTGCTTCCAGCTCCTCCCACCACTGGAATGGGGGCCCTGAGAGCTTCTCTGGAATTGAATTCGGATAAACGAGCTTCGATACGGGCTGTTGAAGGGTTCCAAACTGCCATTCGACGGCACGCGCTGCAAATTCTGCAGAGGCAAATGGGGCAGGAGAAATCAGTTGTGGGTTCAAATGTGGAGGGGGAGATTCTTCCCCCCACCCCAGATTTCTCTGGGTGCTCTTGCTACGTCTCCCTGTATGCTTCTCTCCCCTCCCTGGCAGTACACACCACCTTGCAATCAAAAAAGTGGAACGTAGGAAGAAACATGTGCTGGCATTCAGGGAGAGTGGGTTGGTGCATGGATACCTGGGCGCTCTCCAATCTACAGACCCAACGATGGACTTAACACAGCCGGAGAAATGCAAATGTTGGCAATGGCAGTGGTGAATATGAGTAATCCCCCCCCTCTCCAGTCCAATGCTGGTTCCTTAATTGGTCCCTCTGTTTTTTTTCTATCCTTTTATTTTCCCCGCTATGTCGTTTTTTAAAAAAAATGGCAAACTCCCACCCCGATGAATCTCGTCTTCCGAAATATCAGCTCCTTAACGTGGCACAGTGGGTTGCGCAGAGCAGTTTCTTTTCGCTGAGAGTCGGTCCAACCAGAGGGCGGTTGTGCCGCTTCCGCCTCGCTCGCTGGGGGTGCTCCCACGAGGGGATTCTGCGCAGGCTCGTAAGGTGGGCGGCGCTCCGAATTGGAGCACGGGATCCTGTCTGAGCTAGCTCTGTTGCATCTGGGGAAGGCAGGGCAACGTTAGGGCAGAGCTAAAAGCAGTCGTCAAATCAAAAGCCAAGGAGAAGGACAGAGCGAAGAAGAAAGATTTTTCGTTCTCCCAGGAAAAAGTCCGTGTGCACCAGAGGTGAGGAAGCTACGCAGACCAGATTAATTCTCTGTGGGCCCCTCCCCTCCCCAAGCCCCACCTGCTTGGTGGACAGCGAGTGAGGCAGTGGGTTCCCTGTTCTCACCCTCACTATTGTCTGGGCCAGAGTGAGAGGCAAGAGAATGAACAGAGAAGAGGAGGAGCAATGGGCCCCTGCTAAAGTGTGGGTCTGTGCCTATTCTTGATACCAGCCCTGGCGAAGGGGAATCCCTTGGTTATCTCCAATCACAAATTGGAGATAACCAGGAGATTCCACATGGGAGGAGGAGCAGTGCATGTGGCCTGCGGCGCACTCGGCCAGCACTCCTACAAGCTTGGGTCGAGTGCGCTTTGCCTCGTTTGTGGGTCCCTCGCCATCTCAATTGGGGCAGAACGCCTGGCGCTGAGTTCCGTTGCAGTTCGGAGGGGCACGCTTTTTTCCTTTCCCATGGGGCACAGATTCCCAAATGGTGTGCCTTGAAAAAGAGGCCTGTCGAAATCATGCCAGGCCCCTGTGAGGCCAAAGCATCCATCTGTAAAGAGGGGTGCCGTTGCCTCTCTCTGTGATCCCCTGCCTTGCCTCTGTCTCTGCTGGGGCAGAGCTGTTTATGTATTTATTCCTTTAAAGTATTGTTATCCCGCGCCACAGCTCCAAAAGGCTCCTGGAATGGCTTACGTACCATCAGTAAAGCAGGACGCTCCCTGCCTGCAGAATGACAATCTGAAAAAGACACAGCACGCAAGGAATCACGGATGAGGAGAGTAGAGGGAAAAAAGAGTAAGTCTTTCAGCAGGGCTGATGAAATGGGCATGCTTCCCCCTTGGCACAGCCTTCTGGGATGGCTGGGGGTGGTGACAGCTGAGAGAGGAGGCGGAGCCTTCATAGGGGAGGTCCTTCTTCAGGGCCTCTACTGATGATGCAATTGAGTCATTCCATTGCTTCTGGCACAGGGATGCAACTGTGTTGATGCCATGCTTGTTTGGGGCTTTGTGTTGGGTGATTCGTTAGAACAGGCCTTTTCCCACTCAGAACAGTGAAACCTCTGATGGAGTGGGGGATTCTTAATCCCATATATTTGGAGGGCATAAGAGGGGAGCACCTCCATTATTATTTTTAAAAATGCCTTGGATATCCAAAGTTTGGAAAGCACTGGCTTCGTCAAGACTGAAACTTGGTGGCTGTTTAGGAGAGTTGGGGAAGGGGCATGGCCTTCTGGCAACGCTGGAGGGCGGGATTAGGAGCCTTTGTCCCCGGGCCTGGTGACCTGCACCCCTGACGTCCAGCCTTCGGACTCCTCCTTCCCCTCCCCAGGAAGAAAAAACACACCCAGTCGGAGCTATTTACAATCAAGAACTACCCACGGCCAGCGCAAGGCTTTGTTCCTTGACGCCCGCGACCGGTTTGTGAGCTCATCCATAGTTCCGTGAGACGCTGTTCATCGCATCCCGCGAGCGGCTTTTCTTGGCGGCTGCGTCATTGGCAGCAATTGGCTTTTTGTGTTTGTCTAAATGCTCATTTTTGCGGAAGGGGATTATATATATATATATATATATATATATATATATCACGATTGACAGGGGAGGGCTGTGTAGAAGAACGCAGCACAGCGCTGGGAAGAGCATCCAGCTCTTAGGATTGTCTGTGATTTGTAAATAATAATAATAATAATAATAATAATAATTTGGGGAATATTGAAAGCTGGGGAGGGTGAGTGATAAGCAAGAATGGTGGGCGGACAATGGAACAGAGGTGTGTAGAAATAGTTTTAGAAAGTCAATGTCTCTGGAAGCTTCTCTCTGTCAGAGTTTCTCACGGGAGTAGCTCTCTCACTCCCTGTCATGGCCTTGCAGCTGTAGCAGGTTTCCATGAGAACCTGGATTTGGTACAATTAAGGGGGCCACCCTTGGAAGCTGTCACTCAGATTGTAGCGTCATCGTAGTGGGTGGAGCAATCCCGCCCTGTTGGCACATGGGCATGGTTACAGGTCAGAGGACCTGTCTGTCAAGTGGCTTTGAATAAGCCAGGCCTTAGTCTATAATGACTGGGACAAGGCTGAAGAGCTTTGCTAGAGATCATCTTTCGACGCAAGGCCTGAAAACCCCTCATGTTGGATTCCATCTGTTTGAGACTTTGGAAGCACTCTGCACATGTTCTCTCGATTGCTATTTCGACTCTGGATTTCGAAGGATTGTGCCATGGAAAGTACTGTGAGGCTTTTCACAGACTTGAACTTGCGTTGTGGATTGTGTGTTTGTGGCCAGACTCAGGTGTCAGGGAGTTGCCAGTCTTTAGCAGAAGGATGGGACTCCTGTGCCTGAGGTTTTACTTTCCCTGTGATCATGCTTACCCTGGGTCAGCTCAGCGTTCAGCAGGCTGGGTCTGATTGGTGCATGATTAGTCTCTGCCCGGCTCTGGTGGCTGACAGCATAAGTGATTCCCCCTCCCTGGGTTATTTTGTTTAGGCTTTGGCCATGTCCCTTGAGTTGCCAGCACATCTGGAGAAGCTCAAATCAGATGGTGGCAAAGCCTACACAGAGAGAGAGAGAGTCAGTGTCTGAAGGATCATAGCAGGAAAGGAGCCTAAAGCTTTCTGACCACCGTTCAGCTTTAAGTGGTGTTGTTTGCAGAATGTAACCCGCTTTCTACCGTGTGATTTCCTCAATAAAAAGAAGTCTCACTGACGTGAGTGTCATGTGTCAGTTTGCCAGCACGTGTGAATGCCAGAGGGAACGGGCATGCTCACAACACCAGGGCTGTTTTGGGAGCTTCCCTCCCTTGAGGGTTTTTTGCTTTAACTTGGGGGGGGGGGTACTACTGCAAACCTTGGAGTTCCCTTGAATCTGTGGATGCCTCTCCCTTCTGTGCAGGTACTGTCATTTTGGCTACATAAAAAGCAGTGGCATTCACACCTGGACATTGGAAATAGAAGGAAAGGCATTGGAACGTGTGTGTGTGTGTGTGTGTGTGTGTGTGTGTGTGTGTGAATTCCTCCCTCTTTTGCTCATGGCATTGATCCACAAATTTGGCTGAAGTTAGACCACCTTCCGGACGAAAGACAGCTCCTCTGTTCTGGGGAGTTGATCTTCCTGGGAGCTTGGGAAAATCTTCACCTGACTCCAGAAAGATAGCAGTCTGGACACCAGGCGAGCTTCCTTTGAGAAAGTGTTCCGGAGCTGTGGGGGCCACCACCGAAAAAGCACCGTCCTGGTGTACGCCCTCCAAGCCTCAAAATGAGGGGCCGCAGAAGAAGAACTCCTGGGGATGAGCTAAGGGGGGGAGACGCTCCCTCAAGTTCCGATTTCCCCAGCTGTGTAGAGCTTGAACCATGTAGAGGTTCTCTACATGCAGTCTGCCAGGCCCTAGCAGCTACTCATCCGGAGAAACAACAAGCAACCTCTTCCACAAATTGCCAGCCTTTTTGTTCTTTAATTTCTGGCCGC
The DNA here is from genome assembly GCA_029215795.1 of Anniella stebbinsi. Classification (NCBI taxonomy): domain Eukaryota; kingdom Metazoa; phylum Chordata; class Lepidosauria; order Squamata; family Anniellidae; genus Anniella; species Anniella stebbinsi. The sequence continues at coordinate 16,998,834 of JARDYH010000009.1, forward strand.
ACACCGGCCGATCGAAGCGGCACGGCGTTTAAGAACCTGACCGGTTTAAGGCTCCATCTCAATAAAAATCATTTTAAAATCGCAGGTTTTCCCACAGACGGTGGTGTCATCTTCTGTCATATCCGCTAGCCATCTTCGGATATGATTTCCTGTAAAACATGATCTCGGTTGCAGCTCATCTCTTCTTCATCTCCTTGAAAAACAACAACCAGTTTGTCTTATCTTCACCCCATCAAAAAATGTATAATTCATTTCCCTTTTGATCCTCCGGCACCTTTTCTTTTGATGTTAATGTGGCGCCCTGCTCTGTGTTTACCTCCGCCGAAAGGGTAAACGCTTCAAAGGGAGGCCAGGAATAATAGCTTGCAAGGTTGGCTAAAACATCATCCCCATCCTTTTAGACTTTTCTTCCTCTCTCTCTCTCTCCCTTGCCTCTGATGCTCTGCATTCGAGTTATGTTCTGGACAACCTGACATGAAACCTTCCAAGCATCGGAGCGAAACACTGATAATCTACTCCGGCCCAGCCGCAGACTCGATGAAGCCCGCAAAACAGAACATGGAGAAATAAAACAGCCTTCTTCTGTTTCCGGTCTTCCAGCGACCGGAATTCACAGGTAGACTGCCTCTGAATTAGGAGGATCCGTTTAGGCAGGGGTGCACGGCCTGAAAATCACCTCACCCACCCGAAATTCGAGCCCAACATTTGAGGGATCAACATTTCAGCTCATTGTTTTTTATTTGTGCCTTCGTCCCGTCAGACTTCCATGCCATTTTTTTAAAAGTGTAATTCGTTGTTGTTGTTTTTGCTAATGAAGGATATGCATTGCAAGTTTTCTTGCGCTTGTGACACCAAAAGAAAAAGCGAATCATGTTTTTCTGGTAACCGCTTTCTTGCCGTGGTAGCCACCACGCTGATGCCCATCAGTGATACAAGCAGGCTTTATGCTCTAGGTATTGTTTTCCAAGACAGAAGTGCAGAAAATGACTTACCCTGCTTTACGTTCAGTAGAGGCCACCGTAGACTTGGGCGTTTGACAATTATATAATATTTGCAGCTGGCTGCATTTGAGCAAGAGCAAAGTCATTTTGCTATTGGGTGGCGATGACCTCAGGATTTCACATTCTGCAACTAAAATTTGTCGTTGTCCCCTAAGAAACACCCTATATCATTAAGTTATAGTTACATACCACAGTGACACCACATTGGCATTTTCATCTTAACACAAGAACAATTTTTCATCTTAAAACAGTCAAGGCAGTGAAGGCTGGTGGCTCAGTTGCCCATGGGGTGGTGAATCCGCTCCGGGTTTCAGTCAGAACCAGTCAGAACTCTAAAACAGCTCTCCAAGGTGTAAGGTGTTGTGACTCACCTTTATTTTCCTCCCAGGAACCTCAGGCATTTTACATGGTCCTCCTCCTCTCCATTTAATCTGTACAACAACCCTGCGAGGTAGGTTAGGCTGAGAGTCAGGGACTGGCCCAAAGTCATCCAGTGAATTTCATGGCCATGTAGGGGACCAGGACCTGGGTCTCCCCAGACTCAGTCCAATACTCTAACCACTACACCACACTGCCTCTCTCTTCATTGGTCAATGTCCTTCTTAAAATGTGACCACTCAGAACTGGATGCGTTTTTTCAGCCGCGTCTTGACCCTATCTGAAACAGAATGGAAATAGATACTTCTCATGATCTAGACATGATAATAGAAGAATTTCTGCTGGGCCGAAGGAGGAAAAATGTACGTTGTAGCTTCCGCTGCCAATTAAATTGGCTCTAAACCACCTGCTAAGAACTTACATTTCCCTGAGGTAAAAGCCACCCATGTTCACATGTGTTGAAGAGCGTCTGACGTGTGAATGTTTCACTGTGGCCACAGAAGTGGATAAGGGATAATGAACAGGTGAATGTGAGGATACATGTGGTGATAGCTACTAGTCCACATGAAGGTGGGGTAACGTGTGTTGGTTTCCCCAGACGGGGCGGCTAGCGAGGGGATCGCTGGCACGGGTTTTCCACACAGCTCTTGAGTAGAATCATGAATTTCAGGGAGAAAAAGAGGGAATTTTTTTTGGTGTTTTTCTTTATTATTATTATTATTTAAAAAATCTCATATTTGGGGATTAATTAGAGGTGAAATGTCAAGAGGCCAACTTGTGGGTCCAGATAGGCCATGCAATTCCCCCTCTCCTGCTCCGTATGATAACCCATTTGTCACATCATAAAGGGTAAGTGTGTAAAGCCGGACGAACCCTATTAAAACAGACTACGAGGGAGACGGAGTGTAGCAGCTCAGAGATCTTGCCTCGTGCCGGGGGTGGGTGGGGAGAGAGCTAATGAGGCCGCCCAGGCGATTGGCTGAGTCACAAACATCCCCTGATCCCAGCACCCTCCAGTTGGACTGGACTGCAAAACCCATTATCCCCAATCCTCCATTTGTGGTCCAACCCAGCTTGAAGGAGAAGACTGTTGTAGCACAGCTGTGGTTTGGAGTACAACTCCCATCACACCTGGCCACTGGCCATGCTGTCTGGGGCTGATGGGACTTGAAGGCCAAACCATTGGTAGGACACAAGTTTGGAGAAGGCTGGTTCAAAATATAGGGTTTGACCTTGGAGGGGGGTCCTCCCACCCCCCAAATCAAAGGAGGGACTCCGCTATCGTGTCTTCTTCATGGTTTGTTGGTTACATTTATATCCCGCTGTTTCTTCCAAGGAGTCCAAGGCGCCACACACGTGATCCTCCATTTTATCCTCACGACAACCCTGCAAGGTAGGCTAGGCGGAGAGTCAGGGGCTGGCCCAAAGCCACCCAGTGAGTTTCGTAGCCAAGTGGGGACTCTATAACGCCATTGCGTAAAAGACCAGACTTTCCTCGTTAGGAAAAAAACCCGTGGTCATGGTTGGAAAGCACAGGAAGGGGTAACTGGAGGGTGATGACATTGTGTAAAGGTCCCGCAAACTACGGGCCACAAGTGCACAATAAAATCCTCATGTAGGAAGGGTGTGATATTTGACCGCTTTGCTTATTTATCACTAGTTTGTTCGGATGCCTTTTTTTGTTTGTTTGTTTGTTTGTTTGCTTGTTTCCATTCCATCCTTCACTCATATATTCTCTCTTTTTGTGTTTTCTCCTCCTCCTCCTCCTCCTCTTCCATTCTGCCACATTCATTTCATTCTGTCGGCCGTGGGGTAAACAGCTGCCAAAACCTCACTACAGAAAGGTAAGACCCATACCAGCGCTGCTGGTCCTACCTAACTAGATCCTCTTGGCTCATCCTAGATCAGATCTTGAAACCCAGGCAGTCCAACCCACTACAAAGGGAATGGGAGCTTTTTTTGTTTTGGCCCATGCTTCGTAGTCTGCGAGTGGCTTTTATTTATCATTTCTTTCCTTCTTTAAGATACCTTATTTATTTATTTTTATCCCAGAAGGCTTCCCGTTCAGCTTCCATATGATCAGCGAAAGAAGCCGGTCCCTGTCCCGCAAGCTGGCAATCTGAAAAGATGTGACACGCAAGGAAAAAGCGGTGGGGAGGGAAGAGGGGAAAAATGAAGTAGCCTTTTGGTAGGATTGGTGAATGGTGCTAGTTGTCCCCTGAATTTTGGGGCGGTGGCACCACTGGTCTCACCTTTTTGCTCCTCTTCCTGCTCACTGATGTCACTGCTTCCTCATCCCCTGACTACTGCCATATTTGAGCTTATTGCCAATATCTAAGCCTTAGAAGACACATTTCGAGCTCCTAGAATGAGTGTCTCTCTGCGTGTGTGCAAACACCAGCAAACCACCGAGCGATTGGCGGTCCAAAAGGGGGTGGGGCAAATTGAGGGGTGGGGCCCGATGGTCACCCTTCCGCAGCTCTGCCCTGGGGGGAGAACAAAGGGACGGAAATTCAGCAAAGACTTTCAAAAGAAAAAAGAATTACATAGGGGATGCTAAAGATTCCTACGGAAGGAACTGTTTGATTCCTCCGTGCTTTGATCCAACTTTATAACAGGCAGGTATTGCTGCTTTTCTGTTTTCGTTTTAATTTTCTTTTCTTTGAGGAAATTGGCCAGACTTGAATCCTTCCTGCAAGGGCGAGTCGATTAATAAATTCATGCAACGACGTGACAGATCGTCCTGTATAGCGCAGTATCCTTGGGGCGTCGTCGTTTGCTTGGGCAGCTGACATTTTGAAAGCCTTCAATATTTTAGCAGCAGCCGGGAACGTTTTATTCTTACCCGCCCGTTCTCCCTTGTTACTTGCTATGCCTGGAGGTGCTTCCCAGAAAAAAAAAAACTCAGGTAGGCTACTTCTGCTTTTTAGAAAGCCCTCCTCGAAATCTGACCTTGCCTTTGGTTTTACCACTAGTCCTCGTTTACAGCTGTAAGCGTCCAAGTCAGTATCACTGAAATAACGGCACCTTTTCCCCTCGTTTGCTCCTGTCTCTATGAATCTCTTTCCTCTGGCATCTCCCCGATGTCTTTTTTTTCCCTGGATTGTAAGCCCCTCGGGACAGAGACCAACCTTCCTGTTGTTTGTAAAGCATCGTGTCTGTGGATGGTGCTAATGTTACGCTCCTGCACCCCAGTCCTGGGAAGAGTGAATTTGCAGGGTTTTCAATGATGGTTCACTTACACTGTGTCTAGGCCTACATCAATCCAACTCCAAGCAAACCCTGCGTCCTTCTACACCTTCAGGCCTTGTAGGATAAAAGGTTGCCCATTTAGGAATTATGTTGTGTGTGGGGAGGGGAATCCTCAATCTCTTTTACTATGAGACATTGAGCTAAAAGGGGTCCTGGGGGTAATTTAGACTGACCCCAGAGACATGCTATGTTATTATTTTATGCGGGAGCCCAGAATCATGGTATCTGGGAGTAGAATTCAAGTTACTGAGAACTACATGCAGGTTTCTAGCCTGAAAAAGATCTGTTTACAAGGGGTTTTTTTCTGGAGAATTTCTGGTGGTTTTAAGAGGGGTGTCAGTCCCCTGCAGTCTCCTTGCCCCTCCCTATAACTGAGCAAATCCAGGCTACAAAATGTAACGCTCCATCTTCTTCATCCTCCAAAAATCCCCAGAAGTCCTTGGGCGAGCGCCCACTTGCAAGCAGACCTTTGCCGACATGAGGTCTAGATGTGTGTGCTTTTAAAGTAGGGATTTTCAGGAGGTTGAATTCTGCGTTCCAATATGCAGGTTGCAGAATTCGAATGGCAGGTTGTGTGTGTGTGTGTGTGTGTGTGTGTGTGTGCTTGAGGCAAGGGTTGTGTTATTCTGTGCATGTTCACTAAGTGTGTGTGTGTATCTCAGAGCAATTGATACTGAGTGCATAATGCAGCATCTTTTCAATAGCAGGTTTTATAAAACAGCCACCTAACTTTCTAGTCCTTATGAAGATAGGCTTGGAAGCATGTGAATGATGCCTGAAGGTATCTAAGAATCCAGAAGGCTTCCTGAACAACATTTTCACCTATTATTATTATTATTATTATTAATCTCTTTCTCGCTCGTGGCAGACATGATGGGCTTTGCCAAGTCATGCTGTCTTTTACAGATTCAGAAATTTCTGGACTATTGAACGTGTCTTAAGTATGACTGCTTTCTGGATTTTGGTGTGGATGTATTCTGGTAGGCCCAGTTTCTGAAGGTTTTCTGTATAGTTTTTTGATGTGATGCCGGTGGCTGATGTGACTAATGGAATAACTGTGACCATTTCCTGTTGCCATAGTTCTTTGACTTCCATGGCCAGTGGTGTATATTTGTCTCTCTTTTCTGCCTTTTCAACAACATTTTTGTCATTCGGTATTGCTATGTCGATGAGGTAGGTGTATTTTCCTTTTTTGTCTATGATCGTTATGTCTGGTCAGTTGCAAGGTATTGTCTTGTCAGTATGAATTGTTCTGTCCCAGGATATTTTATGACCTGCATTTTCCAAGATTGTTTCAAGTGAGTATGTTTAGTGTGGTGTAGGTTGCTTGATAAGGTTGAAATTGATGGCCAGTTGTTATTACTATTATTCTTTATTGCACTATTATGCCACCCCATAGTCGAAGCTCTGGGCCTTTTAATACAAAGATTGAAAAGCCCCTTTGTACCTCTTCACACCTTCCCATGAAAAACGTAATCTTAATAAATTAGGCAGACATTTGCCAATGGCCATAAAACCATAAATTCAGAAATGGTGCTTGGGGATTACGGTCCAGCTAGTTTCCAGTACAGAGGAGAGAAGAAGGTCTTTCCTCCAACATCCTCTAGATGATCCTTTTTAAACTGGAGATTGAACCAGATAACATCTACAAGCTTACAGTGAAATCCGCAATGGGTTTAAATGATTTCATATCTATGAATCCAGATTTCACAGCGGACTGCCTTTTTTCCAAGTTGCCTGGATTCTGCAGACCTGCAGGCTGATTATTATTATTATTATTATTATTATTATTATTATTATTTCCCCAAATCGTATGCAAATTTAGTAGCAGGATCGTACGAAAGCTGATGGGACCTATGCCCATTCAAAACAACAACCAAACAAGATTTTAGATGTCTCTGATCTCTCTTCAGCCTCTCATCTTTCTGTGTATGTGGGCTCTGCTCACCTAGCTAAGAAAAAGACACAAAATCTTATGCACCAGCGGAAGTTCCGTAAATTGCGGTGGACCTTTTTGCCCATTTTTCCAAAGGGGGTGGGTGGGGAATCCGAATCCGTCAATGAGCGGAAGATGGAAGATGTAACACAGATTGAATGGATGAAACAGAATCTGTACATCTCACTCACCATCCCTTGGAGGTGGCCCTGCCGCGACCCCTACCCTTCTAAAGAAGCCAGACTCCATTCCGGCAAGCTCATAGCTACGGGGAAATTCCTGCCACCAGACCCACACCGATGTCAAAGTAGGATCAAAGACAGAACAGAGGCAAACCAGCCAGCTGGGCCTTTGATCTGCTTTAAAACCGTCATGAGCTTGGTTCAGATAAAGCAAGTGCAGAATATCTTGGCGTTTACCCCCCTTTTGTGATGGGATTCTGTCCGTATCACCTCTGCCCAGGCCAGGATTTCACACTTCACGATCCTGCCAGGATTCAGCTGTATTCCCACTGCAGTTGGATCGATATAAGCATGAAATATTTTTATTCAGGAGCCTACACACGCCCATTCTCCCCACCTTCATGCTGAAGCTCTGGCGCTAGAGAGGACAAAAGGGGTCTGCAACAAATTGTTGCAGCATGGGGTAGTCCTTTTCATTGTTTCAGCCAGCCATGCCCTGCTACATTATATTCCACTGCACCCACTCTCTCTCTCTCTCTCTCTCTCTCTCTCTCTCTCACACACACACACACACACACACACACAATTTCCCACCCCACCATCAGCTTTCTGTGACCACTGAGCATTCTTCATTGAGCTGTTCTGGGAATCTCCCTCTCCTCCCTTAGGGTCCCCCCCACCTAAATATTTTTGGTACTCCACAAACCATTGGGTTCTCCGAAGCCTGCTACCTTTCCCCCTCCTTCTCGTGGATGGTGTCACTAAGGAACGGCACGCACTTCCAAACATTGAAAATAATGGGAACGATTTGAGCTGCCTTCAGACTCCTTCAGGTGGCAGATTCGGAAGCGGCCAAAACTGAGCTACAGAGGAGGAACCATTGCGCTCCTTTTGCAGCTCCCATTCGATTCCGTGGGCAAAAGTCTGCCCCAGCCAGATCTCTTCACCAGTCCACCAGGAAGCTAGTCCACCAGGAAGCCACCCACCTGGCTATGTTTTTAATGAAGATGCCTACAGGCATGCCAATTCCGGGAAATGAAAAATGGAGGCAGGCTTTCAGCTGCTGCAGCCAGGTGTGTCCCCAACTAACGAATCGCCTACAATCCGTGGGGCGAATCTTGAGCCGAGGCCGTGCATCAGAGACAGGGAACTCCTGGTGCCGGGTGGGTGGCGGATTATTAAATAAGAGCCCTAGGCAAGGTGACCTATTTTCAGTGGGATTTCTTCCAGCTGGGAAGAGGCTGAGCAGATGGCTTTCTCGTTCTCTCAGTTGCCTGATCACCTCGCGTGAGAAATTGGCCCTCACGGTGAAATTGGACCAACCTCATTTCTTCACGGCCTCCTTTGCTTCTCCCGAAACAGCAGCTGGTCCACATGTTCCGGAGACAGGGACAGCTTTGCTGAGGCTGTCTCTTAATGATCCGTTTTGTAATTTATTTATTTTTAAGTCCCTGCATGTAGAACATTAGCACCCATTCTAAGCGACTCCTCAAGCTCATTTGGTAATTTTCTATAGGCAGGAAGTGTATGATTATTGAATTATGGGTAGGTCTTAAGGGTGATTGAACTAAGTTCTGATATCCTGATGGATTTGGAGCTCTTGTAGTGAGTTGGTTAAGTGAGTAGAAAAGAGGACTTCACAGAGTTCCAAAATGTGAATAGTAGACCAGTGTAGTTTAACACAGTAGGTCTTGTTGGGGGAGGAGAAGGCTTCTAGATTGAGCCTCTCAGATACTTTTATCAAGCAAGTCGAGCTTCATATGTTATCTCACCCTTTTGTCACAGGGAGTAGTGTCTCATTTCACCCATAGGCTGGGAGGCTTTCACTCCTAACCAGGCACTAGAAAGGCACTTAGCTCCCAGGCTGGGATGTTTCAAAACCATCTTGAGCAGGAGAAGTCCTCCTTCTCCTGAGAGTGTGCTTGTGTGTCTCTGCCTGTCAGATCATGAGAGGGAGGCAGGCATATATAGTAAAAAAGCTTGTAAGATCCAATCCACAGGCTTTGCATGTTGATCTCGCTCCAAGAGGGAATAAGCAGTCTACCTGCCTGGAGAAATTTGTGGTCCCGAAAGAATGGCTGCTATCATGGGCCCTCTGATATAGATCCAGTTAAGAGAGGTGTGAACTTTCTCGGCATGTATATATTCTGCATCCATTTTCTAGCAATAAACTATCATCATTTTTCACAAGTGGCTTGTTTCAACTTGGGAGGCAAAAGAATCTGATTGATGACTGGCACTTGGCAGAATCAGGTCCCCAGATCAAACGTAGCTCTGCATAAAGGGAGGGGCTATGGTTAGTATCCCATGTTAGTCTTATGTAGAGTAGATCCATTGAAATGAATAGGACAGCGGTTAGTAGCGACTAACTTTCCTCATTCATTTCAATGGTTCTACTCTGTGTAGGACTAACATGGGCTCCTTCCCTATGTCACTAGCCTGTTTATTATTATTATTATTATTATTATTATTATTATTATCATTTCTATACCGCCCCATAGCAGAAGCTCTCTGGGCAGTTTAAAAAAGATTAAAACGTTAAACATTAAAAATTGATATGCACAATTTAAAACCATAAGAACAGACAACATACAAAGATAACATCCACTTAAAAAGAACTTTGAGCTCTCAGCCAAAGATAGATCTGGGGTCAATTAAAACACAACATATGCAGTTAAATGCCTCGGAGAAAAGTCTTGACCTGGCACCGAAAAGATAGCAATGTTGGCGCCAGGCATGCCTCATCGGGGAGATCGTTCCAGAGTTGGGGGGCCACCACAGAGAAGGCCCTCTCCTTTCCCTGGGAGTAGGCGCCCAGAGGAGGACCTTAGATGCTGAGCATAGTGTACGGGTAGGTTCATGTTGGGAGAGGCATTCTGTCAGGTATTGTGTGTGGTGTGTGTGTGTGTGTGTGTGAGCTTTTGTGTTGCAACTGGAGCCATTTGCTAATGGCACGTCATTGTAGCCTGCAATGGGGGGGGGAGACATAAAAGCCGTCTCTCTGTTTCTCCCAAAAAAACAACTGTGAAATAGAGCCTGCATTGTAATTTGCCTATTGATTCTGCTGCAATTGAATTACCTTCTGAGGAAACCATTAAGGGTCCTTATGGACAGACGCACAAAGAGAAGGGGAAAATGGAACGACAGGGAATGCAGGAAGCGGTTCGATTCCTTGATGCCATTTTTGGCTGGCTGACAGGGCAATTGAGAGGCACCTGCTTAATAATTTTAGCATGAAACATACGGAGGCGAGGAAGTCGAGAAGAAAGGGGGGATCATAATGTTGCTATTTACCAGTTTTGGAAATGTCAGCTTTCAATTTTGGGGAGGGGAGGGGAGAAATCCATCAACAAGTGTCGAGCAAAGCAAGATGGGCACTCTATCTATTTATTTATTATTACATTTATATCTCGCAAAGAACCAAAGGAGGCTTAAGTGGTCCTCCTCTGTCCCATTTTATCCTCACAACAACCCTGTGAGGTGGGTTAGGCTGAGAGTTAGGGACTGGCCCAAAGTCACCCAGTGAGCTGCGTGGTTGAGTGGGGATTCGATCCTGCATCTCCTGAGTCCCAGTGCAACACTCTAACTGCTACACCACACTGGCTTTCAATGCAGTAAGCACTGCAAATCAACATAGCACATTGAGACATTGAAATAATGATACATTTCCCAGTGGGGAAATAAACATGTTTTTAAAATGGTGAAAAACTACAGCACAGCTTGTTGGGAGGCTTAGTGTGAGCAGCCCACCAGGCGGCATGTCACTTTCATTATTTTCTTTTCTTTTGTTATTACCTTTTCTCCTGCCTCATTCTATCATCACAACAGCCCTGTGAGGTAGGTTAGGCTGAGACAGAGGAAGTAACCTGGCCAAAGGTTACCCAGCGAGCTTCATAACTGAGTAGGGATTTGAACTCGGGTCTCCCTAGTTCTAGATTGTAAGCCTTAGGTCAGGGGCTGTTTGGAAATCCTGGAAATTCAGTCTGAGACACTTTTTGGTATATGCCGCAAAAACGTTTTATTTTTTCAGCTGCCGCCACGTCATACACTCCATTTTCTTCTGTGGGCATCCGGCGGTGGCACTGTAACCACGGGAGCATGTTTGCACATAGGTGACGATGCCAAATGCCAAAGCCCTGTGATTTTGATCCTTTGACACACCTCTCCATTCTTTAAGCCTGGCATTAATTGTGTGTTGGAACAAACCTAGAATTAGCTGCCAGAAAAACAGCCAGAGGGTCATTAATTATCGAGGTGGTTATTGGTTCCTCGCACTTACAGAACGTCGATGGACTGTGGCCTGCTCTGTTTGCAGCTGCGGGTACCCAGGTTGGCTACTTGGCTCATCCACAACCCCGCTTTTGCCTCCATTTGTCTAGCCATAGCTCAGTATTAGAACCTCTGCTTCCAATACAGAAAGTTCACAGTTCGATACCCGGTAACTACAGGCAAGGCTAGAAAAAACTCCCCGCCAGAAACCACGGAGACTGGTAGGGTATCCATCCTCTCCCCGTGTTTCGGACTCCAACACCCATCAGTCCCTGACTGCATGGGCAACGGAAGTTGAAAGCCAACGACACCACATTGGGGGAAGTCAGATTAGCTGGATATCTGGAGGGGGCTTGACTAGATGATCTCTGGGAACCCTTTGAATTCTATGATTCGGAATGAGACGGTGTCCTGTGTTCCTATCTGCTCACATTCCCCAGCCTATTTCTTCCTGCGTCCTTTTTGCTTCCAGCTCTACCAACCTCAGCCGTTCCTAGTTCTCTGCTTCAGTTAAATGGCTCCACACACACACACCCCATCACCCTCGCTGCTTCTTATGCCTCTGTCCCAAACCAGGGTGTCACCTTCCCCCTTCTCCTAAATCCTTTCTCATGACGCTGACCTGACCCGTTCGTAATCCAAATGTGGGTAATTTGCGTAGCTCCGTTGGATCTGCATTTCTCCCCTGTCTGTCCTTTCTCTTTCTTTCCTGCCCTCTGTCTAATCGTAAATTGTAAGCGCTTCAGGACAGGGTTCAGTTTTGAGATGAGAAGTTTGGGGCTGCCCATCCCTGCCTTCTGGCTTGACTGCCTTTCTCCTTCCTGTCTGGATCCCACCCATCCTGACTCATAAGCGGGAACATATCAGGTACCAGCCATCCTGTATCTGAACACAGATCCATCTAGTCCAGCATCCTGTTCACACATTGGCCAACTGGCTCCCTGTGTGAAGCCCACAAGCAGCATATAGTGCAACAGCACCCTCCCGCCCATGTTCCCCAGCAACTGGTGTATATTGGCTTTCTGCCTCTGATGCTGGAGGTTGTACATAGCCATCAGGACTAGTAGCCATGGATAGCCTTCTCCTCCAGGAATTTATCCAGTCCCCTTGTAAAACCATCCAAATGGGTAGCTGTCACGACGTCTTGTGGTAGCAAGTTCCAAACTTTAACTTTGCGCTGAGTGTTGAAGTCCTTTCTTTGCTCCATCCTGAATCTCCCACCCGTCAGCTTCATGGGACAAGCCCATTGGGTTCTAGAGAGGGAGAAAAATGTCTCCACATCCTCCACACCAGGCATAATTCTGTACACCTCTATCAGGTCTCCCCTTAGCCTCCTTTTTCCCAAGCGAAACAATCCCAGCTGTTGCAACTTTCCCTCCTAGGGGAGATGCTCCAGCCCACGGGATCAATTGAGTTGCCCTTTTCTGCATTTTTTCCAACTCTACAATATCCTGCATCCCCTTGTTCGTACCCGTCTTGCTCTCTCACTCCGAAATCCCGTTGCTGCCCCTCAACTCTGAAATGCGTTTTCAGAGTCATCGCCACTTTTGGGTTTCTGCATTTCCTGGACACGCCAGCTGGCGAGGTTCATACATTTCATTTCCTCCCCTTGGTACGCGAGCATTGCCAGCTTTCGGGGGAAAGCGGCACAATCATTAGACAGGCACGGGTGCGCTGTGTAAACAGGAACAGATAAATTGACCTCGCCTGGAATAAATCAGGCGTAGATGGCACTGAATAACAAAGAGGCTGGTGGGTTTTGGGGGGGCATGGTGGTTGCTGGAATTTCCCCTTGATAATCTGGTATTCTTTCTCTCTCTTTGTCTTCCCGAAGGGCTTGAAACCTATGGATCATAATGGGTTGGCCGACCCGTATGTCAAATTGCACTTGCTCCCTGGGGCCAGTAAGGTAAGTCATTCCTCCCCTTTTCCCCTACATCGCTACAGCATAATTAAATGCATTGTTTGTTCTGCCAGTGTTAAAGCCTTTCTCCTTCTTAATGGATCGCCGCTGTAGCCAGCTGTTGTCTCTTGCTGCTCCTGCTAATCTGGGTGTCCTAGACTGACCTAGGCAAAGTCCTTGTGGGAGCGAGGTCTGTATTAAAATGATGACCAGGTGTCATCTACAATACAACAGACGGCTTGAGTACGTCTAATGGGTTGGAGGTTACGGGAGGAGAGATTTCGGGTGAACATTCGGAGAAACATCTCAACCAGAGGCGTCGGGCCCATTTCAGCTCAAAGGTCGGATTCCACTGTAGAGCAGCACTTGAGGACCACATTCCACTGGTGGGTAAGGGCTGAGGGCAAAAGGGGTGTGATCAAAATACCAACGATACCAGCACATTTTAATTTAGAGCTCTTGCTGCCAGTAATGTAGCCTTAGGAGAGGCATTTCAACCTTGTACAACGGAGAGGGGGAAACACGCAAACTGGGAAACCAGCAGACGATTGGTGGTCAGGGGAAACTGAGTGAGGCCAGGGGAAGGGGGAGTGGCCATTTGAGGAACCCCAGAGGTCCATATTGGAACAGCAGGGAGGATTTGGTCCACAGGCCGACAGTTCAACATCCCTAGTTTTGATGGTACGACCAGTTCAACAATGGAACCTAGAGGATGGGGGATTCTCCCTCAATGAGGGCCTTCTAGCACAGGTTGGACAGCCATCTTTGAGGGATGCTCTAATTCTTGGGTTTCTTGCAAGGAGCAGGGGGTCAGACTAGATGGCCTTCAAGGTACCCCAACTCTAGGATTCTACAAACCCAATTTGTGGGGTGTGTGTGTGTGTGTGTGTTGGCCCATACTTTGGCACTGGGATGGATATGTGGGTGGCTTTGGCAACCTGCGATGTTGGCTTCTAAGTTCATCTGGAGGTGTTGGTTCAACTGGGCTATGTGGGTATTATTATTATTATTATTATTATTATTATCATTATTATCATTATCATTATTATTACTGCAGAAAGAGTTTTTAAACTGGTTGGTGCTGCTAATCACCTTTTATTGTTGTATTTTTAACCGCTTTCTTAACTTACTTATTTTTATGCTTTTATTTTATTGATTGCATTTATTACATTTATATTTTGCCCTTTTTTCCTCTTACAAGGAACCAAAGGCAGTTTAGGTAGTCCTCCTCCTCCTCTCTGTTTTATCCTCAACGCAACCCTGTCAGGTCAGTTACGTTGACAGTCAGTGACTGGGCCCAAAGTCACCCAGTGAGCTTCATTTCATGGCTGAGTTTGGACTAGAACCCGGATCTCCCAGGTCTCAGACCAACACTCTAACCATTACCCAAACTGACTCTAATTAAAATGTCTTAATGAACATTTTTGTTTTTAATCCAGATTCTACAGTTGGCTGCCTTGAGCATCACTCTTTGGCAGAAAGGGCAGGTTATAAGTTAAGTAAATAATAATAATAATAATAATAATAATAATAATAATAATAATAGTAGTAGTAATAATAATAATAATAATAATACCCTGCAACCAACCAGATATCACAGTTATAGACAAGAAGAAAAACACACTTCATTGACATAGCAATACCTAATAACAAAAATATTGTTGAAAAGGAAGAGGAAAAGACATAGCAAATATACACCACTGGCTATGGAAGTCAAAGAACTATGGCAACAGGAAAAGGTCACAATTATTCCGTTCGTCATACCAGTCACTGGCATTACATCAAAAAAATATAGAGAAAACCTCCAAAAACTGAGCCTACCAGAATACATCCACACCAACATCCAGAAAGCAATCATAATTAAAACACACTCAATCGTCAGGAAATTCCTGAATCAATAAAAGATAGCATGACCTAGCAAAGCCCGTCATGTCCATCTAGAAAAATCACCACGAGTGGGAATGAGATAACATAATAAAAATAATAAAAATAATAAAGATCTGATAAACAGCTCCACATCAAGAGATGTGTACATTGCATGTTTTATCATCCTGATTGTACACGGACTGATTTCTTTGCTGAGCAGTGGCCTAAAAATCTGATTTTAATCAATAATCCAATGCTTATTGATTACATAGGCAGGAAAGGGGTAAACGTGTGAAGGGAGATTGTGATCTCATTCCCCCACATCTTGATATATCAAAATGCCCTGGATTTTACAGGTCATATTTCCAAGCCGTTTGGTCCCTGTGCCTTGCCTGCTAATTGACAAATTATTGTGGAATTACGGTGGGGAATCACACTCCAAGGTCAAGGGGGAGGCAATCATAGAAATGTAAAACTATAAATAACCCTTCCAGAGGGTAGTGGGAGAGGAAAGTAAGACTCCGTGCGACCGTAAGAAAGGGTGGATTCGTGCAATCAGGTCCCATCCCCGTGCATGGAGCTTCCTTTCCTTTGTGCATGAAAGCATTTCCTCTTCAATGCGCATACAAGAGCTTCAGCATTTGGGCAGCATAGAAATGATGCCTGATGTGGAGAATGTGGACAGGGAAACATTCTTCTCCCTCTCCCATAATGCTAGAAGCCAATGGGGTCACATCCCATGAAGCTGATGGGTGGGCGATTCAGGACGGATCAAAGCAAAGACTTCTTCACACAGTGCAGGGTTGAACTATGGAATTCACTGCCACAAGATGGAGCGAGGGGCGCCCATTTGGATGACTTTAAAAGGGGGTTGGATACATTCCTGGAGGAGAAGGCCATTGATGTTTACTAGTCGTGATGGCTAGTGCACCAGGATCAGAGGCAGTACGTTTATGTATCCAGTTGCCGGAGAACATGGGTGGGAGGGTGCTGTTGCACGCATGTCTTTTAGTTGTTGTTTGGGGTGGTTATCCCCCTTTTTTACAGAAGTCCTTGGGGCGATGAACTCTTTTAAAATCAGATTGATAAACCAGTCATGTGATCGGTACAAAAATTATTATTATAATTATATCATCATCATCATCTTCATCATCATCATAAGCATTACTACACCCTTCCTTCAGATGCTACAGGTGGCACTCATACACCTGATTTTTATCCACACAGCAACCCTGCAAGGTAGGTTATCTTGAAAGATGGTAACTCACTCAAAGTCAATCAGTGAGCTTCCAGGCTAAGTGGGGTTCCCAGTCATAGTCTGCTACTGATAAAATGCTCATAAAAATAAGAAAGGAGACATTGGGGGGGTGGGAACCAGAGAACCGAGTTGTTGCTTTTTAAACTTCGATATGTTTTTCAATATATATATATTTTAAAAAACTAGGATTTGCCCTCAGAAACTGAGACTTTGCTGATAGAAACCTTGCTTTTCTTTTCTTGAATCAAATCCAGTACAGTGCAGCATGCAATCTATAAACCAGGATTTAAATCTCTTGGAACGTATAGAATTGGTTAGATGTTTGAAAATGTACGGATGCTTCCCCCAAGCTGCGACCTCTTAATTAACCAGAACGTGAAACTCCAGGCAATTAGCTCGCCTTTGAGGTGTGCTCAATCCAGACATTTGCCTATTCTAGAACATGCCTAATCGGAGCTGGGCGGGAGCTGTCCAGCCATTTTTAGTGCTGAACTGGAAAGGAGCTGTCCAGCGGATTGCTATTTAGGAGCCGCTCTAGGGAAGATGTCGCATCAGCAACTTCTAGGGTGCAATGGGAGAATTTTGGACTGCAGTCCTACACATGCTTACCTGGGAGTAAATCTCATTGAGCCCTGTGTAGTCACTCTAAATACTGGCTGCCTCCACCAGTCCTAGAGTCCTAGCAGTTCCCATGTTCTTGAATGTACGTACGGTGATAGTTCTTCTTCCGGAGAAAATGGGATGCTTTGTTCTGGCGGTCATGGTGCAGGCCTGAGATCCTGCTGTCTCCAGTGACTCTAAGGGGGCACCAGAACCTGTCTGCCATCCTCCTGAATTGGGACTCCCTGCCTCACGTCCTGCATCCTTTCTCCATGATCACTGGGGTGATGGGGGTGGTGTTGTGGCTGCCGCTTGCTGACTCTAAGGAGTGGACCTGGAACTCCTTCCATGAGCAGGTAGACATGGAGGAGCCTTCCCCAATCCAGCTCTCCAACATCCCCCCACCCAGGAGAAGTCAGTGTCTGCCAAAAAAAGAATTTAAAAAGGCACTGGTCCTTTAATAGCTGGGCACAGCAATTGAGGAGGTGGAGCTCCCAGAAAGACACCCCTGGCCTGGTTATAAACGCATGGCAGTTACTCCAGGTGAGTACTGGAGGAACATGTGTGTACTTTAGGCAGATTCAGGTCTTTGAAGACTCTTTGGCAGGATACCCCTATTGTCACCAGCTACTCTTCCTCCTCCTCCTCCTCCTCCTCCTCCTCCTCCTCCTCCTCCTTGCCCTCACCTTCTCACTAGACAGGTAGAGAGCCGGTGAGCATGAAGGCTGTGGAATCACCTGCTCCTCCTCCTCACCGCCATCGTTGCCTGGGCCCGAGCGAGAGGCAGGCGAACCAGCCGGTTGCAATGGGGAAGAGGAGGAGCAACTGCAGGGGACTCTTCTCAGCAGGCCCCTGCTGAAGGATGGGCCCTCAGCAAATGCCCAACCATGCCGACCCTTGATGTTAGCACCAGGAGCACTCTCCATGGTGCTGATGCGGCACCCAAAGCCCATGGCTGATTCCAGCTGTGCTGGCCATGGTCCTGAATTGGTGCTGACCTGGGCCTGCTTCTGTCAGCTAAGTTTTATTTGGGGCTCACTACTGTCGCTGTTCTTGAAGCCCCATAGGGTGAGGGGTCCAGAGTTTGGGTGGTGGGATGCACATTTGCAGTACCCGAAGTTCCTTTGATGGGATATTGCCTTGGTATCTGATCTTGAGAGTTCTACAAGTCCCGGGAGAACTTCCAAATCCAATCTGACCCTTGATGTCAGCCTTGTTCAGCAATGGAACAAGCAAGGGAAGGCCTTCAGACTCAAGAATTCCCTCCAGGCGCTCTACCTCCCCCGAATCCTGCTTCGTGCAGAGGCCTATGGCGCGTTCTTCCTCCGGTGAGATCTCACCTGATTCTAGCTGCGGAAACCGTCAGGTCCTGACAGACCCTCCAAATCCACCTCAACATTTTGCCTGTCCCCTCACCTGTAACTTACAAATGATTGGTTTTGTAGGCTGTGAAAGAGCTGGGTTGCCACCCCCCAAATGTCCCCGCTGCAGGCAATCAACTATCTCATGTCTTGGCCGGAGGGAATCTGGCAAAAGGCCTCATCTCTGCTGGGGACTGTCCTGCAAGCAATGGTGAATAATTTCCAGATGCTCCTTGGGAAGGGACCGATCCATCCCAAGTAACGATAGGGACAGCAGCGGCGGTTGTTTTTAATTGCTTCTCTTATTAGCTTGTCATGCTAAGCACCCCCATTTTCCTTGCCAAGTCAAGATGATAAATGTAGCCACCTGCCCTCCAAAGATTGGGCGTCTGAGTTTGTACAGATCGATTTCATCAGCGCTCGTTACCTTGAGAAGTGGTCCAAGCGGGGGTGGGAACCAACCTTCTCGTTTTACATCCAATTACAGTGGAAATTGGAACTCTGTCAGGCAGTTTCAAATGAATGGAAAAGCCCTCCCTGAAACCGACAAGGACTTTGCGCTTGCCTTGCGCAGCATCCGTCTCCTTCCTTGACGGCGGCTGGTCGGTCTGGGAGCGGAAAGATCGGAATTAAATAAATTCACTTGCCATCGATCTGTCAGGATTCATGGCCCAGGCAGGGAAGGAGATGGATGAGGTGGGAGAGAAAATCAACCCGTCTCAAAATCGATGACTGCCTCCACCCTTGGGTTCTACGGGTCGGCCAAGGAAGGCTTCTTCCTTGCCAAGAGGGATGTCAACAACAGTTACCGATGGGCTATTCATTTGTGCTAAGTAAATGCATTTTGTGGTGTTACACGGAGGAGGCATGGCGCTCCCAAATCTGGAAGCAAAGGAGGCTGGTCAGCTTTAACCCATTTTCTGCCATTTTGGAGCCATACAGACCAGATAGATGGTCTTCAACCTGTTCTGGATGGGGTTGCACTCCCCTTAAAGGGGTAGGTTTGTAGCTTGGGGGTTCTCCTAGAACTATCTCTTTCACTTGAGGTTCAGGTGGCCTCGGTGGCACGGAGTGCCTTCTACCACCTTCGGTTGGTGGCCCAGCTACGCCTCTATTTGGACAGGAATAACCTGGCTTCAGTTGTCTATGCTCTGGTAACCTCCAAGTTAGATTACTGCAATGCACTCTACGTGGGGCTGCCTTTGAAGGCGGTTCAGGAGCTGCAACTTGTGTAAAATGCAGCGGCCAGATTGGTAACAGGGACCAGAAGGTTCGAACATATAAGACCGATTCTGGCCCACTTGCATTGGCTGCCTGTACATTTCCGAGCCCAATTCAAGGTGCTGGTTTTAACCTATGAAGCCTTACAAGGCTTTGGACCACAGTACCTGACAGAATTCCTCTCCCAACATGAACCTACCCATACACTACGCTCAACATCTAAGGTCCTCCTCTGGGTGCCTGCTCCAAGGGAAGCTCGGAGGATAGCAATAAGGGAGAGGGCCTTTTCAGTGGTGGCCCCCCAATTATGGAACGATCTCCCCGATGAGGCCCGCCTGGCACCAACACTGTCATCTTTTTGCCACCAGGTGAAGACTTTTATCTTCTCCCAGGCACTTAACAGCATGCGTTGAGCTTTTTTAAGTGACCCCTGGACAGTTTAAATGATGTGTAGTTTGTTTTCAGGCTTTTATGGTTTTAAATTTTGTATATTGGTTTTTAAGCGTTCAATGTTTTTAATTTTTGTCAACTGCACAGAGAGTTTCGGCTATGGGACGGTATAATAATAATAATAATAATAATAATAATAATAATAATAGTAATAATAATAAATACAGCAGCTGAAGCTTTCAGGGGTGTCATTCCAGCGGAGCTGAAGACAAAGTGTGCTGGACTAGAAGGAAAAGGGGCGGCTCCCCCGATCCACACACTGATTGGCAGTCAGGGGGAAGTGGGTGTGACCAGGGGGCATGTCCATGTGGGGAAGTCTGGAGGGATGAGTTCTGGCCCCAGGAAGGATTGAATATTTCCCTGTGCCTGAGGTTGTTTCAGAAAATGCATTCTCTCTAATGCAACGGAGATGTGGCAAAGCATGGATACTGGTGGTTATTGACTTTGGTGAATATTGATATTGGTGGTTATTGATATTGGTTATTTCAGGTCATTCTTGATTTTTAACCCAAAAATCTGCTGTCTGGTTAATTGGGGTCAGCTTTTCTGTTGATCAAACTGTTTTCAAGTGAAAACATCTAACCGATTCGTTGAACTAACCGATTCGTTGGTCTTACCGATTCATCAATCTAACCGATTAGTCAATCTAACTGAGTAAACTTTGCAGCCTTACATGCAATCATTTAACTGTGGTGGCGATTAGGAGAGATGAGTTTGTCAAGCAGAGCGGTAGAAAGAATATGTAGAGGATGTGGATAGGGAGACATTTTTCTCCCTCTCCCATAGTATTAAGAGCCCAATGGGGTCATCCCATGAAGTTGACTAGTGGGAGATTGAAAGCACTTCTTCGTACAGTGCAGAATTAAACTGTGGAATTCACTACCACAAGATGTGGTGATGGCCACCCATTTGGATGGCTTTAAAAGGGGATTATACAAATTCCCGGAGGAGAAGGTCATCCATGGCTACTAGCCCTGACGGCTAGATGCTATCTCCTCTATCAGAGGCAGTACTCCTGTGTGCACCAGTTGCTGGGGAACATGGGCAGGAGGGTGCTGTTGCACTCCTGTCCTACTTGTGGGTCCCTGGTTGACAGCTGGTTGGCCACTGTGTGAACAGAGTGTTGGACTAGATGGATGCTTGGTCTGATCCAGCAGGGCTCTTCTTAGGTTCTTACATTGTAAATATTAACCACGAACACACCCACACTTAAATTGCATCCATGTTACAAACTCCTTCCCTCCGGGCATGCCTCTATCATTTTCAGCATCCCTCTGCAGCAGGATGCAATCTACATTTGTACCAAGGCGAACGGCAAACCATCCATCTGGAAACCTTGTCACACAAGAGCAGAGGTTTTAATCATACCCACGGTCAGAGAGGCTGGAACAAGAGAAAAGGAAGGTAGAGTCCAGGAAATATGAGCCTCCTCAAAGTAATCCTTGAAGGCCTCTTGGTCGTAAAAGTAGATATTATTTATGCTTCCCCCAAAGTGGGCCAGATAGACTAGAGCAGCAATTTTGCTTTATGCAGCAATAAAAGTACGATGCTGAGATCTAGAGATATTTTAAAGGTTTGAGAATGGCCTCATCCTCTGCCATTGCTTTTCCCGTACCCCTTTGGTTTGGGGCCATGTCTTCCTTTGACCTGAGTGGATGCTTCTTTTAACCTGGAGATCATCTGCGAGTGCACCCAAAAACAGGGACATTTTCAACAGACGGTTAAAGAATCCCAGATCTTCCGATTCATTTTGGGGCACTTTTCAAGGGCTCTCTGAAAGGACAAAAGAGGTTCGGAGTCGTCCATTTTCTGTCCGACCCCTGCCCACCACTGCCCCAAATGGCCTCCACTTCCATGGACTTTAGGCCAGTCCCTGACTCTCAGGTTATCCTACCTCACAGGGTTGTTGTGATGGCAAAAAGGAGGGGAGGAGGACTGTGTAGGCCGCCTTGGGTTCCTCGCAAGAGGAGGGGAAGCCGGGATATAAATGTAAATTAAATAGCTACCAATTTGCTGTCCTTTCACTGCAATGCAGAAGTGTTGAACATCTTCTGGCCTGAGGGCCGAATTTCATTCAATGAAGGTCTCTGGGGCCACATTCCAGCGGTGGGCAGAGCCAAATTACCACACACACAAAAAAAAACCAGCCTGTTGCATTGTAAAGCTCTCTGCCGATCATGAAGCCTTAGGAGAGGCATTTCAACTGTTTAGAATGGGTGGGAAAACACACAAAAGCCAGGGAATCACCAAATGATTGGCGGTTGGAGAAAAGTAGGTGTGGCCAGTGGAAAGAGGGTTGGGTCAGGGGAAGGAGGTGTGGAGAATCCCAGACAATTTGATTTGATGCTTACACAGGCCAGTTCTGCACCCCCTGTCCTAAGGGTAGGACCGGCCTTGAAAAGGGCCAATCCTTGAGAATCAGGGGCTGTACTGGGATTTAATGGGGCCAGATGGGCATGTTTAGCCTGGAGAAGAGAAGATGGAGGGGAGACATGATAGCACTCTTCAAATACTTGAAAGGTTGTCACACAGAGGAGGGCCAGGATCTCTTCTCCATCATCCCAGAGTGCAGGACGCGGAACAATGGGCTCAAGCTACAGGAAGCCAGATTCTGTCTGGACATCAGGAAAAACTTCCTGATGGTTAGAGCAGTACGACAATGGAACCAATGACCTAGGGAGGTTGTGGGCTCTCCCACACTAGAGGCATTCAAGAGGCAGCTGGACAGCCATCTGCCAGGGATGCTTGAAGGTGGATTCCTGGACTCAATGGCCTCATACGTCCCTTCCAACTCTACTATTCTATGATTCTATGATTCTACCTCTGCAGGCCGCCAGTTCCTAACCCCTCCCTTAAGACTTCGGTCTGTAGATATTTTGAGGCGGCTTATGAAGCCCCACTGCCCATACATCCCACATCCCCTGCCCCCAAAGTGAAGCTGAAAGTGCCATGTCCTCTCCCACAATCCCCCCTACTCCTCTGCTTCACATGTCCACTTCTGGTAAGGACAGAAGGCGAAAAGGGCTGAGTTTCCTAGCTAGGTCTGGCCCCAAAGCCTAGACGGAGAGGCGGGTAAGAAATAAATTGTTATTATTATTATTATTATTATTATTATTAGTGAAATCTAGTTTGTAATTGGAGGCTGCCTTTTGAAGACATTCTCAGAACCTACATCAGCTGCAGAACGCAGCCAGAAAGGCATTGACCGGAGGCATTCCAGTTTTATTTATGTACCAATCAATCAATCAATCACAGTTCTAAACTACTTAATATAATAAAATAGCTAAGCGATTCACGCTAAAACGCATATATAATGTGGCATCAAAACAATACCAAATGAAATATTGAGAAACATTGCAGGAAAGGCAAGAAGAAAACATTGCTATGGCATCTTTTGGGGAGGAGCGCTATTTCCCAGAATTCTCTAAACCTCCTCTCGACACGTGTGCCATGCCTGAGTTCCGCTCGCAATTGCTATTTGCCCTGCGTTAACTGAATAGCAGCAGCCAGACGGGTGGTTTGTACCTGTTTTTACCCATGTGCAGTTTAGCAGATGGAGCTACCCCCTTCTAGGCCCGCTGGGACCACCGTTCAAAACCTCCCGCCTCCTGATTCTGTGCCAAGAGGGAAAACAGGAAAGCTGGCATCCTTTAAAAAATGGGGGGGGGGGGCGTTGGATGCCTCAGCATTGTATCTACCTTTCTTTCTCCCTTTCTGCACATCTGATGCCGCTGCTGCCCTTTTCCCACCCTCAGCAAAGTTCAAGGCCTTGCTGTTTGTTTACTGCGCGTTGGCGGGATAATTGGATTGTTCTGCAGCCAACCCGCATGGTAACACTGAACACTTCCAATTATTGACAGAACCAATCTGGTTGTAGTAGGCTTCCTCCACTGAGGAGGGGGGATTACGTTTCAGCGGGAAATGCTTCCGTTGCATCATGCGACGAAGCATTTTCAGTAGGCAGAGCACTGATGGTAGGGTGACCAGATAAAACCCAGGTCAGGGCTCATGTAACTTTAACAGTTGTAGAGAAAGGGGAATTTCAGCCAGTGTCATTTGTATGCAATTAGTTCCTGGTGAAATTCCCTCTTCATCACAACAGTTAAAGTTGCAGGGGCCCTGCCTTCTCTTGTATATGGTCACTCTAGTATAGTGCCTGCAACTTTAACTGTTGTGATGAAGAGAGAATTCCACCAGGAACTAATTGCATACAAATGACACTGGCTGAAATTCCCCTTTCTCTACAACTGTTAAAGTTACATGAGCCCTGACCTGGGTTTTATCTGGTCAGCCTAACTGATGGGCGTCTACATCACGCATGCACTGTGCCCATTACTTTTCACAAGCCCACCAAGGACATCGGAGAAAATTGTTTCATTCTCATTTTAATGCGGACTTTCCTAATTTCGCCATTCCAGACAGAGACGCAAACCGAAATTTAGCTCTCCTCTGGAATCTGTACATTTCTGAATTTCGTCCCGGAGTTTTGTCCAGTCTAAAACTGCCTATAAAGATGGGATTTTAGAGAAAGCTGCACATAAACGTTCATATGTTAGTGAAAAATATTAGTGAAGAAATGCATTGTATTACAAAAATGAATGTGCAAAAATGTGTCGAATAGGCAAAATGACATACAAAAATGGAGATATTTGGACAGAAATGTATATGAATGTTCATGTAATTTTTTTAAAAAAATCTCAAAGTTCAAGATGAACCAAATAAGAAATGGAAAGAAATAAGAAATGTTCATCTGTAGTTTATGTAATTTCATCTTATTTTTTCCCCCTGATGCCACAGGCGAATAAATTGAGGACGAAAACCTTGCGGAACACGCTAAATCCTACTTGGAATGAAACCCTCACGTACTACGGGATCACCGATGAGGACATGATCCGCAAAACGCTCAGGTGAGTCCGAGCCGTGGGGAAGTCCATTCCCCTCATCTTTTGGGCCGCTACTGATCGTACGTAAGGTTTTGGAATCTGCTTTGGGTGGGACATTTGGGATTTCTCCAGGGATGGTTCAGTCTGAGAAGGACAGTGATGGATTTGACTGGCTATTTTGCAAAGTACAGAATGTCCCTTCCGGGAGATGAATATGCTTGCAAAGATAAACAATGAGTGTGTAAATAATAAACCTTGTTCTCCTTTCTCATCCACCGCCCAGTTTCCTAAAGAGTGGATTAATGGATTTTGTCTGCCTTTCCTATCCTCAGTGGGTTTACCAATTTAAAATGCTAACAGCCTCAGTGTTCCCCAGTATACTGCCTCTGATCCTGGGGGTAGCATCCTTCGTGCCAGCCATTAGAGTACTTCCCTTATGAGTGAAGGTTTGCAGAAGTAGGAAACATCTTTAAATCCCCACCCCCACCCCCACCCCTCCCCCAAAAAACCAATGGACACACAATGCCAAAAGGCTGAGAAAGGAAAATCTGGAGGTGGGAAATCCATGTGCATTTTGATGCATGCACTTTAGTGTCCATGCACGCAGATTTAGATGTGTGTGTTTCATGTGCCTGTGCGGGCATGCACTTTAGAGTTCATCCATGTAGATGTAGAAGCACTATAGAGCTCATGCACGTAGATTTAATGCATGGTATTTTATTATCCATGCACTGAGGTTTAGATGCATGCTTTTAGTGGTCCTGGGTGTGCGTGCCTTAGTGTTCATGTGTGTGCATTTAGATGTGTGACGTCTTACTGTGCACGCATGAACATTGACACGTGTGGCCTCTTAGTTTTCAAGCATGTAGATTTAGATGCGTGGCGTTTCACGTCCAGGCATGTCTTAGTGTTCGTCCACATAGATTTAAATGCACTTTGGTGTTCAAGAACATAGATTTAATGCTTGGCCCTTTGGTATGCATGCGTGTAGATTTAGGTGTTTGCGCTCAGAGGAAATGTGCGTGCCTTAGCGTTCATGTGCGTGCATTTAGATGCGTGACATCTTAGTGTTCATGCGCATACAGGTCTATGCATGCCTGCTGAAGACAAAATGCATCCATCCCACACTTGGAGATTTCGCTTCTAGAGACTCCAGAGATTGGAGCACGGTGGGGGCTGATGAACAGCAGTAGCAGGGACTAGGAACTTATATTCACCATATTTTTACAAGGCACCCCAAAACCGCAAAACTAAAGGGGGACCAGAGAAAGAGGATCCGTCCCTGGTATATCGGAGAAGTTAGACAGTGGGGAATTCATGGAGGACGTGTTTGTTGTTGGCTTTGGCTATGAGATATTTTTAAATTATTTACTATTACATTTATATCTTGCTGTCCCACCGCCCCCCCCCTTTTGCAAGGAACCCAGGGCAGCTTACACGGCCCTTTACCTCCTCTCTGTTTTCATCCTCACAACAACCCTGTGAGGTAGGTTAGGCTGAGAGTCCGGGATCGGCCTAAAATCACCCAGTGAGCTTCATGGCCAGGTGGGGACTCAAACCCAGATATCTCCCGAGTCCCTGTCCAACACTCTAACCACTATGCCATACCGGCTCTCGGTGTGAAATGGAGCATCCCTTTTCAGGTGCAGTCTGCCTGCGAAACGCAGTCGCTGGGGACCACCAACAGTGGAAATTTGAGAGTTCGCGGGAAGCTTCTAACTGTCCGGAACGAGACGGATGTAGCTTCCTAAGCTCTTTCCTTTCTA
Source organism: Anniella stebbinsi (assembly GCA_029215795.1). Lineage (NCBI taxonomy): Eukaryota > Metazoa > Chordata > Lepidosauria > Squamata > Anniellidae > Anniella > Anniella stebbinsi. The sequence continues at coordinate 17,025,160 of JARDYH010000009.1, forward strand.
TTAATGAAAGCAAAGACTTTTTGGGAATTGCTATTAAAACAATTCTGAGTCATGGAACGGTGGCAGGGAAAACAGCCTTTCTCATTTCCATTCTGGCCCTGCTTCTCCGGCGTTCCGTCTCGTCCCATCCCCAGCGTGTCTGCCTCTCTCTCCCTCTCTTTCTCTCTCCCTCTCTGTCCCCGTACATACTTGGGATTCCAGTGGGATCCTTGATAGAGCCATTAAGCCCTCCATCCTTGGAGGCAGGCCACGGAAGCGTGCTTATCGATCACAGGCCCCGCAGGAGCACATGCTCACGGGGGGGCCCAGCCCTCCGCCTCCTGCGCCAGGCGCTTGATTTATAAGCTACCTGGGCAGGGTGGTCTCCCCAGGGTGTTGCTTATGAGCCTTTGAAAGCTCACAATTCATCAGCTGCGGGGGGGACGGGCTGTCTTTGCCTGTCTCTCTGTGTGTGCGGGCGCATGTGGCGGTACATGTGGGCGTCTCTGCATGTGTGTCTGTGTGCGTGAGTGTGTGTGCGCGTCTCACTGTTTGTGTCTGTCTGTTTCTGTGTGTGTGTGCGTGTGTGTGTGTGTGTGTGCGATTGTCATTCTGTGTGTGTGTGTGTGTCTGTGCATGTGTGTTTATGTTCTCTCTGTGTGTGTGTGTGTGTTTTCAAGATTCACAATTAATCAGCTGTGGGGTGAAAGTGTGTTTCTCTTTGTGTGCATGTTTCTCTTTGCGCACATGTGTATGTGTGTGTGTATCTCTCTCTGGTGTGTGTTTGTGTCTCTGTGTATTTCCATGTATGTCTCTGTGTGTTCATGTCTGTGTCTCTGTGTGAGTGGTTGCGTTTCTCTGTGTGTGTCTGTGATGTGTCTATTCCGTGTGTGTGTGTGCCTGTGTGTTTATATGTATATAGATGTGTGACTTTGAAGGTTCACAGTTATTTAGCTGAGGGGTGAAAAGGTCTGTGTGTGTGTGTTTGTGATTCTGTGTATTTGTCTGGGTGTGTCTGGGTGTGTTTTTGTGTCTATGTGTGTGTGCCTGTCTCTGTGCCTCTGTGTGTGTGTGTTTGTCTGTGTTTGTGTCTTTGTATGTTTTCGTGTCTATGTGTGTCTGTCCGTCTTTGCGCATGAGTCTGTGTTTTCGTGTCCCTGTGTATTTATCTGTGTGTGTCTCGGTGTGTTTTTGTGTATCTGTCTGTTTGTCGCTCAATCTGTGTGTGTGTGTGTGTGTGTGTGTGTAACAATTGGCAGCAGCAAACCTGCTGTTAAATCTCTTTTTCCTCCCCAATACTGCTAAGTATTTTTCCCCTTACATTTTTCACTTCTAGCAAACAAAACGGCCAATAGATTTCAAGATGGGGCTGAACGGGCGAGGGGGGGTTGTGGGACACTGAATGTGGGGGTTTAGAAAATGCCTAGACATCCATCAAATGAGGGCTTTGCATTGCAGCTGCATTTCAAAAACCACGGGCATCTTTTCAGCGCAGGTTTCCTCTGTTTCCAAGACCGTTTCCTGCACCGCTCAAACGGTTCATGGGCGTCACTGGCACTTCAGTTGTTTTATGGGGGGGGGGGGAGTGTATTATAATGGGTTACTGTTGTTGCGGCTTGAAATGCTGTAGGTTTTAAGTCCATTGTAAGTCACGCCGATGCTTTTCTTTTTAGAAAGGTGTCCAAGAAATTGTTTTATTGCTAACAACAATCATAACAAACATTGAGGACTAGCGACATTTTTGGATGCGTTTGTGGCTCTGTCTTTACTTAAATGGGGTGTGCGGCTGCTGCTCCTCTTCTGCCAGACCCCTTCTTCATACTCCCCTTATTACTCAAGTAACAAATGCGTGATGCGAGGGAGCAGCAGACAGTCCCGGGCCCCAAAGAGCGGCGAAACCGCCCGTCCGTCTCAGCCGATTATGATTTCACTTGGAAAATATTAGTCACACCACACTTGCCTCCGGCTTGTCAGGCTTCAAATGCTTGTGTGTTTTTATTAGTGGGCAGCTCCCACCCCCACTCCGCCACAACCGCATTGCCGCCTTCTGTGTCTTTTTTTAAAAAAAGATCCCAGGTATTCCGACCATGAAAATTGGTTTCAGGGGAAACTGCACGGATGAGCGGTCGTTGCTTTTTTGCTGAAACGCAGCAGGGGGCGGAAACTGGCTCACTGCGGCTTCAGGCATGGCCTCTGATGGAGGGCGGGGCGGCGGAGAGCCTGTCTCCTGTGCAACTGAGCAAACCTGGGCATGGGTTCAGGTCCTACCACTGCGTAGTGAAGAAGAATCGGAGTGCGTGCCTACAATTCTGGAGCTAGTGCAGAACGCAGCCACTCGGCTGTTGTCGGGAGCTGCCCCTTTTCAGCATGCAACTCCTTTGCGGAGGGAGCTGCACTGGCTGCCTATTCTCTACCGGGCCAGGTTTAAGGCTCTAGGACAGTGTACAAAGCTCTAAATTAATTAGGACCAGGCTACCTGAGAGAGTGTCTTCTCCCTTACCAACCTGCCCGGTCACTGAGTTCATCTGAGGGCACGTTCCTGGTGGTTCCACATGGACCTATAGTCCAACTGGAGTCCACCAGGGGAAGAGCCTTCAGTGTGGTGGCCCCCTTCCTATGCAATTCCCTGCCTCTGGAGGTCAGGCAGGCTCCAATTTTGCATTCCTTTCCATGCCTCCTGAAAACATCGTTGTTCCAGGGAGCCTTCCCCTAATGACCAGCTGCAGGTTTATTGCACTTTCATTTCTTTTAAAAATGTGTTTTTATTCTGATTTTATTCATTTATTCGATTTGTCCACTGCTCTGAAATTCCTGAATGGGGAGCGGTATATAAATATTGTAACTAAATCAATAAACGGTGGTACATTTTGAAAGGGCCTCTAACCTCCTCTTTGCGTATCGGCAAACCAACTGTGTTGTGGGTGGAAACCTTTCCCCAGCCCGGTGCTTTGCAGATGCTGCCTGGGGATGATAGGAGTTGTAGTCTACCATATCTGGTGGTTGGAGGAGGCCAGTCTTTGTGAAGGGAAGCATGACTCAATGCACGGGCAGCTGCCAGCTTGTTGTTGGAGAAATCCACAATGGAATGAAATGAGTTCTGATTTCTATGAATCCGGACTGTGGATTCCACAGCAGAGCAGCCTTTCCCAAGTTACACAAATCCCATGGATTCATGGGCTGTTTTTGTTTTTAAATGCCCAGAGTTTTATGAAAATACCATCATGCAAAAATACAGTAAAAAAAAAAAACACAGGCTGAAAATGCACATTTCCCTGATAGGCTAAAACAGGGAAATGTACAGGGGAAGGATAGAATTGAGCATTTCTACAAGTCCAAAACTGTGTGAGTGCGAATCTGCATGAGTGTGAATTTGCACAAATGGGAATTTGCACAAATTTGGGCTCCAGCAATGAATGGACAACAGAATGAACAGTGCCTGAAAATCCGCAAAACACCTATGGAACATCTCTAGTTTGGAGTGGAAGGGCAGTAGCCGAGTCAAACTGGGAAAAGTGCAGAAATGGGCAAGTGAAATGATGGGGGGGGGGCTTGTACTCCTCCCCTCCGAGGGACATCTGCAGCATTTTGGGGGTGGTGTAGGGCTGTGCACTAACAGCTTCTCTCAATTCTTGATCCGGTTTTCGGGTGGAGAAATTGGAGCCTCTTTCATTGCTGAGAGCCTAATTTGATTTCGGAGAACCTCCCTGGGGCCTTTACCCAGCCTTGGGCGTGGCCAAATGCAAAAGGGGAGGGGCCCAAATGACCAAAAAATACCAGCATGCCTTAGCATTTCATGCACAGTTCTACAGAACCGGCATCTTAAAATTCGAGAGGAACCAAAGTTCAGGCTGGGAAAAAGGAGAAACTGAGAGTGACTGAAATGGAGTGTGATATGGGGAATCATAGAATAGTAGAGTTGGAAGGGTCCTCTAAGGCCATCTAGTCCAACCCCCTGCTCATTGCAGGAATCCACCTTAAAGCATCCCTGGCAGATGGCTGTCCAGCTGAGTCTTGAAGGCCTCTAGTGTAGGAGAGGTCATTGGTTCCATTGTCATCAAAGAGCTCAGTGAGGTTGGATGCCTGTGGTGGAAAATAAATAGTTGCCGTCACAGCCTGGCTGGCTAATATTTACTTAGGATTCTATTTGTGGGCATCGATTGTGAACATGGGATGTCTCAAAGATATAGGGTGGGGATGGTCTTCCAGAAATTTTGGCCTACAATTCCCATCAGCCCTTGGCAGCATAGCCAATGGTGGGGATCGTGGGAGTTGTAGACCAAAACATCTAGAGGATCATAAGTGGTCTACTCATTATATATGGCAATCAGCATGAGTTATACACCGGATTTCATTCCATCTAGGTTTCATAGATTGTCTGTTGTCTTTCGGTCTGCCATCTGTCATCTGTAATCGGATTATTTTTTAGGGATGTGTGAGTAGGGCAAGTGTCTCAAAAGTTTAAAGAATGGGTCACAAGTTTGTGGAATTGGTGCAACTCAGAAAGAAGCTGGTCTGCTGTGGAATCCACAGGCTCATAGAAATTTGAACGCAGAACCAAGGTATGATCACAGTCTCTTGTGTCCATAGTTGAGGCCATTATCCCTTGGCTTGGCATTTAACCTTGGAATTGGCCACATGAAATTAGTTACAGTGAGAATAACTTAATCCATGAGATCATTAACATCCTTTTTCCTCTTTATTTAAGATCACATCTTTTTTATTGTCATTATTATTTCTGCTGCCTCGGCTTTCTCACCTGCTCACCTGCCTCCTCCGAATTTAAGTCAGGTGATAATTAATAGAGAGCTACTGTGTAACTTCTTGGCTTCGCAGTCATCTCTCCGGAGCACCCAGAATACATTTCTCACCTCGTCGGCGTTAATTGAGTGCAAAAGCTGGCATTCTGAATATTCACGAAGGCAGATGTTGCAAGTTGGATCCCAAAGGTGTGGGACAACAAAGCAATAAAATTGAAAACAAAACAAAACCCCGATCTCTTAACTGGAAGAAGAAGTGAAGTTAACGTCGATGTTTTTGGAGTCACACAGGACTTTGTCTGGAAGAAATATGCAAAGCATTTAGAGTTACATAGGACTCTTCATCTGGCAGAACTTAACTGGAATCTGCAGCATGGAGATTGTACCCTCCTACTTCAACCAGTCCAATTTAAGATAACTTTTTATCTGCTCTGTTGTGCATATATATATATATATATATATATATGCTAAGATACTGCTGAAGAATGGACCTTATATTGAGTCAGACCATTGGTCCATCTAGCCCAGTATGCCCAACACCTATTGGCCGTGGCTCTCCAGGGTCTATCTAGCATGGGCTCAAAGTCCGTGGAGGCTGCTGGCTCTCATTTCACTAAGGCTGTGAATCCACTCTGGGTTTCAGTCAGATCTGGTCTTTAAAGGAGCTCTCCAAGGTGCTGAACCCTCGCCTCAAAAAAACCCCAGGTTCAGCACCTTGGAGAGTTCCTTTAGAGTTCAGGCTGGCTCTGACTGAAACCCAGAATGGATTCACAGCCCAGCTGAAATCAGAGACACCACTGACAAAAGCATGTAAACTACAACCTAGAAGGGGAATACATGATTTAGGGCGCAATCCTATGTGTGTTTAGACAGAGATGGCATGCGGGGAGTTGTAGGACTTTTTTCTGTCTAAACATGCATAGGGTTGCAAGACTTTTCCCTGTCTAAACATGCATAGGATTGTAGGACTTTCTCCTGCCTAAACTTGCCTAGGATTGCACCCTTATTATTAATTTTTTAGCCTTGACTATACTTGCCCACATCTGCAAATCCGACAGAGCTGGGGGGCTGCAGAAAGAGCAAGGCACAGATCCAGTATCTAGGTTGCAGAGACACCCACGTTGGTCCTGAGCATCCCTTGATGTTGACGGACAATTTTGTCAGCCAGACCTCCAAACGTCCCACAGTCCAATTTGCTTCCAATCTCTCTCTCCAGCGAAGGCAGAGTTGCACCGAGGGGATCATGGAAGTGCCTTTTGGTTACCGTTGTGCAAAACCCTGCCAGAGTCAAGAAAGAGGAGAGAGAGGGGAAGATTTGGGGAAGGGACCGGCCAGCTTAAATTCCACCGAGTCACTTTCCGCAGAGTCAATATTCTTTTTGGAAGAGTTTTTTTTATTTCCTTTTCTGTACATCCTACCCAAGCAAATCCTGACAACGAACAGATCACTCATTCATTGCACAGGCACTGCGTTGGGGCGAACAGGGAGGCCTCCTCCATCTGTTCCTATGGCAACTGAACCTCCAAAAGCGAACCGAAAAGGCAGGGAGTCTCAGAACGAGACAGTGGTGGCTTCGACCGGCTTAAGTCCTTTGCAGGGTGGCAGCTGAAGATTTGTGTCTGGGTGTGTAAACAAACAGCAACCCTGACATGTTGTTTGCAAGGGGCTGTTCCTAGGAAGACCCGAGCTATTTGTAGGGGAGACTTTGTTTTTAGTTTGAGATCTGCTCACGGGGAGCGAGTTCGAGAAGCTGAGAGTACCCAAGTGTGGAATGCTAGCGGTTACTCGTTCCAATGTGTGTGTATCAACCCACGCTCCATCTCTTGGCGTGAGCTTGCAATGATGCCATCCACGTGCATGGCAACGGATATCTGAGGGCAAATAGCCCCCGAATCTGTACTAGAAAGACCGTGTTGTCTTACAACAGTTGTGAACCATGGTATGAAGTTCCGTTTCATTGATTATATTCCTATGCCGCCCTGTAGCTGAAGCCGTCTGGGCATTTCACTTTTTTTAAAAAAAAAAAACATTAAAAACTCTCAATACGAAGTGCAAAACCATTTACACGAAAGCATAAAAGCAAAGGGAGTGTACACAGACGACGTATATCTAAAAACAATTTCTAAACCATCAAGCAAAGACAATCCAGGACTTGATTAAAAGCTCATGAGATGCTGCAGAATTCCAGTTGGTGCCAGGCAGGACTTTTCAGGGAGGTCATTCCATAATCAGGGGGCCACCACCAAGAATGCCGTCCTCCCTTGTTGCCATCTTCTGAGCCTCCTTCAGAGAAGGCACCTAGAGGAAGGTCTTAGATGATGAATGTACTGTTTGGGTTGGTTCATGCCGAAGGAGGGGCTCCATCAGGTATTGTGGACTTTGCAGGCTATATGGGGGACATACCTAAAGCTGTGTGTCGCTTGGTGCCTTAGTTAATAGCTGTTTGTGTGTTGTCACCAAAGTGATGTCAAAACTCTTTTCAGCCCGAGGCCTAATTCTGCATTCCAACAGTGGGCGGGGCTAAAAAGGAGTGTGTCCAAAGTACCACAAACACCAGCTTCTTTTAGCAGAAAGCCTTTGAATCCCTCCATATTCAATCACATTTATGGTGCTAAATTAGGGTTGAACCATCTTTTTTTTTCTCCCTAACTGGCTCCTCCTTTTTAACAGCTACATGGAAGGCAGGAACACCCTGGTTCATGCTGCTGTCCTTCTTGAATCTGGCCCATGGAGATGGGTGCAAATTTTGCTCTGCTTGTGTTTGTTTGAATGAGAACCTATCCAAATTCAAAAAGCTTGTTTGTAAACAGGAAGGGGAAAAAACTAGAATTTTTTTGGGTTAAAAACAATGTCCATGGGAGGAAGCCAAACTGATGTGTTTGTCCGTCTCTTCTGAGCCATAAAGAACGCCTTGATGTTTTTATTTTTATTTATGGACAAGGATTCTCCAACAAGAAATATTAGAGCAGGAGTGAAAAGCCCTGGAAGCTAAATCGTGGTTTTTTTTGTGCAATTTCCCCTCATTCTAATGCTTCGTTACTGGCAGTAAAAACTTCATGCTACGATAGGTTGGTATTTTGTGTGCTGTTTTGGTCCCACCCCCTTTTGCCTTTGGTCCCGCCCCTTTTGCCTTTGGGCACTCCCACGATGGAATGTGGCCCCCGGGAACTTCTCTGGCCCTTGGGCTGCAAGAATTTCCCCATCCTTGCATTAGAGACAGCGAATCATGATACACCTGGGACAGGGCCCATGAAAGAGGCGAAGTTCTTGAGAAACAGGGACCGTTTGGAAGAACTTGTGACCCTATTTACCTTTTCCCCAACCTGGTGCCCTCCATTTTTTGGCCTTCAAACTCCCATCAGCCCCAGCCAGAATGACCAATAGTCAGGAATGATGGGAGTTGTAGTCCAGCACATCTGGACAGTACCACATTGCGGGAAAGCCCCCTGTTTTTTTTTTAGTTCATGCTGGACAGGAGGAGCTGCAATAAAAGAACTCATCCACACATCAGCTTAATAATACATTTTATTCCACGTACGTATCACCTCCAAGCTCCCAATTATTTTACCTCCCTGCAGGAGGTGAAGAATGTTGCAGGAGGTGAGAGTTTACCAGCGCCACATTGCCGCTTGTCGAAAGACACTATCGCACTTTTGGCAAATCTGTCATGAGGTGAAAATTCAAGCCAGGCAGGTGAGGGTTGGTGTGTGTGTGTGTGTTTTGGGGTGTGTGTTATGTTGCTTTAAATATGATGTGTCTGCACATGTTTAATTAATAGGGCTAGGTGCAAAGTTACAAAATGCTGCACCTTTTGGAAGCTGCTGTTGTGTTACACAGGCTTCTTATAGGTCAAGGTTCTTCTAGGCCAAGGGTGGGTTGTATGCGGCTCAATTTCAAAACCTCTCTGCACGTGATCAATTCAGACCTTTGGCAAGTGTGATTTATCCCTTCCCCAGCAGCCTGCTATATGGGAAGAAAGAGGGAAAGAGAGAAATGGGGGTGGCAGAAAGCAAAACTGGCTGACTTGCACTTCTTCTGCCCACACCCCCTGTTGGCATTGGCCCCACCCTCCACTGACCTGTTCTCACTGACCTGAGAAAAACCTGAGACTACGGTATGAACTGTATATTAAAGTTGCGTTTTCCCTCAATCCTCTTGCCAAGATTAGCAGACTCAGAAATGTTACGTGGTGTTAGCAGTGGGATCCAAAGCCTTTGTGAGGGATAGCTGGTATCATCTGCTGCCCTCTGGCCTGTTGTTGTTCAGACACTTTTCTTGCAGGTCTTCTGGCTTTGAGAGGAAGATGTGATGGAGCTCAGCTGGGCAGAAAAGAGGGAAGAAGGAAGTCCGGTTAGGTAGGCCATGCTACAGGGAGGAGGTCAAAAATACTGCCCAAACCTAAGAAGACAATCTAGGAAGCTGAAGGGAGAATCTTGCGTCATGGCCAGTGCAACTAACTGGAAAGCCTAGTATTTTAGGTGCACTGGTTTCTGGATGCCTCGGTTTTTGAACCTGTGCCCATGCTTGAGATGCCGAGAGAAGACTGTAGAGGAAGGGTAGAATATTCACAAGCAGGAGGCTCTGCCGTTCCCTTTGGCTGCATCGTTTGGCTCGCCTGCTCATAGAAAAAGTAGACGCTTTGATCTCCTCCATTACTTTTACATTAAAGGGACTCCGAAATCAAAAATGTCTCGCTGTCCCAAAGACGTAATGGATACGCTTTTGCCTTCCAAAACACGGTGTCAATGTGTGGGTGTCGTGGTATTACTGGCTCACTGTCAGAGGCTGCAAATCAGCTCATAATCTGGCCCTTTGAGATTTCCAAGACGGTCCCGCCCCTTTCCCCTGAGCTCCAATCATTTGGCAACTTCTCAGCTTTTGCATAATCTCTCCCTCCGCCCCTCCTCCACTTCTGAAAGGTGTAAATCCATTTCCTAAACCTTCCCTAGTTACCGTCAGTAAGAGCTTCCTGCTAATGTACAACAGTAATTTCACTTGTATGTGGCATCCAAGAGCTTCTCTGGAATGGATTTTGGACCTCAGGCTGAAAGAAAGCTCCACGCATCTGCAATACAAACCTAGATGAGTCAATCATCCATCTCTCTAAGACAACTTTCCTATTTCAGGTGTTGTTCTTTCAGACCTTGGCACTAGTGGGGTCTCTCCAAAGATGGGCAGAACTCTATGGACAGAGGCGACTCATAAAGAACAGCCCTTCCTACAACAATAATAATAATAATAATAATAATAATAATAATAATAATACGGAATAATGGGCTCAATTTACAGGAAGCCAGATTCTGGCTGGACATCAGGAAAAATTTCCTGACTGTTAGAGCAGTACGACAATGGAACCACTGACCTAGGGAGGTGGTGGGCTCTCCCACATGAGAGTTATTCAAGATGCAGGTGGGCAGCCACCTGTCAGGGATGCTTTAACGTGGATTCTTGCATTGAACAAGTTGGACTCGATGGCCTTGTAGGCCCCTTCTAACTCTACTATTCTATGATTCTGTGAATCTATGGAATAATAATGATAATAATAATATAGATTTATATTGCGTTCTATACCAGAGCCTATTCCAATTCACTGAAACATACAAAACACAGCACTATAAACAAACATCAATAAATGCACATTCGATAAACTACTAACTAAAAATTCACAACCAATCAATTCAAACAGCCAAACCATTTAAAACTCAAAAACAAACTGCCTGTTCCTCACTCCGTACACCAACCCCTACGGCTCCAACATGAAGAAAGGGTCTTGTCTAAATCTGCCCGACTCTGGTTCCGTACGAAGGTGTAGCAGGAGAGGGTTCCACAATCGAGATGGGGAAATGCCCGGAGCCTAAAAGTTACCACCTTAGTCCAAGGGACCACCAGAAATCTGCGGACCGATTTCTCCAAAGAGGAACAGGCTGTACGACCAACTCCGCCAAATAACTGGGAAGCGAAGAGCACAGGGCCTTAAAAATCAAGACAAGGAGTTTAAAATGTGTCCTTGCCCTGCCTTCCACTGATGAAACACACATGGGCACACCCCATGGGCATGCCTCGGCCCAGCAAACCCTGTTACATGATATGAGTTCCCTCTCCAAAGATAAGCAAAAGCCTATCAGCCAAAGTGACTCATAAGGAGCAGCCTTTCCTGGGCGAAGACGGCAGTGGATCCCCCACAGTGTAGCTTCCGCCGGGCATCACCTGCTTTCCGGAGGAAATTTCTGCTCCTCTGGAGCTTTGTTGATCATGAAATAAACCCTCGGACGGCTTGATCATCAGCATTTTATTTTGGGTGCTGAAAATCTGTATTCCGGCTCAGAGATGTATCTGAAACAAGTCATCTCCCAAATCCTCGAGCAACGGATGTATTATTCACAAGAATGCGGGACTCAGCCAATCATTATTTGGCTTGCTGATGTATTTTGGCCAGGAAAAAAGAAAGGGAAGAAGAAGAAGCCAGCCTCACTCACAGCATGCATTATTAAGGCAAGCCGTTTTCGGCCATCTCCAACGGAGACGGCACGAGCCATTTGTATCTTCCCTGCTGTGAAGAGGTCAATTCCGGAGCACATGCTGAGTTCTGGGGGTGGGGAGACTGAGCAGGGAATTCCTGAACTGGAAACCACTGAAGGCAAAACAAAGGGATGTTGAGCGGATGTGTGAGTTGAGGGCAAGAGTCGGCACGGACAGGCAATTGCTGAGGGCCCACACACCAGCAGGGGCCACTCACCAGAAGGCCCTGGAGTCATTTCTCTTCTTTGGGAGTAGATGCCAAGAGCCTACTTGCTCATCAGCTCTTTGCCAGTCAATGAAGCAAGTGGTAGCAATGGTAAGGAGGAGGTGGAGGAGGAAGAGGAGGAGGAGCAACAGCTGCATGATGCCTGGTGTGAGGAAGGTGGATAAGGAGACATTTTTCTCCCTCTCCCATAATACTAGGACCCAGTGGGGTCGTCCCATGAAGCTGATGGATGGGAGATTCAGGACGGATCAAAGGAAGGACTTCTTCACACAGCGCAGAGTTGAACTATGGAATTCACCACCACAAGATGTGGCAATGGCCAACAAGTTGGATGGCTTTAGAAGGGGATTGGATAAATTCCTGGAGGAGGTGGAGGCTATCCTTGGCTACTAGTCCTGAAGGTTATGTGCTATCTCCAATATCAGAGGCAGTAAGCCTGTATACACCAGTTGCTGGGGAACATGGTCGGGAGGGTGCTGTTGCACTCTTGTCCTCCTTGTGGGTTTCCTGTAGGCAGGTGGTTGGCCGCTGTGTGAACAAAGTGCTGAACTAGATGGACCTCTTGGGTCTGATCCAGCCAGGTACTTCTTAGGTACTTATGTGGTGAGGAGATGGACTCACTGAGGGAGGAGGGGTCTATTAGGGATGCCTTACTCAAGGCCCCTTCAAAAGCATGGAGCTGGCACTCGGAATGGACTCACACTGGGTTGGATCCAAACTTAGTCATTTTCAGAGGATGCCCATTGAAATGAAGCAGACTTAAATTAGTAATGATGGGAGCTGTACACCGACAGACGGGATGGAGCAGCAGCCCAGGGAAGGCTGGTTTAGAACTCGTGCAAGAGAGTTCATGCCTTTGTGATCAAAATCTTGCTCAGAGACAGCGGATCTGTCTTCCCCTGAAGCAGCCACGCTTTCCTGCTGCCCCTCCGCACGCAGCTGCCTATCAGGCACCGGCGGTCGGCCTCAGGGGCCGTTCCGCATGCATGAGTGTCCCAAACACTGACTGTGTCAGTGACGGAAGCGTCCCGGTTTTCCTGGATGGAGTGTGACAGCGAGGGAGGCTCCCAGTGCCAAAAAAAGAATGAAAGAAACCACATCTGAAAGCTGTCAAGGTCTAAAGAAGGGCCTGAGAGGGAGGAGCAGCTGACTTTAATAAAGAGAGATGAGCAAAGGGGATTTCTCAAAAGGATTTTTAACAGCCGAGCGGAGTCCTCTCTGCTTGGCTTGGATCATGTTTCGACTTTTTATGATCCAGGGTGACTTTTAAAATGTACACACACACACCGTTGCACAGATGTCTTGTAATAAAATTCAGGCACCAATCGAATTGCCTTCTGTCCATTCCCAAGGGAAAGGACAAAATCAAATAACGTGTCTGTACATTTTCTCTGAGTACTCGCCCCAAAATGTCCTGGTTTAAGGACACCTGGCAGGCCGGACCTAATGCCGCAATGAGGTTAAGGCATCTGTTTCCACAACCTGCTATGGAACGAGGATCGTGGGATGAGTCCAATGCACCCTGGTGACTATACAGTATTCAGGAGTGATGAAAAATGGATAAAAGCATTTGAACGTTTATACACTTAAGTCCAACTTGAGTGGATGGCCCACACACGTAACAAGCCAGTGCTGATCCTGCAGACTATGAGTAAAATGGATGAATCTGCCTATTTTTGAACCAAGTCCATTTTCAATGTATTTATTTATTACATTTATATCCCACCTTTTTTCCTCTAAGGAACCCCAGACGGCATACATAATCTTCCTCTTCTCCATTTTATCTTCTCTACAACAACTCTGTGAGGTAGGCTGGGCTGAGAGCCTGAGATTGACCCAGAGTCACCCAGTAAGCTTCCACGGTCGAATGAGGACTAGAACCCAGATCTCCCAACTCCCAGGCCCTAAGTCAGTTCTGTCCGAAATGCACTGGTTTACAATTTCTAATACTTTTAATTAATGGCACAAAACCCCACATTTTTTTAATTGCATGCAGTTTTCCTGAGCAGGCACATTTTGTCTGCAGCTTGCCCTAATTTGGGGGTGCCATTTTTGAACCGAGGAATGCATCGCAAAATTCGGAGAAGCACCTGATCCGAAAAATCGCTGTGGTCCGGTCCACAGATTTAGTCCGGGAAGAGAGAAACAGGTTGGTTCTCTTAAATATGCGGACCAAATGAAATTCTTCCCGCCAGCATTTAGCTGAATTTGACAATCCCTTCTTAAAGGCACATTGCCATAGACAGGAAAGAAACATTTTTGCTCCATAAGATGAAGTCTAAGATCCATAGATCCGGAAGACGCTGAAGAGGCGAAGCACTGATCAAGAATTTTATGGTGGTGCCCACGGCTTGGTCTCAAATTCCCAAATTTCCCCACACATCCAAAAAAGTTGGGGATCCCTAGACTACATGGCTGTTCTCCCCCGCTCTAAATCTAGGATGCTTTAATACAGCACTGGAATCTGGAATCTCTCTTCCGTTCTTCATCCTGCTTCCATCCTCATGACATCCCTGATGATACATCCGAGGATGGACATGTACAACTTGGTAATTGCTTTTGTCCTGGCCATGTATCTTTTTATTCTAGCTCTCTTGTATTGTTAACCCAATTTTTATTGGCAGCATAGAAGTTTCATCTTCCAAGGACATTAATGATTAGGAGCTTTAATTTCCCTAGATAGTCAGAGCAGAATTGGGAACATCATTTGGAGGAGTGGATTAGATGTGTTCTCTCCCACGTCCCACGTCCCCCATCCCCCCCCCAAAAAAGATCTAGAAAAGAATCACAGCCATAGGACAAGTCAGTTGGGGCATCATAAGATGATGACCACATCACTTCTGCTCCAACGTTTGGCCAAACGAAATGAGCACGAAGGTTGTGTTTCTCAGTTCTCTCTATGTCACTCGGTGCTAAAGGAATGATAGCCTAAAGGGCTGAATATTTCCACAGTTTAATTATTTTAAGTTGCGATCCTATTCATGTTTTAGATTGGCGGGAAAAGTCCTATGACTCCCAGCCTGCCCCAGCCAGGCTGGGGCACACTGGGAGTTGTAAGACTTTTGTTTACTGTCTAAAGTTACATAGGGTTGTGCCCATAGTCAAATTATTTGGGGGAGGGGGAGATATAGACCTCCCCATTGAAATGGCTAATTTAGTTCTGAAAATCAAAAGCGTTAAAGGCCCTAGGTTTTGATGCTATATTTTTCCAACTCCCAAACCAACCCTGGCCTGGCCCCTGAAAACACAAACCAAACCCGCTTTATCCTGCACAGCCTCAGTTTCCCTCTTTGGTGGTGGCAGCCGCTCCTTCTTTTCACAGTTGATCGTGGGGCCGACAGCACCCCGGCATCAGAGAACCCATAGCAACCCTCCAGATCTTGTGGCCTACAACTCCCATCAGCCCCAGCTAGCACGGCCACAAATCGCCCACACAGGGGAATGTGATGAAATGGATTCACCTGTGTGTGAGGACCTTGATGGAAAGCAAGCGAGGACATTTCAAAAGAACAGGCGGATATTTCCTCAAAACTCTTTGGGGAAATCTTTGCCCAGAAATCTTTGCCAACTTTCCCCCACCCCCGCACCCCACCCCCCAAAAAATTAAAAAGCACCAATTTTGCATCTCCGCCCTAATCAAAGCTGGCTTTTCATCACTCATTTCAAACCAAGGTGTGGGTTGTTGTTTTTTAGGATGGGCTATTTAGATCTGCCCTAGATCTTCCATTGTCGACTGAGTCAGCTCGGATCACCATTGCTAACAGCAGCCCGGGAATAGGGCGAATGGGCTTTATAACAGCCTGGCCCAGCTGCCTGCAAATCCTGATTAGAATCCCCTGGTTCCATGCACCCTGTTTCCCCCTCCTTTCCCCTATCTGTTTGCTGGAGATAATGACCCGAGCACTTCACCACATCACCTTCAACCGCTCCATACCTCCTTTGCTTGCGCTGAACGTTATCGCAGCCCGTGAGAACAGGAAAGAATCGATGAGATTCCCTATAAGCCAATTACACCCCATTGCTCTGGAGTTCAGAAAACGGCCACCGGCTTCTTTTGATCTCTTTAGATTTTGTCGACAGCTTCCAAAACTACAGAGGGAAGCCGTGTCGCAGGCCAAGAGATGGGGCAATCACCAAGGCAAGAGAGATCTCCAACAGGACAAGAGAGCAGCTTTCTAACTGGGTAGCTAGAACCGAAGAGGAGGTGACCATTTGTGACGGACAAACCTGAAGCTCAGTTCTCCGGAGTTTCTCATTTTCCCTATGCGACGTTCATTCCATTCTGCACCGAATTTGCAACTTTCCCTCGAAACCTCTGCGCAAAATCCCATACATTTTTCCATGTCCTCAGATGTTTGCATGCATTTCCCCTAACGCGCCAGATTTTCAGCAAGTGATTCCCATGTGTTTCCATGCACAGGTTTCCCATTTCTTGTCTTTGTCGTGAGTTTGCGAACCACGTTGTGAAATTTGAGACAATAAGATACATCACTGTATATAAACTGCGTTCTGGTTCATGTGTAGGTTCGGGGAGGGGGTGGATTTCGCAACTTCACACTCACACAAATGCTAACTGTATGGATTTCTCAGCCATCCTTAGTGTTCATACACTGTGCATATCAGAATAAAGCCCACAAGCATTTCACCTTGAACCCAGGGCCTTAAACTATGAGCAAAGCATATTCTCTAAATATTTGTAGCCAGCTTTTTTATTATTATTATTTATTGGTTGTTTGGGGGTGGTGAATTGAAGCCCCCCTTAAATTGTGAGCGGGGGGAAGAAATCACTGAAATTCTTTTCTGGGGCCAGGGAGGAGTATCGCTTAACTTTTGAAAGCGGCCAGGTGTTTGTGTGTACTTTCACTGCTCTTTTAACTGGTCAAAAAAGGCCACTCGTCACTCACACAGCATCATATCATCCCTGCCATGGATGGACGGACGGCAGAAATCAACAGAGAAAGCCCTGTTTCTCCCTCCAATGCCCCCCGCCAGTTAAAATAGCGAGAGAGAGAAACTTGGCTGGCTGACCACATGGAAAGGACTGGGCTCCTGTATCTTTAACAGTTCTATAGAAAAGGGAATTTCAGAAGGTGTCATTTGTATGCATGCAGCACCTGGTGAAACTCCCTCTTCATCACGACAGTTAAAGCCGCAGGCGCTATACTAGAATGACCAGATACAAAAGAGGGCAGGGCTCCTGCAGCTTTAACTTGCCCCATGATCCATCTGACCTGCCATGTTGCACCTCATTTCGCTCCCCAGAGCCACCATTTTGCAACAACGCCTGAGGCATCATGTTGCATCTGGTCCTGCCCTCCCTTGAGCGAACATTTTGCACCTGGTGTGCCTTGGACCACTAGTGTGGGGGGGGGGGGAAGCCAAGCGGAGTCTTCCAGTCCATATGTCTATCATCCCCAGGTTGTATTTTGGCTTGGTTGTGATACCAGTTCCTTTGAAGGCCAGGTTGTGCAGGGAAGTCTAGAAGTCTGCTCCAGGTGTAGCCAGAATGGGCAAGTTTCGGCCCTGGAAAGAAAGAAAAAAATCTCCGTCTATATGTTCCTAGCAAATTTTAAAAGTCAATTAAGTGATGGATGGGTGCGCTTTGTTTTCCCTTGTCTTTGGTGGTTCTGCCGGGCCAGTTACAATACAGCTATTTAAGCTGTTGGACTGGGTTTCATTTTAGGGTGCAAATGGTGTCTCTCCCCCCCCCCTTGTCTCGCTCACGCTGATACACACACTATACATCTGATTTTTAGAGGAATAAAAGGCCTCTCTGTTCCAGAGATAAGCCCTGGCTCCCTCCGATGCTCACTCCAGGACACCGTTGTGCGAGCGTCTTGTGAGATTTTCGCCAACAACCGCCCCGGTGGGGCCCCCTCCCCCCATTATCTAATATTGCCTTTCAACCGCTCTCCTGTCTTTCTTTTTCATTTTCTTTCTGACTCCTTAGCGCCTGTTAATAAGAGAGCGCTTTAATGAATCTGCTCCTGCAAAAAAGGGCTTTGTGGGAGATAGAAGACAAAGGGGCTGTTCTGAGAAATGGTTGCCAAAGAGAGAGGCACCGGGGTGCTTTTAAGAAGCTGTTAGTGCCAGCTAGCATTAACTAAAGCTCTGTTCTCAGCCCTGCTTTTAATTTGGGCGCCTAAGAGCTCTGGACGTGCTATGTTTCCTTGAGAATTCATCCGCTCCCCAGCCAGCAGAATTGAACTGAGTTGTCGGGGAGTTGCAGAGGGGAGTCTTCTTCCAAACTGCTTTGAGCCTGCATTTATCGCCTCTGCCCCAACACAGAATGCTGTGTTGCCTCGCTTTCTCTGTATAAGTCAAGTCTGCTGTAAGTCGCACCAGACCTTCCAGGACAAATAAGAGATGTTGGGTCCCCTCCTTTGCTCAGGGGACTGGACAGAGTGCAACTTCTCCCTGCTCTTCTGAGAAAAATGTCCCCGCACTGCGCCAAACAGCCGGATGTAACGTTTAATCGTCTCAAAATTCACAGAGTATCTCAGCCCTCGTTCCGGCTTGTGTTGGCTGATGGGTATGACATTACGTTGCTGTAATTAAAATAAATGTTATTATTATTATTATTATTATTATTATTATTATTGATTACATTTATATACCACCCCATAGCCAAAGCTGTTTCAGCGGTTTACAAAAATTAAAAGATTGAACATTAAAAAGTCAATATACAAAATTTAAAACCATAAAACATAAAAACAACTAATATTTAAATAATTTTAAACTTTAAGCCTGTCCAAAAATTCAGTTAAAAACCTCAACTTAAGCTGTTAAAATGCCTGGGAGAAAAAAAAGTTTTGACCTGGCGCCGAAAAGATAACAGTGTTGGTGCTAGGCAGGCCTCATTGGGAAGATCATTCCATAATTGAGGGGCCACCACAGAGAAGGCCCTTTCCCTTGTTGACAGGATTCTTCATCTTGCAGGATAAGGTGATGGCTCTCCTCTTGGTGTACAGATGGGATTCAGCAGGCCTGTCTTCCCCTTAGCCCAGTGTCTACACAGCCGTAGCGAGTTCGAGACAACCAAGAGGAATAGGCAGTGGGTCCCATTAGGTGCTAGCTGACAGAAAGGAATTCCCGCTACCAGCTTGACAATAGCTGAAGCTTTATTCCTACTGAAAACGTGTCGATGCCTAGGAAACTCTTTGAGGAAAGAAAAAAAAAAAGCTTGTTCTGGGTTTCCAGCAAAACCCCTTGCCAGTGTTTCATTCGGGTTTCGATAAGGATTGACCAAAATTCGGAACTTTTTCCATGTTTGAGACAAAAGAGACTCCAGGTTGTTGTTTTTAAAAAGGGATGTGGGAAAAACTGAAATTGATGGATTTCTCCATCCAGGGCCAGGGCTTTGAGTATTTGGTCCTTCAAAATCTGGGGTTAAATTTCTGAGTGTTCAACTGTTTTTGTGTGAATTGGGATGGCCGCCTCTTTTTTCTGACAAGCGTCTTGCTTTAAACAATAACATGGCAGGCAGTTGGATTATGGCCTTCTCGGTGCTGGGAATAGGTGTACCTATTGAATTTGGTTGCTGCATTTATTTAATTGCTATCCTGTCTTTCCACTCAAAAATGCCACTTAGAAGGGTGAACGATCAAATACAGATTCTAAACAATGCCGTTGTAACTAGGGAGTCATGTGCTCCCAGTGAGTTACCCTGGTCAACCATCTGGCCATGGCATTTTGAAGTTTCTGAACAGTTTCCAAAAGCAGCCCCACAAAGAGTGCATTGCAGTAGTCCAGACGGGATGTAACTAAAGTATGTGTCATGGGGGCCAGATCTGACATCTCCAGGAATGGGCGCAGTTGGG
Organism: Anniella stebbinsi; assembly: GCA_029215795.1. Lineage (NCBI taxonomy): Eukaryota > Metazoa > Chordata > Lepidosauria > Squamata > Anniellidae > Anniella > Anniella stebbinsi. The sequence continues at coordinate 17,044,461 of JARDYH010000009.1, forward strand.
ACACTAGCATCAGCTGTGCAAAAACAGGGCTCAAGGAAGTATCCTGGAACACACCCACACTGTGAACTGAAGTCTTCCGTGGAAGTGTAACCTCCTTCAGGGACAGGGATCTGGGCCAAGGTTATCCAGTCAGTTTTTAGCAGCAGAGTGAGGATTCAAACAAGAGTCTCCCCAGTCTTCACTTCCCACTCTAACCATGACACCTCTCTGCCTCTCATACTTTGCATCCAACGCGATAGGCCTGCTGATCTTGGATTTAGCAATGGCCTACTTTGACAAGGTAGAGATGGGCCTACCTAGCAATGGAGAAGCAATTGATAGATATTCCCAACTTGACACGGCGATGTATCGATGGACCGTTCGCTTGATACCCCTCTGCTCTTCTCTGCCTTTCAGAATTTCCGTCTGCGACGAGGACAAATTCCGCCACAACGAATTCATCGGAGAAACAAGGATCCCGTTAAAGAAGCTAAAACCCAACCAGACCAAAAAGTTCAATATCTGCCTGGAGAAGCAACTACCTGTGAGTGATGCACGCAGGGGTTTAGGAAAACATGTCGCTAGTAGGAAAGGATGCCCACCACCAGACTTAAAGGCGTTGGGGGGAAAGCACATTACTAGTAGAGGATAATCACAAAATGCAGGTGATCTGCAACTAAATGAATCACCCCGTTTCTCCATATTGACCCTGTTCAGACAACACGCTAAGTCACGATGGTTAAGCATTTTGAGCTAAACATTATGGATTAATGTGTCATGTGAACCATTCCTAACCATGGTGGCTACCTAACCACGGTTTGAACACGGGTCACTCACCATTTCCTGCAGAAGGGTTAGCAGTCTAACCATGGCTTAGTGTGTTGTCTGAACAGGCCCATTGTGACGTGCGATGGCAGCAACGCTATGCACAATTATTATTATTATTATTATTATTATTATTATTATTATTATATTTACACTTATATACCGCCCCACAGCCGAAGCTCTCTGGGAGTAGGTCTCCTTGAACACTTATTTCAAAGCATAGGATTTGGCTGCGCAGGAGTTTGTGATGGTGGAGATGAAGCCTTTTGGAGGTGATTGGCTGAGCTTCTGTGAGGTCACAGCAAGAAGGGGCAAACAGACATTCCTCTGGCATTACTTAATTTCTAGAAACAGAGACGCCAGGGACTTTTAGGCACTTCCAGCTCATACTTGGCATGTCCCCATCTTTTAGAAAAGAGCGGAGGAAGGCTGGGGGATGGGGGCGTAGCCATCTGGCAAACTCTGGAAGGTTCTATTTGGGTTAGAGTTTCCCCACCCTGGGGGAATACGTTTTCCTTGTATTCTCTACACAACAATTTGACTCTGTCCATTTCATCAGGACTGCAGTTTCTGAGCCATATGATGGTTATATTCTACCTCCAGTAGAATTTGAGCAGGGAAGACACTCTTACACTCATGTCCTCCTTGCAGGCTTCTCCCTGCACCACCGTGCAAAGAGAACGCTGGACTAGAGGGACCCTTGGTCCGATCCAGACGGGTCATCCTTAGGTTCTCATGGACTCTCCCCAACAGCCTCCCTGGGTCCTCCAGCTGTCACATCTGGGCCTCGTCCGATCCCAATCGCTTCATCTCCCTGAGCCCGGCAGCCGAGCTCACGCGAGCGGGATGTTGATTGAATCCGACACTCTCTTAAATGTCTGATCAGTTGTTATTTGAGCAGCCTTTAATCCCACCTTTGCTTTGACGGTAATGAGCGAGTCGGAATTCCAGCCAGCAAATTAATCGTGTCGGGCTCAGTGTCTGGCAATTTATCGGTTCAGACATCGGAGAGGCATGGGGGCGGGGGGGGGGGGGAGACGCAAATACTCTGAAGGTGGTAGGGGAACGACTGGAAGGGGGGATAAACCCCACAAAAATCTGTTCCAGAAAAACAGAGGGACATTCTTCGGAGTTGTATCTTTGTAAAAGAGGTTTGGGGTTGATTGACTCACTAGCTCATTTAGTCTGCGATGTATTAGCATTCTCTCATTAAATAGATCCATGCGGACAGGCTTATTATGGTTTATGTCCAGGTTACCTGCGGGATCGCCTTCTCCCATACAATCCGCCCCACACACTCAGATCCTCTGGGGAGAACTTACTCAAGTTGGCCAAAACTAGGCTGACAACCGTTACCCAGAAGACCTTTTCTTCTGTCGCCCCCAGACTCTGGCATGGCCTGCTGGAGGAGATCCTTCAATTTAACACCCTCTCTGAGTTTAAGGCAGCTATAAAGACTAGCCTCTTCTGGCAGGCCTACCCAGATGAACTTTAAACCAAGAATTTTAAAATGTGTTGATTGTTTTATATGCTCTTTTAATTCATTTTATGTAACTGATCTATATTGTATTGTACTAATGTTGTTCCCCGCCTCGATCCAAAGGAAGAGGCGGGTAAGAAATAAGATGATGATGATGATGATGATGATGATGATGATGGGCACGATAGTATGCATAGCAACCGTGGGTTAGATCCCCCACTCCACTGTCCCCCACAAAAAACTGCATTACAGACCAGCCACCAGGGGGAGGCGCTAAACAAGAGTTTAAGATGGATTGATGGGTGAAACCATGGCTGCAGTACATTTTTTGTAAGAATGAAAAAAGAAATTGCAAAATTTCTTCATATTTTGAACGGTAAGCTCTTGAGATTTTTTAAAAAAAAATGAATGTGGAAGAAACCAAAACTGACAGATTTCAGCACTTAGCTTTTAAATGTCTGGATCTGAATCCCTGTTTATTCAGCCACATTTGTGGTGGATTTAGGGTTGATGCCTCTTTTTTCTGAGAGGCGCCTCATCTTTAACAAGTATGGCAGACAGGTACATTGTGGAACTCTCTGTGTACCTATTGAACTTGGCCGGTGCAGGTGGGTGAGAATATTTTTCAGGTTCATTTTTGATCATAACGGAACACAATTTGCAAATGTTTTCATACTCAGGGCAGAAAGAACGTGAGATTTTAAAAATATGGATGCAAGAGAAAGCACAACGGATGGATTTGTCTGTCGCTAGACAACAGTTAAGAGCTGAAGGGAAGAGATTTTGCTTTGATGATGTACAGACAAGTACACACAAACAAACACACAGGTGCATTCACACAAACAGGCACACACCCACAAGAACACACACAGGTAGGCAGACACACACAGTTGGGATTAAAGGCGGCTCAAATAACAACTGATCGGACGTTTAAGAGAGTGCCTGATTTTAGCTTAGAGCTTTCACTGCTGATAACTAAGGCTTACATTTTAAAATGCAGAAAAAACACACAAAATCCAGAAAGCTACCCAATGATTGGTGGTTGGGGAAAGGGGCGGAGTCAGGAGAATGGGACGTGGCTATTTGAAGGATCTTGATTGGCTGTATTAGTAGGCTAGAGTTGGCCTGCGGAGCTGAGGTTAAACACATCTGAACTACAGGACGATGTGCTACCTCCAGTATCAGAGGCAGTAGGCCTATATGCACCAGTTGCTGGGGAACATGGGTGGGAGGGTGCTGATGCATTCACATTCTGCTTGTGGGCTTCTGGTCAACAGCTGGTTGGCCACTGTGTGGACAGAGTACTGGATTAGATGGACCCTTGGTCTGATCCAGCAGGGCTCTTCTCAGGTTCTCATGGGCTGAGACTCCTTTTTCCCCTCCTCTCCTCGCAGATAGACAAGACAGAAGACAAGTCTTTGGAGGAGCGTGGCCGGATCCTCATCTCCCTCAAGTATAGCTCCCCAAAGCAAGGCCTACTGGTGGGCATTGTCCGTTGCGCGCACTTGGCCGCCATGGATGCCAACGGCTACTCAGACCCCTACGTGAAAACGTGAGTGAGCGCCGCGCCATTTAAGAGTTTGATATTGTGAACTGCTGAGAGGTTTGATTCTATTCGTAGAGGTGCCACAACTCAAAGTTGTCAGGTATTCTTCTGGGAAGGTCAAGACTTTACTGACCTTACAGGATTTAGGGAAAGGAGCCACTCCAGTGATGCACACACCAAGTTCCATAAACATCTGGCATTCACAGGTAGGCCACCTCTGTAGATGGAGGTTTCATTTACTCTTACAGAGAACTGCCGTCAGCAGAACTCTTCCCCTTGGAATAGCTAGACTTTGGGAATATCCAATTCTCTTTTGGCGTGACAGAGTTCGGCTCACGTCGCGTCTGCGAGCCCAGCTACAGGCTGTTCCCCAAATCCCAGGAACAATTTTGCGCATTTTGGAGAGGTTCTGCTATTGGCCCAAATTTCTGAGCAACTTCGCGCAAATCACGGCCCAATTCGTGCATATGGCAGCCGAGTTCACGTGAATTACGCCAATTCAGCCCTAATTGGTGTAATTTGCTCCAATTCAGCTATAATTGGTGCAGATCCCAGAACCTTCCCCCCAAAAGCATGCAAAGTTGCTGGGAAATCCACGAACTGGTCTGACCCGCTGCAGAATGAGTCAGGCGCTAAAACAAAGGCCCCTTCAAAATCTACTATTCTATGATTCTATGAGTCTATGAAATCAATAATAACCCTCTGTTCCTGTCATGTCCTCCTGCATCTGAAGTGTGTTAAAAACAACAACCTGGCACTGTTTCTCCCTGCATGGGAAAGACCATCGGCATATGGAGAGCTGTAAATACACACCGCACCGAGTCCCAGACCTCATTGCTATTCCATTCCAGGCTCCGGCGGTTACGCAAAGCCCCTGATGATGTTTTGATATCAATCTCTCAGTAGCTTTTTTTTCATTCGTTCTTTTTTTTAATCTGCCCAGAATAGGTCTTGCCCACATTTCGGCGAAGGGAACGGCACCACTCCGAATTCATTCGGGTCACTTGGTCCGCCGGGGATTACCAAAGTAGGAATCAAAGGGAGAATTGTCCAGTGGTGACAGAAGATAGAAAGAACAGAGCCAAAAGACACCTCACCCACGGAAGAGGCTGCCCGTTGCATCTCTGTTTGAGTCGCCTCCTTATAATCACCCTCTCACAGGGCTAAACTAGTTTCTACGTTAAGTGACGGCACACCATTCTTTATATCTTGAAGTGGGTGTGCATTGCCTGAAATTCCATTCCATTGAAGCTTTAGACTTCAATTCCCATCAGCCCCAGACTGCACGGCCAATGGTCAGGAAGGCAACCTCTTTGGGACACCAGGATGTTCCACTGGAAGGATCTAGCCCCCAATTTTGGGGAACATTTTCACACCCTGCGAAAGAGGCATCATTCATTTTTTCTGCCTCTTTCGAAGGGAGGGGGAGAATTTTGGAGAATTTTCTCCTTGAGAACAGCATTTCCCTATGAAAGTGTAGTCGGTTGTTTAGGGGTCTTCTTTCTTTTCTTTTTTTCCCCTTTTTTTTAAAACACCCCCGGTACTTGGAGGAGCCCAATAATTCTTCCTGAATGCCTATGGGAGACCATGTGATCTTGCCTTCTCCAGTAGGCATTCAGGAAGAACTCCTAGGCTCCTGCAAATGCCGGGGGTGTTTTTAATTTATAAAAATAGAAAGAAGACCCCAAAAAAACTTCCTACACTTAAAAAGGCAGGTAGAAACCCTGCCCCCCTCCCCAGGAGAAAAGTCTCCAACATTCTCACCTGTTCCAGCCTCTTTAGCCAGGTTTTTAATTCCCCTCCCCCCATGAAATGCTGAAAATGGAATAATCAAATTTTTTGGCACTGCACTAATCCTTTTGTTGCACAGGGTAGGTAGATCCCAGGACTGATTTCCCTTTGAGCACCAAGGGCGATTTTTCTAATGTGTGGTTTATTTACAAATACAAAAGCAAGTCCCTATCGGAGGCAAACAGGACTCCTATCAGCAGGAAGCACTGTTTGCAGGAAATTCCCAAAGAGATTTCCCACCGCCTCCTTCAATTTCAACGAACTCAAGGTAGAAAACGCCAGTGGACACTCCCGCTTTGACTTTTTCCCGGCCTCAGAATTCAAAACTGTTCTTCGCATACTTCTCTCTAGCCCTGTTCCCCGTTCCAGGGGCTGTCCGCAGCCGTTACCTTTTAATTTCATTTTTATTCGCAATATGTCGCTCCCGCCTGACTGTGTGCATATTCGATTCACAAAGACAGCTTACAGCGTCGCGATTTTTTAAAAAATACACAAAACCAGCAATGCTCAGCACCAAGCATAATAAACTGATCGGGCAATAAATAAATCGCAATAATAAAATGGAAAAGAGCGGCATTAAATGAAGATAAAGCAGCCGCAGAGCAGCAGCAGCAGCGAAATGAAATAAAATAAAAAGTCAGAAGGGGTCATAAAACAGCATTCTCGCTGCTTAATTAAAATTTCAGAGGGGGGAAATGGATTTAATCCAGTGTCCAAAAATGAAGGCTGCAAACAAGCCACCTTGAGAACCCATGGTTCATTGCTGGGTTGTTCAGGGGGGTGAAAAAGCCACACTGTGTGGTTACTGAGCACCCTGTGGAAAATGTCCTGGGTTCAGACAACAAGCTTGGGAAACTTTGGCTTCCTAAAGAAAACAGCTCAAGTTCCCAGGAAAGGGCAAAATGTCTCAAAGATCTATAAACTTGAGAACAAGGGGATTTAGCTGGTCTCACTTCAGGAGGAGTCGCAAACCAGCCTGGAGAATCCGCTTCAGCCCCTAGGAGAGGCGTACCGTATGTTGTGGGGGCCCCGGCATACAACCAGGCGGACAACTGCTTTGTACCCTGAAAGGATGTGCGCTTTCTTGGTTTATTCTTTCTACCTCCATAAATCATCTTTTGTGTGTTCAATAAAGTGTTAAACTGACCCATTTATAACCTGTGTCGTTTTCATCACCCTTGGGGCCCGGATTTAAGTGGGAACCAAATCGATCAAGCCATTCATGACTGTGTTCTGGGACAGTCTCTGGCATCCATAGGTACGGAAGGCCTTCTGTTGCTTGCCCCAGTGGGGCAGTAGGACAGGGCCGCATGGCTGGTCCCAGCAGGGCCCCACGGACAAGATGGATTTGTATGTTCTTTCAGGGTCTGTGGAACTCTGGAGGTCATGCCCTATTGAAGCTCATGTGCTCCAACTGTACATCCCACCACCCAAATCCTGGACCCCTCACCATCACCACTGGGTCCCCAAGAAGGCAGCAGCAGCAGCAAACCCCAACGGAAACTCAAGAGGCCCAGGATAGCACCAATTCAGGACCATGGCCAGCACTGCAGGTATCAGCCAGGGACTTTGAGTACTTCATCAGCACCATGGAGAGCGCTCCTGCAGGGAAAGTCAGGGCCAGCGTCAAGGGTAGGCATGCTTGGGCACGTGCCCAGGGTTCGCACCCCAGCAGGGGCCTGCCGACAAGCGCCCCCTGGAGTTGCTCCTCCTCACCATTGCAACCGGCTTATCCTCCTGCCTCTCGCTCCAGTCCAGACAACGGTGGTGGTGAGAAGGAGGAGCAGGAGAAGCCGCTGCTCCCGGCCTCTTTGCCCTCCAAGCAAGTTCTGGCAACGATGAGACAGGGGGTAAGGCAGATCAGCAGCGGGGGACAATGGTGGTTTTTGGTTTTTTAACCGTTTTCTCATTCTTGTTGGGATGCAGGCAGAAGCCGCTGCCTCCCGCCGTCCCACTCCGCAGCCTCTCCGCCTTGGATTTCTCTCGAGTTGATGGGCGTCCGCTGGATGCTGGTCAACAGGCCATGAATGACACTGTTTGTGGTCGAGGTGTTGGTTGCTATTGATTTGGAGAGGACGGGGAAGGCTTCACGGATGCGAATGAAGGCGGAAGAAAAGGTTTATTTATATCGGCTGAGGAGCTGTCAGCTGATCCAACGGGGCAGCCGTCTCCGCCACCCATTGAAGATGGCTGGAAATCCATTCATGTTCTGGGGGTGAAGGAGGAAGCTGCTTGGATTCTAATTCCTGGAGCACAGAACTGCCACAAGACGGCCAAAGAGGGCATGGCGTCAACACCTACGACATTTCCCATATTTGTGCACTGTGAAAGAGGACACATGGCCTCCCTAAAACAAGGGTGGGCAGGAGGTTGATCTCCAGATGTTTTGAACTTCAACTCCCAGAAACCTCAGCTAACATGGCCAAGAGTAAGGAATGATCAGAGTTAGAACATAAAAACATAAGAGCCCTGATGGATCAGACCAAGGGTCCATCTAATCCAGCATTCTGCTCACACAGTGGCCAACCAGCTGCCCATGGGAACCACACAAGCAGGACATGAGTGCAGCAGCACCCTCCTGCCCATGTTCCCCAGAAAATGGTATGTATAGGCATACTGCCTCTGATACTGGAGGTAGCACATAGCCATCAGGACTAGTAGCCATTGATGGCCTTCTGCTCCAGGAATTTGTCTAACCCCCCTTTAAAGCCATCCAAAGTGGTGGCCATCACTACATCTTGTGGAAGTGAGTTCCATATGCCCTGTGTGAAGAAGTCCTTCCTTTTATATGACCTGAATCTCCCACCCATCAGCTTCATAGGATGACCCCAGTTCTAGTATTATGAGAGAGGAAGAAAAATGTCTCCCTACCCACTTTCTCCACACCATACATCATTTTGTACACCTCTATCATGTCTCCTCTTAGCCTCCTTTTCTCCAAACTAAACAAACCCAGCTGTTGTAACCTTTCCTCACAGGGGAGATGCTCCAGCCCCTTGACACGTTTAGTTGTCTGTTTCTACACTGCATGTGCCGTGAGTTGAAGCCCAAAACAACTGGAGATCTGCTTTCTGCCCACCTCCACCCAACAAGGAGGTGTGCAAGATAAAAATAAATAAAAGGCCAATCCATAAAAATCCACACAGAAAAACCAACAACAACCCAGAAGTGACCAAGACAAATTGAAAAAGTACAATTCTAGTCCTCGTGGTTCTGAATCAAGAGTCGATTGAAATAGGAAGACGAGAAGCTACCTTCTAGCAAGTCAGTCTGTCAGGCCCTCGCCAAAGGAGACGTGGTGTTTCTGTCATCTCTGGGTAGGGTGGAGGGACCACTTGGCAGCACATGACGGGATTATAAATATTGATGTGCTGGATCAGGCCATAGGGCTCCATTTAGCTCAGCGATCTGTTTCCCAGGAAGCTCACAAACCAGAAATGACGGGAGTGTTCTCGCCTTGTTGTTTTCTGCCCAGCGTCTGCTATTCTCGTGTCTCTCAGCCAACGTCCCCTGAGAAGAGAGCTGCCTCCCCTCTCCATCGCCATGCTCTTGAGGTCTCCACGGGCTGTCCTTTCAGAGCTTCATGCTGCATGCACGGTTGCCCGCATACCATTTCACTAGGAACAATGTTTTGTTTTTAAAATGAATGAGAAGGCATGGAAGCCAAGCGCGCCTCCAACGAAGGGTGAAGGCGCCAGAGAGCGCGCTGGCGAAACAGAACAGAGATGAGGAAGCAAAGAAGTTGAATCATGCCGGTTGTTTGCCGCACGCCAAACAGGGGCGGAAGGTTTTGTTGCGCACGCCGTGGGGAGGCCTCGGAGCGTTCCTGGCATCGAGGTAGTCATTTCGTCCGTGTGGGGAAAAGAAAGCCGTCGTGCGGCAGCCCTTGGCAAAGAGCTCATATCTGGAGCGGTTCCCTCTACACTGGGAGGTAAACAACTTATGACAGAAGAAGGCTGCGGAAGGTGCTAGGGCACAAAGCGTTGATCAGGCTACTTGCCACTGCCGGGGCAAGGCAGTGGCAGGCCCATGCCTGAGTTTGGGCCTGCAAAATGAGGGGGGGGGTTCGCTCGAGGCTACTCAGGAACAAGAAGGAGCCTGAAGGATGGTGGAAGGCTGAAGTCCTAGCATTTATTCAAGGTCTGGCCAATCCAATGGCTTCCTACTGCCGGCCAATCGCTGGGGCTGTTGCTGCACATATGTGTTATTCTCTTCCTTGCCTGAAGAAGGCGAAAATGCCTCGGCACAAAATATCCCTAAGTATCTGGCTAGGCTGAACTCCATCCCATTTTGCGCTCCCAAGGAAGGTCAAGTCCTAAGTTCTGTCTTGACAATTTTTTGACTGGAAGAGGAAGGACTCCCATTGGGGAACAAAATGGCGGTCAATGGAACTTTATCATCACTGGCTTTTTGGGGGATTGGGAGCCTTGGGTCTTTCCTCTTCTTGTTTTCCTCCCTTCTCTGTCTCCTTCCTCTTTTTTGTTCCGTTTGCCCTTCCTTGCCACAATTAGTCGATCTCATTAAGATATGCAAATGAGGCAACAGCATCCGCAGATTGTATTTTCTTACAAGCATCTCCCCCAAATCCCTTTTTGGTTCATCCACGGAGATTATATTGACAGATTATATTATATTCATGACCGACGCACACTTCAAGTATTGTCAGAGACAACATCTAGATGTACGTAACGTGAAGCATGTCATCCCATCTTGGCTGGGTGTACAATCTTTTCCCAGCAGATCGAGTTCAGGGGAAACTTGGTCTTCCCCATTGCCATAGAAGGTCTGGGCACAATGCCAATTGGACAGAATCCGTGAAGTCACTAACCCACCCCAACCCTTTTATGGCTCTGCCTTAATATATGATGAATGTAGGACACCGTCTTGTACCAAGTCAGACCCACCAATGCATCAAGCTCAGTACTGTCTCCACGTTGATTGGCAGCAACCCTCCATGGTTTGGGAAAGGGCTCTTTCTTAGCTCTAGCTGAAGATGCTCAGGATCAAACCTGGGACCTTCAGTGTGCAAAGCAGGGTCTCTACAACTGAGCTGTGCCCCTTCCTGTACCACATCACCTCTAAATATGCCCATTCTGCTCCATACCAGACTCATTTCATCTCTGTTTAGCTTTGCCTCTGAATGCCGGGCAGCAGGGACTAGCAACATGAGACGGTTGATCTGCCCTGTTTGTGAGTTCCCCAGGGAAGGGGAGGCATCTGGTGGGCTGCTCTCGGAGACATAATTCTGGCCTCTGGAATTCTGGCATTCCCTCCTCTTGCTCCAGACCACAAAATAGTGGTAGTGAAGAAGGAGCAGTGGCAGATGCCACAGCCTATGTGATCCCTGCTGACCAAGCAAACAAGTAAGCGGTAGCAATGAGGAGGAAGAGCAGCTGGTAACAATGGCGGTGAGAAAGCAGACTCACTGAGGGGGGCTTGCAAGGGGTCTTGGCCAAGGGGTCACCAAAACCTGGAGCCAGGACTGAGTGGGGGAGCGGGAGGAGAGGTTTGCTTGTTGATTTGTGAATGGATTTGTGTGTGTGTACCTTGCTCTAGCCACACCCACTTTCTCTGGTCCCGCCCACTTGACTGGTACTCAGACCCTGATAGCCTCCAAGCGAGGTCTATCTATTACATTTAAATCCCACTTTTTTCTTCCCCCTCCCCTTGCGAGGAACATAATGTGGCTTCTATGGACCTCCTCCTTCCTATTTTATCCACACAACAACCCTGTGAGGTAGGCTGGGCTGAGAGTCAGTCATGGGCCCAAAGTCCTCTTCGCGCCCAAGCAGGGATGACAATCTCCCAAGCCCGGTCCATCACTCTAACCACTACACCACGATGCCTCCCATGTGATTTCTGTGGGGCTCCCATTCATGACAGTAAACATAAGTCTCATTGATTTCAATGGGTCTACTCCAAGTGTAACTGGATCTGGATCCAACCTCTCCCTCTCCCACCAAATAATTCTCCCAGGATTCCGTCCCCACAAAGTGAAAGCGTCATCGTCTCTTCTCCACCGACCTCAAGGGCAATTTCCGCTTCTGTGTTAGACGTGGCCATTAAAAAGTCTTACGAAAAAGCCATGTGGAACCAGGCAGGTAAAAGTTTCCCTAAACCTGCTCTAACCATTATACCACACAGACTGGGCCTGATACAGCCATTCCTTTCCTTCCTTCCCAGCTTCTGCAATCTCTCACTTTGCTTCTCACTAATTAGTCTGATCCTTACCCACCCACCCCAAAAAATATATGAAAGTGTTTGCGGATCCTTTCACCTGCTCTCCCGTGCGACGACAAGCCCATCTGTTTTCTTCCTGCGTGGGTGGCTGGTAATTATGTCCGCGGCTGCTCTTGGGGAAGGTGGGGTGGAAGAGAGGAAGTGGTAATTAGATTCAAAATCTTTCTGGGAAGCTGAGCTGAGTCACAGACCAAGAGGTTGACTCAGCAATTTGCTTCCATGTGGATGATGGCAGTTGCAGAGGACAGATGCCGCAGGCTGCCAGGGCTCGGATGTGTGACGCGGCAGCAACAGAAGCAATCTCAGGTGAGCCAGGAAACATGGGTAGAGCCAGGAGGTCGGACCAAAGAATACAGGACTGGAGTTCAGGTAGTGCTTGTTGTTCAAGCCAGAGTCAGCCTGGCCAGAAGGAGCCAATAGCCAGCCTGAATGGGTGGAGCCATCCAAGGCCAGAGGGTGCTTTGCTGAGAAGCCCACCCTCTATAGTTCAGCGGTTCACCAGAAGGCGCAGCTATCCAGATATCAGGTTGCAGAGAAGAGGGGGAGAAATGAAGCAGGTCTATTCCATCAGCCTTGCTGAGACACCAGCTGTCTTTGGCTCTCCCTGGCAGTTGGCCTCTCCACCAGTCTACCTGTAGTTGCTTCCACCCCTAGCTAGTTGTTCTAAGAGGTGTAACTTTAAGAAGCAAAAAGCCTGAACGTGCTATGTTTTTCTTCTCTCTCCGCATCCATTTTTCCTTTTGTGTGTGATCCTGGACAGCTGCTCCCAGGCAGCACAGACGATACTGGGCAAGAGAGACCAATGGTCTGACTCTGTATATGAAAGGGATCGGCCATATCTCAATGGTAGAATTGCCTGGTTCACACAATGGCCAACCAGCTGCCCATGAGAAACCCACAAGCAGGACATGAGTACAACAGTACCCTCCTGCCCATGTTCCCCAGCAACAGTGTACATAGGCATACTGCCTCTGATACTGGAGATAGCATATAGCCATCAGGACTAGTTGCCTTTGATAGCCTTCCTTGTTTGGTCGCCTACCAAGGGTTATTATTCACCATCGGTGACTAGGAATGTATCTATGTATGAGACATTGGCTGAATTCGGACGACACAATAAGCAACTGGGGGGGGGGGGAACAATCATCAGTTGTATTGACTATCGTGTTGTCCGAATGCTGCCATAGTCAACTCAGCGCTGATCCTAATCTACACCAGAGTTGATTATTTATTACCATGTTGTGCGGGGAATACCCCCTAGATGAACAACTGTGAAGTTGATTATTACCCCACCATTGACTATCGTGTTGTCCGAATTCAGCCATTGTCTTGTTTCACTGATTCTATGCAAACCATTACGGGAGCCTTTATTTATTTATTTTGCTGAGGAGCAGGATTAAAATTTCTTTAAATCAATAAATGCTGCAGCCTCCAGCCCCATGGCTGTAATTTCGAGTTATCTTCTTTGATAGAACCCAGGCCTTGAAGTCGGTCGAGCCGCACAGCAGAGGGGGATACTCATCCAAGATATTCTCTGCTTTTGCATTCATAATTAGGTTTTATGGATGGAAAAGCAATGCCTGCGCGCACACACCCCTCCAATCTTTGCCTTGTTAAGTACCTCTCTCAGCCTCATCTGCTTATGCTCCAAAGTAACCTAATTCCCTGGTTGTAGCTAAAGAGGCGCTCTGGCCTGCTATTAGGCGAGGTGAGGCGCACCACTTCGGGGAACGGACGCCGGTTTTTTATCCTCGTTTGTCGTTTGTGCTTTATGTTCTTCATTTATCTCTACACTCCTCGGAGAACTCCAGCTGTTGGGCAAACTATTATGATTAGAGCAAGGCTATTCAAATAATTGATAGATTTAGGGTGCAATCCAATCCATGTTTAAAGAGGGGGAAAGTCCTAAAACTCCCAGCTGAAACGCAGGGAGTTGTAGGAGATTTTTTTCTGTCTGAACATGCATAGGATTGTAGGACTTTTTACTGTTTTAATATGCATAGGATTATAGGACTTTCTTCTGTTTTAATATGCATAGAATTGCCGCCTAATTGGTTTTCTAAAAATTGACTAAGACAGTTCCTCCAAATTATCAGATAGCAAATTTTGGAGGTATGACAGAACTTCTTTTTTAATATAAGGATTTATGAAAACGTCAGGTAGCAAGCGTTCCTTAAAAGAGATATTCTCCCTTGGACTGGACAGCCCTTCTAATAGAGCAAGGGTGGAGGAACATGTGGCCCTCCAGATGTTCATGGACTACAAGTCCCATCAGCCCTAGCTGAAAAGATATGATGGGAACTCTAGTCCTGCAATATCTGGACAATCACATGTTCCCTTCCACTGTAACAGAGGACTGTCCTCAACAAAGTAGACACCTGGCCACCTTACCTTTCATGCAATTGTACATGTTTTAATCTTGTAAACTGCCTTGAGTCCCAGCCCTGGGGAAAAGACGGGATATAAATAAGAGCATTCTGGGAAATTGAAATGGCAGCTAGACTTAAAAGGGCTTTAAGAACTGCCCAAGAAGCTTTGGCTATGGGACAGTATTAAACTGTAATCAATGAATCAATAAGAATAAACCCTGCTTGGGCTTATTAATAACTTGGGCTTATTAATAACAGCTGGGCAGCCAGGAAGTTGGACGTTTTAGTGTTTCAATACCAGACACGCTATATCTATAATAATAAAAAAAGATGGCATCTGTGTGTCAGTCCACCTGTCAGTGCCATAGCTTCAAGACCCTGGATCCTCGACACCTCAAATTTGGCGTGCATCCTAAGAGGACCTCAGGGCTATTTTGCTTTCAAAATGCATTAATCAATTTAAATGAATTTAAATGTGTCCAGGTGGTCAAAGGCTGAAGTAACATCTTCTGTCAGTAGGGGACAGGCGTCCACTAGCCAGAACATAGCTTTGCAGCCATATAGTTTGATGCCAGGGGAGATTGTTGAAGCAAGGAACAGCATTATGCACCCGCCCCCTACTGTGGGTCATCAACCTCCCACACACATTCAGACTGGGTGGGCACATGACGTCCAATTCCGACAGCTCCATAAGTCTCCTTGAAGGCTTTGCTGTCATCAAACTAAGGGCTCTTCCAACCCACGTGAAGCGGGGACCATTCGTTAGCATGGAGAGGTAGACAGTCAATCAGGCATATGCACCAACACACAGGCTGCTTTTGTTGACGTGCGCCATCCTTTTTTAATCCGTGACATGGATGACGGCGAAGGTCATCGATGCTGGCGGTTCTTCCTTGCAGATACTTGAAACCGGATGAGGACAAAAAATCGAAGCACAAGACGGCGGTGAAGAAGAAAACCCTGAACCCTGAATTCAATGAGGTACGTCCGCTCGGGTTTCAGGAGCTCGCCCTCTGTCTATGACAAGAGGGTGATGAAGAGGGACCTAGGAAAACCAAACGCTGGTATTTTCCTGATCCAAACACTCCACTGTTTCTGTAGCTTCCCCGGAACTGGATTGTGACCAGTGAGTAAACTCTACCTTGGGCCAAGCTCCTCCCACTGAGTTGCTACATTCCATTCCAGCTCCGCCCACCGCTTTCCGGATTCTTCTGCTACCCATCACGCTCTCAGGGATGGATAGGCTCACCTCAGTCCACCTCGATCGCCACACACCAGTCCCCTGCCAGCAGCGAGCCCCCAGGCGGTCCACAGGCGTCCAGTGAGTGGCTTGCGGCCACCCAACCCCTCAGCAAACTTCCATTCTGAGTAAAAAAAGTCATCTTGTTCTTTTATGCAAAGGGCCCTTTATGCAAATGGCAGCTGTAAAGGGGTCATTTACCCAAGATTACAGGCATAAATGGTCAATTTATGCCACTTTGCGGCCGCTGTTTGCATAAATGTCCCTTTATGTCAAAGAACAAGCCGCCATTTTTATGCAAAATGGCAGCTTGTCAGTTCAGCGGGGACCGCCATGCAGTGGCGTCTAGGAGGCCGAGCGGGGGAGGGGGAGTGCACTGGATTCCCCCTCCCACAACATCCCTACACCCTCCATTCTGGCTGCACTGGCCATGACCTGGCCCTCCCAAAGATGGATTGTTATTGATTTTTTTATTTACAGCATTAAAATCCCGCTCCACAGCTAAACAGCTTCCAGAGTGGTGAACAATAAAGGATAAAATGATAAAAAGATAAAAGAAATAAAACACCATATTAATAGGGGCTCGATCGATAGATAGAACAAAGGCCAGTAGCCCTGTATATAGACACGTTGTTAGCAAAACTGTGAGACCAAAATCGCACAGAGCTTGCTGTTACATCTGTTCTGGAAAATAGCATCGGGGCTGTTCATGAGCGTACCTGAATTCGAATCCAGAGTGCGTATTTTGGGGGACATGGGGCTGAAGCAATGCCTGTGGGCCTGAGCTAGGGTCTCCACATTTGAAACACTGAAAAGGAGGAAATCCGTCGCCCCAAAAAGAGGGCAAAGTGGGTGCTAATTTGCATATGCTAATTTGTTGGTCTCAATGCAAATGTGGAAATAGTCGTTACGATTTTAATAGAAGTACAGGGCATCGCACCATCGCACAGACTTTTGTGGCTTCCTGTTCAATATTATGTTCAGGTGCAACTGTCTTATGGATGCGCGGCCGTCTTATGGCCCTTGAGCTTTAAACTGGAATTGAACAGGGCACCTCATCAAACAGAGGATGGTCCTCTGAAAAGAGGATACAGGCCACCCTGGTCTGAGCTGGAACCCAGTGTGAAGCAAGGCTGCAATTGCTGTTCTGTTGGTCTGGCAAGGGGCACAATGCCGGGCTCCGTGTATTTCTACTAGGCCCTGCCAATCCAAAGGCGTTACACTGGCAGCCAATCGCAAGGGCTGATATTGCACACACACCTATTCCCTGACTGTGCCAGCAGGGAGCACTAACGCCAAAGCGTGCAAAGTCCTGAGCAGCTTGCTAGCCTAGACCTCAGCCATGGGTTATGTGATTTGGCTTCACGCCTTGTAGAATAACAGGGGGTCAAGCCTTTGGTTGACGTAGGCCGCAAGCTTCCCCACTTGGGTTTGGCTACAAATGACAACCAATGGCCAAACTCCATTATATGCAGGGAGCACACAACTCCCGTTACAACAGCTCCACTGGCTTCCGGTCTGTTTCCGGGCACACTTCAAAGTGCTGGTTATCACATGTAGAGCCGTATACGGCTCAGGTCCAGGTTATCTGAAAGACCGTATTCTCCCATATGAGCCTGCCTGTGCTCTGAGATCTTCCAGGGAGGCTTTCTCTTAGTCCCACCAACATCCCAAGTACACCTGATGGGTACGCGGGCCTTCTCAGTGGCTGATCCAAGGATCTGGAACTAGCTTCCCAGGGAAGCTAGTCTGGCTCCCTCCTTGATATGTTTTCAGAGGCAGGCAAAAACTTTTTTTATTCTGGCAGGCCTTTGGAGAATAATATGTACCTCCATTTCTGTTAAGATTTTTAAAATTTAATATGTATTTTAAATGTGGACATGCTTTAATATTGAAATCTATTTATATTTTTCACTTTTGTATGCTTGTATAGCTTTTGAGTGTATATGTTTTAATTTTGAAAAGCCGCCTTGAGGCCCAGTATTGGGCAAAAGGCAGGATACAAATAAAGATAATAATAATAATAATAATAATAATAATAATAATAATAATATAATAATAATAATAATACGCCACCTTGGTGCCTCGGCTCAGCAGAAGGCCGCTGGGTGTCTTGAGTGAAAGGTTTGGCCCGTCACCTGAATGCAGGGTTTTCCTTCCCCCACAGGAATTTTGCTATGAGATAAAGCACGGTGATTTGGCCAAGAAAACCTTAGAGGTGACGGTGTGGGATTATGATATCGGCAAATCGAATGACTTTATCGGTAAGTCGGCGGCTCCCAAGGGAGATGGGAAATCCTTTTGTAGATCCTGGACTAAGCAACTCCTCAATGGTATATCCTCATTACATCTCTTTGCACCACCTTTGCGAGTCTAACTCTACCTAAGTCTCCTCTTGATATGGGCAGAAATTCTATCAATCTGCATCTTAATGGCAAATTTCCCAAATTTTGCCATTTTTCCCAATCACATTCGAATGCAAACGTACCTAACTTTGCGTGCCCGAAGCACCATGTGAAGCGAAACTCGAAAGGGCACTTCTCCAAATTTTGCAACAGAGGTCGTTGATCAAAAGAATGCATACAAAAAAAAGGTGAACGTTGGAGAAAATAATGGTCAAGGTCAATATTAGGAAAATTGCATATATATATATATATATATATATATATATATATATTCAGCCAAAATGCATGCAAAATTGCATGCAAATGTACCAAAAAAATAAAAAATCAATGTTTGGGCGAAGTCAAATTTAAGATTGGAGAAATTCTCAATGTTTAAGGGGAACTGAATTTAAGACTGGAAAAATGAGAAAACAAAACCAACAGATTCATTCATCCAAAGTTCTTGTGTTTTAAATAACTCAAAAAGAATCCTCAAATTACAGAAGGGTCCTGCCCCCTTAGCTAGGGAACAATCTCCCTTTGCTATTGGTCTCTGAAGGCTACAGGGGGTGGTATGATTGGATTGAAATTTGCCAGTTCAGGGACAGAGTTTGTGCGTTTTATTAAGGGCGGCCGTAACGTTCCCCAATAATTAAAGCTCTGCTGACCTGTCTGGTGTTGTCAGTTGTCAAATTCCACTGGCAAACTGGCAATTTTTTGGCCACTGCAAATTGGGTGTTTGGGGTGACATGGGGGGCACACAGATGGGAAGAGGGCTGCCTTGGGCCCAATCCAAATCTATAAAATGAGAGAGAGAGAGAGGGAGAGGGAGAGGGAGAGGGAGAGGGAGAGAAGGAAAGAAGATGGAACCCTCTCGTTGTGTGGTTTGCCTTGATCCATTGTGCTCCCCAGTTTGCTGACTCCGTCTGTCCGTTTGTCTCCCTGGTGTGTCCAGGTGGCGTCGTACTAGGCATCAATGCCAAAGGGGAACGTCTGAAGCACTGGTTTGACTGTCTAAAAAACAAAGACAAGAAAATAGAGCGTTGGCACACGCTCACCAATGAGCTTCCAGGAGCCATCCTCAGCGATTGACTTCTCCCACCGACCCGGGAAATCTAGGAGAGCCTATAGCACACCGCCCGACGAAGGAACAACCGTCGCCTTTGGACTACCTGTTTACTCTCTTCGGTGGGATGGGTCCCAACTTGGCAAGGGCCCTGCGCGACAGTCCATTTGCAGGGAACTCTTCGAACCCCAGACAACGCCGTATTTTTCTGTTGTTTGACAACCTTTGGTCCTAGAGATTTCTCCAGGATGCCTTTGAATTGCTCTTGCAGCAAGTTTAATGTGTGTGTGTTTCGGGGGGGGCTATTGGGGGAGGGGAGGGGCTAGGGAAAACCGACAGGCCTGCATGCATTAGAACCGTGACTTATTTGGTATACTAAATCAAGTTCTTGATGCCTTGTGAACCCAGTGGCAATATGAATGCAATATATATATATATATATAGGGATCAGGGAGGAGTTGGGTTTGGTTTTTTTTGTATCTGTAGCTAATACAAATTATTTCTTGGCTCTCAGAACTAAATGGCCCAGGGTAACACCTGTAACGGTTTGCGGGCTGGGTCATTTTCTGCATTTAACATTTCTAGTAATCACATTTTCAGTGTGTGTGTATATGGGTAGGCTTGATTTTCGTTTCCCCCCCCCCCCCCAAGTATTTCAGGTAGGGATGGTCGGATTTTGTTGTGCGGATTGTCTTTCGTTCCGTTGTCCGCTCATCGATGGAATTGGGTGGTTTTTTTTAACCAGGATTTAGGTCTACTTGCGCCAATTCGCAAACATGCATTCGTCAATGCGAATTTGTGCTGACGAATCTTAAGGAAGGTGAATGAGCACAAATCCTGCCCCCACAAGAAAAGTGAAAAACCTGTCCGCTACTCTGCAGACATCCGCAGGTCGGATTCGTAAAAATCCAAACTCTTATGAATTCGAGTCTCCGTTTTGACAATCCGTACAAAACAGAACGGTGACAAAGGGCTATGTCTGTGGCCAAAGCGATTCCTTCCTGACCCCTCTCCCCCTCTTAAGAGAGGAGCCCTCAAAAAATTGCCTAGGGCTTTCCACTGGTTTCAGACAATGGTCTGCGATTGGAGAACAGAGGCACACCACTGCTCTGTAACGGCCAAGGGAGACTTCTCTTTCCTCTATGCGCAGCTAACACTCTGAAGAAGCCACAAGCCTTCATTGTTTGGGAACTCCATTGCCAAACTTCAAACCCTGCTCTCTCTCTCTCTCTCTCTCTCTCTCTCTCTCTCTCTCTGCAACTTACTATCATCTTTTGTTGAGCGCGTGTTTTACAGGAGACCTTTATCTTATTCGGTGAGGGTTTACATCAGAGCCAGAGGAACCAGCAGGGAAGGCCGGCCTTCTGCTTCGTTCAACGACTGTGCGTTGACTTCCGTGGTCCATCTTTTTTTTTTCTTTTTTTTAAGTCGAAATCTTTTGGCTTCTTCAAACACGATTCCGCTGATAGTACAAGGCAGACTCCTTACATAAGGGCAGACGGTTTCTCCTCTGTGTCGATTTCCTTCTTCCTTTCAAAACCTCATACATTTGTCTGGATTTTCCAAGCTGCGTTCGTACCGGACGCGTTGCAGAACGCCATCAAAATGCAACTGAATCTGTTTCTCCTCTCTCGGATGGGATCCCATGAGAGTAGTTTACAGATTTCTCCAGCTCATTCGAGAAGTTATTGGGATACCTATCCCCAAAAAGTGATGATTCTCCCTATGGGTAAGGGTAAGGAAAGAAACGGAAGTTCAAAAAAGGACTTCCTCTTGTGGAGGTTGAACACTTTCTGATGTGTGTGTTCAAAATCGCCCCATTACAATTTGTATTACAGAGGAAATTGGTCCAGTTACCTTAAGATGACTGCCGAAATATGTATTTTGGAGGATCAGAAAATATTTTTCTGGGATCAGCCAGATTCTTTCCTTAAAAAAAAAAAAAAAAAAGATATTCCTCTCTAAAAGATGTTACAATTATTATTAGTTCCGGGAAATCTTTGTTTATGGAATATCTCCAGCTTCATACTCTTTTAGAGTACACTAAACAAGTATATGGTGATGATGTCAGATTATAGCTCCAGACTCATTTTCTGTTGTGTTATTTTTCTGTCGCTTTAAATGGCAAGATATTTGGAGTTCCAGTTTCTGAAGCGGCTGCACAGTAAAGTTCAAATTAACTTTGAACCACTCTTGCAATTTCCCATCGCTGTTCAACATGTATGAGAAATCAGGAAGGGCTGATTGTAGATTTTACATCAACAAATCCTGTCCAAGCAAAAAAAATGTTTCACATCTCACGCACGAAAATGCCCGTCAAGGTTTTT
The DNA here is from genome assembly GCA_029215795.1 of Anniella stebbinsi. NCBI lineage: Eukaryota > Metazoa > Chordata > Lepidosauria > Squamata > Anniellidae > Anniella > Anniella stebbinsi. The sequence goes on from JARDYH010000009.1 coordinate 17,065,708, forward strand.
AGGACCGCTTTCCACATCCTGTCTTGCAACTCTTTTGTGTGGGGCAAAAGAAATCTTTCCACCACACAGTGTGGTGTAGCAGCTAAAGTGTCAGACTGGGAGTCGAGCGATCCGGGCTCTAGTCCCCACTTGGCTATGGAAGCCCACTGGATGACTGTGGGCCAGTCACAAACTCTCAGCCCAGCCTACCTCACAGGGTTGTTGTTGTGAGGAGGATTATGTACATTGCTTTGGGTTGCTTAAGAAGGAAGAAAGGCGAGATATAAATATCATGAATAAATAAATAATAAATATAATTAACGGTGGGTTAGGGTGGGTGGATTCCGCCCCTACATTAGAGATTTCTCCTGTGCAGGGCAACACCATGACATGTGAAACAGCCAAGATAAATGCCTTTCCCCCACCCCCTCAATGATAAATTCCTTCCGACGATACAAACTGTTTGAAGTACGTCCTGCCCTTTTCCTGGTTTTCATGCCGATATGTCCATGTGGATTCTTTCATTTTGTATCAAAGCCTTTTTTTACCTGGATTGTGTGTATATATATAAATATATATTATACGATATATAAATATATAAATATATATATTTAAAAAAACAAACAGACCTATTGCATGCCAGTTGGTGGTTGTCATGCAAAAATAAATTAAAAAAAAAAAGACTTGTTAAATGTTTGATACTAATGTTTTGCTACTATGTGACGGCTGCAGAAGGTGGTCTTGACCTGCATCTTCACGGATCAATTTTGTATTTCAGTATTATTATTCTGTGTACTTTTTTTGTCAGATTTGTTTAAACTTTATAAATAGAACTTCAAATGGATAAATAAATAAATAAATACACAAAACACACGCTGGTGCAGGCAATGCTTATCGAATTTGTAGATGGCACAAAATTGGGAGGGATATCTAATACCCCGGAAGACAGAAACAAACTTCAAAGTGATCTTGATAGGCTGGAGCGCTGGGCTGAAAACAACGGGATGAAATTTCATAGGAATAAATGCCAAGTTCTACACTGAGGAAAAAGAAATCCTGCCAGGCCCGGTTTCACTACACCACTGTATAAACTAACATCCTAAAAACATATGTAAAGAGAGACAGAGAGGTTGTGGTGCGTTATAAATGGCTATCAGCTGTGCTACGTAAATGAAACCTCTAACCTGTAGAGCAATACACCTATGAATACATGGGGGGGGGGGGAGATGAAGGACAGGGGAGGGCCTGCCCCATGGAAAAACATGGGGCTAGCCACAATTGCAACAGGATGTCGACAAGATGGCGCGTTCATCGGATCTAACCCGGTTCTTCCTATGTGTAAATGGCTGCGATTTAGTAAAATAATGATTCTGTCAGGGTCGATATACAGCAGATTTCCTCAGCCTGGTGCCAACCAGATGTTTTGGACCACAATTCCCATCCTTCATGACCATGCTTTAATGGGGATGGTGGGGACTGTAGTCCAATACACCTTGAGGGTGCCAAGTTGTGGAAGGCTGTGTGCAGGGGCTGCTGTCTCGATGCAGACCAGGCTTATCAATTCCAGTTCTTTTCCATGTTCCGTTGACCTCAACAACGCTTGCATGTAGGAAAGAGAAGTGTCAGACTCAAAGGCAGGCAACCCAGGGCCTGACAGATGTTTTGGACTACAACTCCTATCAGCCCCAGCCACCACAAATGCAGGTTGCTTACCTGTAACCGTAGTTCTTCGAGTGGTCATCTGTGCAGTCACACATATGGGCTCGCGCCGACACCGTGCCCCGTTCGGGAAACTTTGGTAGCTAGCTTAGAGTTTTGGCTGGGAACCCCTCCCCCCACCATCCTACTGCGCATGCTCTGGGTTCCCGCCTACCTCAGTTCTCTGAAACCGCTAGGCCTCACAACTAAGGCAGAGTAATTAATAAGGTAAGCATACGCAGAGAACCTCTTGACCTTCACAACAGCGTGGCCACGAGGGGATGGTGGGTGGGTTGTGTGACTGCACAGATGACCACTCGAAGAACTATGGTTACAGGTAAGCAACCTGCATTTCTTCTTCGTGGTCTCTGTGCATCACACATACGGGCGAATAACAAGAAAGACTTACTGGAGGCGGGGTGGCCCGCTGGTGAGTCAGTGGCATATAGAAGAAAGGACTGCTCTTCCAAATGAGGCGTCCCGTGCAGCCCTGACGTCAAGGCGGTAGTGCTTGATGAAAGTTGAAGCATTTGACCAGGTGGCAGCCTTACATAGATCAGGGATGGATGCTCCACACAAGAGGGCTGTGGAGGTGGCCTGGCCCCTTGTGGAGTGAGCTGTAAATGAGGCTGGTGGTTGTTTGCCAAGTATTTGGTAAGCGAGAACAATGGTGACCACAATCCAACGTGAAAGGCGTTGCGAAGACACTGCTAACCCCTTGGTTTTCCCCCCATAGCAAATGAAGAGTTGACGTGACTCGCGGTAGGATTCTGATCGAGACTTGTAGAAGGCCAACGTACGCCTAACATCTAAAGCATGCAACTTTGAACAAAGGGGGTCAGTAGAAGCCTTGAAAAAAGTGGGAAGAACAATGTCCTGGTTAACATGGAAACTAGAGGTAACCTTTGGAACGTATGTAGGTCCAGGACGTAACACAACTTTATTAGGAAAAAATTGAGTGTAAGGAGGGTCCACGAGTAGAGCTGCAAGCTCTGATGCACGCTGAGCAGATGTGATTGCCACTAGAAAAACTGCTTTCAGTGTTAGAAGACAAAAGTCAATAGTCGCTAGCGGCTCAAATGGTTTTGAGGTCAGAGCAGTCAGGACTACGGATAGGCTCCATTGGGGCACCAGTGGACGATAAGGCGGAAACATATTTCGCAGACCCTTGAGAAAGGTTTTGGAAGAAGGATGAGTGAAGACGGAAAATCCGTCAACTAAACCATGGTTAGCCGAGATGGCAGCCAAGTAAACTTTGATAGAAAAAGGTTTGAGGCCCATGGAGTGAAGTGAATATAGGAATTCCACCACATCTACTATTGGGCCCGATCTACAGTCAAAACCGTTATCAGCAGCAAATGTCTAAAAACGCTTCCACTTCCTGGCGTACGAATCTCTAGTAGCAGGTTTTATGGCTGCCTCAAAGATAGCTCGTATGGCCGGCTAGATGGTTAAGTCCTGCCATCTGGCGAAATCCTCCAAGCCGTGAGTCTCAAGGTCTGAAGGTCTGGGTGCAGTATCCTGCCCCCGTCCTTGGAGAGTAGATCCGGCATGTTGGGAAAACGCCAAATCTGATGTCTCGCCAGTCGAAGGAGTGACGTGAACCACGGCTGTCGAGGCCACCAGGGGGCTATCAGGTTTGTCCTGTACCGGTGAGTGCGGGCGATCGTTTGGCCTAACAGGGGGAAGGGGGGAAACATGTAGAGGAAGCCCCTGGACCAGTCCCATTGAAACGCGTCCCCTAGCGAGGCATTCCCTAGCCCTGCTCGGGAACAGAACGTCAAACAGACGGAGTTGGCAGGAGTTGCAAAAAGGTCGATAGTCGGTGTGCCCCATGTTGCAAAAAGGCGCAGAAGGATCCTTGGGAACAGTTCCCATTTGTGGGTGTCGCAAAAGGTGCGGCTGAGAATGTCCGCTTTCTCGTTGTCCGTGCCTGCGATGTGCAGTGCGGACAGGCGAATGCGTCTGTGAATGGCCCAGTGGAGAATGTCCATAGTCAAGTAAAGCAGGCGGCGGGAGCGGGTCCCGCCTTCCTTGTTTAAGTACCAAACAACGGTTGTGTTGTCTGATAGCACACGGACGTGACGGTCGTGCAACAGAGGTTGAAAAGCATGGAGAGCTCTCTTCACCGCCCGAAGTTCGAGCATGTTTATGTGAAGGAGTCGCTCCGAACGTGACCATCTTTCTTGGATGTTTAGGTCGCCGAGATGCGCTCCCCATCCTTCTAAGGACACATCCGTTGTGAGGATGCGGGATGGTCCCGGACTCTGGAATGGCATCCCTTGTGACAGGTTGTGTGGATTGGACCACCACTTGAGGGAGAGGCGAACTCGATCTGGGATGGTAAGTATAACTTTGCGAGGTACCTGATCTGGGGAAAAATGAGCGAGCAGAAACTGCTGCAGAGGGCACATGTGAAGTCAGGCCCAACATACTACAAACACTGCCGAGGCCATAAGACCTAGCAGGCGGAGAATTTGAAAGGCTGATGCCCAGTGGGTAAACTGGAGCTGCGTGGCCAGTTCTCTCAGCGTGTGCATTCTTTCGTGAGGGAGGAATGCCCGACCTAGGATCAAGTTTATGGTGACACCTATGAATTGAATTGTCTGAGTTGGTTGAAAAACTGATTTTTCCATATTTATCTGCAGGCCGAGATCTGAGAGGAGCGATGAGACCGTGTGGACGTCTTCGTGTGCTTGGCGCTTGGATGGAGAGGCAATTAGCCAATCGTCCAAGTAAGGATATAGCTCGATGTTCCTGGAGCGTAGGTGCGCACAGACCGCCGACATGCATTTTGTAAATACTCGTGGAGCAGTCTTCAGGCCGAACGGAAGTATGGAAAACTGGTAGATCTGATGGTCGACGACGAATTGAAGGTATTTGCGGTGGGCTGGATGGATGGCAATGTGAAAATAAGTATCCTTGAGGTCTATCAGTGTAAACCATCTGTGTCGTCTTATCATGGGTAGAATAGCCGCTAGTGTCACCATGCAGAATTTTTTTGGTTTGATAAATTTGTTGAGGTGTCGGAGATCCATAATAGGGCGAAGGCCCCCGTCCTTCTTTGGTACCGTGAAGTAACGCGAATAAAAACCTGTCCTGAGGTGGGAAATTGGAAGTGGCCAGATTACTCCCTTCTCTAGAAGAGTTGATGTCTCCTGGAGGATTGTGTCTGATAGTGGCGTGATCTTCATGGTGCCAAGAGGAGGGGGGACTTGGAACTCCATTCGGTAGCTGTTGGTGATGATGTCGAGGACCCAACGGTCTGTAGTGATGGTTTCCCAAGCTGGAAGAAACGGTCGAAGCCTGTCAGAGCAAGTGCGGAAAGTCAGCGCAGGGATGGAGGAGTCAAAGACGCCGTTTGGACACTGTCTCCTGTCTACCACATGACTTGTTGAATCGCGTGGTGGTCTTTCTTTGCTAGTATGACGATGTAGGCTGTGCTGGTTGATAACGTTGGGTACGGTCCTGCAGCTGTCTCTGTTGATATAGCACCGGCCGGTACCATTTTCGAGGTCTGTAAGATGGTTGTGGCTGATTGGCGAAACCCATTTTCCGAGCAGTCATTTTGGCTTTGTGGATCGTATCCATCGTGGTGTCAGTACTAGAGTTAAAGAGACCCTCCCCGTCAAAAGGGAGGTCTTCGATTCAGTTTTTCGTCTCCTGGGGCAAAGTGGCTGATCATAACCAAGTATGGTGGCGCAGCATCACTGCCCCTATCATTGCCTTGGCAACGCAATCCGTTTGGTGGCGCGAGGTGGTCAGCTCCTGTTTAGAAAGCCTGATTGCCTCTGTTTGGAAGACGCGTGCCAGGTCGTGTTGATCATCTGGTAAATAATCTGTCAACGTGGATATTTTCTCCCACAGAAACAACTGGTACTGGGCCATCATGGCCTGGTAATTTGCAACTTTGACACCGAGAGCCGCGGAAGAATAGATCCTGCGCCCAAAAGCATCGAGCTTTCGGCCCTCTTTGTCTGTCAGGGCAGAGTGACTTCGGGAAGACTTGCCCTGGGACGCTTCCACCACAATAGAATTTGGCTTTGGGTGAACGAATAGGAAGGGGGCATCAGCTCCCTTGACTTTGTATAGTGCATCCAGTCGCTTGGATGTTGGGCCCATAGTGGCCGGATTTGTCCAGGATTGTTGGACAGCCTTGAGGAGAGTTGGCACAATAGGTAGAGTGAGTTGTGGAGCTGGGTCTGTATACATTACATCAAATATTCTATCCTCCATTGTCTCTTGCGGTTGTTGATGCTCGATGCCGAGCAATTGCGCCATCCTGAGCATCTGGTCGGAGAAGCTTCCGAGTTCCATCGATGGGGAAGCCCTGTCAGTAGTCCCGACTCCATCAGAAGGGGACGGTATCGACGGAGCTGATGAAGGTGCAGAAGATGTATCCGATGCATAGTCCTCGGCCGACGTTGGCGGATCCCTAAGCCGCTCCGGTACCGATGTTGATGGAACTTGAGCCGCTGTAGCTCCTCAACATCGTTGAGAAACCCTGGAAGCCGTTGTTTGTGACCGGTTCCGCGAAGGCGAATGAGGTACGGACTGCAGACGCTGCCCCGTGTAGGGGTCGAAGAGATACAGAGGCTGTCGATATCGTGGAGAATGCCCGAGCTGATGGGAACGGTCAGAGTAGGTGTCCCAGTTCCGCGAGCGAGACCGTGAGCGGGATCGAGAACGGTAAGTGCTGCACCGAGTTGTGCGGGATTGAGGTGATGCCGGCTGGTGGACTAGATCAACGTCCTGTTGTTCCATCGGTATCGTCTCCATCATGTCTAACTCTGAAGAACATTCGACCGGTATCAGTGACGGTATCGAACAGTCGACCGGTATCGGAGATGGTATCGAAGGCACTGGTGGTAACGAGGAAGACCGTGCCGCAGGTGGAATCGGCCGACGTCACTCTTGCGGTACCAACACTGCTGACTGTGGTGAAATAGACAGCGTAGCAGATGGTCTCCGGCACTCTTGTGCCACCGTCGCTGTCGGTACCGAAGGGACGGTGTTCTTTTCCGGAAGCGCAGATGATTTCCGTGATGGAGCCAATGGTGTCGAGGTCGAGGGCGGTGTCGAGGTCGAGGGTGGTGTCAACTTCGACTTCGGTGCCGAGGATCGTGTCGACTTCGACTTCAGTACTGAAGACGGTATCGAAGATTTTCGTGGCTTGTGTGATTTTGAAGACTTGTCTCGAGTCTTGCCTTTTTGCTGTTTTAGAGTCACGCTCTCTGCAGATGGATGCAAAGGTGATTGACCAGGTTCCTGAGCCGCAACCCGTAAGGGGGGTGAGCTAGGTGATGCTGGGATCGAGCGATTTACTGGCTCAAGCCCACGCTCCCCAGAAGTAGATGGGGTCGACTCCATTGTGGCAGGGCGAGGTCGGTCGACTGCTGAAAGGGCTTTACTCCACAGAATACTTCGCAAATGGTCAGCGCGGTTCCGACGGGTTTGTCGAGACAAACTCTTAAATGTGAGCAAGTATCCACAATATGCGCTTCACCGAGGCAAATAAGACAAAGTGAGTGTCCGTCAGTGAGCGTTAATTTAGCTCGAAATTTCGAGCAATGCTTAAACAGCGCAGACTGCGCCATAAGCCGATATAGGCCTGACTAACTAACTAAAATTAAGCTATTAAAAAAAAAAAATTATATATATATATATATATATATATATATATATAATGTAACAGGAACTAACGACTAAAAACAACTATCTAAGATAACTTTAACTATTTTCCAACAGATTCAGTACAAACGTGAAAGAAGAAGAGAAGAAGTCTCCCACAAGGTGATCAGCGCAGCGGTCGAAGAAGAACTGAGGTAGGCGGGAACCTGGAGCATGTGCAGTAGGATGGTGGGGGGAGGGGTTCCCGCCAAAACTCTAAGCTAGCTACCGAAGTTTCCCGAACGGGGCTCGGCGTCGGTGCGAGCCCATATGTGTGATGCACAGAGACCACGAAGAAGAACCTATAGTTAGGGATTATGGGAGTTCTAGTACGAAATGTCTGCACGGCACTGCGTTGCCTACCCCTGCTCTAGGGCACCTCTTAATGTCACTAGGCACTTAGAAGAATCAGAGGCCAGAACCATAAGACAGAAATTAGCATAAAAAACACCCCTGAGCTGAGGGGAAAAAACCCATTCCATTGACAGAAATGGAAGCTTTTTTTTTCCCGAAGCTTACATGCCATGCGGAGTAGTGGAGTGGGGGCATGGGATGTGTTGCAACATGTGGGGAGGTAGCCCTTCCCTACCCAGCTGCAAACCACCTTGGAAATCAACCTCCTGCATGGGAAGTAAGCTAAGATTTTATTTTTAAAAAATAAGAAAACACCCAGGGCTCTGCAGAATAGATCCGGGGCACCAGGAAAAAGATTCGGGGTATGGGCCTTGCTAGGCCAATGCCTAGCAACACCTCTGATGTGCCTGCAAAATCTGTCTATCGCTATACTGCTGTGTCAGCAATGCAGCACAATCAACATTTGGGATCATCACACAGGGGATGGATAATCGCATTATTTATACGCACACACCTTGTTCTATCCACATTTTAACTAAATAACTAAAACCTGAGCTGGCATAAATTCCCACTCAGTTAAATGGGGGGGATTTCGTTCCCTGTAAGCAACTCCCGACTTTTATCTGCTTTTCGGGATAAACGCTGATTATCGAGACCCGGGCTTAAGAAAGCTTAAGGGGCTTTATGCTGGGATCTGCTTTGGGATTCCAATGGCAGCACCTGTGTTTTCTATAAAGGGGGCTACAGCCCCTTGTGGGGGGTTGATCACCTCCCTTCATCTTGGCCGATCAAGGTTTCAGACATGCAGGCTTCTGCCGCTCCCCAGGACGGGGTGACCAATGGAACGCCGGGGCCTTTTGACGGGCCGCAGTGGCCGCACCTGGCCCCACGGAGTGTCTACACGTCTGTGGCGGTGCTCATGGGCCTAGTGGTGGTGTCTGCCACCGTGGCGAACGGTTTAGTCATCATGGTCTCTGTCCGGTACAAGAAACTCCATTCGCCTTTGAACTACATCCTGGTGAACCTGGCCGTGGCGGATCTCCTTGTCACCTTCTTCGGAAGCACCGTCAGCTTTGCCAACAACGCCCGGGGCTGCTTTGTGTTCAGTCGGGAGGTGTGCGAGTTTGAAGGCTTCATGGTCTCCTTGACAAGTAAAGGACACCCAAAACGTTCTCATGTTGGCGCCCAGAAACGAGTCTAGAACCAGAATAAAGGTATTCATGAAACCATTTCGGTCTAGTTGGTTTTATGATGTCCTAGACTCCCTTAGAGCTCAGGAAAAAACCTGAATGACTTGTGCTTCATATTTATTTGTCTTTCTTTTTAAAAGGAAGTCCCCGCCCCCCCCTGGCAATGGGAGAAATGCCTGTACAGATGCACTCTGGTGCATGGATGCACAGGTAGATGGTTGGGTCTCCATTACTTCCTCATTCTTCCACGATGTGCTGCCTTCCAGATATTGTGGACTAAAACTCCAAGCATTCCTGACACTTGGCAATGCTGGCCAGGGCTGATTGGAGTTGTAGTCCAAACATCTAGCGGGCACCTCATTGGGGAAGGCTGGTTTATGTTATGAATGAAACTTTACAAAAGTAAGAACCTAAGAAGAGCCCTGCTGGATAAGACCCAGGGTCCATCTAGTCCAGTATTCTGTTCACATAGTGGCCAACCAGCTGTCGACCAGGGACCCACAAGTAGGACATGGGTGCAACGGCACCCTCCCACCCAGCAACTGGTGTATATAGGCTTAGTGCCTCTGATCCTGGAGGTAGCATGTAGCCATCAGACTAGTAGCCATGGATAGCCTTCTCCTCCAGGAATTTATCCAACCCCCTTTTAAATCCATCCAAACTGGTGGCCATTGCTAAGTCTTGTGGTAGCGAGTTCCATAGTTTAACTGTGTGAAGAAGTCCTTCCTTTGACCTGTCCTGATTCTCCCACCAATCAGCTTCGTGGAAAGACCCTGTTGGTGTCAAGAGTTGGAACAGAATTATCTCTTTTGTTCCGGAGAGCAGGATTAAGACTGATGGGTAGAAATGAAAAGGGAGCAGATATTTGGGTGAAACATTAAGGCAAGGGTGCAGAACTGCAGGGTCGAATCTGCCCTCCCCCATGTTTCCCCCAATGGCCATGCCTCTTTCCACTGGCTCCACCCCTTTCCCTACAACTACCAATCATTGAGTGGCTTCCTTGCTTTTGAGCAGCTTTTCCTCCTGTTCTGAAAGGTTGAAATGCGTCTCCAAAGTCTTAGTTATTGGTAGTAAGAGCTTTAAGCTAAAATAGGCTGGCATTTGGAGCCTTTTGACCCCACACCCTTTTGCCTTTGGCTCCTCCCCCTCTGTCTTCGGCCCTGCCCACCACTGCAATGTATGAGCATCTCTGAAATGGAATTCGGCCCACAGGCTGAAAAATGTTTCACATCCCTGCTGTAGTTGCATGTTTCCTACATCAAGGAGGGACGGGGTCTGACTAGAAGATCTCTGAGTTCCCCTCTAGTTTTATAATTCTATGATCCTCTTTTCAGGGATCGTGGGTCTCTGGTCCCTGGCGATTCTGGCCTTTGAGAGATACCTGGTGATCTGCAAACCTGTGGGCGATTTCCGCTTCCAGCGAAGGCATGCTGTGATTGGCTGTGTTTTCACGTGGGCGTGGTCTTTGATTTGGACAGTCCCCCCTCTTTGTGGCTGGAGCAGCTACGTCCCGGAAGGTCAGCAACTCTTTGGGTCCCATCCGTACCTCCATCAATGACAGAAATGTGGGAGGAGGGAAAAGAAGGCTTTGCTTGATTATTTGATGATACATTTTTTAAAAAAGAAAATAAAAACCTTTAGGACCTTTTCATAATACTAGAACCTGGCAGGAAAACCAGGACAGACAACAGGAAGGACTTCTTCACCAAGAGTGTCATTTATGGAACTCTTCACACCTTGATAGCCATAACAGAGGTCTAGTGATGGCTACTAGTCATATATTCAGTCTCCAAGGACAATGGCAATATGTTTCTGCGTACCTGTTGATAAGGAGCAAAATTGGATTGGATCTCATGTTCATGTGAGCGCCGCAGGATCATGTGGCTGCCAACTGTGGGAAACCCGCCTTCATAGCCAGCAACTCCCTTCTTCTTACATTGAGGGTACACTGCCACTTTAATTGGGAGATGCCTTTGGGTTCAATCACACGTTGAGTTAAAAGCTGACCCTAACTTCTTCTTTTTTTTAGTTTAGTGTAAGTGCACAGGCATCTGGTCCAGATCAGGATCACTGTGCATGGGTACTGGGGGAGGTCAAACCTTCCCATCTAGCTGCTTTCTCCCCCAAAATGCCCACACACACATGGGGACTAAAAGGGGAGGAAACCTCTATTGGCACCACTTGGATTCTCCAGATGTGTTGTAGCCCAACACATCTGGAGAACACCAGGTTGGGGGAGGCTGCAGGAGGGAGGGGGAGATTTGTAACAGTATAATACAAAGGACTATAAACAAATAATGAAGTGGAGCAAGGTCATGCCATCTCACATCTTCCATTTCTGTGTGACGGGAAGAGACGCAGGACTGCTGTTTTCAGCGGCAGTCCAATGTTTTTGTCTACATTTCTGGTGTCCTCTTGAAAACTCGGATCTGAGCATAGGCAGAGCTCCACCGATGTGCTGGAAACATCTAGATTGTGATTTTGAATGGAATATTGCTAAGATGTTCACTCTTTGGAACACAGAAAGCTTTTATATATCAGGTCATGCCACCAGTCCCTGATTTTTTCAACCGGAGGTGTCAGAGATTGAACCAGAGACCTTTGGTATGCAAAGCTAATTGCTAAGCTCCGGCCTCTCTTCTACATTTGATTGCTTTGCACCACCGTTCCCTTTCGCAAAGACCTCCATTTCTCTGACAGCTTGAGCTGAGTTCTCTCGCTGGCTTGAATCCTAGGTTTGGGAACGTCCTGCGGCCCCAATTGGTACACCAGCGGTGGCAGGAATAACAGCTATATCATGGCATTGTTCATCACCTGCTTCGCCATCCCTCTGGCAATGATCTTCTTCTCCTATGCCAACTTGCTCATGACGCTGCGAGCAGTGAGTACCAAAGAATACACACACACGGGTCAGAATGGTCGGGGCCTACGCTACAGCTGGGGCCCCCTTGAAAAGAGCGCCCCCTGGAGTTGCTCCTCCTCTTCTGAATCGCAACCTGCTGGTTCAGCTGCCTCTCGCTCTGGCCCAGCCAAAAGTGGTGGCAAGGAGGGGGGGGAGACGCCATGGCCTTCTTGCTCTATGCCCATCAAGCAAGGAAGTGGATGCCAGAAGGAGGAGGAGGAGGGGGGTTGGCAACAAAGGCAGGTGAGAACGTAGACTCACTGGGCCTGTTCAGACAACACGCTAAGCCATGGTTAGGCCGCTAACTTTTTTGCAGCAAATAGTTAGTAGGCATGTTTAAACGTGGTTATGTAGCTGCCATGGTTAGGAGTGGTTCACAAGACACACTAAGTCATGGTTCACATGACACGCTCAGCCATAATATTTAGCTCAAAATGCCTAACCACCATGGCTTAGCATGTCATCTGAACAGGGTCGACGAAGGAGGGGGCCCGTGGGAGTTAATTGTCCAAGGGCCTGAAGTCAGTACCAGGGGGAGCCGAGTTCGAGGAACCAATACTAGGGGGAGCAGGGTTTGAGGAGAGATTTGCTTGTTGTTTTGTGAATGGATTTGTGTAGGCTGACCATATGAAAAGGAGGACAGGGCTCCTGTAACTTTAACAGTTGTAGAGAAAAGGGAATTTCAGCCAGTGTCATTTGTATGCAATTAGTCCCTGGTGAAATTCCCTCTTCATCACAACAGTTAAAGGTGCATGCACTATACTAGATTGACCATATACAAAAGAAGGCAGGGCCCCTGCACCTTTAACTGTTGTGATGAAGAGAGAATTTCACCAGGAACTAACTGCATACAAATGACACTGGCTGAAATTCCCTTTTCTCTACAACTGTTAAAGTTACAGGAGCCCTGTCCTCCTTTTCATATGGTCAGCCTAGATTTGTGTGTGTGTTGCCCAAAGCTTGAAGACACATGTATACTTTTTATGCTGCTGATCTCAGGTGCTGGTAAACATTTTCAGGAAGCAGGTACCACTTTTCAAGGTCGTTCTCATCAGGATCTTAGGCAGGCTGCCCACTAAGACATTCTACTTTGTTCCTGCTTCTCGCTAGCTTAAAAAAGAAAGGATCAAGTAGCAGGCAATGGTCAAGAAGTCTCTCTATCTAATACTCTGGCCAGAGTGCACAAAAATTTGCTCCATGGACAAATAGATGGACAAACAGACTAGATGGACATATAGGTGAGACGGACAAATAAATTTGTCCAGAGGAATCCAGGGAAACTCCACGGGCTGATTGGGGGACCGCGGGCCACATTCGGCCCACAGCCCGGAGGTTAACCATACCTGGTGTAGACAATTCAGGCAACAAGTCATCCCTCAACACTTTCCTCGCCCTTCCTGTAGGTGGCAGCTCAGCAAAGAGAAATGGAGACAACGCAGCGCGCGGAGAGGGAGGTGACACAGATGGTGGTCGCGATGGTGGTCGCCTTCCTGGTTTGCTGGCTGCCCTACGCCAGCTTCGCCATGGTGGTGGCCATCCACAAAGGCCTCGTCATCCAGCCAGCGCTCGCTTCTCTGCCGTCGTATTTCTCTAAGACGGCCACGGTGTACAACCCCATCATTTACGTCTTCATGAACAAGCAGGTAAGCATCTCGGGAGATGGCGGTGGGAAGGTCAGAAGAGCTTTGGGGTTTGCTCGTTTCCTAGGCCAGGCATGATCCACTTGTGGTCCTCCAGGTGTTCTGGCATACAATTGCTGTCAACAGGGGTGTTGTGGGACTAGGGCTCACAGGGACACAGGCCTGGCACTTTTTTACTAGCAGGGACGCTGAGGTCATCTGCCACCCTTCTCCGAGTTCCGTTTCCTCTCAGCTTAGCTATAATCCCCATGGTAGCTGATGGACAAATGAATTCTCCCAGCAACAATACATAGTTCGTTTGTTGATACGGATCAACACAAGCTGCCTGTATTTTTGGACATGGTGGCTACAGGTGTGTGGTCATGACGAGCGCCTCTTGTAGGCTCAACTTCTGGACGACCACCATTTCCCCATGCCCCTGAGTTAGGCCAAGTAGGCTCTTCTTAATTATGAGACCCAAGAACATAAGTACATTAGAAGAGCCAAGTTGGATCAGACTGAGGGTCCATCTAGTCCAGCATTCTGCTCACCCATATAGCAGGGCATGAATGAAATAGCATCCTCATGCCCATGTTCCCCCAGCATCTGGTGTACCCAGGCATACTGCCTCTGCTCCTGGAGGTAGTAGCCCATAGCCATCAGGACAAGTAGCCATTGGTAGCCTTCTCCTACGGGAATTTGTCTAATCCCCTTTTAAGGCAATGCAATTTGGTAGTCATCACTGCATCCTGTGGCAGTGAGTTCCACAGTTTAACTCTGTGCTGTGCGAAGAAGTCCTTCCTTTTGTCTGTCCTGAATCTCCCACCAATCAGCTTCACGGGATGATCATGTCAAGTTCTAGTACTATGAGAGAGGGAGAAAAACAAGTCCCTATCCACTTTCTCAGCATATATCCATCTCTCAGTAAGTGACTGGGACCCTAAGAATTTCACCTTGCCTGCCCTAGCCGCTCACAGGCTCTGAAGCCCAAATAGCTCTTAAGTTTTCCTCTCAATGTTCACTTTCCTCCATCAGTTCCGCAGCTGCCTCTTGCACACAATGACTTGTGGCCACAGGCCGTTGGCTACACAGGAAACTATGCCTGCCACGATCAGCATTCCAGGCGGTCAAGCTTCAGCTTCGGACAGGAGTGGGAACAAAGTGACGCCTTCTTCGTAAATACCTGAACAGACAGAGCCCTCTTACCTGAGAAAACGGGGTTCTCATTCCCATGCTCTGGGTCACCGTGTGAAAGAATGTGCACCTTTTGAACACAGAACCCCAAGGAATCAGCGGCAGTATCTTTTGTTTAGACCCTTAGTCTGCTGCACAGGGGAAATTGATGAACTCACAAAGTCCGTGTGTTTTGATTTTTGCTAGCTTGTGCCCCTTTTCCCCCCCCTCTTAATTTTTATTAAGTTTTAAGAATAATGCACAAATAAACAAACAAACAAACATCTGGGCGATTTTTGTTTTGTCCATGCTTGAAAGTAGATCAAGCTCATTCGTCTCAAAGAATCTTTCCAGAAGGTACCACGCATATTCAACTGGTGTCATTCTTTCGTTTCATCTCTTGCATCGTCGGAAACAGGGGCAGCCATTTTGTGAGAGCGCCTGCGACACTCTCACAAAATTCCAAATGTGCCCGCCGACCCAAAAGGGTTGGAGAACCCTGGTCTACAGGCCGTTATGTTAGTAGCAAATATTTTCTAGATGAACCTCCTCTTTTGCCAAACTCCAAAGCTTTCCCAGGCATGCTGCTCTCCCTCTTCATTTCCTTCATGCCGGGTTACCTGGGCCAGGAGTTGCGAACCCAATTTAACAGCCTTGTACATTATTTGCATTTTCTCCGACTACTCTGGGGCGGCCGGAGAGATAAACTCCCAATTCAGGACATCAGCCGCCCACTTAAAAACTCTCATCTTATCAGTGCAACAGAGGAGAGAAAGTGAGAAACTAAAAGCCAGAAGTTATTAGTTATTTATTTTTAAATTTACTTGAAGTTATTTTTTTTCACTGTTGTTGCCTGGGGCAGGAGAGATGCGGAGTGAAATTAATAAATACGAAAGGCAAAATTAATCACTCGGTTCTGACCTCGAGGGGACGTGAAGAACTTCTCACGGATTAAACATCTTTACTGTTTAATGGGGAAACATCTGGACATCCTCGTTAGTGGCATACACACAAGGCAGGGCTCTGGATGTTTTGAGAACCTCTAACATCAGAGCTCCCATACCGATGCACAGGTAGGATTGCCCTGTAACTGGCGCAACAAACTGATTCATCTACTTACACTCCTGTGATTAATTGTCCGAGATTTCTTTATTCAGGCAAGTGCCCTGAAATGTGGGCTGTGATTCTGACTTGGCAAATTACCTTGCAAGGCGTACAAACGAGCAAACTGATCCGCCACCAATCTTCTTAACCTCCTCCTCAGTGTCACCTTTCTCTCTTTTAAACGTGCATTTTCATTCACCTGCGAAGTCACCCTTCAGCTTATTAAATAAAATCCACAGGAATTTTTTTTAAAAAACGTTTGGGTTGGTTTTATCACGGGTGCTAGCCAATCAGTCCCTTCGACAGCTGGAATTTCCTTGTTCACATCGATCCACTACGGAACAGTACAGAAACAAGTTTCTTCGGAGTGAAACAACACACAGCTGGGTTGAACACAGCGATGGCACTTCCGAATCGCCACTTAATCAACAGATGTTATGTTACCCGTGTCTTCTTCCTCACTTCCCCTTGTGGGGAAACAGTAGTTGGTGTAAAGGTACACAAGGCGAATCTGCTCTTTAACTAATGTCAGGGGGGGCGAGGAAACTCACATCCTGGTGCCAATTCCGGCCTTCCAAGATTCCCCTGGATGACCACGCCTCCTTATCCTGACCACACCCACTTTTCCCTAGCAATCAAGCATTAGGTTGTTTATTGGCTTTTCTGCATCCCCCCCCCCCCCATTCTAAAAAGTTGAAACGGCCCCTCCTAAGGCACGGTTTCCAGCAGTCGGAGCTTTAAACTAAAATATGCCGGTACTGTTTTGTTTTTTTGTCCACGCCCCTTTTGATTTTGGCCCCGCCTTCTGCATTTAGCTCTGCCCACCACTGGAACACTGCCTCCGAGTTTCTCCGGAATGGAATCCAGCCGTCGGGCTTAAGAAGGCTCAACAACCCTTTGATAAGCCATCATGCTCACGATCTTGAGTAGGATGCCCCAGTGCTTTCCTGGTTTATGGGAACACCTGAACCCAAGTAGTTTGATATTAAGTGACAAGTGGGAGCTAATTGCACTGGCAGGTCACGCTGTGCATAATTATTCAGAGAGGCGCTCGTTGCGAATCAATTAATTAAGAGCGGAGTTCCGCTTTTAACGCCATGGCGGCCGCACGCCCACTCTCGCCTCGTGCCGCCAGCCGCTCCGTTTTCTCCCAATTAATACCATTCATCAGTTTTTTTGTTTACAAGCATCGAGACTTAATCCAATTAATTAAATGTTAAGTGTCGCTACGCTGACTATCACTAGAGAGTAACAGTATGTGTGTGTGTGTGTGTGTGTGTGTGTGTGTGTGTATATATATATATGGGGTGAGTTAAATTTGCAAAGAGCAACAAAAGGAGAATTTATCATTAATAATTGGCACAGCTGAGGAAGAGACATCGCCTGCTGCTCTCTCTCTGAGCAGAGATGCGCTGAGTGTATGCTTTGGTGGTAACATGGCTGCCTTCTGAAACTTCCTGGATGCGGTTTGAGAGGATCTGCCTTCCCTTGCCTTGTCTGTGAAATGGGTCTAAAGTTTCCTTTCAGAAGCACTTGCATCAAGTGAACTGAATAGCCAATTATGTTTACAAGATAATGTTCACATTATGCATGGGTGGAGAATGTGGATAGGGAGACATTTTTCTCCCACTCCCATAATACTAGAACCCCATGGGGTCAAAACCCGGGTCATCCCATGCGGTCAAAACCAGGGTCATCTGATGAAGCTGATGGGTGGGAGATTCAGGACAGATCAAAGGAGGGATTTCTTCACACAGCACAGAGTTAAATTATGCAATTCACTACCACAAAATACAATAGTTATAGACAAAAAAGAAGAAAAAACACTTACCTCATTGACAAAGCAATACCTAATGACAAAAATGCTTTAAAAAAGGAAAATATACACCACTGGCTATGGGAGTTAAACAACTATGGCAACAGAAAAAGGTTGCAATTATTCCGTTCGTCACATCAGTCATTGACATCACATCAAAAAACTATACGGAAAGCCTTCGGAAACTGGGCCTACCACAATACATCCACATCAGCATCCAGAAGGCAGTCGTACTTAAAACATGTTGAATGGCTAGGAAATTCCAGAATCGGTAAAAGACAGCATGACTTGCCAAGGGCGAGAAAAGAGAGATAATACAAATAATAATCAGCTCAATAGCGCTCCCTGTCCGCTGCACTGGTATTAGCATCCTATCATTTGAAAACACCGCTGGGAGCTAGCAGCAGCTAACACGTGTGTGTGTGTGTGTGTGTGTGTGTGTGTGTGTGTGTGTTTCACACATCCTGTGTGAAATTAACAGTGTTGACTAAGTTGTCTAACATATGGTTTGATTTTAAACCTACAGACTGTTGTGATTTCCTATGGGATTTGGGTGGGGGGCTTCTTAAAAGTGTTGTTTTCTGTAGGCAGCATCAATCCCTGCGTTGATGTTCAACTGAGCACAGCCTGGCTCTGAAGTACAAATGCAGAAAAACGAGGTGGATGCTGTTACCCTGTCAGAACCTGAACGATAAGGAAGAGTCTCCTGTTCTAGAAGGACTAGAATGAGAGTGTTATGCTCCGGAGAGCTCAGAAGAGCCAAGGGCAAATTGGTACAAAGGTCTGTTTGGGGGGGGGGGGGGGGCGGAATGCTAGCCAAGCTGGAGAGGGTTCAGAGGAGGGTAATGAGGATGATCAGGGGTCTGGAAACAGACCCCTATGAGGAGAGGCTTAAAGAACTGGGCATGAGAAGACGGAGGAGAGACATGATAGCACTCTTCAAATACTTGAAAGTGTTGTCACACAGTCAGAGGAGGGCCAGGATCTCTTCTCCATCACCCCAGAGTGCAGGACGAGGAATAACGGGCTCAACTGACAGGAAGCCAGATTCCGGCTGGACAGCAGGAAAAATATCTTGATGGTTAGAACGATATGACAATGGAACCCATGACCTAGGGAGGTCGTGGGCTCTCCCACACTAGAGGCATTCAAGGGGCATCTGGACAGCCATCTGTCAGGGATGCTTTAAGGTGGATGCCTGCATTAAGCAGGGGGTTAGACTCCATGGCCTTATAGGCCCCTTCCAACTATACTATTTTATGATTCAATAGCACTGAGGGACCGGGAACACACCCATCTGCCAGATCCACCTGTCCTGTGTTGGGCACATCTTTTGCATGAAGTCAACGTGATCAGGGTGGAACTGCATCATTATTTACTTACATGAAACCCAGGAAGTGAGTATTGATACAGCCTACATGCACGCTCCCTATGCCAGGCACAGCCGGACGAAGATATGCTGAGGCCCTAAGCCATATGAAGATCCAGAGGCCCCATACCATAAAAAAAAGAGGGAAAAGTGTATTACGTTATATTGGGAAGATAAAAGGGTATCACCCGACGTTAAAAGGATGGTTGCAATTAAACGGTGTTAGATAACCTTCTCTGAAGATGTGTGTAAAAAGGCTAAAAAAGAAAGTTGGTTTAAACTTCTTTTAGAGTGGCTTTATAGTTTGCCCTTATTGCCTCCAATACTAAATGCTGTGTTGCCACGCTTTCTCTATATAAGGCAACTCTGCTGTAATTCACCCCCGACTTTCCAACATATTGAAGCCAAAGGGATTTCATCCCACTTACAACTTAATTATCTCCAAGATATTTAGAGGCTCCTCATAGTATGAGGCCCTTAGCCAAGGCTAACTTAGCTTGTTCCTAAATCTGGCACTGATGCCAGGGGGTATAGAAAGTCAGGCCTGGGGCCAAATTCCCCCTTCCAGGGCTCCCCAGAAAGTCACACCCCTTTCCTCACCCCCTTTTCCTCCAACCCGCAATGATTGGGTGGTTTCTTGAGTTTTGTGCTGTTTCCCGTTTTAAAAGGTTGAAAAGTCTCTCCTAAGGTTTCGTTACTGGCTGTAAGGAGCTTAAAGCTAAAATATGCTGGTATTTTTGGGCGTGTTTTGGGCTCACCCCCAATGCCTTTGGCTCCACCCCCTGCTGGAACACGGTCCCTGAGAGATTCTCCACAATGGAATTTGGCCATCAGGCTGAAGGGGTCCTGCACCCCTGCTCTATGCAAACCTTTGACATCCCCGAATGGTTGCCCATTAGACCCAGAGGGCTACGGCCTGTTGAGTGGAATCTTTCACCATCTTCCACCACTCCTAGGCTCTGGTCAAACAGAAGTCAAGCTGAACTGGCCCTAAGAGGAGCACCGGGTAAGATTTTCTCAATATCCTCCCTCTGCTCTGCCACCATCCCGGTGTTACACAAGAGCAGAGGGGAGAAAAATGTGTTATTTTGCAGCTGTTTAGACACATACTGGATGGGAGAAGTCGTGGGCGGAGAGCAAGCTTTAGCCAAAAGATTGCATTTTGAAAAGCAATCCCATTCTGCAGAATAAATTAGGCATTCGGCTTTTCGTTTCTAAGCAGCTACTACATCAAGAGAATGTACCAGGCACGTTTGAGCGGATGTGAAAAATAGCCTCCTTATAGAGGTGTTGTTTCAGTTCCGTAGCTGGCCTAATCCCTGCAAGGCAATCTTTCTGCAGACAGTTGTAAATCCTACCTAACAAGGGAGGTGAGGAAACGGGGCAACGTATCACAGGTTTAGGCGCTAACTTCTATAGTTAGTCGTGATCCGGGACGATCAGCCGGGGGGGGGGGGGGGAGGCAGAGGGTTGGGGTAAACAGGTTTTAATTTTATATCTGTTCTACCAGGACAGCGGTTTCCAAACTCCAGGGAATGCTTGGGTCGTTTGCAAGATTACCAGGGGGTCCTTGAGAAGTTCAGGACTGGTGGACAAACATCCCTGGCTTCCTGGAGATTCCTAGATCCTGCACCAACTCCTTCATTTTTGGCCAGTACATGGCCTTGCATCTTTTTTATCTTTCTGCTCTTATATCCCAACACGTTCCTGCTTACCTCCACCATCGTGAGCTGTCCAATGGTCACCCGCTATCTTGAATTACACTGCCCCACCGTGTCAAAATACCTGGGACTGAGAGCATTCCCCTCGTCCCATCCTCTTCTATCCCTAGCTGCAGATCTGTCAACTTTCTCGAGGAGGCCTCAGCAGGCCTTTTGCGGGAAGTTTCTGAGCTCCAGCACACGCCTGCAGAATCATCGGTACACGCTTTGAAAAGGGCTGTACCCTTTGCTCCGGTACAGTCATCACTGTGGTGTCAGCAGGGAGTGCTCAGGAGGCTGCAGCGATTCAACACATTTGCACTGAGGTTGCTCCAGACCAGATTTCGCCAACCCCAAAATGCTACAATTCCCATCATCCCTAGCTACACTCACTGGGGATGATGGTGATTTTAGTCCAGCAACGGCTTGGGGAAAGCCGCTCAAAGCAAATGGGCCCCGCAGCTGCCATGATTTTGCGCTGCACTTCGCACAGGCACGGGGACGGAGGAGGAAGCATTGTTTTGAGTTTAAAATACATTTTTTTTAAACGTACATGGCTTTAGAACAGGGTTAGAGGACCTTTAGGGTGGATGTGGAGGAGGGAAACCCCCGCCCCCCGGATTATGAGTGGGCAAAGGCTGCAGGCAGGAAATGCAGGAGGGATAAGCCGTTGGCTGCGGAGAGCCGCATGAAGAATGCAAGATCAGAAGCTCCTCCAACAGAGACGAGGGCTCATCTGCATGTAACAATTCTCTTTACTGCAATAATACAGCAGGCACAGAGCTTGCTTGTACTGGGTCAGGGAAGACGCACTAGGGATGCCTGAGGAATGTAAGTGAAAGCGAGGCAAGAGTAAAGGCGGCGTTCTTGATGACCTGGTGAGAAATAAAGGTGGCATTCTTGATAACATTGGTGCTACAGGACTAGCGTCACCCCTGTTCATAGGTGAGACAGGTACTGGATAATTTTGCAAAGTCAAGAGAACAGTAGCAGGGATAACCCATTCCAAGGCGTTCTCCTCCACCAGTGGAGAGAAGCAAAAATGAAATTTTTATTTAGATGTATATCCCACCCTTCCTCTCGAGGAGCCCGGGGCACATAACGACCTACTGAAAAACAACACAAAACACAAACACCCTTAAAACCATAACTTTTAACGTTACAAATATACAACAAAATGCAAGTAACCCACCACAACACTGGAAAACAGACACTCGGCTGGCAAAGTTTTCCGGGGACGGAACTTGGATTGCATGGATGCAGCGGTTGCGTGGCTCTTTGGATCCTGGCCTAACACTCCGCAGAGGGAGAAAAGATTTCGAGGCAAACTGGATTAAGGTTGCATAAACACGGACTTTCCCAATCATTTAGTGCATTTTTTAAAAAAGTCACTTTTGAACTCAACACTCAGAAGAACAAAGAACAATAAACAAGAACAGTTCGGTGTGTCTTTTACGGGTCAAGACCTTCCACATTCTCGGCAGGACCTTCAGATTCGCTGAAGCTCTCCTCTGCTCCTGCCTTCATCTCGATATTTCCATGGTGCGGACAACCCGGCTCCCTTCAAGGACAGAGAGTTCTGTGTCAAATGCAGTGGTTAGTTGTGAATGAAGCTCCGCACAGAGGCAGAGCCCCCGTGTGTGATGCACAGAGGCCACGCGGAAGAACAGGTCTCTTCCCTCTTAACGAAAGGGAGGATCGGGGCCGCAAAAGGTGGCATTTGAGACATACATGGAAGAGGAGTCCCATCGCTGGCTGGACTCTGGCAATTCCTTTGGTAAGGCACGAACGGTGTGCCATCTAAAGCACCAAAGGAAACAAGGCATATTAAAAACCAGTCAAAAACACAGAGCGGCGGCTCAACGTGAAGGCAGCTCACCAAGGCCGGCCCTACCCTTAGGCAGGGTGAGGCAGTCGCCTCAGGCGGCAGATGCTAGGAGGCAGCAGCAAAGTGTTCAAGGAGAGAACCGTATGCCGTGTGGCCTACTCTACAGCCCCTAAGTTAGCTCTGCTGCCTTCAGGTTCAGTGGAGAACTTTGTCCACTGTGGAAAGGGAGGGCCAGGATCTCTTCTCGGTCATCCCAGACTGCAGAATACAGAATAATGGGCTCAAGTGACAGGAAGCCAGATTGCAGCTGGACATCAGGAAAAACGTCCTGACTGTTAGAGCAGTACGACAAAACATCAGGAGAAACTTCCTGACTGTTTGACCAGTACAACAAAGGAAACAACTACCTAGGGAGGTCATGGGCTCTCCCACACAAGAGGCCTTCAAGAGGCAGCTGGGCAGCCATTTGTCAGGGAGGCTTGAAGGTGGATTCCTGCAGTGAGCAGGGGGTTGGACTTGATGGCCTTAGAGGCCCCGCCCAATTCTGCTGTTCTATGATTCTATGAAGACTGGTCCAGCTTTGGTACATGGAAGGGGAGGGGCACCCTTTTGTCCTTTGCCTCGGGCAGCAAAATGTCTCGGGGCGGCCCTGCAGCTCACACAAACGCACGCCAGCCTCACTGACTTGTTCCATTTCTATACTGCCCAACAGCCAAAGCTCCCTGCATGGTACACAAATCCCTTTGTCCCACCATTTCTTTTTCCTGGGCAGGCTTCAAAATAAAGCACTGGGCTGCAGCACCGTGACATCTTCCATTGCCTCTGGGGCCCACGTGGCATTCTCAGATGTAACGATGGCGCTGGAGGCCAAAATTTCATTCTGCAGCATCACCAGCCCTTGCCCTTTTTTCTTTTTTCTTTTTTAAAGCATGCTTTTAAAAAATTAAAACACCTAAAAATTTAAAGAATTAAAAATCAGGACAGGTGCTAAAGGAGGGTGTCCACGGGCATCAGGTTGAGGATATCCCAGCAATAAAGCGATGAACAAACGAACAATAAATGATAAATTTATTGAACAGTAAACGGATGCGGGTTAAGACGAAAGAAAAAGAAGCTGAATTAAAGCAACAGAAAGGGCAAGAAGGAAAAAAGGAAGGGGGGAAGCTAAAAACATTAAAAAGAATAAAAAATAAAACCCCGCGACATGCTCAGGAGAAGATTCGAATCCGCCGGAGATCTCTTCCGCTCCTCCCCTCATCTCGGTGTTTCTGTAGTCTGCACGGCTGGCGTCCCTTCAAGGACAGAGGTCTGCGTCAAGCACAGCAGGCTCTTGCAGACGGAAAGGATCCGTGCGCATCGTTTACTAACAGGTAAGAACGCAGGCAGCCTCCTCTCTTTGGCTCCATAAAGGAAGAGTAATATTTTCCGGACAGCCACCGCTAGGAATACGCAAAGGGAAACGCGGCACAGCAGCATTTCGTATCGGCAGCTCTTGTGGACGCATGAAACGCCGGAGTTTGGCCTCCTCAACCAAATCTGGGTTAAGTAGGAAAAGGGCCTAGGAAACCCGGGAGCGGGAGTAACTATTGGGCCAAAGGGCGAGGGAATGAGGTGCTCTCCGAACGCACGATTTCTGGGGTTTTCCTGGAAGGCCTGGCTCAGACAGAAATGCCAGCAAGCTTCTGGCTGCGGGTTGGGCTCATGGACAACGGGGCCTGTACAAATTTGTCCCCTCACTTCGTGTGAGCCACGGTGTGGCATTCTGTTGGCATGGCTGCTGCCGGTAACCATGTTCAGTGATAACCTTGGTTAGTTTTTAAACCAGGGACTGAAACCATGATGGGGGGGTTAACATCCCAATCCTGCATTTGCCTTGCACTACTAATGGGGAGCAGGGCATTTTTGCAGTAGATAATTGGTGGGGCATGGAGGATGTTTAACCCTAACCCCTCCCCTCTTCCTATTTCCCCTTAGAAATCTTTCCAATGGCAACACAATCAACCTCTGAAACTGGGAGGCGGGGGGGGGGGGGGGGGAACCAGCTGGAGAGAAATATCTGAGGAGTGGGATTTAGGGACATAGGAAGCTGCCTTAGGCAGAGTCAGAACATTGGTCCATCTAGCCCGGTACTGTCGACACGGACTGGCAGAAGCAGCTCTCCAGGGTTTCAGGTGGGATTTTTTTACTCGCCCTACCTGGAGAAGCCGGGGATTGAACCTGGGACCTGGGATAGAGCAAAGGAGTTGCTCTATCACACTGAGCTATGGCTCCTCCCGATTTGATAAGGGTAACCTCTGGGCACTGCAAATGTAAGCCTGCTCCCCTCTTGGCCACAGATGTTTCCCGTACAGGTCACCTGCCAGCCCCTGCACCGATGTCGAGCCAGCAATGACAGGTCTGGCAGCGTGTGCTTGCCGAGGCCGTGCGCAGGTCTGCCCATGGCTTACGAACGCTGGATGAGTCGAGAAATAACGCTCCCAACCTCCTAATCATCGGGGGGGGGGGGGGGGGCTAGCGTTCTGACTTCACTGAGCCAAGTGGTTTTGAGCTGCACTGGTTACAGGTGTGTTTCCAAGCCCAATTTAAAGTGCTGGTTTTGACCGTCAAAGCCTTAAATGGTTTGGAAGCAACCGCCTTCACCCGCATCAGCCTGCCTGCACTTTAAGATCAGAAAGGGAGGCCCCTCTCATTTGCCCAGCCATGGGAGCAGTTCAGTGGGCGATCACAGGCGAGAAGGCCTTCTCTGCAGTGGCCCCGCGCCTTTGGAATCAGCTCCCATCGGCGGTCCGCCAGGCTCCGTCATTGCAGGCTTTTAAGAAGGCCTTGAAAATGTATTATTTCACCATGGCCTTCTTGTTGCTGCTATTTATTACCTTTGCTGTTCTTGCCGGTTTTATTGTTGTTTTAATTGCCATTTTACTGTGTTTGTGTTTTGACTGCTTTTAATACTTTTAACTGTTTTTATGTATTTTATTGCTGTTGTCCGCCTTGGGAGGGCTTCTGCCCTGAAAGGCATTCAGGAAATGTTTCAAGCAAATACATTTTTTAAAAAAATAAGCCAGTGGAGACCTACCCTTAGTTTGATGGTTATTTAGCCTTTTTTCCCCTTTGAAAAAAGCTCTTTTCCATCAATATGCTGGTGCAGAAATTCTGCCCGATATGTCCCGATATGTATGCAAGCCGTTTTATTCCCCCACACAAAAGCCTTTTCTGGAGTTACGAATGGGACGTCAGCCACCTCACTCACCTCCTGACGGGGTCTGGCAGCTCTTCATGAAGCTGATGGCTGTCAGCGGTTGGCCAGAGAACTCCTTCCAAAACATCGTCAAGGCTTGAATGAGCCCTACAAAGAACAGATGATTAGAAAAAGACCTCGGCAGGTTGTGACCCTGCGGCCTGGAAGGGGTGAGGATCCTGTTTTCTATCTCATTGTCTTCTACCACGACATAAGCGCTTTAGACCCAAAAGACAGTTCCCAAAGAGTACTGAATGGCATTTTTTCATTGCTGTTTTCACTGGCGGACTCTGGCCAGTAAAAACTGGGGCGCAGTGTCCTTCATTCTACTTCTTTGCATCAGGGTCAGTACACTCCAGTTTATTAAATTTTGACTGTTATGCTTTCAGCGTCACAATTTGATTTGTATTTCGGCAGCATCTACACCGCATTCGGGGCCTAGCAGCTTTGACTAATCAACCAAGTCCTGCAGAAGTGCTTCAAATGTTGCTGTTTTAAAAGCAGGCTCCTGCTTAAACAGTGAATGTGACAAACAGGTGTTTGAAAACACAAAAACTCTAGAGTTAATTAAATGACGCTGAAGTGCCAGACATGTTTAGCAGGGGGAGGTAAAGCTTTATAGCAAAAGTATTTAGATTCGACAAATGATCAGGTAATGGGGGGGGGGGGGGAAGCGGAGAGAACCCACCTTCTAAGTCAAATTAGGGTGCAATCCTAGGCATGTTTAGACAGAAACAAGTCCTACAATTCCCAGCATTCCCTGGGCAGCATGCTGGGAATTGTAGGACTTTTTCTGTCTAAACATGCTTAGGGTTGTAGGACTTTTTCCATCTACACATGCCTAGGATTGTAGGACTTTTTCTGTCTAAACATGCATAGGATTGTAGGACTTTCTTCTGTCCTCACATGCATAGGATTGTAGGACTTTTTCTGTCCTCACATGCATAGGATTGTAGGACTTTTTCTGTCTAAACATGCATAGGATTGTAGGACTTTCTTCTGCCTACACGTACGTAAGATTGTGCCCTTAATCGCTTTTCTTTCCCCCATTTCAGCAGCTCGCCTCGTACCTTTCTGTCTCATCTACTAGACATAACGTCTCGTTGGTCCAGAGGCTGCAGTCAGCCCTGCACTTGTTCAGTGTTATTTCTTCCAGCTCCTGGTCTTCTGAATCTGCTTGCTCAGGGACGGCTGGCATAAACAGAGCAATTGTAAATGTCAAGGAGAGAGCAGAAGTAGCTAAAGATATTCCAGAGCGTTCCTGTCAACAATTCCTTTAGCCAGTTTCAAAATCTGGCAGTGATCCACCCCCGCCTTCATATTCCAACCTGCATCTCCTATCAAAATGGAAATGTGGCTCAGCATTTCTTAAAAACAGGCTTCCGTACATGCAAGTGCAACTGCAGGCATAGCTCAGATACGAAGCCAGAGACGCATCCAAGACACGGTATAACATATTGTCTGGGTTCACACAATACGCTAATCCATGATGGCTTATTTTCTGAAACAACGCATGACGGGCTAGTGTGTGGTCTGTGGGATGCTTTCCCTCCACCCCTATGGTGGGCTATTTCCTCCAAACAAGCCACCCCAAAGAACCCACCATCTGCAGTGAGGGCTATTTCACCTAGGGTGGGTTAGCATGTTGTCTGTCGCGCCAGTGTGGGTTACAGAGATCGCCTACAGAGCAGCTCAGCAACAGCGGCCAAAAGCACTGCAGCCTATCTGCTCCATTCAAGTGATCTCTATTCCCGCCGCAAAGGAAGCTGGGATACCTGCCAGGCTGGGAGGAGTAGGACAGGTGAGGGGGGTATGAAATAAACTACTCTGTGTAGCTTGTTTTTCTGATCGTCTGATGGGAGCACAGTAGGTTGTTTGTGTAGCCACCTACCCAGGGTAGTATGCAACCCAACATGTGTCAGCGTGACATGTGAACCCAGCCACTGTATTAATTCAAATAAGGGAAAGGAACTCTGTTCAGAAACAGCGCCCCTGATTTACGTGGAAGAAGTACCCGCGTTCAATCCCCGCGTCTCCCAGTAAGGCTAGGGAAGCGCTCTGTCTGACAGCCTGGAAAACTGCTGCTGGTTGGACTGACAGCATGATGAACCTTTGGTCTGATCCAGCCAATGTAATGGGAGGAGCAATTGGGAGGGGGGGGATTAGAACCTTAACCTGGCTCAGAAGCAAGAATAGGAGAAGTACCAGGTTGTGAAACTTTGTTTAACCAAAGGTTATGAAGAGCTGAGTTGACAAGAACAAAAGTTAAACTAACTTAGTAAACAAGTTCATTAAATTTAATGACTAAACTAAGTAAATTAGCAAATAAGGTCATTAATTATTAAGTAAACAGAATAAATATTTGAATTTAATGTTTAATTAAAATAAATGCTTAACTGGGGGCTGTGTTTTATTGGTTAAGTAATTTGACTTGTATTGTAGTGATTGGTCCAATTCGGATCTGTATGATGACTGGTGTATTCTAGTATAATGTTGTATCCGCCTTAAACCTATAAAGATGTAACCCACTGATGGAATGGTAATCTCTCTTGGGCTCACCCTTGAGTGCACACTCCTTGCAATTGCTCGTAATAAACTTTCTCTTAGAAAGAAGGAGATGTTGTCTCCTTCTTGACCCTCACTGAAAGATCCTGAAGGGAAGGAATCCAGAAAACTCCTCTACAATGGTCACTCTCACCCCAGTTCTTACACGTCCAGGAAACTACAGCAAGGATTAGAGTTGTTCTCCATTGGGAACAGTTTCTAGTAATGACTTTGCGATCTCCCTTTTTAAACACCGGAATGGTGTTAATGTCTGTTGTAGGTTTGCATCTATTCTGTTCCTCTGAACTTAAGCTACATTTTATTTTAACGTTTGGGGAGCTGACCTGGGTCTGTGGTGGGGGAGCTCAAGGGGGCTGCTGGCGAGGAAGGGAGGGGGAGAGGAAATCCCTGCAAGTGGAGCAGCGCATGTAAGAGCGGGGTGGGGAGAAGGCGGATCATAGCCACAGCTGCATCATTCTTGATGTTCTTTTAAAATATTTGTCTATCCCTGTTGACATGATATGGCACAACGATTACACCTAGTGACCCAAAGCTGGGAAAGGCCGGGTGACTCCAATGCTGCACTTAACATATCCAAGCTGTGCACCGCTTGCTGTACCTTCTGGGATTCTGCTCTGCTGAACAGGAGGCAACGCTTCCCCTTTCTGACCCCTCCGAAGGGGCAACCGAGCCCCAGGATCCGAGAAGGCGGCCTGCAAAGCATAGAACGCTCAATGTTACAACTGGAAGACCTGCAGAACGGTCCTGTTACCCTTTCCTCAGTCACAGGAAGAATTAGATCTTTGCAACATGGACTGAAAATGGACTAGTGGATGCAGCTTGGTAAGTAAGTCCTGGTGTTTTTGCTCGGCTCCTGACGGTAGGAATCTTGGAGGAATCCATCCAGGGGGTGAAGTTCAACAACCGCTCGGGCACTGGCTTGCTAACCCGACTAGATCTGTATGAGTTGGGCCCGTTCATGGATTTTCAATCCCCCCTAAAATCGCCATTTCAGCAAACGACAGTCGCAACATGCCCAAATCACAGCCTTAACGAGCTTAATTTGCAAAATTATGGCCCATAATATGCTCAACTTGCATAAAATCAAGGATATTACAGCCCAAATTTGTGCAAATTAAGTTAATTACACCTGCAATTTACGTAAATGACGATTTTGTGGTGGAGACCAAGACATTTCCCAGATTCTGGGTAAAAGCCTGTGGTTCAGCTCACAAAATGCAAGCCGAGCCAGGGGCTCCAGAGAAATCCGACGAGTCCCAAAAGGGCTAGATTTCCCAGCAGCGGCCATCCCTAGCTAGAGGCTAGCAGAAGAGGGAAAGAGAGTGATGTTTCTCCTGCGGTAGCCTACTAGGCATGGAGGAAGAGACGGAGTACACCATCCCTCACTCGTCTGCGCGCAGTTCTTTCTCGCCTGTCACTCGTGCTGAAATACAAGGCTGGATTCATCCATCCCTAGTTCGGGGAATTGGAGTGCTGAAAGGGACCTCTGAGGGGAGATCCAGTCTAAATGACTGAGGCGGAAGTGTGCTGGATCCCACACACTGATGAAGGCTAAACAATGGAAGGCTACGTAAGGCCAACATGGAGAGCAAAAAGCCATCACCGTTGTAAGCCCTGTGCTCAGCCCCACAAGAAAGCTTCTGCACATGCGGAATATATTCATCATACAATAGTAAGAGCTGGACCATTGGGCCGTCAAGTCCAACCCCCTGCTCAATGCAAGAAACCACCTTAAAGCATCCCTGACAGATGGTTGTCCAGCTGCCCCTTGAATGCCTCTAGTGTGGGAGAGCCAATGACCTCCCTAGGTCATTGGTTCCATTGTCATACCACTCTAACAGTCAGGATCTTTTTCCTGCTGTCCAGCCGGAATCTGGCTTCCTGTAACTTGAGCCCATTATTCCATGTCCTGAACTCTGGGATGATCAAGATCACAGGACACCACGCAATGTATTTTGTGGCGCATTCCCCTTTGGCACCTTCATATCCCTCCTAGGTGCCAAAGGGAAACTTCTTTATCTGAACGCAACAGGAGTCAGAGAGACCACTGTTCAGTATTGATCTACTCTGCACTGCCGGGTGTTGGCTCTCCAAGGATTGCAGCAGGAGTCTTCCCCACACCTGCCTGGAGAAGCCCGGGTTTCAATCCGGCTCCTTCTGCGTGCAAAGCAGGGGTTCTGTCTCTTGAGCTTTGGCCTCCCCACAAATTAGCAGGAAGCATCTGTTTTCACTGAATCGCTGGAGGAGAACGTGCTTTTTGCATCATCATGACTGATACTGCAATTCCGGCTTGAGGCAAGTGGATCGTATTTTGACCATGACTGTTATTTGCCTAATGCAAAGGTGTTTACCCACTTTCTGGGGGAGGGACGAGGTGATTAAAGGAGAAACCCTCTTTAGCCATTCATCCTTCATGTTTTAACAGCCCCATCTCCTTCGGCTGAAGTGCACTGCAGGGCGCCTCCAGATGAGATGAAACCGCGGCCCCTAATGACTTTAATAAGCATCAACAGGCTGCCATGCCAATCAGAGGAGGAGAAGGCGGCCTGCAGATGGTTCGACCGCTTGCCACTGATTTGGCTCAGTGACCTCTAATTTCCATCAAGCTGCGGCGGCCCTGCCAATGAATGCCAACAGGAGAAGATACAAAGGAGGTGACAGTTCCTTAGAATTCTCTTGAACGGTAGTAAAAAAAAAGAATAAAAATAATAATGCAGAGGAAGAGCTACATCTACAGGAGGAAGATCAAGGGGACCGGCTAAGGTTGCCTTGGAAATGCGCCGTGCGAACAAAACAAGGTCTGTTTGACACCGCAGAACTGATAACGTCACCTCGAGCCGATTGCTTGTTGCAAAATGGGCAAATTAAATCCCTTTTATGCCGTGCGGGTTCTCTCGATGCTTTAAAGCCCTCCCTGGCATCCTCTCAAATCCAGGTTGTTCTCCTGTCATAGGAGGAAGACCAGAGAGCTGTGCTACAAACTCCCAATTCTAAGGCAGGGCCGGCTCCAGAGGCTGAGACGTTTGGACATTAGCTGGGGTCCCTGAGACGAGTGAAGGACCCACCGCCAGGAATGAATGGTTTCCTCCACCCCGATTTCACTCCAGCTTTGTCCCACGGCAGGTGTGCTCTGCCAACCTGCCTCTTGGAATAGCTTGGAGAATTTCTAAAATGAGTTTCCGAATCAGTGCATTGCTAGTTTTCCATCCGCACCATCCCTCTAGGTTTTCCTTAGTTTTATCAGAGCACACACCGGAGCATGGTCCCATGTATGACAGCGCGGCACAAGGAATCTTAATGCAGTGACCACACCATTGCATCAGAATTCCTTTTCCCGCGCCGTGATGTGGTAGGCGCGCACCCGCTGCGCGTCAAGGAACCTCGAGGGGGGGTGTGGAGGCTGCATGTAAAGGAATCTCAAAGTGGGCAACTGGCAAAGCCATGTGTACAATCTGAAAATGTTTTTAAAAAAACAAACCCTTGGAAGGACAGTGGGTTGCAAAACCACCAGTGATGCTCGAGAAACAAGATTATGATGTTTGGAATCTCGGAATGTGGGGGGAATTTGAGGGGCAGAGAATTCTGCAAACCTCCGTTATCTACCACACACCACCCCATCCTCACCGCTAGTCTTCTCCTGTTCCTGGAATGCTTGCAAAAGCCAGAGGCTGCATGAAAGAATTCTTACGTGAAGAGTTCCAAGAAGGCACCCCAAAATCCTGGAGCTAGGGAGGGATGAGAATCCCTGCTCGGCCACTGAAGCTCAGTCACCTTCCCTTAAGGGAGAGGACTGTGCCCTGCCACGTTGAGCTCCTTGAAGGAGGGATATAAATGTAGTAAGGAAATAGGTCTGCACCACCCATTTTGTAAACCAACAATGCAAAGGAACCGTTGCTGCCTTCTCTTTGTGTGATTTCGTTGTGCTGTTCTTGCGTTGTTTCTGTTCCGCCAAAACGCCTACACGGCCTGCCCCTGAGTCTAACTTACAGGTACCGCTGCTTGGGGGGCGGCAGAGGGTGCGTCCACGGCCTTCCCTCTCGCACAGGCCATCATGAAGGCCCCAAGTCCCGACGAGGCCTCCTGGCCGTCCCAACTTGTCATATCCAGTGTCACCTTGCAGCAGTCCTTGTGTTTCGTGGCGGTTGGGGAAAACGTTGACGGTGCTGCTCCTGAAAAGATATGGGGGCCAAAGGGGGTTAGGAGGGCATTGTACTCTGAAATAAGAACGCTTTCTCCCTTTTTACCCAGTGCCAAAGGGTCAAGAAAACCAACGCAGGGTTCTCATTAAGGGGATCTGTTTATTTTGGTAGGCTTTTAAACAGCCCCTTTTCTATTCGCCTATGGCAAGGAGAGAGTGCCTCCAGGTGACCAGAAAGGCAGCTGTTATCCACTGAAATCTTAGTTCTTTCCCCCTCTCTGAACACATAAATTTGGACCAATGCTCAGAGGCAACAACATTTATTGCCCCTCGGCTACCACGGGCAGTTTCCTCCCGTGGCACATGGCCTGGAGATTGCTGCCCAAGATGGACTACTGCTTCACTCCCTCACCCATTACCTGGGCTGCGAGGGGTGCTGGCATTAGTGGGCGAGTGAGTGCTTCTGGGACTTTTATGAGCTGTTCGTTTCCACGAGTCCTCACAAGAGATGCTGGACAGGTCCTGGATATCTGTAAGCGATCTAAACGAAAGGAAAGGCACGTTGCAAAGGAGCTCCCACGCTCGGTACGTCCTTCTGCCAAGCAGAGTGCAATTCAGTTGGGAATGTCAGGATCAGCTTCTGACAAAACCTGGCCCCACCAGGTATCATCTTCTTCCTCTCTTTCTCCCTTGAGCCGTAGGTTGCAGGTGGCTGGAGGAGGAGGAGGGAGGCAAGAGGGACGGAGAGGGCTAGAACAGCAAAATCCACAACTGTTTCAAAGAGAGAGAAATGGATTTTGCAGAGTTTTGAACACAGTTCTCAAACTCAGCCAAGGGTTCCCCTCTCCACAGCGCTGCTGTTGTTATTTAGTTAACATTTGTTTTCTATTTTAAGATTAAGACACTTAAAGACAATATACAAAAATTAAAGCTGCAAAAACATACAATACGCACATACATTTAAAACCACTATAATAACTTTAAAAGCTATGAGCCTAAAAAACAAAACAGACCCAGGCTCATCAGATATTGCTAGATGCCTGACAGCAGAGGAAAGTCTTGACCTGGCGCCGAAAAGATCACAGGAGTGGCGCCAGGAGTGGCGCCAGGCGGGCTTCGTCAGGGAGATCGTTCCACGATTGGGGGGCCACCACTGAGAAGGCCCTCTCCCTTGTTGCCATCCTCTGAGCTTCCCTCGGAATAGGTGCTCAGAGGAGGACCTTAAATGATGAACATAGTGTTCAGGTAGGTTCATGTTGGGAGAGGAGTTCCTTCAGGTATTGTGGTCCCAAGCCATGTAAGGCTTTATAGGTTGAAACCAGCCCCTTGAATTGGGCTCGGAAAGGTACAGGCAGCCAATGCAAGCAGGCCAGAGTGGGTCGTATATGCTTGAACCTTCCGGTCCCTGTTATCGATCTGGCTGCTGCATTTTGCAAAAGCTTAGGAGCATACTAAGGGATAAGACTTTTGGCTCTAAGATATGACTGCATGTTTGTTTGTTTACAAAATTTGTATACCGCCCCATATCTGAAACAGATTCCAGAGCGGTGAATGTAGGAATTAAAACAGTAAAAGATATAAAAATTAAACCACCAGTGAAAAACACAGAATGCCAATAAAAACCTTGGCTGTCAGTCAAGGAACGCTTTCTGGCATAAGGCTGTTTTCAGGGGGCGCTGAAAACAACACAACGTTGCTGCCTTGATCTCCAGGGGCAGGGAGCTCCACAGAAAAGGGGCCACCACGCTGAAGGCTCTTCTCCTGGCAGACTCCAGTCGGGCCATAGGTCCATGTGGAATCACCAGGAGCAGGGCCCTCTGACGACCACAGTGACCAGGCAGGTTGGTGCGGGCTCTGCAGCAAAAGCTGTATTCAATCCCATCGGTATTGCTTGCCCCCACAGACTGAGAAATCAATATTCCTCCACTGCTTACATTTCGTATGAGAATATCGCCCACACTACCTTTGATGTCTGCTTAAATAAATTACTCATCAGGTCACAATCACCAAGTTGGAGCCTGGGCTGGTTTCATCTTTTGATCTGCTCCGCTTATCACAAAGGAATGGTATCTCTCCTCCATTCTGTTCTACACCTATTCCCACCTTCCCCGACCAGCTGCCCTCTGGTTGTGTTGGACTATAAGTCCCATCATCCCTACCCAGCATGACCACAACCACATGAAGCCCCGCAACATCCCTCCTGCTTGACAGGAACAGTGAGTAACAAGCTTTGAAGCAGCAAAAAAGGGCTCCTTACACATCTTTCTCTTTGAACTCTCTCTGAGCCTCAACAGGTCTGGCACCATGCGTAGTTCCAGTGCTAGAGAGAAAGAAGAAACAAATAAACAGATGGCGTAGACTGATTCGCTTTAAAAAACGTAAAACAAGCTTTCAGGTGTAAGCTGCAAAGGAAGCAGCGGGAACTCTGGAGTGGATCTCCAAAGTAAACGAAGAAGCTCATAAAGAGAGAGAAAACGAGAGAGAAAGATAAGCCCCAAACGGGTTTTATTCTGAATGTCTTTGCTTCTCAAGCCAAGAAACAAAGCAATACATATGAAATAAGGAGCTGCAGGCCCATTAACTCACTATCTGTAGAAGGAAGGGCGGTTTCTTCGTCCTGTGGCCCAAGAGGAGCAAACCCGTTGTGCTTCTCTCCCAGGTTCAGGGCACTGTGAGTTTTGTCCATCTTAAGCACTATGAACGGACAGGCCACAGACTTTAATATGATGTGAGGCACCAGGATGGGCTAAGCAGGTCTAGAACCGGGGGCTTTAAGCTCCAGCACCTTCCCCTGGTGCCACCGAGTGCTTCGGTCTAACAGGCAGACGGACCTCTTTGGCTCAGGGTCGCCACCTAGGCTGCAGTACCGGCCAGCCCAAACATTCCGTCAGCTGACACCCCCACAAGGGCCAATCCAGGCGCACCAGGGCCTATAAAGCCCTCGCCTCAAACCTTGCTCCTCAGTCTGAGCAGCTGCTCTGCACTATGGCTCCTGCCAAATCTCATCCTTCACCTGTCTTATGTCAATTATCTTAGCTTATCGGCCCTGGAATCCAACTCCTGCGCCTTTGGACTGTGCCTCTGCCTCTAGGGTGACCCTATAGAAAGGAGAACAGGGCCCTTGTATCTTTAACAGTTGTATAGAAAAAGGAAATTTCAGCAGGTGTCATTCTTATGCCTGCAGCACCTGGTGAAATCCCCTCTTCATCACAACAGTGCAAGCTGCAGGAGCCTTGCCCTCTTTTGTATCTGGTCACTCTAGTACAGCTCCTGCAGCTTACTTGTTGTGATGAAGAGGGAATTTCAACAGGTGCTGCATGCATACAAATGGCACCTGCTGAAATTCTGCTTTCAACACAACTGTTAAAAGATACAGGAGCCTGGTCCTCCTTTTCAGATGGTCACCCTAGCTGCCTTTTGCCCACTGGACTGACGGCCATCTCCCCTCACCTGGGGTCCTGGGCTTTTCAAAATCTGTTCCGTTTGCGTTTTGTGGGTTGTCAGGTGCATTTCGTTCCATCATCCGCTCATTGAAAGAATTGGATTTTTTTTCCAATTTCCCAAATTGATGCAAATTCGCATTTGAGCAAATTTGCAAATGCGCAGATCCTGTCCCAAATGCACAGATCCCGCATTTTCATGCCTTCACCTACGGTTTCTGCAACATCTTGAGAGGTGAACTCAGAGAATACAATAATGTGTAAAATACTATAAAGTTGAGTGGTTAAATGGAAAGAAAGGATACAATGTTCGGGTCAGGAGAGTGGGTTGAAAGTAGTCATGCCAGATTAAATAAAAAACAATGCTTCTAGAGCTCATGGTGGCTAAGTTCACCTGCAGAACCAAAATGTTTGGAACGCAACTGAAAAATGACTTGGGGAGGGGGGGGAGAACCACGATCCAGTGAGGTGTGCGCAACCGCGATGCTCAGCATTTTCTTCCCCTGATTTAATTGCCACTCCTTCATTAAAGCAAAACCAAGAAGTGGCGACAACAGCGTAAAGCTAAGATCACTCAGGCTTATAAAACAGATTGCAATGTTGTTTCCCCCTTTCCTAGGGAACGCACAGAACTCCATTTACATAAAACACACACATGCACGTCTCGCAGCTTATTGGGCATTAACTACTTTAGTGGGATTATTAACAGGGGGGAAAAAACACACAGTCGAATTTACATCTGAAGTAGCAGCCCAACAGGAGGATACTTTCTACCTGGCTGCAGGTGTAAACAGGTCCCCTCCTGGCACATACTTGGGCTGTATTGCCTCCATCATGCAGGTGAATTGTTTTCCTCCTGAATACAAATAGCAAAATGTTTATTGAGGATTTTTTGTAAAGAAAAAGAAAGATCACATAACTCAGCTTCCCCCGGCCTGGTTACCCTCCAGATGTATGGGAATACAACTCCCATTATCCCTGGCCAGCATACCCACTGAGAGCTGGGTGTGATGGAGATTATAACCTAACACATCTTGAGGGTAGCAGATTGGGGAAGGCTAATATAACTTACCAAACAGGAAACTATGATTTTTTAAAAGTCTTTTACAACCGGCAACTGTTGCTTTCAGCAGCTTGCAAAGATAAATGTGATTTTTTAAAAAAAAAAAAAGAAGAGGACTTATTTTCTTTCTTTTTAATACATATATTCAGGAGTTCCCAACAGCTACTGAAGTATTTACAAATCTCCGGCAAATGCGAACCCAACGTCGGAGCAGATGTACGAGGCCACCTTTTCCCACTCCGAGGCGGAAGATGGAAATCGGGAGATTATGTGTGAAAATCTAATTCAGTCTCCAGCCGGCTCCGTAGTCAAATGCGAAGGGCTGCTGAATCAGCAACAGCCTGTCACGGACGCTGATAGCGATAATAAGATTTTCGAGCCACGGAGCTACAGGGGTAAGAAGCTGCGCCCACCCAAACGCAGGAGAGCTGTTTCTTCCCGCTCTGCCTCTGCTTTTCAGTGCGTGCACGATCAAAGTGCCTCTAACAGACTTGTTCTGATAAGCACCTGTGGGGGGGGGGATGCTAAATGGGCTTCTTGCCTTCAGAGGATTCACAGACAACCACGCTGGCAGATGGTTAGAGACACCCAGAGGGAGCATCTGCACTACGAACTCATACATCCGTTTTATATCAGTTTAACAGTCGTAGTTTCCTTCAAAGAATCCTGGTAACTGTCAGAGCATGAGAACGTGAGAAGAGCCCTGCTGGATCAGGCCACGGGTCCATCTTGCCCAGGATTCTGTTCACAGTGGCCAGCCAGCCGCCTACAGGAAACCTCACAAGCAGGACACCAGCACAACAGCACCCTTCTGCCCATGTTCCCCAGCACGTAAGTGCACATAAGCATCCTGCTTCTGATCAGGACTAAGAACCATTGATAGCCTTCTCCTCCATGACTCACAAAGAGTCCGTAAAAGGGCGTACGCCTCTAATGTCGCGGAAATTGCCTTGACAGCCGCCATTTTGCACAACGCAAGTATAAAAAACCGTCAGAGCCCGGATCTTCCGTGAAAATGCCGGCTCACAGGGAGGAGCAGGCGGTGGCAGGGCGCTCCTGGACCGCATGGGGCTTGATAAGCGCAAGTGCCCCATGGCTTGGTGAGTGCAGACTGGGTGCAGAGGAGTCCGCCGGATCCAGCTGGGCACCCAGCGCCATCCCTAGTCAGGATGGGCCAATATTAAAAGGACTAAAAAAAATGGACTTAGGCTGACCTGCATCTATGGGATGTTCTTTCTGCCCAAAGATATTCTGGGATATTCCCAAGCCTCGTTCTCCTCCTCCTCCTCCTTCAGCAGCTGAGACCTGAAGAGATGGAAAGACTCAGGTTCTTGAGGGTAAACTGAAAACGGAAGCCTGTGTCCCTACCAAGTGCATATTAAAGAGAGAAGCCCACAGAAATCATTCAAGGAGGTCCAGACTGGAATGGAAGGAGGCGCGTTATCGTTTCAACTAGGCCGGTATTGTTTTCTCAAAGCAGGGGCAGCTACCCAAGGTCTCCAGCACAGAGAGGGGCGCCTTTTTAGATTTGCTACCTGAGATCCTGGGGACTCAACTGGAGACATGCAGGTTGCTTACCTGTAACTGTAGTTCTTCGAGTGGTCATCTGTGCATTCACACATATGGGCTCGCGCCGACGCCGAGCCTGCTTTCGGGAAACTTAGCTAGCTTAGACTTTTGGCGGGAACCCCTCCCCCCACCATCCTACCGCGCATGCTCAGGGCTCCCGCCTCTCCTTCTCCTCAGTTCTCTGAGACCGCTTGGCCTCTTAACTAAGGTACAATTATGTCATTAAACAATGAGCATGGCGAACCAATTGACATTCACAACAGCGATGCCAAGAGGGGACGGTGGGTGGGTTGTGTGAATGCACAGATGACCACTCGAAGAACTACAGTTACAGGTAAGCAACCTGCATTTCTTCTTCGTGGTCTCTGTGCATCACACATATGGGCGAATAACAAGCAGAGACTTACCGGAGGTGGGTAGGCATGCTGGCTGGTTACTGGCAAATCGAGGAAAGGACCGCTCTCCCAAACGAGGAGTCCTGTCTGGCTCTAACATCGAGGCGATAATGCTTTACAAAAGTAGAAGCATTAGTCCACGTGGCTGCTTTGCAAAGGTCAGCGATCGTAGCGCCATGGAGCAGCGCCGACGAAGTTGCCTGTGCCCTAGTAGAATGCGCCGTTGTTTTAAAAGGGGGGTCTTTATCAACCATCCTGTAAGCCAGGACAATGGTCTCCACAACCCATTTGGAGATGCGTTGCGGGGATACCGCCAACCCCTTTGTCGCACCTCCATAACAGATGAACAACCTTCGAGACTTTCGAAAAGATTCAGTTCTCGACTTATAGAAAGCCAAAGCTCTTCTAACGTCCAATGCGTGCAATCTAGTAGACAAAGCGTCTGACGACGAACTAAAGAACGTGGGTAAAACAATGTCTTGACTCACATGGAATGAGGAGGAAACTTTAGGGATGAACATGGGGTCCAAACGTAGTACAACTTTTTCTTTAAAAAACTGTAAGTAGGGCGGATCTATCAGCAGTGCTGCTAACTCCGAAACACGTCGAGCAGACGTGATGGCAACTAAAAATATCGTCTTAAAAGTCAATAAACGAATATCAATTGTTGCCAATGGTTCAAAGGGCTTGGCAGTAAGGGCTGTGAGCACAACAGAAAGACTCCATTGTGGTATTACAGGACGAGCCGAAGGAAACAAGTTTCGCAAGCCCTTTAGGAAGGCTCTTGCCATTGGGTGAGTAAAAACAGAGACGCCATTAATCAAATCGTGGTTTGCTGAAATTGCTGCCAAATATACTTTGATGGACGCCGGTTTCAGGCCCTGGTCATGCAGAGAATATAGAAATGAAAGAATGTGAGGCATATCAGCTGTGTTAGAATTAAAACCGTTAAGAGTGGCATACCGTTGAAACCGTGTCCATTTGGTGTGATAGGACAGTCTAGTTGATGGCCTACGTGATGCCTCCAAAATAGACTTTAGTCGCTCTGGAAGATCGAGAACTCTCCACGACGACGGATTCTCCAAGCCGTCAGGTGCAGTGATTGGACATCTGGATGAAGAATCCTGCCATTCTGTCGAGACAGAAGGTCGTGAAGGCAAGGTAGGTGCCATATCTCCTGTTTCGCCAGTCTGAGTAGCGACGTGTACCAAGGTTGTCTTGGCCACGACGGGGCTATCAGTATAGCGTCTGAATTGTTGCGTCGTAGAGTAGCCACTGCCTTGGCTAGTAGTGGGAATGGTGGGAAAAGGTAGAGAAGGCCTTTCGACCAGTCCCATTGAAACGCGTCCCCCTTCGAGGCGCGTCCTATGCCTGCTCTGGAGCAATACGCTGGGCAAACCGCATTGGCAGACGTTGCGAAAAGATCTATTGTGGGTGTGCCCCAACGAACAAAAAGCTGATTCAGAATGGGAGAGGCGAGTTCCCACTCGTGCGTGTCTGCAAAAGAGCGACTTAGAACATCCGCCTTGGTGTTCTGCTTTCCTGCAATGTGCAACGCTGACAGAAGTATTTCGTGGGAGATGGCCCACTCTAGAATGTCCATCACCAGCCGCAATAAGCGGCGTGACCGGGTGCCTCCTTCCTTGTTCAAATACCACACTACGGTGGTATTGTCTGTTAGAATACGGACATGATGTCCTTGTAGGTGAGGTAGGAATGCGGATAATGCCTTCTTTACCGCCAGAAGTTCCAACATATTGATGTGCAGGCGAGTCTCTGAATGAGACCACCTTCCTTGCGTTAGCAGGTCGTCGAGGTGTGCGCCCCATCCGTCCAGAGATGCGTCCGTTGTCACCGTACGAGATGGCCCCCGTGGTAGAAACGGCATCCCCTGGAAGAGGTTGCTCGAAACCGACCACCATAGGAGGGATTGTCTGACCCGCGATGGAACGGTAAGTATGAGTTGGTGTGGGTTTTGTAGAGTTGAGTAATGGCTGAGTAGGAACTGTTGGAGGGGGCGCATTCGAAGGCGCGCCCAACGTACGACGAACACTGTTGCCGCCATTAAGCCTAGCAACCGTAGAATCGCAAATGCCGAAGCTCGAGGATGAGTGTGCAAATGCAATGCCCGTTTTCGCAAGTCGGCTATCCTGTCTGCGGGAAGGAAAGCCCTTCCCTTGGTAGAGTCGAGGGTGACTCCTATAAACTGCAGTCTTTGTGATGGTTGAGTGATGGATTTTTCGTAATTTATCTGCAGCCCAAGCGACGACAGAAGATAGATTACCTCTTTGACGTCGGCAAGCGCCTGGCTTCTGGACGCCGAAACGATCAGCCAGTCGTCCAGGTAGGGATATAAGTCGATGTTGTGCGACCGTAGATGCGCGCACACTGCCGACATGCACTTTGTGAATACTCTTGGCGCTGACTTTAGCCCGAAGGGGAGGACGGAAAACTGGTACGCCTGACGCCCAATGACAAAGCGAAGATAGCGTCGATGGGTTGGATGAATGGCTATGTGAAAATAGGCGTCCTTTAAGTCTATTAGTGTGAACCAGTCTCCTTCCTTCAGCATTGGTAGAACCGATGCTACGGTAACCATGCGAAACTTCTTGGGTAGTATGAATTTGTTTAGCTGCCTGAGATCCATAATAGGACGAAGTCCCCCGTCCCTCTTTGGCACCGTAAAATAACGGGAGTAAAATCCCGCGTGTAGGTGACTTCGCTGAACTCTTGTGATTGCTGCCTTTTGCAGAAGGTTGGTAGTCTCCTGCGTTAAAGTCAGCGAGGGAGGCGTAATTCTTATGGTGCCCAGTGGAGGAGAGACTTCGAATTCTATTTTGTAACCTTCTGCTACGATGTCCAATACCCAAGCATCCGATGTTATTGACGCCCAGGTTTGCAGAAAAGGTTGTAATTTGTTGGCGATGTGAGTGCTGAGAGGCAACGCCAAGTCAAAGACGACGCTTGCCCTGTGGTGGTTGCTTACTACGTTGCTGGTATCTTTGCGTCGACTTTCTGGGTTGATAGGGCTGCGTTGAGGCAGGTTGGAACCGTTGCGTTTTATCCTGCTGCGATCGCGATTGGTATGGGACTGGCCTATACCATTTTCTAGGCCGGTAGGACTGCTGGGGCTGCTGAAATCCCATTTTTTTAGCCGTCATACGGGCTTTGTGCAACGTATCCATTGTCGTGTCCGTATTAGTATGAAAAAGGCCCTCCCCATCAAAGGGAAGGTCTTCTATTCTGTTTTTAGTTTCCTGTGGTAGAGATGCAGATCTTAACCACGCATGGCGACGTAAAGCGACTGCACCTACCATGGCCTTAGAAACACAGTCAGTGAGGTGTCGTGCCGTGGTCAACTCCTGCTTGGACAAACGTATGGCTTCCGCCTGGAAGACCCTGGCGAGTTCCCTTTGATCGTCGGGGAGGTAATCGGTGAGAGACGAGATCTTTTCCCAAAGAAAAAGCTGATAACACGCCATCAGCGCCATATAGTTTGTCACCTTTACGCCTAACGATGTCGAAGCATAAATTCTACGACCGTAGGAGTCGAGTTTTCGTCCCTCTTTATCCGTGGGTGCAGAATGTACTTTCCCAGATCTGCCCTGTGCGGCCTCCACCACCACCGAATTCGGCTTTGGGTGCTGAAAAAGAAAAGGCGCCTGTGCTTCTCTGACCTTATAGATCGCATCAAGGCGCTTGGAAGTGGGACCCAATGTAGCTGGATGCTCCCAAGACTGCTTGAGGGTCTTCAAAAGAGCTTTGACCATTGGTAATGTCAACTGTTGGGTCGGCTCAGCATGCATAACATCATAAATGCCGTCATCGGAGTCTTCAGCCGCCTGCTGGCACTCTATGTTTAAAGATTGGGCGAGCCTCTGCATTTGCTCAGTGAAACTTCCCATTTCCATAGTTGGTGATGCCCGATCCTCGGACCCTACAGTATCCAAAGGTGATGGCTCCGATGGACGGGGTGACGGAACAGATGATGTGTCCGACCGGTAGTCATCAGATGATCGTGAAGGCTCTCGGTGTCGCGTAGACCTGGGCGGTGTCCGGTGTATAGGACGAACAGCTGTCGATGGCGAAGGTCCTCGATGTCGAGTGGTGGTGTGACTCAAAGAGGAGGTCCTACGTGGAGGAACCGGTGGCGGCGTGTTCTCTCCATGGAGTCGACGGCCAGTGTACGGGTCGAATCGATACCGACCACGCTCGGAGCGGTGGACGCGGTCTGAGTCAACCTCCCAGTCCCTTGAAGGTGACCTCGATCGAGATCGAGTCCTCGACTGCGAGGAACGAGTTCGACGCTGACGGCCTTGCTGACGGCTCGACGTCGAATGTCTCGCCGCTACCGTGAGTTCGGTGTCCGATGGAATCAGGATCGGCATTGGTTGTGGAGACGGCAGCGAGTGAGGCGACAGATGTTGTTGCTGTGGGTGCGCTCTCGGAGTGGAAGGCGTACGCAACAGAGAAGAGACAGAAGGTGCCCGTTGCCTCGAAGGGGTCGGTGAGACCTCCTGTTGCTGCGAAGCCTGCGATGTCGAAGCAATCGATCCCGAGCGATGCGTCGATGCCGAAGGCTGTATCGGCACCGAAGAGGACTTATGCACCATTGCAACCACCTTCATCGATGTCGACGATGGCATCGAAGAAGGTCTTGATTTTTTCGACGGCGGCGGCTGTATGGCCGACTTCGTCGACGTCGAGGATTTCTTTTGTTTGGGTTTCTTTGCCTTTTTTGCCGGTGGCGGGGAAGAGGCAATTGAAAACCCCGTTACCGATGCCGGAGCTGCTGCCCGCAATAAAGGGGAGCCCGGAGATGCTGGGCTTGAGAGGTCTCTACTCTCCCCAGAAGTCGTTTTCTTCGACATGGCTGGGCGCGGTTGATCGACGGCTGACAACGCCTTTGTCCACAACAGACTACGGAGACGGTCTGCCCTATTTCTTCGAGTCTGCTTTGAAAACCGCATACAATGGCTGCAGGAATCAACGACGTGTGCCTCACCAAGGCAGATAAGGCAGAGCGAATGCCCGTCGGTGAGGGCGATCTTAGCCCTGCACCGCGAGCAACGCCGAAATAATGCGGTTTGTGCCATAAGATGGCAAACCGCCTAATGAGCCTCAAAAACTTAAGCTCAATAACGTTTATTTAACAATAAAAATATATATATATATATATATATATATATTTTTTTTTTTTTTTTTTTTTTTTTTTTTTTTAAAACACTAATGCTATACTAACTAACAACTAATCTAGTAAGAAAACAGCCTAAGCTAACTATATATCTCTTCTTTCTCTCAAAAACAGGTACAACGTACCAGAGAAGTCTCCCGCGAGGCTACTGCGAAGCGGTCGAAGAAGAACTGAGGAGAAGGAGAGGCGGGAGCCCTGAGCATGCGCGGTAGGATGGTGGGGGGAGGGGTTCCCGCCAAAAGTCTAAGCTAGCTAAGTTTCCCGAAAGCAGGCTCGGCGTCGGCGCGAGCCCATATGTGTGATGCACAGAGACCACGAAGAAGAACTTCTGCATGCCAAGCATGTGTCATGACCATTGGTGTGGGGGAAGGAGTTTCAGGCTATCAATCAGAATCAGATTCTGAAGCTGAAGAAACAGGGCTAGAAACGACCCACCTACACAGGAAGTGGAGGAGGTGATTGTCCCAGGCTCTTCACCCGCCAGGGATGAATCTTCGCAAGACCTTATCAGTGAGAACATGAACAACACACAGTCTGTGTGGACTCAGGAATCCTCTGAGGGGGAGGGGACTTCAGAGCTGACCGATCCCAGAGTCCACCGTAGGTTCAAATGGACAGAGCTAAAGGTAGGCAAGAGGCGGTCAGCTCAGCTAGCCTCTCGCCAAAGTCATCTTCAAAGACATCCTCCTTGAAGTGAAAGGGACTCAGGGAAAAGACCACCACCTTCGTTGAAAGAACAATTGTCTCGCTTAGTTTAGCCAAGTGTTAGCCTGGAGTAAGGTTCCTATGTTTAAACCCTCTTGAGGTGCAAGGAGATGTTTATTTACTGAATAAAGCTTTGAGGATTACTTGGCAGACCTCTTTATTGTCTCGCACTCCAGCGGGAGGACTTGGAACCACGACAGTATGTGCTCTATGACTGAGTTTATATGACCAGAGACCATCACCTTGCTATTCC
The DNA here is from genome assembly GCA_029215795.1 of Anniella stebbinsi. Lineage (NCBI taxonomy): Eukaryota > Metazoa > Chordata > Lepidosauria > Squamata > Anniellidae > Anniella > Anniella stebbinsi. The sequence goes on from JARDYH010000009.1 coordinate 17,110,667, forward strand.
CTTCCAAACGGCCTTTTCCTTCACTTTTCCACGTGAGGTTTCCTAGTCTATGTCATGCATTCTAAACACCAAAACTAGATTTTCTGTATCTGGCATATTCTATGCACCACGGCACTCAGGGCATTGCAAGCAAGAACACATTTCCTCATTCTATGTCTTTCCTGCTCTCACCTCGACTTCTGGGCACTCATGAAGGCCTGGAGAGCAGGAAAAAAACTCCGTGTCAGGAGTTAAAAACTCCTCCGAGGCATCCGGAGAGGAAGATGGGGAGTGGTCTAGCTCCTCTGGCTGCCCCTGCAAAGGTTGCACATGGAAATTAAAATGGTACTTCATCCATAGGTATTATTGGTTTATTTAAAATATTTTGTTATATTGCCCACATCTACATTTCCTCATCCAAATCCCCCATCCTTCTCTACACACATATATATATGGGGGAGAGAAAGAGACAGAGAGAGAGACTGGTCCGCCGTCAATCCTAAAACTGTTTGTGCTTCTTGCTTTCCAGCCTAAGAAAATCCCCAGCCTCCCAAGATGGCAGCATCAGTGACAGGTCCGCCATTCTATTTGTTTCCCCCTGGAAACAAGTTCACAAACGTGTTTGGTTCCCAGATGATGAACCAGAAAAAGGCAGATTATTGTACCGGTTCTGAATCTCCAGACACCAGAACTAGAAAGTGAAACAGGCAGCTTCATCCATCTCTAAATTTTAAGGGTGCCATGCGACGTGTTTTAAGTTTTGCAATAGGTGAAACCTTCTTCTAACATTTCATTATAACAGTTTTGCTATGCATAAACGTAAACTGCCATCGGAACCTGAATACATCTGCAGGATACATATAACTAAATGAATAATTCAGCTAGTGAGCCGGCGAATAAAACAAACATAAATCTAAGTGCGTACCCTGCAAAGGTCCTCAGCAGTGACAGAGAGGGCCGCATTCTTGCGTGAAGTTACGCCCCACTCAATGAGTGCCTTCTTTCCTGGAAATTGGCTACTTCTGCCTAATAATCAATTATGCCATGTGAAATGCAACAACGAAACAAAACAACAAAAAACCAAAAATTAGCATGCACAGAAAAACACTGTTTCTGAACGGCTTGGCCAACTGACAGAATATAAAACAAATGAATCAGTGACGGGCAGCGGAAGCTACATGAACAGCTAATAAATGTCCAATCCATAAAGCCAGCGATGTTGGCTTTTTCCGGGGGGGGGGGGGGGGAATCCCCAATAAATTATTTCTCTATAAAAGCGTCCTGATGATTCACTTTTTCAAAGTTCAGATTTGCCGTATGCCCAAGCCGGTGCCCGAGAGGTACAAAGCCATGAAAGTTATGACTGCAGCGTCAGAGCTGTTCGCGAGATGAACCACAGAGCACACCCTGAGCTGCTGCTGCAAACCGCCCCCTTCCCCCTTTTTCTCTGCCATTTTACGGGATCTCGCTAGGATTGTAGCTCCTTTATAATTCCATTAAGCAGAACGTTTCATGCAGCAGAATTAAGTAAAGCAAAAGCTCCACCTCCTGGCAGCTGGAATATCAGTGCTGTGCAATTAAGACACACCAGGGCCCAGAGACTGATTTGAAGGCACATGCAATGGTTCTACCGTTGATACTAAGCAGGCCTGACGCTAAAAGCTGCCTGGATGGGAGGCCGCAGGTGAAGTGCTCCAGGCGCCATGCAAGAAGCGGGGGGGGGGGGGGGGGGGCTAAGCGAAATAAATGAAGGGCTGCCGGAGGGATGTGGGTGCCCACCGTCATAATCACAGTGCCCCGCTGCCAACTTTGATCTTGCTGTACTGTAATATCTTGCACTTTCCCTTGTTGTGGCGAGGGGCATGGCTCAGTGGGTAAAGCACACGGGAAACCCACAAGCAGGACATGGGCACAACAGCACCCTCCCACCCATGTTCCCCAGCAACTGGTGCACACAGGTTTACTGCCTCTGATCCTGGAGGTAGCACATAGCCATCAGGACTAGTAGCCATTGATAGCCTTCTCCTCCAGGAATTTATCCAACCCTCTTTTAAAGCCATCCAAATGGGTGGCCATCACTACAACTTGTGGAAGAGAATTCCATAATTTAACTCTGCACTGTGTGAAGAAGCCCTTCCTTTCATCTGTCCAGAATCTCCCACCCATCACCTTCATGGCATGACCCCGTTGGGTTCTAGTATTACGGGAGAGAAAAATGTCTCCCTATCCACTTTCTCCACACCCGGCCTAATTTTGCGCACCTCTATCAGATCTCCCCTTAGCTTCCTTTTTTCCAAGTTGAACAATCCCAGCTGTTGTCATGCTCCAGCCCTTTGATCATTTCAGTCTCTCTTTTCTGCACTTTTTCCAACTCTACAATATTCTTTTTAGGTGCGGTGACCAAAACCGTACAGTATTCTGAATGTGGCCACGCCCTAGGTTTGAATAAGGGGGGTATGTATGATCTTGGCAGTTTTGCTTTCCATTCCTAAAACATTTGGAGGGCACTTGGTTGTCTAAGCCCTAGCCTAAAAGGTGGATGTAATGATCTCATCTTAAAACTTGACTTTTACTCGGTTCCATGGACACACAACGGTGGAGATAGAACATGTTGTGTGGGGAGTACCTCCTCAAACTCAACCGTTGAGTGGCGTTTTTACAGTGTGTTGACTTACGTGTTGTCTGGACTGAGCCACAGTTAAATCAAAAAACAGAAAAGCGACCTCCTATGGTACACCTGCCAAACTTTTCCCCCGCTTGTGGCAGTGAATGAAACAGGAAACGGGAGGTGGCATTTCCGCTAAGCCCTAGCTCCGTCCCACTGGCTCTTACTTTGGTTCTGAGATCCCTCAAATCTTTTCGACGCAGACTCTGGATCATTCCCTTCTCTGTAGTCAATGTCCAGTTTCTGGTCTCCGAGACCCCGGACAGCACGCAGCAATCCTGCCTCGGCGTTGCGCCGGGAGAACCGGATTTGCTCCCTACTGCTGACACTCTGAAGCTCATCCGTGACGCTCTCCCCTTCACTCTCCGATGTCCATCCGCTGGGAGGGCACTGTGCTGGGAGGCCAAGCTGCCCGGAAGCCGCTTTCTTCGCCATCAGCTTCACCTCCGCTGGGCAAAATCACGAAAAGAGAAAGCGGTTAGAATCGACTTTTCCTTCTCGAGAAGACTTTGCACGATGTGAGGCGGGGCTCACGGCCCAGCAGTCAAGCGTGTGCTTGGCCTGAACAGACCCTGGGCCCAAACTATCATACGAGAGGGGCCGACTCGTGCCTCCAAAGTTAAATGAGCCGTGCCGTTTTGACATCGTTTGAGCAAACCGCTAACTGCTGAGCTGTCACTCTTGTAACAGAGAGGCATTATAATTTTCATGACGTATTATAGCTTTTGTGCAAGTATTGTAACGAAACTGTCAATTTTCTGTTAATCGCTCTGTGTCAGTCCCAGTTTTTTTGATGGTCTGTGGCCAAGGTAGTGAGCTTACCCCCTCACTATCATTATCACCAGTGGCATGCTGGCTGAGGAATGCTGAGAGGTCTCTTTGCTGTCTAAGCCTGCATAGGATTGCATTAGGGATATCCACTGCTGGGAAATCCGCCCCTTTTCGGGCACATTAGAGCCAACGGTGTGACTCAGTCTAAGACAACTTCCTAGGTGCCTATGGTGTGCATGAGAACATTGCCCAGAACCCTCTGGGGTGCTCAGAGCATTCCACGGCAAATGGATCAATGTGAGTTCTTTGACAGCAGGAAGCTTGGAAGCCGTTACTGGAGTGGTCCATGTTGCTCTGGGACCATGAAGATCTGTGTTCGAATCCTCATTCAGCCTGGAGGTTCACTGGGTGACTGGCTGCCTCTCAGCCTAGCCTACTTGACAGCCTGGAACCCCTTGAGGGAAGAGTATGAGCTTACAGTATCCGCGGGACTCCAAACACGGGTGGACTTTCCGCAACGCTGTGATGGCGACGGGATACAGGATCACAGCGCTCCGACAAAATAAAACCAGCACACCGTAATGAGACTCACTTGTCCATTCGGACTGCACCATCCTCCTCTCCTCGCTTCTCAAACTCGCTGCACAAATTTCAGGCGTCAATTTTGAAGACGGCCTGCAAGGCACACGGTGTACAAAGAGGGGGTTGGATGCGAAATTTGAAAGTTTCCACACTGCGGGTATGATTTGTTATGGTTCGAGCCCACCTTGCCTCTAAGGAGCTCAAAGCAGCATATGTGGTTCCCCCTCCCCATCCTTTTATCCACACAACAGTCCTGTAAAGTCCCCCACTGGATTCGATTCAGGCTGCCTCGGTCATGGACCACCTTGCTTCGGATTCTATTCCGAATCCCAAGGCAGGGGCGGTGGTTTCACAGGTGTCCGTGAGCACCTAGAAAAGCCAGGCACGAAGCCAACCAGGACTGCATTGGATTCGCTGACCCGCGGGACTTACCTGAGGCCTCCAAGCATGCCGGTGAGCCGACTGGCCTCCTCTCTGGACTGCTGTAGATGTAACGTTGTAAACTACGGCAGCCGGAAATGGCCATTTCTGGCTGTGGGATGTTTACAGCACTAAATCTACGGGAACCCAGAAAGAAAGCCAGGCAGCTCGCCAGCATGTGCAGAGACCTGAAGTACATCCTACGGGCGAGAGGCAGCAGCTGGCGAGGCAGGCTGAATCGGCCACTTTGGCTCAGATTCGGGCTTCAGGATCGAACTGAAGCACAGCCCTATTGTAAAGTAGGTTAGGCTGAGAGGTAACTGGCAGGCAAAGGGAAGGATTTTGCCACACGGTGCATCACTAAACTGTGGGATTCGCTACGACAAGGTGCGGTGATGGGCACCGACTCGGATGGCTTAAAGAGGGGATTAGACAGGTCTATGGGGGATAATAGCTATCAATGGATACTGATCATGATGGCTATCTACTACTTTCAAGACAAGGGGTAGCTTGCCTCTAAATACCAGCTTCTGCAGAACAGTAGGAAGGGGCTAAATCAGCCAAGGCTAAAGTACACAATCTAAGCAAATGTATGTAAATGTCCTCGATTGGCATCCTTCCAATAGCAAACTCAGCCAGCGAATGCCGCCAGGAATGTAGACAAAACGAAGCTACTGAGAAACACGAGGGAAGCATCAGCAGGCCCTGCGTTCGAGTCCTCCCGAGCTCAAATGAAGCTCCGTGCCTTTCCCCTCCCAACTGCAATCGTGTTTCTCTCGGGGAAGAGCACTCACCCGTCTGCAGCTTCGATCCCCTCCACCGTGGAGCTGCTTCGAAGTGGCTGTGGGCTCGTATTCTTCTTCCTCCTGATGGACACGCCCGGGTGCAAGAGCTGAAAAGACCACTCCAACGAATTACGACTCCGCAGAGGCCAGCAGCCATGTCGTTTTTATGCCTCTCTTCCCGTTTCCCCTGGCTGCACCTTTTGCCATGTTCTTTTTGTTTGTTTGTTTTAAATCTTTCTTCCTCTTAAATTACTATCCTTCCTACGCGCCTTAACGTGTCCTCCAGGTAGCCCTGCAAATCTGCCACTGAACCACTGGGGCAAGTTGCAAGGGATTCTGGGGCATGTTGTGCGGGGTATGCATTTAGTTCATATGGAGTACCAGTGTTATAGAGAGTGCCCCAAAATGCACACCCAGCTTTTCACTCTGTAATGATTTCCAGAGGGAAGACGCGTCAGTTTGTTGCAGCAAAAGCAACAAGAGTTGTGTGGCACCACACTTCAAGAAGGATGCAGACAAGCTGGAGTGTGTTCAGAGGATGGCAACGAGGATGATTAGGGGTCTGGAAACAAAGCCCTATGAGGAGAAACTGAAAGAACAGGGCATGTTTAGCCTGGAGAAGAGAAGATTGAGGGGAGACACGATAGCCCTCTTCAAATACTTGAAAGGTTGTCAGACAGAGGAGAGCCAGGATCTCTTCTCCATCATCCCAGAGTGCAGGACACGGAATAATGGGCTCAAGTGACAGGAAGCCAGATTCCAGCTGGACAGCAGGAAAAACTCCCTGACTGTTAGAGCAGTACAACAATGGAACCAATGACCTAGGGATGTTGTGGGCTCTCCCACACTAGAGGCCTTCAAGAGGCAGCTGGACAGCCATCTGTCAGGGCTGCTTTAAGGTGGATTCCTGCATTGAGCAGGGGGTTGGACTAGATGGCCTTAGAGGACCCTTCCAGCTCTACTATTCTGTTATTCTGTGATTCTATTAGGGCATCTATGCCCTAATGAATTTGCTAGGCTTCAAGGTACCACAGGACTCTTCGTTGCCTTCCCAAAAAAAATTTTAACCAATAATTTTAATATTTCGTTTCATTCTTTTTTTAAAAATATAGTTTCATCTCCCGTTGTTCACCGCTCCAAAATCTGTTTAGATATGGAGCGGTAAGCAAATAAATAAAAAATAAATACACTTTCCCCTTCATCTGCACTTTGTTCGCATTCCTAAGAAGCCTATTTGAAGACCACTGCCCAGGTGCAAATGAAGGGAGCTTTCGTCCGGAGAAGTTCTAAAACATGCTTAAAGGGAGCTTCGTTTCTCTGCTCTGCAGATTCCTTCCCGCGTTCACTGGTGACCTACCATTGCTATAACGTTACGTACAAGTGACGTGGGGCGGACCATTTTCCCAGGGTTTGGTTTTCCCACAGAAAAATTTTCCGCTAAGTTTGTGAATAAAAATAAATGTACGCCAATTGCAAAAAGCTTCAAATTTGCAATTCCCCAAATCCTGTCCTCCCTGGTGGTTTCAGCGTGTGTGCCTTGCAGTGGGTCGTCGCTACACAGTCCCACACGGAATTAAGAAGACATCCCCCTCTCCTACCTGATAGTTCGCTTTCGCTCCTTCTCCTCTTTCCTCGAGGTTTTGGGCCACTTCCGATCCAAAATCGCTCCAGCAGGTGGTGTCTTGGCTCCTGCTCCCACTCTCGCACTCGCTTCCCGGGGCTTGGGCAGACGGCATGATCAGCGGCCTATAGGTGCCCAGGATGCGCAGCGGCGGAGGGATGTAGTTCTTTGATGGGGGGCCAACTGCCTTCCAAAGGAAAGCCCTGTCTCCGCTGTAGGGTACCTGGATATTTCTCAAGATGGCATCCACCTTCTCCGAGTAGCTCTTGAGGGGATCCGTGATGCCGCGCTGTTCCCCCAGAAACAGTGCCAGCTGCTGCTGCTTTCTGCGGGCTTCCACCTCATCCAATCTCTCCTCCGTCCGGCAGAGGGAGGCCGTCGCTTCCTGCACCATCGTCTGACAGATCTTCAGGTCCAGGACGCACTTCGCAAACTTTTGCTCGAACGGGGACTGGTTGAGCCTGGCTCTGCTACTGGAGCACTTTACCGCCTGGTGCCCCGGGGAAGACGCGGACACGTCGCTCAGCTCCTCTATACTGCCGTCAACGTTAGAGTCGGAGGAGACGCCTTCCTCGCTGCAGCTCGTCCGTCGACTCTGGACTTCCTCGAGCGGCAAGGCTGGGACTTCAGCCCTGTCCCCTGGGGCGGTTTCAGACTCCCTCTGGGCTTCTGTGTCCAATTCCGTAACTTCCTCCTGCTCCTCCCCACTCTCCTCACACAGCTCCGGGTAGCACGTGTAGATCTCGTTGATTTCGAAGCTGCTAAGGCTCTCGTCCGTGTCAATGGCGCCGCCCTGGACCCCAGGAGCTGTGCCCAGGACCGGACTTGACTGAGCCAAGCGGACAACCAGCTCTGCTTCGTGGGCAGAGGCGGTAGCTTTGGTTTCGGGAGCGGAAACAGCACATCTCGACACCGTGAAACTCCTGGCTGAGAAAGCAGGCGGGAGTCAGAACGGAAGGCTGTTTCCCACGGCTCGGACAGTCCCTCATGCATTCTCGTCCACAGTCAGTTTTGCCTCCGGGGGCAAAGATGCAGTCTAGAGCAGAGCATGGGGGGAATTGGTGGCCCTCCAGACATTTAGGGACTACAATTCCCATTGTTCCTGACCACTGGCCATTCTGCCTGGCTTAGGCTGATGGAGCAATGACCACCCGTTTCCCATCCCAGCTGTACCTGAGCCTTCCAACACTGCAAGCTTTGGGAAAGCGCTGGAGACAAGGCCTCACTCTACAGAACCCTGGCAAGGATCGTCACTGGGGCAACTTTGAGCAGGTGCCCGTGGGGCCATGTCCCAGGAGACCCTGCAACTGAAGTCTGGCGCTCTGACCAGCTGGGTCTAACCACCATTTTTATTTCCCACAATGCTCCCAACATAGCATCACTCCAGGGCAACGTGGGACATTAAAATGGCTGGTAGATGGAACCGCTTGGCCCTGTTCAGTGTCGTAGCCGCTCCCACTTGCCTGACCAGGGGCCTCCGACTCTGGCGTCAGCTTTTTCTCTCATGTCCCTTTTTGGCCAGAGGAAACACGCAAACAAGCAAAGGCTGCGACCCCTGCTTGGCTCAACGTAGCCGAAGGCAATTAAAAACTAAAAGAAAAACTAAAAAAAGAGAAAGAGGGAAGTAAAGTGCCTTCAACGCCACAGTTGGGAAAGAGGCAAAAAGTCTGGATTCAGAGCCTGTCGCTCTGTTCATTGATTCTGATTTATTTCCAATTTTTTTTTTAATGAAAGCAAGCAATTCCCTTTCCACGTTCACGACACAAAAACTGAGGACAGTGGGGAAAAGAAGGGGGAAAATCCTGTCACAATTGATGACTAACAGTTGAAATGGAGAGCCGTCTCTCCACACACACACGCACGTCCCACTGCCAGCTGTGAGGTAACACTCATGGCAGCCTTTGTAGAGTCAGTCTGCTTAGGAGCCAAGGGTGTCGGCCTACTGAGGCCTAACCAACCTCCGCTGGATAAATTCCTGGAGAAGGCTATCCATGGCTCCTAGTCCTGATGGCTATGTGCAACCTCCTCCAGGATCAGAGGCAATAAACCTATATGCCCAAGTTGCTGGGGAAAAGGGCAGGACAGTGCTGTTGCACCCGTGTCCTGCTTGTGGGTCCCTGGCCGACAGCTGTTTTACCACTGTGTGAACAGAGTGCAGGACTAGATGGACCCTTGGCCTGATCCAACAGGGCTCTGATTACGTTCTTACTTGGCTCCCATCATTTTTACTGAGGGCCACACTAGACGCTACATAAAAGGCATGATTTCCTTTTGTGTATTTGAGTGGGTTTTTTAAAAAAAACACTGCAGCAAGTGATCAAAATCAGGACAAAGGGAGTGGAAGGATCAATGCTTTCCTGCCCACTGTTGGTTTTTTTTGGGGGGGGGACCGTTCACCAACCCGCCCGCCACAGCCGAAAGCTGGTGTTCGCCTTAGGAGGGAAGCTGCCACTGGTCCCAGAGTTCCCCCCAAACTCTGCCTGGGAGCTTCCTTTTCTACACAGCAAGGCCCGGCTAACAATGTAGACACCCACCCACTCGGGCGGCCTCTTCTTCTTGCAGTTCCGGCATCTTGCCAGAGGTAGCCGAGGCAGACGGCAAACAGATGTTGATGTCGGGCCAGGTTTCCGTCTTCGGTGGCCCAGAATTTTCACCGGGGCGGTTCTGGCGAGACTCCATCAAGTCCTATGCACAGGAAGAACGCTGTCATGACATGGTCAGAGGAGACCGGGTGGGGGGTTGTCCCAGCCCTCTTCCCTGCAACAGGACTGGCTGCCTGTTAGCTATCGAGACACACACGAGGTTATGTTATTATCCTATAAAACCCTAAACAAGTTGAGGGCAGTATACCTAGCAGACCGCCTTCCCTTATATATGTTGGAGTAGAGCAACAACGCTTATGATAAGTTATCTGAACCAGTAGGGGTCGATAGACAGGAAGCGAACCTGTTTCTTCTTGTATCTACTTGTTGAACTAGATTGCAACTCTTAGGCTTCACTTCCTTCCTCCTTCTTCTCAGTTAGTTAGCTTCCTCTTTGTCTGAAGCATGAATTTGCACTCAACTCTCTCTCCGAAACTACTTTTGTTTTCCCAGGAGCTATAGGCTCTTAACAACGTTATCTCTTAACTAAAAGTACCAGTGTGAGTGTGCTTCTTTCTATAGCCTTGCCTTGCACCAATTGCACGCTGAAGCTACGCAGCTGTAGTTTACCAAACAAAATAGAACTCTAACAATATACACCCAGACGACTCTTACGAACTTCAGAGGACTTTCTCATCATTCCAAGACGAGCAGAATGCTGTCATGAGCGTTGCAGTTAGAGGGATAACAGGTCTTGGACCTCCAGCCCAGCCGGACCCTTCTGGGAAGTATTCAAGGCCACCTAGAATGCCCTCCACCCACGTCAGCCACCTCATCAGCGGTGGGATTGGATACGATCATCCCACAAAAACAGCGCAGGTTGGGCACAGGCTGCAGGGGATATCGCTGACATGTTTTTCTGTCTTCTTTGCGTGCTTAGCTGCCGCCTTCCCAACCAGCACCATGAAGACAGAGGAGGGAAGCTAAAGAAGAATCTGTAATATTATTATTTTTAGAAAACAGAAGATGCACAAAGGAGGCGGAGGAAAGCAAATAAGGCCGGAAGAGTGTGGAGTTCAAGGAACAAGCAGGGCTCCAAGAGCAGAAGCCTGTCCCGGCTGAAGGCCGGAAAGGAACCGGGAGCAGAGCCCAAAAACATAGTCTTAGGAGGAGCACATGACCTGTCCACTCAGAAGCTTCCTCCCACCAAAGAGGGCTTTGAAAACACCCAAGTTCACCTTCAAGTCGTTCTTCAGGATGTAGCGGATATCCTGCAGGTTCATGGTGCGCTGCTTCTGTCTGGATTCCAGGCCGGTCTTCACAATGTCATAGTAGGGCTTCGGCACTCGGGCGTCCGCTCCCAACCGCTGCCCGGAAACTATGAGATCTTTGACGGCTGAGCCCTCGAGTCCAGCCCAGGGGATGGTATCTGGAAAGCACATACACCCCCAATTGCACATGCTGATATGGGGATGCTCCCGAGGTAGGCGGGAAGGAAAGGATCTCGCTGCAAGGACAAGAGTGTGCAAAATGATGCCTGGTGTGGAGGAAGTGGATAGGAAGACATTTTTCTCCCTCTTCCCTAATACTAGAACCCAGTGGGGTCATCGCATGAATCTGGTAGGTGGGAGATTCAGGACAGATCGAAGGAAGGACTCCTTCACATAGCGCAGAGTTAAACTGTGGAACTCACTGCCGCAAGATGTGGTGATGGCCACCCATTTGGATGGCTTTAAGAGGGGGTTGGAAAAATTCCTAGAGGAGAAGGCCATCCATGGCTACTAGTCCTGATGGCTAAGTGCTACATCCAGTATCAGAAGCAGTAAGCCTCTATGCACTAGTTGCTGGGGAACATGGGCTGGGGGGTGCTGTTGCACCATGTCCTGCTTGTGGGCTCCTGGTCAACAGCTGGTTGGCCACTGTATGAACAGAGTGCTGGACTAGATGGACCCTCCTGGGTCTGATCCAGCAGCGCTCGTCTTAGGTTCTTACGGACATGCTGCATCTGCAGTAGATCAGCAAAAGTTCTTGTTTAACACGAGCAAGAACTTAAAAAAAAATTAAACATTAATTAGGGCTGCCAGAATTAAGACAGCTTGAAGGAAAGCTAGGTATGGATTTATATTCGAAGGCACGGTAAACAGTGAGATGTTCTGGAGCCGTGCTACAGCATTTAGGGTTGTTGTTTTTTTAATGGGCGAACACCGGAGACTTGGGGTGTCTCTGTATTATTGGCTTAATTTGCAACCACACAAGCAGAGCATAGTGGAGGCAATATCGCTCCCTCCAGGGGTGAACTCAAGGGTTGAGCATTGAAAGCCAAGTGCCAAAACAACGCCACTGAGGTTTGCAAAAAACAAACAAACCACTTTTAAAAACCTAAGGGGACGAAAAACTCTCTGAAACAGCTCAGTGATGACTGAGTATACTCAAAGGCTAAAGAAAGCCAAGCGTCTGTTCAGAAAGGAGGAAGAGAAACGAAAGGGAAGGGAAGGAGTGGAATAGAGTATCCTGAAGGAGGTTATGGCTGGCTAGAACTCTGAACATGAGCATGGTACGCTGCAACATTTTGTTGCAGGTCCCATTTGTACCGTCCTATCAGCTGATAGCGCACAGCCTCTGCCACATTTTGGGCAATCAACTTGTACATCCTGCCTCCTACCAAAGGCTGCATCCGTTTCCAGCCAACTCCAGCAAGGCTTCTCCCAGGCCTCAACCTCTCTCCGTGAGATTACTTTAAATGAAGAAACGCTCTCAGCAAGCTTTGTAGCTGAGTGGGGATTCGAAACTGGGGCCTGCCAGTACTCTCTCTTCTACACTACATGAGTAACAGAAGGAGAGGCTGGAAAAACGAAGGTCAAGCAGCTTGGGTGTTCACACAACATGCAGTTAAGTGTGGGTTGTTGTTGAACTGTGGGTTGTTTGCTGGAACCGTGGGTCAGCGTGTTGTCTGAACCCAGGCAGTGTGGTTTTTTAACCACCCTGAACAACCATGGGTTCTCAAGGTGGCTTGTTAGAGAAAAATAAGCCACATTGCATGGTTAACAAACAGGAAATGTCCTGGGTTCGGACAATACACTAACCCACGGTTCAACGAACAGCCCACGGTTCAACAAACAGCCCACACACAACCACTGAGGGTGGGTTAGCGTGTTGTGCGAACCCAGGCACAATTCCTGGAACAATGGGCAGCCTCCAGAAGAGCTGGAGGAATTCAAAGATGACATGGGAATGAGGCGCCACACAAGAAGAGCCGTCCCAGCTGCGCAGTCGGCCTCCTTGGCTGTAGTACGTACCTGTGAGTGCCTCCTGCATCACTATGCAGAAACTGTAGATGTCTGATTTGTCCGTCGCGGCCCGCTCAAGGACCACCTCTGGAGCACACCATTTATACAGCTGCGAAGGGATGGGCACCCGCGTCAGGTCGCTGTGCTCGCCCCCATCCTTGCTGCCCAAAAAGAGAAGACCAGAGTTCTCAGCGCAGGGGAAGGAGGCACATTTCACACCAGTGGCCCTCCGAATGTTCCCAGACTCTAACGCCCATCAGCCCTAGCCAGCAGAGCCAATAGCAAAGGATGAGAAGAACTAGAGTCCAACATCCGGAGGGTCATCTCCTCATTCCAAATCTAACAGGCATTCATAGAATCATAGAATAGCAGAGTTGGAAGGGGCCTCTAAGGCCATCTAGTCCAACCCCCTGCTCAATGCAGGAATCCACCTTAAAGCATCCCTGACAGATGGCTATCCAGCTGCCTCTTGAAGGCCTCTAGTGTGGGAGAGCCCACGACCTCCCTCGGTCATTGCTTCCATTGTCCTACTGCTCTAACAGTCAGGAAGCTTTTACTGCCGTTTTGTCATATTGCTCTAACAGTCAGGACATTTTTCCTGATGTCCAGCCGGAATCTGGCTTCCTGTCACTTGAGCCCATTATTCCACATCCTGCACTCTGGGATTCTAAAGCTAGGAAGCATCCCACTGAAGGCAAAACTTTTGGGAAACAGGGAACTGAATGCAGAGGTTTTTTTGTACGTTTTAAATCATAGCAGTCAAATTATCTATCTAGATAGAAGTGCAAGTATCTTAACATTATGTTCACCACTAGTGTGAACAAGGGACACAACTATACTACAGAATGGTCAGGGCAATGCAGAAAGAAGATAAGAGTAGCTATGCTGGATCAGACCAGGGTCCAGCCAGTCCACCGTTCTGTTCACACAATGGCTGCCCGGCTGCCCATAGGAAACCCACAAGCAGGACAAGAGTGCAACAGCTGCCTCTGATACTGGAGGTAGCATAGAAGCCATCAGGACTAGTAGCCATTGATAGCCTTCTCCTCCAGGAATTTTTCCAACCCCCTTGTAAAGCCATCCAAATGGGTGGCCACCACCATATCTTGTGGCAGTGAGTTCCACAGTTTAACTCTGCGCTACATGAAGGAGTCCTTCCTTCGATCTGTCCTGAATCTCCCACCAGTTTCATGGGATGACCCCATTGGGTTCTAGTATTATGGGAGAGAAAAATGTCTCCCTCTCCACATCCTCCACACCAGGCATGATTTTGTACACCTCTATCATCTCTCCCTTTAGCCTCCTTTTTCCCAAGCCGAACCATCCCTGCTGTTGTAACCTTCCCTCATAGGGGAGATGCTCCAGACCCTTGGTCCATGTTACTTGCTCTTTTCTGCCCTTTTTCCAGCTCTACAATATCCTTTTTTAGATGTGGTGACCAAAATTGTACACAGTGTTCTAAGCATGGTCAGGCCATGGATTTGTATACAGTTAATTTGATCGTAGCAGTTTTAGTCTCAGTTCCTTTTCTAATCACGCCTAACATGGAGTTTGTCTTTACAGCGGCTGCACATTAGGTTGGCATTTTTATTGATTTGTCCACCACAACCCCAAGATCTCTTTCTTGGTCGGTCACCGCCAGCTCAGATCCGAGGCGGAAAAAAAACGTCCGAGGCAGAGATGAAACAAAACAGAGCAATCGTACCCACATACACTGCATCCGCTGGGTGCCTTGCAACCTACAAACCCTTCCTCCCTATACACACAGGTCAGCTATTGTAAGGATGGGCATTTCATGAGATTCCCAACCAACAGGGAACACAGGAGCAGGCGGGCTTTTACCTTTCAATCATATATTCCAGATTGGTGAGCTTAGCCTCCCCGGCCATAACGACCATCACAGCGTAGGAGCTGAATGTGCGGTGGACGTAGCCGCGTGAGTGGAGGAACCGCAGGCCGTCATTCACCTGGAGCAGCAAGTGCACGATTGTCTCCATATGCACGATGGGGAACTCTGAACGCTGGAAGGTCACGGAAGAGGGTTAGAGAGCGGAGGTGAAACCTGGTTCTTCGTACAAGGGTTCAGTCTCGGGCACGCCAGAGACAGGATGGGAACTGTGCATGGGCCCTGCCCCTGGAGGAGAGGAATGGAGTTTGGCATAGCTAGCCTGGCCCTCTGGGAGCAGATGGGAGAAGCTGATCCATGCAGACGTGTCCATCTCCTCCTCTGCTGAGAGGGAACGGCAGGAAACTTGGGAAGTGAATGGAACTCTCAGCTGCCTCGGGACAAGAGGGTTGGTGGAGAATAAATGTATTTATTTATTGCCTTTACATCCTGCCCTTTTCCCTCTAAGGAACCCAAGGCGGTGTACATAATCCTCCTCCTCTCCATTTTATCCTCACAACAACAACCCTGTGAGGTAGGTCAGACTAAGAGTCTGGCTCTCAAGATTAGAGAGAAGGAGAGGAAAGGAAGAGAAAAGAAAAGAAGAGAAGAGAAGGGAAAGGAAAGGAAAGGAAAGGAAAGGAAAAAGAAGAAGAAGAAGTGGCGGAGCAGGAGGAGGCAGCAGCAGCTAGGAAAGGGAATTTGGGCAAATCAGTTTTGGCTGCTGAATTGTCAGGTATAGGTTTCAGCAAGTTGTAGTTAGATTTATTAGAACTAGTTTGGAATGTCTGCGCAAGCTTATTTCTGTCAGGATTCTCAGGGAAAGAGTTCACACACACACCCCGCCCTCTGGCCTTGAGGCGTTTTCAGTTCCCTAGGAAAGTGAAAGAGTGTTTAGAATGGGGTGGGGGGCTGGTGGAAGGAGTCACTCAGCTTGTAACAATCATCTTGGTGGGCTGAGAAGCCACCCTGTTTGGACACAGGCGTGATTTACGGGCTTAGCCCCTGTCCAAATCTACTCAGGAAGAAGCAGTAATCTGGCTGAGCCGGTGGCACAGCTGTTAAGAGTGCCGGACTAAGATTGGGTGCCCCGGGTTCAAATCCCTACTCAGGCTACAAACCTCACTAGGAGACTCTGAGCCCAGTCACAGCCTCATCTGCCTTACAGGGTTGTTGAGAGGATAAAATGGAGGGGAGGAGCTCAGAAGCTACCCTGAGCCCCTTAGAGGACGGGCCAAATATAAGTATCATACGTAGACAGATAAGATACTGGGAAGGAAATGAAATGCCCGCTTTACCCTCTCGTGAAGGATGCTGTACAAAGTCCCAAAGTTGACTCTCTCAAACACAAGGCGCGTTTTCTCCAAATTGGTGGAAACGCAGACCCCCATCAGCTGCAGCAAATGAGGGTGGTGGAGTTTGCTGCAAAGGAGATAAAAGGAGATAGAAGCCCATCAGTACGAGGGGAAACTGGACAAGGACAGAAGAACATTTCCCTCCACGCGGGGATCTTATCCTGTCGGAAGTACCAGGTTTGCATTCCTAGCTAGCTTGGCACCAGAGCTAAACAATAAAAAAACACTCACAGAACTGGCCTAAAGTGACGGTGGTTTCATGGAGGCGGCTAGGGGCGATCAAGCCGTTGAGCTAATGCGACGGACCTTCGGGGGATATTCTGAAGCGTACGATCATCCAAGAGCCCAAGCAATGAGGGAAAAATAAACACATTTCTCCCAAAGTAAACTGCTGAAACGATCAAACTGCATGAGTGTTTTGCAATCGGCACGCACAGCCAGTCTGTTTCCGGGCCCAGGGTTGGTATTGTCTTTTAACACTCTGAATGTCACTCCTAAGGCCTAGCTACTGGCAGTGGGAGTTCTAAGCCAAAATACGCCGGTTACATTTTGTATTTGGGGCACAACCTCTTTCGCCTTTGGCCCCGCCCCTTTGCCTTTGGCCCGTCCACCACTGGACTGTAGTCCCCAGAGCACTTTTCTAAAAGGGAATTTGACCTTCGGGTGGGAAGAGGCTCCCCTCCCCTGCGGTAGGCAAATGCCCAAGTGAGCGAATGTGAGACCCGGCTCACAGTGTTGTAAACCACCGGCGTTAAACTCGACCTGCAGGAAGGAATTGTCAATAAAACAGTCCGTGGTCAAAAGCCAAAGTATCCATCAGAATCCGGGTCGCACAATACTGGGTTCAGGAAAGCGTCAAAGAGCAGTCAGGGTCCGGTCCAAGGTCAGGATATGTCCAGGCAAGATCAAGGAGCTGGTATGCAAGCGATGAAGACGAAGCACCAAGAACAACAGTTGCTTCCAGCGTTGCTTCTGGGCTCAGGCATGTCTTTTATGGGGATGATGGTGATTGGGAATTGCTGTCAGTTGCATTGGCCTGCAGCTGGCTTCTGCCTGTTCCCGTGGAGGGCCACTCCCCAAACACTCCCAGGCTCAGCCGTTCCTCCTTCCTGCTCAATCCCTCAAACTGAAGCACAACACCTAGCACAATAAAGAACGGTCCCAAGTATAAGGGAAGGTAGGAACGCCCACAAGGCCAGCAGGCCAACCCTCGTACCTGCTGTATTCCTGTTCCGCGAGGAGGAGGTCGCAAAGGCGCAGCTTGCTGCAATGCTGGTGAGGTTTCATGTTCAGCTCCTTCACGGTGACACGGCTCCCTCCCCACACCAAACTGCAAGAAGGAAGAAGAGGCTGAAAACCTCTTTGCCAGCCATGACTTGACCTGTCTTTTTGTAAAAGTCCATTTTAACATCGGAGCAGAGGCCTGCTCTGTACCCTCATCTTCTATTTGTTTTGTTCTCAGTCTCAAGTATTTTGCTCCCCTCCTTCCTGAATGCTATGAAGCTGAAGGGCGGTCTATGCAGAGTGCCTTTCCTCGAAGGACGTATGAAAAACCCTGCTGGATCGTACCACGGGTTCATCTGTCCAGCATTCTGCCTGCAGGAAACCCACGAGCAGGACGTGAATGCAACAGCACCCTCCCACCCATGTTCCCCAGCAACTGGTATACTTAGACATACTGCCTCGGATTACTGGAGATAGCACAGAGTGGCAGGATGCATTGGAGGAACAGCCCGGGCTCATGAAAGCTTCCACTTTCTCTTATGGAGTGATCACAGATCCCCAGTGCATCCAAACCCAAAGAACTGTGGTTTGTTCTAACTGTGGCTAGTTACATAGGAACATAAGAATCTGCCTTATCAAGAACCTGTTCAGACGACACGCTCAGCCACAGGTGGTTAAGCATTTGGATAGCGTGTCATGTGAACCATTCATAACCGTGGCGGCTACGTAACCACAGTTTAAACACGCTCACTAACCATTTGCTGCAAAAGGGTTAGCGCCCTAACCATGGCTTAGCGTGTTGCCGGAACAGGCCCATACGGTCAGGCCATCAAGCCATCTAGCCCAGTATTGTTGACAGTGACTGGCAGCAGCTCTTCAGCGTTTCAGGCAGGATTCTTTCCTTGCCCTACCTGGAGATGCTGAGGACTGAACAGGAGGCCTTCTTCCTGCAAAGCAGGGGCTCTACCTGTTGCTAGTTAACAAATCAGGATGATTAAAACAACCATTTGATCCCAAGAAACTGCCTTATTTTGGATCCTAGGAGACTTATTTCATCCTAGCAAACTTATTTGATGCTAGGAAACTTCCTTGTTTTACGAAGTGGCAGGAACAGAGGGCAGAGTTGTTCTGGGGCTGAGGGATTCTGGTGCTGAGGTGTCTCCTGTAAAAGATAAATTAGCGGGCACTACCTAGATTCTCCCTGAGAAGGTCTCAGGGGATCTTCTGTACCTGGATTAAGATTCAGGTGGAATACAAATGCAAGAGAGGGTGGTCTCCATGATGAACTGCCTGCTCCTGTGTTGACTAGAAATGATCTGGCAATAGAAGGGCCAAAGCAGGAGATATAAGTAGGAGCCAGGAGAGTGTGGCCAAAGGCTGCGCTATGCTCACCAGCAGCAACGTTGGGCAGGTGGGACAAAGCTCTTCAACGAGTGTTCCAGAGGGAGCGGCTTGCCATCACAGCGACTGAGGACCGGGGGTACATGGGCCTCGAGGGGACCCCTACGTACGTTAAAAGACCAACGCGTCCCTTGCCAGGACTCACTTTGTCATCGCCATGTATGGCCCGGTTGGAAACGAGAAGGTCGGTTCATCATCGGCCTGAACCACTTCTTTATCCGCAATTATTGGGAGCGATGCTAGATAACCCAGCTGCCTGCTGCTCGTGAGATAAAACTGGGACAAAAACAGAGAGAATTTTTTCTCTTTCAACTAGATGGGGGTGCAGAACCTCAGGACGGGGGGGAGGGGGGGCAAATCCAGCCCTCCAAATCCGGCCCTCCAATTTCACGCCCCCTTAACCCTAACTGTTAGTTCGCTTCCTAGCTTTTGTGCAGTTCCCCCCTCCCCCATTCTAACAGGTTGAAATGCCTCTCCGAACACTTAGTTGCTGCCAGTAAGAGCTTTAAGCTAAAGTAGGGTTCCTTGCAAGAGGGGAAAAGGGCAGGAAATAAATGTAACAAATAAAATAAATACATTGACCAGCAGCAATTTTCCAAGGGAGCAGCGTCCTGTCCTGACTGCGAGTAGGAGTTAATGGGCACAGCTCCAAGAGGGTCCGAGAGAGACAGACACCACCATAGTGAGTCAGGGTTGAAGGTTGAGCGGGAGTCTCAGGATCCTGGATAGCTCCAGGCAATAAGGATGATCAGGGGTCTAGAAACAAAGCCCTATGAAGAGAGAACTGAAAGAACTGGGCATGTTTAGCCCGGAGAAGAAAAGACTTAGGGGAGACATGATAGCACTCTTCAAATACTTGGAAGGTTGTCACACGGAGGAGGGCCAGGATCTCTTCTCCATCATCCCAGAGGACAGGACATGGAATAATGGGCTCCAGTTACAAGAAGCCAGATTCCGGCTGGACATCAGGAAAAACTTCCTGACTGTTAGAGCAGTATGATAATGGAACCAATTACCTGGGGAGGTCGTGGGCTCTCCCACTCTAGAAGCATTCAAGAGGCAGCTGGACAGCCATCTGTCAGGGATGCTTTAAGGTGGATTCCTGCATTGAGCAGGGGATTGGACGCAATTGGCCTTAGAGGCCCCTTCCAACTCTACTATTCTATGATTCTATGAAGCAGACAGCTTGCTCTGATGAGGCTTAGCGCTCAACAGAAGCCTTTAATCCCTCTTGGGCTAGGCTGCGACTGGATTCATATGCGCATGGGTGGTTAATAAGCCACCCCCGCATGTGCTGCCGGATTTCTCCAATTACCTTCACCAGTGCCGCTTTCTGTTGCATGCAAACCCCACAAGGGTGGGTGGCTAACATGTAACCACAAGCCACGTCCTGCAAGGATATTTCGGGAAATCAGGCAGCAGGTGTAAAGGTGGCGAATAAGCTGCCTTACCTTCCCGAAGCCGAAGTTGAAAATGTTTGGGGATACATTCTCCCTACGTTTTAGGAACCTTCCCAGTGGGCTGTCAGTCGTCCTGTAGGGCGAAATGGAAGACAAAGGGAAAAGGGGTCTCTCGCACCACAGAGGTAGTCTGACATTGGGGGGGGGGGGGGGGGAAGGGCAGGAACGCAGACATATTCCATTGCAACTGCCCAAAGACTCTTTTTAGAAAGAAAAGGCACCAGATCCACCTCCTGCAGCTTCCCAGCCATGGCACGATTTCTTCTAGAAGAGACAATAAAAGGAAGACCATTTCTGTATTTAAAGCCTGGATGGAAAAATGAACATCGAACCATTTACTATGAAGCTTTGTTCCCCCCTCAGTGGAGGAGGCAAGGTTAGACTTCCGACTTGTGCAACAGGACAGGTCGTGTCAGTAGTTCAAAACCCTTAGAACCCTGTGGAAGGAGACCCCGGAATCAGCAAGAAGGGAACGTGATCCCACCCAAGAACACTTACCATTTGAAAAAACACATTGAGCTGTACCCAGACTCAAACTTCTAGTACGTAGATCCATTGAACTGAATTTGAAAAACGTTATTTAAGAAGTAATCCGGTGGAACAGGCTGCTAGTACAGCAGGGTCAGCAGCTGCCTACTCCTGAGCTAAATCTAGTCTCGCCCATTATTACCTCTTTGTCCAAGAAGCCCCCAGGTAAACCCTGAACCCAATCCACCTAAGTCTGCAATCTCCTCCTATCTGCCGTCTCAAGATTGTGACGAAATGCAGACTTTGTGGTTCAATACCAAGGCAACTTTTTTCCTCCGTCAATGATGAAGAGTTCTGGCGAACCCAAAACCTTGCTCACTGTTCAGGGACATTTTAGTTGGTTCCAAATGACTCCTAACTGTTGCCAGACTGTGGATTTTGGAACATTTCTGTTCACCAACACAGTTGCCTTTACTTTTGTGTAATTCTGAGTTTTTCCCACACAGGGGAGCATAATTACGCAGTCATTCACTACGAAGAGCCAAAGAACATTAAAAATGAATATTCTGGCATTATGAAAAAGGAAGAAATATTTCTCTCTGTAGTCTTCCTCAACCAAAGCACTTACCCTTGCTTAATGCCCCCAAACTTGGAGGGATGATAGACCAGATCTCTGGGTGATCCCACCTTCCTGAGTTGGTCTAAGGTATAACTCTGAAGGGCAGCTTGCATATGCATTGTACAGCGCTGGATAAACTCTAGCATCTGAAATGGAAAAAGCAACCAGGAATGGTGGACTAATGAACACTTTCGAGTCTGAAAGGAGGAGACTTCAAAGGCATGAAATGATAAAACGGCTGCCAGTCCAGGTCTGGGCCCAATTCAAAGTGCTGGTATTAACATTCAAAGCCCTAAACAGCATGGGGCCAGGTAATCTGAAGGAACGCCTCCTCCCGTATGTACCTGCCCAGACTCTAAGATCATCCTCAGGGGTCCTTTTCCGTGAGCCCCTATCAAAGGAGGTGAGGCAAGTGGCTACCAGGTGGAGGGCCTTCTCTGCTGTGGCACCCCAGCTGTGGAATGTGCTCCCTAGAGAGGTTCGCCTGGCACCTACATTATACTCTTTCAGACGCCAGGTGAAGGCCATTTTATTTCCCCAGTATTTTAACAGTTCATCAGCTTAATTTTTAACTTTGCTGCTTAAATTTGTATTTTAAATCTGTATTAATTTCTGCATTGCTGCTGGGTTCTATCCTGATTGTGCTCTTATATTGTATTTTATACTATGTTTTTATACTGTTGTTGTTTTTTATATATTTTGAACAGCTGTCACGGTTTTAATTTTTGTAAACCGCCCAGAGAGTTATAAAAAGTTATAAGAGGAGTAGTGACGAGGCGGGGGCAGAGCCTGTTTCTCATTAATCCCAATAATGGGCACAATTATATCATAGCATAATTGGGCAGAAAAGAGTCTGTGAATGTGGCAAAATTAATTTCCCACCAAACGATGGAATCGCATCCACATGCGCAATCTTCCGGGACGCCAGCCTTTTGGCGAAAGGTACCCAGCACACACCTGAGCGCTGCTTTCTGTCCCAGCTGTCAGAGCCCAGCTCTGTGGGTTCCTCCCGTTCCTATCATGAATTCGTAGGTCTCCACCTGCGTCCAGCAATTTACTGAGAATCAACTGGTTGCCTGAGAAGGCCGCGGCATGGACTGGACTGCTCCCATCGTAACAACGACTGAGGAAATAAACACAAGCGGAGAAAATGTACACAATGTACACATTTACCCAATCTCCCCCTTCCTGTAACTCAGGAAGAGACCACTGTGCGTTTGTTTACATCCTGCTTGGCAGCCAAGCCTGGCTGCTAAAACAGCTGACAACAATTAGGATCCATCACAAAGATACAAGAAGAGGTATCAGGAATAAATAGCTGTGTGTATTATTGTTACTATTATTTATTATTTATCGAGCATTTCCCACAAAAGTTCAAGCTTTGCTTGAAAACAATTAGGATCCATCACAAAGATACAAGAAGTGGTATCAGGAATAAATAGCTGTGTGTATTATTGTTACTATTATTTATTATTTATCGAGCATTTCCCACAAAAGTTCAAGCTTTGCTTGAAAACCACTAGGGTTTAAAAAAAAAATAAAAAAAATACAGAAGTTGATATTCCCAGAAAACTTTGTTCTATGGTTTTTCACCGCCTCTGCAGAATTGTGGAAAACACACACAGCGCTGGGTATCGCCCATAAATTTGGAAGCCTAGAACAAACAAACAAACAAACAAACAAAATTGTACTTACTGATTCGGGTCCGAACCATAATCCAGAAGAATATCGACAAGTTTCCCATTACCAAGCAAGGCAGCTATGAATAAGGGAGTCTGTCCTAAAGAGTTGATAGTGTGAACAGAGGTCCCTGAAAAAGACAATGAAAATGTGAAAACACACTGCTGTGGTCCATCCAATTCTCCCTAGTGAAACACCTTTAAATCAGTGAGGTCCCTCAGGAATGTGGAGAAACTCCCTTTAAATCCGTAGAATCCCCCCCAGGTGGGGCTCCCCACTTTCTGTTCTGCTGCAATTAACAAGAGGGTCCCATCAGTCACAGACACCCCATGAATGATAGGTCACAGATTAAAGTCCAGAAATATTAAGCAAAAAGGGCAGGATAAACAGAAAACAAAAAGAGCAATATAGACTTTTAAAGCACTCAGCTCTCCTCCCAACCTCCTTAGAAAAAGGAACCCTGCCTACAACCTTCATGCTCAGAAGAGAACACTTTGGCCTGATTCAGACATGACAGCCCAGAGTACGGGTTGTCGCTGAATCATGAGTTGTTCTTGAATCGTGGCTTGTTGTTACGTGCGAGCCCTGCACTATGGTTTAACTATGGGTTGTTAACCACAAACAAATGAGGAAGAGAACATAAGGGCTTAGATCAGACAACACTTTAGACAATGGAGGGGGGAAGAGGCAACCGTCAGTTGTGTTGCTTATTGTGTCGTGTGTCAGGCGACACACAATGCACACACAACTGACGGTACGTTCTTAAGCAACGGGGAAAAACAATGGATTCCTCCGTTGTTTTTCGGAGCCCCGTTAATTATTATGAGGCCCTGACTTTCAGCCACGCTGAAAGTCAGGACCTCCAAAAATAACATACAGTCCTTGGCCTCTTCCCCCTTCCGTGGCCTATAGTGTCGTCAGAACTAAGCCATGGTTTGTTATTGGGTTGTAGACTCCGGGTTGTTCCCGATGAAAACTGACATTTCATGCATCTGAAGAAGTGGGCAGTATCCAGGAAAGCTTGCACCAGAATACATTTGTTAGTCTTGAAGAAGGTGCCACAAGACTCTTTGTTGTTTTTGGTGCAACAGACTAACATGCCCACCCCTTTGAAAACTGCTTCAAAGGAATGGCACTTTTCCCCACTATTGCATCCCTTTGCAGAAACAAATGAGGGTCAATTATTTTTCCTATGGCACCCAAAACATTTTCCAATTATTAAAAAGCTGGTTCCTGGTGCAACCAAAGACGGGAAGGTATCCACCATCCAATGCAGTCCCCCTTACCCTTTTTAAGGAGTTTCTTCACTTTGACGAAGTTGCCTTCTTTGACATGCTGATGGAGCTGAGCTTCTGGAGATTCATTTCTCAAATTACCCAACTTCACTGGGCAGGGAACAGGGGGTGCATGAGCCATTCTCCCTGGTTTAAACAAAATTTTAGGATTCGCCTCTCTTTCGAAGGGTGGGGAGTCAACATTACACCCACCCCATTTCTCTCTATCTCTCGCTCTCGCTCTCTCACACACACACTCATTGTCCTGGGAATATGCCCTATCAACATCAATGTAATTGACCTGCACAGAATCAGGCCCCCAGGTGTCCGCCCCACTAAGGCCGCAATCCTAAACATGTTTAGACAGAAATAGTTCCTACAAAAGTCCTACAAGGCTGGCAGGGGAATACTAGGAATTGTAGAGCATTTTTTTTTGTCCACACACGGATAGCGCTGCACTCTAAAAGCCTAATTTTGAATACAAGGAACTGAATTCAACCAACGCTTTCTGGTTTTCTATTTACTGCGCATCAATCCCGTGGGGAACCCATCTCCTTGCTACGGATTAAATCCAAATTGGACCATAAACAAGCAATGGAAAAAAGTGTGTTTGGGGACGGGATTCTTCTCTCCCAAAACGTACACACAGGCACACACCACTCAACAACTCCAAGTATAATTACTTAGCAGTAAGTTCAATGCAACTTACTCTCTAGGCCTACTCAGTGTATTGAATAGAGGAAGATGGAGAGGGGTATCCCCTTTTCCAAAACCTTGCACTCGGCAAATACATTTACTTAAGAGTAAATTCAGCAGAATTTAGTCTGTAGACCTAGGAAGTGTTTCCCAGTTTCTATTATAGGCATATAATTAGGGGATGAACGTTAATTCATTCGCACACACACTACAGTACTACTTCGGTTGTCTTCCCCTACTCCATTTTGTCCCCAGGTATATATCCGTGTCTGCTCTTAGGTCCAAAGCTCCTAACCACTCCCTATATCCAGATTGCGCCCCAAACTACGTCCCCAATCCATCACCTGCTATAACCGCGGCTGTTTCCCCTAAATAACCCTCTCTCGTTCCCAAACACTCACCCCCTTCCTTTCCCAAACGCGTCGCGGGAAGCTTTGTATGTTGGTGTGTGATATTGTGCGCCCTCAATTGGGTTACAGTGAAGATTGCACGGAGGTTTGGTGCGATATTTTTACATCCTGACTTGGAAGGCACGAGGGTTTTGCGTGTGCGTGTGCAATTACAATAAAGGTTGTAGGAAGGTTTGAGTAATATTTTTTTCCCCTCCCTGAATTGCAAGGCATGAGGGTGCGCGTGCATTTACAATAAAAGGTTGCACGGAGGTTTGGTTGCAATATATTTTTCTACCAGAATTGCAAGGCATGAGGGTGTGGATGTACGTGGGTGGGTGTTTGCAGTAAAGTTTGCACGGAGGTTTGGGTGTAATATTTCTGCACCCCGAACGGCAAGAGAGGTTGCATAAGGGTGTTTGCGTGTGTATTCCCAATAAACTTTACACGAAAGTGCATTATTTCTGCGCTTTTGACGTGCAAAACAGATAGCACGAGGGCGGCTGGTGTTGCGGAGAGACCCTTCCTGCAATTTCTGCACCAGATATCGGTTGCAACTTAAATTTTAAAAATTCACCATTTTGTGAAAGCAGGATTGCAAGCGGTCATATGCCCATTTCGGGAGAAAGGACAGGATAAAGCCTTCCAGACGATACTAAATATCTCCAACTCCCATCCCCCCTCCCGCCAGCGTGGGCAACTCGGGGATGATGAGAATTGCAGTCCAACACCTGGAGGGCCACAGATTAGTAGGGTGGGATTAATTTTTAATAAAGTCACAATCCTAAACAAGTTTAGACAAGGAATAAAAAAAGTCTTACAATTCCCAGCATTCCCCAACAAGCCATCCTGGATTGAGGAATGCTGGGAGTTGTAGGACTTTTCCCCACTGCCTAAACACTTATGGAATTGCTTTCTAAGTTCCCATTCTTTGCCTTTTATACATTTAGAAACTAATACGATGCATGTTTAGACAAACTCCCAGCATGCCCCAGCCAGCCTTGCTGGCTGGGGCATGTTGGGAATTGTAGGACTCTTTTATGTCTAAACATGCATATTACATAAATATTTGCTGGTTGCAACCAACACTGTCCATGAGAGCAGAGAAGGAATTATAGGCAATCTAAAACTTGAAAAGTGGAGAACATTGAACAGAAAATATTTTCCAGAGAAGAACCAACCCCACAAAATGGTGCACGTTTGAAGTCTAGTGATGGGGTTACGAAGTAGCCCTGTTTTTAGGGCTGTGTGTTTTGAATCGCAGCCCTACAGCGCAATCCTAGGCCTAGCTACTCAGAAGCCCCACTGACTTCTAATAGGACTTACTCCCAGGTACTAAGTAAGCAAGGGAACTGAAGGCAACTTTGAGGGAGGAGAAAGAGACGCTCAAAAGGGACAAGAATGGTGTCGTTATCGTCTTCCTTCACTTTACCCAATATGGAGTGGAGAGATATGGGCAGTTTTCCCTCAGCGCTGAGCCATTTTTCCCCTCAGCAACAATGCCAAAGCTGAGAGAAAAATGTTTCTCCGCTCAAACGCTTCCCGCCAAAAAAAAAATGTTTACCTCAGCCGACCTAGATTTTTCCTTCTTGCTTCCCCCATTTTGACAAGGGTCTCTTTCTTAAGCTCATCTTCTAAATTATTATCAGAATCATTCACCTCATTATTTAACAATACTTCACAAGTATTCATAAAAAAATATTCCTGTTATTAGACAAGCTACTAAAATGATTAAAGGTTGGGAAGGTTAAAACAGCTGGGATTGTTTAGGTGGCTGAAAAAGGCGAGAAACGGGAAACGTTTTAATTCTTGTATATTGTTTTTAAATGTTTTAATCTTATGTAAACCGCCCAGAGAGCTTCAGCTATGGGGCCGTATACAAATGCAATAAATAAATAACACAGAAGAGGTGTGCAAAATTATGCCTGGTGTGGAGTGTAGAAGAAAATCCAAAACGGAGTCTGTATTGCATGTGAGAGAAATTCAAAATGGAGGTTGTGATGTACCTGAAGGAACTTAAAAATGGAAATTGTTGTGTTGAACTATGTATGTGAAATCGTAATGGAGCTCTGTAGAAACAGTGTATACAAAAGGAACTTTTTATCTGGAAATAACGGAACTGGCTTCTAATCCTGAAGGCAGAGTTCATAATGTATTTAGCTAGTTCTCACAGAAAAGATACATGAAACACGTGCAATGAGTTTACTCCACAGTATAAAAAGCCTGCTGTAACTGTTCTCTGGGCTTCCCCTCTCCTTTTGGGGTTCAGTCCACATATATGTGCTAACTCTGTGTTGCTGCTGAAAATAAACCTGTTGCTAATGTCTCACTAGTCTCTTGGTCAGTGCCTTGGAAATCCACTACAGGAGGAGGTGGATAGTGAAACATTTTTCTCCCTCTCCCATAACACTAGAACCCAATGCAGTCATACCATGAAGATTAGTGGGAGATTCAGTACGGACAAAAGGAAGGACTTCTTCACACAGTGCATAGTCAAACTGTGGAACTCACTTTCACAAGATGTATTGATGGCTACCAATTTGGATGGCTTGAAAGGGGGGGGGGGTTAGACAAATTCCTGGAGAAGGGCATCGGGGGCAGGATGCCTATGTACACCAGTTGCTGGGGAACATGGGCAGGAGGGTTTCCCATGGGCAGCTGGTTTTTCACATAATCGTGGCATAGATGGACCCTTGGTCTGATCCAGCATGGCTCTTCTTAATTTCTTAAGGTTTCTGTTTGTTACTTTCTGCCCCATGGAGTCTTTTTATATTTCCTGTGGTAAAATACTTTCATGAAGTTGGTACAGATTTGGTGGAGATATTTTCAAAAACATTGAAAAGGTGGCTACTGTTTGCTCTTTAACTAACCTGGGAGTAATTCCCACTGAAATGACTGGGATTTATATCTAAAGAGACATAGGAGGAGCTACAAACAGGGTATTTTTGAAATGAAGGAACGAGTGAGCTGATATATAAATAAATACCTTTACACACTGTTTTTGGGGGGTATTGGGCAGCAATCCTCAAGATGCTTAGCCGAGAGGGACCCCCATGGAAATCAATGGGACTTGCTTCTGATGTGTATTAGTGTTAATTTCGTAATAGATTTAATTATACTGTTAATTTAATAATAGACATTAAGGGCACAATCCAGTGCATGTTTCAATAGAAACACGGTCCTACAATTCCCAGCATTGGGGAATGCTGGGAATTTAAGGGCCTTTTTCTGTTGAAAAAGGATCTCCCTCAAAGGAGACACCCTTGATCAAGCAGTAGGCTCATAGAAATCAGGTGTTAATGTGTAAGAAAAGAACCTGGATAGGGATGATCATTTTGAATCCATGTCAAAATGGTCATCCACAGGAGGCTGCCCAATGCTGGATCAGCCCAATGGTGGATCTGGCTCAATACTGCTGATCCAACTGTCAGCAGCTTCAGGTCTTTTCCAGCCCTACTTAGAATCATAGAATAGTAGACTTGGAAGGGTCCTCTAAGGCCATCGAGTCCAACCCCCTGCTCAATGCAGGAATCCACCTTAAAGCATCCCTGACAGATGGCTGTCCAGCTGCCTCTTGAAGGCCTCTAGTGTGGGAGAGCCCACAACCTCCCTAGGTCATGGGTTCCGTTGTCATACTGCTCTAACAGTCAGGAAGTTTTCTTGATGTCCAGCTGGAATCTGGCTTCCTGTCACTCGAGCCTATTATTCCGTGCCCTGCACTCTGGGATGATCGAGAAGAGATCTTGGCCCTTCCAACCACCCCTTGAAGCCCCTAAAGCAGTCTTCCATTCCAGACGTTTGGGACCTTGGACTGGTATTGAACCTGGATGCAGAAAATAAGCTCTATCCTGAGCTTTTTACCGTTTCCCCTATTTGAAGCAAAATTTCCCTTTTGGTAGAGGATGCAGGTTGGGGGATGGATTTCAGCCAAATTTTGAAACCAGCTTAAGGAATTATTGACAAGAACGCAGTCTCTTCCTTGACATTTACATTTGCACTATTTTTTGCCAGCAGTTCCTGAGCAAGCAAATTCGGGCCATAGAAAGCTGGAAGAAATAAGGCTGAATAAAGTGCACGGCTGATTGCAGCCTCTGAACCAACGAGACTTTGAAGCTCCAGAAAGGTACAAAGTAAGCAGCTGAAATGGGAAAATAAACCATTAGAGTTTTAGAAAGTTGGTTTCTTCTCCCCAGAGTTGAAATACTTTCATTGTTGTTCAGCAATAGCGCTAAATAAACTTTTACATCCACCTGCTGAAAGTTAGAGATAGAGAGAAAACCATGCCTGACACCCCATTGCACTTGAGTGTTATTTAATTAACTCTAAGGCAGCCTTCACTAACCTGGTGCTGTCTGGATGAGCTAGCCTACAATTCCCATCATCCCAATCAGCACCAAGAGCTGCCAACATGAAATGCCGCAGTGTGGTTTCCACCACTATTCTTACCTGTGGCTGTCCCAAAAATTATTATTCTTCCTCCACTCTCCAGGTTCTTACCTTTTAGTAAATGATGTGCATGGATCCTTTCTAGCTGCAGAGCCCGCTCTTGCTTCTCAAGGGGAACTTTTTCCTTACTTGTTTCCTTTCTTTTCAGTCATTTGAACTCGCATTGATTCATTACTCAATAAATTAGTATTTATTATTTGTTTGTTTTATTTGAAGGGCAACACTGCACAGATAGCACTACATGGATGGCAACACTGATCCTGAACCCTCCTTCCTGTTGATGGAGGATTTTGCCAGTTGAGGCCACACAATAAAATTTGCTTCCACTTTCTAACTAAGGGGATTGTCCAAGCCGCTGTTGGGTTTCCGTTGTGGTAGAAGGGAAGCATGTGTTTTGGGGACAAGTATTATTCCACTAAGCAGTCCTGACTCCAGGTTTCTGTGGTATCATGGACACCAATTAGGGCCCAATTAGTTTCCAGGCGGAGTATAAAGTGTTGGTTATTACCTTTAAAGCCCTACAAGGTTTGGGTCCAGGTTACCTGCGGGATCACCTTCTCCCATATAATCCACCCCACACACTCAGGTCCTGTGGGAAGAATTTACTGCAATCAGCCAGAACTACACTGATGAGTGTTATCCAGAGGACCTTCTCTTCTGCCGCTCCCAGACTGTGGAGTCGCCTACCAGGAGAGATTCAACAACTTAGCAGTCTTCTTGAATTTAAGAGCCATGAAGACTGATCTCTTCCAGCAGGCTTACCTAGTTGAACTTTAAGATGTTTTTAATAATGCATTAGTTGTATTTGTTTTTAATGTTCTATCTATTTTATAGTCTTTGTATTTATATTTATTGTTGTTCCCCGCCTCAATCCAGAGGGAGAGGCAGGTAAGAAATAGATATATTATTATTATTCCCACTGGAGTCTGTGGCATCTATCCATAGGTGTGTGCAGCATATTTCATTATGGTATGCACCCAGGGATTTTTTAAAAAAAGGCAAACATTTATTGAATACTCAGTCAAAAAGGATATTATTTTTATTCATTTATTTATTAAACACTGGAGACACTGATGCCCTGCTCTGCGTTCAGCTTGCCTGACCACGGGAGGGCCACTGCAGGTGAGGGGGGAATGAGACACTCAAGCCCCATCATTGGTGGGGCTTTGTGATCACACTGGCTAGAGGAGGGGCTTATGAGACACTATAAGCCTTCGAGGGCCCTCCTCCTGGCCCATTTGAAGTGTGGCTCCCAACAGAGAGGCTCCCGGCAAAGCGATTCCTTTTTGCTCCTGCTACCAGGCTCAATGGTACGTTGTCAGGGGTGGTAGCAGTGGAAGACCATTCCTGCTGTGTCTGGATCCCTACTCAATGGCCCCCTCAATTCAGCGCTGAGGTGCTGTTTGCGAGAGGAAGGAATGTTCACATAAAGAGCCCAGGATTTGGGCAGATTCATGTTTTTAGCCTGAGATCGGCTTTAGGGGAGCGAGTTCAAGAACTTGCGTGTGCCAAAATGCATGATCAGTTCCAGTTAAGTGGTTCACATTTGTGTATGTGTGAGCGCTCTTAAATCCAGTCTCCTTATGTCAGGTGTGAGAGGGACAGCTTTCCCCAAAGCTGACTCATATCTTTACCATCGGTGTACACAGTGACGGGTATTCAGCAGCAGACCACATCTCCGAACCTCTACCAGAAATTTTATTTATTGCATTATTTATTTATTGCATTTTTATACTGCACTATAGCAGAAGCTCTCTGGGCGGTTCACAAAGATTAAAACCATGAAATCATGAAAGAGGTAATTATCTTACAAAAATACATAACTAACAGTTCAAAGTATACTTCTGCAGATGCAGGGTGTTAGGTGCACCAAGGTGTTAGGTACACCATGACTTCCCCTCCATATCCTGATTCCCTTGCTACCACCCAATTCCCCAACACTTTCCTACCTATTGAGTACATATATATATATATATATATATATAACTTTCCCTGCTGCTAGTAGTGAAGAAAAAGCCACCTGTCTCAGCATCATTGCAGGGAGGGAAGAATCATTGCATCTCTCTCTTCCTCCAAGATTAGGAAAACATATATCGTTTGTGATTTCTCCACTCTCTCCTCACAACAATCCTTGAGCAGGTTAGGCCGAGAGATGAATGCTTGGCTGAAGGTTAGACCGGGTCGCCCCAGTCGAAAACAAGATTAATCGCAACAAGCAGCTGTCTCAGATTTTATTAAAATGCATATTTTAAATATTATTGTTAATATGTACAATAAATAAACAGGGACAAGCAATAAGAGCCCTGTCCACCTTTAGAAAATAGAAAAATGGGCATGTCCTTTCCCACTTCCTATGTAAAGGATGATGCCAACTTTTAGGTATTAGGTATTTTGGGGGAAAGGGCAGTAAATAAAGTAAAGACAGCCTTAGTCCACAAGCTGAATACAAGTGATGGCTGCAAAAAAGGCAAGTGAAATTTTAGGTTGTAGTAAGAGATGCATAGGGCGGGATATAAATGTTTTAATAAATAATTAAATAATATAGATTACGGTAACTATATAATACTATGTGGTTTCATCTGTGATCCTGTTGCATAATTTTTTGTGAAGCTATTGGGCAGTATAGAAATGAAATAAAAATATGATATATATGTTGTTATAACACGTTGCCAGTTGTGTAATTGGCCACTAAAAGGC
Organism: Anniella stebbinsi; assembly: GCA_029215795.1. Taxonomy (NCBI): domain Eukaryota; kingdom Metazoa; phylum Chordata; class Lepidosauria; order Squamata; family Anniellidae; genus Anniella; species Anniella stebbinsi. The sequence goes on from JARDYH010000009.1 coordinate 17,142,953, forward strand.
AGTGTAAGGCAAATAATGGTAAATTAGGGCAAATGGAGAATGCTGAGCTGTAGGACTTTTCCTTCTGTTTTTCTGTAAACATGGATGCACCTTAAATTTGGTTTTGATGCTGAAAGATTTTTATATTTATAGTTATAGCAATTTGGGGGGGGGGGGAAAGTAAGTGAATAGCGAGAAGATAAATGATGACGAGAAGATAAATGATAAAAGAAATGTGGAGAAGGAGGAAAGATGGAGTGGTTGCAGATGATGGGAATTGGTAAAATAGGGAGAAAATTAAGATGGCAGTGTTTTGGATTATAAGAGCTAGAAATTTTTTTTGAAGAAATATAAATGTAAAGGAAAGATGAAAAAGAATATAAGGTTTTTTTCTATTTTTAAACTACTATAAAAAAAGGTGTGGGAACAAACCACTCAGTCTGTGTTGTCTCCCTCCAACCTCCTCATAACAAGGAAGTCAGAACGGTCATCAATAACAGGCAGCAGCTACATAAATGTAGCACTGCCCGCTGGCTTCGCGCTCAGAAGAGAACACTTTGACTCCTCCTCGTGGTTTGCTCTTCCGACCACTTTCGAATGCACTTCTCTAGTTTGCTACTATAGAAATGATCCCTGAAAGTATAGTCTTAACGATAACAGCCTCGGCTTTCCACCCTGGGTCTCCTCCACTGCTCTGCAAGTCACAGCAACCGGCTCCCTATCCCACGCAGCCCCTTCGCGGGATTCGTTCACACCACCGAAAAACTACCCGCTTCGCGTCTCCCGTGGAGAATTTCTTTGGAGAAACGCTTTTAAAACTTTGCATTTTCTTTGGAGCCCGCAAAGGACCATAAGCCCCTCTGGCTTTCGGTTTGCATAGGAGACCCAAGCAGCCAATCACGTCCCCGCCTGATTCTTCCTAGAAAAGGCTTCCTTTCAGCTCCCTTACTGGCTCCTTAAATCCACGTGCAGTCCTGACGTCGCTTCCGCAAGCTGATACAACTTAACTGGGTCGCTGACACGCACTCTACAGGCAAAAGCTTCCCGGATCTTTGCAGCCCCAGCCTTACTCCTCAGTAAACACGAAAGGCTCTTGCTACAATCCTGTACACTTAACAGGAAGTCCTATTGACCTCAATAGATCTTTTTTCTAAGCGAACATACATAGAACTACCCTGTACACAACCTTTTAAACCCAATAATCAAAGCCTAACAAAGTCTACAAAAGGTGGAACTCTAATTCCACCTTTTGTAACATTTTAGAATAAAAGCAGTCATTCAGGCTGTATTCTCTTCCCTTAATCTCCTTAGAATATGAAACACTGAAAAAAGAGAAGAGATACATAAAATACTGATCAAAGGGGATTAGAGATATGGGGAAAAATAATTTCTAGCAGAGCAAACCAGTTACTTTCTTGCAACACCAGCAGAAAGCAAAACAGAAATTAATCAAAGCTAATAAAACACTAAGAATATTAAACACTGAAATATAAGAGAAATACATGGAAAATATTGAATAAGGGACACAAAATGTATCAAAGATATGGGGGGGGGGAATAATTTCCAGAGGAGCAATTACTTTGCTGCAGCAGCAGCCACAAAGAATCTTGTTCTCAGCTTAAAAACTAATATGCACACACTTTGATAAACACTCTCTACTTCATCAGAAGAAAAATACATAAAAGAGGAAACATGGAACACAAAAGAGATTAGATATATGGAAAAAATAATTTCTGGAACTTGGGAGATCCTGGTTCTAATTCCCACTGGGCCATGAAGCTCAACAGGTCACTTTGGGTCAGTCACTGACTCACAGCCTACCCTACCTCACAGGGTTGTTGTGAGGGAAAAAATGGTAAAGAGGCGCATGCAAGTCCCTTGGATCCTTTGCAAGGGGGGGGAACAGGATATATATGTAAGGAAAGAAACAATCTTATTACATTATTGCAGCAAGAGCAACAAAGAGTCTTGTATAGGGTGGCCATATGAAAAGTGGACAGGGCTCCTGTATCTCAGTGGCATAGAAAAGGGAATTTCAGTAGGTGTTATTTGTATGCATGCAGCACCTAGTGGAATTTTTTTCATGACAAGAGTTAAAGGTGTAGGAGGGTTGGATAGGTTGAGCGAGAAGGGTTCGTACAGCTATAAGTGTTGTAGGGAAGAGGGAATTTGAGGAGGTGTGATTTGTATGGATGTGTTTAGTAAAGTGAAATTTTGTTTTTTATGTTTACATTTATGTTTAGAGGGTTAAGAGGGTTGTTTGTTTTGTATAGGATTAGTACATATGTACCGAATATAGAGAGGAAAGGAAAATATAGGTCTTAGGATGGAGATAGAATTGCACCAAATAAAGTTAATAATTATATCCCTTTAATAAAGTTAATAATTATATTCTATCTTTTACAAGTTTTAAAAATGATATGAGTAAACCACTCAGTCTGTGCTCTCTCCCTCCAACCTCCTCATAAGAAAGAAGTTAGAACGGTCATCAATAACAGGCAGTAGCTACATAAATGTAGCACTGCCTGCTGGCTTCGCGCTCAGAAGAGAACACTTTGACTCCTCCTCGTGGTTTGCTCTTCCGACCACTTTCGAATGCACTTCTCTAGTTTGCTACTATAGAAATGATCCCTGAAAGTATAGTCTTAACCCCAAATCCCTCGCCTGAAACACCAGGGGAAGCGCTCTTTGCTTTCCAAGTTACGGGAGACTACAAGATTGTCATGAACTCTAGCCAATTTCTTTCTTCTCCCCGCCCTCTCCAATATTTTCCTCCCAGAGGCAGCGCGCCACCTGTTTTCACGGGTTCTGCCCGCCGCTGTCTATGCATTCCAGGTGAAATTAATAAAAACTTTAATTTCCCCCGCTGCAAAGCCACTCTGCAATAAAATGCAGGACCACGCCTTGTTATTAGCATAGGCAACGCCCCCTATGACGCCCGAGATGCTGCTTTACGTATTTATTTCTTCTACGCTTGTATGGTTCATTGTATTCTTTTTTAAAATATTACTCGGATGCAATGCAATTAATGAAATAATTCAACGCAATGATATCACACAAGGAAAGGAAGTAAATTTCTGCATCCAAGCTTTCTACAAGACAAAAACGCTTTCAAAAACAAATCATTCTTTTCTAATTAACAATAGGTTTTCTCTTCTCTACAGGCATCTTTTTTCTTTCTTTCTTTCTGCCTTTGCAAATTGAGGAGGGAGGTCCCTGCTGTATTAATTCATCCAAAGCACGCTGAATTGGGGGTAAGTCCCATATCTGGTACCTCCAGCTGCAAGTAAGGTGAGATCCTTGCGCTGGAAAAGTCCAAGCGCGCGTTTACTCCCATGTAAATCTGCATAGCATTCCAGTTTTAATTTGCGCCTGTTTCCACAACGGGCAGCTACTATCATTCGGAAAGAGCGTCTGTATTTTGTCTCCTGCGCTTTGAGAGGCCTACCGCGCACACCCCCTACACAGAGGCTGGATTTGGGGATCGTGACCGACACCTCCTACACAAGCCCCCAACATTTGCATTTGTCTAATTCTCCAGGGACAAAACTATTCTTCGTTGCATGCACGAAAGAGAAATGGGTGGAAGACTCACCCTGCAGTTTGCAAAATTTGCTGTTTGGGATCAATGCGCTTTTCACCCCAGTGCATCTCTTTCCAGGAGCGAATGAAGAGGTTATTCCTTACGGCACCAAAAATGGTTTCCCATGATTACAAATAATAAAAAAGTGTTTTCCTTCATTCCAAAAACCCAAGATGGAAAGATCTCGCCATTCCTATGCGGCCCTTACTCTTTTTAAGAAGCGTCTTCACTTCGGTATAGTTCTTTCAGAGGACACAACTTCAGTGGACAAGGGACGAGGGGGGTGCGTGGATCATTCTCCCTGGCTTAAAAGAGAATTCAATTTTAGGACTCGCCTCCCTTTGGGGTGGCGGGGAGTCAACATTAATTCAGTGACCACAACCACGTTTTAAACAGAGGTACTGCAATACTGCCTGGGGAGTAAGTTTCGTTGACCTCGATACGACTTATACTTCCCCGTAAACTTGAACGTGTCCACCCTTCTAAACGTCTAGTTTTGAATCCAAGGAACTGAATTCATGGTTTCCTGTTTATGATTAATCTCGTTTTCAGCCCCTCTTCCTAGCGATAAAACCAGCTTGGACAATAACCAATGGGAATTAGAAATAGTAATTGGGCTGGTGGGAAAAACCCTGTCTTCCAACTCAATTCCAAATATATTTCCTTAGTAGTAAATTCAGGCTAACTTGGTCCCTGGGCCTACTAAGTGCGTTTACCAAAGGAAGTTGGGGGGGGGGGGTCCATTTTTCCAAAATCTTGCACACTCAACAAGCCCAGGCAAGTTTACTTAGTATATTTAGTGGAGTTTACTACCTAGGCCTAGTGTGTTTTCCAGTTTCTACCATAAGCATATAATTAGGGGCTAAACTACCGACCTTCATTATATCCCACCTTCCCGTGTCCCCTACTCCGTTTTGTCCTCGAGTATATTCAAGACTGCACCCCCAAACTATCTGCCCCAACTCATCACCTCCTATAACCGCGGCTGTTTTCCGTAAATAAACTTCTCTCGCACCTAAACACTCACCCCTTCCTTTGCCAAACCGTCGTACCAACGTGCTACGTTAGTGACCGAATGTCAGAATAATGTCCTTTTTGCGGGACAGAACACGTGTGCGTGCACGTGATACGCGTATGCAGCTGGGTTATTACAATACAGATTGCAATGCAGTACAGATTGCAGGAAGGCTTGCGCGTAATATTATGCACCCTTAATTGGGCCACAATCAAGATTACACGAAGGTTTGTGCGTCTGCGTAATATTTATGCAGCCTAACTGCTCTTGTGGAAGTGTGCGATCTCTGTAATCCCTTTTGCAAATGTCTGCATTTTCTATTGGTTACAATTAAACAACAACCCACTTTGTGAAGGCTGGATTGTAAAGCATTGTGGTGGTGTCTTATTTTGGGAGGATTGCGGAAAATAGAGGGTAGGCAGCCTGTTTGGACGTTTGGCAATTTGAGAAATTGTCCTGGGCGCCACCACAAAATGTATTTATTTATTTTATTTATTTTTATTTTATTGTTACATTTATATCCTGCCTTTTTTCCTCCAAGGAACTCCAGGCCCTGTACATAATACTCCTCCTCTCCATTTGTATTACACCCTTTGGGAGGTTCACAACAATTAAAACCATAAAATACAAAGCAATAAAACATAATATAAAAGTTGAAAACTTAAAACTATAATATAAAAGAAAAAACAAAATAAACAAAATAAAACATAGCAGTGCAAAAATTTTAAATAATTATATCCCTGGGTGCGATGCAATCCTATGTATCTCTACTCAGATGTAAGATAGTGCTTACTCCCAAGGAAGTGGCTACAGGACTGCAACCTTATTTATTTATTTTTCTCCTCTTCCCTCCCCAGCGCTTTTTCCTTGTGTGTTGTGTCTTAGATTGTAAGCCTGCAGGGCATGGACTGCCGTCTTTTACTGGTTATATGTAAACCATTCTGGAAGCATTTTTTAGCTGGGGAAGGGGATACAAATACTTTCAATCAATAAATATTAAATAATAAAAATAATAATAGTAGACTCCCCGAAAAGCTCGACTTTGGAAAGTTTTGTCACATTGCGCAGCGTGTATTTCCTGGTTCCATGAAAACAGCGGAGGATTTACAGGCAATCTAACACAGGCGACTGATTTTTAAAAATAATAATTTTAATATTTATAATTTTAAATTAAATTAAAAATGAAAATACAGAGAATATTAAACCGATATTTGCAGAGCACAACCAGACCTGGCAATAGTATGCATATATAGGTCTCAAAGAAATCCCATTGCGTTCAATGTGGCTTACTCCCAAGTAAAGTGTGTACTGTACTTCACAGTGCAGTGCCTACAAAGAAGCAAGCCTCCCAGAATTCAATGAGGTTTACTCCTAGGTAAAGTGCACAGCATTGCAGCCTTATCATGCAGTGTCTACTCAGGAGCAAACTCACTGACTTCAGTGGGTCTTACACCTTAGGTAAAGAGTAGACAGGATTGCAGCCATAAGTTAGTGTCTAATCAGAAGCAAACCCCCAAATTCAATGGGGTTTACTCCTAGGTAAAGCATACAAATGGCAGCCTTACCGTTCAGTGCCTACTCAAAAGAAAGTCCACTGAATTCCATGGGACTTACACCTAAGTGTACAGAATCACAGCCTTACTGTGCAGTATCTACTCACAAGCAAGCCCACTGAATTCAATGGGGCTTACTCCTAAGTGTACAGAATCGCAGCCTTACCACGCACTGCCTACTCAGAAGCAAGCCCACTGAATTCAATGGGGCGTACTCCCAGGTCAAGAGTGTACAGGATCGCGACCTTAAATCGCAGTGCCTCCTCAGAACCAAGCCCCCCAGAATTCAATGGGGCTTATTCTCAGGTAAAGTGTGCACAGGGTCACAGCCTGACAGGGCAGTGTCTCCTCAGAAGCAAGCCCCGCTGACGCCAACGGGGCTTACTCCCCGGTAAACATGGTGCATGTGTTTCACGACGGCCCCCTTCACAAAACATGAGGCGGCTTCTGTGGGAGGGCAAAGAGCCGCCCAAAGGGGGTCGGGCCAGGCCGGGGCGGAGAAAGATGGAGAGCCGCCTCCTTCCTCTCCTCCTCCGCTTCCATCATGGAGCAGAGGGACGTGGGCAGTTTCCCCTTGGCTCCCGGTCTCCGGGCCAAGCTCGTCGCCGCCGGCTTCCAGACGGCCCAAGACGTGCTCGAGGTCGGACCCTGTCAGCTAGGCAAAGGTACCGGCGGCAACGAGGACGCCGACGCTGAGGAGAAAAACGGCTTCCCGCCAAAATGCTTCCCGCCCAAAAAATTACCTCAGCCGGACTAGCTCTTCCTCTCCCCCACTATGAGACAGGGGGCATCAGGCCTTCTTCATAGATGATTTATTATTATTATTATTATTATTATTATTATTATTATTAACTTGCTAGAGAGCTTTGGTTATTAGTATAGCTGGTGGTTCTTGTACATAAACAGACATTTCTTCGTATGCTGTGTATATTTTGTGCATGGGGTAGGAATCTTGTGGAAGTAAGTCCCATTGAACTGAATGGGAATTGCTGCTGAGTAGAAACGTGTCAAGGGTGACCCTATGAAAAGGAGGACAGGGCTCCTGTATCTTTAACAGTTCTAAAAGAAAGGGAATTTCAGCCGGTGTCATTTGTACGCATGCTGCACCTGGTGAAATTTACAATAGTAAAAGCTGCAGGAGCCCTGCTGTCTTTTGTATCTAGCTAAAGAGGGCAGGGCTCCTGCAGCTCTAACTGTTGTGATGAACTGTTAAAAGATACAGCAGCCCTGTCCTTTTCATATGGTCACCCTAAAATAGGACTAATGAAGCAGGCATTATTATTATTATTATTATTATTATTATCATTTATTTATATCCTGCCTTTTTCCCAATGCTGGGACTCAGAAGTTTGTGGCATAATACATTTAGTTAGTTTTCAAGGTGCCACAAGATTCTTTGATGTTTTTATAGTTGGTCATTTGGTATTTGCAACCGCTAGATGTCACTCTCATATTGCATTTCAGGAGATTTCAATTGTCCAACTTCCACCTGCTATTAATTTTATATTTTTAATGTATTATATTTATTTGAAGAAGTGCAAATAAGCAAGATTATAAACAGGTATTAAAACAAAAGTAGATACACATAAAATCCCAACTCTGACCATATTGTGATGGTTTAATTTTTTCCCTCTTAGCAAGTAATAATTTATTAATATCCTGTGCTTCTACTATTTTATGTCAAATTTAGTCCTAAACAAACTCCATACAGTTATAAAATACACTTTAAAAAGATATAATTAAACACTTGGGTTGCAATCCTCTACACACTTGCTTGGAAGTAGGTCCCATTGAACTCAATAGGATGTATTTCTAAGTAGATATTATAAGATTGCATCGTAAGAACAGCAATTAAAAACAAGGTATTTTAAAAACTTCAGATGAACCTCCAGCAGCTGAAAAAAATCATATTTAAAATAAAAGACAGATGTTAAAACATTTCTCTTACATGTTTCCAGATAGGAAAAGAAGGAAAACCATTTTAGGCTGCAATTCTATGGACATTTACCTGGGTGTACATCTCATTGAACATAACGGGATTTACTTCTGAATTGGAATGTGTAGGATAGTTTAAGTTATCTAATATTTGCAAGAGATGTCAATCTTGCAAATAATGTTAATTAGGAGTCTGTTTCTCTTTATCAAAATAATTTGAAGTCTACTTTGTATTTTGATTTTTCAGAAACTGGAATTTCTAAGCAGGAGGCATTAGAAATTTTGCAAGTGATCAGGCAGGAACGACATGGGGATGGAGCAAAGCCTGCCGGGGAACCAGCCTCTATCAGGAAATACACGGCTCTTGAACTCTTGGAAAAGGAGCAAGTTCAAGGCTTCATTATCACCTTCTGCTCTGCGTTGGATGGTATCCTGGGAGGGGGTATGCAGCTGACGAAACTAACTGAGATCTGTGGAGCACCAGGTGTCGGCAAGACACAGTTGTGGTAAAAACAACACCTGGCAAAACTAAGATTTGAAGTTTTTTCTCCTCTTGTTTACCATCACCCCTTCAGACTAGTTGAGCTCAGTACTTGGAAAACTTTCCCAAGAATTCCATTCTGCTGTGGAGATTATCCCTTGTGTCCTTTTATCATCTGAGGTGTTTTGGGTGTATACAAGAGAGAGGAACTTAAAATTTCAAAACATGTGCCTAGTGAATTATGACCTGTTTCTGTTGTGATCTCTGAACGAAGCCACAAACTATGGCTTCTTGTGATGGGAAACAAGCCTAGCATCCCCCAGGGGCTCACATGCTCACTCCTCCTTATCTGCGTGGCTGCAAGAAGCAGTTTGGAAGCTTTCACTTCCATTTTTTTATTAAATGTAGCTGTATTTGATTGCCCTTATATGTCAAACTATGGTTAATCTTAACCATGGTTTGTTTGAAACAATCCAGCTTCAAACTATGGTTTATGAAGCTGGCTTGTTTCAACAAGCCATAGTTAAGATTAACCACTGTTTAAGGTTCAGATGGAATGCTGAACTGTGGTTAATTGAAATTGAGAACAAAAGTTTCTGATCTCCTTGTAGCTGTGTGAGAGAGGAGAATCTAGAAAACTGGGGGCAATCTGCATTCATTCGCATCACAATAAACCAGTGTTTATCAAGACATCCAAACACAGGACATATATGGGCTACGTAAAGCATTAGGTAGCATTGTTCTGTATAGTGATGTTACTCTGGAGAAGAGTAAGCCTACAAGCACCCCATTGCCTACCCCTGTAATCGATGCTTTGCTGCATGCATAGTGTTGATCACAAGGCTGTAGCCGCCACAGTATCAAACAGCTGTCCGTACAAGTCCCAAAAATGTATTCCAGTACCCACTTGCTCAGGGGGAGAGCCATTCACCTCAAGGGGCTTCTGAGTAATCATACATTAGATCAGGGTGTTAGTCCCAATTTCAATGGAACTTCTCCCCAATTAAGTAAGCAACTATGTTAGTACTTTCTGCCTGAATGTCTTGTTGTAGATGAGCTTTGCAGTGGCATTTTTCAAATCTCTGCAGATTTTATAAATTGCCCTGTGACCATAACAATAACCTCAAGGACATTTGCCCATTCCATACTGCAGAAATCTTTTTGCTGTTTTCTTTCCTACCTGATTTACCATTTGCCAGACGAAGAATCAGTTTCTCCAGAGATGAGCTAGGAGTTGACTTTTAATAACCTTTCTTTATTGGTATTTAATGATCTCTTTGCCTGTGTCCCTCTATGTCTCCTTCCACAGCATGCAACTGGTGGTGGATGTGCAGATTCCGGAATGCTTTGGCGGTCTTGCTGGAGAAGCTATTTTCATAGATACAGAAGGGAGTTTCATGGTCGACCGAGTAGTGGATCTGGCAGCGGCCTGCATCCAGCATTGTCAGCTAATTGCTGAAATGCACCCAGAAGAAGGTTTGTTACCAAGTCTTGTTCACCTCTAAGCAAAGTGCAACCTCCTCTGTGCTCTCTGAGCACAGCACATAGTTAAATTATGGAATTCACTACCACAAGATATCGTGGTGGTTACCAATTTGGATGGCTTTAAAAGGGGGTTGGATAAATTCCTGGAGGAGAAGGCTATCAATGACTACTAGCCCTGATGGTTATGTGCTACCTCCAGTATCTGAGGCAGTAAGCCTATATGCACCAGTTGCTGGGGAACATGGGTGGGAGGATGCTGTTGCACCCATGTCCTGCTTGTGGGTCCCTGGTCGACAGCTGGTTGGCCACTGTGTGAACATAGTTCTGGACTAGATGGACCCTCAGTCTGATCCAGCATGGCACTACTTACGTTCTTAACATAGGAAGCTGCCTTATACTATCTTAGGTTTATTTGTCCATTTATTTATTTAAAACGGAAGCAAAACCTCTGTCATCCTGAGGGCTGAATTTTATTTTGTGAAAGCTTTCGGGGCTGTGTTCTGTTGGGTGGGGCCAAATTGAACCAGATATTTTCCCAGCTCATGTTCTTATTTATTTTTATTTATTATAGTGTTTCAATCCCACCCTTTAGCCAAAAAGGCTCCCAAGGCGGCTTACAAAATATTTCTTAAGATAGTCCCTGGCCACAGGCTTATAATATAAAAACGGCATGACACAAAAGGAAAGGGGATTAGGAAGGAAGGAGGGGGAAAGCAGATTTAGGCACTAGATTCTGAGTTGCAAAGTTCAGCAGGTCATGGACACAGTGGAAGGCCTGCCGCATCCTCTCCCTCTCATAGCCTGATACAGATCCAGGCACGGTGGAGGGATGCCTGGCTGCTGTTTCCTTTTGCTCTGATGGCCCCAGCAGTAACGACTTGTAGCAGGAGAGAAGAGGGCTGTCAGCTGGAGCTGGATCCAGGCACGATGGAGGGATGCCTGGCTACATTCAGTTCACCACACTGCATTAGTTCCGGATTCTTTTTCAGGTCCTATGAAAACTCTTTGCAGATAGCTGAATTTCAACCCTGGAAGCAGCCTTTTAAGTGTTGTTTTGGGGAGGCTTATGCTTTGTCCTCTGCCTAGAAATCTTGTACCACCAGTTTTGTTACCTTCACAGCCAGGAATTAAATGGTTCCTCATTCCATGCTCTGCTTTGCTGTCTCTGTGCATAAGGAACAGGTCGGGGAAGAGATGGAGCAGGATGGTAGCAAATGCTATGTTCAGCATAGATTCCCCCCCCCCCCCTCTTCTGCCTTCAGACCATCAAGCAGCTCTGGAGACTTTCTCCCTTGAAAATATTCTTTCACATATCTATTACTTCCGTTGCCATGACTATGTGGAGCTGCTGGCACAGGTCTACCTCCTCCCAGACTTCCTCTCTGGGCACTCAAAGGTAGGTGTTAAGGCAGGCCCCTGTGCCTCCAAGACAGAGAGAGGCAAGGCAGTGGGTGTTTGCTTGTTATCATGAAGAGTATTTGGCTCCTTTGAACAGAGTTGCATTGTTGGTTTGATTGGAATGAGATGGAAAGAAGAGGGAAAAGAGCACCACCGAACCAAAGAAAAAGGAGAGCGAAGCTCTGTTGCTATATAAAAATATTTTTCTTTATTCTGCTCTACGCGTTTCGGATACAACCTTCGTCAGGAGCTACATGGAAAACAAGTATAGCTACAGTTTAAACTAGCTGTAGTTATACTTGTTTTCCATGTAACTCCTGACGAAGGTTGTATCTGAAATGCGTCAAACAGAATAAAGAAAAATATTTTTATATAGCAACAGAGCTTCGCTCTCCTTTTTCTTCAGTTTGATTGGAATGAGGCCAGGTGGTAAATCTGTGTTTGTGTGTGTGTGTTTGATGTGTAACATACATAAAATTGCACACACATACATGGACTTTCCCTGGGCTATAATTAAATTAATCGTGCTCCACCGTCTTATTTTCCCTTGTATTGCTTTTATTGCACTTGGAATACCCACCTCATGAATTGGGATAATTAAGAAGTGATGGTATAAATATTTTAAATAATAATAACAAAAACATTTTGCCTAGGCCAGAAGTCCCTGGACATCTGCTGTTTCATAGGCCTGCCACTTCTCTCTGTTGCTGCCGGAGCGTGCCATATTCTGTTGTCGTCCTGATGTCCTCACTGCATCCTCTATTGGTTTCAGGAATTTTCATGCCTTGCTACCTTCTGGAATGAACTATGGGGACAGCAGTTGTGCTATGTTGGAGGGGAGTCTACATTGTACAGCAGTGTTCCGTGTAGTTTTACATCTCCTCTCTGGAGAATCAATAAGCATGGGTTGCCTTCTCTCAGCAAAGCAGCAGTTAGAAAAGGACACATTTGTCCTTGTGTTATTGACTGTACACATCAGTGGAAAATAGCTGAGGGGTTCAAATGTGTTTAAAGCAGCAGCACATGCTGCTTTTGGTAACCGTGAAGCCATCCCAAGAGAAGTGGCTTTTGAATGTGCCCCAAGTGTCTAGTCTATGATTCTATGAATTACTTTTACCTTTCTCCTTTTCTTAAGGAACCCTTCTTCCTAGAAGGCACTGTGTGTGTGTGTGTGGCTGGCTGGCTGGCTGGCTGGCATATTTGTTTAACCTTTTTAAATTATTGGGCCTGTTCAGAAGACACCTTAAACCCTGCTCATTAAGGCTTTTGGTTAAGCAGCAGGGTTTAAGGTGTCTTGTGCGATGCGTTTTGCTAAACCTGCTCACTCACTAACCACAGTCAGATCATCAGCAGGTTTAGGAGCTCTAACCATGGCTTAAAGTGTTGTGTGTGACAGCACGGCTTGTGGTTAGTGCTAACCCCAAAGAACCACAGTTTCTCTAACCACAGACCCAGAAGTGTCGTTTGAACAGGCCCAGTGTTTTGAAACTCTCTTCCAGGAAGCCCTGTTCTTCTTTGGAAGTGTATCAGGGTTTCCTCAATAAGAAATAACAGTAAGAGCAAACAGGCCTTCCCAAAAGAGGGTGTGCTGATAACTCCCCATGCAATGTGCAGCTGTAAGGGAGTCCTGATGTGTTCTAGGCCCATGCCATGTTCATGTGGGGCAACAGTGAGGATTGGCAGGTCTTGTTGATACACGCCATATGCATCCCATAATCCTTTTGCAACGCATATGGCTAAGGAGGGCAACCTTTTTCAGTCCAAGGGCCGAGTTCAATTTCAGAGAAGCTCTCGGGGCTGTATTCCAGTGGTGGGTGGAGCTGAAGGCAGAGAGGCAGGGCTAAAAGCAAAACACACAGGCCAAGAAAATCAAAATTATCAGACTATTTTAGCTTACAGCCCTTACTGCCAGTAATCAAGCTTTAGGAAAGGCATTTCCACCTTTAATCTTTGTAAACCGCCCAGAGAGCTTCAGCTGTAGGGTGGTATATAAATGTAATTAATACTAATAATAATTCAACCTTATCAAACAACCTACCCAAAAGTATACATACTCACCCAAAACGATCTTGGAAAATGCAGATCATAAAATATACTGGGACAGAACATTTCGTACGGACAAGACAATAACCTACAACCGACCAGACATAACGGTCATAGACAAAAAAGAAAAACATACCTACCTCATCAACATATGTAGAAAAGGAAGAAGAAAAAAAGAGAGACAAATATACACCATTGGCCATGGAAGTCAAAGAACTATGGCAACAGAAAAAGGTCACAATTTTTCTGTTCGTCACATCAGTCACCGGCATCACATCAAAAAACTATACAAAAAACCTTTAGAAAATGGGCCTACCAAAATACATCCACAACAACATCCAGAAAATAGTCATACTTAAAACATCTTCAATCGTCAGGAAATTTCTGAATCTGTAAAAGACAGCATGACTTGGCAAAGCTGTATAGAAAAACCGCCACGAGCGAGAAAGAGATACAATAATAATAAATACCGAGGGGGGACTGCATGAAAGGGGGGACACTACCCAGTGATTGGTGATTGCGGGGGGAAAGGGCTGGGACTATCTGGGGACGAGAAAGCAAAAGGAGAGCAAACAAGCCAGGTCAGAAAAAAGGAGAAATGGGTTCTCAGGATGCAAATAATTTATTTTCACGAAGCCTGATGCATTTCAGCCTGTATTTTATTCAAAGGCCTTCCTCAGGGCGTTGTTAGAAGATAGTGCCTGCAGAATTTCCTTTAGCAAGATAATTGTCTCCTGTGAGTCGCCATAGATTATCACAGGAGACAATTATCTTGCTAGAGGAAATTCTGTAGTGACTCTTCTAACAACCCCCTGAGGAAGGCCTTTGAACAAAATAGAGGCCAAAACGCATTGGACTTTGTGAAAATAAATTATTTGCATCCTGAGAACCCGTTTCTCCTTTTTTCTGACTATCTGGGGAACCACAGCAGGGCCAGATTCGACCACTGGGCCTGAGGTACCCCACCCCAGCCTAGGAATTCCCTGGTAGTCATGCAGGGGTTCCTTGATGTGGCAGGAGTCCCCCTCAAGAAAGTTCTGAAAACCATTACTCTAAAACATACTTCTTGCACATTGGGGATTTCCCAATACAATTAATTTGCATAGTCTCTATATTAATGGAAACATATACTGTTGCTATTGCAGAATCAATTCTTTTTTTAAAAAAACATTTCTGGGCAGCTGTGGGATGGAAACAGAAACATTGAACGTAGTACTAGTTCACGTGTGACTAATATGGAAGTCTAGGTGCGTTCTTGGTTTTGAGTGTCCTTTTGGTTATTAGAAGCTCTACCTACTCCCTGCTCTGGCTTGCACAGGCCTTTTTCATTGCCTCAATGAGGCCTAGAATGTTTTCTGTCTTAAAGAGTATCTGAATCAGTCATCAGGTCCTTTGTGGCATAAGTTATTCCAAACTATGCTGTTTTGGAAGTTGACGTTTCCCAGGCAGTTGAAACGGTACAGGCAGAGCAAGGTTTACTTGTGGTAGGTGAATAATGTTTGCAGCATTAATCGCTGCAGTGAAGGAATTCTAATAAATCATAACTAAGCACAGTGATGGGAATGAGCCTTGAGCAATCTAGTTGACTTCCTTCGGAATTATGAATGAAATAGTTAGGCAAAGCAAATACCCAGAGGGGGGATGATAAACAGTCTCTGTAGAATAGTGTGTGTATTTCTCTTGTGTGTGTTTTGTTGACATGTCTATGGGCTCACTCCACAAGTGTGTGGGAGATTCTTACACCTAGGGAAATGCATGTCGTTCAGGAATCTGGCTTTCATTTGAAAGAGAGAGAGAGCTTTTAGACTGTAAGATTGCAGAGAAGCTTTTGAACACACAGAAACAGCCTGGGAAAGCCTTTGAAAATACATGCGCACATGAGAGAGAGAGAGAGAGAGAGAGAGAGAGAGAGAGAGAGAGAGGATATAGAACTGCCAAGACAGTTCTTGGTTAATGTATCTCTATGATAAGCGTGTTTGTTGCATTCACACGTTGCAATTTTAAACCTCTGCTTACAATACATACAATCTTTATTGACAGTCAACAGACCATTTTCCAAAGTAAAAAAACAAACAAAAACATGCTGATTAATCAGTATACAGTAAAAACCTCTTCTTAATATGCCTTCAGTGTACACCTAAAAAATGTAATGTGTGAACTGACCCTTAAAGCACCAAATGTGGTTGCACTTGCAGGTGCCCCATATGCTTTTCTGACATTGATGTTTTATTTAATTATTTTAAACTATTTATGTACCAATTCCCATTTTAAAAAATATCCCAGAGCGGGTTACAACAAGTTATAAAATAATGCTTTATTATAAAAGCACGAGAGCATGGAGAGAGCAAATCTGTGATCCTTGGGCGAGCATCCCAGGGCAATAGAATGGCTTGGGAAACCCCTCCAGGGTTGGAGACAGCACTCCGACCTCAGACCCCTCCCCCTCGCAGCGGGCAGAGAAAACATCACCATCTACTTCTCCAAGATCAGAAAAGTGTCCTTGGAGGAAGAGGAAAGGGGGTGTTCTGGTGGAGAGGAAGGGAAGGAAATTGGAGAAGGCAGGATACGAGTTATCCTAAGCCTTCTCCCCTCCCCCTCAGAAGCAGCCTTGCTAGATGGGCTGAAACCCCAATCTAGCTAAAACACTGGAGATCAGAGCACAGGGAGGCGAAGATCACCTCTGTTGCTCCTCCCACTCTGCTGGCTTCAGCCTGGCAAGGCATAGGAAACTCAGAAGACTCCAAATTGTTGGCTTAACAAGCGGTGAGGGCGCAGTCCCTATTATTGCGCCCTTAAGCAAGTAAATGATTGGGAAAGGTAAGGTGAACAAGTTAGTTTTTAATAATTGTTGAAAGCACATGATTGTCAGCTTCCTGACTGTTAGAGCAGTATGACAATGGAACCAATTACCTAGGGAGGTGGTAGGCTCTCCCACATTAGAGGCATTCAAGAGGCAGCTGGACAACCATCTGTCAGGGATGCTTTAAGGTGGATTCCTGCATTGAGCAGGGGGTTCGACTTAATGGCCTTAAGAAGCCCCTTCCAACTCTACTATTCTATGATTCTGTGGTGTCTAACGGATCGCAGAGGGAAGGTCACTCCAGGTGGAGGTTGCTAGCACAGAGGAGGCCATTGTGTTGCTGCCAGATGTGGCACAGACATCGCGATCTCCCCTAAAGGTCGTAGTGGTCTATATAGAGGAGACAATATTTCAGGTATTTTTTTTTTACATCATTGCAGCTCTGCATTTTATATCGTGTCATTAGGTACGGTTGGTTGTGATCGATGGAGTCGCCTTTCCTTTCCGCCATGACTTCGAGGATCTCTCCCTGCGGACGCGGCTGTTGAACGGCCTGGCCCAGCAGCTGATCACGATCGCAAATGATCACACATTAGCGGTGAGTTCTTTTGAGGGGGTAGGGACGAGGCGAGCACAAATTAAGGGAGTTGATGTAGCTTTGCCCCATGTGCAAATTGCTATGCACTAGACAAACTGGTTAAGCTGCCACTGCAGAATAAAACTACAGAAACCTGCTGTTTTAAGATGAACTGTGAGAGTCTTGGAATGCTAACTTTTAAATCCAGTACTAGATTCTATGCTTGAAACTCTGAAATCATTCATGATAATAAACAGAGCACGAAATTTAGCTTTCTGAGAATATCTTTTAATTTCACGTATCATGTATTTATTTATTTATTTATTAATTAATTACATATTTATATTGCTCAACAGCCAAGGCTCTCTGGGCAGTTCACAATTAAAACCACAGTATACAAAGGTCAGCATTTAAAACTTAATATATATTTTTTAAATGTCATATAAACCAGGAAAAGTTATAATCCAGGGAAGGTTTGTCTAAAAGGATGTTTTCAGGAGGCGTTTGAAAGATGTTATATTTTCCGCCTCCCGACCTGCACGAGGGAGAGTTTTCCAGAGGGTTGGTGCCACTACAGAGAAGGCCCTGCCGTCGAGGTTCTTCGTGACGACATTCTGTTAGTCTTGGAATGACAAGCAGGACCTCCTCTGACGATTATAAATGTCACCTGGGCATGTATAAGGAAAGGCAGTCTGTTAGGTATCCTGGTCCCAAGTTGTTTAGGGCTTTATAGGATAATAACATAACCTTGTATATGGCTCAGTAGCCAACAAGCAGCCAGTGCAGTTCTTTTAATACAGGTTTTATATGAGTAGAGCTAGGTGCCCTTGTAAGCTCCCTAGCTGCTGCGTTCTGCACAAGCTGCAGCTTCCGAAACACACACATGGGTAGCCCCATATAGAGCACATTACAGTAGTCTAATCGTGAGGTCACCAGTGCATGAATGACCGTGGCTAACTATCCTTATCTAGGAATGAGCATAGCTGGCGTACCAGCCAAAGTTGATAATGGGCGCTTTGAGGCCACCTGGGTCTCCAGTGACAAAGATGGATCTAGGAGCGCCCCCAAACTACAGACCTGCTCTTTTTGAGGGAGTGCAACCCCATCCAGAACAGACAAACACCCCAGTTCTTCTTCGTGGTCTCTGTGCATCACACATATGGGCTCGCGCCGACGCCGAGCCTGCTTCCGGGAAACTTAGCTAGCTTAGACTTTTGGCGGGAACCCCTCCCCCCACCATCCTATCGCGCATGCTCAGGGCTCCCGCCTCTCCTTTACCTCAGTTCTTCTTCGACCGCTTCGCCAGTAGCCTCGCGGGAGACTTCTTCGGTACAGTAGCCTGTTTAAAGAGAAAGAGAAGAATAGTTGTAGTTAGCTTAGGCTTGTTTTTCTTAGATATAGTTGTTAGTTAGTATAATATAATATAAAAAAAAAAAAAAAAAAATTTTAAATTTAGTTATATATATAGATTGTTAAGGCGGCTCGCCGGCATATGGCGCAGTCCGCGTTATTTCGACGTTGTTCGCGGTGTAGGGCCAAGATAGCCCTCACCGACGGACATTCCCTCTGCCTCGTTTGCCTGGGGGAGGCTCACATCGTAGATTCCTGCAGTCATTGCATGAGTTTCTCTCGCCAGACCAGGCGGAATAGGGCTGATCGCCTCCGTAGCCTTTTGTGGACAAAGGCATTGTCAGCAGTAGACCAGCCGCGTCCTTCCATGATGAAAACTGTGGTTTCTGGGGAGAGTCGTAGCCTCTCGAGCCCAGCATCTCCGGTTTCCCCCCAAGTAACGGCGGCGGCACCGGCAACGTTATCGGGCATTTCACCGGACCCTTCACCAGTCCCGGCCAAAAAGCCCAAGAAAACAAGACCTAAGAAAACTTCTAAAAATGGCGGTACAGCTACGGTATCGGTGCCTACTACGACGGCGAAACAGTCTCGACCGTCCTCCATGCCCTCTTCGGCGTCGATAAAAGTCGTCGCCATGGTACATAAGTCGTCATCGGTACCGACCAGACCATCGGTACCGACACGCCGTTCGACGTCGATCGCTTCATCGTCGCCAGCTCCTTCGGTATCGAGGCGGCGTACGCCATCCGTATCTTCGATGGTTCGTACTCCGTCGACGCCGGGAGTCCAGCAAGAGCCGGCTGTGGTCTCACCTTCTCGGTCATTGCCTTCGCCTGGACCCATCCCAATTCTCATCCCATCAGATACAGAGCGTACGGTACCGACGCTTCTATCGTCGCCGAGAACAGCCCGAGGACATCGACGCCGAATGCCTCGATCCCGCGACCGTTCCTCGCACTCGAGGTCGCGTTCTCGATCACGATCGCGGGGATGGGATGTCTGTTCAGACCGCTCACGCCACTCGGAGCGTAGTGGATATCGTTTCGACCCTTATACAGGGCATCGCATACGGGGGGCTCAGTCACCACCGCCTGTTCCTCCCCGGAGAACCACCTCTCTGAGCCAGTCTTCGACTCGGCATCGCAATCGCTCGACAGCGACAACAACGAGGCCTCGTGGTCGAACACCATCTGCGTCGCCACGTCATCGACACCCTTCTCAGTCCGTTGAGGATTATGCATCGGACACTTCTTCAGCTCCGTCTCCACGCCCGTCGGAACCATCACCCTTGAATTCTTTCGGTACCGAGGATCGTGCCTCGCCAACAATGGAGATGGGCAGTTTTTCCGATCAAATGCTCAGACTAGCCCAGTCACTAAACATTGAATGTCAGCAGCCAGCTGATGAGTCGGATGATGGCATCTATGACGTAATGTATACGGAGCCATCACCTCAGCTAACCCTACCAATGGTTAAGGCATTGTTAAAGACAGTTAAGCAGTCTTGGGAACACCCTGCCACTGTTGGGGCGACTTCCAAACGCCTGGATGCCATATATAAGGTGAAGGAGGCACAGGCACCTTTTCTCTTTCAGCACCCAAAGCCTAATTCGGTTGTTGTAGAGGCGGCACAAGGCCGGTCGGGTAAGGTGCATTCCGCCCCAACCGATAAAGAAGGACGAAAGCTCGACTCCTACGGGCGTAGGATTTATGCTTCTACTTCATTGGGCATAAAGGTCACCAACTATATGGCGCTCATGGCGCGTTATCAATTGTTTTTATGGGAGAAAATATCTTCGTTAACTGATTACCTCCCTGACGACCAGCGTGATCTCGCCAGGGTCTTCCAAGCAGAGGCAGTCAGGTTGTCAAAGCAGGAGTTGACAACAGCGCGACATCTAACAGACTGTGTCTCTAAGGCCATGGTCGGTGCAGTTGCTTTGCGTCGGCATGCATGGTTGCGCTCAGCCTCACTACCTCAAGAGACAAAGAACCGTATTGAGGACCTTCCCTTCGATGGGGAGGGCCTCTTTAATACGGAAACTGATACAGCAATGGATACGCTGCACAAGGCCAGGATGACTGCTCGGAAAATGGGGTTTCAACAACCACAGCAGTCTTACCGTCCGAGAAAATGGTACAGACCTGTGCCGTACCAGCCGCGTCAGCAGCAGGAACGACCGCCGCGATATCAGGCGTCCTCGTCTCAACCCTATCAGCCACGGAAGACAACGCCGCGTTACCAGCAGCGCAGCAAACAACCGCAGCAGAGCAAGCGTCGCCTTTGACTTGGCTCCACGGTTAATTACGAGCAACCCAAACAAGCTACAGCCTTTTCTGCACACCTGGGCGTCAATAACATCCGATGCTTGGGTCTTAAACATCATCGCAGAGGGCTACCAAATAGAGTTCGAAGTTCCTCCTCCACTTGGCATCATAAAAGTCACGTCTCCTTCGGAGACCCTAACGCAAGAGACAACAGCCCTCTTGAACAAGGCTGCAATCACAAGGGTGCCACGTCATCAGCTCCATGCGGGGTTCTATTCCCGTTATTTTACGGTGCCAAAAAGGGACGGGGGACTTCGTCCCATTATGGATCTCAGAATTCTGAACAAGTTCATACTACCCAAAAAATTTCGAATGGTCACCATAGCAGCCGTCCTGCCTATGCTGCGGAAGGGCAACTGGTTCACGCTAGTAGACCTCAAGGACGCCTATTTTCACATTGCGATTCATCCGGCCTATCGTCACTATCTGCGGTTTGTCATTGGCAATCAGGCGTACCAGTTCTCCGTCCTTCCATTCGGCCTAAGGTCTGCACCAAGAGTGTTCACCAAGTGCATGTCGGCAGTATGCGCGCACCTACGGTCAAGAAACATCGAGTTATATCCTTACCTGGACGATTGGCTGATCGTTTCCGCTTCCAGAAGCCAGGCTCTTGCCGACGTGCACGAGGTCATCTCTCTTCTGTCGTCGCTTGGGCTGCAAATAAATTACAAAAAATCCATCACTCAACCTTCGCAGCAGCTGCAGTTCATAGGGGTTACCCTCGATTCAACTATAGGAAGGGCTTTCCTCCCTACGGACAGGATAACGATCCTACAGCAACTATCATTAAAGTTGCAAGACAGTCCTCGAGTCTCAGCATTCGCAATTCTGAGGTTGCTAGGGTTAATGGCAGCAGCCGTGTTCGTCGTCCGATGGGCGCGACTTCGTATGCGCCTCCTCCAGCAGTTTCTGCTCCAGCACTACTCACCATTACGGAACCCACGCAGACTAATACTTACCATCCCGCGGTTGACAAAGCAGTCGCTCCGATGGTGGTCGAGATGGCGCAACCTTTCACAGGGCATGCCCTTTGTGTCACGGGGCCCGTCTCGCGTAGTAACAACAGATGCGTCGCTAGAAGGATGGGGAGCTCATCACGGCGACCTGCAAACACAAGGAAGGTGGTCACCTTCGGAGACTCGCCTTCATATCAATATGTTGGAACTGCTAGCAGTGAAAAAAGCCTTACGCGCATTTTTACCCAGCCTACAGGGGCATCATGTCCGCATCCTGACCGACAATACCACAGTAGTGTGGTACCTGAACAAGGAGGGCGGGACCCGCTCTCGCCGCCTCCTCTGTCTAGTCATGGATATTCTACAGTGGGCCATCTCCCACAATATACTGCTGTCAGCTTTGCACATTGCGGGAAAGGAGAATACCACAGCGGATGTTCTCAGCCGGTCGTTCGCAGACACGCACGAATGGCAACTCGCTTCTCGCATCCTCACTCATCTCTTCGCTCGTTGGGGGATGCCCGATATCGATCTCTTCGCAACGGCTGCCAATGCAGTATGTCCGGCGTATTGCTCCAGAGCGGGCATAGGAGAGACGTCTCTAGGAGACGCGTTTCAATGGGACTGGTCGAAAGGGCTTCTCTACATTTTCCCACCGTTCCCACTTATTGCAAAGGTGGTGACCAAGGTCAGGCGGAACAATTCGGACGCGATAATGATAGCCCCGTGGTGGCCAAGACAAGCTTGGTTCACGTCGCTACTCAGACTAGCGAGAGGGGAGGTTTGGAGCCTACCTTACGTTCCGGATCTTTTGACTCGACAGAGCGGATCGATTCTTCATCCCGAGCTACACTCTCTGCACCTGACGGCGTGGAGGATCCATCGTCCTGGAGGACTCTAGACCTCCCAGACCGATTGAAATCTATTTTAGAGGCCGCACGCAAGCCCTCTACTAGATTGTCCTATAATAGAAAGTGGAAGCGGTTTCAGGAGTATGCGCTACTTAATAACTTTGATTATGGCACGTCGAGCATGTCTAACATCATCTCCTTTCTTTACTCCTTGCATGTCCGTGGTCTAAAGCCAGCTTCCATTAAAGTATACCTGTCTGCTATCGCAGCCAACCATGGATTAGTGAATGGTTTCTCTGTTTTTAGCCACCCAATGGCAAAGGCTTTCTTGAAAGGCCTGTTCAATTTATTTCCTTCTATTCGCCCGATAGTCCCTCAGTGGAGTTTATCTCTAGTTCTTTCAGTACTCACTTCTAAGCCATTTGAACCGTTGGCTACAGTTGATGTTCGTTTATTGACTTTCAAAACTATGTTCCTAGTTGCCATCACGTCTGCTAGACGTGTATCGGAGTTAGCAGCATTACTAGTGGACCCTCCTTACTTACAGTTTTTTAAAGATAAAGTAGTATTACGTACGGATCCCAACTTCATTCCAAAGGTTTCATCCCGGTTCCACGTTCGTCAAGATATTGTCTTACCCACGTTTTTCAGGCCGTCAGCGGACCCTTTGTCGTCAGCATTGCACACTCTAGACGTGAGGAGAGCGTTAGCGTTCTATAAATCAAGGACTGAATCTTTCAGAAAGTCTCGTAACCTGTTCATTTGTTACGGGGGCGTCACTAAGGGGTTGGCGGTCTCCAAACAGCGCATCTCTAAATGGGTCGGGGAGACCATTACCCTGGCCTACAAGATTGCCAGGAAGGATCCGCCTTTTCGTGTGACAGCGCATTCAGCCAGGGCGCAAGCGACCTCTTCTGCTTTGCTCCATGGAGCCTCGCTCACGGACCTTTGCAAAGCAGCCACTTGGTCTAATGCTTCTACTTTCGTGAAGCATTATCGACTGGATGTCAGGGCCAGACAGGACTCCTCGTTTGGAAGAGCGGTCCTTTCCTCGATTTGTCAATGACCAACCAGCATGCCTACCCCCCTCCGGTAAGTCTTTGCTCGTTATTCGCCCATATGTGTGATGCACAGAGACCACGAAGAAGAAATGCAGGTTGCTTACCTGTAACTGTAGTTCTTCGAGTGGTCATCTGTGCAGTCACACAACCCACCCACCGTCCCCTCTTGGCATCGCTGTTTGTGATTGTCAATTGGTTCGCCATGCTCGTTTTCTGATAACATATTTATGCCTTAGTATTGGGGCCAAGCGGTCTCAGAGAACTGAGGTAAAGGAGAGGCGGGAGCCCTGAGCATGCGCGATAGGATGGTGGGGGGAGGGGTTCCCGCCAAAAGTCTAAGCTAGCTAAGTTTCCCGGAAGCAGGCTCGGCGTCGGCGCGAGCCCATATGTGTGACTGCACAGATGACCACTCGAAGAACTACAGTTACAGGTAAGCAACCTGCATTTCCTGGACCTGGAAACCACCAACCCACAAGACCTCTGTCTTACTGGGATTCAGCTTTTCTCCTTCCCTCCACTCTGGGAGCTGAACCAGCAATTTGAAGCAGATACTAGTTTTGCTGGTAGATATAGGGACTTGGCCTGCCTGTTCTCCTCAAAGTAGCTTTTCTTTTCTTATGTTCTTATGCCCCACCATAAAGAAGGCTCTGGATCTCATAACCACTCACTTTACCTCAGTGACCCATCACAGAGCCACCTCAGCGGATCTCAAAACACAAGGAAGTGTGGGAGGTTTGTCTTCCTTCGCTTTTGCAAACACTCATATAGTTACTTTTTAAAAATGGGTTAAGAGGTTCCTGCCTTCAGCTGGTCTTTGTATTCCTAAAAAACTTAACCCCTGCCCTTCACAAAAGCGCAGCCCTCAAGTCGTCGAGAGAATTGCCACTTTGTGGGCGGAAGCATCCGTGGGAGAAAATTCATAGCATCCTGCCTGGCTGATTCTCTGTAGCACCCTTTGACCTCTGCTTTGGAGGTACTGCAGACACAGCTAGCTTCACGCCAGCGGAGGGCATGCTTGAGCTACAGCTATTTATAGGTGGGCTTTTTTCAGCCCTACCACTTAGAAAAAGGTTTGTTCAGGAATGAAGCAAATTCTGGAATGGTGCTTGTCCGTCTCTCCTGTTTCCAGGTAACCTGGCTCCTCTTTAAGCTACAATTCTGTGAGCACACTGGGATTTCTTTTTTATTGCTGTGCTGCTAAAATAAAAGCCATCCGTGACTTTTTACTCGGATAGTGTTGGGAAGGGAACATAAGAAGAGACTTTTGGATCAGGCTAAAGGTCCATCTAATTTCCCAGGGGCATGCTTTTCCCCACAGTGGCCCATAAGCAGAACACAAGAGCAATAGCCCTTTCCCACTGTCGTGTTCCAGCAACTGGTATTCAGAGATAGGTTTCTTCCAATCCTGGAAGTGGCATACAGCCATTTTGACTAGTTGCCATTGATAGTCTTATCCTCTGTCTGCCTGTCATTGCATCCTGTGGAAGCAAAATCCTGTCATTCAAACTGTGCACTGAGTGAACAGCTCCTGCCCCTGAATCTCCCACCGTTCAGCTTCACTGTATGAATATAAGAGCATAAGAAGAGACCTGCTGGATCAGGCCAAGGGTCCATCTAGTCCAGTATTCTGTCTACCCAGTGACCAACCGGCTGTTGACCAGGAACCCACAAGCAGGACACAGGTGCAACAGTACCCTACCGCCCATGTTCCCCAGCAATTGGTGCCTTGGATACTGGAGGTGGCACTTAGCCATCAGGACTAGTAGCCATTGATAGCCTTCTCCAAGTATTTATCCAATCCCCTTTTGAAGCCAACCAAATTGGTGGCCAACATTAGAACCTTGATTCTACTATTGTGAGAGAGAGAGACAAACTTCTCTCTACCTGTTTCCTCCACACCATGCATATTTTTAATCAATCTCTTCTCATGTCTCCCCTTAGCACCAGCCTTCCCCAATCTAGTGCTCTCCATATGTGTTGGGATTGCCACTCCCATCATTCATGCTAGCTGGGAATTATGGGAGTTTCAGTCCCATCACATCTTATAGAATCATAGAATAGTAGAGTTGGAAGGGGCCTCTTAAGGCCATCGAGTTGAACCCCCTACTCAGTGCAGGAAACCACCTTAAAACATCCCTGACAGATGGCTGCCCAACTGCTTCTTGAAGGCCTCTAGTGTTGGAGAGACCATGACCTCCCTAGGTCATTGGTTCCATTGTCGTACTGCTCTAACAGTCTAGAAGTTTTCCCTGATGTCCAGCCGGAATCAGGCTTCCTTTAACTTGAGACCATTATTCCGTGTCCTGCATTCTGGGATGATCAAGAAGAGATCCTGGCCCTCTATGTGACACTGGGTTGAGGAAGCCTGCCTTACATTCTTTTTCCTAAATTAAAAAGCCCCAGACGTTGTGGCGTTTCCTTGCAGGGTAGTTCCTCCAGCCCCCTGATGATTTTGGATACTCTTTCCTCGAGAGTGAAACTACGTTATGTCTTGTAATACCGTTGTGGCATTCACAACTTGCCTTTTTGGCTGCTAAATCTGTCAGACAGACCCACGCCACTCATTGCAACAGGTTTCGCTTCAAAGATGGTTAGAGAGCTAGTCATAGAGCTATGAGCAACGGATAGATTTTGCTTAAGCCTTTTTTTTTCTTTTTTTTTGACTGTGGAACACCAACACCTCCGCAGTCATAAATCATTCCCAGGCATTTGACAGCATATGATGGAGCTTCTTAATTTAGTTATCATGACTTGGCGTTTTTAACTGTTTTGAATTGTTTTAACTCTTGCATGTTTCAATCCGTGCTGTTTTTGAGGTGTCTAATAACTTTAAATAACAATAAATTAATTTTTTTAGTGAGTAAGTGATAGGGGTTGAACGGTATCCCAAAGAAATCTAGTCTGGGTACAAAGAGAGGGGAGATCAGGATCTATGGGTGATTTGCAGTGGATTATTGAGGGTTTCAGATTCCCGGTTGATTGAACAATAGCCACAGCAATGAAAGCTCCATTCCTATGCACATTTGCCTTATCCATGTTGTATATCTCGATGCTTTAGTGTTCCACAGCAGTAAAATGAAACTTTATGCTTAAGAATAATGGCACCGCCTGTTCTTCCTTAAGACAGCAAGCAAAAGCACCTCTCTGCATCTGCTGGCTTTGAACTATTCATTTTATCATTCGCCCTCAATATTCCTCACCTGTAAAATATCAGTATTCATTGGTTGCCTTTGACGAGGTCTTTGTGCTGCTCCACTGTCCAGTCTTAGAGTTTTGTGTTAGAATCTCTGATCTTTAATCACGTAAGATGTAGATTTTCGCAGATTAGCCTAGTCTGCGACTTGTGGAAATCAACTTTCATTTTGCATCTAATTACACTCCTGGTCCATTTATTGGAACTTGGGTTTCTAGTAAAAATCAAAGTGAAGAAGTCTACCAATGCCTGACCTGGGCTGACTGGATGCCCTAGAACTTCCCTCAGGGTGTCTGCTTTGCTTCTTCGTGAAAACTTCCTCCTTGACCCTTCAAACCTAGCGCTGCTGTTAATCTTCTGAAGCAGAAATAGAAAAGAAACTCCCATCAATCCAAATTCTCTTCATATGCCAACACTGCTTTTTTCCCTTTTTCTTTTTCTGCACAACAGCAGTGTAAATTTGAATGAGTAGTAATCCGTCACAGGTAACTGTGATTTATTTCCCCTCTGCAAACACTCCTAGTCACTTTGGTATAGTAATACCTCATCTGTCTATGGCAGGGTTGAGGAACTCCTAGCCCACCAGATGTTATTGGACAACTCCCATCAGCCCCAGCCAGCAGGACTGTAGTTGAACAACATCTGGAGGACCACAAATTTCCTATCCCTGATATGGTACATCTACATGGGAACATTTCAAGCTGTAGCACTACGCTTGAAATGCAGAGATCAAGGCTTGGTTGTTTTATGATTGCAAAATATTACAGTGGGACCATCTCTCCTTTTTTCCACATGTGCTTCCTGTATTTGATGCGGATTCCTTCCCCTGTCTCTCCCCCTGCCCCCGGAGGAGAAGGCTATCAATGGCTACTAGCCCTGATGGCTATATGCTACCTGTGTATCTGAGACAGTAAGCTTATATGCACCAGTTCTTCTTCGTGGTCTCTGTGCATCACACATATGGGCTCGTGCCGACGCCGAGCCTGCTTCCGGGAAACTTAGCTAGCTTAGACTTTTGGCGGGAACCCCTCCCCCACCATCCTACCGCGCATGCTCAGGGCTCCCGCCTCTCCTTTACCTTAGTTCTTCTTCGACCGCTTCGCTAGTAGCCTCGCGGGAGACTTCTCCGGTACGTTGTACCTGTTTTTGAGAGAAAAGAAGAAAGAGATAGTTAGCTTAGGCTGTTTATTACTAGTTGTTAGTTAGTATAGTTCTAGTTATTAAAAAAAAAAAAAAAAAATTATATATTTAGCATAGTAGTTGTTCGCTTTAGGCCTTCAGGCGGCTTGCCATCTTATGGCACAGACCGCATTATTTCGTCGCTGCTCGCGGTGTAGGGCCAAAATCGCCCTCACCGACAGCCACTCGCTTTGCCTAATTTGCCTCGGAGAGGCCCACATTGTTGAGTCCTGCAGCCATTGTATGCGGTTCTCTAGACAGACACGAAGAAATAGGGCTGATCGCCTTCGTAGTCTGTTGTGGACGAAAGCTTTGTCGGCCGTTGATCAGCCGCGTCCTTCCATGATGGCAAGGGTGGCTTCTGGGGAGAGTCGTGCCCTCTCGCGCCCAGCATCTCCGGGTTCCCCCCGATTAGGGGCAAAAGCACCGGCATCTTTATCGGGCATTTCACCGGCCTCCTCTCCACCTCCGGTGAAAAAGCCCAAGAAATCGAAGCCGAAGAAAACTTCGAAAGTTACTGGCTCGACTTCGACATCGTCCATACCGATGTCGAAAGGGGCGCGCCCATCTTCCGTGCCTTCGTCGGCATCGATCAAGGTCGTCGCCATGGTTCACAAATCTGCGTCGGTACCGACCCGACCGTCGGCTTCGTCGCACCGTTCGGCGTCGATTGCTTCGACTTCGTCGCCGAGGACTGAAGTTTCTCCTGCCCCGTCGACATCGAAACGCCGGCCGCCGTCAGTATCATCGCTTCTGCGTACGCCGTCGACGCCGAGGGTGCAGCCACAAGCTATTTCACTTTCACCCTCAAGATCAGTGCCTTCACCGGGACCGATGCCCGTCCTTCTACCATCGGATACGGAACGGGCGGTACCGGCGCAGGAGTCGTCATCTAGGCATTCAGGGGAACGTCGTCGTCAAGCGCATCATTCGAGGGGTCGCTTATCTCACTCGAGGTCGCGTTCGAGGTCGCAGTCGAGAGACTCACAGGCGCTTGCGCATCCCTCCCATCAAACGGACCGGGCTCGGTACCGCTACGATCCCTATACGGGCCGCCGCATCCGTGAGGAACAGTCGCCACCGCCTATCCCTCCTCGAAGGACGAGCTCTTTGGGCCAGACTTCGGATCGACGTCGAGAGGCATCAGCATCGACAGCGACGCATTCTCGCGACCTTGCACCGCTCGCGTCTCCACGACACCGGCAGCCATCTCAATCCTTTGAGGATTATGAATCTGATACGTCGTCGGCGCCTTCTCTACGTCCGTCCGAGCCTTCCCCGCTGGAAACGGTCGGTACCGAGGATCGCGCCTCGCCCACGATGGAGATGGGCAGTTTCTCTGATCAAATGCTGAGGCTTGCTCAATCCCTCAATATCGAGTGCCAGCAGCCAGCTGATGAGTCGGACGATGGCATCTATGATGTCATGTATACGGAACCGTCCCCACAGCTAACTCTGCCAGTCGTCAAGGCATTGTTAAAAACAATCAAACAGTCTTGGGAGCACCCAGCCACGGTCGGCCCGACATCGAAGCGCCTGGATGCGATCTATAAAGTCAAAGAGGCACAGGCACCCTTTCTTTTTCAGCATCCGAAACCTAATTCGGTTGTTGTAGAGGCATCGCAGGGCAGATCTGGGAAAATGCATTCCGCCCCGACTGATAAGGAGGGACGAAAGCTTGACTCTTATGGCCGTCGAATTTATGCTTCTACTTCGTTGGGCATAAAGGTCACCAACTACATGGCACTCATGGCGCGCTATCAACTATTCCTGTGGGAAAAAATATCATCGCTGACTGACTACCTTCCCGATGACCAGCGTGAACTCGCTAGGGTTTTTCAATCAGAGGCAGTCAGATTATCAAAACAGGAATTGACCACAGCGCGCCATCTGACAGACTGTATATCTAAGGCCATGGTTGGTGCGGTTGCCTTACGCAGGCATGCCTGGTTGCGCTCCACGTCTCTTCCGCAGGAGACGAAGAACCGTATTGAAGACCTTCCATTTGACGGAGATGGCCTATTCCATGCGGACACTGACACTACTATGGATGCACTGCACAAGGCTAGGATGACGGCTAAAAAGATGAGCTTTCCGCAGCAACAGCAATCTTACCGTCCTCGGAAATGGTATAGGCCTCTCCCGTATCAGCCAAGGCAGCAACAACAAGACAGGTCACAGCGGTACCAATCTACTTCCACGCAGGGGTTTCAACCGCGAAAGTCTGCACCAAGATTCCAGCAGCGCAGTAAACAGTCACAGCATACTAAACGTCGACTTTGACTTCACGAAACATCTTACCAGCAGCTATGCTGCCCAACTACAGCCTTTTCTGCCAGCCTGGGCGTCGATAACATCAGACGTTTGGGTACTGAACATCATAGCAGAAGGCTACAAGATGGAGTTCGAAGTCCTCCCTCCGCTGGGCCTCGTAAAAATAACATCCCCTTCAAAGACTCTGGAACAGGAGGTTACCACCCTCCTGCGCAAGAGGGCTATCACAAGGGTACGACAATGCCAGCTAAGTACGGGATTTTACTCCCGTTACTTTACGGTGCCAAAGAGGGACGGGGGACTTCGTCCCATTATGGATCTCAGAGAGCTCAACAAATTCATATTACCAAAGAAGTTCCGCATGGTTACCGTAACGTCGGTCCTACCCATGCTGAGGAAGGGCGATTGGTTCACACTAATAGACTTAAAAGACGCCTATTTTCACATCGCTATTCATCCTGCTCACCGACGCTATCTGCGTTTCATCATTGGGCACCAGGCTTACCAGTTCTCCGTCCTACCCTTCGGCCTAAAATCTGCACCAAGAGTGTTCACCAAGTGCATGTCGGCGGTTTGCGCGCATCTACGGTCACACAACATCGACCTGTATCCTTACCTGGACGATTGGCTAATCGTCTCAAGGTCCAGAAGCCAGGCACTTGCCGACGTCCACGAGGTCATCTCTCTTCTGTCGTCGCTTGGGCTGCAGATAAATTACAAAAAATCCATCATTCAGCCATCTCAGAGATTACAATTTATAGGGGTGACTCTCGACTCAACCATAGGAACAGCGTTCCTCCCTACAGACAGAATCGCTACTCTACAGCAACGGGCATTATATTTGCAAGACCGTCGCCGAACCACAGCGTTTGCTATTCTCAGGCTACTCGGGTTAATGGCGGCAGCGGTGTTTGTCGTCCGTTGGGCGCGCCTTCGAATGCGCCCCCTCCAACAGTTCCTGCTGCGACATTACTCACCCCTGCAAAACCCACACCAACTAATACTTACCATTCCGCACCTCGTCAGGAAATCTCTCCGTTGGTGGTCGGTCTTACACAACCTTTCCCAGGGCGTGCAATTCGTGCCACAGGAACCGTCTCGTATAGTGACGACGGATGCATCTCTAGAGGGGTGGGGCGCGCACCACGGCGACCTACTCGCGCAAGGAAGATGGTCACCTTCAGAGACTCGCCTCCACATCAATATGCTACAACTGCTCGCTGTCAAAAAAGCCTTACAGGCATTCTTGCCTCAATTACACGGCCATCATGTCCGTATCCTAACAGACAACACCACAGTAGTGTGGTATCTGAACAAGCAGGGAGGCACTCGGTCATGCCGTTTACTGCTGCTTGTGATGGACATTCTGGAGTGGACCATTTCTCACAATATCCTTCTATCGGCATTGCACGTAGCAGGGAAAGAGAACACCAGGGCAGATGTCCTCAGCAGGTCTTTCACAGACACACACGAGTGGGAGCTCAACACTACCATTCTGAATCGTCTCTTTGCTCGATGGGGCACGCCCGACATCGATCTTTTTGCATCAGCTGCCAACGCAGTATGCCCAGCGTATTGCTCCAGAGCGGGCGTAGGGGACGCATCACTAGGGGATGCGTTTCAATGGGATTGGTCGAAGGGTCTTCTTTACCTCTTCCCTCCGTTCCCGCTGGTAGCCAAAGCTGTGACCACAATCAGTCGCAACAACTCGGACGCTATAATGGTAGCTCCTTGGTGGCCAAGGCAACCTTGGTTCACGTCGCTACTCAGACTAGCGAAAGCGGAGGTTTGGAGTCTGCCTTACCTCCCCAACCTTCTGTCTCGACGCAGCGGCAAGATTCTTCATCCAGATGTCCGCTCCCTACACCTGACGGCCTGGAGAATCCATCGTCTTGGAGAGTCCTCGACCTCCCAGAGCGGGTAAAATCGATTTTAGACGCCGCACGTAAGCCTTCCACCAGGCTTTCCTATAATAGAAAGTGGACCCGTTTTCAAGAATACGCGGCTCTTCATGGATTTGACTCTTCTGCATCGGGCATGCCTGATATTATCTCATTCCTTTATTCCCTGCATACCCAGGGCCTTAAACCAGCCTCCATTAGAGTTTACTTGTCGGCAATTGCAGCCAACCACTGTCTTGTAAATGGGTTTTCTGTTTTTACCCATCCGTTGGCAAGAGCCTTCTTAAAGGGTTTACAAAACTTGTTTCCCTCTATCCGGCCAGTAGTTCCTCAGTGGAGTCTCTCTGTCGTTCTTACAGCCCTCACCTCCAAACCCTTTGAACCATTGGCAACGGCCGATATTCGTTTGTTGACTCTTAAGACGATATTTTTGGTTGCCATCACGTCTGCAAGGCGTGTTTCAGAGTTAGCGGCATTACTGGTTGATCCCCCCTACTTACAATTTTTTAGAGAAAAAGTTGTGTTACGTTTGGACCCCAAATTCGTTCCCAAAATTTCCTCCTCATTCCATGTGAATCAGGACATTGTTTTGCCCACGTTCTTCAACCCATCATTAGATCCCTTATCTTCAAAATTACACGCTTTGGACGTTCGAAGAGCATTGGCTTTTTATAAGTCGAGAACTGAGTCCTTTCGAAAGTCTCGTAACTTATTCGTTTGTTATGGAGGTGTCACAAAAGGGTTGCCAGTATCCTCACAACGCATCTCTAGGTGGATTGTGGAGACCATTATCCTGGCCTACCAGATTGTCAATAAGAATCCTCCCTTTCATCTGACAGCGCATTCTACCAGAGCGCAGGCAACCTCTTCAGCCTTGCTCCATGGCGCTTCGCTCACTGACCTCTGCAAAGCGGCTACTTGGTCTCATGCTTCCACCTTTGTGAAGCATTATCGTCTGGATGTAAGGGCGAGACAGGACTCCTCGTTTGGTAGAGCGGTCCTCTCCTCGATTTGCCAGTGACCAGCCAGCATGCCTACCCACCTCCGGTAAGTCTCTGCTTGTTATTCGCCCATATGTGTGATGCACAGAGACCACGAAGAAGAAATGCAGGTTGCTTACCTGTAACTGTAGTTCTTCGAGTGGTCATCTGTGCAGTCACACAACCCACCCACCGTCCCCTCTTGGCATCGCTGTTTGTGAATGTCAATTGGTTCGCCATGCTCATTATCTAATAACATAATTGTGCCTAGGTCATGAGGCCAAGCGGTCTCAGAGAACTGAGGTAAAGGAGAGGCGGGAGCCCTGAGCATGCGCGGTAGGATGGTGGGGGAGGGGTTCCCGCCAAAAGTCTAAGCTAGCTAAGTTTCCCGGAAGCAGGCTCGGCGTCGGCACGAGCCCATATGTGTGACTGCACAGATGACCACTCGAAGAACTACAGTTACAGGTAAGCAACCTGCATTTGCTGTGGAACATGGGTGGGTGGGTGCTGCTGCACCGTGTCCTGCTTCGTTGGCCCCTAGTCGACAGCTGATTGGCCACTGTGTGAACAGAGTGGTGGACTAGATGGACCCTCGGTCTGATCCAGCAGGGCTTTTCTTATGTTCTTATGCTTCTTTCAGGTAGTGCTGACCAATCAAATGACAACAAGACTTGGACAAGGGCATTCCTCTTTGGTACCTGCTTTAGGTAAGTGTTTAGACTGCAAGATGAATGATGGGGTTTTTTTCTGTCTTGATGGCCCAGGTTTTTCTCTCAAGCACCATCAACCGCCATTACCATGACAGTCCATGTTGTTTCCCACGTGATTCTTTCTGAAGACACATGCATGATGTCCTATATGAACTGGGAGATCCATGTTTATCGCTCTTGGTTCTCAGGGCTGACACCTGTGATCGCACTAGCTGCCGTGATCATGGAAACGGGTACCAAGAAGGAGTAGGATTACCTGTGGAGTTCCTAGTTCATATGGGACATTCTTGGTGTGAAGGTATCCCTGAGGATACTGAGGCCAAATTCGCTGGCTATGAGGCATCCTTAAGAAAGTGAAAGAATGGTTGAGAGAGGTTACACTCATTCTCAACCTTGATTCCACTCCACCAAACCCAGCCAGCATGGCCGATGATTACAGTTTATGTGAGCTGTGGTCCAACAGTGTCTTGGGGCTGAGACTGGGGAAAGTTGGGCTACTGTCAAGGGAGGAACCTATAGCCCCTGCTTTACATGCAGAAGACCCAAATTCAATCCCCAGGATCTCTAGTTAAAAGCAATCAGGTAGCAAGTGAAAGTGAAAGACTTGAAGAGCTATTGTCTGTCAGACATCAGGAAAATCTCCCGGACTGTTAGAGCAGTATGACAGTGAAACCAAAGACCTAGGGAGATGGAGGCATTCAAGAGGCAGCTGGACAGCCATCTGTCAAGGATGCTTTGAGGTGGATTCCTGCATTGAGCAGGGGGTTGGACTTGATGGCCTTATAGGCCCCTTCCTAACTATGATTCTATGAGAGTAGATTATATTAAACTTGATAGATAAATCTGACTTGGTACAAAACAGCTTCCTAAGTTCCTATGCAGAGCTTCAGGGGAACAATCCACAGGCAACCAACTCATCTCAAAGTGAACATCATAGCTCTTGAGTGTGTCTTAAGAAAATCACTGTAAAATGAAATAACAGCACTCAAGACCCTCCCCAGGTGAAAATTGTTTTTAATTGACACCATTTATGGTAGGTAACGTTTTCATCAGAAGGAAATGAAGTTAGCCTAGCTATCTTGTTTGTGCATGTTTTTTTTAAAAAAAAATCACGTTCAATGTTAATATGTGCTTTTAAGGGATGCATACATGGGCAATTTGGAGATTGGGGCGGGATAATGGAATGCATTCTTTCATTATGTCTGGTGCTCTGTACAAACATAGAGAATGCAGAAACCCTGAATTTGCAAAGAATGAGATTCTTCATTGTAATATTTGGAATTGGTTATTATTTATTTATTTATTTACAATATTTCTATACCGCTACCTATCCAAGGATTTTGGAACAGTGAACAAATGAGGGAAAAGAATAAAAACAGATTAGAAACATCATTAAAATTACAATAAAAAACCCCAAACAGGTACAGATTAACCCACAGCCAATTATTCCGGGAAAATTTCTTGGAACAATGTTTTAAGAGGTACCGAAAACAATACAACATTAGCACCTGCATGGCAGGGAGTTCTGTAAGAAGGGGGCCACCACACTGAAGGCTCTTCTCCTGGTGGACTTCAGTCGGGCCATAGGTCCATGTTGAACCACCAGGAGCATGCCCTCAGATGACCTCAGTGGCCGGGCAGGTTGGTAAGGGAGATGGTGCTCTCTCAGGTATCCCAAGTTGTTTTGGGCTTTGTACACTAGTACTAGATCCTTAAACCTGGCCTTGTAGCGAATAAGCAGCCAGTGCCGTTCCCTCAGCAAAGGAGTTGCATGCTGAAAAGGGGCAGCTCCCGACAACAGCCGAGCTGCTGTATTCTGCACTAGCTTCAGCTTCCGGAGCAGCCTTACAGGCAGCCCCACATAGAGCGCGTTGCACTAATCGAGCCTTGAGGTTACTAATGCCTGTACCACCATGACCAAGCTATCCCTATCCAGGAGCCAACATGAGGATTGTTGTCCAGGGAATTCTGTGAGCATTGTTGCGGAAAAGAAAAGAAAAACTTCTGTCTTGGTACTACACCTTGGAAGTTCACCACTACCCTGCGGTTTTTGGCAGACTCTTTCAAATGTTTTCAAATCTGACGCTACAGCTTGGAAAGGTGGAAATTGGCCCTGCAAGCTATACAGTGTTGACTTACGCATGTGTGCTCGAAATTAAGCCCCATTATTCCCAGGTAAATATGTATTGGATTGCACCCTTAATTAGTTTAATCATCTAGAGGTTTAACTGATTAACCTGAAGGTGCCAATTTTATTGGTGAAGGCAATTTTTCAATGTCTGGGGCTTAGAGTTAAGGCAGCTTTCCCCAACCTGGTGCCCTCCGGATATTTTGAGCTACAAAACTCAGAATCCCTGACCATTGGCCATGGTGGCTGGGGTTGATGGATGTTGTAGTTCAAAGCATTTGGAGGGGGCACTAGGTTGGGGAAGTGTGCTGAATGGGCACACCTGTTTGCTTTTGAGGCTGTTAGTTCTGGTGTTTGTTCTGTTATAAGAGAGTTAAGGAGCCAAACTCTAAAAATTGCCCTTTTTACAATGGCTGTGTGGTAATGTTAGGGCCCAGGACTGAGAGCCCTCAGAAACGGAGATTTCTAGCAGCAGCAACTTTGAGGAGACAATGGAACTACTTCTTGGACCATCACAAGTGGGGCCATGGATGTTGGACCTTGCACTCTTTTCTCTTCTGCCTTCTGATTCTGAGGAGCAGACCCCAGTCTCCTCGAGTGAGCAGGGAAGCCACAGGGAGCATTTCCCAGCCAGCCCCTCACTCCACAGACCCTCACCACCTAGGAATGCGGTGGGCAGAAAGTAAATCTCCAGATGTTTTGGACTTCCAACTACCCACATTCCTGACCCTTGGCCACACTGGGTGGGGCTGCTGGAAATTGGTCCAAAACATTTGGAGATCTACTTTATGCCCATCCTATCCAACAAGAAGCCAGCGACTGCAGGAAAGAGCCCTGGCCCTTTAAAAAAAACCAGTGGCGGGTGGGTGGGTGCTGGCTATAAATCCTTGCCAATTGCTGTAAGCCAGTGCTAGGGTAACTTCTCTACTGGAGCTGCAGGACTGCTGTCCATGGTCCTGAAATCACCTTTAAGTCCTTGGTGGGTAGGTGTGGTGCTGGCCATGGTACCAAAACATCCTGTTCTAGTTGACTGTCGTACTTCCTTACCTGAGCTGTTGTCCGGAATGGGCAACGTAATCCCACATGGAGCAGGACAGGTGAAACAGGTTGCAGTGCCCATTTTTCCATTTTCCAAACAGGTTGAAATCTCAAGTTGTTAAATCTGAATGAGTAGGATTTTCCCTCTTTTCCCTAACCTATTTCCCTTACTGCTGACGCAAAGTATTTACTCAGGCTGCCTCTACCAGCAGGAGTAGCAGTGGTGAAGATGCTCCCGTGTATCTAGCCTTTTTGTACAAGGTTGTAGGTTACTCCCCAGGGATATCTTCCCTAAAACGACTGAACCAAAGATCCAACACTTAGTTGTCACTCTGGCCTAAAATGATTACAGTGCAGAAGGATTTTCTACAGACGCACACATGTGTAGGTAGCAGGAACCAAAAATATAAACCACACTTGCTAAATTTGTCTTTAAAAAAGACCAAAAATCCCCTGAGTACGTGCATCTATCAAATGCTAGAAAGCCTGTAAATAAAATAATTTTATTTCATAATCCCATAAGCAAAGATGCAAAATAAAAAATGGATTAATGTTTCCTGGTCCCTACAACTCTACGTTTCAAAGAGTAGCCTTCTTTACCTTCGGTTGCAATAACTTCTTTTCCTTAAGTCGTATTAGGCTTCCGGATGCCTAGTTAATGTGTCCTGTGGAATCTCTGAACTGTCTCTGTCTTTCCCACTAACCACTTCTTAATAAAGTGTCTTTCCCTGCTCTTACCTATTTTGCACTGAAAATCTCTGGTAAATTCTCTTGCGGAAAGTTTTCGCCTGAAGACCACCATCGCTTACATCAGGGGTGGGCAAATTCTGGCGTTCCAGATGTTTTAACGTAAATTCTCACCATCCCTCCCCATTGGCTCTGTTGGCTACGGTTATTCAGACTTGTAGGCTGAAACATCTGGAAGGCCACAATTTGCCCACCCCTGGCTTATATGTTCTCGATCAGATCCACACCTAGGAAAGATATTTACATAGGAAATGTCTTCCTGGCTGTGCGTCTGAAGTTACCAGAATCAAAGCAGTTAGATGTTGTGTAAGCTAGCGCTAGAGCACAGAGTTCAACCCCCCAATTTACAATGAATAATAAGGAAAAATAATCCCTGAGTTACTTTAGGTTGTAGGTTGAAATACATCTTACCACAGACAGAGCAATATTTTTTATTAGCAAATGTATTTAAACTTCATCAGTTTAGCTTTTAGACTAGTTAAGTAGCTAGAATCCTTTACTTGGTTCATACCCCCGCTAGAGCTCTTTGCTTTTTCTGCTTCCTCCTCACCTCCCACCCCTCAATGATATGCTTGTGCATTGTGGAGGATCACCCCATCACAGATTCTGGCATGGTTGCAGCCAGGAAAATGTGTTGTATTTTCTCTGGGATGAGTTTTCGGTGACGGCAGCCATCTTCCTCAGATGTCAAATTTCCCTGGTGGTGTTAAAATGAATTCCCTGCTTTGGTTAGAGCGGATCCAAATCCATTTTCCAAATGGGGAAAGATCTGACTTAAAACCGCTTTATGCTGACAACAGAATCACAGGCTTTTTTTAAAAAAAAATGCTTCTTGTAATTGGAAGCAAAGACATTCCTTCAGTTTCTGTGAATCATGTAATGATTCCCTTGATTATTGGGGCACGGGGAGCTGTATAAAGGCAACGGTGTCCTTAACGTGTGTGTTCAGCAGTTCAACCGCTTGGCAGAGATGTGAGATAAATTGAACAAAATAGGAAGCATGTCCTTGGAGGATGTTGGATTTGAAATGTGCATGCAGATAAAAGCCCCTTACTTTTCAAATGCTGACCTTTTGTCTTCTGTGCTGCCTTCCCTTCGCTGTGTACATGATTTTTGGCAGACAATCAGGCCACGCAGCAAATTAAAGCTAATAGATTTAAGGGAGGCGGACAATGGGCTGACTCTGGCTCCCTGAGGGGTGCCATCTGGTCCCTGAGTTGCCGGTCGTTTCTTTCCTCCATGTTCTTGGAACAGCCAGAGGGACGGAAAACAGACTTGAATGAGAAAGTGAAGGATTTTCTTTGGTTACTGTGTTCCTGGCTCTTTCTCCATCCTGAGGAATCCGGGTGGGTGGGAGATTAAGACCAGACTGCAAGAGAGAGAGGAAACCGTATTCTCCCTTATCACCTCATGGAGGGGGGAGGGGTGGTGAGGGCGGGAAGGGATGTATCCCAGTTGGCAGAGCACATGCTTGGTATGCAGAAGGTCCCAGGCTCGATCCCCAGATAGAGCAGGAAAAAAATCCTGTCTCAAAGCCAGGAGGCTCAGGGTTGGTGCTGGAGTCTCCTCAGTTTGTTGCGCGGGGGGATTTCAACATACATGCTGTAACCACCATTTTGGGAGTAGCTCAAGACTTCCTAGCCTCCATAGCAACCATGGCTCTGTCCCAATTAGTATCTGGTTGCTCTCGTTCAGCAGGGCACACTTTGGATCTGGCTTTCTGCATAGGATGAGGTGGTGGTGATCTGGGGGTAGTTTCATTGTGGGGTTTAGACTTCCTGGGACTCGGAGCCTCTGGTTTTTTGATGGCTCTTGGGGATTTTCCTGTCACCTCAGTAGGCGATTCTGTCAAAGCCCTGGTTTAGCTCTGGAATGGAGAAATGCCCTGGGCAGTTGACACGATTACTCCTGAGTATCCTCTCCCATGGAGTGGAGCCAAACGTGTCTCCTGGTTTTCCAGGGCTCTGTGAGCAATGAAATGAGTGGGATGTTCGTTGTGTTCCTGTTGATTCTGCTGGACCTTTTGGTGGTTTTTGATGCTATCGACCATGGTATCCTTCTTGGTGGTCTCTCTGAGATGGGACAGAGAGGCGCAGTTGTTCTTGTTGGACGATTTCAGAAGGTGGTGCTGGGGATCCCTGATCGATGCTGTGGCCGTTGGCCTGTGACATCCCTCAAGGTTCCATCTTATCCCTCAAGCTACTTAATATATACAGTATATCGCTGGGAGAGATTGTCCAGAGTTTGGGGGTTTGGTGATGACCAGTATGCTGATGACACCTCTCTCTCTCTCTCTCTCTCTCTCTCTCCCCCCTTTCCATCCAAATCCAAGGAAGCAGTTCTAGTTCAAAATTGGTGCCTGATGTTGATAACGGGCTGGATGAGGGCAAACAAATTGAAGACCAGGCAGGAAGTGCTCCTGGTCAGTCGAAAGATAGGTCAGGGAATAGGGACTCCTGGGGTTACACTCCCCCTGAACATTCAGTCCTGCAGTGTGGATGTGCTTCTGGACTCTGCCCTGAACCTGGATGCCCAGGTATCAGCAGTACATTTGTACAGCTGAGACTAGTGCGCAGCTGGGGCTCGTCCTAGAGATCTCTGATCTGGCCCTGGTCACACATGCTTTAGTTACATCCCATTTAGACTACTGTAATGTGCTCTACCTGAGACTGCTTTTGAAAACTATTCATAAACTTCGGCTGGTCCAGAAAGCTGCAGCCAGACTGTTGACTGGGGCCAATTATAAGAAGCATGTGACTCCCTTGTGACAACAATTGTGCTAGGGGCCAATTATAAGAAGCATGTGACTCCCTTGTGACAACAGTTGTGCTAGATATCAGTCTGTTTACAGGCAGAATTCACAGGGCTGGTTATGAGCAATAAAGCCCTAAATGACTTGGGAATAGGCTAGGTGAACCATCGCCTTCTCCCATATGGGCCTGCCCTGGTCTTCAGATCCTTAAGGCCTTTCTTCAGAGGCATGTTTGGTGACAATGCAAGCGGGGCCTTCTTGGTGACTGCTCCCAGACTGTGGAACTCCCTCCCAGGTGAGACTAGGTTCACTCCCTCTCTGCTGTCCTTCCACCGCTTTATTCAAGAAGGCTCTTGGCGTGTAAGCGGATCTGTTGGGTTGGGTGCTGTTTTCATTCTGTTGTTGCTGTGGTTTGATTGTATTTTAACACGTTGCTTTGTTTAGTGTTTTAATCAAGTTTTATTTAGGATTGTAAAGCGCCTTGAGTACCATTTTTCTTAGTAGAAAGGCAGGGAATAAATAAAATAGATAAATACATTACAGTGCAATCCTGTGTATGCTTACTTAGAAGTAAGTCCCACTGAGTTTAGTGGGACTTACTCCCAGGTAAGTGTGTATAGGACTGCAGTCTTAGTTATTATAAAGGCAGGGAACCTACTGGACATTGCAAGAATTAAGTTAGAGGCTTTGTTGAGAAGTATGTATTTCACAACGCTGAGTTCCAAGCCAGATGATGCTAGAGACAGTTTCTACTTGGTATACTTAGTAATTAGGTCAAATATTAATCTCCTGCCAGTTTAATTTAGACACAGTGCTTCTTCTTTCTTTCTTTTTTCTCCTTCTTTGCCATTTAGTATAAAATAGTTCCTCTACTCACCACCCCCCTACACACATATAGGAAAATACATTTTGTAATGGTAATAGCTTTCATTTGTATAATTCATACTCTAATCTCCACTTCCAAATGTTAAATCTCGTGCTAGCACAGTGATGAGGACTGGCAAGGTGCCTCGGGGTCTAGACATTTTAATTTTGAGGATTCTTCCATCAGAATGATATTGCTTCTCCTTCTTGTGTGTGATAATGAAGCGGCGAGTGGGTGGAGCCGGGGGCGCATCTGCTGGAGGCCG
Source organism: Anniella stebbinsi (assembly GCA_029215795.1). Taxonomy (NCBI): domain Eukaryota; kingdom Metazoa; phylum Chordata; class Lepidosauria; order Squamata; family Anniellidae; genus Anniella; species Anniella stebbinsi. The sequence continues at coordinate 17,184,379 of JARDYH010000009.1, forward strand.
ACAGATGCACCAATTTTGCGATTCTGGAGCTGTCTGGAAACAAATTGGGGCCCTGCTCACAGCATTTCCCTCAAATGACTGCTTTAAAATCCAATCCATCTTCTGACTACAGAGCTAGTGTCTAGAATGGGTTGAGAGATGGGCTCAATAAATCTGTCTGGAAGTCAAATGACACAGTCAGGAACGAGCTAAAATAATTAGTTTGCTTTCCTTCAAAAGCCACTCCGGTTCCTCAAGTTTTTAAGGAAACCTGAAGTCTACTGGAGCTGTTCAGCATTTTGTTTTGTACCTTCACTGCTCCTCTTACTGCCCCCTCTTATAACAGGAGGAGCCATAGTTCAATGGAAGAGACCTAGTTTGCCTGCAGAAAGCCCCAGGTTTGATCCCTGGCATTTCCAGGTAGAGTCGGAAATGTATTATTTATTTAAACTTTTCTTGACTGCCTTTCAGGGCAGAAGCCCTCACAAGGCAGAAAAACACATAAAAACAGTTTAAAATATTCAAAAGCAATAAAAGCATACACAATACAATAGCGGTTAAAACAATAAAAGCTAACAATAAAATCATCAAGGACAACAATGGCAATAGCAGCAAAACAGTACTTATCATGAGAAGGCCACGTTAAAATAAAACGTTTTTAAGGCCTTAAAAAAACCTGCGAGGACGGTGCATTGTGGACCTCCAACAGAAGTTCGTTCCCAAGGTGTGGGGCCACTGCAGAGAAGGCCCCTCTCCTGTGTGGACATCCACCTAACATCTCTCACTGGTGGGCAAATGAGAAAGGCCTCTCTTTTTTATCTTAAACTGCCACTGACTGTTGCTGCCAGTCAGCGTTGACAGTGCTGAGCTAGATGGACCGAAAGTCTGACTCAATATAAGGCAGCTAGCTTTCCTGCATTCTTAGGTAATTAGCTACAGTTAGAACAAACTATAGTTCAGAGGAGGGCAACAAGGGTGATCATGGGTCTGGAAACAAAGAACTGGGCACGTTTAGCCTGGAGAAGAGAAGACAGAGGGGAGACATGATAGCACTCTTCAAGGACTTGAAAGGTTGTCATACAGAGGAGGGACAGGGTCTCTTCTTGATCATCCCAGAGTGCAGGACATGAAATAATGGGCTCAAGTTACAGGAAGCCAAATTCCGGCTGGACAACAGGAAAAATGTCCTGACTGTTAGAGTGGTACGGCAATGGAACCAATGACTTAGGGAGGTTGTGGGCTCTCTCATGCTAGAGGCATTCAAGAGGCAGCTGGATAACCATCTGGCAGGCATGCTTTAAGGTGGATTTCTGCATTGATCAGGGGGTTGGACTCCATGGCCTTAGAGGCCCCTTCCAACTCTACTGTTCTATGATACTTTGGGTTTCTGTGCACTGGGGATCTGTGATATATGCATCCTTTTATCTTTCCGTATTATGGGCAGCCTTGTTCTTGTTTTTAAATAACGCTAAACATTCCCTCTTGCTCAAAGGAAAAGCAGAAGCATACTTAAATGCATTGTCACGTATGCGCTGCTTCCTGCAGCACTGAGAAGCTCCAAAGATGCAGCACTTTCCAGGGTTTGGCTTCCTTTGGAATGAGGAATCACTGGAGACTTTATAACATTTTGTAATATTTGGTTCTTCTTCGTGGTCTCTGTGCATCACACATATGGGCTCTGCGCCTGCGTGGAGCCTGTTTCGGAAACTTCTATAGCTAAGGCAAACGTTTTTGGCGGGAACCCCTCCCCCACTGTCTACTGACTCCATGTTCCCGCCTTTCTCCTCAGTTCTTTTTCGACCGCCTTGCTGAAAGGATGTCTTGTTGGGAACTTCTGTCTTTCTCCTGAGGAGAAAGCTTTAGAGTGCTAAGGTTTTTAGTTATTTTACTTTGTTTTAGTTCATTTTTAGTCTTAATTAATTAATTTCTTTATTACATTAGTATACCGCCCCATAGCCGAAGCTCTCTAGGCGGTTTACGTGCGATTAAAACAATTAAAAACAATATACAAAAATTAAAGCAGCAAAAACATACAACGTACACACGTACATTTAAAACAATATAATTTATTGTTATTATATTCTTAGATATTTTATTCTCCAGAGATCTTGGATCGCTTTGAGGGGGATCGCACAGCCATTAAGGCCCCTTTTCAAAATGTGTTAAGTGCGTCAGCAAGCTTCCCCAGCAGACAGACTTTTCTCTGTTTAATTTGTTTTGGGAGAGGCTCAGGTCATCAAAACCTGTCGTTACATTATTATTATTATTATTATTATTATTATTATTATTATTATTTACACATTTATATACCATCCCATAGCCGAAGCTCTCTGGGTGGTTTACAAAATTTAGAACCATAAACATAAGACAGCTGACATTTAAAACATTTTAAACTGTTAAGCCTGGCTACAAAGTCAGTTAAAACCTCAACTTAAGCTGTTGAAATGCCTGGGAGAAAAGTTTTGACCTGGCGCTGAAAAGATAACCGTGTTGGCGCCAGGTCTATGGATAAAAGCTCTAGAAGCCATGGTTTCTTCCAGACAATTGTTACACTTATGGCACAGGCTCCTCGATCTACTGGAGACATGGCCGCTTCATGCCTCATCCGATCTTCCAACATTTGGAAGCTCCCTAGCTGTATCTACAGCAAGAGAGATATCTAAGAAGGCTGGAGCCTTCTGGGGCTATTCGCATGGAGCGATTCTACGGAGGAGAGCCCCTCTGCGTCCTCAGACCCTGACTCTGACCAAGGGTCATTCCGATCTTCCAACATTTGGACGCTCCCCAGGCTGTATCTACAGCAAGAGGGATATCTAAGAAGGCAGGAGCCTTCTGGGGCTGATCGCATGGAGCGATTCTACGGAGGAGAGCCCCTCTGCGTCCTCGGACCCTGACTCTGACCAAGGGTCATTCCGATCTTCCAACATTTGGACGCTCCCCAGGCTGTATCTACAGCAAGAGGGATATCTAAGAAGGCAGGAGCCTTCTGGGGCTGATCGCATGGAGCGATTCTACGGAGGAGAGCCCCTCTGCGTCCTCGGACCCTGACTCTGACCAAGGGTCATTCCGATCTTCCAACATTTGGACGCTCCCCAGGCTGTATCTACAGCAAGAGGGATATCTAAGAAGGCAGGAGCCTTCTGGGGCTGATCGCATGGAGCGATTCTACGGAGGAGAGCCCCTCTGCGTCCTCGGACCCTGACTCTGACCAAGGGTCATTCCGATCTTCCAACATTTGGACGCTCCCCAGGCTGTATCTACAGCAAGAGGGATATCTAAGAAGGCAGGAGCCTTCTGGGGCTGATCGCATGGAGAGATTCTACGGAGGAGAGCCCCTCTGCGTCCTCGGACCCTGACTCTGACCATGGGTCATTCCGATCGTCCAATGTTTGGACGCTCCCTAGCTGTCTCTACAGTGAAAGGGATATCTAAGAAGGCCAGGTTACATAGGACTTCTGGGGACTGATCGCTTGGAGCGATTCTATGGATGAGAGCCCCTCAGTGTCTTCGGACCCCCACCCTAACCATAGGTCGTTCCGATCTTCCAACATCTGGATACTCTCTACCTGTGTTTCTACAGCTAGAGAGAGACCAGGTTCCAACTCCTCTGCAGCGGTTAGCCCCCCCCCCCCCGATACTGAGGGTGGCCCCTTTGGCGGCGATGACTTAACTGGCTCCTTGGGTACCGAGGTCTAAGCTCTCGATACTGGAGCTTCTAACATGCATCTTCGATGTCAAGATGAGACGTCTAGCAGGCAGAATCGACATCACAGGCTGAGACTCAACTGCCTCCTTCGGTACCGAGCACCATGGTACCGAGCTCCTTGGTACCGAGCTCCTTGGTGCCGACTTCCTTGGTACCGAGCTCCATGGTGCCGAGCTCCATGGTGCCGATCTCCTTGGTGCCGATCTCCTTGGTGCCGAGCGCCATGGTACCGAGCTCCTTGGTACCGAGCTCTTTGGTACCGAGCTCCTTGGTGCCGAGCTCCTTGGTACCGAGCTCCTTGGTACCGAGCTCCATGGTACCGAGCTCCTTGGTGCCAGGCTCCTTGGTACCAAGCTCCTTGGTGCCGACTTCCTTGGTACCGACGTCTTTGGTGCCGAGCTCCTTGGTGCCGAGCTCCTTGGTGCCGAGCTCCTTGGTGCCGAGCTCCTTCGTATCGAGCTCCTTGGTGCCGAGCTCCATGGTACCGAGCGCCATGGTACCGAGCGCCATGGTACCAAGCTCCTTGGTGCAGAGCTCTTGGTACCAAAATGAGATGTCTAACATGCAGCTTTGACGTCCAGATGAGATGTCTAGCAGGCAGAATCGACATCAAAGGGTGAGACTCAACTGCCTCTTTTGGTACCAATCTCTTGGTACCAAGAAGAGACGTCTAACATGCAGCTTGAAGTAGACATCTCCCCACCAAGTTAATTAGCACAGCCATTACAGGCTAGCTGCCAATTACAGGGCTGCTCCCTAGAGCTGCTACAATTGGAGTGCTATGATTTCAACAGAGAGAGTTTTTTATGCCTGTAATGTCTAGGGGCATCATTCTCAGGTCCCTGTAAAAAAAAAAAAAAACAAAAAAAAACAGGGACAGAACTTCAACTGGGTTGCCTCCCCCGAGAATGCCATACCAGTACAGAGATTGGCATCAATTATAAAAGGGACACCTCTTGCAATGGGTCCGTAACTCCCGTACCAGGCATCGATACCAACCCCTATATTGGTACATACGCCTTTCTCGATACTGAGCAGCTCCATCGGTATCGTGATTGCCACTGGAGGAAGTTTTCTTGCAACTCCCTCTAGCTCTACCAAGATCACTGTCATTGTGACCTGTCCACAGGGCTCAACCATTGACTCATGATACCGTCGTGAATGCGTCAGTACGTCCACCTAGCTCTTCTCCTTTCCAGACCCACTCTGTGGGGTGTCAAAAAGTTCAGCTTGGAGAAGATGGGTTTAATCATAGAACTAAACCTGATTCCCCTCAATCCTTAGAGAGCTCTCAGTTGGACTCAACATTGTTCTCTTCTGCATCGCCTGTTGATGGGGTAGCTGTACAGAGTGGAGCCTCCTTTGGAAGACCTATATCACTCTCTGATTTAATATTTGGCCCACTCCTCTACAGATCTCTTCAACCTGTTCTGGATTTGAGATGGCTCCATACGTACATCAGAATCACAAATTTCTGATGACACATAAAGCCCTGCCCCAGAATATTTACAAAATGTATGGCACTGCTCCTTCCATTCATTTGCCTTCAAGGGGTAGAAATCTACCCATATTTAGACAACTGGCTTCTGGTGGCTTCCTAAAAGGAAATGCTATTGAAGGCAAGGTGACGACTCAATTTATTGAGCTCTTTGGGCCTCATAGTGAACACAGAATCCAGACTCCCCTGGATCTAACAACCCTACATTGGTGTACTTGCACAGACTATTTGCTACGGGGCATGCGCTTTCCCACTTCCTCCCCCATCTCAAGTCCTCATACAAACACTTTCCTGTTCAACTGGGAATGTCTTTGCAGCCCTCATTTTTCTTCTCATTCCATGAGTACTGTGGTATGATAATATTAATATTGTGTAGTCCACACAGTCTCCATCATAGTCACCCCTTGGTGGCCGAGACAGGTGTGGCTCACTCTACTTCTGAAGATATCAGCCAATGGCGACCAATTGGGTTACCATCAGCTCCGCTGCAGCTCAAAAGATTAAAAAAAAAAAAAAAAAAAAAGTCGTGGTAAGTACCCGACTTTTAAAACCGGAGCTTCAGGGATTTGCTCCTGGATGGCTTCGGGATGCCAGCTGCATCATATAGATGACCTGCTGCCACTCCGGATACACCCCGACCGGAGGCAAAACTCTCGTCAAGATGTACCCAGACTGTAATTCCTAAATGGGCAATCTTTTGTCTTACAGCGCCTGAGTGGGTAGAAGAAAATAAATCTGGGGGAGCCTGACCCTGACACAACAGGAGAGTGGCTTTTGTCTTGCAAGGAGATCTGCTGGGCAGCTGATGAGGAAGCAGGATGTGCTTGGATGTAATTTAGACTGCGTCCAAACACATAAGAATACAGACAACTGGAGACTGACTGAGGAATCTGTCAGTCAGGCTGTGAGCTTACTGATGTTACTTAGTTGGGCATTGCCCCCTTTGGGAAATCCCAGTGGGGACATTGCACCCCCCGCTACCCCCCTCCCCCCATAGTTTATGCCCCTGCCTATGCTCAGACTCATGGCATGGGGTATCCCAATACCGTAACTACTTTCGACATGAGGTCAATTCCATTTTTTCATGCAGCCTGCAATGAAGTCATATACTGCACAATGGGATTCTTTTCTAAATACATGGATCTTCAGGGCCTCAAGCCCCATTCAGCCTCCTTAACGATGTCCTTACACTTACCCCCTATACACTATAGGGCTAAAATAGTTGTCGATATGCAGGTATTTTACTGCTTTACGTGTTTTTGCACCAACCCCATTGTTAGGGGGTTCCTCTGGGCTTTACAAATCTGTCTCCTCTAATTAGGAGTTTCATTCTGGCATGGAGTTTCTCTGTCATGCCACAATCTCTGACATTGAAACCAGTTAAACCAATGGTACCTTCAGATATCACATTATTTTTCTTAGAAAGTTGTTTTCTGATGGCTATATCAACACTACGCAGATCGAGTGAATTAGCTGCCTCAGTATTGATGCACCCTACCTGGGCTTCCACACAGGGCTAGAACTGACAAATTCCATAAGACGCAAGAGTAGCAATGACTCGTGGAGTGGATTGTACATGCTATTAAACTGCCCTACAAGTTGAAGGGCTTGCAGCTTGTTGGTCCAGTAACAGCTAAGTCGATGTGCAGTGCATCGAAGTCCGTATCTTTAGCAGGGGATTGTCGATCCCCTGCTAATATATTTATATTTGGTGTTGTTCCCCGCCTCGATCTAGATGGAGAGGCGGGTTAGAAATGAAATAAATAAATATGTAAGGCAGCTATTTGGTATAAGTCCTTTAACTTCATTACATGCTACCACTTGATTGTTTGTACCAGGACAAACTGGAATTTGGGGCAAGCAATTTCTTTGTCTTGTGAGGGAACATTGATCTACACCTACCCTCCACCAGGAATTTAGCTTGTTAATCGCCCATATGTGTGATGCACAGAGACCACGAAGAAGAAATGCAGGTTGCTTACCTGTAACCATAGTTCTTCGAGTGGTCATCTGTGCATTCACACAACCCACCCACCGTCCCCGCTTTGGTGTCGATGTAAATGTACTGTCGATACAGAGCGGTTTCTCTCCTAGTTATGGGGCCAGCAAGTCGGTCTCTTTGAACTGAGGAGAAAGGCGGGAACATGGAGTCAGTAGACAGTGGGGGAGGGGTTCCCGCCAAAAACGTTTGCCTTAGCTATAGAAGTTTCCGAAACAGGCTCCACGCAGGCGCAGAGCCCATATGTGTGAATGCACAGATGACCACTCGAAGAACTATGGTTACAGGTAAGCAACCTGCATATTTATTTGCAAAGAGGTGAGCAAAGAGGCAGAGTTTAGCAGTCCAGCAAGGAAAGTCCTCTGGTCTCATAGAAGGCCTCCAAAGAGATTCATTCCTGCTTGTTCAGATGCTGTTAACTTGGAGAGAGGGGTGCAAGACCATTTCGGAGAAGCTCATAGGGACAGCATTCCAGCAGTAGGCAAGACCAAAGGCAAACGAAGCAGGGCCAAAATGCCAAAAATTGTAGCGTATTTTAGCTTAAAATCTGCCAGCAGCTGTGCTTTGAGAGAGGTATTTCAGCCTTTTAGTATGAGGGAAGCCTGTTGGTTTTGGGGGTTGAAACTGCGGTCTTCCCGGTACAAAGCATTTGCTTTAACGCCGAGCTGCAGCCCTTGAGATACCCTTGTGAAACCCTGAAGCACTTAGAATCATAAAATATGGCTTTTAATGTTCTTAATTTTCTTTTTACTTGATTTTGTTTTTGTGTTCTGAACTCTTTGTGAACTGCCTTGGTTGGTTTCAGGAAAACAGCATAGAAATACAATAAATAAATGAATAAATAGGAGGAACTACCCTGGAGGCACACTTTACTTGCCATCAATGACCAGATGAAGGGCTATTTGCAAGCCAGGCTTAAATAGAATAAGCATTCTATTAAGGGGGACAATTTCTGTGGGGAAAATGGCGCACTTGATAAAGATGGCCGTTAGAAAGCATTTTCTCACACAGACATTACCCTGATCCTCCCTTCTGCACAGGTAATTTCCTTCCTCCATCTATTCAGAGTTTAGAGATTCCCGGATCTCAGCTAAGAAATTCACAGCAGGAAAATGATCTAATATTTTATTAATACCTTTTCGTTACTCGCTTCCCTTTTCCACAGGAAAGTTCCACAAGTTGGTTGTCTGGCTTTTTGGTTTTAAGAGTTTCATAGAATCCTAAATAGTAGAGGGAAGGGGCCTATAAGGCCATCCAGTCCAACCCCCTGACAGATGCAGAAATCCACCTTAAAACATCCCTGACAGATGACTGTCCAGCTGCATCTTGAAGGCTTCTAGCGTGGGAGAGCCCACAACCTCCCTAGGTCATCGGTTCCATTGTCATGCCGCTCTAACAGTCAGGATGTTTTTCCTGCTATCCAGTCGGAATCTGGATTCCTGTCACTTGAGCCATTATTCCGTATCCTGCACTCTGGGTTGATCGAGAAGAGATCCTGTCCCTCCTCTGTGTGACAACCTTTAAAGTCCTTGAAGAGTGCTATCATGTCTCCCCTCTGTCTTCTCTTCTCCAGTCTAAACATACCCAGTTCTTTCAGTTCTCTCCTCATAGGGCTTTGTTTCCAGACCCTGGCATTTAAACAAGACAACAAACTTCTGTGATATTTTTGTTTTGTGTGTCTCTAGGAGAAAGCTGGGGACATGCAGCTACCATCCGTTTAATTCTGCACTGGGATAACAAACAGAGGTAAGAAAAATATAGATGAAACACACCAATGAATGCCTCCTATTTGGGATTTGTCTGAGTCCCATGATTAAGTTCAAAGCTACCTGCGTCGGTGGAAAAGTTCAGTGGACTTTTCTATCAAGGCTTGGTTTTGGCAGCTTTGAAATAATTTATTAATGGATAAGCATATCCACCAAATGAAAGTTGTTAATGATCATGCAAAACCTGAAATATTTTGTGCAATTTGGTACTCATTTTTGTGATACGTTGCTCATACATCCCAGGCCCAACCAAGTCCCTCCGGATCATATTTTGCTAACCTACTAAGGGAAAAAATCTGCTTGGAGTTTTTGCTGTTCTGTACTCTCTGCATCCTAACCAAACTGGATTGCATTTGATCATTTTCTTTAACTTTTTTCCAGGCTATGTTTAGCCAGTGTTCATTATACTGAAAGAAATTATTTAAAAATAACATGCTTTTCCAAAAACAAAACCTCAGGTTTGCTCAAATCACATGTAAAGTGGGAGGTGAAGTAGGCCAAAAGGGCAGAGCTAAAAATACTCCAAATGCCAGCATATTTTAGCTTAAAGCTCTTAGTTCTAAAAGATAAGTCTTAGGAGAGAGGCATTTCAAACTTCTGAAATGGGGAAAAGAACTCCAGAAAAGCTGGAAAGGGGTTGGGGCATTGGAAATGGCTAGTTTAGAAGGAATTCTAAACTATCTTCTCTGCTATTTATATCGCCTGCAATTCTTCATTCCATCAAGTACCAATAGTAGAAATACGCCCAGCTGAGACATGAACCCAGGGCACTTTTATTTATTGAAAATATTTGATCACACTCTCTTGACACACAAAGTTTCTGGCACTGCTTCTAGTACAAAACAAACAAAACGCTGCTATAAATTAGAAATTCACTAAGACTACAGCAAGCAGGAGCAGCAGCCTTATCAGCTCAATGAGCTCCCAAGTTAAAAGCACAGATCTCCAAAAGTCCTGGGGAAATAAAAAAGGGGGCTTTACCCAGCGTTCCACCTGTTTTACAGTCGTGCTGTTTTCGCTAGATCGGGGGATGAGCAACGTGTGCATTTCTCCAGAGAGGTTTTTTTTAAAACAAAACAGGAGAAGGGCACAATAGGAGGCTGTTAGGAGTAGCAGATCCTGCCCACCTGTCCCCAGAGAGAAGCCAGCAAAACACTGGGTTGTGCAGACACCGTGGAAAAAAGAAAATGTAGGTCAGATTTAGGAGCAGCATGGGGGAATAGATTGCTTAAAAGTAAATGAGAGCTAGAACTGCACTAGAATGAAGTGGGTGTAATGTAATCCTCAGGAATGAGGCTTCACAAGCCCACCTGCCTCTCCTAGCTAAGCTAGAAATATCAGGCAGAAGACCTGGCTTTTAATAAGTAAACTTGTTTAGCAACCTATCAAATCATTCCAGTTGTAAAGGCACAGAGGGGGAGAGAGAAATTACAAGAGACAGGCAATATTGATTGAGGCAGTAATATTTATTTGTGTAATAGAACAGTAGAGTTGGAAGGGGCCTATAAGGCCATTGAGTCCAACCTCCTGCTCAATGCAGGAATCCACCTTAAAGCATCCCTGACAGATGGCTGTCCAGCTGCCTCTTGAAGGCTTCTAGTGTGGAAGAGCCCACAACCTCCTTAGGTCATTGGTTCCATTGTCGTGCTGCTCTAACAGTCAGGACGTTTTTCCTGATGTCCAGCTGGAATCTGGCTTCCTCTTACTTGAGCCTATTATTATTCTTCGTGGTCTCTGTGCATCACACACTATGGGCTCGTGCGCCGGCACCGAGCCTCATCCGGGAAACTTCTATAGCCTAGACTTCTGGCGAGAACCCCTCCCCCCACCGTCCTATCGCGCATGCTCGGGTTCCCGCCTACCTCAGTTCTTTTTCGACTGCTGTGCTGATTGCCTCGCGGGAGACTTCTCTTGGAACAATTGTTCATATCTGCTATTTTCTTATTCCTTAGTTTTTTGCTTAGACTTCTTTCTTTTGCTGTAGCTTGTTTCTTCTTATAAAATAGTTTTTTTTTTTAAAAAACTTTAATTTAATTTTAGCTGTTTCTCACCCTTTTGGGGTGTCTTATGGCGCAAACGGCCATGTTCAAGACCTGCACTACATGCTGGGCCAAGCTAACTTTGTCGGACGGACATTCCCGGTGTCTCCTCTGCCTAGGGGAGTCGCACGTGGTTGAGACCTGTGCTCATTGTATGAGCTTCTCCCACCAAACCCGCAAAAACCGGGCAGACAGATTGCAGGGATTGCTTTGGAAGAAAGCACTGGAGGCAGTTGACGCACTGTCTCGTCCTCTCTCCACTGCGATGGCCACCACTGAGGTGGGGGATCCCGGGGCGCGAACGATGGATCGCCCAATCTCACCCGGGCCTACTCCTGCTGGAGTTAAGGCTAAGAAGCCTAAAAAGGCCACGCCGACTCATGAAGAGGTGCGTCGTAAGAAGAAGGCGAAGACTAAACATGCTGAAAAGCCCGAAAATATCTCTAAGAGTCGCCCAACGACGATACTGGGCTCTTCGGTACCGCCTTCATCGGGGCCTGCCTCGGTACTGACAAGATCTCCAGTACCGATGGCACTGCCGATACCGTCTCCCTCGGCGTCTGTCTCAATACCGATGACTCAGCCAATACCGTCCTCCACGGCGTCGGCCTCGATACCGATGGCACGACCGATACCGTCTCCCTCAGTGTCTTTCTCGATACCAAGTCAGCATCGACCTTCGGCTTCACTACGTGAAGAGAGATTCTCTCCCTCGCTGTTCCAAACAAGCCCCTCGGGATCGATACACCCAGTAACGGGATCGCCTCCGGTACTGATGTCGGAAGGACACGTTTTTGACCCAGTATCGCCTAATGCATCATCACGTTCGGTACCATCGCCCGCTCCAGTATCGAGATGCCATTCCTAAGACCGTCGCTATCGTTCGCGCTCACACACGCCTTCTCGAGATTGGGATCGCTACTTGGACCGTTTGGCCCACTCTTGGGTTTCCCATTCAAATCTACCTGGAGATGGGTACTACCATCATCAAGCTCCGGAAGATGCTCCAGGACGGTACCGCTACGCCTTCGACCCGTACACGGGGCAACGTTTGAGGGACAACGAAGTTTTTGTGCCTCCGGTACCCGCAAGACATCCGCCTTCAGCCATGATCTTGGCTCCTCCTCCGGATCTGCCGGTACCGACGCCACCACCGGTACCGACACAGGTAACCGACATTCCGACGCCATCTTCTCAGTCCGCGGAGGACTATGCCTCGGACTCGTCATCCACAAAAACTGCTCCACCCTCAGTTCCCTCTCCCAATGATGCAGTGGGAACTGAAAAACGGGCCTCTCCATCCGTTGAAGTGGGGAGTTTTACAGAACAGATACTCCGTATGGCGCAATCTTTGGGAGTAAAACACCAACAACCTGTGGAGAAATGCATTGACTCTATATTTGATGTCATGTATACCGACTCGTCGGCTCCTCTGGCCATACCTCTGATCCCTACCTTGTTGCAAACTGCCCAAGAATCTTGGAAGAACCCATCCACCATGGGGCCCGTCGCAAAACGTTTGGATTCTCTCTATAAAATCCAGGAGAAAGATGCTGGGTTTCTATTTACTCATCCGAAACCTAACTCCGTAATTGTTGAGTCTGCACAAGGGAAATCATCCAAATCTCATTCCGCACCTACGGATAAGGAAGGCAGAAAGCTGGACATGTTTGGGCAAAGAATCTATTCTTCCACCACGCTGTCGATGAAAGTAACTAACTACCAAGCTATGATGGCCAGATACCAGCTGTTTCTATGGGACAAGATGTCCTCCCTCATCACTTACCTACCAGATGACAAGAGGGACTTGGCACAAGTCTTCCAAACAGAGGTCATCCGTTTGGCCAAACAGGAACTAACAACTTCCAGACACCAGATGGACTGCGTTTCTAAGGCCATGATCGGAGCAATCGCTCTTAGAAGGCACGCGTGGTTCCGCTCCTCCAATCTACCGCAAGAGTCCAAGGCCAGGATAGAGGACCTTCCGTTTGATGGCGAAGGCTTGTTTCACTCCACAACGGACACTACAATGGACACTATCCAGAAGGCAAAGACGACAGCGAAAAAGATGGGTTTTTACCCAACCACAGCATCACAGACATACCGTTCACATAGGTGGGTGCGACAACAACTGTACTCCCCATGCCAATTTCTTAGTCAGCAACAGCGTTACTAGCCACCTGCACCTCAATCTTCTTTTCAACATAAAAATAACTATCAACAGAGTCGCTTCTGTCCGCAACGCAGCAGGCCTGACCCCTCTCAGAAGCAGCGCCTTTGACTTCACCCCTGTCGCTCTTCCCCTACATTTCAAATTTGGCAACCGGCTGCAAAATTTCCACAAATTCTGGGATCACATCAGACAAATGGGTTTTAAATATCATCAAAAATGGATATCAAATAGAATTCACCTCTCACCCACCTACCGGCCTGGTCAAAGTCACTCCACCATCAGACAGATTACTTCAAGAGGTTGCCAATCTCCTCCAAAAGGGAGCTGTTACTCCCGTCCCCCACTCAGACCTACCAACAGGCTTTTACTCCCGTTACTTTACAGTCCCCAAACAGGATGGTGGTCTCCGCCCCATCATGGACCTGAGATACCTCAACAAATTCATTCCGGCCAAAAAATTCTGCATGATCACGTTAGCAATAATCCTTCCGCTGCTGAAGCGAAATCGTTGGTTCACCCTCATAGATCTGAAAGATGCTTATTTTCATATCGCCATCCACCATTCGCACCAGAAGTTTCTCAGGTTTATGATTGGCCCAAACGCCTATCAGTTTTCAGTCCTTCCTTTCGGACTCAAGACGGCCCCCAGAGTGTTCACAAAATGCATGGGAGCAGTCTGCGCTTTTCTATGAACTGCCGGCATAGAAATCTACCCGTACTTGGACGACTGGCTGATAGTGTCCCCCTCTCAGTCTCAAGCGAAAGAAGATGTTGCGGTGACAACGAATCTCCTGCAAAAACTGGGCTTATTGATAAACCTGGAAAAGTCAGTGTTTATACTTACCCAGTCCATCCAGTTCATTGGAGTTATCCTAAACTCCCCATTGGGAAAGGCCTTTCTCCCAGAGGAACGTGCTCTTACTATCCAGCAGCTTACTCTGCATACCTCGGACTCCAGACAGGTCACTGCCTTCACCCTGCAAAGACTGTTGGGACTCATGGCCTCTTCGGTGTACGTGGTCAGATGGGCAAGGATGCGCATGAGACCATTACAACAGTTCCTGCTAGTCAACTACGATCCATCCAGGAATCCAATCAAAGTCAAGCTCGTCATACCCCAGGACCTACGTTCCACTCTCAGATGGTGGACGCTCTTATACAACCTGGTGGATGGACTCCCCTTTTTGGACCCCGGCCCTACTCGCACCCTCACCTCAGACGCATCTCTGTTGGGATGAGGGGCTCACTGCGATCACCTAGCAATTCAGGGAAGATGGTCGTCCATGGAAAAGATGTTCCATATCAACAAGTTAGAGTTCCTGGCAGTAAAGAAAGCTCTGTGTGCTTTCAAGATGCATCTCAGGGGCCATCATGTTCGGATTGTATCAGACAACACCACGGTCATCTGGTACCTCAACAAGGAAGGAGGCACCCGATCCCCGCCTCTTCTTCATTTGACCTTAGAGATCCTTCACTGGATTATCAAACAAGGGATCCGTCTCTCTGCCATCCATATAGCGGGAATGGACAACATCCAGGCAGACACTGTCAGCCGTCAGTTTCAGGACACCCATGAGTGGGAATTATCTCCGACGGTGTTACATCTCCTGTTCACTCGTTGGGGATGCCTTCTACTCGAGAGCAGGGATAGGCCAGTCATCTCTAGGGGATGCCTTCAATATGCCTTGGGGGAAGGGTCTGGTTTATGCCTTCTCTCCGTTTCCATTGGTGTCCACAGTGGTCACGAGGCTATCGAGGTATCAGGCGAATGCCATTCTGATAGCTTCGTGGTGGCCACGTCAAGCGTGGTTCACCCCTCTACTCAACCTGACCAAGGGCGAGTTGTGGCACCTGCCACTAAGGTCAGACTTGATCTCCAAGAACCACGGATTAGTTCTACACCCAGACCTACGGCAGTTGCAGCTCACCGCATGGCGAATCCGGCCAGATAGCAGGACTTAGATCTGCCTCTTCCGGTTAAAGCTATTCTGCGGGAAGCAAGAAAGCCCTCTACAAGAGCTTCTTATGAGAGAAAATGGAGCAAATTTGTTCACTTTGCTACTTCTAGAGGACTTGACCCTAGATCTTGCCCCATTCGGGAGGTCCTACTCTTTCTGCACTCTCTCTATGAAGTTGGCCTGAAAACAACGTCCATTAAAGTTTACCTAGCGGCCATCTCTGTTAATCACGACTTGGTCCACCAGTTTTCTATTTTTACTCATCCGTTATCCAAGTGTTTTCTCAAAGGTTTACGCAATATCCATCCTCCGTTTCGTTCTGTTGTCCCCCAGTGGAGCCTCTCTGTTGTCCTAGCAGCATTAACTGCAAGGCCCTTTGAACCATTGGCCACAATCGATATTAGACTGCTGACCTTTACAGTTGCATTTTTGGTTGCCATTACTTCAACAAGAAGAAGTTCTGATCTTTGTGCCCTTCTCATTGACCCCCCTTACACTCAATTTTTTCGAGATAAGGTGGTCCTGAGGCCAGACCCGTCCTTTCTTCCTAAAGTTGTATCCAATTTTCATGTTAATCAGGACATTGTGTTGCCTACCTTTTTTCAAGCATCCTCGGACCCGTTGAGCGCCAAGCTCCATTCCTTGGATGTACGGCGTGCTCTGGCCTTTTACAAGTCTAGATCGGCCAGTTTTCGCAAATCTAACCGTTTGTTTGTATGTTATGGTGGAAAGGCAAAAGGCCAACCTGTTTCAGTTCAAATGTTCGCGAGATGGATTGTACAGACTATCTCGTTAGCTTATCAGCTAGCAGGGAAAGAACCTCCGGACTCTTTGAAGGTGCATTCCACTCGGGTGCTATCCGCCTCCACCGCGCTAGATCGTGGAGTGTCGATTTGTGCAGAGCTGCTACTTGGTCTAATACCTCTACTTTTGCTGCCCATTATAAGCTGGATGTTAGAGCCCGAAAATACTCTACCTTTGGTCGTGCCGTTCTATCTTAAATTCTTCAGTGATGTTCCAGCGAGCCTACCCCCCTCCAGTAAGTTCTTTTGCTGGTTATTCGCCCATAGTGTGTGATGCACAGAGACCACGAAGAAGAAATGCAGGTTGCTTACCTGTAACTGTAGTTCTTCGAGTGGTCATCTGTGCATTCACACAACCCACCCACCGTCCCCTCTTGGCCTCGCTGGCTATTGCCTGGTCAAAGAGAGTATCTATTGTGCGTGCAGAATATTTTTCTTTTTGTATATATTCTTTTATTATTACATCTATCTCGTTCGCGAGGCAATTCGGTCTCATAGAACTGAGGTAGGCGGGAACCCGAGCATGCGCGATAGGACGGTGGGGGGAGGGGTTCCTGCCAGAAGTCTAGGCTATAGAAGTTTCCCGGATGAGGCTCGGCGCCGGCGCACGAGCCCATAGTGTGTGAATGCACAGATGACCACTCAAAGAACTACAGTTAGAGGTAAGCAACCTGCATTTCTGCATCCTGCATTCTGGGATAATGGAGAAGAGATCCTGGACCTCCTCTGTGTGACAACCTTTCAAGGACTTGAAGAGTGCTATCATGTCTCCCCTCCATCTTCTCTTCTCCAGGCTAAACATGCCTGGTTCTTTCAGTCTCTCCTCATAGGGCTTTGTTTTCAGACCCCTGATCATCCTCATTGTCGTAGGGAGACCAGATGGAAGAAGAGCACACTCTAATCCAAGGCTATATACAGTGAGATTTGCCTCTGTAAGTAGTGCAGGCCATTCTGTCGCTCACACTCCTATGTGCACTCTTATGTGACAGCTGGAACATTAGGTAACATAGCCCGTTATTCCTTTTATTTTTATTTTCTGTACGTGATACCTACCCTTTCCCCCTGTTCCCCCTCCTGCTCTGGAAATGCGTCACCACTTAATGATAACAGGGTGAGGTCTGTTGCCTTGAGAACAGGCCCCCATTTTGTCAGAGGCACCCAGTGGAACTCCAATCGAGAGCCTCTTTAAAAACACGGCTTAGGGTATTTCACGATTAAGACTATTCTGTAAAGTACAACCCACCAATTTAAATGTTCTAAGGAATTCCCTACGCAGCTAACGTGAAGTGGTAATCTTCCTCGGGCGGTAATTACTTGCTTTCTAATAGAATGGCACCAAGGGGAAGGAGCGAGAGCCAGAGCCCTAAAAATAATTAACAGGAATCTTGGCAGGTTATCTTGAAGCAAGGCAGAATATTTTCCTGGGGATCTGCAAGGGCAGAAGCGTCTCTCTCACTGCTACAGGTTTCAACAGACAGTTCTTGACTTCACACTCCGGATCGAAACCAATGAACACAGCTACTTATTTTAAAATATTTGCATCACACTTTTTCACTGAAGAAGTGTCCAAGGCAGCTAACAAAATACCAGTTTCTACCTCCCGCTTCCTTCCTGCCCACTAGGCTGACAAGGAAGGAGCAGATGTCAGAGGCCTGAATTGATCACAGGCTGGGGGCTTTTGAAATTAGGCCGAGAACCGCATTCAGCCCACCTTTAACATATATCCCTTTCATCTTTTTATTTGTATGCTGCTTTTCCACAAAATTGTGCCCAAAGCGGCTCACGGCTCACAACATAATAAATATAATTTGCAAGACATCAAACAGCAATAAATACATCAGTATTAAAAAAATACAATAACCATAGTGCTGGCAGATAAATACATAGTAGATATAGATATAGATATAGATAGATATAGATATAGGTAGATATAATAGTACAAACAAACTTAACTAAACCTCACTAAACAGAAAAGAGAATAAAGCACAGTACAAAAATATGAACACATATAAATAAGTCTCCATTCCACACGAAGGTTCTCCACAGTTAGCCTACAAGTACAGATTGGCAGCTACACACCTCACTTGTGGCAGCCTTCATCTCTCCCTGCAAACACCTGTGTTTTCAGTCTGTCTTGCTGTTCGTGTAAGACCCACCTATCACAGGCTGCAAAGTATCTTCTATTGACTGTATAGATGAATTGTTTCTATAGCCCCTGCAATTTAAGACTGACTTGATCTCTAGGTTTCATTTCTCACACTTTGGGCACAATCCACTGTGTCGGACTGGGTGTTGGGAGATCCAGGTTCTAGTCCCCACTCGGCCATGGAAACCCACTGGGTAACTTTGAGCCAGTCACAGACTCTCAGGCCAACCCACCTCACAGGGTTGTTGTGAGGATAAAATGGAGAGGAGGAGGAGGAGGATTATGTATGTCGCCTTGGGTTCCTTGGAGGAAAAAAGATGAGATATAAATGTAATAAACAAATAAATAAAATTTCTTCTGCACAGGCCCCGCTAAAATGAACTGGGCCTCTGCAAGCCGCCTTGAGTGGTTGGCAGAAAGGCAGGATATAAAAGGAAGTGATAAAATCAATGGATCATAAAATTGCTTTTGTGCTGCTCCTCATTGCCCTGGGACTCCACACAGACGGATTGTGTTATCCTCTCGTATGTGACAATGTCATGCAATCACAATAAAACGTTTGTAAAGGTGTCATCTAAACACAAGAGCCATGTCACTGAAATGCCGTTGTTTTCATTCGTTCCAGGTTGGTCATGTTGTACAAGTCACCGAGTCAAAAGGAGTCAACTGTGCCATTTTGCATTACCGTAAGCAGTGGGGGGAGCAAGATGTGAGATGTAGAAGGGGGAGGGGGTTGCTAATACCCAGAATAGCCTGGCCACCTCTTTGGACAGCCATGAGTCTTCAAGATGAGTCAGTGATACTGGCTCCATAAAGATATCACACTATAGTTGTGCTAACCACACTTTAGAGCTATGCCTCCTTCCATTGTTTGTTCTCTCTCAGTAAACCATGCTTTAGAGCTGATTGTCTGCTTTCTTTTTCTATCTGCTCTGCTCTCCATTTTTTACAGTTCAGCTGCCTCCAGAGGCCACAGCTTTAGCTGTTTGGGAATTCAGGCATCATACTAAAACATCGGTATCATAAACCATGTGTGTACAAACCCAGTTAAAACCATGGTTTCTTCTTCGTGGTCTCTGTGCATCACACATATGGGCTCGCGCCGACGCCGAGCCTACTTCCGGGAAACTTAACTAGCTAGCTTAGACTTTTGGCGGGAACCCCTCCCCCCACCATCCAACCGCGCATGCTCAGGGTTCCCGCTCCTGACTTACCTCAGTTCTTCTTCGACCGCTTCGCTGTTAGCCTCGCGGGAGACTTTGTCCGGTACGTTTGTACCTGTTTTTAGAGAGAAGAATAGTTCTGGTTAGCTTAGACACAGTTTTCTTAAGTGTAGTTAGTTATTTTAGTCTTGTTATAAATATAAATATATATATATATATATATTGTTAGATATATATAGATAGAATTTAGTTTGATTCCTCTTGATAGTGAGTTCAGTTACCGCGGCTCGCCAGCTTATGGCGCAGACCGCGCTTTTCAGACGCTGCTCGCGGTGTAGGGCCAAGATAGCCCTCACCGACGGTCATTCCCTCTGCCTGATCTGCCTGGGGGAAGCACACATCGTAGATTCCTGCGTGCACTGTATGAGGTTTTCTAGACAGACCAGAAGAAATAGGGCTGACCGTCTTCGAAGTCTGTTGTGGACCAAAGCACTATCGGCAGTTGACCAGCCTCGCCCCTCCATGATGCAGGGAGCGGTTTCTGGGGAGAGTCGCAGCCTCTCGAACCCAGCATCTCCGGGTTCCCCCCGAGTAGGGGTGGCAGCACCGGCATCGTTGCCAGGCATTTCGCCAGCTTCCTCTCCACCTCCGAGGAAGAAAGCAAAAAAGTCGAAGCCGAAGAATGTTAGGGCAGGTGGTTCGGCTTCGAAAGCGTCGGCGCGCCCGTTACCGATGCCCTCTTCCACTTCGAAGAAGTCGTCAACACGGCCGTCGTCGATGCCTTCTTCGACATCGGTTAAGGTGGTCGCCCTAGTGCATAAATCTTCCTCGGTACCGACTCACTCGTCGACACCGAGGCATCGCTCGATGTCGGTGGCATCTACGTCGCAGTCCTCCCAGCGGGGTGAGCCGTCTCCAGCTGCCTCCGCATCAAAACGGCGCACTCCGTCGGTATCTTCTCTGCTGCGCACACCGTCGACACCGATAGTGCCGCCGCGCCAGGAAACTGTGCAATCGCCTTCCCGGTCGCTGCCGTCTCCTGGGCCAATGCCCATTCTCATTCCTTCCGATACCGAGCAGTCCGTACCAGCATGGCCTCTTCCGCCAACTCCAGCAGATCATCGGCGTCGAACGCATCCGGCTCGGTACCATTCGTCGCAGTCGAGGTCACGGTCTCGATCCCGATCTCGTTCCCGAGACTGGGACGTCTACTCCGAGCGCTCCCGTCAGTCGAATCGTGGCCGGTACCGATTTGATCCATACACGGGACGCCAGATTCGTCAGTCACAGTCACCTCCGCCTGTTCCACCACGACGGACAACTTCGCTCAGCTGACCGACTGCTCGACGTCGAGAGCACACGACATCGACGGCACCTCGACACCGTAATCGCTTGTCACCATCATCTCACCGACAACGTCAGCCTTCGCAGTCTTTTGAGGACTATGCTTCGGATACCTCGTCGGCTCCATCACCTCGTCCGTCTGAGCCTTCTCCACTAGAAGCTGTCGGTACCGAGGATCGAGCCTCACCGACAATGGAGATGGGCAGCTTCTCCGATCAAATGTTACGGCTTGCACAATCCCTCAATATCGAGTGCCAGCAGCCGGTGGAGGACTCGGATGATGGCATATATGATGTGATGTACACTGAGCCATCTCCACAGTTAACCCTACCAATGGTGAAAGCGCTTTTAAAAACGGTCAAGCAATCTTGGGAACACCCAGCCACCATTGGACCAACTTCCAAGCGACTAGACGCCATATATAAGGTAAAGGAGGCGCAAGCACCTTTCCTTTTTCAACATCCAAAGCCCAATTCGGTGGTAGTGGAGGCAGCGCAAAGCAAGTCAGGAAAGACGCATTCCGCCCCAACTGATAAGGAGGGTCGGAAGCTCGACCTACGGGCGCCGTATTTATGCTTCTACGTCTCTGGGCATCAAAGTAACCAACTATATGGCGCTGATGGCGCGTTATCAGTTATTCCTTTGGGAAAAAATGTCATCATTAACTGATTATCTCCCAGATGACCAACGGGAGCTTGCTCGGGTCTTCCAGGCAGAGGCAGTGAGGTTGTCCAAACAAGAGTTAACAACTGCACGACACCTCACGGACTGTGTCGCTAAGGCTATGGTTGGAGCTGTGGCTTTACGTCGCCATGCGTGGTTGCGATCAGCCTCCCTCCCGCAGGAAACCAAGAATAGGATTGAGGATCTCCCCTTTGACGGGGAGGGCCTCTTCCATGCTGACACAGACACCACAATGGACACACTCCATAAGGCCAGAATGACAGCCAAGAAAATGAGTTTTCATCAGCCCCAGCAACCTTACAGACCGCGAAAATGGTATAGGCCAGTTCCATACCAGCCTAGACCACAACAGGACAGAGTGCAGCGATATCAGCCTACCTCAACCCAGTCTTATCAGCCGCGGAAGTCGACACAGCGATTCCAACAGCACAGCAAGCAACCGCAGAGCCACAAGCGTCGTCTTTGACTTCTCGCCGCCCCTGATCTGCAACAAAGCAAACAGATTACAGCCTTTTCTGCAAGCCTGGGCAGCTATAACATCAGACACCTGGGTGCTGAACATCATCGCAGAGGGCTACAAGATAGAATTCGAGGTCCCTCCTCCACTTGGCACCATAAAAGTCACACCGCCCTCAGCCACTCTGGCACACGAAACAGCCACGCTTCTTCGCAAAGCCGCTATCACGAGGGTGCAACGGTATTTTCTCCGTATGGGGTTTTACTCCCGTTATTTTACGGTGCCAAAACGGGACGGGGGACTTCGTCCTATTATGGATCTCAGAAGTCTGAACAAGTTCATACGACCAAAAAAGTTTCGTATGGTTACCCTTGCAGCGGTCTTGCCCATGCTAAAGAAGGGCAGTTGGTTCACGCTGATAGACCTAAAAGATGCCTATTTTCACATCGCGATCCATCCTGCCCACCGGCATTTTCTGCGATTCCTCATAGGTCATCAGGCTTTTCAATTTTCTGTCCTTCCATTCGGCCTAAAATCTGCACCAAGAGTGTTCACCAAGTGCATGTCGGCAGTCTGCGCACACCTTCGATCAAACAACATCGACTTGTATCCTTACCTGGACGACTGGCTAATCGTCTCCAAGTCCAGGAATCAAGCGTTCACCGACGTCCACGAGGTCATCTCTCTCCTCTCGTCGCTTGGGCTACAGATAAATTACAAGAAATCCATAGTTCAGCCCTCGCAAAGAATACAGTTTATAGGGGTTACCCTCGATTCAACTATAGGAAGAGCTTACCTCCCAGCAGACAGGGTCGAGGCCCTACAACAGTTAGCTCAAAGACTGCAGGGACACCACCAAGCGTCAGCGTTCACAATTTTAAGGCTACTGGGTTTGATGGCGGCAGCCGTATTTGTAGTCCGTTGGGCGCGGCTCCGAATGCGCCCTCTCCAACAGTTCCTTCTTCAGCACTACTCATCTCTGCAAAATCCACACCAACTAATACTTACCGTTCCGCAGTTGGTCAGAAAGTCGCTCCACTGGTGGACTGTTCCGTACAACCTTTCCCAGGGCATGCCCTTTGTCACGCGGGGCCCGTCTCGCATAGTGACAACGGACGCATCACTAGACAGATGGGGAGCTCACCACGGCGATCTAGTAACACAGGGAAAATGGTCACCTTCCGAGACTCGCCTTCATATCAACATGTTGGAACTCCTGGCGGTAAAAAAGGCCCTACAGGCATTTTCTCCTCGTCTTCACGGACACCATGTCCGAATTTTAACCGACAATACCACTGTAGTGTGGTATATAAACAAGGAAGGTGGGACACGCTCGCATCGCCTCCTTCGGCTTGTCATGGACATTCTGCAGTGGGCCATCTCCCACAATATGCTACTGACTGCGCTGCACATTGCGGGGAAGGAGAATACCAAGGCGGACGATCTGAGCAGATCGTTCAACGACACCCACGAATGGCAACTATCCACCCGTGTACTAGGCCGCCTATTTGCTCGTTGGGGGACTCCCGACATCGATCTCTTTGCCACAGCTGCCAATGCAGTGTGCCCAACGTACTGCTCCAGAGCGGGAATAGGGAGAACATCATTGGGGGATGCCCTCCAATGGGACTGGTCGAGGGGGCTACTCTATATATTCCCTCCGTTTCCGCTGATTGCAACAGTAGTGGCAAGGATCAGACGCAACAACTCGGACGTTATAATGATAGCGCCGTGGTGGCCAAGACAACCTTGGTTCACGTCGCTACTCAGACTTGCGGGATCGGAGGTTTGGCACCTACCACGTATCCCCGATCTTCTTTCCAGAGAGAGCGGAAAAATTCTTCATCCAGATATTCAGTCTCTACACCTGGCGGCGTGGAGAATCCGGTGTCTTGGAAAAACCTCGTTTTCCCAGAGGGAATAAGGTCCATTTTAGAAGCCTCACGTAAGCCATCCACCCGGCTATCATACGACAGGAAGTGGAGGCGTTTCCAGGATTTTGCAGCACTAAATACCTTTAATTCTTATACCTCGGACATGCCTAACATCATTTCATTCCTCTATTCTTTGCACACTTCGGGCCTCAAACCAGCTTCAATTCGTGTCTACCTGTCCGCAATTGCGGCCAATCATGGGTTAGTAGACGGTTTTTCGGTTTTTTCTCACCCAATGGCAAGAGCTTTCTTGAAGGGTTTGAATAACCTGTTTCCCACTATTCGTCCAGTCGTTCCGCAATGGAGCCTCTCTGTCGTTCTCACGGTCCTTACTTCTAAGCCATTTGAACCGTTGGCAACGATAGACATTCGTTTGTTGACATTAAAAACTGTTTTCCTAGTTGCCATTACGTCTGCAAGACGAGTTTCTGAGTTAGCGGCCCTACTCGTTGACCCGCCCTACTTGCAATTTTTCCGTGATAAAGTGGTGCTGCGACCTGACCCAATGTTCATACCTAAAGTTTCTTCCGCGTTCCACGTAAGTCAGGACATTGTTTTACCCACGTTTTTCAAGCCCTCATCGGACCCCTTATCTTCAACGTTACACACACTTGATGTTAGGAGGGCACTGGCCTTCTATAAGTCAAGAACAGAGCATTTTAGGAAGTCGCGCAAGCTGTTCATTTGCTATGGTGGCTTGAATAAGGGAATGCCGGTGTCTCGACAGCGCATCTCCAAATGGGTTGTACAATCTATTACCCTAGCCTACGAAATTATTGGAAGAGAACCACCCCCTCTTCTGAAGGCACATTCCACCAGAGCGCAGGCAACCTCTTCGGCCTTGCTCCATGGAGCTTCGCTTTCTGACCTCTGCAAAGCAGCTACCTGGACTAATGCTTCCACTTTTGTGAAGCATTATCGCCTTGATGTGAGAGCAAGACAGGACTCCTCGTTTGGTAGAGCGGTCCTCTCCTCTATTTGCCAGTGACCAACCAGCGTGCCTACCCACCTCCGGTAAGTCTCTGCTTGTTATTCGCCCATATGTGTGATGCACAGAGACCACGAAGAAGAAATGCAGGTTACTTACCTGTAACTGTAGTTCTTCGAGTGGTCGTCTGTGCAGTCACACAACCCACCCA
Organism: Anniella stebbinsi; assembly: GCA_029215795.1. Classification (NCBI taxonomy): domain Eukaryota; kingdom Metazoa; phylum Chordata; class Lepidosauria; order Squamata; family Anniellidae; genus Anniella; species Anniella stebbinsi. Next base: position 17,209,167 of record JARDYH010000009.1, read on the forward strand.
CCATCCCCTCTTGGCATCGCTGTTGTGATAGTCAAGTTGGTTGGGCATGCTCGTTTTTTGTTAATTGATATACTTATTGCCTTAGTTGCGAGGCCAAGCGGTCTCAGAGAACTGAGGTAAGTCAGGAGCGGGAACCCTGAGCATGCGCGGTTGGATGGTGGGGGAGGGGTTCCCGCCAAAAGTCTAAGCTAGCTAGTTAAGTTTCCCGGAAGTAGGCTCGGCGTCGGCGCAAGCCCATATGTGTGACTGCACAGATGACCACTCGAAGAACTACAGTTACAGGTAAGCAACCTGCATTTCTCATTCTGGTTTGCTGGATGATGGCAACCTTTGTCATCATCACACCAAGCCATAGTTAAGGTTCTTTAACTGTATTTAGTGTGGTTTCTGAATTGAACCAGTAACCCTGTTCAGACGATACGCTAAGCCACGATGGTTAAACATTTTGAGCTAAACATTATGGCTTAGTGTGTCGTGTGAACCATTCCTAACCATGGTGGCTACGAAACCACATGGCTTAGTGTGTGGTCTGAACAGGCCCAATATGTCCCGTTCATCTTGTATCCTGCTGCAGTAACTGTTAGCTTGCCATGAGTGCTCCTGGTAACACGTTACCATAGCATTTATTAAGGATTTTTAAAGCTGCCTTTTGAGTACTGAGGGAGGGAGTGGGGGGTTGAGTTGGAAGTTCATGCTTTGGATTCTTGGATTAGATGCATTGCAGATGTGTTAACCAGATACAAAAGAGGGCAGAGCTCCTGCAGCTTTAACTTTTGTGATGAAGTAGGAATTACACCCAATGTTGCATACATACAAATGACACCTGCTGAAATTCCCTTTTCTATACCACTGTTAAAGACACAGGAGCCCTGTCCTCCTCTCCATGTGGTCAGTACTCCCTAAGCTTTCTGTGGGCACATTTGGAATTTTGAGGGTGTTTCATGAGCACACCAACAAAATGGATGCAGGGCTTACCTATTCATAAAATGGCTGTCATGGTCAGAAAACACCCATTTCCTAGAAAGCAAACTGGTGAGACTAAAAGACAAGGCAAAGGTGGGGGTCTGAGCTCTAAAATGCAAAACCACACTTTTGAACCCAAATAAAGATGGTGCTGGAGGGCATTGCCCTGCTTTGCAGCGGGGTAAGGAAGCTGGCAGATGCCAAGAGCTGTCTCCACAGGCACTGTGCTGGAGACCCTAGTATTAGTGGAACCTTAGTGGAAAGCTATCTAACTTTCCTGAAAAACTGCCTGAAAAGGAGATTCCCAAGACTCTCTGGCCATCTCCTCGCTTGCTCAGTAGCTCTTACATTTCTTCCTTCTTGGGGGTTTTCCTTGCCCTGCTTGATTTGTGTGACAGTGTATGATTCAGTGAACACATCCATAGAAATCAGCACGTACTTCATTCACCACAGAGGTTTGAACAGACCCGTGAAGACTGTGAACTCCTAGATTTTATTTACTGGGAGCTGCTTCCCACTTGTTTCTTGGCAAGCCAGTTGTTCACATCTTTAGTTGGGGGGGGGGGAGTATTGGCGTCATGGTTACGCAGAACGAGGGCAGAATGATAGCTTTTAGTGAAAGCTTATGTTGGGGGGAAATGATAGATTTCAAACTCCTCTTCCGAGCTCTTCTTGACACAGAAACCGGTCACCACAAACTTTCTATTTTGCTCATGAGAAACAAAAAACGTGTCTGCCCTATCCCCACCCCCCACCCCGCCATGAGAAAACGTTGGCACAGTAAAATATGTTATTTACTGCATTTTCGTCTCGTTTTTCAGACAATGATTTTCTCCCAAAGCAGCTCACATCAGTAAAAGGAGAGACATGCCTTGTCATCAGGCTTCCAAACTAAAATGACAAGACACACAAGGGAAAGGGGAGGTGTGGGGAAATAAAAGAGGGAGGAAGAGGCGGGTAGCTATCAGAAAGAAGGCCTTTTCTGCTGTGGCACCCCGGCTGTGAAATGAGCTCCCTAGAGGTCCGCCTGGCACCTGTGTTGTGCTCTTTTCAGCGCCAGGTGAAGAGCTTTTTATTTCCCCAATATTTTAGCAACCTCATCCTTTAGCTCTACTGTTTTAACTCTGTGTTTTAAATTTCTACATTGCTGCCCAGTTTTATTCTGGTTGTATGTTTATATTGTGGATTTTAAGCTTCCACAATATAAATGCTGTGCAGTGTGGTTTTAATTTTAGCGAACCGCCAAGCGAGCTTCGGCTATTGGGCAGTATAGAAATGAAAATAAATGAATAAATAGATGAGTTTTTCAAGCTGGAACAAAGTGTGGAGCTATGAGCAGACATTGAAATGTAGTTTGGCCCAGGCTGAACTTTCCCTGCTGGTATTCTTGCTTGAATGAGACTCCTGTTCCTTTGGCCAATGGATGAGGACGCAGTATTCTTTTCTTCTTCCTTCTGCAGTCCCAGGGAAACTGATGGTTCAAGCTGAGTATTCTTTCTGGCAGGGGAGAAATGAGCTCCCTGCAATTGCTCCTTCTTCTTCGTGGTCTCTGTGCATCACACATATGGGGTCGCGTCGACGCCGAGCCTCACTTCAGAAGCTTCCCTAGCTAGCTTAGATTTTTGGCGGGAACCCCTCCCCCCCACCGTCCTATCGCGCATGCTCGGGGTTCCCGCCTACCTCAGTTCTTCTTCGACCGCTCGACTGATTGCCTCGCGGTGCTTCCTCTCTTCGTGTTGGTCCTGAGGAGAACGATAAAGATAAGAGTTAGCTTAGATATTTCAGTATTTAGTTAGTTAGTAGTAGTGTAGTTCTAGATAAAGTAAAAAAAAAAAGAAAGAAATTTATATTTTTTTGCATATAGAGAAGTTATTGCAGTTTATGGCGGCCAAGGCCTTGTTCAAGCGCTGCGTCAGGTGCCGGGCTAAGTTAGCCCTTACGGACGGGCACTCACTGTGTGTTGCGTGCCTTGGGGAAGGCCACATTGTTGAGACTTGCCCTTTATGCTTGAGCTTTTCGCGCCAGACCAGGCATAATAGGGCTGACCGCCTTCGCAGTATACTTTGGAGCCGGGCATTGGAGGCTGTGGACGTCCCTCGCCCCATGGAGCCCCAGGCCTCAACTTCTGGGGAGAGCGGCCGTCAGGCTGTAAGTCGCTCGAGCCCAGCAACCCCTCGCTCACCGTCTCCTTCGGTAGCGGCGCAGGGCCCACCGCACAAGAAGCCAAAGCCATCAAGGAAAGACTTGGCTAAATCAAAAAAGACGAAACCGAAACCAGCGAAGGCATCGGTACCGACACCCCGATCGGTAACGAAGGAGACATCACTGACCTCGATACCGAGACGATCGCCAGCGGTATCGGAGCCGGCAGTCCGGTCGTCATCGGTATCGGTGCCGAAGCCGAGAAAATCATCCTCGGCAACAGCACTTGCTTCGCTACCGATCTCGCCTCAGCCTGCCTCGTCTTCGGCATCGAGAAATAGAGTTACAAAGTCATCGACATCGAAGAAGCGGTCTACCTCCACTCCGCTCGCGGGGTTGAAGTCAGCGGGGGCACAGTCTACCTCTTCGTTACCGAAGACTCCTCCTCGTCCACGCTCGCCGGCAGCGCTGCCAGCCCTTCTCTTGGACCCCCCGTCGGTCCCACTGTCACCTCCGATAGAGCTCTTCTCGGATGTAGAAGATGTTGCCGCCGGTTTGGATGCTCGCCCACAGCCGCCTTCCCCGGTTCGGTCACGCACCGCCAGATCTCAGACCTCTCAACATCCCTCGGTAACGTCACAGGTGTCAGGTCGTGCGTCTTCGGATCGCTACCGTCGCTCACGGTCGCGATCTTGTTCAAGGAATTGGGATGAGTACTCGGACAGGTCCAGACATTCATCTAGATCTTCGAGACACTCTCGACACCGAGCTCCAGCGCCTTATCGCTTTGATCCATACACTGGGCAGCGTCTGACAGCTGATCCACTACCGCTGTCTCAGCCCTCGCCACGACCAGGACACTCTTCCACTCGGCGTCGAACGAGCTCGACAGCTTTACAGCCAGCGCTTCCATTGCCACCGGCTGATTTACCGACCCCGTTGTCGCCGCAGTCCATCGACGACTACGCGTCGGACACCTCCTCAGTAGCGTCGGCCGTTCGGTCGTTACCGTCTCCACCGGAAGATGTGGCAACAGCGGACCGGGCCTCTCCATCGATGGAACATAGCAGTTTTGCAGAGCAAATGCTGCGAATGGCTCAGTCTCTCGGAGTCGAACATCAGCTCCCGCAGGACGATGTCGATGACAACATCTTCGACGTCATGTACACGGAGCCAACTCCACAGCTTACTCTGCCAATGGTCAAGACCATACTGAAGACCCTTAAACAACCATGGTCTAGCCCTTCAACGATGGGTCAAACATCGAAGAGGCTCGATGCGCTGTATAAAGTAAAGGAAGCGGATGCTCCGTTCCTCTTCGTGCATCCGAAGCCGAATTCAATCGTGGTGAAAGCTGCTCAGGGCAGGTCCGCTAGAACTCATTCTACACCAGCAGACAAAGAGGGGCGTAAACTAGACGCGATCGGGAGACGAGTCTACTCTGCAGGAGCACTAGTAGCAAAAATTTCGAACTATCAAGCCATGATGGCCCGGTATCAGTTATTTTTATGGCAGAAGATAGCATCCTTGACGGACTATCTTCCGGATGATCGACGGGAACTGGCGAGAGTGTTCCAGGCTGAAGCTACCCGCCTCTCCAAACAGCAGCTCACCACATCTCGTCACCAAACCGATGCGACGTCAAAAGCGCTTGTCGCGACAGTGACCCTTCGTCGCCATGCGTGGCTTAGATCCACGTCCCTGCCGCAGGAAACACGTAGTCGAATTGAGGATTTACCATTCGATGGTGAGGGCCTGTTTAATTCGCAGACGGACGCCACGATGGACACGATCCATAAGGCTAAAATGACGGCCAGGAAAATGGGGATCCAGCCTACCCTGCAGCCCTCGTATCGGCCGCGTAAGTGGTATAGGCCAGTTCCGTTCCAGCCTCGTCAGCAGCAGGATCGTCAACAAAGATACCAGCCACAGGCCGCGCAATACCAACAGCGGAAACCTTCGTCACGCTTCCGCCAGACGCGCCCTAAGTCTGACCAGGCTCCCAAGCGGCGTCTTTGACTTAACACCTTGCCCCCCAGAGCGATATCGATTTGGCGACATCCTCTCTCGTTATCGCAACGCATGGGCGACCATTACAACAGACAGCTGGGTGTTGTCCATAATTGCTGGGGGTTACAAAATAGAGCTGCGAGTCCCTCCTCCGCTGGGCACTGTGAGAATAACACCACCTTCCCCCCCCCCCTTGTTAACAGAAATAACAACCTTATTACAGAAGGGGGCAATCACGCGAGTTCCACCATCTCGAATCCACCAAGGGTTTTATTCAAGGTATTTCACAGTGCCGAAGAAGGACGGGGGCCTCCGCCCTATTATGGATCTCAGATGGCTCAACCGGTTCATCAAGACCAAGAAATTTCGAATGATCACACTGGCGTCAATACTCCCATTACTCAGGAAAGGAAGATGGTTCACGTTAATAGACCTCAAGGATGCCTACTTCCACATATCCATTCACCCCCAACACCGCAAATATCTCAGATTTGTGGTGGGGCGCCGTGTGTATCAGTTCGCCGTCCTTCCATTTGGGCTAAAAACGGCCCCCAGAGTGTTCACCAAGTGTATGGGGGCAGTTTGTGCGCACCTACGAGCGAGGGGAATAGAACTATACCCGTACTTGGACGATTGGTTGATCGTTTCCCCATCGCAACGCCAAGCCTTTTCAGACGTCCGACTAGTAGCTCGGACTTTAGCATTGTTGGGCTTGCGGATCAACACGGAGAAGTCGGTTTTTCATCCCACCAGAAATCTCCAGTTCATAGGAGTCCTGCTGGACTCAGTCTCGGGCAGAGAGTTTCTTCCGCAGGAAAGAGCGGATACAATCGCTGCCCTGGCAAGAAGGGTCCGACTAAAGGCTCGATCAACAGCTCTCACCATCCTAAGGTTGCTGGGGTGCATGGCGGCGTCAGTTTTTGTCGTCCGTTGGGCGCGACTCCATATGCGTCCACTGCAGCAGTTACTGCTTCAACACTACAACCCCACGATGAACCCACGCAGACTTTACATCACTATGCCTCAAGAGGTCCGAGACTCTCTCCGTTGGTGGGAGAATCCAGACAATCTATCCCAGGGCATGCCGTTTGTCTCCAAAGGCCCTTCACGAATCGTCACTACGGACGCGTCCCTGCTGGGATGGGGGGCTCATTACGGGGATCTGACCGTACAAGGAAGATGGTCAGCGGAAGAACAAAGTTTCCATATAAACATTCTCGAGCTTCTTGCGGTAAAGAGAGCCCTCCATGCATTCCAAAGACATCTACAGGGACATCATGTCCAGATTCTGACAGACAACACTGCGACAGTGTGGTACCTCAACAAGGAAGGAGGAACAAGATCTCCGGACTTGTTGCATCTAACCAGGAATATTCTTCTTTGGACGATTCCCAGACAAATTCGTGTCTCTGCCCTTCACATAGCAGGAAAAGACAATGTAATGGCGGATGCCCTCAGCCGGGCCTTTACAGAAGTCCACGAGTGGCAACTAAAACCACAACTAGTGCACAGCATATTTGCCCGTTGGGGCACACCGGACGTGGATCTGTTCGCGACGCAACAGAACACAGTCTGCCGGGACTTCTGTTCCAGAGCAGGGATAGGAACGATGTCCCTGGGAGACGCGTTTACGCTCCACTGGAGCAACAGCCTCTACTACATCTTCCCACCATTTCCACTGATAGGGCGAGTCGTAGCGCGGATTATGCGTCACAACACCGATGCGATTCTCATAGCGCCATGGTGGCCGAGACAACCGTGGTTCGCCACTCTCCTGAGACTAGCCGGGCCTCGGGTTTGGAGGCTGCCAATAGTGCCGGACATTTTGTCAAGGACACACGGTCAAATTCTCCACCCAGAACCGAACAGCCTGAAAATCACGGCATGGAGAATCCTACCAGGTGGCGCAATTTAACTTTGCAACCCGAAGTCCGGGCCATACTGGAGGCGGCGAGAAAGCCAACCACCAGAAAATCCTATCAGAGGAAGTGGGACAGTTTTAAAAAGTTCGCCGCAAGCGCCGGATTTGACCATCTTTCGGGGCCCATCTCTGGGGTCCTATCGTTCCTCTATTCGCTGCATCAGGCGGGCCTTACTCCGGCATCCATTAGAGTGTACCTAGCTGCAATATCTGCGACTCATGATCCCATTGATGGGGTATCAGTATTTACACATCCGTTGTCTAAAACCTTCCTGAAAGGACTACACAACATGTCACCGCCTTTTCGACCGCCGGTTCCACAGTGGTCACTCTCCCTGGTCCTCGGTGTGTTAATGGCTAAGCCCTTTGAACCGCTGGCGACGATCGATATCCGTCTTTTGACCTTTAAGACTGTTTTTCTGGTTGCTATCACGTCCGCCAGGCGGGCATCGGAACTCACTTCGTTGCTTGTTGATCCCCCATATACCCAGTTCTTTAAACATAAGGTTGTCCTCAGAACAGGTCCTACGTTTACACCCAAAGTTTCATCAAGTTTTCATCTGAATCAGGATATTGTTTTACCGACGTTTTTCACCGCGTCTACAGACCCGTTGGTCTCCACTCTGCACGCCCTAGATGTTCGTCGGGCCTTGGCATTTTACAAATCTCGTTCAGAGAGTTATCGCAAGTCTAGGAAATTGTTTGTCTGCTACGGCGGGAAGAGTAAAGGTTTACCAGTTTCTACTCAGCGCCTTTCGGCGTGGATTGTTGACACTATTGTTCTCGCATACCAGTTGGCGGGTAAAGATCCACCATCTACGGTGAAGGCACACTCCACTCGAGCGCAGGCAACATCCACTGCTTCTTTACAAGGGGTGTCAATTCCTGATCTTTGCAAGGCTGCAACCTGGTCGAACGCCTCCACCTTCATTAAACACTATAGGTTGGACGTTCGGGCAAGACAAGAATGCTCTTTCGGCAGGACTGTCCTGTCGTCAATCTGTGTGTGACATCTCAGCGGACCTACCCTCCTCCTCTGGTAAGTTGCTGATCACTCGCCCATATGTGTGATGCACAGAGACCACGAAGAAGAAATGCAGGTTGCTTACCTGTAACCGTAGTTCTTCGAGTGGTCATCTGTGCAGTCACACAACCCACCCGCCGTCCCCTCTTGGCTCCGCTTTCGTTGTCAAGAGGTCTTTCAGCATGCTCTTAGTTTTACTCGTATTATATTGTAATGTTAATTTATTCGCTCTCTCAGTGGCGAGGCCAAGTGGTCTCAGAGAACTGAGGTAGGCGGGAACCCCGAGCATGCGCGATAGGACGGTGGGGGGGAGGGGTTCCCGCCAAAAATCTAAGCTAGCTAGGGAAGCTTCCGAAGTGAGGCTCGGCGTCGACGCGAGCCCATATGTGTGACTGCACAGATGACCACTCGAAGAACTACGGTTACAGGTAAGCAACCTGCATTTCTCTGGCTGACGGATGAGCCAGGTTGGTCTCCCTCGTGGCTTGATGTTACTCCTGGACTGCAGTGGGTGGAATCTCCTGGTAGCCCAGCGTCCCCTGGCTCACGACAGAAGCCAGAGGCTGTTCCTTGATCTGCAGCCTCACCTCTCTAATGACACTGCTTCTCCACTTGTAATACAAGATATCTTATATATTGACCTTCCCATACTTTGCCAAGCTCTTAAACAACAGGGCATTATTATTATTTCATGCTGAACCATTTAAAAACCCATGTTAAGTGCTCAGTTCTGTACTTGGAATTCCAGGATAAGATGTTTAAGCAGGCAGATGCTTCTCCCAGTCTTGACACAACTAAGCAACGAGGTCATGAAATTTTTACATCTGCTGACTGTTGGGCTGTTGAGGATCTAGAGTTTTTAACTGATTCTTCGCCCACCCCCAAGTCTGTAGAGTATGGGTTGTTTATAAATGTGTATTGGGAATTAGGTTTTCGATGGCAGCTCTCCTGTCAGACATGAAATGATGGGCTTAGGTTACGGGAAGTCTGATTTCGGTTAAAAATCAGGAAAAACATAACGGTCGAAGCAGTCCAACTGCTTACGGAGGAGTTGGGCTCTCCATCATTGGAGGTATTCAAGCAGAGATTGGACAGCCATGTGTCAGGGATGCGTTATGCTGGATTCCTGCACTGAGTAGGGGGCTGGACTCAGTGGCCTTAGAGGCCCATTTCAGCTCTTACTGATGATGATTCTCCCTTTACCAACTTCTGTAGTGTTAGGATCGCTGGGCTGATGATTATACTTTTTCAGGCCAAAGAATACTAATGGCTGCTTCAAGTTCCCTAATGTTAAAGAGAGGCCAAGCATGCCAGCCTCATAGTTGATTAGCCCCCAATGACTAGGAGATTGCTGAAGGTGCTTCTGGAAGGTGAGAGCCATTTTGGAAAAGGTATATCTTTCTTCACGCACACCCTGCCCCCAGCAAAGGACAATGTGGTTAAAGTGTGTGCATTTTTCAAAAGAGAGGCTGCAGTCTTTAGAGACAGACTGAGAAAAACAGAGAGACCTGGGAGCTGTAAGCTTAAAAGTATTTGGAAATACAAGGTTACTTCTCTCTCTCTGGGGATGTAATGTGGGAGCACTGGATTTTGCTGCCACATAAAGGTGTTTTAAGCTGTGCGTATATATCCAGTGGCTGAAATCCAAGCAACATTGGTATTCTTGTCTTGCAGGGCTTTTTAGCACTTCCACTTATATAACAGCTGGAATGCTTTTGCTGTACAGTTTTGGCTTCAGGAAAAAGGTTTGGGGGCAGTCTTGGGATATGCCGTGAGTGGACACCGCAGCAGTGGTGAAGCATTAAACTTTACATTTACCCAGTTCAAAGACTAACACCTAAGTACTCCAAATAACAGAGACGACTTGTTTCGAATTCACCCTTCTGGCCTCTCTCTTGGTCTGTGCTTTTTAAAAAGGTTGGGTCACTTTGCCACATCTAGCAAGGCAGCACATAATGCAGCATAAAAGAAGTCCCAGAGATCAGGGCGAAAAAAAACATGTTTGCTGTTTTTGTTACGGATCAAGTTGGTCTTGCTCATAGGACCTACTGGCATTTAGTAAAAGTCACACACTTGATAGTAATTCTTCCATGTTTTTCACACCCAGCCAACTCGAAATGTCATATTTTCTGAAATAGCGTTGCTGCTTTCTTAAGCAACGGGTGGCCACCTGCGGTTTGCCTATTCCAGAGCAGGCTGGGCAACAAAATTACTATATTCTGGGAACAATTCTGAGAAGAGAGTGGGAGAAGGGCAGCATGGCTGCTCCGTCGACTCTTCTGAGAGACTAGCAGCCCTTGGCTCTTTCTCTTCTTCAACGGTCACCTAGTTGCGGCTTTTCCATCCGGCTGCAGCACAGGGGGGGATGGGAACCGGTCAGCTCTCTTTGCTCTGCTGAGATACCAGCTCCTTCTAGCTCCTTCTCTCCCCGAACTGTTTCCATCCCAGCAATTCCTTGTAAGAACTTTGTAAATTTAAGAATTGATGCCTAAGTTTGCTCTATTCCTCCACCCTCACCATCCCTTTTTCCTTTTGTGTCTTTTTTTATTATTATAAGCTTGAGAGCAGGGACTGTCTGGTTTTCTTATTGGTCTGGTTGAGCAAAGGTCACAGGAAGGATGTACGGATAGAGAGAACAGGGAGGAAGGCTGTGGAAAGGTAAAGACAAGAAACTTGGGCAAGGCCTGGGAGCCAACAGGAAGCCAGGGTAGGGATTTAAAGAGAGGCTGTGACGGGAGAAGTGGATGATTTTGGCAGGAGAATGTTGGATGGTCATGAGCAGAATGAGATCAGAGTGTGTAATAATACTCCATTCTATTGCCATTCTATCCCAGGCCTTGGGTTGCCATGATAAAGGTTCCCCTAGCTCCAGTGTGGTGTAACGGTTAGAGTGTTGGACTGGGAGTCAGGAGATCCGGGTTCTAGTCCCCACTCGGCCATGGAAACTCACTGGGTGTCTTTGGGCCAGTCACAGGCTCTCAGCCCAACCTACCTCACAGGGTTGTTGTTGTGAGGATAAAATGTGGGGGAGGAGGATTATGTACGCCACCTTGGGTTCCTTGGAGGATAAAAGGCAGGATATAAATGTACTAAATAAATGAATTTATTGCAGATTTGAAACCATTTTGTTGCTTGTATTTTACAGCCTCATGGATTCAGGGACATTCAGCTTCCACGTCCAGATCTGTCCCCGTCAGGAAATGAAGCCAATCCTCGTAAACGGCCACGTGTGGAACCAGTGGAAGGACAGTGAATCAAAAGAATTGCCTGCTGACTGTGGCTCTATTTGAAAACGTTTGCACTACAGATGAACCTCAAGCTGCTCAAGAGACTATTTAACTTGTATTCAACAGTATGTTTGATCTTAATTCATACTACAGTAATTTTACATTTCTCACCTCTGTTATTTCTTCCACCAGTATGATTTTTCTCTTTTCAAATAAAAGTTGAAAAACTATATATTTCTCAGGATGGTGAACAAGAAATTACTGATCTATAGGCGTCCAGATGAGCCGCTTGCTAAGGGGCAGAAAGTACTGTGGGGTTCCTTGTCACTGAGGCACCCGTGGTCTCCCTATGTCAAGAATGCGAGGAAACTTTTGCTCCAAACACAGTGGTGTCCCCTAAGCAGTGGATTCACTTTCTCCCATAACCCAGAATGACAGCAAATACTGATGGTGTGGACAAAGGAGGTTTTGATGTGCCCTTACCCCCTGGTCCTGGCACCAGCAGATTAAAAATGTAACAAATAAAATGAATATCAATTGAAGGCACAATCCTATGCAGCTTTAGACAAAAGAAAGTCCTACAATTCCCAGCATGCCCTAGCCAGCTATGCTGGGAATTGCAGGACTTTTTTCTGTCTAAAGCTGTATAGTGTTGCACCCTAGGGCTGTTCCAGTATGCGTAGCCTGCCCTAGGAGTCTGTTTCTTTAAGGTACCACAAGCCCTATGAGGAGAGATTGAAAGAGCTAGGCATGTTTAAGCCTGGAGAAGATTGAGGGGAGATATGATAGCACTCTTCGAATACTTTAAAGGTTGTCACACAAAGGAGGGCCAGGATCTCTTCTCGATCAACTCAGAGTGCAGGACACAGAATAATGGGCTCAAGTGACAGGAAGCCAGATTCCAGCTGGACATCAGGAAAAACGTCCTGACTGTTAGAGCAATACAAAAATGGAATCAATTACCTGGGAGGTGGTGAGCTCTCCCACACTGGAGGCCTTCTAGAGGCAGCTGGACAACCATCTGTCAGGGATGCTTTAAGGTAGATTCCTGCATTGAGCAGAGGGTTGGACTCGATGGCCTTATAGGATAGTGAGGAGGGAGGAGAAAATATCTCGACCAAATGTTCCAATTCTTCGTTCTGAAATTGTGTATCTACACTTTCCTTTGCCTTGTGGCCAAATATAAGTCTGACACTTATTGCAGGACTGTTTTTTTGTTGTTGTTTTTAACTGCATTTTCAATAGAGCATGGTAACTTTCGGGGATTATCTGCATCCTAAGAGATTCAGGGTTCCATTTTGGAAAGAAGATGTGAAGTTCCAGAATGCATGAGTCAGGAAGAGGTTTCCTTCCAACATGAAATAAAAGCAAGGGGAGATTGTTGGGAGGGGTTCGAGCCATGACTCACGTTTTGGTGCAGGAAATGCAAGCAAACAAAAGGATCCTACCGTGGGTGTTGTCAACAAGCAAACGTTCCATTTGGGATTAATCGCTGTTTACGCAGTGCCCGCTGAGGGGTGTTTGACAAACTGGGCACGCCTGCTTAGCCACATGGAAAATGGTGTAGTGATTGGGGGGTGTTGTAGCAAAAAGAGTCTTTGATTACTGCTGATTGAGGCATTGATGGGTGCTTACTCTGTCAGGTGACAGAGAGGGAAATCTTTTTCTTTTCAGTCAAGATTTATTTTGATATGTTTTGGTTTAAAGCCTCTCTTTTTTTCCCCAAGGAGGAGAACTTTATTTAAAGGCTTGTCTGCAACATATTTCGCATGAATAATTTTTGTGTGTGGCATTACTTTTTTGGTGGGCAGGGTTGAGGCTACTTCCCAGTAATCGCAAATTTTGAAACGTCAGGTTCCCAAGAGCAATTCACAGCAAAATAATTTTATTGGGGGCTTTGACATAACATTATGCTAGATGCTTTCTTAAGCTTAAAATCTGAAACTGGCAAATTGAAAGTATTTAATTCTGCAAAGAGCTTTAAAAGAAAACAAGATACCTTGGGTCAAGCATGTTTAGTTTGAGTTCTTCCTGAACCATGAAGATGCCAAGTCTTATCTCCCCTTGGCCCTGAATTCATGGAGACAACCCTTCTGGTTAGCCTCCAGCCATACCCCTACGTGGCTGCTCTAAAGCAGGGCCCAGTAGGTTTTCTCCTGACTGCTGATCATTTGGTGATTTCCTGATCTTTGTGTGCTTCCCACCCCACATCCTGAATTGTGGAAATGCCCCTCCTAATGCCTACCTTACTTCCAGAAAAATCTCTAAACTAAAATACATTGATCTTTTTGACAAGTTGGCCCTAATCTGTTTTGCCTTCAACTAGGGTGACCATATGGAAAGGAGGACAGGGCTCCTGTATCTTTAATGGTTGTGTAGAAAAGGGAATTCCAGCAGGTGTCATTTGTATGCACGCAGCACCTGATGAAATCCTCTCTTCATCACAACAGTGAAAGCTGCAGGAGCCCTGCCCTCTTTTGTATCTGGTCACTCTAGTATGGCTAGAATGACAACAGTGAAAGCTGCAGGAGCCCTGCCCAGAGTGACCAGATACAAAAGAGGGCAGGGCTCCTACAGCCTTAACTGCTGTGATAAAGAGGGAATTTCCCCAGGTGCTGCATGCATACACGTGACACCTGCTGAAATCCTCTTTTCTACGCAACTGTTAAAGATACAGGAGCCCTGTCCTCTTTTCCATAGGATCACCTTGCCCACTAACAATGCCGCCCCTGAATTGAATTCGGCTCGGGGGCTAAAAGAAGTAAAACACCCCTGCTCTAAAGATCACTGACAATATACGTGAAGTGCTTTGCCCACTCCAAAAAGCAACGCCAACAGAAATGATGATTTTCTTAAAAAATAAACAGAAATTGATGAAAGGCAACCCGATGAAAGGCAACCCAGGCTGCCTCTACACGAGAGGTTTAAAGCTCTTTCCTCATTAAAAATTTTACCTCTACATGAGTGGGGCGCAAATCGGGAGTTGAGGCACGTTATCTATTTGATTAACGAATGAGCGTTAAACCGCGAGTTAAAATTTGCGGCGGCAGTTAATGTGCCTTACCGCCGTGTAAACATGCGATTCTCCGCATGTCAACAAGTTTAAAGCGCGTTTTGGTCGACCCGTAATGCACTTCGACGCCTCTCGTACAGAGGTATTAGGAGTAAATGCGCTTCCGCGAATATGCGCATAATCAGGCAGCCAGGCGCCAAAGCGAATCCTTCTAGAGGGGATCCCAGTCAGTTCTTCTTCGTGGTCTCTGTGCATCACACATATGGGCTCGCGCCGACGCCGAGCCTGCTTCCGGGAAACTTAGCTAGCTTAGACTTTTGGCGGGAACCCCTCCCCCCACCATCCTACCGCGCATGCTCAGGGCTCCCGCCTCTCCTTTTCCTCAGTTCTTCTTCGACCGCTTCGCAGTAGCCTCGCGGGAGACTTCTCCGGTACGTTGTACCTGTTTTGTGAGAGAAGAAGATAGTTAGAGTTAGCTTAGGCTGTTTTTTCCGTAAAATAATATTTAGTATAGTTCTAGTTTAAAAAAAAAATTTTTTTTTATTATATTAGTTAGTGTTTAATAGTTATAGAATCAGGCGGCTCGCCATCTTATGGCACAGACCGCATTATTTCGCCGTTGCTCGCGGTGTAGGGCCAAGATAGCCCTCACCGACGGGCACTCGCTCTGCCTAATTTGTCTGGGAGAGGCCCACGTCGTTGATTCATGCAGCCATTGTATGCGGTTCTCTAGGCAGACCAGAAGAAATCGGGCTGATCGCCTCCGTAGTCTTTTGTGGACAAAGGCATTATCCGCAGTCGATCAACCACGTCCATCCATGATGACAAGTGTGGTTTCTGGGGAGAGTCGAAATCTCTCGAGCCCAGCGTCTCCGGGTTCCCCCCGCTTAGGGGCGGCAGCACCGGCATCATTACAGGGGGTTTCACCGGGTTCCTCTCCTCCCCCGTTAAAAAAGCCCAAGAAATCTAAACCAAAGAAAACTTCAAAAGTTGTCGGTGGGACTGCGACATCGATACAGACTACGGCGTCAAAAAAATCACGTCCATCTTCCATGCCTTCTTCGGCATCGATAAAAGTCGTCGCCATGGTCCACAAGTCATCGTCGGTACCGACCCGACCATCGGCACCGACGCAACGCTCGACGTCGATTGCATCAACATCAACCCAACGGACCGAAGTTTCTCCAGCCCCATCGGCATCGAAGCGGCGTGCACCGTCCGTGTCTCCGTTGCTGCGGACGCTGTCAACGCCGAGGGTACAGCCGCAGGCAGTTACCCTGTCGCCTTCCCGGTCATTGCCGTCTCCTGGGCTGATGCCCATTCTCCAGCCATCAGATACGGAGCGCGCGGTGCTGACGCAGCGTTCGTCGCCGACGCAGCCGCGAGAACATCGGCGTCGAGCGCATCGCTCTCGAGGCCGTTTATCACATTCGAGATCGCGTTCTCGCTCGCAGTCGCGAGACTGGGATATCTCTTCAGGGCATTCACACCAGTCGGAGCGCGGTCGATACCACTTCGATCCATACACCGGACATCGCATACGTGAGGTGCAGTCGCCGCCGCCTATCCCGCCGCGAAGAACCACCTCGCTGGACCAGCCTTCGGCTCGAAATCGAGGGCGGTCGACGTCGACGGCTACACACCCTCGTGACCGAACTCCACCAGCGTCGCCACGACGTCAACAGCCTTCTCAGTCATTTGAAGACTATGAGTCGGACACATCGTCAGCTCCATCACCGCGTCCCTCTGAGCCCTCCCCTTTGGACACTGTGGGTACCGAGGATCGCGCCTCGCCCACGATGGAGATGGGCAGTTTCACAGACCAAATGTTGAGACTGGCTCAATCATTAAATATCGAATGCCAACAACCATCTGACGAGTCTGACGATGGCATCTATGACGTTATGCATGCGGAGCCATCGCCGCAATTAACCCTACCTATGGTTAAGGCATTGCTAAAAACCATTAAGCAGTCTTGGGAACATCCAGCCACTGTTGGTCCGACTTCAAAACGCCTTGATGCCATCTATAAGGTTAAAGAAGCACAAGCACCTTTTCCAGCACCCGAAGCCTAATTCGGTTGTTGTGGAGGCGGCGCAGGGCAGGTCGGGTAAGGTGCATTCTGCACCAACTGATAAAGAGGGTCGAAAGCTCGACTCCTACGGGCGTCGTATTTATGCCTCTGCGTCGCTGGGCATAAAAGTGACTAATTATATGGCGCTCATGGCGCGCTATCAATTATTTTTATGGGAGAAGATATCATCTCTAACGGATTACCTTCCGGACGACCAGCGCGAGCTAGCTCGGGTCTTCCAATCAGAAGCAGTCAGGTTGTCAAAACAGGAGTTGACAACAGCGCGACATCTGACGGACTGTGTATCGAAGGCAATGGTGGGCGCGGTCGCCCTACGTCGACATGCCTGGTTACGCTCAGCATCTCTGCCACAGGAGACCAAGAACCGCATAGAGGACCTTCCCTTTGACGGGGAGGGCCTTTTCCATACAGAAACCGACACCACTATGGACACGCTGCATAAGGCCAGAATGACGGCTAGAAAGATGGGTTTTCAGCAACCACAGCAGTCTTATCGACCTCGGAAATGGTATAGACCAGTCCCGTACCAGCCCCGGCAGCAGCAACAGGATAGAACGCAGCGCTATCAGCCTGCCACGACTCAAGCTTATCAGCAGCGTAAATCGGCACCGCGTTTTCAACAACGCAATAAGCAGCCGCAGCACAGTAAACGTCACCTTTGACTTGACGCCACCTCTGATATACGGCAATACCAACAGACTACGGCCGTTTCTGCAAGCCTGGGCGTCAATAACATCGGACGCTTGGGTGTTGGACATCATAGCAGAAGGCTACAAGATAGAGTTCAAAGTCCCTCCTCCACTTGGCATGATAAAAATTACTCCACCTTCGAGGATTCTGGCACAGGAGACTACCGCCCTTCTGCACAAGGCGGCTATTACAAGAGTACAGCGATTTCACCTCCAAACAGGATTTTACTCCCGTTATTTTACGGTGCCAAAAAGGGACGGGGGACTTCGTCCTATTATGGATCTCAGAAACCTGAACAAGTTCATACTTCCCAAGAAATTTCGTATGGTTACAGTGGTGTCTGTCCTTCCTATGCTGAAGAAGGGCGACTGGTTCACACTAATAGACTTAAAGGACGCCTATTTCCACATTGCTATCCATCCTGCCCATCGCCACTATCTACGATTTGTCGTTGGGCACCAGGCGTACCAGTTTTCCGTCCTTCCCTTCGGCCTAAAATCTGCACCAAGAGTTTTCACCAAGTGCATGTCGGCGGTATGCGCACACCTGCGGTCACACAACATCGACTTATATCCTTACCTGGACGATTGGCTGATCGTCTCGACGTCCAGAAACCAGGCGCTGGCTGACGTCCACGAGGTCATCTCTCTTCTGTCGTCGCTTGGGCTGCAGATAAATTACAAAAAATCCGTCACGCAACCATCACAGAGACTGCAGTTTATAGGGGTTACCCTCGACTCTACCATGGGAAAGGCTTTCCTCCCTACGGACAGGATAGCCGCCCTGCAGCAGCGGGCGTTAAATTTGCGAGCCCGTCCCCGAGCCTCAGCGTTTGCGATTCTCAGGTTGTTAGGCTTAATGGCGGCAGCCGTGTTCGTCGTCCGTTGGACGCGACTTCGAATGCGCCCCCTCCAGCAGTTTCTGCTCCAGCGTTACTCTACTCTGCAAAATCCACACCAGCTAATACTTACCATTCCGCAACTGGTCAAAGAGTCCCTCCCGGTGGTGGTTGATCTCGGACAACCTCTCCCAGGGCATGCCATTTGTGCCACGAGGGCCGTCACGTATAGTGACAACGGACGCATCTCTAGAGGGATGGGGCGCACATCACGACGACCTGCTTACGCAAGGAAGATGGTCACCTTCAGAGACTCGCCTCCACATCAATATGTTGGAACTATTGGCAGTCAAGAAAGCCCTACGCGCATTCCTACCTCGCCTACAGGGGCATCATGTGCGCATTTTAACAGACAATACCACAGTGGTGTGGTATCTGAACAAGGAGGGAGGCACTCGATCGCGCCGCCTACTGCGGCTTGTGATGGACATTCTAGAGTGGGCCATCTCCCACAATATACTTCTGTCAGCATTACACATTGCCGGAAAGGAGAACACCAAGGCAGATGTTCTCAGTCGATCCTTCACGGACACGCACGAGTGGGAACTCTCAAATCGCATACTAAAGCGTCTCTTCGCTCTGTGGGGCACACCAGACATCGATCTCTTCGCGACAGCTGCCAATGCAGTGTGCCCGGCTTATTGCTCCAGAGCGGGCATAGGAGACGCATCGCTGGGGGATGCGTTTCAATGGGACTGGGCGAGAGGTTTTCTCTACCTCTTTCCGCCGTTTCCGCTGGTGGCCAGAGCAGTGACCACAGTCAGGCGCAACAATTCGGATGCTATAATGATAGCCCCGTGGTGGCCAAGGCAGCCTTGGTTCACGTCGCTACTCAGACTGACAAGAGCGGAGATTTGGAACCTACCTTGCCTCCCCGATCTTCTGTCTCGGAAGAAGGGCAAGATTCTTCATCCCGATGTCCACTCCCTACACCTCACGGCCTGGAGAATCCGTCGTCTTGGGGAGCCCTTGACCTCCCAGAACGATTAAAATCTATTTTGGAGGCCTCGCGTAAGCCCTCGACTAGGCTGTCCTGTAATAAAAAATGGTCACGCTTTCAGGAGTATGCGACCCTTAATGGATTTGATTCTTATGCATCGGACATGCCTAAAATTATTTCATTCCTTTATTCTCTACATAACCAGGGCCTGAAACCGGCTTCCATTAAGGTCTATCTGTCAGCAATTACAGCCAATCATGGTTTGGTGAATGGTTTTTCTGTTTTTACCCACCCGATGGCAAGAGCCTTCTTGAAGGGTTTGCAAAACTTGTTTCCTTCTATTCGGCCAGTTGTTCCGCAATGGAGCCTTTCTGTCGTTCTCTCAGTCCTCACCTCCAAGCCCTTTGAACCGTTGGCGACCATTGATATTCGCTTGTTGACTCTTAAGACTATATTCCTAGTTGCCATCACGTCTGCTAGACGCGTTTCGGAGTTAGCGGCACTGCTGATAGATCCCCCCTACATGCAGTTTTTTAGAGAAAAAGTTGTATTGCGCATGGACCCTATGTTCATTCCTAAAGTTTCCTCATCGTTCCACGTAAGTCAAGACATTGTTTTACCCATGTTTTTCGACTCATCGTCAGATCCCTTGTCTCAAAAGTTACACGCATTGGATGTTAGAAGAGCATTGGCTTTCTATAAGTCAAGAACTGAGTCATTTAGAAAATCTCGTAAATTGTTCATCTGTTATGGAGGCGTGACAAAGGGGTTCGCTGTGTCCCCGCAGCGCATCTCCAAATGGATAGTGGAGACCATTATCCTGGCTTACAGGATTGTCAATAAAGATCCTCCCTTTCAAATGACGGCGCATTCTACCAGAGCACAGGCAACCTCTTCGGCCTTGCTCCATGGCGCAACGCTCACTGACATTTGCAGAGCAGCCACTTGGTCTCATGTTTCTACTTTTGTGAAGCACTATCGCCTGGATGTCAGGGCCAGACAGGACGCCTCTTTTGGTAGAGCGGTCCTCTCGTCGATTTGTCAGTGACCACTCAGATTTGCCAGTACCCAACCAGCATGCCTACCCGCCTCCGGTAAGTCTCTGCTTGTTATTCGCCCATATGTGTGATGCACAGAGACCACGAAGAAGAAATGCAGGTTGCTTACCTGTAACTGTAGTTCTTCGAGTGGTCATCTGTGCATTCACACAACCCACCCACCGTCCCCTCTTGGCATCGCTGATTGTGATTGTCAATTGGTTCGCCATGCTCATTGTCTAACAACATAATTGTGCCTTAGTCAAGGGGCCAAGCGGTCTCAGAGAACTGAGGAAAAGGAGAGGCGGGAGCCCTGAGCATGCGCGGTAGGATGGTGGGGGGAGGGGTTCCCGCCAAAAGTCTAAGCTAGCTAAGTTTCCCGGAAGCAGGCTCGGCGTCGGCGTGAGCCCATATGTGTGAATGCACAGATGACCACTCGAAGAACTACAGTTACAGGTAAGCAACCTGCATTTATTTGTTCACAGTCACGTAACTAAAGCTCAGATCCTCAGAATGCAAGTCCTGTACATTCTTCTTTGTGAGTGTGTGTAAGAAATACCATCTATGGTGTAATCTACAGTCAGTTCTGTACACCTCAGCAGCAATAGATCAGATTACCTGGTGACTTGCGCCCCACAGATAAATTAGCTATGGCACAGCAACACCATCAATATTTGTTCGGAGGAGATGGCTACCACCCAGCCAAGTGCTTCTCATCTCTTTCCTATCTAAACTCTGATTAGTATTGTCTTTCGTCTTTATTTCCACCCCCATTTTTTATCTAGCTGTGCACCTCCGTTCCTTGCCTCATAAATCTCAACTGTCTGAATCAGATTATTCCTTTGTCTCTCTTCCTCATATCCTAATTCAATTGATCCTGTCTTTGAATTGCTTCCCGTATATTGCCTCAGCATATTCTTTAGTACGGAATTCTCCTTTGCCCCTTTTGCCTCTGATTCCGCTTCAACTTTGGTCATTTTGGGCAACCTCTGCAGCAGAAATGCAGAACCTCAAGTTTGCGGGTCAAATACAGCCATCCTGAGGTGCCAGTCTGGCTTTTCCAAATGGCCATACCCCTTTCCCCGGACCACCTATCATTTGGGAGGAGCATTCCCCACCCCCCATTCTGAAGTGTAAATTCATTTCCTAAAACTTGGTTACTGGCAGTAAAAGCTTCAAGCCAAAAACGTACTGGCATTTTTTGTAATTTATTTATTTGCAATATTTATATACCGCTCCCCATTCAGTATTTCAGAGCAGTGGACAACATAAAATAGAATAAAAACACATTAAAAGTACATTTTTAAAAGAAACAACGTGCAAAATATACCGCAGCTGGTCATTAAGGAAAGGCTTCCTGAACAGCAACATTTTCAGGAGGCGCCGGAAGAAATGCAAAGTTGGCGCCTGCCTGACCCCCAGAGGCAGGGAATTCCATAGGATGGGGGCCACCACACTGAAGACTCTTCTTTTGGCCATGCCCACCACTGGAATGTGTCTCCCGAGACCTTCTCTGAAATAGAATTTGGTCCTCAGGCCCGAAAGCAGTTCAACACCCCTACTCTTCAGGGCTACTACGAATATTCAGCTAAATAAACCAGAACACAATCTACCTAGAGCTGTGATCTTACGTTTGTCTGTATGGCCAGATGTAATCCTGTTTCCCCTTGAATTGAGGTTGACGTATTGGGTTTGGCCTTGAACGCTCCTAGAGAAAAGCAGCAGGAGCGTATCCCAATTTTGGGCAGGAGATAATTCTATAATTGGGCCAAATAAGACGCTTAACTGCCCAATTTTGTCACTTCGACTCAGAATGTAAATGGCCCCCTCCACAAGGATGCGCTTTTGCGCCCGGTTCGGGGATTATGCGCATTATCGCGGAGGCGCATTTACTCCTAATCCCTCTGCACGGGAGGCGGCGAAGCGCATTAATTGATGTCCAAAAAGCGCTTTACATGTAGTTAATGCGCATAATCGCTTGTTCACACGGCGAAAATGCGCTTTAACGGCCGGAGCAAAATAAAAGTCACTATTTAACGCGCATTCGATAATGCGCATAATCCGGGAGATAACGCGCCTCTGCGCCCGTTTTGCGCTCCGCTGGTGTGAAGGTAAAATTTATAATGAGCCTTCAAAGAGCATTAAAGCGCCCTTGTGGAGGTAGCCCTAGTCAGCTTGTTTTGGATTGTTGCTTGAAATACCAGTTGTGTCTAAATGCGTGAATCCCAAAGGTCCTGCTGATTATTGGAATAATTTAATTTGATATTGCAGGCAACCGTGTTGCCTAGGATGTAGGGGAGCTATACTCACTACCCCCCATAAGCTCTACCACCGGGACCAATGCTGCTGTTAAATTATCCATTCTAGAAAAAAGAAAATGAGCCACTTAATTTCTTTGGGCTTATAAATATTCTCTGCTTTGAGGGAAGGGAGGAAATCTGCCTCCCCCTTCCCTAAATAAATAAATAAATACATTGGGCAGCTCTGTAGGAAACATTTAGCTTCCAGGCAGAATTAACATCATAAATTGATTAAGCATAGCTGTGCCAGCGAAAAGAGATAATGTGCAAATTTCAGAGTTTGTCCAAAATATACCTCACTGACTTTGCTTTCCCCTGGTGGTGTTGTAAGAGACCAAAAAGCATTCTCCTTACTTGCAGTCTTGATAGAAAAACTGTACATGCTTAGCACCCTCTTGAATTTCCAAGCGTCCAGGACGAAGGAGGTAAGAAGAAGAGGACCACCTTTCTGTCTAGGAAAAAGGGTGGAAAAAGCTAAGGACAGTCCTGGGAAGGGCCTATAGCTCAGTGGTAGAATCCCTGCTTTTGATGCAGAGGATGCTGTGTTCAATACCTGATTACTCCCAATTTTAAAAAAGGGTCACCGAACAGGTGATAAGGAAGAAAGATCTTTCTCTACCAGAGACTCTGGAGAGCTACTCCCAGTCAAGCTAGAGACAATACAGTGCTAGATGGACAAATAGTCTGATCCCGTAGTTTCCTGGGTTCCTGGTCCAGACTATGTTCTAGTGAGTTCTGGAGTGGGATCTGAAATATTATCAGATGTCACATTTTAATGTAACAAGTAATGTTTTTCGTTCAAAGGAGTCGATTTTCTGCTAGCGTCATGGGATTGAGCATGACCGGGCAGGGAGGAGGGTGAGGTAGTGTCAAGATGAGAATGCAGGAGATGCATTTTGTTTGTTCAGGCCAGGGGAAAAAAGCACCCTCTTGAGATGGTTAAATCCAGTACTGCTCGGGAGCATGTTTCCTGGGGGAAAGCACGTGAGACAGAAGAATAGCGGCCAGCCCTGGTGCAAGCTCTCTCACTGCCTGAGGTGGGAGAGAATATGCCACCATCCGATACAGGCGCTTCACCCTGCTTTGTGGGAGGGCCGTCCCTGATAGCTGTAGTGGAGAGAACATTTGAGACCTTTTGGGGAGCTTGAATGCTACGCCTTTTCCCCTCCGCTCCCGGTGTCACCCCTGAAACTCTTTTAGATGTTTCCTGGGGAACACAAGAGGTAGTAGAATTAGTTACGCCACTGCAGGTGTGATGAGATTATTATGTTCAATGCTCCCTGTCCCATCCCAATGTAAATATTCCCTGCATAATGAAAACCGAGGACAGCAGGGCAAATGATTTCTTCTAGCCCAGTTCGCTCCTTGCTATGCCGGTTTTCTACTTGCACAGTGATCCTCCATCTCATAGGGGAGCATTAAAAATGTGACTTCTCCGTTGCCACTCCATACCTAAGGTCTGAAATTATACAGTAACTTCTAGCGCTGGAAGATTTTGATGCCTCATTACCTCCTCCTCATTCTGCTGCACATAGAAACATCAGAAGCGGCCTTATACTGAGTCGGTCCCTTGGTCTGCCTAGCCGCAGGATTGTCAACAGACTGACAGCAACTCTCCAGTGCTTTCCTTACCTGGAGAAGCCGGGAATTGAATCCAGGACATTCCCTATGCAAAGCAAGTGCTGTACCACTCAGGAATGGTCCCCTCAAAACCAAGCTGTAGCATAGACCACACGCGCTGCCTCCTCAGTGGTGGGACCCTTTGGGCTGTGGTCGCCACCAAAGGGGTTCATTCCTTTGCGGTCGTCTCTTCAGGGGTGGAGTGAAGGCAAGACTGCCATTTTCTTTGAACTGCTCAGGGCCAGTGTCAAGGGTAGGCAGGTGTGGGGAAACTTGTCAAGGCCCAATACCCCAACAGGACCAATGACAAGAAGCCTCTTGGGAGTTGCTCCTCCTCTTAGAATCCTAGAATCCAAGAATAGTAGAGTTGGAAAGGGCCTATAAGGCCATCAAGTCCAACCCCCTGCTCAATGCAGGGATCCACCTTAAAGCATCCCTGACAGAAGGCTATCCAGCAGCCCCTTGAATATCTCTGGTGTGGGAGAGCCCATGACTCCCCAGGTCATTGCTTCCATTGTTGTACTGCAATTTGATTGTTCACCTGCCTTTCACTTTGGCCTAGGCAACGTTGGCCAGAGGAGCAGTAGAGGCCTGTGCCTACTTGCTCACGGTCTTTCTGCCTGTCTAAGCCAGTGGTAGCAAGGAGGAGGAGGAGGAGGAGGAAGAGCAGCTAGTGACAATGGTAATGAGAAGGTAGTCTCACTGAGGGACGGCGCCCTTTGAGCGTGTCTTGCTCAGGGCTCCTCCAAAACCTGGAACCGGCCCTATAACCCACCTTTGCACTTTATTAGTGTATCACTTTGCTCTGTGTTAAGCCGCCTTGGAGATCGTTTGGACAAAAAGTCAGAGTATACATGTTTTAAGCTAAATAACGTTCATGGTTTTTAGAATGTGGACTTGGATTCTTAGTGGGCTCCAGCTCTTAAGCTGTTTTGATTAGCCAATGTGCTCCTTTAAAGGACTTTGCGTTGGTGTCAAAGCTTACTGTAAATCACCTTCTGGAACATTTACACAGTAAATGAAAGAAAATAACAAGTACACCCTAGAATAGAAATTCACTCTGGTGTGCGCATACACACACACACACACACACACACACACACACTTTGCTAGCTGGCAGAGGTTGCTTCGACTGAGTTTGGAACTGGAATTGCTTAGAAAGGCTAATTAACTAGTATTATTCTGCCTCAGAGTACAGCAATTATATTTGTAATTTATTTTTATGGGGTTATGAAGGTTTGTCTGAAGCGGGCGGTTTCCTAAGGCAGCGGGACTCCACGACACAAAATAAATCAAGCGCTATTATCCTGCAACTGTGTAAATGGGCAAAGGGCCAGTACAAAGTTTATACATCACGTAAGACTTAAGTAAATCCAGTGCTGAGTGGTTCAGCAAAGGAGGGATTTTTCATAACGAAGTTCCCACAAGTATTAATCACTCTGCTATGCATTCAGCAGCAATGCTCCCCACTTTCTATCCATTCCATAGTTTGTAAACAAGACACTCCAGTTTACCATGTGGTCGGAGTTAATACCACATGATTCCTTGGTCATATTATCACTACAACCATGGCATCCTTTTTTTCCTTTCCTCCTGCCATGTGTTCTTATGAGTGATCAGAGTTGAAATTTTCACCAAGTATAAACTTTCCCCCACATTTATCATGTGGCAAATTGATGGTTTTCACCCCCATATTATTGGTTTTGACAATATTTTAGGGCCATAGGTTCCACAGGTTTGACCTGAATGAACAGATAGGTTAATCATATAGAAACATATTGGCTTCTTTACAATATGCTCCTAGCTGATGACCTCCCAGGATTCCTCCTCTCTGCTATTGTTTTCCTACACATGGTTCCATACTGTATATAGTGGATTCTTGATTTTACTTACCAAAGTTCAATTCTGTCATCTGGCGCCTGAATCAAGTTAAGAGGTGTTTATCCTACGACAGTTTGCAATGCCGCGATATTTGTTTTAGCATCAACACTTCTTTGTGAATGGTCTCTATGCTTATTTTACATTCATTAAAGTTTTAACAGAGTTAGGGAACATGTGGTCTCCAGATACTATTGAACTACAACTCCCATCATCCCTAGCTACCCAAGCCAAGAGTTGTCCTAATCTCTAAATCAGTGTTCTTCACTGCAAGACCCAAAAGCCTAAAGTGGCTCCCAATCACCTCAAACGAGGTTCTCCTTTTTGCAGGAGCTGCTCACTCTTTGCAAGGGCTCTTCGCCTTTCCCTCGTTGTTTGCTTTAGCTGCGGACTGGTTGCCCTGATCTGGGCTACCAGAGGTAACTTCAGGGATGGAGAGTCAGGAGTCCTGCCACTAGTTATCTGTAAAGTGGCAGGGAGTTGGAAGAGAACGCAGAAGTAATCGTAGGCTGACCATATGAAAAGGAGGACAGGGCTCATGTAACTTTAACAGTTGTAGAGAAAAAGGAATTTCAGCCAGTGTCATTTGTATGCAATTAGTTCCTGGTGAAATTCCCTCTTCATCACAACAGTTAAAGTTGCAGGGGCCCTGCCTTCTTTTGTATATGGTCACTCTAGTATAGTGCCTGCAACTTTAACTGTTGTGATGAAGAGGGAATTTCACCAGGAACTAATTGCATACAGATGACCCTGGCTGAAATTCCCTTTTCTCTACAACTGTTAAAATTACATAAGCCCTGTCCTCCTTTTCATATGGTCAGCCTAAGTAATCAGTGCTGGAAAGATGGAGAGCAATGTGGGCCAGCGCTGGGAGGTGTGGCCGCACTGCGCAGAGCACTCTCCGTGATGACAAAAAGATCCATCTCAGTCCGAGGAGCAGGAATGAACCTGTTGAAATATGCCTGCTTTGTGAATTCATGACCAAGGCCTTTCTTGGAGAATGTGGACCGGAAGGGGAGGAGAGGCCCCCAAAGACCTCCAGCTGAGTCTCATGCATGGTGTCGCTGCTCGAACAAATTGTGGGGAAAGGAGAGGCACCCTACAGCCTGAGAAAGGCCTCAAGGAGCTTCAGAGGCAGTGCCTAGCGCCAAAACAGCTCCAGCTTCAAAAATAGTGAAGATGGCTGCTTGACACCATACCTGCCGACTGAGGGTAACACTTCATGCATTATTTTTGTTTGTTTATATGTATTTTCCTGAAGCTTCCAGAGAGCTTTGGCTATTGGGTAGATATGAAGTAAAATGCATCTGATCAAGCAAACTCTAGTCCACAAAATCTTATGCTGTAATAAATGCATTTGCTTTTACTGCGACACAAATGCTTCCTTGAGAGGAAACTTCCTGTAATTCACCCAAAGGAAAGTGGAGAGAAATCACATCTACAGCCGCAAAAGCCTCTTATAGTTTGGTGAGCGAGGAAAACTAACAAGTATTTGTTTGGATGTATTGCTTTTGTTGTCACTCTGCAAGACACTTGAACCTTCACACAGTGCAAAAGGTGTTAGCAGGTCTTGGTGGATTGTAGTGCAACATATGTTTATATATGTGTGTGTGTATATATATATATATCACAGACGACTGACACTGTTTTGAATGTGCTTGTACTGACTAGACCTGAAAGCGGCAGTCTCTTAAAATAGAAAACCTTTGTAGAAGTTGTTCCAATCTTTCTTTTTTTACTAAGGCGATCCTCCAGATCAATTATCTATTTATTTATTTTTAAGGAGAGAGTCCAACAAGGTGGTTGTGGGATTTTAGGGGGGACATTACATGTGAAAATGTCTAAAGCCAGCAGTTAAGGTTGTCAACAGTTTATTAAAAAAAAACAAAAAACACCACACTCTTTTCTCCCTCATTCCCTCAGTGGATGGACTCACAAGAAGATGCAGTAAGTAAGCTGATGGGCCATAGGTGGTGCTTGGAAGAATGTCGAAAGTTGGAATGAAGTTATAGCAGAATCTGGCAGACTGTGGGTGTAGCCAAGACAGAAGTTGGCAAGTTATAGATGGAACCTGAGAGACTGAAAGAACTGGGCGTGTTTAGCCTTGAGAAGAGAAGACTGAGGGGAGACATGATAGCACTCTTCAAATACTTTAAAGGTTGTCACACAGTCAGAGGAGACCAGGATCTCTTCTCGATCAACCCAGAGTGCAGGACGCGGAATAATGGGCTCAAGTGACAGGAAGCCAAATTCCGGCTGGACAGCAGGAAAAACTTCCTGACTGTTAGAGCAGTATGACAATGGAACCCATGACCAAGGAAGGTCGTGAGCTCTCCCACACTAGAGGCCTTCAAGAGGCAGCTGGATAGCCATCTGTCAGGGATGTTTCAAGGTGGATTCCTGCATTGAGCAGGGGGTTGGCCCCTTCCAACTCTACTTTTCTAGGATTCCATGATTCTATTAGTAAATCTATGGCTGCAAAGTGGCTGCGAACACCTAAACTGCATCCCCCCTGCCTTCCTTGCTGTAAAAAATTAATTCCACCATTCTGACCCAATTTATGTCCTAGGTGCACCAAAATATTTGGACTATATTTAATTTAGTCCCTGGTGATTTTTTTTTTTTCTGAACAGGACAAAAGTCCCATAAATCTAAGCACTTGATTGTGAATCAGGCTGCAAATATACTATTTGCTAGACTGTGATGAATGTATGAATACACCACTCAAGCACATTAAAGCACCTCAATATGCGCAATTTATGATGCCCTTAAGATAATGCAGTCTTTCTGCATGGGACAATTCCTGGGTCCGTCGAAATAATGTGGCAAAATCATTTATTTTTGGCTCCAGCGTTGTACACTTGACTTTGAATGTCAATATAGGCTTTTAATAAGAATAAAAACATGCGCTCGACTTTGAATGTCAATATAGGCTTTTAGTAAGAATAAAACCATGCGCTTGACTTTGAATGCCAATATAGGCTTTTAATAAAAAATAAATGCATGCAAATCTAGTTACATCCCAAAGATTTGCTAAATGCCCCATGTTTCTTATTACTGCTTACTATTTTAGAGTTTTGACAATGCAGGGTAAATTTGCAAAGAGGCATTGTTGTTGTTGTTGTTTTAAATAATTTTTATTAATTTCAACACAATAAACATACACAATATAAAACATACACAATATAAAACAAACTACAACCCTCAACAATCCCCCCGTGCACCCCCCCCCGAGACCTTCTCATGATCATTCTTCCTCCTTCCAGAATTTTAACGATTCTTTTGAAGGTGTTTGTCCCTTTCCCGATCTTAAAACATATTCCAAAAAGGGACTCCATATTTCTCCAAAATCACTCTTACTGGACATTCCCCTCTTTATTTTCATTTTACATGTCAACATATCATTCAAGGCCATATCCCAAATTTCTTTATACCAAACTTCTATTGTGTAGCTTCCTTGCCCTTTCCAATTTTTAGCAATGATTATTCTAACCGGTGCCAGGAGGTTGTTTACCAATTCTCTGTTAGTTATATGCTCATTCTCACTATCCCATATTGCTAGTAGAGCTAACTTTGGGTTTAGTTCCAATTTACTTCCAATTATATCACTTATTTCTTTAAAAACCCTTTCCCAAAATTTTTGTACATGTTCACAGCTCCACCACATATGAAAATAGGTCCCAACCTCCTGACATCCCCTCCAACAATTCTTAGACACTTTTTTATCAATCTGGTGAAATCTTACAGGTGTTAGATACCATCTCCAAACTATCTTATAGTAATTCTCCTTAATTCTAATTGACAGCAACTTTAACATTCTTACTTTCCATATCCTTTCCCAGTTATCATCATTAATTTTACCCTTTACGTCTTCTTCCCAAATCTCTTTTATAACATTAAGTGAGTCCTGAAATTCCTCCTCTATCAATATTTTATATATCTCACTAATCAGCCCTTTCTTAGCTCCAGCTTCTTCTTTTTTTCCTTTTAGTTCAATTAAATCTTCAAATTTAGTATTATTTCTACATTTCTTATTTTTCAACCTCCATTCCTGAGTCCATTTTCCCAATTGTAAACATTTGAACCATGCTATCTTTTGTCCTTTAAACAACTCTTTAATATGCTCACTATCCTTCATCTTTTCCATCCGATTCCTTAGCTTAATTATATCTTGATCTTTCAGTCTCGCTTCTATCTCTGCTTTTAATACCCTTGGGAAGTTTCCCACTACTACAACTGGGGCGATTGGAGAGTCTCCTGGTATCAACTTCCCTCTAAACTTCTCCAACAATGGGTTGTCCAGTACCTTCAATTCTTTCTTTTGCATTTTAGTAAAGAATATATTTCCCAATTTACAATCTATCTCTGCTGTTTGCGGTTCCAACCATTCCAAACCTTCCTCCCCTAAAATACCATTAATAATATATCTTAACTGATTAGCAATAAAATAATTCTTAATATTCGGAAGTCCTAAACCTCCTTTCTTTTGAGCCTTATACCATAACCCTTTATTTATCCTAGCTCTTTTATCCCCATTACAATAAGCATTAATCATATTTTGCCAACTTTTAATCTCCGCTACTGAAATTCTAATCGGTAACATTCTGAACAAAAAATTAACCTTAGGTAAAATCTTCATTTTAATAACCGCTATTCTACCAAACCAGGAATGTTTTAATTTTCTATATATCTGTAATTTCTCCCCTACCTCTTTTCTTAATCTTACAAAGTTAAGTTCCTCTATTCTTTCTAATTCTTTATCTATATTAACTCCTAAATATCGTATTATATTTTTAAGCCTTAATCCTAACTTAGCTTTACATTTCTCCATCTCTTCCTTGTTATAATTATACAACATCATTTCTGACTTCCCCCAGTTAACTTGTATTCCCGTAATTTCCCCAAATTCTCTCAAATGCTTCTGAATCATCTCCCCACTTTCTAGGGGATCTTCTAATGTTAATAATGTATCATCTGCAAACATATTCACTTTAATCTTGTGGTTTCTTCCTATCCCCTTTAATCTTCCATCTTCCCTTATTACATTTGCTAAAATTTCTATCACTATTGCAAATAAGATCGGTGAAAGTGGACATCCTTGCCTAGTTCCTCGAGCTAGTGTAATTTGTTGCGTTAACCCATCATTAACCATTATTTCCGCTTTATTATTTTTATACAGCTGGTTAATCACTCCCATAAATTTATGTCCAAACCCAAATGTGCAAAGAGGCATTGTTATGGGTTGGAGATTGGCTTGAATTATCTTTCAGGGGTCCCCTACTGCCCAGTGCCTATGATTGCAAAACAATTTAGAATCTTTTCCAACTAGACTCTAGGGATATGTTTTAATGGGATAGCCCACGAAAGCATAGGTGATGGGCAGAGATGACCCACCTTTCCTTCCCCTGCTAGACAAGGGGGCTGGAAAGTGATATCTCTTTGTGTACACAGGAGTGCAGAACTTCTTTCACTCTGAGGGTTGAAATCAATTTCAAAGACGCTCTTAGGGGCCTGCATTACAGGGGTAGGTGGGGCTGAAAATAGAGGGGGTGTGGACTGACGGCAGAAAGGGGTCGGGCCAAAATATCAGCACAATTTCGTTTAAATCTCTTACTGCCAGTAGCGGAGTCTGAGGAGATGCACTTTTAGAATGGGGGGAAAATGCACAAATGCAGACAAACAACTGAAAAAATTGTGGTTTGGGGGAAAAGAGGAGGGGTCAGGCAAAATTGGAATGCCACCCCCTGGGCCTGAGGTCCTAGACCCAGTCCCCACCCCCAATATAGATGAAAGTCAGTCTGTGCTGGAATTGAATCTGAAGAGGAGGCAGAAAGTTGAATTGGACAAATTTGCCGACCTCTCTTCCAAACCATAGTTTGTGAACTGTTGGGTCATTATAGACATTATAATTAGCCGCTTCTCCCCCATTAAAGTTACGTCCACTTCCTTCTCCACTATATTTTAGACACAGGTAACACTTAGTCATCCTCTGCGATACTGACTGTTAATCCCATGCTCTATCATAATGTCAGAACGAATTGGTTACAGATATTCTGGTTGTCCGATTCAACTACACCATCCTTGGTTACCAGATGTTACACGTAGAGAATTAATGAAGAAGTTAGTTGTTGTTTTAAATCCCTTTCCCTTCCCAAAATGGATGTTGTCAAATAGTATGTCTACAACGTTGTACTGCAAATGCAAGACAGATTTGGCAGCAAAATAGCAAAACATGACAAGGAATCTTTAGCCAGAGAGAGAGACGTACTACTTTATTACTGGAATGACCTTTGCAGTAGAGGCAACGATGACAGGCACATAAAAGCAATCAAAAAGCGAAGCTGGGCAACCCGGCCGGCATGTAGGACTACAGTGGACGATGTCCACAGCTAATTGCTTCATTTTGTACATAATTTGGCATGAAATAGAGAGCCAAGAGCCTGCAGATGTGTTGTCTGTCGATGTCTTGTTTATGTTCTTCCAGGTGCCAGATATGGGGGGGAGGGAAGGTAGAGATGATTATCAATTGACTCAGATGTAAACATTTTAAAGTTTCCATATAGCCATAAACAGCTAGATAATTCTAGACCGGGGGTGTGGAAGCCCTTTTAGCCGGAGGGCCGAATTCCATTTCAGATAAGCTCTCAGGGGCTGCATTCTAGTGGTGGGCAGGGCTAAAGGCAAAAAGGGCGGCCCCAAAAATTACCAGCCTATTTTAGCTTAAAACTCTTAATGACAATATCTACGCCTTAGTAGAGGCATTTCAACTTTTTATAATGGGGGGGGGGAAACTGCTCAAAAACCGGATAACCACCAAATGATTGGTGTATGGTGGAAAGGGGGCATGGACATTTGGGGAATCCTGGAGCTGGATTGGGACCCCAAGTAAGTTGGATTTGGCCCACTAGTGTGAGGTTCTGCTCCCCTATTCCAGACCCAGAACTTAATGGTCTTATGGAGGACCTCTTTAGACAGCCATGTGTCTGTCTTCAGTTGTGAAGCACACAATTACTTTATTCTACAGTCCTGATATATTAGAGCAAAACATCAAATCCATCCCCCAAAAAGTTTGCCAGCCCTGTTTAAACATACACACACACACAACCTCTGAGCATGTGCAGTTTCACATTTTAAACTCATCCAATTCATAGCATCATCAGGGCTCCTACAGGACTAAAATAGAGTCTGTTTCGGCTGCTCTGATGCTAACTACATTTTCTTGGGAATATGCATCATTTTGTTGTAGAAAATTATAGTATATTTTTCAAAGTAAAA
This sequence comes from Anniella stebbinsi, assembly GCA_029215795.1. Lineage (NCBI taxonomy): Eukaryota > Metazoa > Chordata > Lepidosauria > Squamata > Anniellidae > Anniella > Anniella stebbinsi. The sequence continues at coordinate 17,242,200 of JARDYH010000009.1, forward strand.
ATAATAAAAAGTGTGTCTGTAGCCATGTAGTGGCTAGAGTGTTGGATTGGGAGTTGGGAGATCTGGGTTCTTGTCCCCACTTGGCCATGGAAGCTCACTGGGTGACTTTGGGCCTGTCACAGCCTCTCAGCCCAACCTACCTCACAGAGTTGTTATGAGGATAAAAATGGAGAGGAGGAAGATTATGTACACCGCCTTAAATTCCTTGGAGGAAAAAGGTGGGATATAAATGTAATAAACAACAACAAATGTACAGGCAGTCATTTGCAGGGCCCTGGATTTTGGCCCCTAAGTCCAGCCGTAACTGCACTGTCATTCTTAACTAAAGTGATTACTTCGTAGCTCAGTGGTAGACCTTCTGCTTTGCATGCAGAAGGGCCCAGGTTCGATTCCCAGCATCTCCAGGAAGGGCTGGGAGAGAGTCCTACCTGAAATCCAAGAAAGCCATTGCTGCCAGTCAGTGTTGACAATACAGGCTAGATGGACCCAGGGTCTGACACAGTATAAGGCAGCTTCCCTGTGTTCCAGTGCTTAATGCCTTGTGGCGTTTTATCTTTCAGGATGCTACTCTAACATTGTGGAGTCTGACATGTCCATCCTTCTTTAAAGTTCAAGCCGTCTGGCTACATGGAACAAATATGAATCCCAGGAATGCTAACCAGAGGTGCTTTAAAGATAAATAAATCACAACATGACAATAGAAACCAGGATATCTATTCCCAGAACAGTCAACATGGAATTTTTTTAGGTTGTTCTCTTTCATACGTCTTTAGGGAATGCTTGTTTGTCTTAGATAATTTTTTATCTGCCATCATAAGGGCTAGAACCTTTACATAAAATATCAACATTCTGGCAGCCATGCACTAGCAATACAAAGTATCTTGGAGGTGGATACGTCCATATATTTCAGGCTGTATGTTGTAAAGCATGATCAAATGCAGTTGCTGAGTGTGTGAGCCATTCAAATGCTCCCTCAGTGGTGAATTCAATAGGTGGCTTTAGCACATTACTATTCTTGTAGCTTCAGGCCTCTTCGCTCCACGATATGGGGATGAGCTACACCACTGGGACGTTGTGTGGATTGCAATCCACACCCTTTGAACCCATGAAATGTGTATAAGAGCCAAGATTTAAGCATTGTGAATGATTTATGATTATTCTTTCCAGGTGGGAAGGAAATTGTCTCCACGACATACTGATAGTGGCACAAAAAATCGGTGGCAAGGACTGGATTTCAGCTGCTAGCCACTTGAGAAGCAACAATTGTACAGAAGATCAGAGCACATCTGCGTGCTCCATTAAGAGAGATTCTGAACTGGGAATTACCAAGAGAAGGAAAGCAAGAAAGAACTGGGAAAAAACTAGTCTATTGTTCCTTTATGACTTTCTTCATGGAGGTTTTGGGCACTACCAAAACCTCGTTCTTGGCTAACTCCCATTTTCTCATAGAATCATAGAATAGTAGAGTTGGAAGGGGCCTCTAAGGCCATCAAGTCCAACCCCCTACTTGGTGCAGGAATCCACTTTCTCCTTCTTCTCAGCTGGACTCTCGTGGGCTTCAAATTAGACAGGCATGTCAGTATTCCTAAACAGCCTGTTCCTCCTTCACTCTCAAAATAATCTTGGTGGCAGTCCAGGTTTTAAAACAGTATTTCCCTAGCCTTACTGCTTTGCTCCAACCTTGCAATTTCAAATGAATGGTTTCACATTAGCGAGGGTTAAGGTGACGCAATCCCTGATTGTTAGAAGGCCAATGTGGGGAAATACCTATTGCTTTAAGACTCTGCCCTTGTGATTCTGGGGATATTGAAACCTTGATAAATATGTTTTATTGTAACTTTTATTAGGGGGTTGGAGCAAAAATCATTCCTATGCATGTTTAGTTTGGGGGCGGGGGGAAGTCCTACAATACCCAGCATGGCTAACTGGAGAAATGCTGGGAGTCTAAAGCATTGTTTGAATGGCATTAACGAAACTGTTTACTGTCATGTAGATTACTATGAAACAACACAAGACCTTCCCACACACCCCGCCAAAAAACACAATGCAAAACCTGGAGGTTTAGCCAAGATATAAAAAAAATATCTGTAGCCACAACCCTCAAATCCTGTGAGCAGAATATAGGATGCAGATCAAAAGCATAATGCAACGTGTAATTCTCACTGAAGAAATAGCATTGTATTGTCATGGCATGGGGGGGGGGGGAGTAGATTCAGCAATACAAGGTGCTGGGAGATCAAGCCCTGGACAAAGGATATTTTCCTATAGAGAATTATGTGACAAGACGTTTCAGCTGGAAGTATCCATTGGGTCCTAACCTTGCACTTCCTCACTCTTCTAGAATTTGTAGACACATCATGAAACGGAGGTGTGGGACAGACAAAAGCAAGAGCGTATTTAGATAATTTTAGATTCTGGACTTAATTGTCTTGCAGGGTTCTTTCTTTAGATGGTAATGTGTGTTCGTATTCCTGGCTGAGTGGGGCCTTTGCCCCAAAGTCCTGCCCTGTCGCACCACTGGACAAAAAAAATACATCTTCATGCAACCTCTAATTGACTTATGCACTACCTTATGATTGTCACTGGCTTACATGGCTTTTTAAAAAAGGATTTGACAGATTAATGGAGGATGTATTTACTGTTGGCAATTAGCCATGACAGCTAAATACCAGTTGCTGGGAGGGGGGGACAATGGGAGGGGGGCAGGACTATTGCTTCACGTCCTGCTTCTGGGTTTCCCAAAATGCATTGTGCTCAGCCAGAAAGCTTCCTGAGTGACCTTGAGGGCCAGTAACATAGACACACACACAAATGCTGTGTACGTATCTAACTTAGCTCACATTGTTGCTGTGAGGACAAAGTTGTGTGTTTGTGAAAGTGTGTGTGAAAATGCACCATGTATGCTGCACACTGAGTGTCATGGAGGAAGGGTGAGATAATTTCATTTATTTATTTTGTTACATTTGTATACCGCCCCATAGCCGAAGTTCTCTGGGCGGTTTACATAAGATTAAAACAATTAAAACAATATACAAAAATTAAAACAGCAAAAACATACAATATACACATACATTTAAAACCACTATAAACTTTAAAAAGCTATAGGCCTAAAAACAAAAACCCAGGCTCATCAGATATTGCTAAATGCCTGAGAGAAGAGGAAAGTCTTGACCTGGTGCCGAAAAGATAACAATGTTAGTGCCAGGCAGGCCTCGTCGGGGAGATCGTTCCACAATTTAAAAAAACTCCTAAAATTGACTGATTTAAGAAGATATGAAGAACATGACTCTGTAAAAAAGTTTACCGTATTCAGAATTGGTCACTTTTTTTTGGTAACGTATTGGAACTCTGAATTCATGGATGGTTCGAGCCCTTATATCAAGTTTGCAATGTTTGTAAGCTACTTTTCCTTGTTATGATTTGTGAAAATAATAAAAAGGATGATAAAAATACATTAAAATATTTCTAAGCTAGGGTGACCATATGAAAAGGAGGACAGGGCTCCTGTATCTTTAACAGCTATATAGGAAAGAGAATTTCGGTAGGTGCCATTTGTATGCATGCAGCACCTGGTGAAATCCCTTCATCACAGCAGTTAAAGCAGCAGGAGCCCTGCACTCTTGATCAGATACAAAAGAAGGCAGGGCTCCTGCCGCTTTAACTGTTGTGATGAAGAGGGAATTTCACCAGGTGCTGCATGCATACAAATGGCGCCTGCTGAAATCCCCTTTTCTATACAACTGTTAAAGACACAGGAGCCCTGTCCTCCTTTTCATAGGGTCACCCTATCTAAGCTCATGCTCTGCCTCTATAAAAAAAATCTCCTTTTCCTTCTTGCCTGGTCCTAACCCATATTTTACTCGGAACTCAGCCTCCACACAGCACGTTGTATTATTCCTCTCAGAATCGAAACAAAACGTGCCCCCTGGATCGCAGCTTTCGACGGTTCGTTTTTGGCGGGCTTTTCCCCCCATCTCCTCCCCTCACACCCCATCGCCTGAAGAAAGCGACTCTCGCTCTCCCTCAGGCGCGCACGAGGAGGGGGGAGGGAAAAAAAGTTAGGGAAGGAGGCGGTGGCGCGCCTGGCTCTGCCCCGCCCACTCGCGCATGCGCCGAGCTGGGGCTTTCTCACCCGCTCGCCTACGGCGGCGCTGGCGTGGAGGGGCGGGAGCGCGCTCCGTGGGAGGGGGGAGAGAGGGAGGGCGGCTGGGCGGGCGCTGAGGCGAGAGGGGCTCGCCGTCGCTCCTCTCTTCCCCGCGTCTCTTTGGGCGCTGCTCTCTCGGCCGCTGCCCGGGCATGCGAAGCGATGGCCGCGGGCGGCCCCTGCAGCATTGAGGAGAGGACCTACCGCCGCTTCCTGGAGATCTTCCTGGGCGAGTTCCGCGGACCCTTCGGGGCCGAACCGTCGCCCCCCTCAGGTGGCGGGGCAGAAGGCGAAGCGGTGCCAGAAGAAGAAGAAGAAGCCGCAGCAGAGGAAGAAGCGATTGTGGAAGAAGGAGGAGGAGGAGGAGAAGCCGTGAGGGAAGAAGGCGAAGGGGAAGAAGAAGAAGACGAAAAAGAAGAAGAAGAAGAGCCGCCGACTGAGGTGGGAGAAGGAGGAGGAGAGGAGGCGGAGGCGGTGGACGAGGGGGATGCCGATGCCGCCGCTTCTCCTCAGGAGGACGAGGAAGGAGGAGCGGGCGAAGGGAGCCACGCCGGGGAAGCCCAGCCCGAGGAGTCCCCGCCGGCTCCGGCGCCTAGCGGAGAACCGGCCAGCCCGCCGCCGCCGCTGCTTCCTCCGCTGCCCTCGCTGCCCCGGCCGCTCTCGGAGCACATCACCGAGGAGGAGGTGGAGGGCGAGTGCCTGGACCTCTGCCTCCAGCAGCTGTACAAGTAGTGAGTAGCGGCCCGAGAGAGAGAAGGGGAAAGGAATGAGAGAAGGCGAAAGAATTTAATGAGAGAGAGAGAGAGAGAGAGAGAGGATGAGGCAGAGAAAGAGAGAATAGAATTAGAAAACAATAGACAATGAGGGAAAAATAGGATATGAGAGAGAGAGAACAATGAAAGAAGAGAGAGAAAGAACCGGATGAACGATGAGAGCAGAATCAGAGAGAGAACAGAATAGAAAGGCAGAGAGAATGAGAGAGAGAGAGAGAAATAGAATAAGAGAGAAAAAGAATAGGCGAATGAGAAAAGATTGGAAGAGATGGAGGAAGAATGGGATGAGACGGAGAGAGAAAAGAGTAGAATGGGAGAGAAAGAACAGAAGGAGAGAAAATGAGAAAGGACAAGAGAGAGAGAATGGAAAGGACCGAATAGGAGAGAAAGAACGCAAGGAGAGAGAATAGGAAAGAACTGAATGGAAGAGAGAAGGAAGGAAAGAAAGAAAGAAAAAGGAGCGCTTGGTGGGCGGTGGGTGGAGCTCATTGGGGTAAAAAAAGGAAGAGAAGCAGGTTCTCAGAATGCTGAGATACTTTATTGTTCATGTCCAACGTGTTTCAGCCTATGTTGTTTTTTTAAGGCCTTCTTCAGGGGGTGGTATACTATACTGCTGTGTATAGTATTAATTTGTTTATTTTATTATTACATTCATATCCCAACTTTTTCCCACTTGCAAGGAACCTTTGGGCTGCTTACATGGTTCTCTGTGTTTGTCCTTACAACAACCGTATGGGGTAGGTTAGGCTGAGAGTCAGGAGCTGGCTGAAAGTCAGCTGGTAATCTTCATGGCTGAGTAGGGACTAGAACCCTGGTCTCCCAACTCCCACGCCAGCACTTTAACCACTATGCCAGCACTCGTTCTCAATTAATTAATTACTCTTGATTATCATCATCATCTTCCTCTTCATTGTCCACACTTTACTTTGTATCATTTTAGCATGGGATCTCTTACAAAAACCACATGAGATAAATTGGTGTGTTTTATTGCCATTCTCCATACTTCAGCGCCGTCAATTACTCCCCCATAATTCATCTTAATTTATTATATTTTTCAATTAAACAAAAAAAAATGATGCATAGCCATCGTAAGGTAATATAGGATTCAAGTGTTGGCCAACACATAATAAAAGGACAATTTTAAAAGAAAAAAAATGGTTTACAATAGTGTTATTAGGAAGACCAGAGCATATCTCTGCATGCATGCGTACCCATCCACCCCCAAGATCAGCCCTGGAATTAGATTTCCAGCTTAGCCTGGAGTATGTGAATTGTCCATCAGTAGAAGAGTTCTCCTGAGTGTGCACTGAGAGCTCCAGGACCATCTTTTTAGAAGGTGCATCAAACCCATTCTCATCCCAGCACTGGAATATATGGTAGATCACAAGGAAAAGTGTTCCTGAACATATACAGAGAACCCTAGTACCTTTGGGGTGTTTGGGTGGAAGCAATACTACCCTTTCCTGGCTTCATGCTGCAAAATGCAGGTAGGGGGAAAGGATGCCTAGAACATGTACAAAGTATACTGGCTCTTCTACTATTTGTTGCTGGGATTGGAGAACAAGACTTTGCTGTCAAAGAGGGTGATTTTGATCCCTGGCCAAAACTCAGCTTAGAATTTAAGGGCCTTTTTCTGTTGCTCATGCTGAAGTTTCATTTGAGCTGGAATTCAGTCCTGAGCCTGGTTTCTGAAAGCAATCCTTTCCTAGTGCTGCCCTGGCATATGCCTGATGGGTAATAAGGAGAGGATGCCTCTGTTTTCTCTCCCTCCCCATCTAGCTATCTTGAGGATTAGAGAGCATGGGTGACTTCCAGGTCAGCTAGAATCTCCACAATCAAGGGCTTGTGGCTTCTGCTGGACTCAATCCTGGAATCTATATTTTTTAATTCCCTCCCTCCCCTCCCTCCTCTCAGCTCCAGAATGTATGCAGAGTGTTTCAGCCCCCACTGGAATCTTGTGTTTGAGGGACAGTGCTCTCCTCAGCTCTGTAATATGTAAATTAATAACAAAGAGCCCCTAGCATGTGTAAGAGAACTGTCTCCACCTTTCCCATGTATGTCTTGGAGTAGAGAACAGAGCTTTAATATCATAGGGAGTCTTCCAGGCTGGCTTGAGCCCTGACGGTATTATTTCAGGAATTAAGGCATGTACCACAGGGAACTTAATGTGTTCAATTTGAGCTGGGTCTCAGTCCCAGAACTGATTTCTTTTGAAAGTTAGCAGCGCAGCTCCACAACATGCAAATTAAGTGCCCCTGTGCATGTGTTCTCTTCCCCCCCCTCCCGCCCCGGTCAGTCTTACTTCTCCCCTGCACATATACATACATTTACAGTTCAAGCTTGCCTGAAAGCGTGTCACACTCATTTGACTGTGTGTGGGCTGTGGTTGCTCTGTGATGCCCCGTTCCTACTGTTTTATTTCAGGCATGTTCTATTTTTGTCTATTTTCAGTTCGTTGTGTTAAGGCAGACAATGGAATTGCTAATGACTGGTTGCTTGGGGGGAAATAACGGGGAAAAGAGGAAAAATAAATTGATGGTGGCTAGGGAAGGGCATTCTGGCTAGCTCAGAGATGTCACCTTTACTACTGTACCTGTTTTGTAGCTTCTGAGTTGAGCTTGCGGGTTCTGGGCTCCATGATGAGAGCACGTGCCTTGCATGCAAAGGATCCCAGGGTCAGTCCCTGATCGCCTGATATAAGGCAGCCTCATACGTTATGAGCCCTGGCCTGAAATGTATGGGAGAAAAATGGCTCTAATCAAGACCTGTGTAATAAAAGAGTTGGCACCAGAAACCGGGGGGGGGGGGGCAGGGGATTGAATTTTGGAGAACTAGGTAGGGTTTGGGGGGCATTGTGAAGAAAGGGAACACATGGACATATGGGTTTCTAAGAGGATTGAGAGAGGAAGAGAACTTTGCTCCGGGCTTGAGCAGGCCAGTGGGAGAAAGGCTACAGAAGACAGGCAAAGGAGTTAAGCAAAACAGGTGGTGAGATTATGTGTGTGTGATCCGATCTCTGGGCTTTCCCCCTTTTTCAAGCATGAACACAATGGTGGCACATGCCATTTCCCAATTTAAATCCCTTCTGAGGTTGTGTTAGTCTGGCAGAGCATATGAAGAGACTAAACAGTGGGAATGCTAGAATGTGGAGGAATATATGCGATACACAGTGATTTTGCAGAAGATGGAAATAAATATCGGCAAAGGTTGTGCAATGGTAGGTTGCCTTTCATGGATGCGGGTGGTGATTTGATGAGTCACCTTGAGAGGGAGAGATTGGGAATGGATTTGGGTACCACAATGACTGGATAAGAGTGCCCTAGCTGCCTCCTTCCTGTCTTTTACCTCTCCTGCGCTTTTCCTTCCTGAAGGATGGATACATTGGAGCGAAATATTGATTTTGGTCTATGCAGCAGTTTGGCTGGGAGAGGGAAAGATAGGAACGAGTATTCCACAGCTACATGTTAGTAGGTAATGGAAAAGGGGGTGAGGGAAAGCAGCTATATATTTACAACTAGCAGAAATCCCCAGGAGCAGCTATTCCAAGTTCTAGGGATATTTATGTATTGCCAGTTACAGTAACTAGGAATGCCATATATAATGGGTTGTACAGGATTGGTTTCCAAGTCTGTGCTCTTTGAAAGGTTTGGAGCGCAAAGCAGGCAGCAGATGGGATCTATTCACAGTGTGAAAAGCCTGCAGACTAAAACTTTTAAGATCTGTTACCTGTGCTTTGTGCCTTGTTTCCATTTTAGCTTTTCAGACTGGAAATAAGAACGGTTGTTACTGCTCTTTTCTTCAAAAGAAACCTTTTAAGACTAATATTGCTGGAGGAGAGAAATGAACCTGTGAAAATATGCGCAGCATGAAGGGGAGCTTTTTGTTATGAGCTGATAATTGTAATAAAAGGTGTTACTCCACTGCCACAGAGAGAGAGAGAGAGAGAGGGAGAGAGGACGCTTTACAATTACACAACCTATTTGTATTCACTTCTTTGTGATCTCTGCATTGATGGAGCAAAAGAACTGGAACCTGGAAATAAAATGTTTTCAATCTTGCATGTATGCACTCCTTGCCCTAATCACAAATGCTTTGCAAAAAAAGAGAAAGTTTTCCCCTTAACATGGCAGTAGTCATATGAGACAGCAAAGTCAAAAGGGCTTTTTGTTTCAGAGGTTACTGAATTTGCATAGGAATGGGTACCTTCCTCCTTTTGTGGGAATTAAGTGCCTTAAACAGTGTTCCCTTAATCATGAAAACCTTACGAAAATAGAAAATATACAATCGCCAGTAGCTGGTGTTTCCAAAACACTGGCTGAATGCAAAACATTGCACAGAGAACCGTCTTATCTTACATCTTTTTATTTCAATAGAACCTGGTGCCCTCCAAGTGTTTTGGATTACAACCCCCTTGATTCCCGATCATTGACCATGCTGGCTGGGGCTGATAAAGAGTTGGAAGTCCACATGGTCTGGAGCGCTCCGGTTTAGAGAAAGCTGCTTTAATGTATAAAATACAATTGAGTTTCAGAATAACATATGACTTTTGTGAAAGCAGTTCAGAGCTTCCACCTGGGCAGACTACTTGTAAAAACAAAATATAGTTTTACTTCTAAACTATTTTACCAACATGCTGTTACTGTAGTCCTCTGAAGAGGTTTTGCTTATTTCTATTAATCCTGCTGTTCTTGCAACCCCTATTTCCGTAATAGTTTCCAGAGAAGTAGCTGTGTTAGTCTGGTGCAGCTAAAACAACAAAGAGTCTTTGTGGTACCTTAAAGACTAATACGTTTGTTTTGGCATAAATATTTGTGGACACTGTTCATTTCATCATTTAACGTACCACAAGACTCCTCTTTCTGTATGACATTTATGCCATCCCTGCATAACAAGTAGGTATAGTTCCAGATGAGTGTAGCACAGCACATAGAGCAATTTGGAAGGTCCCAGATCTGTTGACATCAACTAGGGAGCACTGCAATGCCTTATTTGAGATATTGGCGATAGCTTGCTGTTAATTGAAGTTCATCTATATGCATTTTAGGCTGAAACCATACATGCATTTTAAGGTATCCTTTGAGAAACTTCCCCTGCTTCACTTAGTGCATTTTATGCTTTCCTTGGTCTAAATATTTGTATCCTCCTTCAGCTAGTGCAGGAGAAGATGCTTCTCTGATACTGGCCCAAAGTTCTCCGCAACTAGACAGAGATGCATTCCCTTCATGTGCAACACCTCTTTCTGTGTTAACCTGGCAATCTGTCCCTAGGAGGCAAAGCACTGGCTATTTGTTTAAGGCAAGCATTCTTGTCAGTTTCACCTCTAAGTGCTTTGTCTGTTTCACTTTTCAAAGAAACAATTATTACTATATGCTCCAATGCTGGTGTGCTTATATGACCTTTTAAACAAACAAAATCATCTTAAAAGGACTTGGGGATTTAGAATTTGTGGTGGATGGAGAAGAACGCAGACAACTAAATAGGTTCTAGCTGTATGAAAGAAAATGTGATGCCTGATTGTCTTTATTACACATAATTGCTTTTCTGTGTATCAGGAAAGGAAAGTCAGGAATGTGGTGGTTTATTCTTCTACACCCCGTCTTTCTTTGCTGAACTGTGTGTGTGCGTGTGTTCTCCTCTTTCCTCTTACCGAAAGAGTTTGATTCAGAATTCGGGCACCTTCCCACTATTGCATCTTCTTGTTCCTTTTCATAGAGACCAAAGAGAGATGTCCACACAGGGACAAGAGGATAAAACACATTAAAAATAAAAATCCATTCCCTGATGTGTACAGTTCAAGGTGTGTGTAAGACTAAAAATATGCTTTGGATAGAATACTTTTGATCACAGGTGATAGAAATAGTGGGAAACCTGAAATGCTATTATAAATCCACCTTCCTGTAATGATCGATTGATCTTTTAAAAAAAAATACTTTAGACTGAGTTTCTGTCCTTCACATATACACATTAACAGCAGGAGGGATACTCAAAAGCAGTTTAAGTTGTATGTGTGAAATGAGTCTTACAGGACATGTTTACTTGGAAGTAAGCATCACTGATTTCAATTAAACGTACTCTAGTAAGTAGGCATAGAATTGCACTGCAAATGTGTAACTGAGCGAGAGAAAAATCTCTCTTAGAACAGGATAACAATAAATAGCATATAGATTGCCACTAGAAGTTATCAGTTTCCCATCTTAAATATCTGCACTCTTTAACATTTTGTTTTTGTCAGTAAAGCTGTCCTGAATAGAATAGCAATTATAATTAAAAGGGTACCATGAGGTTTAAAGTGGTTATTGCCTATGTAATATGTTATGGAATACTTACAAGAATGGTATATAGACAAAAGTGCCACCAAAAACATTACTGCATTCATCATAGGCAGCTTAGACTTCCTCCTTCAAAAATGAATATGTGAACACTGATTGCTCATTTCTGGAACATTCCTTTACAGTTGCCTTCTAGACAACCACTGTCAACAAAAGCAACAGAACCGTAAGGGCAGGTTTTGAACTCAAGAAATCTACATAATCATTATGATATCTCACACTTCAAGAGGGTAGTAAAACTGTTGTGTAGATCCAGGCATTGAGGATACAACAGTGCTTTGAAGAAAAGAGCTTCCAAATATGATGTTTCTCCCTCACAAAATGAGTATGTTGTATAGAAAAGGCACTTTGATGACTTGGCCATTGCCCGAACTAAACACATATATGAGATGTGTCTATGAATGAAATTACTAATTTTTCACATCAGTCTCATATTGAACATTGGCTTTTCTGCCCTTAGGTACTTCAATAATTAATATTGAAGTCAAATAAGTTAGATTGCATATTAGCTCTGCTTATATTTGTACTTGATGGAAAACATAGCTGCCAGCAACTAATGACAGAACTGTTCAGTGTTGTCAAGTTCTGGCTGAATGCTGTTATGAATCCATTCTGAATGCTGTATGAGGTCAGCTTTGGATAGCTTATAGATCTCAGCCTGCAATACAAAATTGGGGTTTTCTTTCTATTGTGGCTCTGATCATAGGGTCTGTTTGCATTTAAACAAACTTAAGCTGGGAATAAGTAGTAATAGATACACACTTACCTGGGAATAAGTAGTAATATTTAAGTATCACTTGGACTTGTTGGGTTGGATCCAGATGCTCTCTTCTGCATGTGGAAGTTTTCATCCATTGACAGAAGGGTTGTTTTATGCCTTATCCACCCCTTTCCCCAGGGCCACAGATGATCAGGATGGGTAGCCTTGCCCAGCAGAGACAAAAACACCTGGTGGTCTCTGGTCTTGCTTGCTGTATAGCACACTTCAGGGGCAGTGTTATAACTTCTGCAGGACTTCTAGAGTAGGGATGGGAAATCTGTGTCCTTCTAGGTGTTTTTGGACTTCATCTCCCATGATCACTGACTATTGGCTTTGCTAGCTGAGCCTGATGGCAATTAGAGTCCAACAACATCTGCAGGGAGACAGGTTTCCTACCCCTGTTTTAGAAAGCAGTGGCTAGAACTGCTACAGCAGCAGTAATAACATCTGAGTACTGGGGGCTGGATATTTAGATCATCCCACTCAGTATCTTAATCGCTCACCACGTCCATTATAAAAACAATCTTATGTTTGTTGTGAGCCACCTTGAAGGTCCATTGTCTAGCAGAAAGGTGGGATATACATTTTTTAAATAAAATAGATTTCATATGAGGGCTGTCAGTGTCTAAATGTCAAGCTTCAAGTTGAAAAGCACAGCAGTGCAAAAAAAATAAGAAAAGTAGGATATCTTGGGTAGGATCCAGTGTTAGTCCTACATAGAGTAGACCTATTGAAATAAGTGAGACCTAAGTTAGTCACAACTATTAGTTTCAATAGGTGTTCTCTATGTAGGACTAATGTTGGATACCACCCCGTGTATCAAATCAGAAAGCAATATAAAACACTTGAAAGACTATATGCATGATCATAGTTACGTATTTCCAAATGGTGCTAATACAATTCAGAAAGGACTGACGTTTCTCTAGATCAGGAATGGGGAACATGTGGCCCTCCAGATGTTGGTAGAGTGCAATTCCCATCAACCCTAGCCAGCATTGCCAATGGTGAGGGACGATAGAACTTGCAATCCAAAGTCCAGATTCGGAAATCACTAAACTGAGCTTCAGGAATGGAAGCCTACTATTTTATTTTGGCCTTCACCTGATATGTTTGCTGTTGTTGCTGTTTTTATTGTGTCTTTATCGCTTTTTATGACTGCATTGGTTTTTATTATGTGTTTTATTATTGTATGCTGCCTTGAGAGGGCTTCTGCCTGAAAGTTGGCTAAGAAATATTTTAAGTAAATACATATGTAATGTAATGATTGTTTCCTAAAAGAATGTAATTGTTGACTCTAAAGATTCCTAAATATGTATGATGGGCTGGACCTTTTGCTTATCTGTGGATTGCCCAAACTTTCCCCATTTTGATTTCCCAGTTTCAAGCTTCATGTTGAAAACAAGATGCTTGGTGAGGGTTTCCAGTGGAATTCCTGATTGTTTTTCAGGGATAAAATAAACAATCACAGATAACTCTCTGTTGCACATATTATAATTGAAGAATTACTAGAGACTTAACATTAAAATTTGGTTTAAAATTCTGAAAGCAGGATGCGTAAGTTGGCTGCTGATGCATAGGAGGTTCCCTCAGCCTGCTGCAATATTTGACCTCATTTGGAGAAGATCAGGTATAGAAGTAGTTGCAGATTTAAATAGCTTCCCATCAGGAGCTTAATGTGTGGCTTTAACTAAGCATTGGAAGTCTGAAAGGACTGAGAGGCCTAATATGTGGTATGCTGTATCACATGAATGCAGCCTTCTGCTTTTTATTTAACTGAATACTGAACTTTTCTCCAAAGGATAAGAGGCAGGTCTTCCTAGGGCTCAGTAGCTAGCTAAATGGGAAGCTGTAGATAGGAATAAATGGGTGGTTTTCGCAATGGAGGGAGGTAATTCAAGGGAGAGAAGAGTTGTAAAGCAGTTGATTTGCTTAACATATAATTTTATGACAACACCCCCTTGCAATTTACATTCTGCTTTAAAAAACAAAAGCACGAAACAAAACAACCCTCACCATCCTAATGCTTAATGCTGCATTCCTGAAGGGAATGTAAAAATCTATTGTTGTTTCAAGGACGAAGAGCCTAGCAGTTAAAGCTATATCATCAAGCAGCCTGAGTTTCGTAAGGGGACTAAAATTAATGCAATAGTTGATGAACATTACTTGGTTTTGTTGTCATTGTTTTTAATATGGGCTTTTTACTTACCCAAGTCTTCTATGATGGACCTCAAACCATGCTATAGGCCCCATAAAATCTAGATCTCATCCTTTTCTGTTAGTTTAGAAGTCAACAATTCCAAGATTAAAGTGAGTTGCTCGCTAGTTGACTGACTAGCTTTATTCTCAGTTTAGGGAAACTCATTAGTATGAGTACCTTTGCTGTATGCCTCCATCCTAGACAGGTTGTTCCTGCAGGAAAAAGGATGCAGCCCATGTCAATTTTCCTGTTTACAGTCAACATCCATTAATACAATCTACTGGGAAAGGTTTTGTATGCCTAAAGCACTCCCCAGGTAGCCAACTGAGACTCTGAATGCTTTCTGGAAGAGACTCTTCAACAGATGGATAAACCAGAAGGCTAAATTAAAAAAAATCCAGTGGGTTACCAAAGCATATGATTTAGGACTGTTCATTCAAGTTCAATCGAAAACCTATAGGCCTCAGTAAAACAAAACAGTCCTGAAACTTGGAGAAAAGCAACAGCTCTGGCACATTACCCTCTGGCACAGATAGTGAGCAGAATGTCCCAAATGCTTTGCCAGCAGCAGAAGCAAACAAAAAAACCTTTCAGTGATGTAAACAGGAGCAGTGCTAGCTCAGAAATGATCCATTGTCCAAGAGGTGTTAAATCAGCCAGTGCCTGAATAGTGTGCTTCTTTTTACTTTAAAGACTGCTGTTTAAAAACGAGGTTGCAGATTTGCATGGAGGAAATGGAATCAGTTGAATGGAAAGACAGGAGTTGGGTTATAATTGAAGGGGGAGCATCTGAGGATGGTGGGCAATCTGGTCTTGCTGGAAAGCCAAGGGGAAAAGGGCTTTAGACTAAAGAAGATGGGGCATAAAGATAAAAGAGAAGTATAACAAGAGATGAGCCAGTTTGGAACTGGAGACAGGTGGAAACGGGAATATGGGAAGGAGGGAAATTCCCACCCTGTGTGTGTGGCACATTGAGAGAAACAACTTCGGGAAAAATCTTGCCTCAGCTATACACCACAGATTTAGTTCGATGTTTATATATACCTAAGTATGTAGTAAGACAGTTATTCAGAAAATGGATGCTGGCATCTGCTTCATGTTTTTTAAAAAAGCCTTTTTGAAAGAAATGGAGGAAAGAAGTAGTATTAGCCCAAAAGGAATACAGATTGCTTTATCAGACCATGAATAATGCTCCACCAGTAAATGGAGAACAAAATGTGCTGGCAATAATGAATGTTTCAGCTGAAGGTTGAAAATCTGTTAAAGAAGCCAGGAGCAGATCCTATAATTCGTATAGGATCGTTTTAGATGTTGAAGGGTGTAAAGTGAAAGCTGTGGGGCTTCAGTGTAAGACTCATATGGGCAAGATATAAGGAAAAGCAGTATACAAACACAGTTGTTAGCATTTGTATTGTGTGGTAAATGTTATAATATAAAAAGAATATAGTTATATTCTTGATACCATCATAAGTTGGAAGCAAAGCCTCAACCCAAGACTTTCAAACATGTCAGGTTTAGTGGGGATCGTCTAAATTTCTTTCAGAGTAGCTGGAATTTGTTCGATATATTTGAATAGATTGCTTTGGTGTGGATTGTTGTGGCTATGTAACCAGCTGTTCATCTGTCTTCATCTGAATGGGGGCTTTTTGGTAGAAAGAAGAAATTGTCAGAGGACAGAAATGGGGGTGAGAAAAACAGCACAGAAGCTGTTTTAGATGAGTAGTCATTGTCTATAAGGGCCATTGTTAGTGGGAGTGGAAGTAAGATCTTTTACAAATGGAGCAAGTTCCAAGAAAAGTTGGAGAGGATCTTCATAGCCTTCCCAGATGTCAGGGTACTCATTTCATTTGTCCTCATTGTGTACCAAGCTATCTGCTTTGCAAGTTGGTTGTGTGGAGGGGCACCCTTTGAAGTCCTAATAGTAACAGCATCTTTTCTGCAGCAAATTAGATTATCCAGACTGGGGCTATTTCCTTTAACTTGATATGCGCAGTGCCAAAAGCACCAATTAACACTCTGAAGAGAAACTGAGAGTGAGAAAATGGAGTTGCCAAAGATCTTTACTGCCTGAAATAGATTAGCAAAAGAATGTTTTGCTATGGCCAGACTGATGTTACAGCCGAAATGTTATTAACAGATCTGATTAGGTTATATTGAAAGTGTGTGCAGCTAAGGTTAATGAAAATCTACATAATTTGTCTTTCACAGTTTTCATTTTCGGAAAATGCATGCTCTGTTGGCTTCTAGGGTGGAACTTTGGTTGTTCAATACGTTATTTTTTGTTGATGTTGTTGCCTTTTTTCTTTTCTTTTTTGAAAACTTTAATAGAGTACAACAAAAGGACCCCTTGCTGAACAATATATGTGTACTTCCTCTACAGAGTTGTCCTATTCAGTTCCTAGAGCTTCTGGGAAGGATGCATATATTCTCAATTTTATCTATTGCTAGGAAGTTGAGAGAAACTGACACTAAAACTGATGGTGAAGGGATGGTATAAGAGTGGATCTCTAGATGCTGCTCATACATCATACATTTATTTATGCAGATATTTTTTTAAAAAAAAAACTTGAGCCATTCCTGCTTGTAGTCTTTTTAATGCAAATCGCCATATCGAATATTTCACTGATGTGAGTAGTATCAATTTAAAAATTAGGATAATTCTTTGTAATTTCCCCCTCTGCTTTTCAAATAAATACTTCCCATGGCTAGTGTGAGGGTAAAATGGGATACTCCTTGAGTATGCTACTTAGGGTAGGATGCAAATATGATAAATATCTCCCCCTGCTGGCCCATTTTACTCCATGCACACTACTGCGTGTACTCTCCTCATCTAGAAACTTAGCTTCAGTGTTCCTGCATCTCATTTAAAGTGCACATCATGAAGTGACGTATGCATTCTCTAACTCCGATTTCCAACGGTTCTCTAAAATCTCAGGCAGAGGCTTTTCCCAGCATTGCTCCCTAAAATTGTTTAAATGGAGATGTTGTAGGTTGCATCTGTGATTTTCTACATGCAAAGCATGTGCTCTACAACTCAAAGTTATGTCCTGTCTTATAGCTGATTCTGTTGTTCCTGACCTGATAATCCTTTATGAACAATTCCACTTGGCTGCAGCAGAGGGAGAGGTGAGATGGCATGTTGGCCCACTACATCAACTCTGCTGGGACCAACAGCCATTTTGTTAGTCATCTTCTGAAACTGGCTCTTGATTGGCTATTCTACCTGGCCATTTCATAACTAGAATGTTTTGGGGCCTAAACTTGCTTGGTTCCCCCCCCCCCCCTTTACTCTTCTGTATTGGGTTTTTAAGGTTTTAAATAAACTCGAGGGCAGGCCCTGTGTCACTTTTAATACTTGCACGGTGCTTAGAACATTTTAGGTGTTTTATAAATAATAGATATACTCCAGCCCTTCCTAACATAGCTGGAATATTATGTTTGAGAATGAGTTTCTGGAGGCTGGAGTATTCTGCAAAACATTACCTCAGAGTTTAAATTAAAAAGTTTCAAAAGGATTCAGATTCTTAAGGAATATTGTATTTCCATTAGAAAACTGAAATGCATTTCCTTTGAGAGAACTTCCAGACCACAGATTTGCATGATTTTGTGGAATTCTTCTTGTGTTCACAGTCGAGCATGAGGAAGAATAATTGTCCTCTGGCAGAGTGATGTCTGCCTTCAGGACTGCTGCCAGAGACAGATGGTGATGTCTGATGACACACAGGCAAAAATTCCACAATGGGAAGGAGGACAAATCTTGGCTGGCCTTGTTAGCCAAACATCCTTACTGGTCGTCAATGAGGCGAGGGTCTCTTGTTTCTGCTTCACAGAAGCCAACTAAGGCATCCCTTTTGAGTCTGCTGCTTGATGAAGGTGACTTTGTAAGGGAGGAGTGCTGAACAGGATGTTTAGGCTGCTACAATCCTCCCCTCCAGTCCATTATCTTTTTGCTCTGTTCCAGTACAAGCAGCAGGCTGGCGCTGTTGTAAGATCCCTGTTTGGGTAGTAACTTATTTTTTGTTGTTGTTATTTCTGTATTGGTATAATTGAAGTTTTTCCAACTGATTGCCATAGCTAAATTTCTGGCTGTCAAATAAGGCAACCATGTTTGTCAATCCCCAATCCTACCTGGAATGTATAGTAAACTGGAACATACAGTCAAGGCATCCTGTTGCATATGGCAACTATGTTCTACTGACTCGGTTCAGAACTTGAATTTGACAGAAGATTAGTATAGTTCCTATGCAAGGGTGACATACAAACTAGCGAATCATTCCATATTATTTTTACCAAAATGGGAAGAATGCAGAGGAGATTAGCATGTCCCTGTTCTGACAATTCGCTGATTATGGTTTATGCTGATTTTGCGTGTTTCCTTCCCCCTGTTAACTATGGCTTTTTGTATTTGTATGTGTAAGTTGCCTTGAGACTGCCTTTTGTGGTGGGAAGTGATACAGAAATGTAAGAAATAAATGAAAGTAGGGTGGAAATTCAGTCTAAACATACTTGACCCAAACTTTTACTAATTATGCATGATTGCAATGCATTCTTCGAAAATCTTCTGCAATCTTTCCAATAGGACCTTTTTCTCAACTAGAATATATATATGAGAGAACAGATAAATGTATGGCATATGAAGACTTGCTCTGTCCTTTATCAGTGCTATTAAGTTGGGCATTCTTCCTTTGCAAGAGTCAGACCGTGATGCTGTGGATAATGGTCCAGGCAGAAAATGTTGACAATTGCATGGAGATCATAATTAGCAGGGGTCAAAGTTCCATGGTAGAGCCATTGCTGCCAGTCAGTGTCGACAATACTGGGCTAGATGGACCAATGGTCTGACTGAGTATAAGAACTTCCTATCTTCCCAATAAAAGCTGTTTGTTTGGGTGAACCAGCCCTACGTTTCTAGCCCTCTTGGCTGTAGAGATAAGAGTTGAAAATATACGGACAAAAATCTTAAAGAAGCAGGCAAGTTGAAAGAAAGCCAAATGAAATCCCTCTGTATCTACATCTCTGCCAACTATAGTTGGCACTTGCTAGCTACAGGGAAATAGCTCATCCCTGGTTTACAGTGCACAGTCTGTTAGCAAGGGGGCAGCTCTTATTAAGACCTAATTAAAAGTCCACATTTTAATCTGTCACGAACTAATTGATTTGATTCATGGCACTGGTTAATCGATAAAGGCTTTTAACTTTAATGTATAGATTTTCCCATGACTGGTGAAATGTAAAGATTATTAAGGTGTAGTTGGATGGACACTATTCCTAATTTATGCTTCCTAATTGCATATTCTTCTAGCACAAGCTTTTCTTTCAGTGTATGCTGCAACTTGGGGATTTTTTAAAGTTGCAGCTTTAAAAAAAATGTAGTGAGTGTCATATAGTAGCTATAGTGGCCAGATTCAGATATTCTATCTCTGCTTATTAAGCCAAGATATCAACGAGCCTTCTGCCTGTACGCACAGTTTGCTCCTCCCTTTGTGTGGGTTGCAGTTAAACCAGAAAGTATCTAATCATTGTTTACTGTTTTCTCTACACTGGGAAACTATCATTACCACTTCCCGGGTTTGGAATGATCTAGGATCCTAAACCACAGTTTGAAGTTGATTTAGGATCCTGACTTGCTCCAAAGCACTAGTAACCATAGTTCTCCAATTTGGATGAAACTGGAAACTGCGGTTAATTAGGATTCCACATTGCATCCTGGTCAGCTGTAAAGGGAAAAACAAAAGGCTTGTTCAATTGTTGGCTTAATAAGCCCAAATATGATCGCCTGAGCTGAGCAAGTGTCCCATTAGGACTGAGAAAAATGGCCCCAAATACTCACTCGGCCTTGGTGTTCTCTGTGTGACCTAGTCACTGCCTCACAGCCTGACCAACCCAACAGGGTTGTTGTGAGGATAAAATAAGTAAGAAGGAAAGAACCATGTATGTACCCAGAGGTACGTGAAGTAGGATAAAACTGTAATAAAACAAACCGAATTCCCTTTGTACAAAACCATTAGACAGATTTTCCTTTGTAATGGTCCTTAATATTCTAGGTTTTATATTTTTATAACAGCACCCTCTCCATCTTTTCCTTTTGCATCTAGATTAATGTTTCCCAAATCTTGTTACACTGAGACTCCAGGTCAAGAAGGATGAGCCCTCCTCACTGCTCATACCTGCATGACTCCTGCAACTGTGAGAAGCCACAATTGCTATGAGAACCGTTGCATGTGTCTGATGCACAGTGTGGGTGGGGATTTGTGGCCCATGGTACCCCCTCTTCACTTCCTTGCACTGATTGAGAAGGAACACAATGGCGCTCTTTATGACTTTTACAGGTTGTCCACATATCATGCCTCCCTTATTATCTGCAGCTGAATGCTCTCTCAAAACAATAAAATGAGAGCTGATGTACAAGGAGTAATCCAGACCAACTGCCACATGCCCTCGTTGTGTTTTATACTGTATTTTAAATTATATTTTTATACTGTCATTGTTTTATATTTTTAATGGTTTTTATGGTTTTAATTTTTGTAAACTGCCCAGAGAGCTTTGGCTATTGGGCAGTATAAAATGCAGTAAGTAAATAAATAAATAATAAAGGAAAAGAGATTACTTGTTCCTATTGTAGGGGTATTTGAATACATTAGGTCCCTCATGAAGAAGATAATATATAATTAATCCTGTGTTCCCCTGATGTCTTCCTAAGTGTCAGTAAAATAAACCAAAATAACATTAATGTTTTGTCTAGAGCTGGGACAATTGAGTACAAACAAACAAATGGATCCTCACATGACTGTCCTGTATACTTTGATTCTTCAGACAGAGAGACCTGAAGATTTTATGTGGCACTGGGTATGATCTTGGGGTAGATTTCTTCACAGCCAGGAGCCACATAGTAGCGACTGAACAGGTTACTTGGCACCTGTTCTCACATCACAGGTTGCTGTCATTTGTCATAGTTAAGCCCAGCTACTCGGAGATCCAGGGGAAAATGTGGTTATCAGAATACTTACACTGCTTTAGTTTCAAGATTCATTCCATAGATTGTTAGGGTATTTATTCCATAGAGTATTCCATGCTGATAGAAAAACAGGCGTGTGGCTTCTGCCCTTCAGGTGAGAATATACAGTGAGAGGGCTTCATACACTTAAGTAGCCACTGCATTGCATAGGAATGCTTGTTAGACACTGATTACCAAAGACTACTGCATGCTGCTGTCTACAGACCTTCCAAGCTTGGAATTTTTGATAATGTGCCCATTCCCCTGGGCTCTCTGCTGTCAGGGTGCAGTTGTTTTATGCTGGAAGCTCAGAGGGCAAAATACGTTGTTTCTTCCATAGTCCTGCTCTCCTTATACTACAGATGGTTATAGCTGATCTGGCAGGTCTTTAAACATATTTGTGCAGTTATCTTCAATACTATATCGAGGAGATGTAAGAGTCTGTATGTGAATGAAAATTACAATACTGTCCGTGTTTGTTTTTGTCCTAGATAGATGATACACTTTAGTGCTTTTTAGGCTCTTGTTCTTTACTGATTCAGAATTGTGTTATCTTCCCCACACATTAGTCTCATTAGGAAGATCAAGATATCTGCTTAACAAGCAGTGATATGCATGAGCTTTGAGGCACCTGCATGCAGCTTGTTCATTTTCCCCTTCGCACAAGCGGTGAAATTAGGCAGGAACCACAGTTAACCATAGCTTCCCATTAAATTGAACCAAGAAATGATGATTGATGGATATTCCAAACAAGCCAGAATATGAAGCCATGGTTTAAAGATGGCTTCTGTATCTTGGCTAGTTTAGAAGCCATTAACTATAATTCCAGTTAGGATGAAACAGGACGCTGTAATTAACTGAGGTTCCTGTCTTGCCTGCTTGATCACATGAAGGAAGGAGCGGTACAGTTGCACGCGGCTGGCTCAAACTTGTGCTTATTGTGACTTATTAAGCCGAGTTCTTGACCACCTGAACCAGACTATTGTCTGGCAATGGAATAAATAATGATGCTATTAAGCATTCTTATCCTACTCCTTTAACTCTGTGAAATGCTGTTTTGGAGTCAAAATGATTTGAGTGAGTGATTCAGCTGTGTGTTACGCAGAGAACTTTACTTCAGACATTAATAGTAAGAAAAACTGGTCTTAGATGGGGTTGCATCCCCCCTAAAAGACCAAGTGCATAGTCTGGGAGTCCTCTTGGACTCTGAGTTAACTGGGGAAACTCAGGTGGCTGCGGTGTCAAGGAATATGATTTACCAGCTTAGGCTGGTATGCCAGCTGCGGCTCTATCTGGAGAGGATGACCAGTTATCTACATGCTAGTAAGGTCCAGGCTGGACTACTGTAATGTGCTGTACGTGGGGCTGCCTTTGAAACTTAAGATGGTGCAAAATGCGGCCGCCCGGGTATTGGGGGGGGGGGGGAAACGAGGCAATTTGATCGCATAATACTTATACTGCACTGGTTACCAGTGTGTTTCTGAGCTCGATTTAAAATGCTGGCTTTGACCTTGAAAGCCATAAATGGTTTGGGAGCAAGTTATTTGAAGGGTCACCTTCACCCATTTTAAGATCAGAAAAAGAGGCCCTTCTCATTTGCCTCGCTATGAAAACAGTTTGGTGGGTGATCACACATGAGAGAGCCTTCTCTGCAGTGGCCCCACGCCTTTGGAAGCCCCCCCCCATGCTCCATCATTGCAGGCTTTTAAGAAGGCCCTGAGAACATTTTTTTTACCGTCTCCTTCTCTTGACATAACTGCTAGTGTTGCTGCTATTGCCATTCTTGTTGCTGGTTTTATTGTTGGCTTTTATTATTGTTTTTATTGCCGTTTTACTGTGTTTATGTTTTTATCGCTTTTAATATTTTAACTGTTTTTTATGTATTTTATTGCTGTAAGCTGTCTTGGGAAGGCTTCTGCACTGAAAGACAGCCAAGAAATGTTTTAAATAAATAATAAAATAAAAATGTTAGATCGCTTATGAATATAGCTGGAGACATACAAGTAAGCATAAGTTCATCCTTTTTATGGTCTGTGGTAAGGTGCTATTTTTTGAGTTTTATAGATGGCCAAATGCAATAATGACTTGTTCACGGTCACACATTATAGGGGTAATCCTATACATGTTTGAGTTTGTATAGGATTGCAGCCTCTGTGCACCACTAGATGAGTTAGGGCCAAACACAATGCATAAATGTGTTACAGTGACCATTATGTTTATCCAGACTTATTCCCAGGGAGCCCCGTTTTTGCAGTATCCAAGAGAATTTTCACTTTTCCGTAATGGGGAAACGCCTTGACTAGTTACTATTTGTTCAAGCATGCACGTCTTCAAATTGCCCATTACAAATCATATATTTTTGAGTAACAAAGCTCCAGCTACATAGTACAAAGAAGAAGGAACTCAAACCAAATCAGGTGCCAATGGTAATTTTCTATGGCTGAATCTTTCACACTGGATTTATGTATTTACTTCTTTATTAGAAACATGCAGCACTTTTGTGATAAGATTATTGCAAAGAGGGATCTCGTTCCTATTATTATGATGGCTGTTGCTAAATAATAATTGGCACGAAAGGCTGTCTTGTTTTGCCTATTAATGGTACACAACAGGAACTATAAGACAATGTATTTAGATATTTATTTATTTATTTTTACATTTTTATAGTGCCCAATAGCCAAGGTTCTCCGAGCAGTTCACAATTCAAACCATAAAATACAACCAGGCAGAATAAATTTAAAACTTGGTGTTTAAAGGATGTTACATTTTCCACCTTCTATCCTCTGTGTTAGTTCCCTTTCAGAATCTTTCTGGGCAGATGTGCAGTGAAATACCTGAGACTTGCAATCGGTTGTTTGTTTGGAACAGGGAAATGGACAAGAAAGTGGAGTGCACAGGAGGTGCACAGGCAACAGTCATGTCTGATTCGTAGATTTCCATCCACAGACAGCTTCTCAGAATAGTATGCTAGATGGAGGTGAGAAATCTTTATCGTAGGGAAAACTGTTCCCATTTAAAAGAGATAACATGGTACCTACATTGGTTCATAAGTATTTTAAAATATAAGTGAGATGGACGTTATCTGTACAACGGTTTGCCAGGGACCCACACTTTAAAATGCTTGCTTGGACACCACCCTTGAGACACAAGAGTGAGGGATTTACCAATACAGGTGAACTCTGTGTTTTGTGTGTCCAAAGGCCTGGTTCAGACTTATTGGGAAACCATGGTTTCTCATTACATAAATATGCCAAGGTAAACTGTTTGCCCTCACCCTTATCTCCGCCTCCTCCGGCATGCAAAAGCTAACCACAGTTCCCCATGCTATCCAAACTTGTGGAACTATGGTTTATTTTAACTATGGTTTGAGAACAAGCCAGAATCAAACAGTCATTTCAGACCTGGCTTGTTCTCAAAACACAATTTAACAAACCATGGTTCCATGAAGTTTGGATGTCATGAAGAACCATGGCTAACTTAAAACTGGAAGTGTAATTTTAAAGCATTTTCCTCATGCTCTTATGCATTTTGTATTACATACTGTTTTCCACTATGCTCTTTGCCTGATGCAGTTGCTAAATAAATCTAATCTATAAGCAGGGCTGTTTAGGCTCATAACATGTTTCAAGGCACTGGAAGAAAAAGTAGATTATTAGCTCATTTGGATCCTCAGCACAATAGGTTGGTGTTATTGCTTGAATGTTTCCCTTTTTTTTTACATCTACTTTAGATTCTTGGCATTAAAGCCATTAAAAACGGCTTTCTTTTGGGAAACACATGGTTTTATAAAAGGTTTGCTGTTAAATATGTTTGCAGACGTTTAGCGAATTAGAGATATATTTTTTATGCTGACAATAACTTTGAAATAAAAATTGCTGCAGAACAAAGATAGGATATTCTAAAACATGGTTCTTCTTCTGCTAATCACTGGGTGTTTAAATATAAAGCATTTAAAAAAAGATTACTCTTTTAGAGAGAGACCGTTTTGCTGGTCCAGCTATAAGCTGAAAACTCCCAGTGTGTCGGTATTTTTGAGAACATTCTTTTGTGTGCATTACGTTCCTCATGGTCTCACTGCAGAGAGTCAGAGACTAACTTGCCTGGAATCACTAGCTTATGTGAATGCTTGAGAGAGCAAGAGAGTGGAAAGGCTTATTATATATCAAGAGTTTTATAGAGTTGATTATTATGTATTGAGAATCACCTGAAAGAATAAACACTGTATCACATGGTCAGATCCAATACTTTTACTACATCATTACTGGCATTTCTTCTCTGCAACAAATCTTAATGAAGCAAACCTACATCTCCTATGGGAAATGAAGCATACTTCGTTGAGCACTGATGTCAGGCCCACTTTCCTGAGATCTCAGAAATAACCATTTCTTCTAATCCTCCATGGGCTAGGGGAATGCTTCTATTTTCCCTCTGGGTAGGCTAAAAGAAGGTGGCCTTATTCATTCTCTCCTCTTCTCTCCTAACTTCTCTTTTGAGCAAACAGTTTCTGAGGAAGAGCCAAGTAGCATTTCTTTTATTACTTTATAAAGTTTTTCTCCCAGGAAATATAAAATAGAATAGATTAAAATAGGCATGTGATGGGCAACTTTTCTTTTCACCTATCGTTATTCATGTCTAGGGATTTTATTGGAATAAATATTTCATGGATCGTTTCATCATAAGTCATTACAAATCTTTTCTTCATAGAAATGCCCCGTCAGTGACAAGCAACATCTAATATCTTATGACTGCATTCTCAGTCAGTGGGAATTTTCCAGAGATATTGAAATGGTGTGTTACAATTTATTGTATTTCAAGGGGCAATTCATAAACATTAGTATAATTTCCCTAGAACATAAAGTTAATCTCAATAACTTTGCTAATTTTCTGGTAATAATCTACCAGACTTTCTTTAATTGAAATGTCAGATTTGCAATACATTTTTATTCATAGTATGAGAAGGCATGGTATCTGATATACAGTGAAAAATGCCAGTGCAATTAATTTCATTTGTTTATACAGAGGTCCTAATGCCTTATATCCTAAAAGGAAATATTCTGTCATTGGCACCTGAACACCTACTTGTCTGCCTTTGGGGACCCAGTTACAAGAATGGTATGCATGAATATTTATATTGCATCCCAGTCCCGTGGACGATGCCAGTGGGCATGTTAGCATACGACTAACCAGCGAGAGAGAGACCGTTTTCCAGTCCTGCAACCCATACCCGCTGCCTTAACAAGTTCAAAGGAGAAAGAGGTCATGTGGGAATAAGGTGCTTGACCTGTATACTGCAGCATTCCAGTTGCACACACTTGTCCAATGGTAGGTGTTGCATGGTAGGCTGGGGAAGTGGACCAGCAAATAGAGATGCAATTTATGTATAATGTACTATCCCTGAGTCAGGAGCTGCCAATCCTAGATTTGTTTTTGATTCTGAGCTTTTTGTAACGAAAACTTGAGACAAGTTCATATCATGGACAATTCGTCATGAAACTTTGTGGCATTTGTTTTCATTTGGCCTATGTCTTGGATTGAAAATTAAATTGGTATTTTTTCCCTATTAAATGGTACACATCTAATATAAAATATTTAGTCACTTCAGTGTTGATTAAGTGGCACATGTTTTATGCATTTTTTTCCCATAAATCTGTTGATCTCTCATGACAAGCTGGCATCACTGGCTGTAGTTCATGGACCTTGGCATTCTAATAAAAAATAAAGTACATCTTGCAAGTCTAAAGAATTGTTGTGAACCACCCAGAGAGCATCAGTTATGGGGCAGTATAGAAATGTAATAAAGAAATGAATAATAAAATAATTGAATACCCCCTCCCACACACAGGCTACGTAATTCTTTCCTCTTCCCTCCGCATCACTCTTTCCTTGTGTGTCATGTCTTTTTAGATTGTAAGCCTGTGGACAAGGACTTTTTTCAATAGATTATTGCAAGCAGCTCTGGGAGCCACTTTTGGCTGAGGAGCAGGATAAAAAATACTTTAAATAAATAGATAAATAAATAATAAAGTCTGCCCACCCTTGTATTATAGCACTGAGTAATGCTGGCCACCTTATGATATTTAGGCAGTTTTAATTGTAAACTGCCCAGAGAGCCTCGGCTATTGGGCAGTACAAAATGTAATAAATAAATTAATAAGCTATGACATAAAAAGATCCTTGGAGAATGCTATGTGCCAAGGGATTGATTACATGGTTTTAATACAAACAATATTTTGCCCCTTGCTTGCAGAACCTAGGTCAGCCTTCTCCAACCTGATGGTACTCTAGATGTGTTTGATTACATCTCCCATAATCCCCAGCCAGCAGGGCCAATGAGAAGCCCTATGCAAAGTCCTTCCTGCTTACAGCAATCTTAGTTGGTGATTACTAGAGTGAACAAATGAGATTTGATGTTAGTGAGTGAACCATAATTCAGAGACTGGGAACTGACCCAAAAACTATAAACTGCCGTTTTCGTAAACGAATGTCCGTATTCTGTGAGGCGAGCTTCCGTTTTATAGTGAAATGTCTAGATTGGTAATTGTCAAACCATTTTTTAACTTCACTGCATATCCACCAACATTTACAGGGGACATGTTCCTGAGTTGCTGACATTTTAAAAGCCAGTGCTACTGGGTTTGTTTTTTGCTGAGAAAAGCAATGGGTATTAGAGAAGCAGTGCAGCAGCTGGTTTGCAGAGATATGAAGGGGACCCAGTTGGCTTCTGACAAGAATATGGGCAGTCCCCATTCTTGTGACAAACTCTGTATTACTATTTCATCTGGAATGCCTCAGTGGCTGCCTAAAGCTAGTCCTGTCCACATGGTCCCAACCCAATATAATTCATCCGTGCTCACTACACTGCCCAACCCGCAGTTGAAACTGCATTGAGACAATTCCATGAAAAGTGTCCTGGGAAGAGGGTGTGTGTGTGTGCGGGGGGAACATCACCATGTTAAATGTGTAGTCTCTTAAAAGCATCATGAGTCATCTGCGTAGTTCTTCTATAGCCTGTCCATGGTTTTATCAGTGCCTTGGTAACTTCTACCTTGGATTATTGCATCGTGTTTTATGGAGGGATTGCCATTTGTAGACCACTGGAAACTGCACATAGTCCAGAATATGGTGGCTAAACTGCTAGCAGGATCTAGGCAGTGAGATCATACCTCATGTATAGTCCAACATCTTCATTGGCTACCAATTTGTTTCTAAGCTCAGTTCAGAGTTCTAGTTTTAACCTGTCAACCTTTACACAGCTTGGGACTCAGGTATTTGTTTGACTGCCTTCTCTTACTTCAGTCTGGACATACACATATTGAGAATCTCTTCCAGGCCCTTGCCTTCTGAGATGTGGGTAGTAGAGCCTTTTTAGTGGATGGCCCATTACCTTTGAAATGCCTCCCTAGGGAAGGGTCATTTGGGATCCACTTACTATGGTGTATGTCCTATTGCACTCTGTGGGGCTTACTTCTGAGTCAACATATATAGGCTTACATTGTTAGGTGCCAGGCAAATATGTTTTTGTTTTTGCAGGGTTTTTTAAAAAGCTGTTGCTGCTGCTGATTTTGGTGCAGTTGTGTTTTCAGTTTTTCAGCTTAGGTTTTATTGATATTATAATTTATGTTTTTAATATTCTTCTTTTGTTAGCTGTCCTGATAACCCTTGGATGTTGAAGGTGTGAGATATACACAGAGTAAATAAAAAAGGATGCAAATATATAACATGACATTTTAGCACCACAAACTAAAAGGCCTAGGGGATCCCTTTGCTTCCTCTTTGCTTGTTCTAGTTCACTGTGGGAGCCTAGTAAATAAGCACCACTCTCACTTTTTTTCTGCCACCCTGCCACTCTGTTGCTTTTCATGTGTGATAAAATAAAAGCAGAACATTTTTTAAAAACTTTCATAACATTCAGTTCTACACACATTCTAATTGGTATAATTGCTCTCTGGTAACTCAAAATCAGTACTGAGTGTACACTGCTCAGGAAAAATAATAATTACCATAGCAACAATACGTGTTGCCTCGTGCAACATGGCTCATCCGTTCATAGTCACAGAAATGCAAAGCCCAAGCTCTTTAGACAGATTTGAGAACTACCCTCTTCTTCCAGATTGTTAGATTCAGGCTGGAGGCGCACGGTAAACAGCAATCAGTACTTGCTCACTCATTCCTCTTTAGCTATCATAGTCTCCCTATCCCCTTCTTTTTCAGGTGGAAAAAAAAGACTTAGGAAAGGAGGATTTGATAGGAGAAACAGCCTCCCCCTACTCCAGCTCTTGCAGCTGTTTTTCTTTTGAAAAAGCACCCTATCACAAACCTTCAGGAGTCTGTTGCATTAACCTGCCAAGTAACATCTACTGTGTGCCGTTCGTCACTTCCTGCTGTAAAAATTGACCTCTTGTTTTAATGTGAACGATAACCTTCATAGCAAGGATGTGTTTCATCAGTGTGTAAAATTGTGTCTGCTTCGAAACCTCAGGTTAGGGAACAGGATTATGACTGCAACATATTAAGTAATTATAGTGATTGTTAATTATAATCCGCTATGATTATAAATACTACTTCAACTGTCAGTGCTAAAATGCAAGTGACGCTAAAGAAAACAGTGTGAAAGTATCTTTTTTCTGCTTTCTGCCTTGCTCAAGATCACAGCTCATAACTACTCTTCACTACCCTTGTCTCTGTATGAGTTGTACTTGCTCTCAGTTATCAGAACAGCTGCAAAACGTTCTGGCTAACTTATACCAGGTTGGTTCATTTCATCATCTGGTCCAATATGGTCTAATCTTAACTGGGGGGTGGGGGGTGGCCAGAGGTCTTTCTCATCTACCTCATCCTTTTAACTGGATGTGGCTGAGAATGTAGACCTTCTGCATACTTTTTCTCTGAGTTATAATCCATCCCTGAAGACTTTCAATATGTGGGTGACTCTTGTAAATTAGACCCTGTTTCCATGAGAAAGAGAAGTTGGAATTCTGACATTGAAGTACAGGCATAGTAAAAATCCTGGATGTTTGAATAGCTCTCTACAGTGAGTGATATGGCTGGATGAAGAGACTCTGCCCTAAAGGGACAAGTGTACGATAGAGCTGGCTAAAAGATGGATGACCAAACTCATAATGGTGTTCAGGTTGGCAGGTTGCTAGTCCATGACTTAGGGGTCTGGTCCGTTTGTGGGAAAAGAGGGAGGGTTTAGACAGAAGGTATCTGTATACTTGTTTTTCTTTCCTGTAATTTATGAACATATGAGGCTGCCTTCATGTGGAACAATTAGCTTTATTAATGCTGTGAAAGGTAAAGGCAGCACCGAAGTACTTTCATTCTTCAGTAGCCTCTGTCTTAAGCCTTTTGTCTTGCCATATCCTATTTCATGTTATGGACATGATATGCAAAAACAAAAGGCCCTTTCTTGAATGCAGAATACTCTGGTACTCTGTCAGGGTTAATTCCTGCCTGATGAGAGAGATAGAAAAAGAAGCTTGAAATGCAGATTTCCTGATCACTTTGTCAAGGGGAAACATGCATATCAGGAGAGTGGGTTGGTTGTGGTTCCAGAGGGGCAAAAATTGATTAGCTTTGATCTAGGACAATTGTAGAAAGCATTAGTAGACTGTTTAAAACATCAGTAGATACCAGATTTTCACATCCTATGTTGCCTGAACCATCTAATGGGATATATAATCTATACAATTCTTTGTTTAATCTCAGTAAGTATAAATTACAAAAGATTAAATTTATTTCCCTTTCTATTTAATGTATATGTGATGTTCCAATGTATGATGAAAGGACTATAATTGTCATGGAAAGGATTAGTTTTAATTTCACCGCTTCCTCCTTTTACCTAGACATAATAAGTTAATTTTGACACATTATCTCACAACTTTAAAAGCCATTCTTGAAGTTTGGGTTGGGTTGTTTTGCTTCCAACATAAACTGCTTATGCAGTCACAGTATTTAATTTTTTTTCCAGTTAAGACAATGGATGCTTCCAAACAGAAGGCTCCTAGCAAAACATGGAAGGGGTCTCAAATGGAAGGCTCCGTCGTCTGAACCCCCTGTAAAATTCCATGAATCAGACAGGGTGATTGCACAGTAAAAGTCTCATCTGAGTCTCTACTATCTTGTGCACATTAACGGAAATCTAGAGGGCTACTTTGAACACATTAGATACTTTGCAGCAAAGTGTGTAATACTTTGGATTTCACACGAATGCTGTAGGATTTCACACGAATGCTGTCACAAGCACAATCTGGAAAAATACACATGGTAACTTCTGGAAACATTTCTAGCTCACAACTCTGTTCCTATTTAACTGAACCCCTCCTCCTTGCCCTTTCAGCATTTCTGTAGGTGGAAGTTGCTTATTTTCAACCATTGGGTTGAGTAACAGCAATTAAAACCTTTCAAAGAGGGAGAGATGGTGTTCTTTTCTGAAACACACACATTAGTATTGGTAGAAGTAGGAGCACCCTCTCACTTGCTGTTTCAAGGGCTTCTTTGTTCATTTCCTTCTCTTCCCCTGCCTTTGCTTTCAGTGTTTCCATAACAACAAGAAACAACACTGTAAACTTGCCTTTGGTAAATTTCCCCCCATGAAGTAGTCTTTCTTGTCTTTTCTCTTTGTTTTTGTTTGGACCCTGAAAAGGTTTCAAATTGGAGCAGTGGATGTAAAGCCCAGTGTTCTTCCTAGCACCCATCACACAGGGCCTGTCCGCTGCTGGCTGAGCTGTGAGCCTGCATGATGACACGGAGTAAGGCCTGACCTTGAAAGAGTCATCCAGCAGTGAAAGGCAGGCTTCACGGAGCAGGTACAACTTCCCAGGGGCAAGGTGTGTGCAGGCCATGGGAAAGCTCCCCGAAGAGAAGGATGTTGCTTCAACAATCATGAGAGTCCAGTTCAATTCCATGCTGGCCTGTTGAGTGTCCAGGCCTCCTCCTTTACTGGAGATTAGATGGGAATTTAAGGTGCCTCTAGATATGGAGCCTCAGGTTCTTGTTTCTCACTGCATTCCCTCCAAAACCTTGAGGGGTCAGAATCCATTGTCAAACCCTTTTCCTCTGACTGGTCTGCGGAGTAGTGCTGTGATCTCCCTTGGGCAGGCTTGGGGAAATACGGATTCTTCTCCTTTTGGAAGGACTGAAGAAGACTTTGCACGATAAGCAGGCTGAGAAGCCATTCAGGAGAAGCAAGCAAGTTTATTTCATGAAAAGGGAAAAAGAGAGAGTATCAGCATTTGTTGTCAGCTGGTTTGAGGATCTTGGAGGGTGGAAAAATCAGTTAAGCATTTAAAATAAACAGGTTCCAGGCAGAGGGAATGTTGCAAGTGAAATGAGCATCAGTTGTTTTTAATAGATGACTTTGCGTGGAACATGAAGCAAAAAGATGAGGAAGTGGAGATTGATGGTGAGTCCTCAGCGGGAGGGGTAGAAGATTGAAGAAGCCACAGAAAGCTATAGGGAGCCAGTACAAAAGCTCATGGAGGAGGGAATGTGTTCCTTGAAAGGACTGTTTACAATTTAAGCAATAGGCCCCACGCTGGGCTTTGGTGAAAACATAATATTTGAAGGAGAGCTCTTCCTGAGCCTTTAGAGAGGGCAGAAGGCCAGCCTAAATAAATAGGGGCACATCCTTAAGAGGCAGAACCAGGGCAAGTCAGGTATACATCCTAATGTGTATCACGTTGATAGCAATGCTGTGCAAGTGAAAGGCATCTGATTTATGCTTATAGCTCCTGATTCAGCAAGTGTGGCTCTCCTAGCTGCAAGGGGAAGGGGAGAGGGAAAAACAAGGGGGGATAATTTCTTTCATTTAACTTCATTTCTATACCGCCCACTAGCTGAAGCTCTCTGGGCAGATCACGGTAATTCATGCAGAGGGGGGAAAATACACACTGCAGCATTAAAACATTCCACAACAGTATAATAAACCAGTCTAAAAAATGTTGGGCATGCAAAACTTAAAAACAATAGCTAAAAATTTAAATAGCTAAAACAGTTCCAGTGAATTTCTATAACAGACCTGTTCAAGTCAGCAGATGTAAGTGCCCCATCATATGCCATTAAATGCCTGGGCACAGAAGACATTCTTAACCTGTCACCAAAAATATGACAGTGCTGGCACCAGGCGGGCCTCAGCAGGGAGCTTGTTCCATAGTTTGGGGGCTACCACTGAGAAGGCCCTTGTAGTGTCTGGGTAAGTTCATGTTGGAAGAGGCATTCCCCCAGCTATTGAGGTCCCAAACTGTGTAAGGGTCCCTGTGTAAATCCCTTCTCTTTTTGCCCCTCTTCCTTCATCTTTTTTCCTGTTGGTCCCACACAAAGTGCAAGGACCACTATTTACAAACTTTAGACAAGGATGGGTCTATATTTGTAATTTTTAAAAAAGCTCCTAAAGCAACAGCAGCAACAAAACAGTTTGCTTTTGCTTTGGAAGGGTTACCGTATTTGCTAGCTATGTGGTAGGTGAAATAATGTTTAGTTTTGTCTGCTTTTCAGACTTAATATTAGAGATGCAGTTCTGGTTTGTGTTTTAATTAAAAGCCTAACGCATTCTAAAGAATACCACTGCTTATATCTGAAACATGGCAGCTCATCTTTCATTTCCCCCCCAAAATAATTCGATAACTGAATACAGATGGTTATCTAATCTTGTAGCCTTTATTTGAAAAGAGGACTCCATAATGTCTCAATGTTAATCTCATTCCTTATAGATACCAACATGCAATCTTTCTTGACTTGGGAATGCATTGTTTCATGGGTGGTTTTGAACTCTCGCAGCTTTTAAGTGATTGTTGAAATAGCTTTCTTGCAGAACAACCGTATCCTGCTCGCTGTATAATTCAGGGTTAAAGGAAAGGAAGAATAACATTTAAACTGCTTCTGATGGACTATCCATGCTTGTAGACATAGACATCTATATAGAAGAATTCTGAAAGAACAAAGCAGGCCGTGATGCTTAAATTGGCTTTTGCAATTCCTTAATTTTGTAAATTGGGTTTTAAAATCTACATTGATTAGCACAGCACTGGCTACTTTTTTTCTTTCCAAGTCAGTCTAATGTATTTGAAAGTGGCATGCTTATGTGTAGTAAAACACACATGGAACCCCCTCCCTTGCCAGTGAACATGCAGTTGCCTTGTACCACAACTTAATTTGACAACATCCTCTGATTTGGGTGGAACTCGTGAGAAATGTACCCATTACTTTAAACTAATTCAATAATTAGCCTCTTTCACCATGACGTAACTGCTGAGAATGGAGAGGATCAACTACTCTGCCTTTGCAACATTGCCAAAAAAACGTGCTGAAGCTGCAGAGATGTTACATCTGGATTGTGAGGGGATATGCCAGCCCAATGTTTAAGGGGGAGCACCAGGCACTCACTGATTTCTGTTCTAATTAAGCTAATTTTCTGAAAGCTACCTTTCTGCATAAAGGGCGGACATTTCCAGCTTGCATGCCAGGAATTGTACCAAGCGCTGCTTATTGCTGTAATCCTCCGCCATTGACTATGCCAGATGGAATTGTCTTGCTGGCTAGCACTTTTGAAATTGTTGAACTCCAAATTTCCCGGAAGCTTCCCACTCGAGTCTTGTTGTAAGTCACCACTATTGATGCTTGTGTTGCTAATTGACCTCAGTATGCCTCCCCCTGTGGTTCTTACTGTGGTTGGCAAGCTACACCTATGCCATTAAACCAACCTTCTACATTATTATTTCAAATGTTCACTGCCTTCTTAGGTATTGCTCAGAGAAGGTTTCAGATACATACAGTGGGAGTCATACCCATACCTTTATCTGCTTGCAACTATGCTACTATTATCTGTAAAATCAAGGCCAACTTTAATAACTAAGGAGATTTCCTTTCTACTCTCGTGAACATGCTAAACAGCCATTCACAAATTCTTTGTTTTGCTCATCTTATTCTGTGTGTGTGTGTTTATTTATTTTGCTTGTACCCCATCTTTCAATTAAAATAAATGGCACACAAAAAGTGCCAGCATTGTAACTCTCTAGTTAGGGCTGGGAACCTGTGACCCTGCGTATGATGCTGGACTTCAGCTCCCATCAATGGGCAGGGATCATGGGAGTAGTAGTCTAGAAACGTGGGAGGCAGGGCACAGGTTCCTCAACCTTGGTACGATTGGTCTGAATAAAAATACTACTTTACTGTGTCTTTTGGATTTCTGCTAATGGACTAACATTAGCAACCCTAATCACCCTTTTGTTAGTAATTTCTCCTTTGGTGATCAACCGCACATGACTTTGATATTTCCTGTCCTGTAGAGGCCCCCCTCCCCCACCCATACGTATTTACATTCTGGCTCTATGAAAAGGAATAGGTTTACACACATCCCCTTCCTAGCACCAAGGACAGCTCTGCTTGGAGAGCACCTTAAATCTTGCTAATTATAACAGGATTTATTCATGGCCATGAGTTTAGGATTACACATTCACAGTCTCTAGACATGCATAACCAAAGGGTGGGGAAGGAAGGGATTCTGTGGGCATTGTGACTCCCATGTCAAGTCTAATGTGCTTCAACCTGATGGCAGGTGACCTGTGCGTCTGTGAGAAGTCATAATAGCTACAATGCCGTTCCTAGGCCACAGTACATTGTGAAAGAGCTTGAGCAGAGGGAAAAGGCCATGAATCTTGTTGCTGCATCAATATAACAATCAGCACCCTCCCAAATGTGATATACTTTCACATAACACAATATAATATGCAGACGCTATCCTGCGTGTATCTGCTGAAAAATAAGCCCCATTGCTCCCTGGCAAGTGGGTATATGATTGCAGCCTAAGCATTCTAAGCAAGGGTTTTCCTGGGTGCTTTGGTGAAAAGCACCTTATCAAGCGTTGTCAGGAAAATGTTGTTTAAGCAGAAACTACCTAAAGGTGCCTGAGAGGTAATACACACATTAGGTTACTCAGCTCTACCTGTGAGTAAAGTTGTTTATATTAGGGCCAGAGTCTTTACTTTCAAAAACCCATATTAGGATAAGACTTTTCTTAAGCCAACTCAAACATAACCTCCCTGCAAAAAGGTGCAAGTTTTTGAGATCTCTACATCAGGCAGGATGTTACCAAAAGCCAGGTTAGGGGTGGGAGAGGAGAGGAAAAGGTTGTATTGATGTTGAAGTCTTGATGTTGATTTGACCTCCCCCCCTTGCAGTTTTTGTAATATCTTGCTGGATGAAGAGACTTCGAGATCTTAAAAGTTCACACCCCTTTTTAAAAATAACCTTTTGAGTTGACCTAATAAAGGTATTGCCCTAATATGGATCTTGGAATTTTTCATATGACCCATATGGCCACCTTTGCATTTTGTAAGTCTTACCTTTGTATACTGAATTTAAACAGAGGAAAATAATCTAAACTTGAGAGCTGCTGTCTGCTCTGGCATAAAGAAATACCTCACCCTGGAGAGGGTTTTTGCTTTATTGAATCTGTTTTTCATAATTCCTCCTGTCACTGGAAAGAGCTGGGAGCTGCAGGCCTTCCCAACCACCCAGGTTGAAACATACCTCTCTGATTCTTTAAAGAGCAGCAAGACCAATAACATATGAGAAGGGGAGAAAGGACATCATACATCAATTGTCCATTCAATACCTTTATATCAGTCACTACTTCCTTTTTTAAAAAATAAAAAAGTCTTGTTACAGTTGTCTTAATTTTATCTTTAGAAAACTGTAATCAGGTAGAAAGTCAGCATATAAATGTTTTAAACAATCCTTTGGTGCTGCAAGGTATGTCTTGCACACTCCAATCACCCACATCCTATGATGATACATATGTGATTTATCTTTCTCCAGTAGCAGCAGCCACTGACATTTCTGCTGTAATGTTGAGAAAAGAAAGATAAACCACTTTTTTCATCCTGAGGAGTGAAATTCAAGCGCACAAATCCAGCTGTTGCATTTAAAAATAGCTGGAGCTGTCCTTGGCAATAAAAGGCTTCTTGCATGTTGTTATAGCAACTGGAGAGAAAAAAAATCGCTAGAACTTCAAGATAAGGAATGTTCCATGCTTTTCATTGAAAGGGCCTTCTGCTCTTTACAGAGCCGAGTCTGGATGGCTTATTGTGGGCAAAGGCCAAATCTGGATATATCAGATCCTTAACTTGTTTCAGTTTATTTTATTGATCACCTTTTTCTGCAGACTTGAGTAAGGTTTGTAAGTTTGCCACACTTAAACAGGTATACCTGGCTAAATAGTTTCTATTTTTATGGTGTTGTTTATTTGAATGTATGGTGGTGTATTCTATTCTCATTTCAAATTATGAGCCACTCGGAGTGGTACCTTGGGCACTAGAAGGTTTGTGGTATATAAAGTTGAATATTGATGAAAAACTGGACCTTGCACATACATTGCCACAGCATACCTGTGGTACACTGTGGTTTTGGCTACTTAAAGGCATAATCCTATGCATGCCAGCGGGGGAATATTGGGAGTTTTCTGTCCATGCAGTGCCCTTATTTTAATTAAAACTTCTGGTAACTTAAAACAAGGTGGCCCATCTGTTTGATCCAATAAAATGTGTACTTCTACCCTGCTTTGTGGGATATTTGATTTGAATATCCAAAGGCGAGGCATAATCCTTTAATAATTTGCCTTTTTGCATTAGCCAACGGCAGCTAGCAATGCAATTGACTTGTAGGGGGAAGTTGATTGTATCTTCCTCAGTGGGAAGCTTGCTACTGAATTGAGTAGACGGGGTGTGGATTGTACCCATAGTTTGTGTAGAACAGTGGCCTTCAACTCTTTCAGACTTCTAGTGCAAACATGCCTTTTTGGACCCGCTTCTTATGTCCCGTCCCCCGTCCCCCCTGGCCAAGTAAAACAGTTGGTGCTAGCCATCCTAGCCCACTAGCTGAAGACCAAGGATACAGAAGATGTAATCAGAAATGGAAGAAACGCTGAACCCCTAATTTTTCTGGACAGAAAACCGCGCAACTGTTTACCATGTGCTTTTCTGCCATCTTGTCATCATACAGTACCTGCTGTTCAAGCGCTTCTACTTGGTATGCATTGGCAGTAGAAAGCTGAAACGACTAGACGTCTGGCCTCTAAAGCAGTGTGCAACTGTTCCTGCATTATGATTATTACACTTTCACCAAGCTTAGCAACTAGCACAGATGGAGTAGTTGCAGACAAGTAGAGCACAGGACCCAAAAGAATTATATACGACACGGCTGAAAGCATCGTGAGGTCTGGGGGTGAGGGGGTGGAATACAAAGCGGGGAATGGCGCCCTTGCACAACTCTTTTTGAGTTGGATTTTAAGCTGGATTGAAAATGCTCTAAATTATTCCTGTCGCCTAAAGTTACAATAGGAAGGTGAATCATTTTTTGTAGGAATGAGGCGCTTTGCAAACTAGTGAGCGTCTGTCTGATGAAAAGTCTGAGTGTATATGTAGATCTGGGGTATCAGTCACCAAAATATCTGTGGTGAGCTGCATCCGTGGGAAGATAAAAAACCTGTGGGTAGCAAATTGCAGAAGGATCTTCTTGAAGGCTGTTTGAAGGAAATTTGAATTGCTTGAAAGCAATTTCACTGAAGAGCACAGAGTGAAATAAATTCTCAAAACCATTTGAGGCTTGAATTAGAACACAAATGGATGAAAATGACTAAAACAACTATAGATTTTTACCACTGCTTTACAGTACTGCAGTGGAGTACAGAATTTGTTCTTTAAACATTTAGCTTAGCATTGATTTCTTAAGAACTATGTGGCGGAGAATCCTGTGCTTAAAAAAGGAAAAAAACACATTGAAATAATTGCCTTCTTTTTGAGAAAAGCCTCGAGTCAAGAACTAGAAAACGTCCTCGTTTTGTTCAGGGTAGACTTCTGAGGCCAATTTCCCTAGTGTAGGCAGACCTTTTAAGGACCTTACGCAGGTGGTCGCTGAATTGAATAAAAAGAAAACCCATGCCTTCTCTGTGCTCTCTTCACAGCTAGTAGTAATTAGAAATGAAAAGGAAAGTTAATTATTGCACCTTTCAAGGAAAGCCTTTGTTTTATTTTGTTCACTTCAAAGCGAATGTGGGTGAATTGCAAAGTCTCTCTGCATAGAATCCATTTTAATTATATGCAAAGTTGGTAGCTTTTGTTATATGGGCATTAAAACTTCAAAGTAGAACAGTCACATTATTTCAAACATATTTCCTTGATACATAAGCATGGCAAATCTGGCATTGGCAAAACCCAAACATATAGAAGAAAAGACATTTCCTCATTGCTTCAAAATATATTTCCTCCCTCCTTTGGGTTGAAATTATTGGACAAAATGTTGATCCAGATGCCACCAGTGCTTTAGATGATTTGTTACAAGAAATAAATCCCCTTTTTTGGTAGTAGTAGTAGTTGGTTTTTAGAGTTCTCTCCCCAGAGAGGCTCATTAGAAGCATTTGACTGAATGTGTCTAGACTGTGCCTCTGTAGAAAATAGTCTCCACATGAATCTTATACCTGTCTGTATTTATAGTCTTCGGTCTTCAATTCACCTACAGCAGAATTAGTTTGGCAAAATTGATAATATGTTTAGGGAGTGACTTTTAGAACTAAATGGTTGACCTTGAATACCTTTTTTTTTTAATGTACACCTCCCTATAGAAATTGGAAAGTTCATTTTACATAATATCATTATGGTTTCGTGCTATCTTGTGCTAAATTTTCTAGTATGGACCCTGAGGCAACTCTGCTTGACTGAATCAGCTTACAGCTGGCTTCTATGAAGGGTGGGCACGGTTGAGATCTGTACATTGCAATTGTTCACAAGTCTTTAGTCTTACCATCATTGCAGTTGCATGGAAATAATTAGATGCCTACCTATCCTTTGACCCATGCAGATGTGACTCTCTGGAAGGAAGAATTGAGAAGTGAAAATTAGCAGCAAATGAAAGAAATGAGTGAGCAAGTAAAGGAATTCATACACTAGCCTGTCGAGATTAACGTGGAAGAGAAATCTAGTCTTCCTGTTGAACACTCTTGCAGTGCATCCAGTATT
This sequence comes from Anniella stebbinsi, assembly GCA_029215795.1. Lineage (NCBI taxonomy): Eukaryota > Metazoa > Chordata > Lepidosauria > Squamata > Anniellidae > Anniella > Anniella stebbinsi. The sequence continues at coordinate 17,282,407 of JARDYH010000009.1, forward strand.
GCTGGAATGTGGCTGCCATTATTAAATTCTGAAATCTGCATCCTCCACATATGGTGGTTATTTACACCCACATCAGAAACTAGGCCTGTCTCATAATATCTAGGCCAGGTATGGGCAACCTGTGGCCCTCCAGATGTTTTGGCTTACAGCTATCATCAGCCCTCGCCAACATAGCCAATGGTGAGGGATCATGGGAGTTATAGGAAAACAGCTAGAGTGCCACATGTTGCCCACCTCTGTTCTAGGTGAATCCTAGTTTGGAGTACAGTCGGGCAAGGAAATACAATCAAATAACTGGTCATCAGCACTGAACTATAAAAAGTACCACAATCAATCTTCAACTAAGATTAATTCCGGGGGGAAATAATGCTTGGGTTATATTCACACTGTAGACTCTTTGGAAGTGATAGATGCTAGAGATGAATGCACCACAAGCTAATCTGGTACAAATAATGCCTGACACCCACCTACCCCCAAAAGCATGGCAAGTTGGAAAGTGTGCAGAAAAGGCTCAGTCAAATATTCAGCACCTTCCCCTAGAATTCTGTGACGGAAATTTCCATCTTGCCAGCTTCGGTTGAGCGTGCCCTTCATTCCATTCTAAATCCCAGGCTTGTTGATGGTGGATCTATGTATTCCATTTTTATTTATATTTCAAGGAAGCAATCTGCTGGTGCACAATAAAAATGGAATGCCAGTATGAAATATATGTGACCCAATGTCCCATAAAAGAAATAAGTTGTGTGTGTGTGTGTGTGTGTGTGTGTGTGTATAAACTGCTCTATTATTGGCATCTGGAGAATATAATGTGCCAGAAGTTCTTATTCATGCCACTAGAGCAAAGACAAGAGGAAAGAGAGCCAAACAATATTCTTCATGCCAAGGTCAAAGTTTTAGGACAGCAGTGCCCTCCAGATGTTTTGGACTACAACTCCCACAATCCTTGGCAAGTGACTATGTTGGCTTGGGTTTCTGATGGGAGTTGACTTCCAAAACATCTGGCGAGCACCAGGTCACCTACCATGCCTTAGGCTTTCCAGGCAGTTACGATTCCTTCCCAGTCCAAAACATGGCTTGGAATTTGAGCAGAATCCATTGCTCCTGTCCAGCTTCTTGACTCTAAGGTCCAGTTCACACATAACAAGAACCCACTGTGGATGAATTTCCCTGTGGGGCTTGTCATTGTGGTAGTAGCCACTGTTTTGAATATTCCAGCTGCCGCGGAGGGGCACTGTAGCTTGCCATTCATTATGTTCGAACCTGGTGAGGGTGGGTTGCTGGGATAATTGACAAGCCACCCAGAACCCATGGGCTGTTTTGGGGTTATGAGTAGCTGGTTACTCATCCCAAAAACCCACCCTCGCCAGGTTCACAAGTAGCAAGAAGCTATGGCATGCCCCCGTCGCGGCCCGAATATTCAAAATGGTGGTTTCCACCATGACAAGATATCTGTGGGGAAATTCACCCACGGTGGCTTCTCATTACGTGTGAATCAGGTCTCTAAATCAAACTAGAAGTGATGTTAAAATGCGCTTTTGTTGGCCTTCTTCCAGGGTTCCTCCTCCATACCTGCTATGATCCCAGTATTTATCAACCTGGTCAGCTGCTGCTATTTGCATTTTTAAAAACCTGTACTTAAGAGGAACTGGCTTCGAGGCAGGCATTGTCCGTAATCCTGTGTATCCTTTCCTGAGAGTAAGCGCCATTGAACTTAGTGGGACTTAATTTTGAGTAAACATGGATAAGGATGCTCTGCGATTATATATAGTGCAGCCACCGCTTCTCAGAGTCATGGCTTGGATAGAAGTCCTTGAGTGAAAAGTTAATGTTCCACTGAAGCAATAGAATTTTTCTAGACAAAAATTAATTATAGCAGCACATCAGCACATAATCAAAAATCATTAAATGCTTATTGTTAGCTGGCCATGGCTGTGATGCAATACATCAAGTAAGATCTAGCAGAGTGTTTAAATAAATTGCTATTATAAATTGCTTTCATTTCATGCAGATTTATGAAACACATTAGTGTTGTTGGATATCACTATGACTTGTGCTGGGTTGACTTTTTCACAGTTGAGCAAAAGGAAAAATTTGGTCATCCGTTTGGGAGGCAGGCATTGCCGTGTGCCTAAAATTGATTTAAAGAAAACATTGTTTGCAAACCTGCATTTATGTTGGGAATTTTATATTTCAATAAAAGCAAGGGTTCCTGTGTTGATGGAATATATGCTAATGGGAAGATGTTTAATAGATTTCCCCCATCTCTGTAGGATTTTAATTGCTTGTGCCTCCACGAGGCTTTCTATTTTTTTCAGCAGCGGATTATAATATGTTTCTTCCCCTATTCCCCTAGAAGCAAGAAGATATTTTTCTTTTCCTTTTAATAAAAAGAAACTCCATTTATTTTACCGAGGCAAATAAAATACCTCTTAAAGTATGCAAAACTAATAAAACTGAGCTAATGAAGTACCCAAAGTACTTCCAGGATTTAATGCTCTTATTTTCCTCCCGTTCGTTTCTGTTCATATTCTTTCTCTCTCTCCCCTGCCCACCACCCTCCCGTCCCGCTTTAACATTTTGCATTAAGTTCCATGACTTTCTCACTGATAGACATGTGCATAACACTTCCATGGAAAGTGTGGGGGTGGGCGCGATGTCCCTCACCAGTACTTCCTCTGACTAAATTTGTAGCCTGGAGAGCAGCTCTGAACCGCCTTGAGGCCCATCAGACAAAGCCGACACAACTAGGTTCTCCACATCTTTATAGAGTAGTTCTTTATTTGCTTTGGGGTGCAAAGAGCAGCAAGAGCTGCTCTTGCTCTTCATCTGCTCTTCTCCTCCTCCTCCTCCCCCTCCTCCTCCTCATTGCTACCACTTGCTTGCTTGACAAGCAGAGAGCCAGTGAGCAAGTAGGCCATGGCATCTCCTGCTCCTCACCACAGGTGGCCAGATTGAGAGGCAGGTGAAAAAGCAAGTTGCAGAAGAGGAGTGAGTCCAGGAGCCTCTTGCCAATGGGCCCCTGCTGGGTTGTAGGCCCTTGGAAACCGCCCGACCATGCCAGTATTGGATATATGCACAATAGAGGGGATGAGGAGGGATAATTATGTATCCTTTTGTCTAAGGACTTCCTCTCATGTGATGGGTTCAATATTAGATACATTAGATAAATAGGTGTTATTTCATATAGAACATGTGTATTGTTCAGACAGTGAGATCTTTGTGATGAACACAAACTTATTTTATTGAAAACATTTATATCCTGCCTTTCCATCTTCCAAGGACCCCCCATGGTGGTTAACAGAGTATACACACAGCTTGTATAGTTCAAGGTACTTTGTAATTGGTCAGGGTCATGAAATGCAGGTTGAATTAAGTTAATACCAGCGATGCTTTGTTTAAACTCCAGTTGTAAATTCCACAAGGAGGCAAATATGGGTGTATGCTCACTGTCTTGGGTAGGGCCCAGAGCATCAGCTCACGGAACAAAATGGTGGCTGCCTCAGCACTAGGCAGTAAAAAATATTTCAAAAGAGCGTTTACCAGTCATCAGTGGAGGCTGGTAGCTCGAATGTCATCATTTGGGCAGGGAATCCACTCTGGGTTTCAGTCAGGACTCGAAAGGAGCTCTCCAAGGTGCAAAGCCCCAGCCTCCACTGCTAGTCATTTATTGTCATGTGCTCTTCAAAAATTCAGACTACTCCTCATTCCGAAAGAGATTCCCCCCATTACTTTTGGTCATAATGAAGGTTTCCAACATCTTGAAAAAATTGGGATAATTAGCAAACTTTATTTTCTATCAGAGTAATCTATGAAAAATTATGTCTTCCACTCTTGGGCTTTAAACAAGAAATTGTTCTGTAACAGAATTCATGTTTTATCTCTCATTCCCCTTTTACTGGATGAAAGTCTCAGGCTGCTAATTCTTCTGCCTTCTTGGTGTATTCTGCTGCTGGTGCTGTAGATCTTAGTGCCTGGCATGGCTCCTGCAAGCCTTTTCTTAACCAGCCACCCAGTGCCTGCAATCTTTATTCTGCACACAGCCACCTTCTCCCCTGAGTTTGAGTCAATGACTGTCTGCTAAGACTCAGCCACTTTAAAGATTTATGGGATTACTACAGATTTCTCTTTTTTAAAAAAAAAAAGCATGAAAAAAAAGAGTAATGAATGATACAGCGGCTGAAAGCCATTAGAAGTTTAGCCCTTCTGGAACAGAGGTCTGAAAGATATAATGCACTCCTCGGAGTCTCCTAAATTAAGCTTACGTCTTTTCATGATGTAATGAATTGCCAGTGACTCACTGCTGCATGGTCGCAAATCCTGATGAAAAATAGGAAAGTTCTACACAATCTCTTGATATTTCAGTGCTAAATATAATGAAATGTATATCCAGACTTCTCCGTCACAGTTTTCCTTTGGGCAAGAAAATAATCAGCACACGGCAAATGTAGCAGAGGAGAAGATGGCTGTGAGAGAGGGAGGTGGCGTTGGGAAAGCTGCCAGCAATCAAATGGGCATTGTTGTTTCCTCATCTTCATTTCTGGACCTTCCAGAGCTCTGACAATTGTCGCAAATACCCGTTCTTTCAGCTCAACATCCCTCCCACCCCAACAGATGATAATAATATATTGACCGCCTGAAAATGGGTGAGTGGGTTCTGGTTAAAGAGGAACAGGTTTTGTAACTGTCTTTGGCACTAATAAAATATAACACTGAAATGAGTCATTTTGAGCGAAATCTGGCATGGCCTGATTATGTAACCCAAAACTTGATAAGAAGGAACAGACTGAGCATCAGAAAACACAAAACAGCTTGGCTTAAAAGGGTGACATTTTGTCGCGGGCCTATTATTTGCTTTATAGCAAACCCCTTACAATGTTAGCTATTTGGTTTAATTTCCCCCTAATCTCCAAGGAATTTGCTGCTGCTGCCTCTGCATTTCCTCTGGTTTGACCTTGGTGCAGTTTATTAATTTAACTCAGATTGCTTTTTTTAAAAAAGCTTGTTTCCAAATAGAGAAACAGCTATTGAATTTGTGTACCATCATTACAGATAATGTAGTGGTCCCAGTTATGCCATTCAGGCGTAACTTCATTTGACATCAGCAAGGTTACTAGTGCGTGTTGGGGAAAACTCTAGTGTGAATGAGGACAGAATCAGTAATTATTCAAGATGCTTCATTCTAAACACCTGCCCTTCCTCCAGCAGACTCAAGTCTACATCAGCATTTGGTTTCGCATGAGCCTTCTGCAGGATTATATATATATTGTTTTGTGCTATCTGGGTTTACCTTCCTGAGTTTCCCATTGGTTCTTCTTTCTGATCTCAAGTACAATCTGTTTCTTTCGTCTATCTGGCTTTCAGTATACTTGGCTCAGTGCCCACATGATTGGAACAACCGCTTTTCTATCCCACCTAGGGCTCTATGCTATTCTTAGTTTATAACAGCACCTGACATTTACTGATGGTGTCAGACGGTGGGAAAATGTAGAATCCTCCGTTACATTGCAATATGAGTATTGGGGATTAGAGAAGAAACTGTGAAGAGCCCGATGCACGAAAATGAAATCTAAACATCTGTTTTCCCATTGCAGTGTTCTGAGCCAAAAAGCAATTGCGAGGAGGGGGATTAGTCCAGAAATGGATATAAACCATATAAAACATGGACTTAATTTCAAGTATTTCAAGGTTTGGCATGCATAATGGAAGACTACCGAATCAGTGCAGTACAGTGGATACAGGTTCAAAACTCCACTTTGCCATGAAGCTCACTATGTAGCTTTGGGCTGGTCGCTGCCTTGTAGCCCAAGTCAACTCTTGCATGGTTGTTGTGGGGATAGAGTGGGATAACCAATAGGCACGAACTCTTAAAAAAAAGAACATGATTTACACAGACTGTAGTACCAGTCTTGAGGCAATGCAGTCATGCTGGCATACTGTTTTTCAAGTGATAGCTAAGAGACTTCCTAGCTCTTCACAGAACAGCGATCCCCCCTCCCGCCGCCAAGATATTGCCTAGAATAAGTTCTGTAAATTGGAAAGCTTTCTACCCTACCTAAGGCACTAGGTTCGCTCACTTCTACCATTTCATATCTTGCCTTTTTTGGCAACTGGACAACTACTAAATTGGGTGCTGCCGTATCTCACATGAGATACAAAGATAGTAATACAGGATCAAAGTGGAGTCGAAACACCCCAGTTGTTTCAGTATTTTTAATTTAAAAAACTATATATTTTGATAATGTGGGTGATTGGGAAGCCTTGAGCAGCAAATGGCCTCCTCTGAAATTGTAATGGTTAATAGGTAAGATTAGCTTGGCATTAGTGGCATCAAATATAGCACTTAATGTTGGCTCTTGATAACTGAAATGGAAATAACTTTTAAGTTGAAATGTGAAAAATGTTGGGCATACCCATTTCAAACTCTTTACAGAAAGGCCCACAGTTTTGCCTTGTTTTGAATGCACAAACAAATCTCTACAAAATGCTTTACTATTCATATTTTATGCCATCCTGGAAAAGACAGGTGCTGAATGTGTTGCCATATTTGGTGGGCGTGTCCGAAATTAAAATCTTCTGGGTGAAATCTTGTGTGTAACCAGTATAATTGATCTGCCTTGTAATCCTTTGAATATTCTGCTTCTTCATGAGTCCATCATGGCATGTCAGATGTCTCAGTCCCTCGGGATGATTCAACTTGAACCAGATGCTTTCCAGCTCTTGTTGGTTTCCCCCCAGGGTTCAATATAAAAAATGCTTTGCCACCAGCAGTTTGGTTCCATTTTGGTTCAAGTGGAGCGCATCCCTCTTGTACAGTCCTGGCTTTTCCCAAAATGCCACACTGGCATGTCATGCCATTATATTTAAACAGTAAACATAAGACAAGCCAGGCTGGATCAGATCAAAGCCCTCTCTAGTCCAGCATTCTGTTCCCACAGTGGCTATCCAGATGCTCCAATCCCACAAGCAGCACATGACAGCATCAGCACACATCCAGCTTGTGTGCAGCAGATGTTGAGAGGCATAAGGCCTCTGATACTGGAAGTGATATACAGTTCATCATGACTAGTGGGCATTCATAGTCTCCGTGATTGCCTTATCCTCTAGTGGCTTGGGATACACTGTTTTCCACATTCTGACCAGATAATTCATATTCCCATTGTGCCCAGTCCTCATTCATTACTCCTCATGTTTTGGACATTCATCTTTGTGACGATGCTAATCATTGAATTTGTGTTGAAATAATTTCAGTTTTATTCACGTAATGGATATTTTACAGAGTTGTCTTCTATTTGTTTCTCAGATTAAATTGGATATCTTTTTCATGTGCTCTGGTTTTTAAAACCTGTCCCTCATAAGAAACTAGAAAATTGTCTCTTTCCAATTAGTGCTGTTATTTCTTTCCTCTTTTTTTAGTGCTAACAAAGACTAAAATTAATAATATGCCTTTTGTTAGCAGTCGGCTGCTTGAATTGCCTCTTTCTTGCTTCTTGCTGTTTTGGAGTCTTTTATTAACTTCTGATATCTGAAAGCAAATAAGTACAGTGTTTTGTCCAATCAGCTTGAGTGTGGCCTGAGCTAAAACAGGCTACATTCAGGTAGTTGGAGATGATTGAAGATGTTAAGAAACATTTTGAAAGGGCATTTTGACCTGGTTTAATGGCTCCACATTGTAGAAATATGTTCAGCTCTGAGTAAACCATGACAAGGTAATTGGCATGCATATTTTACTTTCACATGGTTGATGTGACCATGCATATCATTTTCATGTACATGGCAGACGCCAAAATACAATTTATGGGTATGTTGCACACATTCTGCATTTTGATTTCCTGTCATTCGTTCCAAGCATTTATATGTGCTGTTGGTAACTTCTACTTCCACTCCTTCCCTTTTGGATAGCGATGATCCATTTGCTAGGTTTCACAGAGAAGGTAGTGTGTTTCCATGCAAGGTAACATAGTTATTGCATTTCATGTCTAAAGCCTTCTAGGTTGTAAAGTGCCAGACATTATTTATTTATTTATTTATTTATTACACTTGTATACCGCCCCATAGCCGAAAGCTCTCTGGGCGGTTTACATAGGATTAAAACAATTAACAATATACGAAAATTAAAACAGCAAAAACATACAACATACACACAATACACACATACATTTAAAACCGCTACAACAGCCCAAAAAAGCTACAAAACAATCAAACAAACAAACCCAGGCTTCTCAGATATTGCCAAATGCCTGAGAGAAGATGAAAGTCTTGACCTGGCGCCAAAAAGATAACAATGTTGGTGCCAGGCGGGCCTCGTCAGGGAGATCGTTCCACAATTGAGGGGCCACCACAGGGAAGGCCCTCTCCCTTGTTGCCGACCTCCGAGCTTCCCTCGGAGTAGGCTTTCGGAGGAGGGCCTTAGATGTTGAACATAGTGTTCGGGTAGGTTCATGTCGGGAAAGGCGTTCCATCAGATATTGTGGTCCCAAGCCGTGTAAGGCTTTATAGGTTAAAACCAGCACTTTGAATCGGGCTCGGAAACATACAGGCAGCCAATGCAAGCGGGCCAGAGTAGGTCTTATATGCTCGAACCTTCTGGTTCCAGTTATCAATCTGGCCGCTGTATTTTGCACAAGCTGCAGCTTCCGAACCACCTTCAAAGGCAGCCCCACGTAGAGTGCATTGCAGTAATCTAACTTGGAGGTTACCAGAGCATGGACAACTGAAGCCAGGTTATCCCTGTCTAGATAGGGACGTAGCTGGGCCACCAACCAAAGTTGGTAGAAGGCACTCCGTGCCACTGAAGCCACCTGAGCCTCAAGTGACAGAGATGGTTCTAGGAGAACCCCCAAGCTATGAACCCGCTCCTTCAAGGGGAGTGCAACCCCATCCAGAACAGGTTGAATACCCTCCGGTCAGCAGAACCACCCACTAACAGCGTCTCAGTCTTGTCTGGATTGAGTTTCAGTTTATTAGCCCTCATCCAGTCCATTGTCGCAGCCAGGCACTGGTTCAGCACATTCACAGGCATTCTAAGTATTATCGTTGCAGTTTTCCTTCTTTTAATATTTTCACGTGAAATTCTTTCTGCTTGTACATGTTACCTATTGCAAGCTAGATACGAATGATTTGGGAGTCACTCAGACTGCTGAATAAAATGCTGGCATCACTCCATTTGAAGTAGCCTTGAGCCTAATCATCAATGAGGATGACTCAGCTTGCATGATTGTCTCCAACTCACAGAGCTTCAAATGAATTCTGCTGATCTGAAATATGCCTTTTTGCTTTGAATATGTTTATTACTTGATCCTACCTTATCCCCCAGATACCACTAGGTCTGCTTAACTTCCTTTAAAATAAAAATGTATAATGTTTTGATCTTTACAGCAAAATTCTGCAAGCTGGATAACTTGCCAGAGGACCCCCCCCCCAAATGCAAACAAAAATTTGTGGCACAGAATTTGGAACTTGTTTTGTGGGGAACCAAGAAAGAATAAAAGAGGCAGTTTAGGCCCTTGTGGGATAGGAGAAATATAAATATGGGGATGTCCCAGGTGCTATTGAAGTCATGACTTAATTTGAAACGTTACTCACTCAGCTCTGAAACGTATGAATGTATTAATAAAGAAGAATATATCTCATAGTGTTCTGCTGTCTCATTGATGTTAACTTTAGCTCCTGCTAACGCCATCCAAAAATGTACCAGAAGGGAAGAGGTGCAGATTCAATGTTCCACGTCATGCATGAAATTGTCTTGGGCCAGACTTGGGTGTGCAGATTAGTCTACTTAAAAAAGCATCGCTGTTGTTTTGTAACACTTTCCTGAGCAGTTGGTTGATCCCCCTGCGGCTTCAAGTGCGAAGGAAATGCACATTGTGTAACACTCCTCTGCTAAACTTGTTTGAAATCCTCCGCTCATTCAGAATCAGTCCGTATAACCTCTGTGCGCAAAAGATCTATATATAGAGGCAATGCTGCAGGCGAGCTAAATGGTTCTGTGGGTCTGGGAAGCAGAGGCAGTGCGTTGGGAAACAGCGCCTCATAGTTTGCCTTCGTTTTGTGCTTCGTCATTCGGTGGCTGACGTCTTCTTTTTAATTGCTGAGCCCGCTGTCTGGGTAACATCAGAATGCAGATATTACGGTGGCGAGGGGTGTTTTGTGTTTGTGTGTAACTGCAGAGAGACTATTTTTGTTAGTGTTAGCAGCGGGCGGATACATTGTGGCTTGGAATTTCATTAACTCTTTTGCAAAGGAATCCCAGGTCCTCCAGACCTTACTAGGGGATGCAGTGTCTGGGCATAGATTTTGTATTGAATAATCCAGTCTGCTGTCAATTTATTTAATCCCAGAATCCTGAGCCTAAATATTTATACTGGCATAACTGATTTTAATCCTGGAAAACACTGCAGCACTGAAATCAACATCAGCCTGATCATTTAATTGATATGGCAGGCAGTGAGCCCTTTTTATTTGTTGGCACAGCATGTCTGAAGCCTGTTTCACACAGCAACCCTTTGGAGAGGTGGTTGTTATCCTACGCAGCTCTTGGGGCGTGGGTGTGGGTAGTATGTGTGTAGCACAGGTGTGGGCCACTTGTGGCCCTCCAGATGGTTTGGCCTAGAACTCCCATCAGCCTTAGCCAGTGGTGAGGGATGCTGGGAGTTGTAGGCCAAAACATCTGGGCGCCATACATCACCTGCCTCAGTGTAGAAGAAGGTCTCGAAAGTGAGGCAAGGCAGCGTCAGAGGTGTGCGAGGGAAAAGGAAGCGGCAAAGCAGAATCCCCTTGTCCAGACCAAACACACCATTTACATCAAGGAGGGCCCATGCTACAGGGTACGGGGTCCTGACAGTATAGGGGTGGTGAGAAACCCACCTACGCTAGCCTATATGAAAACCACATGAATGTCATTTACTGCAACGACATAGTTGGAACTGGCTTCTTGAAACATGTGTACTTCTACCTATGCAAGTACCATAGAGAAATATACAATGTTCATACATGTTGGCGTGTGTTATTTCTCACAGGAAGATTATTTCTCTTTGGGGAGGAGGGGGGGTTGCATGACATGGCCTTTAGGATCTGCCCATCGATCACTTTGCGTGTTCTTCCCCTCTAAGATACGAATCAGGCACAAACGTCCCTTAAATGCCTTTTCTTTGCGCCTTAACGTGCTTGTTTCTAGCAATGGGGGAGGGATTTTTTGCTGGATCTGGGTGGAGTCGTATTTCAAAACATAGCCCCATTGACTCCTGCCATAGGTAAATTCCAAATTGTTTGAAAGTTGGGTTTTTTAAAAAAAGAAAATGGGTAAGAGGAGGTTGAATATTAGAGAGGAACATTGATCGCAAGGTCTTGTTATATAACAGCACTGCGAAAACAGCAATATATTTAAAACAGTTGCCAGGCTTCTTCATTATAAGTTCTGCTTAAGATTCTAATGTACATTCTGGTTCTCTTGCAAGCCATGTCTGTAAATCAACCGGAGAAATGTGGCCGGATTTGCCATCTTTCCACCTGTGTTTCTTTAGGGAATCCTTCAAAGTGAGATTTTTGGAACTGTGCTGCTTACATCACAAACCCTGTAAGAAGCAGGTCTTCGCTGGGGGGGGGGGCGCAGACATCGTGCCTCCCAAAGGAGACCTACTCTACACTCTGTGATGTGTATATTACTTTCCTCCTCCCATTCTTCTGTACTGTAAATAATTCAGTTTCTTTAGCTGAACCTGCAACTGCTATTTATTAAGAATGAGGGAAATAATTATGTAGCGCAGTTAGAACAGAATACATTTGGGACTCAAATGTGAAAGTGAGCACTTAGAATGTTTTGATCATTCTTGAGAAATTTGTTTATTATTATTATTATTATTATTATTATTATTTTAAATGTTTGGGTTTTTTTGCCAAGACTTATACCAGCTCTTGAGCGATCACAAGGCACAGGGGAAAAAAGCCTGTGGTCATATGAAGTTAGTTCATATCTAATCCTTTTCATGAATGAGATTAAGAAGTGCATTTATTTATAAACTTTTCTATGGTCCCCTTCTACACATGAGACTCTAGAGTGGTATGCATTATGTTCAGACTTTACCATGTTTGTGCCATGTGATAGAGAAGACTGATCATGTGGGATGGAAATGTGAAGCCATTTATCAGGAGATGGGGGCAGGCAGAACCTCCCATCAAGCAGAGATTGGGTAGCCATCTGTTGCATGTACTAAGTCTGGACCGGCATTGAGAAGTAGGTTGGAATAGATCAGGAATGAGTAGTGTGTGGCCCTCCAGATGCTGATGGACTGCAACTCCCATCATCCTTCATCACTGCTTATGCCAGTGGATTCATTCTAATATAGGGCTTGGCGTGGCATTACAGACCAATGTAAGCCCCAAGTGAGGTTGTGGTTTGTTTGTTTTTTACATAGTGAAAAGATCCTTATCAAATGAATCTATCTATCATCTATCTATCCTCCTCACTCTTGTGCTGTTTGTATCCATTTTGCAATAATTGCTGATTAGTAGATTTTATGTTCTGCGCGTGTGTGTGAGCACACACACACACTGATGAATGATAAATGATAGTTCTCCACTCCTCTGCAATTTTTTTCATTTGCATTCTTGATTTAAACTGGTACAACACTTGTGATTATGCACATGGGGAGATCTATAGTTCTGTAGCAAAGGCTCTTCTCTCCACCTCAATTTTTCCCAAGCAGCAAGACTTCTATTTCTGCATCATAGGAGACTTGTAACATAGGAAGCTCCTAACTCCTAATGCATGCATATTAACAGGATTTTCTGCTTCATGCCCAGTGTGTTTAGTTGTCAAGATTTACATTTGTTTTCTTAGGATCTACCCCCCTCCTAGTGAATGAAATATAATATGCACCAGATTTTGGCCCTGTGTTTGTATGATTACAGGGTGAAAATTCATACGCCTAGCATTGTACGGACTGGTTTATATAAGAGTTTTGAATCTCCCTTGAACTTTGGACCCTGTAAAATGAAAGCTGGCCTGGCCTATCTGTGGTTCCTACTGGACTTTTGGGCTATGTTTGTTCATGTTGCAGTGTGGGTGGATGGTAAGAATCTGTGACCCATCCCCGTTGCGCATGCAGCCAATCTAATGATGGAAGGTACACGAGAGATAATACCTGCAGAGCTCAGTGGCCAAGGAAATTATACTTCAAGCTGTCAAATCAGCTGCAACCAAGACATATTGAAAAGGACCTTTTTTGCATGAGAAGAAGTCTGCAAAAACTGTTTGATCCTTTCAGTTTAGGATCATTGTTCAGGAGCCCCTCTTGGTAGGGGACTTGCTTGTGGAGAAATAGCCCTATTAACTGCAGCAGTCAGTAAGGGGATGTATCTTCTGGAGGTTGGAATTCCACACATGCTGCATTCCATGCAGGGCCTTCACTGTCTGAAAATGTTTTTGCTTGGGGGTCTTGCCTGGGAGAATTTGGATCAGCTGCCCAGAGCTGATTGAGTAGCAACTGTTTACCAAGGTCTGTGCTGGAAAGATTAGATCATTAGGATCCAGCATCAAATTTAGGCACCTGAGCATCTCAGAGCATGCGATTTTCTCCAGCTCTGTATTGACCTTCTTTTTGTTTGTAGGATAAAAGTAGCTTGCTGGGTGAAACAAGGTAATGATAAGACGAGGGTGGCGAAAATTAAACGCTATGCATAACACACTCTTAGGTCCCATGTGGCGTTCATCATAAGATCTCATACTCCCACAAATTGCAGGCATGTGTCTTCTGGTGAGCATTAATTGCAACATTAAGCTAACACTCACGATCTCCTCTACTAAATTGATGTAATTTATCCAAACAAAATACATCTAAGAGGGAGAGAATTTAGCACATTATCCTTAACAGGAATGTTTGCATTCGGTAACTTTGATTATACTACTTTATATAGTTAAAAATACCAGTAGCACAAAGAGAGGAAAAAACATCTTTTTCCCGGGAGAGTAACCCCACTGCAATAAGTGGAACTACTGTTGCGTAATTCCCATTCATATCTTTCATCACTTCGTCTCACGCAGTGTTGCATTCCATGGGGTTAAATTTGCACCTTGTGAAGAAGCCATTCATTTTATTTTAATGAATTCTTGGTGGGTAAATGATAAAATGTGCCTTTAGGGATGGAACAGATTGAAAATCCAAATAAATCAAGAGGCTACTGTTTATATACCATGTTCTCCAGTAATCATAGAGTTCATTGGTGCTCCTTTATCTCTGAATATAATAAACAGTGTTCTTCTGCTTCAGCATGTTTTAGGTTATTTATGCAAGTGTCACAAGCACACGCAGGAGCTGAGTAAACTGGATCCCTGCTGAAGGATTACCACCTAACAACCAGGGAAATAAAGAATGAGAGGCAAGGATGATGGGGCAAATGAAATTGTGATCAACTGCAGTAACATACAATCTTAAGATAAAGTCGTAAGACTTCAAGCCCCTTTAGTCAAAGAGGGAGTCTCCTGCTTTGCTTCTCAGTGGGAACAATACAGAGGACTAGTTTAATTTTCACTGGAGGGATTCCATGAACAGTACAAAATTACAGTACTATCGTGCTAAACTGCAATATCATTTGTCTTTCGTTCCCTCCTAACTAGCAGAAGTGCACACAGCAAGGGGGCGCTGCGGAAGGAGGTTGTTCCCTGCAATAGGGTCGGTCTAGGGGCAGATGCTTACTGCTTAAGACCAGCTCCTATTATGCCTCCCATGGGAGTGGGGAGGATCATCAGCATATTCGGGGGACGACTCCTTTCTGACCTCTTTTGAAGAGAATTCGTTGATCAAGTGGGAAGGCATTTACAGCTGAAACTATAAGCCATAGAAAGTAGGTGAGATAATAGGGCACATTTCTCCATGTTGGTCGTTTTCTTGTTTGGGATCTTTTCTTCTTTATTTGAGAACCCCACCCCCCCCAAGCATTCTGGCAGGAGGGAGGCCAGGATTTCCAAATAAAGCCATTACACAATGTAAATAAAACTTGCTGCTGGCTCTCATTCAAATATAAAATTAATTTGATCTCTTTTTTTATAGTGGAGCTGAGAGATTGGGGGATATTTCCTTTTGTTTACTAGTGGAGCTATTAGAAAGATATTGAATCATGCTGGCTCTCAAATTGACTGAAAACCAACCAGAGAGTAATCAATACGTCCCTCTTTAACTTCCTGGGGTGATTTTGAATAGCTCCCCACCCTTGCCCCAGTCAAGCAGAACATGCCCTGAGAAGACCGGGGAGGGTGTGTATGAAATAGAATTAGTTCCTTAAATGGGAAGAGTGTTACTTGGACAAGTAAACGTTCCGTTTCCTGCACCCTTTCTCATTTGTTGTCATACTGGCACAATACTAGCTTGCTGTCACTTATTTGGATTTTTGGGAAGAACTGGCAGTACGACTTGGCCTAGACAGCTTGTGAGCTGGGAAACCAAGCGCAGCCCACCAGGCATGTCGTATGGTGCTTGGTCCATTGCAGGTTGAACGCCTTTGAGGTTTCAGTGGTGGGCGGGGCTGAAGGCGAAAGGGGGTGGGGCCAAAACACACAAAAAGCCTGCCTGTTTTAGCTTAAAGCTCTTGCTGCCGGTAAATAAACTGTAAGAGATGCATTTCAGCCTTTTTGAATGGGGAACCAACAGCATCCAATCTATGAAACCTCCCAAATGATGAATGGTTTGGGGCGGAAAGGGGGTGAGACCAGGTCCGAGGCAACCCAGGAGGGCTGGATTGGAGCCTCGGACCTGGGGTGCTACACCCCTGGGCTAGATAGGCCTGATTTTGATACCCTCTTGCACTACAAAACCAGGATTTTCAAGCACTTGGCGGGGGAAAGTACGTTCCGTTTCGGCTTTGGGTGGCTCGCCCGAAGCAAGGCCGTCCCTTCGGAAGCCACACTCCCTCCTGCCTAAGATAGATGACATCAAGCTGCTGAAGGTGGGCCAGGCTGGCGCCACCAGAGGAAGAAATGCTGGGTGTAAATTGCTTCCGTTGCCCCTCAGCCATAAAATCAGGGCACACCCTTGAATCCTGACGGTTAGTGCTGCTGCTTTGGCCTTACTGCTTTTTGTATTTCAAGATGGTGGTTTAGGTCTTGTTTTACATGACTCATGATGCTGAGTTCCAGTTCCTAATGCTTTCTAATGGTCCTCCTTTTGAATTCAGTTAGACAAGGAGGAAACAGTCCTCAGGAGTCATGTA
This sequence comes from Anniella stebbinsi, assembly GCA_029215795.1. Classification (NCBI taxonomy): domain Eukaryota; kingdom Metazoa; phylum Chordata; class Lepidosauria; order Squamata; family Anniellidae; genus Anniella; species Anniella stebbinsi. The sequence continues at coordinate 17,298,607 of JARDYH010000009.1, forward strand.
CAGTGTGTGTTTCTGAACAAAGCCCTTTCCCATGTAACTTCATTCTTTACGGTTCACATCCCATCGGCTTGAATCATTCATTAATGTCCATCACTCTGTCACAAATCACCAAATTAAGATGAACGGCTTAGCCTCGGCAGGAATGCACACGTCATCCTAAAAGCACATTGGACAACGTGGGAATCATATATGTTGTTGAGGCCATTGTATGTGCGTGATATATGGTAGCAAGTTGTTTGTTGTTTCAAGGCCATTTGGACACAGCATGCCGTATAGCTTCATATGTACGGATAATCTGATTCTTTCATTGACTGTATATAACCAATAGAACCTGCAACCTTTAATTCATCTCTGATACTTGAAGTAAAGGAACAAAAAGCCTTGTTAGCACCTCAAAGTCTAACAAATTTATTCTGGCATAACATTTTGAGCTCTTCATCGGATGCCATGAGGTCAAAGCCACTATGGCTTTGACACAGGCATATCAATAGTCATTCCCCTACTTACCTGTGGCAAATAAGAAAGAGAGCTTTTGTAAACAGGATGAAAACAATTGCTATTCAGAGTTGGCAAGGGGTGGAAGGGATGGGGAAAGCGCACCTTTTTCCTTTCCTACTCTCCTGTAACCTTCCGTCACTGAGCTATATAGCTCTATAGCTCTAAAGGGCTGCCGGGCTGCCAGTCCTGAACCTGAGCACTTCATTGCTATATAATAGGGGAAGGAGGTAGATTTCTGGAGGGAGGGAAAGGAAAAATATGCCTTTTTCCCTTCTGCCCTCCTGAAAGTGGCCCCTATAGCCTATGGAGTTTAACAACATGGCATTCACTTCCCCCATCCAGGACACTCTCAAGCAGGCCCATTCCTTTCCTTTCCTCTCTTCCATTTCCTTATTTCTCTCTCTCTCCACCCTGATACCTTCATCATTCCATATATCCTGCAGGCCACTAAAGAATAAGACCAGCTGTTTTAAAACTGCATTTTCTTTTTAATTTACAAATGAAAATACATCTGTGTACCTAGGAAATCCCCCCGCAATTGTACAGAAACCACTAATGAGATTTGAGTGGCCCTGATTTCCTTCTAAACACCATCGACATTTGGTCTTAGAGGAAATAAAGATTGATTCTCCCCCCCACCCTTTCCTTTCCTTTTCTAGGCATTGATGGGCCACAACGGACTTATGGTAAACCTGGACAGGCAGATTAGCAAGCTATTTTGTGAGCTGCTAGCTTTGGTGGACTTAATTGCAAGGCATCACTGTGTTGCAGCTCCTCAACCACCCTTATCCCCGTACAGAAACCCTACCTCTCTGTCAACCGCTCCTTTTAGTGCGACATCTTCAGTGGTCGCCTAATGGTGCAAGCAGATAATTAAATAACGGTGCACGGACATGCAGTGATGTTTCACCTTTTTATTTTACCAAAGAGCGAGCGCCTGGAGCTGGCTTTGAGGTGAGAACTCCTGCAACCTGCAGTGTATACTCAGCTGCTGCCTATTTTATTTAGTTTGATCTCCCATAACTAAACAGTACCAGGTGTTTGCTTCTTGGATTCAGTGCTGTTCATCTCTGATGACGCCTGACGTCTTTTCCGAGAGTTTGTAGTGACAGATGTCTGAAAATGCTTTTGGCAGGTATGCAGCACAAGAGTCTCGAAATGGAACTGAGCAGTGAGAGCGACACAGTGAGTGGGTGAAAGATCGTCAATGTTCTAGAATCATCAAAATGGTGGGGTGCAAGGATCAAAGTAACCCATTTTGTCCTATTGTACTCTTGTCTGTGTTTGTTCAGAATGTATTTGGCAGGTTTTTTTGTTTTGTTTTTTGAGTGAACAGCATACAGTGAGTTTGAGAAATGACTTGGTTTTTATTATTAGCTTATTTCGTATTCAGATCAGGCGGCATTTTTATCCCATTTGTGGCGTGTGCAGTATATGTTTTGTCTCTGACATTATTAAGATATCAGATTACTGACGAAATAATGGGTTTACTGCATTTTTTCCCCAAGATATGGTTACCTTCCCCCATACTGAAACTGGATTAAAGAGCTCCATTATCCATACAGAATCAAAATATATAACAACCAGAATCGGCCTTGAAAATAACATTAAAAACTTGCCTCCTGTTTGTCTATCTTCCGCTATCCTCCCGTCACCCTTCTTCTGCCTCTGCCACAAAGTCCTTGAGAGTCAGTATGGCCTAGTGGTTGGAGTGTCAGATTACAACTTGAAAGACTCGGGTTCAAACTATTTATTTATTTATTTCCCACCTTTTCCCCAATACTGGGACCCAAAGCGGCTTACAAATTAAAACATGTACAGTTAAAGCAAATAGAGATATACAAAAATTAAAAATATAATTAAACATAGTACGATTTTAAAATATTTAAAACATTTAAAAACATTTGAAATACACATAATTTAAAAAAATTCAAACTATAAACAGCACATCCACAAAGGTCTGAACTATTCCCCAAAGGTCTGCTGAAACAGAAAAGTTTTAGCCTGCCTCTGAAAGCACACCAGACTGATTATTCCCACTCAGCCTGATTATTTTACTCTATAACCCATTTGTAGTATTATTATATTTTATTTTCAGTCATCTCCTCTTCCTTCTTGATAGCATCCTTCTTGAGATTGTCACCTGAGCCCTTAAGTGAATCAGTGTTCTGAGATTTTTCTTTTAAGTTCCCTAGGCAATACAATAAGACCCCCCAGGTGTATTGGACTGCAACTCCCATCATTCCCAGCCAGCATTCCAATGGCTACCTTGGCTTGGACTTGATGGGAATTGCAATCCCAACACATCTGGAGGGCACCAAGTTGGGGAAGGCCAATATAGGACATGGTATTTCATAGACAAACCACAATGTGGTATTATTTTAGTCTAAATTCCTTGTTCCTTACACCTCTGCTTGTTTTGGGTCAATAAAATAGATTTTTTAAAAAATTCCGTGTATATAAGACCACATAGTCCAGATCCAACCCATTGTGATTGTTTTAACATGTTGGGATTCTGTGTTTTGGAATGAAAAGTTTTGCATCTGTTTTGAGTGTCCAACCCCTTTTGGCTGGTAAGACAGACCATGACAGGATTTGCAAACCTGCAGTATGAGACACCTCCATCCCCTTCTTCTGACAGTCTTTGAGAGTAGAGGAGGATATTTGCAAATCTTTTTCTGAAGAAATCATAAATCTAAGGCTTCCCTCTTCCTTTTGATCAAGTAGATAGACTTTGATTGCCAGGAATTTTATAGTTCCATTTATGTCCTCACACAAAGGGGGGGGGGGGGGGAGGAGAAAATGAAATGAAAAATCTGATAGTTTGTGAAGGACACATACTGTTCTCGTATAAAAGCACTCTGATTCGCTACATTTAACTGCAGTGTCATTGGACTGTTTTCCCAGATCACAGCCACTCTGAATGTTCCATCACACAAAAGTAAGATCCTGATGGCACAAAGCAAACACATTTCTTGCCACAGTCTGATGCACAAAATCAGCTGTTTCATTGCAGTCACTGAAGACTATATTATCTAAAAGATGTATGGAGGCGTCACATCCTCATTGTCTGAGGTGCAAACATTTCTCTTCTCATACAAGATATACATTTTTTGAGGGATTGAGCTGTATTGGAAGAGGGCTTTGTTGTATACAAATGCACAATTCCCTGTCCGGGGTCAAGCAAAAGATGAGGCAGTTTTCACCAAAAGCCAGCTGTGCACAGTACTGATTGGTTGGCACTTGCAACGTCACCAACCCAGCTCCAACCATCCGTGGAGTGGTTTTTCAGCTCTTTAAAGACAATTTTAAAAAAACAATGACGTGATAAATGAACATTTAAATAGCTTCCAGCCCCAGGGATCCTCCACAGAAGGACACGAATTGCTGAGATGTGAAGCTGCAGGCCTGTCAGGGTACATCCCGAGGGTTCTTGTGGGTTCTTCTCAAGTCTTGGATATGTTGTTCTGCTTCCCTGGCATGTACTGGATCCAAGTAAAATAAGGAAAGCATTCATTCTTGCTTCCTGTGAAAAGACAAAGTGATCTTTGGAAGAAAGGTCAGGTCCATTACACTTCTTGGATCGATAGATGTTTATGGACAAACAAATTGCTGAGCTCAGAATCTCTCCTTGCCGAAGGAGGAAGGAAAAGAATTTTGAAGATAAGCAATTGCAGGAAAATTTCACGTAGAGGCCCAAAAGGGACTTTTGTAAGGGCCATCTCTTGGAGCGGGGGCAGGGAGGCACTTGTAGATGGCTGGATCAGGGACAGAACGTGTAGAAACAGCTTGATACAGGAGTGCGTAGAAGAGGCAACAAACTCTTATAACTCCCAAGCTGGTCAATATTGTAATAATGGCCCTGTGACAACAAGATGGTGTTCATTTCTTCAGAGTCTAAATTGAATCTTTCAACACGACCAAGCAGAGAGATGACCGCCAACCTGGATCTGGAGGCACCAGAAGGACTTTAAAGAGCAGCTTATCTTAGAGGAAGCAGCCAGAGTTCTCATTTCATTTTTGTTTTGCTTTTTGCGTGTTACCTTACGTTTTAACTCCTTGCAAGCCCCTTTGAGAGTCCATTTGTGAACTTCAAAATAGGATATGAATATTATTCTAAAATTAAATTGTGTATCTGTGTAAAAGCTGCAGATATGTACTACTCAGAAATCATGTAACATTCAGTGGCTTTATACTATATCAGTTCCCTTCAGCAATTGCTGAAAGGGACAGATTAAACTTGCATTTAAGTAGGCAACTGTGTCCTAATCCATTGATGTTTCACAGATATTCTGCCTCCCGTAAGAGATTTCCTTTCCCTGAAATAGGTTTTATTCGGTGTCCTTTTTGCTGTCTCAACACCGTCTGTTCAAATGGATTTACGCAGCCTTTAACAAGACGAATCTTTCTGTTCTCGTGTGTGTGCGTGTGCAGCAGCTCAGGTTTCGCCATATGTCTGAAGAGTGCACACTCCCAGCATCATTGGGGCTCAAAATAAGCTTCAGAGCTTTCATCTGCTGTGGAAAAACCACAAACCAACATAGGTTAGATCAGATCAGTGTGCTAGCAAGAAGAGGAAGCTGGTGATTTCAGGCTGAGGATGGGAGACTCTTCAGTGACACCCCAGCCAAAAATAGCACTCCCGTGGCGTGCCTGAGGTGTGCCAGTAATCCATTCAAAGCTCCACAGGCTGCTTATCAAGGATGGATTCTCTCCTCTCCCTGGCTGCCTCTGCACCAAACCACTTTGGATAAAACAACCCTCCAGCATTGAGACCCAGGGTCCTAGTTGGTGCCCTGTCTCTTTTAGAAAGAACCTTGGACCACAGCTTTAGAATACACATTTGTAAAGAGCACAGCTATTGACTGAGCCGAGCATTTGAACCATACCATAGCTTACAACTGAATAAAAGCTGCTGCGTTTAAATGCAGCATCCACTTGTAATATTTCCTTGCATTTTGTATATGCAGGTCATGTCGTGATGGAGAAGCAGCAGAACCTGAGAAACTGTTGAACCATTGAGATAGAAATATTGATTTTCCCCCTGTGCTCTATTTTTTTATTAGAAGATGAATTCCAACTCCAAAAGGTGTATGAGAAAGGGGAGGGGAATTTGAAGCAAATGATGATCCAATAAAAGGTATGGTGGCTTTTGTTTATGCAAGGGTCTGAAGAAGATTTGCTGCAAAACAGCAAATGAATGTTGGGAAGCCGGGCCATGCCTACTGCATTGGCTCAGAACTGAGAGACCAGCCAATTTTGACTTTCACTCTTCTTGAACTGTTTCTATTCCGTTTGTTTATTATAAGAACTTTGTAACTAAGAACTAGTGCCAGAGCTTGCTTTTTTCCTCACCCTACCATTCCCTTTTCTTTTTGTGTCGTGTCTTTTGGATTGTAAGCCTGGAGTTAGGGACTCTTGTTTGTAACTACTACTATTTTTCGAAAATAGTAGTTGAGGTGGTGCAGGGAATATTTAGATACACAATTTCCACTGGAAGCCTAGAGTTATATAAAGTAAAACCATGGATGATCACAAGAGTAAATAGTAAATTTACTGCTAGCTGTAATACTGGACACTGAAAGGCCCAGGCTGCTCCATTGAAGTATGAATGGCTGCAGAAAGTTAATTTTTCAAGATACAACAGGCTATCGCAGATTAATGGTTAGATTTTATCCACTGAGAGAACACGGCTGTGTTTTTTATATGATGAAACAACTCAGTATCAAATAGAAGTTTCAAATGGTTGAATTTGATGACGATGACCACCACGACTACCTAAAAAAGCAAGCATCACTCTGTTTTGCAAACAGAAAATTACCGACAGGTTGCAGAAATGCAGATATTTCAATGTAAAGGTGGCTTTAAAAGTTCAATAGGAAACCAAAATAATGGGTTATTCCAAGCATGTCTCCATAAATAATTATTTACTAGGAACTTCAGAATAAAACTTAATAGCTTCAATCTCAATTGTATTAGGGCTATCGACCAATTATAGAATGCTTAGTTGATCACCTGTCTTTTCAACAATTGCTTAAATAAATTTGCAAAAAATAAACTCCTTCAAAATAGTTGACTTTCTGAGATATTGAAGTACAAAAGCACAATTTAATAAACAAAAGCTACCACTCAGGTGAGAAGGAAAAGTCAACTTTAATATGTGCTTTCATTCTATGTTGCAGTAATAAAACAGAACCAAAATAGCTTCAAAACATAAGCTAGAGTGCCCTTAAATACTAACCTTGCCTCTTAAAGACTGGCCCTCATGGATTCATCGATCTTTAGATTAATCTGCCAATTAAACTTTGTAGGCCTAAATAAAATACTTTTTGTCTTATCTACTGTTCCCTTTTCAGAGATGGGAAGCTCAGGCTAAGAGGTAGTGAGTAGTTCAAGGGAATTAATGGCTTTGGATCCAACATGTGTTTACACACACACACACGCACACACATGTGCTCTGTCTGTCTCGCTCACGCACACACCTATCACCTTACTATAAGCAGGTAGGAATTCTTCCTCAGTTTCTCTGCTTGACAAAGATGTTTTTCTCCCATATCTCCCACAGCTCAGCATTAATCTTTCAATCTGTATATCACTGCAGGGCTGAGCCTGCTGCAGGGAGTAGGGAAGAAAACATTTACCATTTTACGGGTGGAGATTAGGCACATGTCTGCTTTGACATATGTAGGGGAGCTTCACACAGACTAAAACGTCAAAAGCAGGTTCCTGCTCAGAATCCATACGGGGGGTAGTAAATTATGTGGTCATTTTGCAGTGTAAGCGATGGGAACGCTACTCCATTGTCTAGCAGGCAGATTCTTGTCTTGTCTGGTTTGGGCAGCACACAGCAATCCAGTTAAGGTTCCTTAACAAAAGCCGCTGGAAAGTGATTTCAGCTCTTGCCCGTCTCATGCAGAGGGAGGGCCCCAGCTGATCACTTCACTGCTTGCACTGCCGTCCTAGAAAGCCTCCCTAAGAAGATTTGCAATGTACAGATGTCAAAGGCAATTAATTCTGTAGCTGTCTGTTGGGTATTATTAGATGAGAATATCCTGAATGCGGGAAGGAGAGCTTTCGTGGGTGCTTCCCCCTTCCAAGATGGGCCTTTACATTGGATGCAGGGTTAAACACGCTGGTCACCCTAGTGCGTATGTCCCTAGTGGAGTCCCGCTTTCTCCCTCAGTTCCCTGGGGCCGACATTGCAGCCTCTGAACCAGAGTAATCTTTGGTACCCAGCATCAAGCTCAACTATGACACCAAAGAAGGGACGGCGGGTGGGTTTTTGTGAATGTACAGATGACCACTCGAAGAACTGCAGTTACAGGTAAGCAACCTATCTGTCTTCTTCCTGGTCTCTGTGCATCCCACATAACGAGCTCACTTACTTGGCTGCAAGTCTGTGTCCTATTGCAGGAGAGACTAAAGGACCTCTTGGCCAAACATGTAGTCGGTTCGGGCCCGTACAACCTATCAGTTGCGCCAGATAAAAGTGGATGGTCGTGACCAGGTTGCAGCTCTGCACAGGTGCAGCAGAGGGAACTGGTTTCTCAGTTGCCACCGATGTAGCAGCACCTCAGGTTGAATGCGCTTTTTGCGCTGGGAAGCGAAGCATATGTTTAAAAAATAATAGGCGAGGAGAAAATGGCACCTGTGCCCACAGAACTTGCTAGCAGGTCTCTTCCAAAGTCGCACTTCTCTTTTGAGAGAGAGAGAGAGAGAGAGAGAGAGAGAGAGAGAGAGAGAGAGATGTCAACTGCCTGGCTGACTGGGGTTCTGGAATATTATTGCATAGATGGGCTAGGAGATTATCTGAATTAGTGGTGGGAAAGAAACATCCAATTCCTTTTATAGACATTCCTACAAGAAAATATTTTACACAAAAGAGTACAAATATCCAAAGGTGCTTAATTTACATTCAGATCCACAGATTTGGCATGTTTTAGGACCACATTTGTGCGTTCATAGATATGCTTCTGCCACTGCAAATGCACAATCTTATCTCTATAGGTTCTGCCTCTCATTCTCCCCCACCCCGCTTTAATTTTCAGCTTCTTTGGAGGATTTTTGTTCTTCAAGTCTTGCAAAAGCCTGGGCCTCATGAGCACATCTTCGCTTTTAATCAGCTGAAATTACATCTAACGGTGGCATTTTACTTGGACACCAAATGTCCATGATAAAGCTGCAGGTGCATGCACCGCCCTCAAGAAACCCCAAATAAATAGCTAAACAAAGCCGTTCGTGTTATGGATCTGTGGAAACGCTGAATTTCGAGCACACTGGAAACGAGACGGCCAGAGCATGCTGCCGTTTGTTCACTTTTGCTGATTGATATGGAGTTCCAGCGCCCTGCTGCATGCTAAATGGTATCCAAGGACTCAGCGAATGCCAGGAAGAGCCAACCCAAAGACTCTTACTGTCCCTTGCTAGTCATGCTTCATTAGTGTGCGTATCGCCGAGCTCCGAAGGAACTGTGTGGGTAGACCACACAATTGCTGGCGCTGAGAAGGGCTTCGTGTTGATGGCATTTAAGTTAAAGGGGTAGAACTTCACTCTTGACAGGATATTATTTGGGGGTTATTGTCGGTATTTTATTTTTAACCCTATGTTTAAGAAACTTACGTAAACACAAAACGCTGAAAAATCGAAATAGCCAGGAGATTTAGCGGGTGCACTAAGGGTATAAGTCCCTTGCGTAAGGGCACTCTAAATGTACAGTTTCGAAAAGGGTGCTTGTTGGCATAAATAAGACTAATCAGCTGGGCGGCACGGAGGGAAGTGGCTTTATCGAGTAACTGAGGAGAGCTGGAGCTCGGGTAGAGCGGCTGCTTTGCAGGCAGAAGATCCCAGGTCAATTCCCGGACATCTCCAAAGTCAGGCTGGGAAAGGAGCCGGCCTGAAACCTCGGAGAGCCATTGTCGCCAGTCTTCCCCAGTTGGGTGCCCTCCAGATGTTTTGGCCTACAGCTCCCACCATCCCCAGCCGGCGTGGCTAATGGTCAGGAATTCTGGAAGGTTTGGACTACTTGGGGTGTGTGTGTGTGTGTGTGTGTGTTTGTGTGTGTTTGTGTGTGTGTGTGTGTGGAGCTGAGACCTCGGGACTTCCAGCCAGAGAACCATGCTATCTTATAACACTGGTTTTATCCTCCATAATGTTGTTACTGGAGAAAAGCAGTGTTTCTTTAGGGTGCAAAGTTCTGCTAAGCGCTATCCTAAATAAGCTTGCCATTTAAAACCGCTGGAGAGCAGAGTTGCATTTGTAGCCGGTGGGTGGGGATATCTTTTCAGTAGATACAAGCCTATTCCTAAGCAGATGAGAACACCTGGTAGAGGGGTAAAGGGCCGCAATCCATGTGAACCTTTATGTAAGCAGCCCCCAGCCTTCGGAAGACCCTCCCCTGTGCAGTTCGGGAGGCAGAAAACGTGGAATCTTTCAAACGCCCCCTGAAAACACACTTATCCACCCAGGCTTTCCCTGGCTTGTAATTCAGTTAACCGCGCTGCACCATCTTACTGCTCCTTGTATTGCTTTTATTTTAATTGAGATTGTTTTTAATACCGTATTTTAAATGTGTTTTTAATATTTATAGGTAAACTGCTTAGAGATTTTATTATATTTAGCAGTATATCAATTTCACACACACACACACACACACACACAATTTTTTTAAAAAAAACACTAGCTGGGTACACTCCATTTCACATTTAATGCCGGTTATTGAATTAGCTGAAAAATGGATTTCCCGATTTTGTTTCCCCCCCCCCCCCTTTCAGTAACTGCCCTTCCCTTTTGGCGGCTGCTGTAGCCCGCGCAACGGCAGACGAAGTCCTCCAGAGCGACCTCTCAGCACTCTACTTGCCCAAGCATGAGGACAGCCCGGATGGGATCATACGTAAGTGCCTTTGTCTGTGGTGTGCATGTCATGTCGGTCCTGCCATCTTTACCTGTTACCAAATCCCAGGACCTTCCCAAAGTCCTCTCCTGCACCTTCTTGGTGAGGTACGGAGAATTGTAGGGGTAGGCTGCTCAAACTCCTCCATCGCAAAATATGTCTTGATGAAACCAAGCCATGATGGAATTCAGCCCTTTGGCTGAAAGAGGTTCCGCATTTCTGCTCTAGACAATTGGTTAGCTTTACCAGAGGCTTGCAGCTTTGTGATTTTTAATGTCTTTTGTTTTTAAAGGGCCAAAAGCAAAAGAAACTTTCGCTGCCTCCGTGTTTGTATTTATGAAGCAGCAAAACTTTCCATCCTCCAGCTCAAGGCCACGCGTTGGTAGTTCCGCTGACTCAGCCCCCTCAGCGCGCTCTGCCAAATGCTTGTTACAATGAAAGATGGCATCTCATAAGGCAAAGCCAACAGCGTGTTTGTTGTTCAGCCTGGAAAATAGATGGTTGTCCTTCCCTCTCGTGCTTTGTTCAAAACACCACACTTAAACTTCTTACGTTACTTGCGAGAGCGCTTGAGAAAGCTACTTGGCCTACACTTCCTTGTTTGTAGGCGTTGCTACCTTTCCTAGCCTATGCAGGTGAATAAAGCAGATCCGTTATTGTTCAGGTTGAGCAGCCCTCATTAGTTCCAAATTGAGTTCTGCTAAACTCGCATAAATATTTGACAAGTCTCCAAGGAAATGTTGACATTTTTCAGACTAATCATCTACATGGAATATTTGAGGAAGCTGGAAATGCCTAGCAGCTGCCCTACATGTAGTGGCTTTAAGCTTGGGATGTGCAGAGCCAAGTACACGGATGGAAACATTAGTGAGTTGAGAATACGGGTCCATAGTGATGACTTTCACATGGCGAACATGAGAAGCCAAACGGACCAGTAGATAATAAGAGAAGGGGCTACGCAGCCTTGAATATCCAGATCCTTCAGCTCTTTTGGTGACATCAGGGAAGCTGATGCTGCTTTAGTCTCCATTTCCCATTTGTATGCTGGGTGGTAAGAGTCCTTGTTTGTGCTTTCAAAACAGGAATGCAGAAGCAACTGCACACTCAATCTGTGGTGATCCCAGAAATAGCTTCAGCTAGCAGCTAATATGAAAAAAGGGCTCCAAGGGAGAATGTGAGGATTCTCCAAACCTGTCCTAAAGACTGACTCAGTCATAAATGAGGACTCTTCCAAAAGCTGGAACCTTCCTCCCCCTCTTTTACGTTTTTAGAACAAACCTGAAGGTTGCACAAGGCTGTCCTAAGTGAACGATGGCATTTCCAGAGGTTTGGTTCTGCTGATAGTACGTGTGAGATCACAGAACCTCAAGGAATGGGTTACAGTCAGCTAGCATATTGCACTCTTCCATGTCCCGTTATCTTACAAACAGCTTCATAAGCTGCCTGTAATGCTTGCGCTACAGAGAAACCAAACTCTGCAGAATTATTCATGTAGTGGCTGGTTAGTTTTGGTTCCCATCTTACAGTGCGCTATGCTTGCATCAGCTGCTCCTTACCATCTCTGTTGGATATTTGCCTGTGACTTGGTTATACTGGAAGTCTGGGCCTCTGGGATGGCTAGGCGGCCCGCAAATGAGAGAGATTGCTAAGTGCTGGGTGCAGTGCATGCAGTCTCCTGACTAGAACCAGCGTGTTTGGGTGCGTGCCTTTTTGCCTACATTCAACTTGAATATAAATAAATATCGCAAAAACACCCTGACAAGACAATACTAGCTTGTAAAGTGACATCAGTTTCCTCCAAAAGGAAAGTGTAGGCATCCGCAGTCTCTACCCCACCCAAGGCTCTTTCTTGCCAACCAGCTATAAACGCAGATTCCTGTCTCGCTGGCTTCCCCTTCGTTGCCAAGCTGCTGCTGTCCAAGCCTTACCCAGACAGGTGGGATGTGTTCAATGACAGCCTTTAGCCATCAGGATTCATTGAAGAAACATCTCTAGGTATTGTTTGTGTGTTTTTCCCCTATTTGACACTATAGCAGTCTTGTTACACGGCGGACGTTTGAACTGACATGTTCTGAGGAAGCTCTCTTCTTCTGGGAGAACTGTACAAATGTATTTAGAAACAATGACCAATAATTAGGGCCATTGTGGTCAAATACAAAAACTACGTGCGTTTTTAACCGTAGCCGTTTCCCCTCTTGCAATAGTCTCCAAAAACAAACTTTCCTTCAATCTGCACAGTGAGTTGGGCCCCAACAGCCACAAGACATGCTTTGGGAGGCAGAGGAGGGGGCATCACAGTCATGTGCCAAAAGCGCACAGATTTCCAGTGTGCCTAGTGCTCCCGCTTACATGAAAAGGCAGGTAGTATGAAGGGAAAGGACTAATGGCATTCATTTCCAGTCGCAGGCACCACACCCATGAAAAAGCAGCCCTGAATCTATGGATTTTGGCAGATAAAAGCATGCAAAACCACCCTTAGCAATGGGTCCCTCTTTCCCTCTTTCTTCTGGTTTGCAGCAATTGTCAGCTATCCAGCCACTATTGTGAAGTAAAATGGCTGGGCCGGGCCTCCAACTATAACTGATGCAATTAAGCAGCACTTCCAGCCCTTTACAGTCCCCGGGCTGTGAGGAGGGGGGAAGATGAAACGGGGCCTGGCACAGGCAGGGTGACAGCTGACTCAGCCCTGGCTCGGTGCTGCAACATTAACGATTGATGAGTAATTTACAGCTGCACGGGGGTGGATTGGCCGTTCAAGGCTCCTTAAAAAAAAAAATCTGAAGCAGTAATTATTGATGATGCTAACAGTGTGTGTGCGATCCACAGGGGGGGCTGCATTTAAAGGATCAGCACAGCAAATGGGTACCTTCCATCCGTCTTTCCATGGGTTGCTCAGCTCCCTGACCCTTGTCTCTCCCCCCACTCCGCCCGACTCCAAGAGACAGCCACCGTCTTGCTTCAGCCTCATGCAGGAACACTTCTGCTAAATGCTACGTTTCAGTTTTGCAATTAGTAATTGCGTACTTTAGAGGTGTTGGCAACAAACATGCTGTCGCTTGGAGGACCTTTGATGTTGGAATACCCACCACCAAAGGACAGACCGTAGTTCAGTGGTGGGGCGCATGATTTGCGTGCAGAAGGACCCGGGTTCGATCCCCAGGGTCTCCTGGTAGGGCTGGAAAAACTGAAACCCCTGGAGCACTGTTGCTGCCAGTCAGTGTCGACAGTACTGGCCCAGATGGACCAAATGGTCTGACTCAGCATAAACACTTTCCTATATTTCTGTTGTCACCTGCTGCCAGGTTGGTGCCAGAAAGTGAGGAGAAAATCATCCACTGGCTCCTCAGCAGTGACCACATTAGACATGTATTTTGCTGGAGAGCTTCCAAGAAGGTGCGGCACTCTCTCTGTGCTTGAGGAACATCCTTTGCTTTGTTTCAAGATGGGCACGTGCTAGGAGGCTGGTTGTATTCAAGTTCTGCCTTGGCAGCTGAGTCTTACTGCTAATCCTGCCCGTTCAAAGATATGTAGCGGCTACTTAAACTGTCCGATCAGTGCCGGTCCCATCATATTTTCACTAGAAAAATCAGAGTGGCTAGAAGTAAACTTGAATTAAAAGGGAAAGTAGATTTGCATAAAAAGGGGGAAGGCTGAGTCCCTCACATTACAACCAATCTTAGATGTTCATTAGCCTGGCCTTGTATGTAAGAACTCACCTGGTTTCCATTGGCAACGAAGAATTCCGTGCAAATGAGTGAGCTTGGCAAGGCTGCATTGGCATCCCCCCCTCCCCGGATTAAGTCTTACTCTAAAGAGAACCACGTCTAAATGGCAGATGCAGTTCAGTGTAAGCAAGTGTAAGGTGATGCATGTTTGGGGCAAAAAACAACCCCAACTTCAAGTATAACCTGATGGGATCTGAGCAGGCGGTGACCGAACAAGAAAGAGATCTTGGGGTTGCGGAGGACAGCTCAATGAAAATGTAAACTCAGTGTGTGGCAGCTGTAAAGGTAAACTCCATGTTAGGCATTGTAAGAAAAGGAATTGAGAATAAAACTGCCAGGATCATACTGCCTTGATACAAATCGATGGTGTGATCACACTTAGAATACTGTGTACAGTTCTGGTCACCACACCTAAAACAAAGATATTCTAGAGCTGGAAAAAGTGCAGAAAATGATTAAGGGGCTGGAGCATCTCCCCTATGAGGGAAGGTTACAGCTGGGATTGTTTAGCTTGGGAAAAAAGGAGGCTAAGGTGAAACAGGATAGAGGTGTACAAAATCATGCACGGTGCGGAGAATGTGGATAGGAAGACATTTTTCTCCCTCTCTCAAAATGCTAGAACCCAATAGGGTCATCCCTTGAAGCTGATTGGTAGGAGTTTCAGGATAAATGAAAGAAAGAAGGCTATCGACTACTAGCCCTGATAGTTATGTGCCTCCTCCAGTATTCAAGGCGGTAAGCCTGTGTGCACCACTTGCTGGGGAGCATGGGTGGGAGGCTGCTGTTGCATTGTGTCCTGCTTTGTTGGTCCCTGGCCGACAGTTGGTTGGCCACTGTGAACAGAGTGCTGGACTAGATGGACCCTTGGTCTGATTCAGCATGACACTTCTTATGTAAGGATGTGTAGCCTTACTTCTTGTGGATAAATTATGCCTTGTGTCTAGGGTTAGGGTTGCTAAAGCACAATTAAAGCTAGGCCGTGTAAGTGCTCCCATGAACCTCCAGCTAGTTTTGTGAAGAGTTCTCCCACATGACGTGCACAGCCTGGCTAGGTAATAAAGGGTTAAGGATTTTATATTTTATTTGCTGCGAACATCTAACCTTGTTATGTACACATTTGAGGATTCCAATAAAGGATAAATGAAAAAAAGGACCCGTCAGAAGTATCTGGCCAACACAGTTTTGTTTCCTGTTTCAATAGAGACCACGTTATTCATTTGCGGCAACGTTTGCTTATATCCCTTTTGTCTCTTACAGAGGTAGAGACAGAAAAGTTGGCCCGCACGGTGTTTACCAAACTCCACGATACCTGCAGCAGTTGGGTGAAGGACTTTCCCCTCCAGCAGAAGTTCCACCGGTACTACGAAACGTCCATTCATGCCATTAAGAACATGCGCCGCAAGATGGAGGACAAACATGTCTGCATTCCGGACTTCAATGCACTCTTCAACCTTGAGGTAAAAGGGAGAACGGGCAGCCGGCCGCTAGGACACAGTACTCAAGCCTCTGATAGGATGAGAGGCAAGGGGGCCTGGTATTGCCGGAGAAG
This sequence comes from Anniella stebbinsi, assembly GCA_029215795.1. Taxonomy (NCBI): domain Eukaryota; kingdom Metazoa; phylum Chordata; class Lepidosauria; order Squamata; family Anniellidae; genus Anniella; species Anniella stebbinsi. Next base: position 17,314,268 of record JARDYH010000009.1, read on the forward strand.
GCAGCGCTGCCTAGTAAGATGGATGAGGCTGATGACAGTAAAATAGAGTAAAATAGCTAGATGGGGAAGCTTTATCAAACCCGCTCCCCTGCAGCAGTCGCTTCTCTAATTCCTGCATCTGAATCCCCAAACCTGCAGAGGCGGCTGCTTCATGGAGGACTGTCAGTCCCCTCAGTCTTTATCAAGTCTAACCTCGCCCCCTCCCTGTATTGTAATGCCCTCTAAATTCCCAAAGCGGACTGTCGGAGTTGCTCACTGTCAAGCTTTTTCATTGAGCCAGTGTGTTCCTCTTGGCAGGATCAAGAGGAGCAGGCCTATTTTGCTGTATTCGATGGCCACGGAGGAGTGGATGCTGCCATTTATGCTTCCATCCATCTCCATGTGAACCTGGTGCACCAAGAGATGTTCCAGCGTGACCCGGCGGAGGCCCTATGCAAAGCCTTCCGAGTGACGGACGAACGCTTTGTGCAGAAGGCGGCCAGAGAGGTGATGAGTGAGCCCTATTCATTGAAAGGCAGGGTGTAAACTGATTTTCCATCTTGACTCCTGGATAAATACATGAGTGTTATTGATGGGTTCCAGCAAGGAAGACAGTGGTCAGTCTTCCAAATGACGCTGTATATTTTTTCACAAAGTGGGTCAAGCATGGGTGCAAAAAAACCCAAACCCTCTGAGAGCCGTATCTACTTTTGTGGGGGCAGGTATTCCATGTTCCTTTGCAGTGTGTCGATTTTCCTTTGGTTGAAAGGTAGAAGGTGGGGGGCGTCTTATTTATTTAAAATATTTCTTGTCCACCTTTCAGTGCAGAAGTCCTCGCAAGGCCGCTTACAACAGTACCCAAATATAGTTAAAATATTAAAAGCAATAAAAATGTAAACACAATAAAATAGCTATTAAAAGCAATAGAAGCCGACAATAAAGCCAGCAGCAGCAACAGAAGGTGACAGTGAAATAATGTTCTCAAGACCTTCTTCAAAGCCTGCAATGATGGAGCATGGTGGACCTCCTATGTGAGCTTGCTCCAAAGGTGTGGAGCCACTGCCGAGAATACCCTATCCCATGTGATCACCCACTGCTTTTAGGACCTGCCCTATGATGGAGCTCCCCAGGCGCTCAATTATGCCAGGAGATGGAAAATACAGTACTGACCAGTATATTCAGGAGTTCAACTTAGAATTAAACAGTGCATCAGGGTAAAATCTGTCATTATTCTCACTGGCTTCAAGAAGAGAACTGACAGCAGCGAACAGCCATTGCTTTTTACTCCCATCGTTCCAACAGATCTGCTTAGTTGAGATTTTCACATAGCGTTGCAGCTGAGGTGCTTTTGAAATGCCCTAATCGTTCAGCTTCTTCTCGCCTGTGTCAAGCTGGAACTCTGTTTTCTCCCTAGAGCTTGCGGTGTGGGACCACAGGCGTTGTGACATTCATCCGAGGGAATGTGTTATATGTGGCATGGCTGGGGGACTCCCAGGTGATGCTTGTGAGAAGGGGTCAAGCTGTGGAACTGATGAAGCCTCATAAACCAGATCGAGAGGTGAGGACGGTTGGAGGGGGGTTGCAAACGCACGGGGAACAGTGTTGTGGGCCCTGCATGGTTCCTTTTGCACTTCTGGGTTGGGCCCTGTCGGTCAGACCCTAAATGTCCCATTTCGTTCTGGTTACTGATGTAGCCTCACCTATGTTTTATGATTTCAGAGAGAAACGGGCCCAAACTGCTACAGAAATTTAATTTTTGTGTATATGTGTGTATGAAAAGCTTTAGTAAAATCCTCAGCACCAGCAAGGACTTTGATCAGCTTGTGTGTTACATTCTGGTTTAGGATGAGAAGAAACGCATTGAGGCCCTTGGAGGCTGCGTGGTCTGGTTTGGGGCATGGAGAGTCAACGGGAGCCTATCTGTCTCCAGAGCCATTGGTAGGAAATGTAATCCCCCCCCCGCTTTCTTTGTCTCTTCTTTGTTAGTTCGCCAAGTTTCAATGATCGTACTCTTAAATAGGCTGTGGTGACCTGGGCAAGGAGATCCTGCAGTCATAGTGGATGTTTCAATGAAACTGTCCACTCAGTAGGCGTGCTGTGGCAGTGAAGCAGCGGGAGGGTCAAAGCAAAAGCGACTTGCCTTTCCTCAGGACGTTTTCCATAGTCCTGCCTTATGTGCTACGGCACCAACCCAGAATGTGGGAAGCAGTTGCCCAGGAGAGAGCCCCAGTCGTTTGATTCCCATTGGAGTAGAGTATAACTGTGAGAATAGCAGGCTGCACTCAAGGTGAAACTGGGTTTTTTATCTTGGTTTACAGGTGGCAGCTGCTTTTTATACCCAGCAATGTCCTCTTTTAACCTGACTTGCAGGTCAAACCCCCCATTGTACCCTATGTAGCTCATCCGGTCTGTCCCTTGAGCAGCACAAATCTACCAGTGTGCCCCCCCATGAGTTATCAGAAGCCTGGGGCCTAAACTCCCATGAGTCAGTAGCTTAGAAACTATGGGATTTCAAATGATCCATTACTGGGGCCTTTTAATTTGCTTTCCCCCATCTGGTGCATTTCCAGGCATTTATTATTATTTATTACATTTATATACTGCCCCATAGCCGAAGCTCTCTGGGCGGTTTACAAAAATTAAAAACTTTGGACATTAAAAATCAATATACAAAATTTAAAACCATACACGCGTAAAAGCAGACAACATATAAAAAACGTATACATTTAAAACAACTGCAAATTCTCAGCCAGGCCTAAATATAGTTTATGTCAATGAGAGACGTTTTTCTTCCTCTCCTATAATACTAGAATCCAATGGGGTCATCCCTTGAAGCTGATTGGTGGAAAATTCAGGACAGATAAAAGGAAAGGTTTCTTCACACAGCACAGAGTTAAACTCTGGAATTTGCTACCACAAGATGTGTTAATGGGCACCAATTTGGTTGGCTTTAAAAGGGGGTTGGATAAATTCCTGGAGGAGAAGGCTATCAATGGCTACTAGTCCTGATGGCTGTATGCTAACTCTAGTATCTCAGGCAGTAAGCCTGTGTGCACCAGTTGCTGGGGAACATGGGTGGGAGGGTACTGTTGCACCATGTCCTGTTTGTGGGTTCCTGATCAACAGCTGGTTGACCATTGTGGGAACAGAGTGCTGGACTAGATGGACCCTTGGTCTGATCCAGCAGGGCTCTCCTTAGGTTCTTACAAGTGCTAGGAACTTGATGAATTCTATTAAAAGCTGAAAGGTGGGAGCCTCACTTGGTAGCCAGCCACCTTGGCTCCGTTAGTGATCATGCCACTCTTATTGTTCCTGCAGTTCCACTGCCCGAAGCAAGGATGTAAAGAGAATTCACTAATTTGTCCCTCCTTGCCAGAGGCCTAAACTTCCTCTGGATTTGTCTGTCCAATTGCTGCAGGTGATGCAGAGCACAAGCCATACATCTGTGGAGATGCAGATTCCGCCACCGTGGTTCTGGATGGATCTGAAGACTACCTCATTTTAGCCTGCGATGGCTTCTATGACACCATGAACCCTGACGAAGCTGTGAAGGTGGTGTCCGACCACCTGAAGGAGAACAACGGGGACAGCAGCATGGTGGCCCACAAGTTGGTGGCTTCGGCTCGGGACGCCGGCTCCAGCGACAACATCACGGTCATTGTGGTCTTTCTCAAGGACATGAACGTAGCGGTCAGTGTCAACGAGGAATCCGAATGGACAGAGAACTCTTTCCAGGGCGGGCAAGAGGACAGTGGTGACGACAAAGAAAATCACGGCGACTGCAAGAGGCCGTGGCCTCAGCACCAGGTCTCTGCACCGGCCGACCTAGGGTACGATGGGAGAGAGGAGTCTTTCACAGACAGAACTACCTTGAGCGCAGGTACAGGGATCAATGTATTGGAAGAGCCGGGCCGTTTAGACCTGAGGGAAATGGAAGCCAGCAAACTCCAGAGTGCCAAACGCCTGTCCCCAGATCAAGAGCTCAGCGCTGGCGTACCAAAGAGAGCGACTTTGGATCATGGCGTAGCGGCCGAGAATGAGACAGTGGCTGATGCTGCACCTCCGACTTGTGAGCCGGGCAGCCTCCCGGCCTCTCTCAGCCTTGGTTTCTCAAACCCAGCACAGCGCAGCATGGTGAGCGAGCCCCCCGTCTCCACTGGGCTCGAGGGCGAATGGTTCAGGTTGTGGGGAAGAAGAGCTTCCATTTTCTCCCACTTTCATTTCTGTGATGCAAAGCGGTGGCAGCGGCTAGCCCGGCTCAAGCCAAAGCTCCACATGCTTTGGTTTGAGCACCGGCCCTTTTCACACTCAGAAGGATTAGCTCCGTCCTCACCTAGCGGTATAAACAGCCGTAGGAATAAGTTGGTAAGAAGCCGTCTCTGGCCGGGCTTCTCTAGCTGTCGCCAGGGCGAGAGTATTCTCCTGATGCTAAGACAGAGTCACTGTATACCAGACCCATGGCTGCTCTGGAGCTGTAACAATTAACACACCCCTTTGTATTTCCCCGTCTTCTCCAAATAATTAGATAGTCACAAGATGAGAAGAAATTCAGAGTGAGCATTTCAGAACTGTGTGAAATGCTCCATTCGTGTAAATAGATCCTAGGAATAAAAGTGTTTGAATCTCAAAAAATAAGGGCTGGCATGCCAGTCTCTAAGCAATTTCACAGACATACTCATCCTCTTGCTCATGTTCATAGACTCCCCACCCCAAATAGCTTAATTTGCTCATTGAAATGGGATATTGCCACTAACTCAATGGGGTGGATAGAAAAGTGCTGTATTTAAAGATATATTCCCCCCCCCACCCAAATTGAAACCTGTTTGAGAGGAGTCTGGAGCAGTATTTTCAGAAAGATCCCATTTTTAAATCTGTCAGTTTTTGTAGCTGGGGGGTGGGAGCAGGAAGACATAAGCAGTCCAAGTTGTGGGAGAGGGGATGTCTTTAAGGTTAAAAGAGCAAAAAAAAATGGAAAGCAGAATGCTTTGCAGATATGTTATTTAAAAAGCCATATAGGGTTTAATCTAGTAGTTGAGCACTCCCAGCCTCTGCTGTTTATCCAAAAAGACTCAGATCAAGGTATGACTCAACCTTTAACTATGTTTTCCCCTCTGTGACATAGAAAAAATGTGAAGGAATATTAACTTTTTGTAGCTTTTAAAGATTTATTTCCTGTGGCTCAAGTTGAAACTATACTAAAATTTCAATAGTTGGAGGGTTTTCTTTTTGGTGCTTAGTGACATTCTAGTCTTTTAAAATGAAAAAAGTAATAATGTCAAAACTGTTTGCATTTAATAATAGTTGTGGTTAGTCCTTTCTGCCACTGTCCCTTCCCCAAATCCCTCTTATCTCAGGTGTCAAACTGATAAAGCTAGTTCAGATACAAATATGCTGCCCTGTGAACTGATGATGCCAGTAGCTTGCTGCTTAGACCCTTTTATCATCAGTTCTGCTTTCCCAGTTAATAGAATCTGACATTCTTCGGGACAATCAAGTGCTGGAGTACTTTTTGGCCCACCTACTTTGCATGTTCGTCTCAAGAGACCCTAAGAATGTGAAACGAAGCGACTAGGAGATTGCCAGAATGACAGGGAATGTAAGCAGATGGAAGAGTATGAAGGGGGTGCCTGCTATAAGAGCAATTGCAAAATGAACTGAGGCTCTGTCTATTGCAGGGAAAGGGTGTGCTTCTGTCCTTCATCCTAATGAGCAAAACACTCTTTAAAAAAACAAACAAACTGGTTGGGCATTCAATTTACACAAACCTGAATGCATCACACAATTCCCAGGAGATTTACTCGTAGCTGAATAGTACCGCTAACTGATGCACTTTCGACATGAGTGCAAACTTCTAACAATTTCCCCAAGCATTGGGAATACAACTAATTTAGGAAATCCCCCTGGATTGTAAGTTTTTTTGTTTGTTTGACTGACTGACTCAATTTCTTACAGTGACTTGATGAAATAGTAGTAGAAAGCAAGCTGAAGGTCTTGGCTTTACTCGTGCTGAGGGAGGAAAAAATGAAGGGACCACAGAGCTTTTTCCATTTGTCATCTGTAAGCCTTAGGTGCGTTGTGTTACAAATCAAGTGTTACCAAGGAAGCGAGGATGTGTAGAAGAGCTGTGTGCGTAACAAAGTGTGGCCATCTCTGCTGTCTTGTCTGAACACACATCATAGCGGTAGGGAAGGCAATACTGTAAATCCCTTCTCTTGGAGAGCTGTGTGCTTCAACAGGAGGTGCAATTCTTTGAAGACATGTCGGAATTCCAAAACGTTGCAGTTGTTCGACCCTCTTTCCCCGAATGCAGGCACAATTGGAAAGTACTAGATGCAGAGTACGCTCTCTCACATTCAAAGAACTGAAACTCCGTATGTGTGGATTCATACATGGATTATCTACTGCTTGTCCCGTTTATCCCTTCAGGAGGGAACCTGTCATCCATTCCGTGTGTTCCAGTACAAATATTGTTACAAATAAATAGCAAGTGTTCATTTCTTCTTTCATAACATAGTGGTAGCATGTAGGAGCCCTTTGTGAGGCAAACCTTCAACCCATGGTAGAATACGTATTTAAACATAGTTGTTCTTGATCCAATATTTGCTGCTCGATTCTACACACTAGGCAAAAAAAAAGTGCTTTGTGACATGCTGTGTTTTTCTCTTAATGCCACTGGTGATAGGAAGTAGTTCTCTTCAGTTCGAACTCCTGTGCCCTTATTTGCTGCTTGCTGACGTAAGCAATAAGCTCCCCTTTTGAATTAATGATATCTGAATGTTCTGTATCCTGTAACTTTGAATCCTCTAGCTGGTGAGAATGTACAAAAAATATATAGGTATCTAACTGTATTTATTAACTAAACTTTGGTTGTCTGTAAAGTGTTTTGTAAACCTGTGTATTTTAATAGTGGTGACCATTTGCATAATGGAACTTTCCCCAGAAAGAGTTGCCGTAACTCTTGAGTTCACACAATCTGCACATCAGCTACATGAGTTGTGTAGGAATACCAAAATGGTGGGGTTGGTGATAGCAGGAGACTCCAGGCTGCCTTTCCTTGAGGCTGCGCTCAAGATCTACTTGTGAGCTTATTCACTGTGAGTTTCAAAGGGGTTACTTTAATCCCTCTCCAATGGTCTCCTGCTTCCAACTTTGATGTCGAGTTGTGAGGAATGTCTCCTATCGCAGGAAATGGAACAGCAGAGCAGGAAGCCATTAATCCATTTCAGTTGCACTAACAGTTGTATAAAAAAAGGTAAAATATTTATGCTTTGAAGTGCCATTAGTCATCCTTGTCACTTTTGAAGACAATGATACACATCCCCGCCTCCACATGGCTCAAGCCTCCTCCTCCAAACCCTAAAAGGGAGCAAATGCTCGTGGCTCCCCTAAGCAAGACCGGGGAGGGGGACACGAGGGCAAGGGAGGAAGAGTGCCCCCCCCCCCGGCTCAAACAAGACAAGAACGCTTTCCTGCCTGCTGCTGGGGGTGGCTTTGCTGCTCTTACATCTAGACCCTTCAACCTAGTCTAGGATAACAGTGCTACCTTTTATCTGCCCTGTGTTTTTCATATATACCGTTGTCTGATATACAAAAAATACAGTGCTTCCCCGCCCCCGCAGCCTTCACTTAAGCCAGAAAAGAAACTATGCAGAGTAAGTTCATACCATTACAAGTGAGAACTTGGGTTCGAGTAGCCCCCTCCTCGGTCCCGAATTCTGTTAAAGCTCTGTACAGCCTGAACGCCTGGCTCCAACAAGAACCAGCTCGTTCATTCATTGCAGAAAAACCGGAGCCAGAGAGAAGGAACTGTAATGGATAGCCATGCCTATACATTAGGGCTGTGTACCTACCGTTCTCTATAACGTAAATTGTTAGCGGGACAAGGTTACGTTTTGCACCTGTATATTGTGCAAACAGTGTCAAGTGACAGACGATTAATTCTTTAAGCCATTCTTACATTACACTAAACACCAATCTTCTATAGCATCCAGTATTAAAACACTGAAGTATTGTACAAGTATCACACAAGACTTGGTTTAACAATGGCAAACTAATTTGTTTTACTTACCCCTTGGCTGCTGCGTTTCTTCCTTCTAGAAGTAGAAGCTAGATTGGGAGAAACCAGCTGAGATTCATCCTGATGATTAAAATGTTAGTATGGCACATTCCTAAGAATGCCACAAGCGTATTATTGAACTCTTGTTGAAATATACTTATGTTGTCATAAAACTAATGAAGTGGGTCAATTTATAATAGAAATGACTCTACTACTGTGTTGGGACCTGTTGGCAACTTTGTTCCTATAGCTCACAAGTTCAGTAGGGATCATGTATTAGCCATATTTTATTTATTAAAGCTGTTCACAAAAGGTAAGGACTATGTTCAACTTCTACCAATATCTTAATAAAACAGCAAACATTAATTCGTCGTCTACTTATTTCAAGGCAAATAATTATACACGAAGTCTTGGGCTTCTCTCACACCGTAGTCCAAATACAAGATGAGATCTCGCCTATTTCCAAACATCACTAGAGGAGCACCCACCATTATGCTGTCAAGATGCACCCACCCATAAGGAGGAGGCATCGATCGGTAGGCTTAGGAAAACCCCACAGTACAAAACCCACAAAACAACGAGTTCTGAGCATGCTAAGTAGATAGAGAAATGCTGGCTGACTATTGGGGTGGGAGGGAGATCGGAATAGTATGTCTTGAATAGAAGCACTCCACACTACAACATTTTGTTGCAGGTCCCACGTGTAAATTCTAATGATTTAATGTGCTTTGCTTTTCCTGAACACACATTATTGTTTCTGATGCAGAATAAACAGGAAGAGGACAGTTTTGAATAGTGTGCCTTGACATCGCCTCCAGGTGTAAGCAACAAAAATAGCCCTTCTGTGTCTTTTTAGTTGGTTTAGCTTGCTTCATTTTCCATTTCAAAAAGAAAAGGATTTGGATGCAAACTTCCCCTTTCCCCATCTGATGCAAACTTCCCCTTTCAGCCTATTGGCTGTGGCTTAAAACTCCACAAGCACAGTCGTTTCCATGTTCATTTTATTAATTTAAAAGAGTGCAAACCATCTTCATCTGATCTATACGAATTTTTACAGCAGTTAAACATTACATTTAAGAACGAGTTAGATACAACGTTCAAGGAGGCACACACAACTAACGTTTATACAGTAACTCATGCTTTTAAGGAAAGAGCCAAGTTAGCATAGCTTCACAGAAACACCTTTAGCAGCTCACAATGGCACAATGGCAAAAGTGTTTGGCAACACGTGCTTTCAACTGGCCAGGGAGGAAGGAAACGGGGAGGAGAGGAGAACCTCTTGTAGATAGACATCTCACTGTCAGTAGCTTAGCACTCTGAAGTACAGCAATTTTTAGTGTCAATTCAAACCTTCTAAAAATAGTGGCAGCAGGAGCGTGTTCCCTTCTTCCATCCCTCAAGCACCTTGGCCGCTGGGGAGCATGGCTGAAGTTCTAGCACCTTTTGGAGGCACGTAGGGTGCAGGTTCATATCGAGCAGGATCAGAAAAGCAGTTCAGCCAGATTTTCAGCATGAAAGGGAGGGCTAAAGATGTGGATAAGGCATTACCAGACACAATGCAGGTGCGTTAAGCGAGGCCCTGTGATGCCGGACAACCTCAGACACACAGGATAGTGAATGCTAATCCAACTTCGAAGAGCCCCTACTGCGAAATGCTCTACCTGGGCCAAAGAGAGAGAGAGAGAGAGCAGGCAGACAGAGAGTAATTTCTTAGAAGAACCAGTCCATGTTAACGTAACACAGTGAGGCGGCAGCTGGGGGTGGAGGAGGGAAGAGTAGGGATGAGTGCTGTGCATCTGCAGCCTTCAACCCATTTAAATAAACCCAAGTAGAAAAAATCAACAAAAGAAAAATAAGCAAAACAAACAGTTCTGGGTGCAGCCACATCTCTCCAGGGGTGATAACATGAATAGGCCTTGATGATTTGGGGGAGATCTGTATTGCAATGGTTCAATATGAGCTCATCCTCCTGCATGTAGTGAGGGCTCCAGTTCACAGACAGACAAGACCTCAAGAGATGCAATGGCAATTATTTGACCCAAAATTTGAACCACTGACATCTTCCTCCCTCCTTCATTCACAAACAGCTGTTGACAGATGAGGAGGAAGAACAAGGCAAGTCTCCAGATGTTACTAAAAGTCACTCAGGTAGCAAGTTGACAGGATCAGAATGGCAGTTTCTCTGGTCATTGCCTTTGTGCACAGATACCAAACCCTCACAAAAGTTCAACTGGGCATACCATGAATGCCAGTTCACAATGAGACTGTCACATTAAAAGCAGTACCGCAAGAGCAGTTACTTTGCCATTTACCTCATGCTATCCTTTCCAGTGGCAAATGAGAGGTCTTCCGTGCCTATTTGGTCACCCTCAGGAAAAACCGAGCACAGATCCAAGGCTGAAACACAAAAAGTTGAAGTGTGGATCGAGACGCAACACACAAAAAGCAGAGTTCTCAAAGCAATACAATGAAGCAGCCAAGGTAGAGTGTGGCACAATGCAGCAGATAAGCTCCTCAGACTGGTTTTCTGGAGGGAAATAGTTTCATGACATTGTGTTGAGCAATGAGCTGTCCACTATTATCCTTGCTTGGGGCTGCTCAATTTCCAGGAGCCGTACACAATACAAGTAGACAAGTCTACCTACACTCATGCTTGGGGAGGAAATGTCGTGCCAGAAACAGCCACCACGACATTACACATGTTCAGGTGGCATAACCAATACCGTGGTCCTTTCAGCGAAAGAAGCGAGGGCACGAAGGCATCCACCAGTGGGATTGCGAAGGCAACTGCATTGCGATGCCAAGGTTGGCTTGAAGAACCTTGCCCAAGAGAATCCCCATTGTCCCTTTCTTGGAGGCACCGGGCTCCTAGTTCTCACGGCTAGGAACAGTACGAAGTTCAAGACAAGCACACTGCATTAATCCACTATACACATGGAGAATTCAAGACAAGGAGTGAGCATTAGGGATGAAGAACGGAGGGCAGAAGGAGCATTACAAAACTAGAAACACACGAGGTGTTTCTAGCAGTCTAGGCCCTGTGATTCCGCAAGCCCTGGTCCTTGCAAAGGTGCCTTCCTACCGTCACTTGAAGGCGGGGCCTGGAAAGCCTGGTTGAAGACATCTGGAGTAGCACTGATGGCTTCCACCTCCTCCTGCTCTTCGTTTTCGGTATCGCATTCGATGTCGCTATCGCTGCTCATGCCTGGCAGGAGGTGAAGGACATGCTTCTGGCAAAGTCCAACTGCGGCCAACAAGAGTAGGAGAACAGATTGCTCAGGGTTCAGGAATTACTCTCAAAAAGGTGCCAAAAGGCTCATTCTCATCTCCTGGAACTGTAATGTTGCTCTATAGGGCTACTCAAGTTCCTCAGTGGGCCCAGAAAGTAACACACAGCCTTGGGAGACAAATCATTAATAGAAAATGCATTCCTTGCTGGTTCTGAAGGGGGTGCTCCTTCGGAGGGCCATCTCCACGGCTGGACAGCTAGATGAAACCTTGCCTGATCCAGCAAGGCAATTTTTAGGTCACCCCAGAGACAAACACCTACTTTGGGGTGGGCAGAGATTCACCAGCAAAGACCAACCAAATGGAAAAGTAATAAAGGGCTGGAGGACGGTGACTCACTCACATCTTTTACAGGATACAATCGATGAGGAAAAACTAAGTATTTTTATAGGTGCCCCACTAAAGTTTGCAAGTAAGGCTGTGCTTTTTCAGCATTCCAAAACTGGCCAGCCAAAATTGTGCAAACTGGGTCAGCATACCACCCCCCACATCAAAGCAGAGGAGTCGATTGATATTACAATCTTCCTCATGTTTCTTTCCAAGCCTCATGAAACCTCCCATGCTCCCTCAAGCAACTCAGCAGAACATCTGCCCATGAACAGCCCTCTTTCTTGGGCAGAGCGAGACATTCAGTTCCAGCCAGGCTTAATCCTGGGCTTTCTCCTCTTGGGGCTGGAGATGGGAAGGAGGCAGCTTTGTTAGTTTCTTCCCCTGAAATGAGGCGTGGGCAACTTGTGGCCCAGCAGATGTTCTGTCCTCCAGCTCTCTTCAGCCCTAGCCAGCACAGCTAATAGAGATGATGGGAATCACATGCCAAAGCATCTGGAGAGCCAAACGTTGGGCCACCCTTGCCTTAGATAGCCAATCTAGTTAGAATTGTGGGGATAACTTTCTTAGCCTCCTCCAGTTTCATGGCAGTTTTACTGTATCTCCCCCACTGACACCAATATCACATATTCCCAAATTCCTGTGTTTACGACTGGGCTTTTAGCCACATTTTGTTTTCACTGAAGATCAACTTAATCTGTTTTTTACTCTTACTTCAGCAAATTCACCTAATGATGATGGACTTTGCTTCTGTTGTTTAAGCTGTTTTCCGCAGCTGGGAGCTAGCCAGCCAGCATAGCCTCTCACTAGCGGCAGTACCATCAGTGAGCCACTACAGGAAAAGGTGTCACAGCCCTTTTAAGTAGATTTACCCTGACCAGCTTCTCGAAGCAGGACCCTGCAAATTCCTAGTCACACAGAAGCTATTCCTGGTCACAACAGCGACCCCAAGGTGCTGGAGGGCAGCTCCACTGAAGAAGAGGCTCCCTGTTTAACTTGCAAAGAGAATCCAAATGTTGGGAGTGAGATTTTCCCAGCTCAGAGCAACACACACCAAACAGCAGGTTCCAAATGCCTTTGTCCCTACTTATTAAAAGAACCACCAACACTCCCCCCATCTCCATGGCTACAAAAAACCAAATCGAAATTAGTCTGCTCCTTCTGATTCCCCCGTCCAACAGGAAACTAGCAGCAATGTGTGAGGCCCTGGGGTTTTCCACAATGCAACTTTTTAAAAAACCCAAACCTGTTTCCCCGTTCTTCTTGCTGCCTCCTACGAAGGCCACACTGGCAAGAGCTAGCAATGCTTGAAGCATAGTGACTAAGAAGGCATTTTCGGCCCAGTGACAGACATGCCTTCTGAAACACCCACGCAAGAGTGCCGGCTACAGATAACGAAGGATGCTGGCATCTTAGCTCCGGAGCTGAGAAGCAATTCATCACGAACTGAAATTCAAATGACTGCAGGGGTGGAAGGCAGACTGTCGCAAGAAAATGGGCCGGGTGGATGAGGAAGAGAGATTCCCAAATGAACAATCTGCTCTGCGACCCAGAAAGGGGGCCCACCTCAGTTCTGAAGCACCCTAGGGAGACTCCTGGTTTCCAAACGGAAAACTAAGATCTCCCGGTCACTAAACCATGTTCTGAAGAGGCAGTTAGAGAACCCCACCAAGTCCCAGTTACCACTGGGAGGAACTCACAGTAACTAAAGCCCCACTGCTCAAGAGAGGAATGACTCAGTTACTCGTGAGTGCAACCTCCTTATGTGTGTTAGGCCATTTATTCCTGTTTCGCAGATGGAAGGACTGAGGTGAGAGAGACTGTGCTGGTAGTTTGTTCCTGAGGCAAACTGACACAGCTAAGCAGAAATGTGTTCTATGTCCTGACCAGCTGGGCATTGCTCCAGGGAGCACCGCTGCTGAACGCTTCAGCACACGTGTCTGCCTCACAGCAAGCCAGGCTACTGGTCCATCAAGCCTACGAGCCCAACTTGAAGCGGTTCTTCAGGGACTCAAACAGAGCTCTTTCCCATCCCTGCTACTCAAAATCCTTTTTAATTGGAGATGCCGGGCACTGAACCAGGAAACTACGTGAAGGCAAAGACAGGCTCTTTCTGCATAGGCCACGAGTTCCAGAGGTGGCCACACACCCTTCACCTGGCCAGTCCCCTTTTCCTTGACTGCCAATCATTTGCTGGCTTCCCCCCTTTTGGGCCATCTTTGCCCCATTCTAGAATGCTGAAATGCCTCTCCTAAGGCTTAGTGACTGTCAGGGAGAGCTTTCAGCGAAAGAATGCTGGTGTCTTGGGCATTTGGCCCCACCCAGCATGGCAATGCGGCTCCCAAGGGCAAAAAGAAATTGGGCAGAAATAGGTTCAGCCCTGGCCCAAGCCAATGGCATGTTAGCGTACTGCATGGAATGGAAGTGACCAAGTCCCTGCCCAACTCACACCACTAATTGGAAGCACTCACTTCATCCGACCCAACAAGCTACCAAATACACTGAGCTTTTCAACTGGCGGGATTCCAAATATCTGTGAGGTGGAAGTCCATTTGTAAGCCATCTCCAGCCTCTTTGGCTTTCTACTGCTTGAATCCACCCACACAGCAGGCCTCTGGACTACCAGAGCACTGGGCCCTGCACACATTCAAGGAGTCTGTCCCCATATTTGAACCTTGCTTTCTTCTCCAGAAACCAGACCGGCCTCGTTCTTACCTTCCGCTGGGCCTGCCGAGGCTCCGTCAGAGAGGACCACCGGCAGTTCTCCCGCTTCGGCACGGGCTTCCAAGTCAGCCGGCTCCGTTGCCTCCACACGACATCGATTTGAAGTGGAACTAAAAAGGAGAAGAGGAGGCATCACAAAGCACCTAAACAGCTGTCCTTCGGCCTGGCATTCCGCACTAAGTCACACTGCCAAGAACCTCCGTGTATGTAATTTGAAAAGGGACATGGTTGCTGGGGTCAATTTGAAGACACACGGACGACAGCTATGGAGGACAAAAGGTGGAGCTTCCATTCCGCATGGTTATCAGTCCTTTCCGAAGAACTGGCCTCCAAGAGCCACGGTTTCACCTCACCCCCAACTACTCCCTCTCACTCCCCCCACTGCACCCTGCCAAAGTTTGCAAAATTTAATGGCGACACATACAAAATAAAGCAGGGAAAGGCCATTGCAAAGCAAGTGAGCCTGCATAATTTTTGGATCTCCACATTTCCATGTCTCTTACTACAGAACTTGCAGGTTGTTTTTATGCTGTGTTTCGATGCCATGCTTTCATATTGTGTTTTTAACATTTTAATGTTGTGAACCGCTTATTATATTCAGCGGTATATAAATGTTACAAATAAATAAATAAATTTCAGCCACCAAAAAACCCCTCCATGTGCTGCCCTTAAAACTTAGCAGTTTTCTGGATGCGCCAACAAAATTTGCAGTGGAGAGTGCTAAAAGCGCCGGTTTGGTTCATGGCTGACAAGGAGCATCTCCAAGAGTGAAAAATGAAAGGGGATGGGAAATGAGACGAACCCCAAGCTATATACCCCAAAGTGAGCTGAAAAAGATGCTCCTCTCCTTTAGAAACTTGTCAAGAGGTAACAGGTAACAACAGGTAATTTGTCAAGAGACTGAAAGAACTGTGCATGTTTAGCCTGGAGAAGACTGAGGGGAGACATGATAGCACTTTTCAAGTACTTGAAAGGTTGTCACACAGAGGAGGGCCAGGATCTCTTCTCAATCGACCCAGAGTGCAGGACACGGAACAATGGGCTTAAATGACAGGAAGCCAGATTCCGTCTGGACATCAAGAAAAACATTCTGACTGTTAGAGCAGTACGACAATGGCACCAATGACCTAGGGAGGTGGTGGGCTCTTCCACGCTAGAGGCCTTCAAGAGGCAGCTGGACAGCCATCTGTCAGGGATGCTTTAGGGTAGATTCCTGTATGGAGCAGGGAGTTGGACTCGATGGCCTTAAGAGGCCCCTTCCAGCTCTACTATTCTATGACTCTATGATTCTAATGCTTCGGCTATGGGGCGGTATACAAATGTAATAAATAATAATAATAATAATAATAATAATAATAATAATATACAACTTACCCCACAGCCACCATTTTCCTGGCTTTTTCCACAGGAGTTATGCCATTTAAACCAGAAGCACCCAGATCGGGATCAGAGATTTCACACTCTCTGTCTTCAGGCTTAGACAACGGCTCTGAGACATTACTATTTATCAAAGACCTGGGTGAGCTGCGCCTACTGCTGGGCTTTGAGTTTCCTAGGCAACCTATAGAAAGGTAAGGCAGATCTGTCAAGGGGACACCCAAGTAGCCATGATGGGCTTTCCAATATTGAAACAAGTAACGCAATAAAGATTGCCGGAAAATGCCGGTGCTTTGGAAAGGATGGCACTTTGTCAACGCCGGATTCCGTGGGCGGTTTGGAGGCAGAAATTATATTCTATCATATCAGACCTGTCAACAGTAATATGGAAAGTCCATGTACGGAGGTTACCGGGGACCAACCCCCCCCACTTCATGCCACTACAGAATTACCAGAGGAAAATACCTTCAGAGGAAATTTGACAGTCTGCCTTCAAGCGGAGATTTCCATCCCCGCAATCCATTGCTCTGCGTAGAGATAGGCTGCCTGTCGCCCCAGTTCGACCAGCTTTAGTTGAATGGCTTTTCTTATTTGTGGCTACAAGGTTTTTTTTAATAATAAAAAAGCATAACCTTAAACAGAACAGTACTTAACACACACACACACACACACACACACACACACACACTGGTTTGGACTTCGAGGGCAAATGAATGTTTGTCATCATCTCATTTTTCATGATATTTTTTAAAAACAACAACAACAACACGTCCCACATTGCCCTTGGAGAAGAATATTCCCTTCCTTGGGGGAAGCCCTTGTGTGTTCTGCTCACTCTTCTGTCACTTAAAACGGGTGCTACTTCTGGGGAACATGGACAGAAGGGTGCTGTTGCACTCATGTCCTGCTTGTGGGTTCCTGGTCGACAGCTAGTTGGCCACTGTGTGAATAGAATGCTAGATTATATGCACCCTCCATCTGATCCAGCAGAGCTCTTATGTTCTATTCACCACACAAAGCCCAGCACTAAAAAGTACAGCTACCGTCTTTGCCAGCCTCCCCCAATTTGGTACCCTCCAGATGTTTTGGACTTCAACTCCCATCAGCCCCAGCTATCACAGCTCAGGAAAGCTGGGAGTTGTGGACCAAAACATCTAGAGGGCACCAGGTTGGGGAAGGCTGAGTAAATCCTCATTATTCCAGTTCTGGGGGATTGGAAAACAAAGAGCAACTTAGAGAAGGAGCTATAGCGCAGAAGCAGGCCGTGTGTTTTACCTGCAGAAGACCCCAGGTTCAAACTCTGGTGTCTCTAGTTAAAAAGCATCATCAGGAAGCACTGAGAAGAAAGGCCTCTAACTGAAACCCAGGAGGAAACAACACTGGATGAGAGGGACATCTAAACTTCCCAAAACTTCCCCGGTGCAACGCAGCTTCCAATGTTCTCTGCAGACCTTAAGAGGCCCCAATCCAATTCGTAGAACTGTTTCATTCACATTCTAATTAACTACATCAGCCCTGCTGTGCAATGCAATCTCTCGGCAGCTTGATAAACAACCAGCTCTTTCAGGTTAGCAAGGAGAGCAGAAGGCCTTTGGAGAGCCAGAACCGACAGGGGGTCTAAGTTTGGCTTGGATGGGTCACACTTTGGCACAGATCTGTCCTGTGAAACACAGGCCCACACTGTGAACCTCCTGGGGAGAATGGGAGTTGTAGTCCAACACAACTGGAAGCCACCCAGTTAAAGACGGTCGGGTTCATCTTTTCTAGATGGTACTAATACCTGCATGCGCATCTCTGAAAGAACTGCCTTCACCCAATCGGTGCTTCGGTAAAAGCAGATTAATCTTCACACCACACATCCAGTAAACAGGACTGGAAAACTAGGAGCTTCTAATCTGTTCTCGGAATATACAGGACTTGGGAGTCTTATCCATCATCATTTTTTTAAAAAAAGGTGTGAGTGCATTTACTGGAAAAGGTTACATTAACACTACTCCAACAGAAACGTGACTGCATATTGCCGGTTCTCTCGACGACTTATCTACGGGGTGGGCACATACATGTCTAGGCTATTAAAAGGCTGTTCTTCTCAGGCAGCAAGACGGTTCCCATTCTACAGCAACGACAGCTGAGCCCCCCCCCCCACTTACAATTCCGCATGTAGCAGCTGGAGAGGGAGGATTTCGTCAGCAGCTCCCTCCCAAGTTCTTGCAGCTTGCTGTAGCTCTCTGTCCCACATGCAGCCAAGGCTCCCTGGTCATTCGGGAACACGTAAGGGGTCTGCCCTTCGGACGTGGTGGCATTGCTGCTCCGGACCTCCGACAGCTGGTTCTTCACGTCCGACATTTTGCTGCGGACTTCGGCCATCTGGCTTTTCAGCCTCTTCAGCATCTTCAGGTCTGGTGGGACCCGCCACATGGCCTGGTGACGTCGTTGATCCCTCTCTTTTAGGGAATAGGATGCTTGAGGGAGGAGAAAGGGTAAAAATGTTAAGGGTCTCCGAGAGCGTTGCCAGGGAATGGACACGCATCACTTCTCTGGGCCTTGGGTCTTGCCCTGCAGTTACTCGTGCTTCCCCAGGACTTCATTCCATGACTGCTAGTCCACACCACACATGAGAGCAACTAGAGAAGCAGCAGAAAGCCTGCAGACTGCCAAGGAGAAGTCACACAACACACCCACAAAAAGTTATCAGCAGAGGTACAACTTGGCAATCTGCTACAGAGATGAAGCCTTATAGTCCCATCCCTGATGTTACAATCCCTCCGTAGCTCATGTTTTTCCTCCTCTCCTGCCTTCTGCCACCCTATCCCTTGCCAGAATATCTGGAAGTCTGCAGAAATCCAAGTAAAGCTGAACAAGAATGACGCTATGCAAACATAAATTTGGCTTTTTTGAGTAAAGCATTTGCTGCAAGATGTGGGATTAATTGCAGCAGAGCATGCTTAAAAGATATGGCGGATTTTTAAAAAGAAGTTATTGGTAAATGCTTTAAAATTAGCACCTTGAGGGAGGGAAAGGGTTCCCCACCAAAATGACCTTATTATCATGTCTTTTTGCAGCCATTGTTCTCCTGAACTGCTGCTGCTTTGGCACTTTTAAAAGAATTATTTCAAAGGCCTTCTTTCCTATGAGATCCTAGCCAATCAGGAATCACATGGTGAATGCAGATGGAAGCAAATTAGATTTGGTCATGCGTTGACATCAGGGAGGGGAAAATGAAGATGCAGTCCTCACTCTGAAGTTCTAACCCAGTCAAGAATGTGCACCTGGAAATGTTTTCAGAAGGCTCATTCAAGCCCTTACACTTGCTATATATAATTTTCCTACCTACGTTCCAATTAAGACAGAAATAATTCATCGGACCGTCTCCTCTGTCCACCCAGAGGATCAAAAATATCATGAGTTACACAGTGATGACGATTGTAACAAAGTTTTCTTCCCATCACCACACACCTAGCTGAACTTCAGAGCTCCCTGTCCACATTATTTTCCTTGAGAATCTGGATAGCTGAGCAAGCCATCTCTTTTCCTACTGAGAATGTGAAGCCTGTTTTATTTTGTGAAACCGAATCAACCAAGCTCTGTAAGCAGCCTCCCTCTCCCTATCTTTAGAGATGAGAGCACACATTACGGAGAGAAGAAAAACGTATGTGCACGTACCAGATGGGTCATCATTTTCTCTTCTGCTCTATTAAGTCAACAAAACGGTTTCAAAGTGACCTGAAACAAGCGATCGGTGGCTCCAGGCCAATTTGCCCAAACACAAACGTGAAGCCTGCCACATCTATTTATGAGGTTTGATTCCATTTACTGATTCTTCACGAACAAGAGGGACAGCTGACCTTCATTGGTCGGTGGCAACAGAAGGACATGTACAATTAAGCCACCTTTCCCTCTGGTATGTGTCCAGTGAAGGCTAGGATGCATCTAATGCTTTAAGCACATCAAAAATAGCAAGGGTTCCCTCCCCCAGATGTTTTGGAGTACAACTCACAGCAGCCTCATCCAACATGGCTAATAGCAGGGGTGATAGAAATGGTAGTCCAAAACTATTTGGCTCCTAGCTAGATCTTGCTTTTCAAATTCTCTCTTTCTGAGGGCCCACATGAGGTTTTTTTTTTTAAAAAAATGGGTCTGCTGTCAAGAAAAACCAATGATAGATTCCAATATATAATTGACATGGAAAAGGATCACATTTGAGCCCAATTTTTGCCATGCCCATTGGGTATCTCTGCCCCTTCTTTTATTTTTTTGCAGTGGGGGGGGGGCATCGCCTCCAACGTACCTGATGAGACAGGACACTATGTGCTGCTTTTGCTCATTATTCACGAATTATTAAAAACTTGACGTTTCTTTTCTTCCACAAGAATCTGAACCAAATGCTACATCACATTGTGAGTTCAGTAAACGAAGATATTTACTATCTGGGTTAAGCTAAATGCTCTGGCAACCCACTTCCTATGTCATGCACATCGTCTTTGTTATCTTTGGGTCTAGACGATAAATCCATCCCTTTATTCCAGATACAAACCTAACGTTGCACAGCTTTAGCAGACAAATCCTTAACGACAAGGTTTTAACCCAAACACCAGCAGGATGATTTTTCAAGAACATCCTGTTGCTTCATGTTAAAAACTACGCAGTACTGAACAGGTAACAATTCAGAAAACTCTATTATGGGGTCGTTACACTGATGATCATACCGTGGTAGCACATTCTGAACAAATTTCGTAGAATTAAACGCTCTTGGATTTTGAAGGAAACTGACTTTTGAGGCCTCAAAATGGCAAGATTTCTCCAAATCCCATGGCTGCAACTTAAGAATAATCTCTGTGAAAGTTTTCTTTATGATTCTAAGAAAGATGGGGATACAAATCAAATGAATAAGGGGGAAAAAACCAATTCTTTGAGAGACAGCGTCACAAAGGAGGAGAAGTAGCGGAAGTGAAGGCCTTGCCATGTCTGCCTAACCAGATGGACGTTTTTCTTTTCAGATCCCAAGACTCACCTCTGTTCTGAAGAAGGGAAGCAGGAGGTCTTGGCTGTAGGCCCCAGAAGTTTTCCACACCATTTCTGTCTTTCAGGTCCAACAAGTGTATTAAGATCAAGGGGTCTATGTCAAGCAAGCTGCTGCTGGCAGAAGACCCCAGCGCGCTTCCTCCACGCCTCGACATGCGGCTGTTCATGGTGGGGAAGCCATGGCTCACCCCTGGAAGAAAAAGAATACTTAGCGGCTGCAAATGTCGAAGAGGACGTTCCGTCTCAACACACTTGAGGAGAAAACAGCAAGCTTTAAACAGGACTGTTACTTAATATTAACAAGCTTCTCCTTCTTACAGCTAAAACTGACAAAGTCAAGTTGGCAACAGTGAAATCAAAACCAGCACCCCGATGCCTTGCAGGCATTAATCGTTTAAGGTGCAATCCTATGCACGTTTAGACAGTAAAAAGTCCTATAACCCCCAGCATTTCTCAGCTGGTTGGGGAATGCTGGAAGTTGTAGGACTTTTTTCTGTGCTGGTAGTGACTTTTCAACCAGTTATTTCCCCTTCCACACAATGGGTTTTAACTAATGGGTGTTGCTCATTCCAACAGTAAAAAGCTTTGAGCTTCCACCAAAGCACTTCACATTTATCAGTAATTTATAGAGGTCTTCTCATAACAGTGAGCTCAACTAGTGAGTGTTGACAGGAATGAAGCCAAAACAGAGCTGCAGAGAAATACGAGGGAGGGGTCACACAGCCATCACAAGAAATAACAGAAGCTGCGTCCCATCCCTATAGGGCAACATAGGAAAAACTAACAGCACATGATATTAACATGCACTTTCCCACGCCAGCCTTTAGCTGTTTTAAAACATGGGTAAACCCTGGGCACAACAAGGGATGCCTGGGCTGCACGGTTTATAAATAGCTACTTGGCCGTGGTGTTCTTAAACTGCCTTTAGGTGAGTAGGTAAGGAAGATTTTGTAAACCGGGGGGGGGGGGGGGGAATAAAATAAGGTTCTCTTTCTCAGGCTGTCATCTTCCTTTTCAACAGTGAGCTTGGGGTGGTCAAATGCCTGTCAGGCAAGAAGACATGCACACCCAAAAATAAGGTAGTAGTTTCTACATACTTGGAGGACTCTCCAAGAATAGGGTGACCATATGAAAAGGAGAAAAACCAAACAGAGGAGGAGAATCCAAATCCGGACAAAAAAAGGGGAAAAACAGATTCTCTGGATGCTAAAGTACTTTATTTTAAAGCCCAACGCATTTCGGCCTGTGTTGTTACTGGCGACTGGTAATTATCATAGGAGACTATCATCTTGTTAGGAGTATTTCTGCAGACATCTCTTATCAACCCCCTGAAGAAGGTCTTAAAAACAACACAGACCAAAACACGTTGGGCTTTGAAATAAAGTACTTTAGCATCCTGATAACCTGTTTCTCCCCTTTTTTTGTCCATATGAAAAGGAGGTCAGGGCTCTTGTATCTTTAACAGTTATACTGAAAAGGAATTTCAGAAGGCATCATTTGTATGCATGCAGCACCTGGTGAAATTCCCTCTTCATCAAAACAATTAAAGCTGCAGGAGCCCTGCAGTCTTTTGTATCTGGTCACTCTAGTATAGCTTTTACCTGTTGTGATGAAGATGGAATTTCACCAGGTGCTGCATGCATAACAACGACACCTGCTGAAATTCCCTTTTCTAAACAACAGTTAAAGATACAGGAGCCCTGTCCTCATTTCCATATGGTCACCATATCCAAGAACACAAATGTTTGCCAGCTATAAGAGCAAGGTTTTGTTTTGTTTTTATTAAGCTCCTGCAACAACAACAAAATAGCCAGTGCTGTGACCTTCCAGGATTTTGAAGGGCACAAATACTTCCTAGGCAGAGCCTTTTACCACTATATAAGCACCATGGAGGTGTTTCAAGAGGAGAGAAAAGGTTACCCTTTCCTTTGGTCCTGAAACATCTTTCCCTAACCTCCAACCCCATCATCCCACAACCCTGAAGAGCATTAAAAGGCAGCTGATCAAACTGGCTGGAGTATCACTCCTGTTGCAGGCTGAGGACACACTACAACAGCTATGCACAGGCAGTTGGGCTAGTAAAAAAAAGTTTGTGGGCTGACCATGTGTGCAAGGCAGCTTGACCATCTACTTAATTGTTGGTACTCTTGTCTCCCCAAAATAGCCTCTCCTTGAAAAAAAAATGCAATTTTGGTCAGCGCTATTTCTGGTGACAAAACACTCCAGAGACTAGCTGCGTGCTGTGTGGCAAGGAATGTATCCCACCGGCCGCTGTAGGTTAATTTAATTGGGAAGTCAAATTCTCATATTAAAAGCTCACTAAAGGAAGTGACTAAGAACAAGCAATTAAGAGAATGGGAGATTCCTTCAAACTGAGTGGGTTTTAGGCAGACACTACTGAGTGAGGATTTTACAGACAGCAAACACTTAAAAAGAACAAGCTAGAGAACACAATCAATCACTGAGTTCTGCAGACATTATACTTCTCTCTCCGCTTCCGTAAAAGGGG
Source organism: Anniella stebbinsi (assembly GCA_029215795.1). Classification (NCBI taxonomy): domain Eukaryota; kingdom Metazoa; phylum Chordata; class Lepidosauria; order Squamata; family Anniellidae; genus Anniella; species Anniella stebbinsi. The sequence goes on from JARDYH010000009.1 coordinate 17,337,550, forward strand.
TGGTATTAATCAGCTAAATATGAATTAATTTCCTGCCTCAGAAGGAATTCCATCAGAGGTATAATTTGCCTGTCATATGCCGGTGATTGCTATCTGAGCCACAATAGGATTTAGACAGTTATAAGGAGAACTGCAATGCAACATCATCAGTACTTTTCCCTATCCCCATGGGGTAATTGACAGATCTTTCCTGCATTTTCAACAGAATTCACCAGCACTAGCATTTCATGTGCTTATTTAAAAACAAGCCTTCTACCATTTTTTAAATCCTAGCTAGTAACTAAGAATCTATGTCTGAATTAGTCAAGTTTACAATGCAAGGAAGCGTTCCTTTGAACTCATCTCCACTTGGTGCTTAAGAAGGTGAAAGAGAAAACATTTATTCACTGGCTCCACTTAAAACAATATACTGGGCTGTTTTTTGTTTTGTTTTCAAAAGAAGCACTAGTATCCCATTGATGTGCTTTTAAGTCTTTAAAAAAATCCAGCTGCAATCCTCCCATGACTGTGAGCCAATGGCAAGCCTGCCCTACATTGCAATAATCTTGACACATGGTACATGATGCAGCAGTTCCAAAAATAGAAAATCCCACAAAATATAGACCGCTGTGTTGCCTCTGACGTGCTTCTGATAGAAAGCAGAAAAAGGGAAAGCAGGCTCTGAACAGAGATGCAATTTTACTGGTGTCTCCTCTTGTACCTGAGGCACCTGCCGAGGCAGAGGCCGCTTCCTCCACAAGATCTCCTTCCTCTAACTCCATGTTGTGACTGTACTCCACATCATTCTCTCCAGACCTTAGGAACAAATTGAAACAAATCCATGGAGCTCCTGTTAAGCTTCTCTCTCAACAAAGCACTTCTTCTACAAATACATTTTTTATGATTCTTAGTTGCACAGGTGAACAACTTCACTGGAACAAGACCGCTAGTTCACACACGATGCATATACTACTAGGTAGCAGAGACTCAGTCTACACATGCAGGAGAGTGAACTGCTAGAGTTCTGAGGTGGTAAAATGGACTGTACTACTTCAATGAGGGGATAAAAATCACATTTTTGGAAGTCTCACTTTTTGGCAGAGGATGGATAGCCATTTATCGGGATGCTGTAGTGGTAGATTTCTTGCAGTGTCAGACTGTTGGACTCACTAATCTAGTTCACATGTAATGGTGGCAAATTGTGGGTTAATTAAGCCACGATTTGCCAAGACACGCATGGGTGCATTCTGCAGCCATTTAAAATATTCATCCTCCAATCGAGCCAGCCAATCAGCGGTTGCTACATGACAACCGAACCTGAACACTATATGGGTTAAACAACCTACAATTAATAGTTAGGTTAACTGTGAGTTACTTAACCTACAATTAACCTGTAGTGTCCAGGTTCAGAGTTTCAATATTTAAAATGGCTGCAGAAAATGCCATGGCAAATTGTGGGTTAATCAGCCCAAAATGTGCCACCACAATATGCGAACAGGCCCAGCTAGATGACTTTCGAAGTCCTTTTAAATTCTTAATTCTATATAGTACAGTAAAGTAAAAAAAAATACCTAGCACAGAGAAAAAGTAATAGTCTAGCTAGTTTACTGCTTGTGGGAAAGTCTGAGGTTCTTTTTTCAAGGAGAAATGAAAAATGTTATCTTCTGCTTAGTCTGAAGCGATATAATTCATTCTACTACCTCAGAACTCTAAGCCTTCCTTCTATTACTTGTGTAGACCAACAAAAAAGCACTGCATATTAGACAAGATGAAAGTTTTGTCTACAGGTTTAGATCTGCAGTGGCAAATAGTCCAAAATGCTATGTGAATCACCACAGATGCAGTTGTATTGGGGGGGGATTAGATAGTGACACACGCACACCCCATCTATCTCCATCGATCCTACATGATCTGCAGCATTCCCCTAGCAATCAGGTCACATCCACGATTAAAAAACATTATCCAACACCGTGCTTAAGCCTATGGATTAGCTGTAGCTAAAATGGCAATGGTCAATTTACAGCCCAATCCTATATGCATGTTTACTGAGAAGTATATCTCAGTATATACCTCTTGCCATGTTCAGACGCATTTACTCCCAAGGTAGATGCAACCTTAGAAGCCTATACTTGAGGGGCGCATGAATACGCACTAACATATCTCATTTTAGAAAGATGTTAACCATCACTGTGACATTATATTCTTAGAACAGCAACTGTGTTTGTGAGGAGCACAAGAGAAGCTAACTGTGCCTTCCATGAGAAGCCAAAATCAGCATCTATTTATCTCCACTTGTCAGGAATGGCAGTCTGGGCAACTAATATTTGATTCTTGTGTTTTGTTTTAATGCTTTGTTGGCTGCCTTGGGAGCAACACTGATAAAAAGTGGGATGTCATGCTTTATACACATACGCGCATGTGCACACAGACAAGGACACACACACACACACACACACACACACAGAGGGTCTGCATCCATGGACACAGATAGAAAAGGAGATGAAAGAACCAAGAGAGGATGTTTCTGAAGCCGCTTACATGGTCTCTTCATCTATGTCGTTTTCTTCTGTGTTGCTAGTCGCTGTTGAACTAGCGGAGGAGCTGCTGCCATCTAGGTGGTTCACGTCGTCCTCCCCAACAAAGTCAACATCGAGATCTCCATCCGAGAGTTCGTGCTGTAGTTACAGCAAGGGGGGGGGGGGGAACTTTGAAATAAAATATACACTTGAGTAGAAGTGTGTAGAGAAAGCTGTAATTTTAATTTTCTGAAAGAATAAAGGAACTGTGAACTGCCCGAGACCTGAGATCTGTCGGAAGAGCCCTTCTCCGTACCCCACCAAAGTGAGATATATGTTATGGTGGGACATGGGAGAGGGCCTTCTCTGTTGTGGCACCCCGGCTGTGGAATGCCCTCCCCCTGGAGGCCCGACTGGCACCAGCACTGGCTTCATTTTGGCACCAGGTTAAGACGTGGCTTTTTAACAAAGCCTTTGATGGCTAAATCCTCAAGCCTGCACACTGCCTTGTTCTAATTGGATTTTACCGTTTTAAAATTTCATATTGGTTTTAATATATTAATAGTTTGTTTTATAATTGTATATTTATTCTATTTTATATGTACGATTTTATCTGTATGCCACCCTGAGATCCTTGTGATATAGGGCGGGATATAAATGTTTTAATAAATAAAACTCAGGGCAACCTCCCTGCCCCAAATTCCAGGAGTGAAAAGCCAGGAAGACCCTGCAAATTAAAACTGCTTGCTTTAATTGGTATATGGGAGGGAGGGGCTGCAATGGAGAGCACTGCCAATCTGTCCTCATACTCTCCCACCAAAGGGACTAAGAAAATATGCCTGAATGTGCCTTTTGAAGGTTCAGAATTCAGAGAGGTGGCTGAATAGGCTATACTGAAGTTGGGAGGGGGGAATTCATGCACTGAACAGCTCCTTGTTCACCTCCCCCATGCCAACAAAACCAGAGTACATTATGCAAAATTACTCAATTTGAATAATGTATGTGGGTTGCAAAATTCAGCTGGTCTTGACACAGAATTTGGACGGCCTGGGCAGAGAACTTTTTTTTTTTTTTTTAGCACAGATAGAAGGCTGCTTCGCCAGAAATCCCTTAGAACTATCCTGCATGCAAACTATTTTGAAATTCAAACAGTTATCAGATAGCAAAATAAGTTAGCTAGTGTTTTCAAGCCTGCACCTTTGCTCCGCCCAATCTACTAACTAAATTAAGTGTGCAATCGTGTGCATGTTTGGACAGAGAAAAGGTCCTACAATTCCCACAGGATGGTTGGGGCATGCTGGGAATTGTAGGACTTTTTTCCTGTCTCTACATGTGTAGGATTGCACCCTAAACCACTCTCCATTAACTTCCATTGAGGAAGATCCACAAGCATTCCTTATTATGCTGATTGACTGGGAACAAGGATTCTCACATTAAAGTCGTCATATGGTCCTTTCTCCTCTTCCTCCTCCTTCGCATCCCGGGGCAGTGCTGTGCTGGCCACGGCCTCAAGAAGCACTTCTGAGTTTGGTCCCGACTTCTTCGGCTTTGTACCCAGACTATCGTCACTCTGTGGACTGATGTGAGTATCCGGAGGAGACATGCCGTGGGATTTCTGAGTACGGGACAGCTCAATTGCAAGCCTCTTAATGGGGAAAAAAACATGCGCATGCAGCAAAGAAGGCATAATTCTAAAGTAGCAACATTTTATCATTCGAAACCAGTCATTCCCAAACAGTGTGCTAGAAGTTAGGGATGGGCACCTTGTGGCTCTCTCTCCCATTAGCCCTAGCCAACAGAGCCAATGGTGAGGGATGATGGGTGTTATAGGCCAAAACACCAGGAAAGCCACAAATTGCCCATCCCTGCTAGAGAAAATACCAAAATGCTCCTGAGAGCTGGGATTACCTGCCCAAAGAGGAGATTGCCCTCTGCCTCTCTGCACGATTCACTGATCTGGCCTTGACTCCCTCCTATCAGCCTCTCCTGGGGACAGATAGGTCTGCCACTTCTCTGCACTGGATCACCCAATCGCTCCTGATACACAGATGCAGTAGGCTTGCCAGGCCCAAGGGAAAGCATGGCCAGAACAGCGACTCACACGGAAACTCAAGAGAGGGGCTCCTCTGGTGGTAGGAAACTCTTACGCATTTGGAGAGAGGGAGGACGTAGTTCCGTGCGAGAGCAGACGCTTTGCAAGCAAAGGTCCCTGGTTCAACCTGCAGGTATGGCTGGGAAAGAGTGTCTGAAATCATGGAGACCTGTGGCCAGTCAGTACAGGATATGGTGCCCTTCAGAGGAGATTGTCTGCATCGTCACCAGGCACCATGGCCAATATGTTCACGCTGGATGGGGATAATGGTAGCTGTAGTCCTAGAGGGCACTAGGTGGGGGAAGGTGGGGGAAAACAATACTGATCTAGATGGAACAATGGTCTAACCAGATATAAAGCACCCTCCTATATAAGCTAAGTGTAAACATTTCCAAGCATGCCTCCAATTTCACTTCTGAAAAAGGAAGCGTTCCTGAGAACACTGGAAAGCAAATGCAACACACAAAAGGAGCCACTTCCATGATTTCACTGTTCAACAATTATCTTCCCAATATGCTTGACCAAACTGTCACTGCTGAGGCCGTCGGAGGGAAAGGAAACAGCAGCTGGGCATCCCTCCATCGTGCCTGAATCTCTATGAGGCTATTCATGGGAGAGGAAGAGGAAGCAGCAGGCCTTCCACTGTGTCCAGTACCTGCTGAACTTTGCAACTAAGAATCTAGTGCCTAAATTTCCCCTCCCTCCACTTCCCTCCCAACCCCCTTTCCTTTTCTGTCACGTTTTTCCCCTCGATTGTAAACCTGTGGGAAGGGACTGCCTTTTTGAATATCTGTGTAAGCCACCCTGGGAGGGAGCCCTTTTGGTTAAACAGCAGGATAAAATGATAATAAACAGCAGTGATACCCAATATCCTTCACGTTTAGCATCCATCTGTTGCAGTGCCACTTACCTCTTTGAGGTTATTTATTTGTTGGACATAGCTTGTTTGGGCAGCTTCCAGCTGAGAAATGTACCAGTGCTGATCCCGACATTTCTGGAAGAAGGTAGGCGAACGCACCTGGAACCTTTATAGAGGGGATGGTCAAGACTTCACAACGCTGAAAGTACTCCCAGGCAAGGATAATAACCAAGTCCTAGTAGCAGTCAAAAGCCTCTCCCAAGTGATTACAGCAGGTTTGTGTCACCACAGTAAACAAAGAATCCTATGCTAGGAGAACAGGGCAGAGTTATCTGGCACCATCCCAATTACTTCTAAAAATTATGACTGCAAACTGAAATCAAGCCAATTAAATTTGCTGAAAGGTCATACTTCAATTATTTTTGTTTTGAAGTGTCATTATACCAAGGAGCAAAAGTGCCTGAAAGATGCCATTTCCTGGTAACAACGAATGCCAGTTTTTATCTATTAAGCTTTGAACTCTCATACTTCAGTATCCACAAAAAGGCATCTCTAAGTTGGAGCGGTTTGGGTAGGATGCACATTAAAATTTAACTGATTAAAAAGGTAAAAGCGATTGGCATTCTTTAAACCAGCTGACCCCAACATGGTGTCTTCCAGTGGGGTTGGACTACAAGAGCCATCACCCCCTGCCACTGGGAATGTCCGACACAACTAGAGGGCATCAAGTTGGGGAAAGTCGATCTAAATACATTGACAGACTTACTGAAAGTTACACTGAGCCCTTCTCAAAAGACATTTTCCTCAGCACAGGACCGCTAGAAGCAAAGCTTTGCTCCCACAACACTTTGGAAGTAGCACAAGAGGTTTCTTTTTCTCCCCTCTTTCACCCACCACCACAAAGGCTACCTGTGGTTATCTCACATCCCTCGAACCAGCACAGCTCTCTTCTCGCTTACCTCAATATGACAGTGTCATTCTGCCTGTTCAAGTAGCCTTCGTTAGCAAGCAAGTCCAGACGAAAGAATCTGTTGTAACCCCAGCACTCGCCAACTTCAAAATCAGAGGCAAACTCTCGAATGATATTTTTAGCAGGATCATTGGTGGACTGGTGAACCATTTCTACACGATATTCATACCTCAAAACAAAACAAAACCCATGGAAATTAAATTCATTTTTTACCCAACACTAAGCACGACCATTTTTTTTTGCGCTCCTCTTGCTTTACATTATTTATAGGATTTGCAGAAATTCAGAGAAAGGATGGCCTTTTTTTTTAAAAAAAAGGCCATATTCTGAGCAGACTTATCTTTGTGGTTTAAAATAGGGGAAGAGCTTCTGTGTATTATTCTAGACCCTCCTTTCTATAATGTGCGGAAGGAAAAGTATTCGGGTCAGATTCTAGGAAGATACGTGGGTAGGTTCGATATGTAATCTATCTGCTGTGTGGGCAAGATAAGACACCTTAGCAAAGACTGTACTGTCTGTTCTATCTACAGTAATTGAAGCTAAGGGGGAAAATTTAAGGGAGAATGCCATGTCTTGCCAGAGCGATTAAGGATTTTTAGTTTGTTCGTGCTTGCACATTTTATTTATCTTGACCGGCCGTTACTTTTATACAGACACCTCTCTCCCTTTCTTGAAGATGGGCTTTGAAAGGGTCTGGTTATTAGATACAAATGAATAAATTGAATCTGAATCTAGACATGAGCTTATGTGGAACTATGCATTAAAAGGATGAGGATGGCATCACCCATGTACATGGGGCTACACGAAGAATGAGAGGATAGATCCCTGCCCCAAGGGGCCTACAATCTAGTGACACCCTGGAGACAGAGGAAGAGAAGGGGAAATGTAAAAAGAAGTCTAATATGCAGTTATATGTACTTACAAGAGTCCATATGCACAAGTCATGTGCCCATGCAAACACTGATTTCAGTTACACTGCATTTGACCAACACACCTTACAGAGCAGAGCAAAAATAATTGGCTAAACTAAGGATGCTAGCTTTCTTCACACAAAATAGACCAAGAAACCAAAACAAAAAAATGTTCCCAAGGAAGACAGTACAGTTGAAAGAAAAAGACAGATTCCTTTTCCACCATTGCAATCCCGCATAAAGAAATGTCCTATTTAGAAGATTCTACTCTTTATTTAGTAGATTCCCAATGCAAGTTTGCATAACATTTCACTTTTCAGGAATGTATATTCCAATTCCAATTTTTTTGCAGGCTGGATGGGTTACACACTAATGCTCTTGTTATGAAACTCTGCATAAACAGAGAAAGGAAACTGAGTAGCTGAGGGATTAGAAAGGTACTAGTGCCAAGCACAGAAAGAAAAAAAATGAAATATGCAGGTTTTGGGCCATCCCATGCAAGACTAAGCATGAAATGCCAGGGGCACTGCAGATGGTGGGATGTCTTCAATATTAAAATGCTACCAAATGATTTAAAAAGTGAAGAGACAAGTAACCTTATCACTACCCTTAGCATCTTGTCTTGCAAACCTTTTAAAAATACTGTTGATTAATTTTTTAAAAAAAATCTTAGCTGTAGCTAAAGCTCAAGCAATCAAGATAAAACCAACTCTTGGGAAACTAGGATTGGGGTCCAAGATCCAATGGGCTTTGTTTCTGGCCAAGTACTGGTCACACACACATGATCTGGCCATGGATGTCATGAAATAATTTTTGGCAGGTGTGTCCTCTCTCTCACCTGGAAGGCAGGGAGGCACATCACTCAGCTGCATCTCAAATCTGCATCCCTACCACATTTAACGTATCTCTCTAGAGCTAGTTCAGTGCAGCACCTCAATCAAATTTCTTGCCAAAAATGACCGTCAAATGACATTATCTAAGCCAGATAATAATAAATACATCATTATTATTTTATTATACGACCACTTTCCTCACAAGCAGAGGGCATTTAAGCTAACACTCACGCACACTCAAGATGTCCAATAAAAGTTTTAGCAGCCATTGTTAATGGATACAGTCACCAATCATGCTAGGCTCTGACTTAATGTAAGAGCAGCCCATCTGCTCCAACATCTTATTCCCCACAGTGGCCAAACAGATGCCTCTGGGAAGTCCACACGCAGGGCATGAAGGTAGAAGCCCTCAACTGATATTCACATAGCAGAGATTCCATAGAGCCATGGTGACTAATAGCCACTGATAGACATCGCCTCCTCTTTGAACCCGCGTGATTTAATCCCCTTTTAAAACCATCTGTGTTTTTGGCAGCCACCACATCCTGTGGCAGTGAGTACCAGAAGTTAAATGTGTGAAGTACATTTTAAAAGCAGAACAGTAAACACTGGCAGAACAAGAAAATATCCAGGAGGCTACGCATACACAGCAGATCTGAAAAAGCACAGAATTCAGAAGCTTCTTGTAAAAAGAAAAGAAAAAAGCAAGTGTCTAGCTCTTATACTGCAAACAAATGCTTGAAAGTTTAAAATCATGCTTTTGTGAGTTGGTTTTTATATGATGTTATTTCGTTGTATTTCTAAGGTTTTATTCTTTGTAAACTCACCAGAGGCCTTTGGTTATTGGGCAGTATAGAAATATAATAAATTACACTAAAGTGTGCAGGAAACGCCTAGCGACATTTCAGAAGCCAAAGACGTGGCAGGAAAAGGTTTTGAGTGGTTGAGGGCAGGACCTCAGCCTTTCACAACTCCATGTCCCTCCTCATGACTAGCTAAATCAGAATAATTCTAAGTAAGTGGTGCAGTTTTGCACAACTGGTATATAGCAGAGAATTCTGCTCTTAAGATAGCCTGGGCACAGAATTTTAGTTGCAAAGTCCACATGGCCTGGGGAAAATCTAAGTGACCCATTCAAGGAGAGCCTAGAACAAGTGACAGATTTTTTCCCCAAAACCTTGAGCATTAAAAGTTTTTTTTTAAGTTCTATCTGGATCTGCTCTTCTGTGAACAAAACGACCCTGACGATTCCCAGGTACACTCTAACTCAGGAAAGGGATCAGTGCCCCTTCCAGAAACAGAAGGACTCTCACTGTTTGTTTGTTTTTGAAGAACAACACTAAACTATTGGTTAAGTAACACCAGCCAGGTTCTTCAGTACAGAAAGATTTGGTTTACGAAGGTGCTCACTCTAAGAGCGAAGACACAAATCACGTTTCACTCAGACGAGCCATTTAACTAGTATCTCTACCTCCCCACCAGCATTACCCAACCAGACAGGATGCAAATCTAATTCACATGCGAGATGGTAATCATCCTTACTTGGACGTTTCTGGCAATCCAGCAGAAAGCTCAAGAAAGACAGATAAATAGTAGCCTCGCACCACTCCATTTCCATCCTTTAGGGGAAAAAGATTAAAATAGAAGTTAGAATGCATCGGCTGGCTGCCAAAAGGCATTTCAAAGCGTCCTGCAATGAATGGAAACACGGCTGAAGTAGAGTTTTATAAGGGCTGCAGGTGGGGATGGGATGGTTTGTGTTCTAAACTAAGGGAGACTGCTCTCCTGCTGCTATCGCTCTCACACATGCCTTGGTATTATACTCAGTGGTCAACCCTAAATTTGGGATGCCTTGCAACAAAAATGAATAAATACACAGCCTGTCAACGCAAGACCACTGTTTTGCCTTATTTCTATTCCGGCTACGTTTTTGCTTTGCGGGCTTGCCCAATTCAAAAGATGTATTCGCTTTGCAGACTCATCCAATTCCAAAGGCATATCGAGCAGGAAACAGACCAAACACCAAAACTGTTTGCATGTAGAGAAAATGAAATTCAGACTCTGTGCATATTTAGTAGTATCACCCTTAGGTGATTGTCCTGGAAAATAAAGGGCTTGCATTCATTCCATCTTTAGCACAGAGCATAGACCTCTTGTTATTAACAAGCTGTTTTTCAGGGGAAGTCATATGATGTGGCACATTATCAATAGCTTTTGTTCTGGTGTATCCAAGGAATACTGAGCATGAGAACTCTTGGCACAAGACTCCCTATGTTCTTATATTAGTTTCAGGTAATTAACGTGGAGACTACAGCACTCAGTCTCTGCAAGTTGTACCTCTGGGTTATTTGTATGAATAAAACATTGCAGGTCAAGTAATATCACACTGCATCAGGAATCATAGGTGAGATTTCAATAGGTGTTTCTTAATACTATCAGCCAAACTCACTGGATAAACCTTTAGCCTCCAGCAAAGCCCGGAAACCTGAAGAGGTGGACTGTAAACCGGATCTGCCCGCTGACGTAAAGTGCTGTTGAGACATGAAAGAAATATTCAGTGCAGAGATTATAGTAAAGCCTTCAACACTAATAGATGGTTGTTCATCTCCAAAGCGCAAGTGTTTTTAAGCACATTTTCAACTTCGAAAGACTTTGAAATAATTCCTCGTTAGAAGTGCTCTTCCAGCTCATGCTAGAGAATTTCCTCTTAATTTTCATTCCATTACTCAAAAAATTGTCCCATTTCATGCTATCCCTATGCATTACTTCTCCTTATAATCTTCCAAAGCTTTTGCCATTAACTCCATCCTCTCTCTCTCTCTCTCTCTCTCTCTCTCTCACACACACACACACACACACCCCTAAGTAAATTTAATCTTTCCTTATAAGTAACTCCACTTCACACTCCCCTAAAGATTTAGCTGGTTCCTCTGAATACAAAACTTTACCCTATAATTGTTATGTTGTCTCCATTTACATCATCTGGATACAAAACTACCCACTAATTCTAGATGCATGGGGGACAATAGGGGCTATTTGGTATTGTGGGAATGCATTCTGCATGAGCTCAGAAGCACCTTGCAGCCAGACAAGAGGCACAGAGAAACACAGTCCCTGCATTTCCGTGACTGAGAGGCCCCAGTTATCAGTGTAATTAAGTTAAAAACAGAGTCAGTTCTTTTGTTCTACCTAGAAAAGTAAAATGGAAGAAGATTTATATTATGAGGGTACCGAGCTGGTGCACAGGTAGACTGTTTAGTATTTCAATATGCCCCTATAACAGGAATAACAATGTCAGGAGGAGGTGCGCGCAGGGGATGAAAGCTCCTCTTCCCTTAGCCAGAGGCTTACATGTAAAACATGTCAACATCCCATTTCATGTGCTCTGGGACTGAAGCTCTGGCACTGGTAACAGGTTCTAAGACGTAGCATTAACTCAGGTTAAGCCCTGGGATCACACGAAAGCCAGCAACGATCCCCCTTCTCAGTAAGTCGTGTTCCTACCTGAAATTCTCCAAGACAAAGGTAGTCGAATCGTACGCGGGTACTAACTCGCTGAAGGAAGAAAAGCAGCGGGTGAGCCATAAAGGGTAGAGTGTGCAAGAGCCATTTACTTAAAATGTGACTAGTATACAAGCAGCACTATACAGAAACCACCCATAAACAACAAGAAGCTTCCAAGGTTCACTCACAACGTTTTAAAAAAGATTGATAACACCTTGTTAGGCCATCAGCCTTGCAACAAAAGCGGCATGGCCCTACATCTATTGATGTTGTCAAGCAGAACCAACCTGGGCTATATTCTATCTGGCATCATCAGACACACCAATATTAAACAGTTTGTCCCAGCTCCATTGTACCCACAGGGAGGGAGAAGGAGCCTGTATTCCACTCCTGTTCTCTCCATGGGTATAATCCCACAGAGGAAAGGCCACCTGAACTGTCTCTATGTCTGGCATGCATATCCAGTGCCCCAGTTTTCTCTATTACTGGCAATTATCATCATGTTGTTGCCACTTCACACAGAACGCCGTGTTTTGGATCATCGCACTCCCATAAGCGTGCCATTGGGCCAAACTAAAAGCCTTATTCACACAGGTCTCCCATGTGCATTGTGGGGAACAGGTCCCTCTTGCCAACTGGGCAAACCTCACACAGGACGTAACACCTGCATGTAAGCCCAATGCCCACATCACCCTCCCTGCAATGGCGATGAGTGGCTATCACAGGGATATGCACATCCGACTGTCAACAGGGCAGACATGGTTGGGCATGTGACAAGGGCCCCATGCCCCAGCAGGGGCCCACGAGCAAGAGCTCTCTGGGCTTGCTCCTCCTCGTCACCATTGCAACCTGCTTGTTTACCTACCTCTCCATTTGGCCCAGACAACGAAGGTGGCGAGAAGGAGGAGCAGGAGATGCCACAGCCTCCTTACTCCATGGCTCTCTGCCTGTCAAGCAAGCAAGTAGGAGCAATGATGAGGAGAAAGAGCAGTTAGTGACAAAGGCGGTGAGAAGGTAGACTCACTGAGGGTGTCCTGAAAAACCTGGAGTTGACGCTGATTGTAAACATCACATTTTATGTGCTGCGCAAGCTTGGGAGGCTTGCAATGATTAGGGCTCAAATGCCTTTTGCAACATCCTCTAAGTCAGACAACATATCTACCAACTAAAAGTAGTTGAGGCTGTACCTGGTGAAGTCTGGAGGGACAGGAGTGGTAACAAATGAGGCCATGGGCTTCCGGTGGACCTGTTGGAACATCATCAAGATCTCAGAGCTTTTTGATATCAGTTCACTTTTACTGCAGGACCGCAGCTGTAAAGGAGGAAGCAGAAGACAAACGCATGCCCAGGTCGATAAATTCACTAAGTTCGACAGCATTTTTGAGCAGTTTGATATATTAGCAATGACTATGCTTGACATAAGCTGTAGCGGTTGTAATAGAGGAGACAGAGGACTGAGGATGTCTAGCATAGTGATGTTAATAAAACTTCGAACCCCTGAGGAAAGAGAATCAGTGTAGATAAAAGAATTCAAGATTGCCAGGTAAGAGATATGAATATTTGTACTGCACCTCATCCTGGATATATCAAGCAAGGGGTTGGATTCAATGGTCCTATAGGCCCCTTCCAACCATGATTCTATGAATGGTCCCTTATTCCAAACGCCCAGACATAGTAGTTGTTTGTCATGTTAGTTATCCAAATACTAAGAATGTGGGGCATTTAGTAATCCAAGAATAAAAGATTCTTCTCAGAATTTACATGTGACTCATTTAAATTCAATTTCAAACCAACAATCCATGCTATTTTCTAGTGAGATTAAAGTAGATCAAACATTCTCAACAGGCTTCAAACCATCTGTTTCCATCACCTGGTGTTCTACTTCTTGCAGAAGAGATTCCAGAAGTTCTGTTTCTTGGGTGAGTGACGTCTTCTGTCCTATTTAGGAAGATAAAACAACCAAAATCCAATCATTGCAGCCTTTAAAGAAAAGCAGCCTTGGGGCTTTGCTCCCAAGCCACCCAATATTTAGGGATAATACAGAATTTAGAAGGCTACGTGTTTAAAACAGAAATGCAAGAAAGCAATTCATCCAATTCTTAAGTTAAATAAGAAAGCATTCCTGACCGGGCCAAAGAACACCATCAAGATGATGACTTGGCTTCATTTGGGGTAAAACACATGTATAGGATTTCAGTACATTGGATCTTGGTGGGTTTTTTGTTTCAATGCTTCCAACTTTTTAAGACGCAGTATCAGAAAGCTGGTTTAGAACGGCAGTTAAAAGCATGAGCTAGCATTTCTGCCCCAACACATATTCTGGAGACAAGACAGATCACTTTCCTCAATACAAGCCTGTGTGAGCATTAAAATCATCAGAGGAAGTCTTGCTACGTGTACCATGACCTGCAGATTGCGATCTTGCAGCAACTAGGAAGAGGGCCTTCTCTGTGGTGGAGCCCAATTTATGGAATGATCTCCCCACTGTATCATGCTTTAGGTGCCAATTAAGTTCTATTTCTTTACCCAGGCTGAATGAATGCTACCCAGGCTATTTGTTCGTAATAACGGCGTTATTTAATTTATTTTTAATGTTTATATAAATGTTTTAGTAATTTTTATGTAATTTAATTGTTTTAAAGTATATTATCATGTATTCTATGAACCACTTAGAGATTATTTTAAAATACATTCTGTAGCATATAAATCTATTACATAAATAAATACATCTGGCCCAGCTTATAAAATTTCCAAGATAATTTATGTGAAGAGCTCTGAGGAACAGAGCTATGTAATACAACTGTACTGCTAAACTATCCAAGTTTAGTTTAGCTTAGGCCTCGATATATTTTGCTTTCTTATGTGTATTTTTTTTTTACCAAGCATTTGGGGCAAAGCAAACTATAGCTCATTCTTATCACAAGTTGGCTATAGTTTCTACCAAGGTTAAGATTTCTTCTAAAAAATCTAACAGAAGGAAATGCAAGCTTACCCATTAGTGTTATAAGTTTGTTCTTCAGCTGAGTGTCTAACCTAGCAATCATCATCTCTACCGCATTCCTAATTTCCCGAACACGCTCATCTTTTGCGCTGCGTACTGCTTCCACATTCCTTTCCTAAAAGACACAGATGGCATTAGTTAAGTACTGGATGGCAATTCTTTTATTCGTTTAGACAGGGATTTAAGCACCTTTTAAGGAGAAATTCACAGACCACTTATGCTGCAAAAGTCCCACAAAAATAAAAGGCACTCTACAGCTGTAAATTTTTTTGATGAATTTATTCTTAAGATGATCATTCGATCAGCAGTATCATGAACATTTGAACACAGCACAGGCAAGCTATCATGAAAACAAGACCAGCTACTGTCTAGAAACATCCATCATAACAATCCCCCCATGGTACATAGCATGCAGGTTCATTTTTTTTTATAATGCAAGTGCATCTAGCTGTGTTTATATTTTAAAGAGTGCCCTCTGGTGGTTTAAAAATTAGACGATCAAATAGAATATATTTCTGAACCTGTCTATTTCTAAAGCTACACATTACAACTCAGACAGAAGGACTTATGAAGCAAAACAGACCACTAGACGCATAATAAGCAGTGGCACTCATGTCCTGATTGTGGGTTTCCTGTGGGCAGCAGGTTGGCCACTGTGTGAACAGAATGCTGGACTAGATGGATCCCTGGTCTGATCCAGCAGGGCTCTTCTGAGGCTCTGATGTTGTTCTCATGTACTTCAACCAATACGATAGTTCCAATATCAATACATCATGAGAACGTCAGTGTTATAAGTCCAAAACTGACAGAAGAGCGCTGCCCTTACCACTTCTTGCACCAAACTGATCAATTCCATGAGTCTGCGGCGAAGCTTTGCAACCTCTTCGTTCACTTTCGTGACATGCTGTTCATAAATTTCAGCCAATGGCTTAAACGTATGCCCTCCGTGCTATTAGAAAGACAGATGGATGCACACACACACACACGTATTTTTAGCTTCATTGTATCAGGTCAGAACAGATTACTTTCCAAATAATATTACCTGAACAAAACACTAGTCTTTCATTTATAAGCAAGCCTCGAATCTAGCTTCTGTTCCAGTCACAGTTCCTACATAAATTTGTTCAACATCACTCCCTAAAGTGAGTTTCTGTATTCACTGTATTCTGTATTCATCTAATTAAAGAGCAATTGTAGATGTTTGGAGGAAACAGGAAAAATTTCAGGAAAAAGTCTAAGTTAGCAACACTAAACATGCCTTTTATGGAAAGCTTAATTCAAGATTTAGTTGTCTTAAAGGACTCTGTCAAAAGTGAGCTTCCTCCATCAAGGGTAAATGTTTTTGTCAAACAATTTTAATAAAGCAGTTAAAAACAGTGCTCGCAGGGAGCCACTGCCAAACAAGATACAGCACATGGTTACTAGTGAAGGCCTTTTTGGTAATCATGCTATGAAAATGCAAAACAAAAACAAAAAAGACATACAACCCCGAGAATCATAACTCTATCTATGAATTTCAATAAAGCAAAGTTACAGAACTGCTTCTGTGCCATTGCTAGTACTTCAGTATTAAAAAGCACTGAGCAGGTAGCACCTAGCTGTATATACAGAAAGCGGCTACTCACCATTCCACCCCAAAGAGCACACTGGTGGCAGATACATTTCTTACATGTCCAACAAAATACACTGAGCTTTTCATGATGGTTTTCACACCTTTAAAAAAGAAAGAAAAGGTTTGCAAAACACAAATGCACAAGCCAGTAAGCAGCCTTTGCAAGCCCCGTATAAAGTTCCAGGAGGATGCATACATCAAGGGCCCCATGAGCCATTAGGTTTCAACAGCCACACAGGTGTTTATACCCAGTTAACTGTTACACATAGGCAGTTAAGCACTGCTTCTAGTATTATGCGTTCAGATGATTGGTTATGGTAATGAGGTATGTTTAGCAAGGTTTACACTAGGAAATTGTCCCTCAGGCTCTGTCGCTACTGAGGTGCTGGACTTCCTGAAGAACCCAGCACGTAGCCTCTTCTAATTGAAAGTGGGGAAGCTGAGATTGAGGTTACTTTGTTTCCCAACTCCTGATTCTTTCTGTTCCAAGCTCTTTCCCCTCGCTGCTATCAAGCCTTTCACTTGGTTTGTTGATCAGTACTGTACTTGACCCATCCCAAGCTTTAAACGTGGCTTACTAGAAGTGCTTGGCAGGTCCTACAACATAGTTCTCCCTTTCTATCCCAGTGCCCAGGGGCAGCCTTCTCCTGCCAACGATCCTTCCTGTGAATGGCAGGGCTTGTCCTCAGAGCACATCCTTCTCTCTACTCTCCTTCACTTTTCTGCCTCCAGCCTTTCACCTGTGCCTCCGGCCTTGCCTCCCCTCTCCTTCCTGATCTTTGTGTCTGCCTGGAAGTTTCTGGGTGTCGGATGTCAGGTGCTTCATAAACAATTCACTAGGCTGGCCTAGTGAATTGTGAGTTGTAGGCTTGACAATTGTTGTGGGAGAAGATCTGTCTCTGTTTTGCCCTTATCTGCAGCTGCGGGCTGAGGAGTTCCTTGGGAACGAAGGCATATTTTGAAAAGGTGGGGGGCTATCTTGCAAACTCTCTCTCACATAGTGTCGTCATCAAGAGGAGGTTGAACCATGCCACCCTGTTGGCACATGAGTTTGGATTACAGGCCTGAAGCCCTGTTTGTCAAAGTAGCTTAGAATTAGCCAGCCTCCATCCTATATAGCTACAAGCAAAGAAGAAGTTCTTTGCTAGGAATTATCTGTTTGCTGTTTGCTGTTGCTTGTCATCTGTCCTACCCTTGCCAAGAAACTCGTGTTTGGGATTCTATCTGATTTGGAAATGTTGGATGCACTCTGTACATGTTCTGCTGCTATTTGGACTTGGAACTTCTAAGAACTATGCCATGAAAAGTGTGCTGTGGATTTTCATAGATTTGGACTTGAGATTACTGTTCTGGATTCGTGTTCTATAGCCTGCTTTTTCCCTGCATGGAGCCAAAGTATGGGCACGGGGAAACTGAGGCTAATCGTTGCTGTTCTGGAATTGTGTGTGTGTGTGACCTGCGAGAGGACCTTCTTCAGAGCCAAAGCTACGAGAATTGGGAAGGCTCCCTGGGTCGAAGAGGTTCGTTCCCTGACATCTTGTTTCCGTGATCAGCTCAGTGTTCCCTGACAGGCTGAGTTTGATTTAGTTCAAGATGATCTTATCCACTGTCAGGAGGTTTTCTCCTTTGAGTCTTTGGTCGTGTACCTGAAGATCCAGTGTGTGTGGCCACTCCTGACCTCAAGGGACTGGGGCTAACTTTAAATGTCTCCCCCTGAGTGATTTGCTGTTCGCATTAAGCCGTTGTACCTGAAAGCTATCTGGTCCGTCTTCAGCTTCAAGTGTGTGTATGCAGAAATGAAACCATTATGCTTTGAATTCCGTGTGATTTACAATAAAAGAAGTCTCACAGTTGTTGGAGTGTGTCAGTTTGCCTAAAGTTCGTGAGCAGAAGCTTGGGGTGAGCTTGGAGTCACGACACCGGGCTCCCTTTAACCATGCCCTTTCCCTGCCTCATTGCAGCATTTCTCTCACTTTCCAGCTTCTGTGTTGAGCAACAAGCTCCTGGCACACAGCGTCTGGTTCTCTTATCACTATTGGGCTCCATCGCCAGCCTATCCTCCACCACTGGATCATTACTCCCACTCTCTCTATGTCCCTCAGATAAGTGACAGTAACTACTAAGAAGCTTATTTTCATTTGCCGCTGGCCACATTCAGATGTAAGAATAAGATAGAACTGCTGAGAATTCTGGCTTATAGCTCACAACAGCGTTTTGCGCACACTGCCCCATCAACCCTGCTTGGCTCCTCCTGCCAGTTTAGCTGCTAAACTAACAATAAAGTAAAAGTTTCCCATTGTCACTCACCTAACAAACCATGAATGGGAGACCAACTTCAAACCCTGTCTTGTTAGGGAAGCAACAAACCAGGAGTCCAAGTTCAGACGTAATAGGAAACTTTTACTTCTTGATTAGTTTAGCCACTCTTGCTGGCAGGAGGAACTAAGTGAAGGTAATCAAGCAGCCTGCACCAGCATATTGCTCATGCACGATAAACCAGAATTATAAGCAATTCTGGCTTATTATTATGGCCAAATGCAACCATTCCTGAGTTCTAGAAACTAGTTCAGCCACATTTCTGATTTGCTAAATTAGAAACATTACTATTTCAGTTTTGTGTGATGAACTCACAGCCAAATTTGGGTCATGTTCATAGGAAATGCTGGAAATCTTTCATCCCTTCTTCACTATCTGTTCAAAGAGAGGTACTAACAAAAAGGCCCTAAACTCTCTGGCATCTTACTAAACATAATTGTTAATCCAGCTCTTGCCACCATGGCTGCTGTTACATACACAGAATACTTCAAGATTTGTTTCCTGATTTGGGCAGAATTAAAACAGGCTTTTAGGCAAGACACTTTAGAAAACTGAAGAAAATAACAACAATGTAACCCGGCATACTTGTCCTTTTCACTTTCTTCATGCTTGTTCAGATTACACAGCTGGAGTGTGTCAAGCTGCTGGGTCACCTCCTCAGCCCAGCGACAGTTGACTAGCTCTCGAAGCTGGAGCGGAGCTCTGCAAGTAATACGTTTTCCAAGTTAAGAATCCAAGGAATTCAGTTTAAAAATTTGGAACGACTGCCTGCTCTTTAGAAAAAGATTCTAGCCGATGTCATGAACATGTATAGGCTCTTTGTGGCCAATGGGAGGTTGGAGTTTATGCAGCTGGATATATCTCATTTAAATAGATGTGTACAAACATGGTTACCTATCCAAGCCTTTGGGGTCATTTCATGGATCAACTAAAAACATCTAGAGGTTGGAGAGGGGAATTGATTAGTGAGGTGGTGAATCAGGAGGTTGAAATTGCAATTTTCCTCCTGACTTCACACACACAAATTCAGAGGAAATTGGTTTACGAGGAGTTGCAAGTAATTCCATGCTCATTTAGGGAGGCTTGCCTTGTCCTTCGACAATTTTGGAATTAAGAAACGACAAATCCCTTTGTAGGCACTACACAAGTCAAGCTAAAAAGGCATAGAGCACAGGTGCTTGGGACATGGCCAGGATATTAAACCCAAAAACAGATGGAAGGGGCCAAAACTCAATTGCAGAATGCATGCTTTGCATGCACAGAGTCCCAGGTTCAATTCCTGGTATCTCCAGGTAAGGCTGGAAATCAGTCGTGCCTGAAACCCTAGAGAGCTGCCGCCAATCAGTATCGATAAAATTGGGCTAGATGGAACAATGGTCTGACTCAATATAAGGCAGCTTCCTATTTTTCTACATGCAATATTAAGGTAATAGAATCTCTCCCCAACATCTGAAAACTGTTTTCTTTTCTTCAATAAGTTCAACTGCGGGCCATTTGTAAAAGCATTTTTTGGTAAAGAATTTGGGACGGCCACTGGGGGCCTACAAATCACCAGCTGTCCATTCCTGCCTTAGAACAACCTGTAGAGAATCATCATCTTCATCCCATCTAAAATAAATAAAACAGCCACAGAGCTTTAGAGATAGCTTACCGACAATGGGGGCACTGGGCTCTTTGTTCCGTCAACCAACGCTGCCAAACAAAAACAGGAATATTGTAAAAAGATAAGAGGATCTCAGAAATATTGGAAAAAGCAGGTGTCGTATATTTTTCCATGTCTGGACTTATTCCTCACAAGTCAGTTACACAGGTGAGTCCCACTTACCCGAATGCAGCTGAAGCAACACAGCTTGGAGCAGTGTGGACACAGGCGCGCATCGCGCAACTTCTCCATACAGATGAAACATCGGAACACTTCAGCAATACTCTGCAAGACGAAAAAAGGTATTCTAGTCATGGATATAACAGCTGACTATGTATCAGTTCTATTTATTAACCACATATCCCCCATTCTGTTCCTACCAATTCAGATGGCTCTTGTTACATACAGTTAGGGTAACCATCATCTAAAATCTGGACTTTAAAAAACACCCAATTCATAAATAACCCTAAGCTAGACAATTTCATTTTTAAAAACAAATGTATTGCTCTTCTAAAGCATTTAGCACCAGGTGGTAGGTCAGGGACCTGCACAGAGGATGGGGTCACTGGGGGAAGGTTATGGGGAGGCTAAAGCGTCTCCCCACCCCCCAGCGATCCTAATTAGGATTACGTTTTCCCTGCTGCTATTAGTGGAGAGACAGTGGTCCCAGCTGTGCTGGAGAAGAATGTGCTGGGGAAGAACGTACACAGAGATGACTCTTCCTGTGCAACCCCTTCCCCAGCTCAACTGGGCTTCAGACAACATGCTAAGCAGCTGCTTGGCGGACTGTTGGAAGCACAATTAAGCCAGAGAAAAATGCATGCAGGGGAAGTCATCACTGTACAGCCTCTTGCACAAAATAATCGTGCTACATCGGTGTGGGAGGGGAAATTGGGGTGGGCACCTTGGGACAACCAAGGAGGCTACCCAAGGTTCATATGTGGCTTACAGGTTTCTCCCCCGATTTAGGCCTTGTGCTACTACACGATAATTAGAGTGCAAAAGACAGCTAGCTGATCTCTCACTAAAATCAAAGATGAAGAAAAAAGAGGCCTGCTACATCTACACGTGAAGTATAGCATCTAGCCAATAGTTCCAGAAGAAACAATTAACCAAACACAAGCCGTGTTTGTGACTGTTTAACTCCAGAAGGAAAAAGTTCTAGAATCTTGCACAAAGCAATGGAATATATCCTAGTTTCACAAAGCCCATCTGGCTGCATCAAGATAAACCACTATGGATCTTCTGTAGAAGCCACAAGACAGGAAACATAAGTGACTGTATTTCCTGTCATGCTTCTAAGTTTTGTCCATAAGAGTAAGAAGCACATTCTCCTAATGTGCAAACAGAATACACATATTCCCACACTGGGAGAATGCGCCTCTCCTTACTTCAGATAAGACTCTAAAGTCTGGGGAAAGGAATCACAGTGCCTCACTCATGTTTCCTTTTTTACCAGTTCTATGGAACACTCAATGCAACTTGATGTTCATTCCTTTAATGAGCTACACTCATTATTCCTTCAGTTTTTCAAAACAGAAAAAAAATCCTGTAAACAGGAAATCTCTTCTTTTATTGATTATTTGTAAACTGCTCCTTTCTGGCCAGGAATGGGATAAAACACTCTAAATAAATAAACAAAACAACATCGGCATAGCCCAGAAACTGCTAAGTGTGCAGAGCCAGCTTGGGAGATCTGGGTTCTAGTCCCCCACTGGGTGACTTTGGAGCAGGCCCCATCTCAGCCTAACCTACCTCACAGGGTTGTTGTGAGGATGAAATAGAGAGGAAGAGGAGGATCCTTGGAGGAAAAAGGTGGGATAAAAATGTAACTAATATAATAGAATAAATAAGTGCAGATGGGGTAGGTGCTACTTTGGAATCAGGACTCCTAGGACACCCCCAACCTGAGGATGAGGTTAGGGAAGGACAGTAGTGCCAGGTTGAGAAGCTGTTGTAGGGTCCAATCAAAAATGTAAAACAGGAATCCTTAGCGCAAACTAATAATTATCCATTTCGGGCAGAGGCGTATCCCCCCCCCCCACACACAAAATACCTAAACACATTTCACATGTGATGGGGGACCAACAAAAGAAAGGGTCAGGGGTTCAAACTAATATTATAGCACCTCCAAACTTATAATAACCACCAATCTAGTACCACCTATGGGGCAGGGAGAACCCAGGACTCCCCCAGTTGCCCATACAGGATGGTGCAAGGAAAGAGCTTCGAGGAAGGGACCCAGGCGACCTGACTCCAGAGCAGCCCCCCTCCGAAGTACGCTGGAGGGGGGGGTCTCAGTTTCCCCGACCGCCATAGCAACCTCCAAACCGTCTTCCCACCCCCACCCTCCCGTGGGAGCGGAGGACCGAGGAGTCCCGATTCCCAAACAGGCCCTCCTCCCCACTGTTCAAGGGAAGACCAGACTCACTTATCCCACCTCAGGAGAGGGCGAGGCATGGACAGAGGAACAGCCCCTCCCCCATCTCTCAGCAGGTGCCTCCCCTCCCCCGCCTATTCATTATTATTTATTATTATTTACCTCAACACTTTGTTCGTCCATGGCTCAAAAACGACCCCGTAGGCAAAACCGTTGGGGGGAGAAGGGAGAAAAAGAGAGCGAGCGCCGCCTCAACTACAGCTTCTGAGGAAAAATAATTTATATTTTTAAAATATATATAGTTGCAAAAGGGGCTAGAAACGCGTGAGGGGAATCGCCTCTTTACTACCGCCCCCTCCCCCCGCTTCCAGCGCCTCACATCGCTACCGCCCCCAACCGGGTACCGGCCATTTTTCTCTGAGGTAAAATATGAGACCCGAAGCCGGTTGAGGGGGAGGATGGGAGGGCGAGTAATTAACGGCGTCTCCTCCTCCCGCCCTGCGGCTGAGCGGGGAGGGGGGGAGCCGGCGGGCCCCTTCTGCCTCACTGCGCATGCGCCGCCATGCTCGCCTCAGAAAGGCTGCCGCATTCGCCGGCAGCAACCGGCCAACACGGTGCGCATGCGCCCTTTTCCCCCCGCTCCCGAGGAAAACCGCTTGGGTCCTTTTGCCGAGACAGAGCGAAATGGGCGAAGGGAGAATTCGCTACGCGCATGCACTTCGCGCTCTTTTGGGCTCTACGGGTCGCTGCGTTCGGAGACGGGCATTCGTGTCGTGTGTAGGGAACGTGAGAACCCGCCATAGCACCATCCGCCCAGGGGACATTTGGCTTTTGGGCGGATTAAAAAATTGTAATATCATATAATAAAAACAAAGTAAACAAATTAAAGGAATAAAAGTAAATAAATAAAATTAATGCGTTGTTTTTTTAACATAGTCAAACCATTTGTGAAAGCCCCATATGGCCGTAGGTCACAGCCAGAGAAGGGTCGTTTCCATCCACCTCCCATTTGAGGTCCCTTTAACTCACTTCTCCCAACCTGATGCTCTCCAGATGTGCCAAAACTACAATCCCAAACAGCACGGATTGAGCATGCTGGCTGGGGATGGTGGGAGTTGTGGTTTCAATTTATCTGGCGGGCGCTAGGCTGGGAAAGCTGCTTTACAGGGGATCGAACTTACAATCTAATGCACACGACATTGAAGTGCTCTACCGCGAACAATACCTAATATCCCAATAATAAACTCTTATCCCAAGTTGGCTGGCTCCATCCATAGCTGCTTTAAGAGGGCTTTAAAACCACCCTTGCTCTCCCCGTCTTTTAGTTAAAGCTGTTTTATGGAATTTTCCCATTAAGTATTTGAAGTTGTCTTTTATTTTACCTGGCTTATATTTAAACTTGTGCATTTGTCATTGGAGACGGAATTTTACTGTTTTATATTATAAAACGCCTTGGGAGAAAAGAGGCTTTAGAAGCAGCTACAAAATACAGTTAGGGTGCAATCCTATACATGTTTAAACAGAAAAAGTCCTACAATTCAGAGTTCTACGACTTTTTTCTGTCTAAACATGCATAGGATTGCATCCTTATTTATAAAGTTGTGTTCTGTATCTACTAAAACTAGTGTATATATATTTTGACTTTTTAAAAACATGCCTGTCATAACCACTAGCAACAATTGTTTTTGTATTTTTAAAAAATCCCTGCATCATATGTTAGGGAAAGTTAGTGCAAATCTTTGATTATTAAAGCTAGCCACTCCAAACTCACTGGGTTTTTCTCAGTGTACAAGAAAAAGTTCACATAAATCTGTTCAGGACATTTAACAGCTGCACTGCCTCTCCCCAGCCAGCTTTCACATCACTCAATGGGTTCGCACTGTGGCTTGCATTTATGCCACAAAGAAACTGCTTATGCTTAGAAAAAGTTAATTTCTCGCTTGAAAAACAGCCCAGCTGAACAGATTTCATTTTGTTGTCCAATTATTCCACCAAAACAATAGCTGGGTGCTTAAAACAGCTTTACTCAGTGATGTTAGTCCTCTGCATGCTTACCTAGGTGTAAACTATGTTTAAACAAGTAGGACTTACTTCTGAGTGAACAAGCTGAACTCTGAACTCTGTTTGCCTGGGAGCTTAGTCCTATTCAGTGTGATGTAGTGGCTAAAGTGTCGGACTGGGAATCGGGATATCCGGGTTCTAGTCTCCACTTGGCCATGGAAATCCACTGGGTGACTTTGGGTCAGTCACAGACTCTCAGCCCAACCTATCTCACAGGGTTGTTGTGAGGATAAAATGAAGAGAAGGAAGATTATGTATGCCACCTTGGGTTCCTTGGAGGAAAAAAAAAGGCGGGATATAAATGCAATAATAATAATAAAATCAAGTAGGATTTTCTTCCAAGAAAACATGCTTGGAATGAGAATGCAAGTAATAGTGGTGTTTAGAGCCTGTAAGAATAAGAGTGTCAGTCTTAGTACCAAAACATGCATTAGCCTGCATACAGGATGGATGTTTCTACTTAAAAAAATTATATTAGATGCCAGAGTCTACTGGAAGGGAGGAAAAAGGTGTAAGATTTCCAATTAGGGAAGGGGGCGAATAAAGGAGCAGATAAACAAGGCCCACGCAAGTGCCAGTTTTTTACTTGAACGGGTGAGCTCTGGGTTCAGATCCCTATTCCATGAAACCAATTGAGTAACCTTGGGCATGGCTTAGCTTGGCCTACTTCACAGGTAGTAGTAACACATATAGCATCTTGAGTTCCTTAAGAAAAAGATTACAGGATACAAGTACGATTTATATTTGAAGCTAAACTCACTGAGAGTTCTGTCTCCCACAAGCCAACACCTTCCAAAATACATTTTTACTTTTCTGTTCAAGTCATTCATAAATCAGTCACACTAAAAGCATTACAGCGAAATATTAGTTGATTATTCAAGCTGCATATATTTAAATAAATAATTCTGAATACAAGCGTTTTTAGATTATGTACATGCATATCGTATCAGGCATCCCAGAGGAATTCCACCTACCTCACGTACAGGAAGAAATGCCTTTTTTCCATTTTCTTTTTAAGGTAGCACCATCCATTTATTTTAAATCAGGGACACCTTTTTAAATGCACAACAGATTTCCCCTATTAATTACTCAATCCTAAACTGGCAACAGTAAGTCGTACTGAACACATTGAGACTTATTTTACAAATATGTATAGAATTATATTGTATGCAGTTTAGCCCTAAGTTCATTGTACTAAGGAGGGCTTTAAACTCATCATACAAACAAAAATGAAACCCAGAGCTGGATTCATGACCTGGCCATATAACCTACTTAATTGCCAAATAAAGTACCATCTTTCCTTAAGGGCTTCCCTTATAAATACAATTCTTGACACCTATTTCATTAAGCAGAGTCTTCTCAACGTGATGAAAATGGTACCTTCTAAGAAACACAAATCCAACTGGAATTTTGGTTCACAGGCACCTAGACGGCTTTGAATCTTTGCATCTTTGAGATGAAGATCCTTAAGAGCAATGCTTTTGTCTCGGTATGTTTGCAGCTTGGTTGTCCAGAGTTACAAGAGCCTCCCAGCAATAAAACTTTGACCAGGTCTGCACAGCAGGTGAACTTACTTCCATCTCTTCAAAGTGAGAGGGGGTTGCAAATGGCTCACCACTTCTGGTTTAAACTCAACTAGAGTATCACTAGGTCTCATTGCCATTTCTCAGTTCTCACTCAAAATAGTTTGCAGGAACTGTGCTTCTCACACCCCACTCAGTTACTTTTCCTTAAACAAAGGAGTATTTTTTTTCTCTGTATGAACAGACGCACAGCAACAACAGGAAAATATAGGGTGGATGGATTCAGCAGACCAGGTTAAAAGGACACAAACCCATCATGATGCTATACATTTACCTTTATTCTTTCTAATTGCATTTTTTTTTCAAGGGGAGGAAAACATCTGACCTTAGACACCGTTTCAAAGTTCACAGGAATGGTTTCGAATGTACCAAAAGAAGCACCTCAAGTGTACATTGGTTTGAACACCACATTTCATAAGGTGAAAGAACATACAATGCACTAAGCACAACTTCCATTAACTGTATAGTTTGTGCAGGAGACAGAATTAGCACAGACATTGCTAATGGCTAGACATTGTTAGGGTAGCCCATGGGGCTTTCCAGGGCCAGTTCTGTTAAACTCCGCCCACAGGCAGTAAGAGCCCCACCCAAATAAGAGGATTTTACTACTGTATTCCACAAAGTTGGCAGGGCTTATGCAAATATACTGCCACCGTACCCCCTTAAAACAATCTGACCATTGAACTAGCATTTCAAGGGAGGGGGAAGTACTTTGAAGCCCAGTTTCCTTTTAAGTAAAAAAGGCATGGAATAAATATTTTGGAAATTTCTCCACAATCGAGTTCATAAGATCATGGTGCAATGTAAAAAAAAATAATACTGTTTTAAAGTTATTTCACAGCATAAAGTTGCTTCCAATCACCTATACAATGCCCCTGTTCATCGCATACTCATTTTTAAGGAATGTTATTGTATTTAATACTTGATTTTAAATGTTGAAACCTGTCCTGAGTAGTGTATAAGCACTAAAAGGGTGGGATATAAATATAATGAATATATACTGTCCTTTAAGTAATAGCATCAACACAGTGTAGCTATTGGAAGCATCTTTAACAACTATAATCTCAATACAGACATAATATCAACATCACCACCACATAATGAAGATCTCCAACACCTGTACACATTACTCATTTAATAATATTTTAGGGCCTATGTACAAAAATACAAGAACGGTGACCAACAGTTAAAAAAGGCACAAACATATGTTTAAAGGTATGGCCTCATTTGTCGACTTCAACTGGAGAGCACTTCATGGAATTTTTCACCTTGCATCAGTAGATTTCGTGTTCTTTTGGACAATTCTGTGGTGGAAAATATGAACACAGTATAATAAGAAAAAAAGACAAATGAATTCTCATTTTAAAGAAGTTGCTCTAAAGTTCAGAATTTCAGGTATTTTCATCAGACCTCTGGAGCAGCATCAAGCCTTACTGCCTTTCCAAAGGGTGGATTCACCCATCCAGGCTCATTCAAGGATTGCAATATCAAACCGCTTGTATACGAGAACAGCCACTGGAAAATGCTGCAGATTGAGCTTTTTTAATAACAAAAACTCAGATATGGTCGTGGGCCATCTTATTCCATGCAAGCAAAGACACAAAACCACATTATTTGGGGTGCAATCCAATAGGGATGGCCTTAAGCCTTCAAACTCGGAGGCTTATGGCCATCCAACGCAGAGCAGGAGGAACAGAAGAGAAGGTTTTCGCTTCCACGCTCCTCCCGCTCTGCACTTTAGCTAGACTGCCTTTTTCGCCTGTCTAGCTGGGGCTCTACAGAACGGGAGGGAAGGGGGCTTGGGGATATATCGTAAGCCAGCCTCCCCTGCCCTCTCCCCTCTCCACATCCATCAGCACACCCCCTTTCCCTCTTCAGAGAGGCAGCTGGTGCAGTTCTCTCTATGCTGGCTGCAAGAGGGAGGAGAGCTTGGATCCCTGGCTCCAAATCAGAGCGCTGTCTTTCACCTCAGATCCAAGAATCCGAACTATCCTATGGTCCCCCAGACTCTGTCTAAGAAACAGAAAATTGCTCTCTTTGTAGTAATGTTCTCAACTACTAAGCATATATAAAGGAGCACAAAGGGTGAGGCCAATATTTCGCCATTCTCAAATCCGAGTGTGGCCAAGGAAAAATTTCTCTGTGTGGTCTGACACTGAGGTTCTATCTAGCCAAAACGGATCAATGCTGTCAATAGACACTTCCACGATAGTATGCTTTTAAAAAGCCATCTAAACAAACTGCAAATAAAGATTAGAATGATTAGAGAAATTATGCAGAATACTGGGGTGGGGAGGTTACCATAAATACAGCGCCTTGGATAGGATGTGTGAATCAGATGCGAGATACTGCATGAGAAGGTATCAATAGAAATGATACACCAGTGTAAATATAGGACACTCCTCTGGGGAGTCAAAACCAGTCAACAGTGCACAAAAAGGTATCAATAGAAATGATACACCAGTGTAAATATAGGACACTCCTCTGGGGAGTCAAACCAGCCAACCGTGCCCATTCATTTACATACACTCACAAACAAGCAACAAGCAAGTTTAATGCCTAACTAAACAGTCCACGTATCGTTGCAAAATGGGATATTCAAGAAAACGGAGTCAGAAGACTCAATTATCAGGTGTTCTTAAGAACGAGAGTTAAAATAAAAGTATGATATCTGGGCAAGATCTTGTTACTGGGCCAGAAGGATACCGACTCAGATTTACAGACAACCAGTGGCAAAGTTTCCACCTTGAGCCATTCAGAAGTAAAAACACACAAAATCAAGTCTTTCAGGGTCAGAATTACCTGTTTTGCAGGTGCTTCTGTCACTTTCGGAGTCTGGCGCAATAAGTGTTGCATTGCAAGCTGTTCCTCTTCAGACAGAGGCGAGATCTAGACAGAAGGAAGGAGGCTCTAAAGCAGGGCTATTTTATTTTCCAAGTCCACAAGAACCTCAGGCAAAATCTGCATCTGGCTCAGAATCTCAGCATTCATGAAGTACATGTTTTAAACTCCCCCACCCTTTATGGAAATTTGTCCACATTGATTTTTTCAACCCAGGAACAGCTGCATTTTGAAAAAAATAAAAATAAGGGACATGTGCTAGGATAGGAAGAAAGTAGATCAGAATCTATCAGAAGATATTGGGGGGCTTAGCAGTAGTTTGGCTATTAGAAATAATCTTTATTAACAGTCAACAGACCATAAAACCATTAAATTACAAAATTGTCAATTTTAACAAATTTATAGAAATATCCTCAGATGACCATTTGTGATCTAACACGTGAGGCAAGATATACATATTTCGAGACTTGGATTGTTATAGACTTATCCCCACCCTGGAGAAGGATAATGACCAAAAATTATCTGGATCGGCCAGGAAGTTTCTGAATAATTGGTTGCAGCAACTCATTCCTGATCCCATTATAAAAGTTACAGTTAAAGAGCACATGTACTATTGTCTCTATCTCCGAGTTATTACAAGGACAGAATCTATTTCCTGCAGGTAATTTTTAAATCTTCCCTCCAGTAGTTTGGATGGGAGAGCATTCAACCTGGCCAAGGTGAATGCTTTCCTATATTTGGGAATAAAAAGCCAATCAAGATATGCCATTCCTCCTTCACTAGGGTAATGTAATATACCTAACACCGCCGGGTAACAGGGGCCTCTCGCGGACCCCCGCAGCTCTTGAAGATCAGTATTGTCCAATCTCCGCTTAAGAGTTGATTTAATATTTTCTAAATCCAGCAGAAATAGATGAGAGGGGGTAAAACCCCAGAGTGATAACCTTTTGCACTATTGCTTTGGTCCATAAAGATTCATAAGAATCCAAAAGAACCTGGGAAACCAAGGAGTTATGAGACAGGTTATAAAATTGTCGAAACCAGTATTGTAGAGTGTGATTCCAGGCCACACTTCCCAATGATCTTAGTCCGACCTCCAGGTTTAGTACTGCACCGGATAAGCATTTTGGGGCACCCAGTATCAATCTGAGAAAAAGTGACTGAACCCCCTCCAGAGATAACTTGGAGAGTGGGAACCAAACTGGAGCCCCAAAAAGAACCTGAGAAACCAGCTTTGCCCTATATACCCTGATCGCAGCTGGTATATACTCGCCCCCGAGACCCGATCGTCTGTTCAGCTCTTGCTTTAGCCTTCTTGCCTTGTACACTCCATTTCATGTTCTCTTGGAACCATACTCCCAGGTACTTATAAAAACCCACCAGTTCAATTCTGCTGCCTCCCATGGTCCACTGATATCTAACCCTAGACTTCGAAAAAACAAGCACTTTAGATTTCTGGTTATTAATGGTCAATCTATTCTTATCACAATATTCAGCAAATCTTTTTAGGAGCCTCTTTAGCCCCAATCGAGTTTGGGAAATCAACACCGCATCATCGGCATAAAGAAGTATGTTTACTTTCATTGAGCCGATCTTTGGAGGATGAGATTGTATTATAACCAATTGAGTCTGGGAGGACGGCGAGGTATAAATTAAATAACATTGTTGCCAGCACACATCCTTGTCTGACACCGCGAGTAGTAGCAAACTCATTGGTGAGGTGGCCTGATTTACTACTTCTAACCTGGGCAGTTGTATTATGGTAGAGTGTTTTTATTTTTAAAAAGTAATCCTGGTTCTGTTGACAGTTGTTCTAATTTGTTCCATAATATGGGGTGTGAGATGGAATCAAAGGCCGCCTTTAAATCAATAAAAGCGGTAAATAATTTGCCTCCTTTTGGTGTTGTATATTTGTGGGCTAAGTGAATCAGAACAATACAATGATCGTATGTAGGACATCCTGTCTTGAACCTTATCTGTTCGCTGCTCAATATTGTTTTATCAGAAATCCAATCATTAAGTTTAATCCTTAGGGTGTTGGCGTACAATTTTCCTACTACAGACAAGAGGCTTATAGGTCTATAGCTGTGTGGAACTGACCTTGAACCTTTTTTATATATAGGGACAACTACTGCCTTCCGCCTATCCTGGGGAACTTGGCCAGATTTATTTATGACTATGAATAGAGTCGCTAACAGTGGAGCCCACCAACTAGTATCATTTTTAACATTTCTGGCAAAATTCCATCTGGGCCTGGGGATTTGCCTGGTTTGAACTTGTTTATCAAATCTTCTATGATGATGGGGTCTACTTCAGGCCAATCGGGGGTATCCTTAAGCAGTGTAGGGGCCTGATAAACCAATTGACCACCATCAAAGACATTACGATAATGGTTTTCCCAGGTATCCGCTGATATACAGCAGTCTGGGGAGCCTCCTCTTATGTTAAATGCTCCTGAGACTATTTGCCAAAAAGTTTTGTTATTTTTGGTGGCTGAGGCACCAATTAGTAGTTGCCAACTCTCCCGGTGTGCCTGATTCTTTTTCTGGGACAAAATTTTCTTGTATTTTCTCTTTAAGTTGTAATACTCATCTGGGAGTCGACGTTCATTGTTTCTCCAATAGGAACTATAACTATTGTTTAGTCTTTTCTTTAATTTTAGATACTCCTCGTCAAACCAGTTGTTGTGGGGGATCCCTTGATTTATTGAGGAAGCGGAAATAGTTCGAAGATGTACATATAAATTTTGCGTCAGTAGTTTGGCAAAGGTTTCCAACCCCTAAAAAGTTCAACAATACCAAGTGTTACATTTTATCATATACGGGCTGTTGCTGTTAGCTGCCTTGAGTACCATTTGGTGGAAAGGCAGAATACAAATTTTAAAAATGAGTAAAAACATTGCAAGAAGGTAATGCTCTGGTATGCTTGGCCCTGTGGTAATTGCTCCTCTATCAGCCTCAAGTGTTCTTCACCTGTAAAATTAATTGCTTGCTTTTCACAGTTCTGCTGAGCAGTTTAGAGTGCTGGGTTAAAAATCCCTGATTTGTAAGCACTTCAGATGTAGATTTGCACTTGCATCATAAGTATGTCATGATCAAGGTGTCTCCCCTGTCTGGAGGAACAGAAGTCAATTGTGCAAGGGAACTTTTGGCTGCAGAAACTTTTTAAACTCCTTCCAAACTTTGGATTTTCTGACCAGGCACTCGATCCAACACTGTCAGCTAGCAGAAAATATTTTCAAACAAGGAGTGCTTGACGTAGGAGCACAAACCAATATAACTGCACTCCCATCCTCACAGTGAAATGGATAGCTAGCACAAAATATCTACACGATCTTGAGAAATACTTATCATGACCCATGAAAATGGAACATCGGAAAGCTATTACACGTCTAAGGTTTGAACAAACGGATACTATGATGAAATGGGGGACGTTTCACGGCATACCACCAGAAGACAGGTTGTGTGTTTCTGGAGATCCAGTTGTAGAGGACATGGCACATGATGTATTTGACTGTCCATTACATACAGACATAAGAAAAAGTAATTGAGAGCCTCTTTTAAAAATAGTGAAATATAGGGGTGTTACGGAGAAATTGAGAAATTTATTATATTCAACCAACCCATACGTTCACTATTTGCAGTGAAAGCTACTAGACGTAGAACAACGTTTTTGGATACTATTGGTGTGAAGTGTTATAAAGATTCAGCGATACGAATACAATTTAATTGACAGGTTATTAAAGGTTTCTGTATGTTTGCCGTTCACCCACCTTACCACCATCTCAGCTAAGAATTGTTATGTGTTTCATAGTTCTGTTGTTTTGTGTAACTTTTGATGTTGTATAACAGTATTGTAAAAGTTAAGTTTGTATGTGTTGCAATGATCTGTGGAATGAGCAATAAACGTTTGGAGTGGTAAGTATGTCACCCCAGTGTATAGCTCATGCAAAGCAGTAGGTAATTGGCTCCACCCCAGAGCCACCATTTTGCATATGGCTCCACCCCTCCATTGCCTCTGGTTCTCGTGAAAAACAAAGTAGATCCTGCAAGGTTAAAGTACATGGCCATCCTTGTTCTAGGGCGCACAAAAGGATTTATCCTGGTTCCTTTCCACCATGTGTAGGGCGCCAAGGCCCTATAGAGTCAAAGTGGACCCTAGAATATGCTCAACAATAACTGGCAGCTGCATATTGCACGTAAATTGTCTTTCCAGAAGCTTCTCTGTACTGATGCTTTTATGGAGAAAAGCCTAAGAGCATGTATATTTCATCAGTACCGAAGCAAGTAAAAATCCAGAGCATTACCTCTGTACCAGTATGGTGCTGTATTTCCTGAACCAGTTTCACCGTTTTAGCAAGAGTAGCACGGATGGAGCGCATGGACTCTCGCCGCTCTACAGAAATCTTTTCTAGCTGCTCACACAATGTTTTGTAACGAGACTTCACCACTGACAGCTGCTGTACAAGAACCAGAGGATTTTCCTGTTGTCGAAGCAAGAAAAACATGTCAAGGTAAAAGACAGGCAAGCTACACGAAACGGAGGCCAGTGTAAGTCTACAAGAAATCGTGATGGCCTTTTTTTAACGTGGTCGTTTTAAGATCCGAAAGTTAACTATAACGGCCACAGTAAGAGTGCTTTAAAAACAAATGCCGGTTAACAAGAATTTCAAGCTGAAGCCTGATAACAGTTACCTCTTGAGATAGCCCGTCGGGTAGCCCCTTCATCATTTCAAACTCCAACATTGCCTGAATATAATCCAGATCAGATTCGGCTTTCTGGAACTAAAAACACCCAAAAGGATCAACCACAATTTTAAATTGAACGCCACTACAGAATGTCTTCCTACTACTTTGCCTTCTGAAGGAGTAGAAGCGTATGGCACAAATGGCAGGATGAATTTGTAGCAATACTGTTTTACTACAATGCTAGAGGGGATCCCGGAAGGACTGGGGATGAAACCGGCGATTTGAAATTCCAAGCTGCATTTGAAGACGCCCCTGGGTTTAGTCAGCAAATCTTACTAGTATGCAGCCGCCCATATCTAAAGGTTTGCAGGATGAAGTGCTCCATCACCAGATACAGCGGACGCCTTTAAAAAAAAACAGTGATGGCATA
Organism: Anniella stebbinsi; assembly: GCA_029215795.1. Classification (NCBI taxonomy): domain Eukaryota; kingdom Metazoa; phylum Chordata; class Lepidosauria; order Squamata; family Anniellidae; genus Anniella; species Anniella stebbinsi. Next base: position 17,371,768 of record JARDYH010000009.1, read on the forward strand.
CATCAGTGCCCCTAGGTCTCCACATTTAACTCCAGGAAAAGCGAGTGTCCGTTAGATGCACCTCCCTTTTAAAAATGTGTGCATAGGTAAGAAAGCTCAGGCACTGTGTAATACACAGTGTAAGGCACCCTGCTATAAATGCTGCGATAATCAAGGCGGAGATCACTGGATCGGAGAATAGAAGAGTTACAAGCACACAAAAATATGCCCCTATTTTCATCTGCAAAACGCTGAAGGTTGCACAGACTTTCCGACTGCCCTCAGCCTTTTAAAACAATGCCTCATGGCCTATTTGTGTACTGGGGCCTTTGAATCCCACCACACAGTTTTCCCTTTCTTTCATGTCTTCCTTCCTTTGCCCCTCATCTCAGTAGATTGTAAAGCTGCTTATTTAATTCTTGTATAGACCCTTGATTTGAAGCACTTTTATAGGTAAGATATTACAAAGGGACACCCTCCTACATCACACTATTATGGCTACTGTGTTCACCGCAATGTCGATAGGTCGCAGTTACCAATATGCCACCTGAAGGGCTTCTACAGGCAAAAACAGCCAGTTATAAACTGAATAAACACTGGAGTGCATGATGCCCTGATTGCATTCATGCAAAGCCAACCTCAGCAGTCTAAGCTTCCCCTGAAGGTATACAATGAGGCAGCTTTTGAGGGATTTGAAGGAAGAGATTTGTGATCATTTCTCTGTTATACATATGCTTCTTTGGCAAAATGTTATCTCCCTAAAACCACATTCATGGTATTTTAACAGCATGAGCTCAGTAGACACAAGGGGGAACGCTTACAGGCCATCACATTCTGGTTATGTAGAATTTCCTCCACTTAATTATGCTACAAAGTTCAGCCTCTGGATAGCAATGCTTGCCAAATCGTTTGATAGGAACGGGGTAGCTGGATGGATAAGCAAACCTACGACCTCACTGTTATCCTGTACTCAGGATAAGTGAGCCAACTTGGGAGCTCAAAAACATATTACTTATCTAAATTTAATCAGTTTCTTAAAGCATCTATTAAGGTCTTCCGGGAATGGTGGAAGAACACTTAGCTTACAGAAGCAGTCCAAGAAATGTCTTCACGGAAAAGTTATCACTTTGGCCAGGGGCTCCAATGGCCAGACAGCAATCCAGAAGCTCAAAATGTACGTTGCTATACAAAGAAATCTCTCCACGTCCAGTCAGGCTCCATAAATAAGCCAGGGCCATCTAACAGTAAGGGCTTCCTACTTACAGGCAACATGAGCTCAAGCATTTACAGGTCAAAATCCAGAGTCTTACGCCAAAGTAAAGAACCTCTCTTTCCTTAGAATGTGAACAAAGTTGCTTTTCCTTAAAGTCAAAGTTGTGGGTCAATACCTTACTGCGCCTTGATTAAAATTCAGCAGGACAATTCAGATCAAGACAGGCCAGCTCTATTTATTGATTGATTACATCTTTATACTGCCCATCAGCTGAAGCTCTCTGGGCAGTGCACAATTAAAAACCATGAGAATAACAATATAAATTTAAACATTAAAAAGTTAAAAAGTATGCAGACTGCCAGGTGGGCATCCCTGGTTCAGGGGCAGTAATAAAAGGACAAAAAGAGCAGTATTTGGAAAGCCAGCATCACTGCCTGAGCATAGCAAAGTCCTCACTGAGGCAGCTGTGATTTCCTTGATAACCACGAGACAGTTCGTTATGTTCATTCCTCCACCGTTCACCTTTGCATTCCATTTTTAGCACCATTTTTATCCTATCACCTTGAGCCATTTAGGGACATAGGTGTGCGCATGGGGTGTGCCCAGGCACACCATAACTTCCCAGGGCCGCCTCCACTTTCCTGTCCCCCCCACACATTGCTCGAATAAAGGCTTTTAAATAAGATGGGAAAGCCTCCGGAAAGCCGCCATTAGCATCCCTGGGGGAACAACGCACTTTCTGGAGGCCCTGGAAAGCGCGCTTTCTCCCCCCTCCCACTGCTCCAATCGGGGCCTTAAGGTGCACATCCTAATGAAATGAGCTGCGCACGCCTACATTTAGGGACAACCAGGTACTGCAGGCAAGGACGAAGAAACCTTAAGTTTGGATTTGTCCCTTGTGTCCGCCTCAAAAAATGATGGTGGCATCTAAGAATGTTAAATACCTCCTGCTACTTACCCAAAGCATCGGAACGTTAAAAGTAATTACATGCTCATGCTAGGAAGCTTTTATTTCAGAAGCAAAAGGCCGATTTTGAACTCCCATTAAGTCTTCATGTACGAGAAAACAGGCTGCTTTTCAAAAGCAAAATAAGACCAGTGTCATTCCATCACAGGATGGTGACATGCAACAGACAGACTGATCTTGCAGAGTGATACTTAGTAATTAGGGCTATCATCAGATTAAAAAGGGGGGGGGGGAAATGACAAAGGAATTGAAAATTCTTTATATAAATACTGAAGGAAATGCAAGGTAAGCCAATTTAACAAAGAGAAGCTACAGTTTCAACTATCAATTGGTGTCACTGATTGTTAAAAGGGAAGGTCATCTAATATTCTCTTATACTCATTACAGTAACACACCAGAAACAATATAGCCTCATACAGAGAGAGAGAGACAGGTGTGTCCTGAACTCATAGCTCCATTGATCAAGTAAAGCTTCAGTTTAGGAGTCAGCCACTGGGAGCACTTGGGCCAAGTCAGCTGCCAACCCAAAAAATGTGTGAACGCATGGAATGGTTGGCAGCTAGAAAGACAGAAGACCATTTTGGAGTCAGCTGAAAAGCAAGAGCCATTCCCTTCTCAGATTTGTCTTCCAGAAAATCTATTTACTGACCAGGGCCTTCTGTTCATGACCCTACCAGTAAAAACTTGCAGGCAAACACCAAAAGTCTTCAAACACATACACACACCGCTCGATCCGCTCGTGTAGATTTGGAGAAACCGCCAGAAGCTGCGAGGCCATTGCTGCAGGCTCTGCTTGCAAGTGCTTTGACAATACTATTGCACTGCTAGCTGGGAAGTACAGTAGTGCAATGAAGTCAGAGCTCTTGTCAGCAGCAAGGTGTTTTCAGGGAGGTCGGCACAAGGCATTGGTTGCGGAAAGCTTAAGCCGGCAATTGCATTTTTTAAAACAAAAAAATAAAAATAAACTCTGTAGTCAGTAAGACTGCTGTGATCCTCCCTCCCCACCCCCCAAAAGGGAAGCCCAGATTCCAATTGTTCTAAAACCAGGGCTAGGAAACCCTCCCATCAAAGTCATATTCCTTCCAACACACGCCTCTTTTCAACACCTTTGCAAGTCCTCCGCAGCCCCTGTTCTCTGTGAAAGAAGTGCAGGGGGTGAGGAATCTACTGCTAATAGCAGGCTCCTTCACGGAGTTGCCAAGCTAGGATCGACTGGCAGAGAAGGAATGTGTGCAGACATGCAGAAGATGTATGTGGGGGGCAGGGGACATTCTTGTATGTCAGGCTTGTAAACAGTCACTTGCTGGTCACAAGAAAGGACTCCCCCTGTGTGAACAGGCAGGTTTTGACAAACAGAAAGAGATTTGACTCCATACTTCTCGTCTGCTGAGACGCCGTCGATGGGATTTTGTCGCTATGCATGAGCTTGTAACACCTTTGGCCTTATTTATAAGGCCGTTATAACACATGTGTGTTATAAGAACATAAGTAGAGCCCTGCTGGATCAGATGAAGGGTCTATCTAGTCCAGCACTCTGTTCACACAGCAGCCAACCAGCTGTTGACTAGGGACCCACAAGCAAGACAGTGCAACAGCACCCTTTCACCCATGCTCCCCAGCAACTGATGTATATAGGCTTAGTGCGTCTGATCCTGTAGGTAGCACTAGCCATCAGGACTAGTAGCCATGGATAGCCTTCACCTCCAGGAATTTATCCAACCCCCTTTTAAAGCCATCCAAATTGGTGGCCGTCACCACATCTCATGGTAGTGAATTCCATAGTTCAACTCTGTGCTGTGTGAAGAAGTCCTCCCTTTTGTCTGTCCTGAATCTCCCAACAATCAGCTTCATGGGATGACCCCGTCGGGTTCTAGTATTTTGAGAGACAGAGAAAAATGTCTCTGTGCACAGGGCAAGCCACTTTTTAGATTTCCAGACATCAGAAGTTCCCCGTCCACATTTTAGACACATCGCACAGGTATTAAAAGTAACGATCGCACGCATTCCTTTAAGTTGTGTTTTAGCTGAGTGAGCATTGCCGGCCAATGCCCTTTTAACATTGCACTGCTTTTTGTGCATGTTCACTAGTAGTACAACATAAAAAGGGCAGTGGACAGACACCTCTTGCTGTCCAGAAAGCAGCAGAACTAGTCCAGTTCTAAAGAACATTCTTGGGGCTCAAACAAAAGCAAAATGAAAGCAAGGAAGAGCATTAAAGGACATCAAGGTTGAAAGAACGTGGAAGCTTACAAACCATTTCAGCAATGAGAACTGGCCCTACAGCATATGCACTGTCATTTGGAAATAAACAGATCGATTGGGGGCGGGAAGAGAAGGCAAAGAATTCCAGCAGTTTGGCTTAAAGGTCTCTGAATATGCCCGGTCAAATTCCACTTCGGCTGTATACAGCACCTATCAAAGAGCAGACAATCCATTGGGCCCACCTCCACATGGGCCTTGACCCCCAAACCTGTTGACGTCAGGCAGATCGTTTTGTATTCATCACCTGAAGCCATTTTTATGTAAGCATGCTGCCCCTGTCTAACTGCCCGCCACGGTTTTATCGCCACAATCTGATTCTAAAGGTTTTTAATTCGGCATTTCTATTATTGCCATCATAACTTAAATTCTCCCCTTTTTATTTTGTTGGCTGTAGTGCAGTATACAACTCTTGTAAATAAAGAATAAACGAACAAACATAAGGAAAAGCCCATGGGAGGGAGGACTGCAGGAAGGTACCAGAATCCAGATCTCAGAGCGCCTGCTCAGAACTTTGTGAAGGGGAGTTTGAATCAACCTTGTAACACACACACACACACAGTTTGCTCTTCTCAAGCCCCAGGAGAAAAGGCGAGAGGTAAAATCTGATGCCATTCAACAGTGCTACATTGCATATACACCAAGCTAGAATGCTGCATTCTTTCTAGCTTGCCCTAAAGGGTTGGTTTGCCCTTCTTGGGGACTAACTCTGTTGACCTGTAGACTTTATCAGATCAATTGCTGTTCATCCTCCTACCAGAACAGCAACAGGTCATAAGTTGTTTATTCCTTTGTTTTAAATTGTTCTTTTCAGTCGCCGTTGCGGCAATTATCTTCTTCTAACAAGTAAGAATTTGTATGTCATACCTTTGTGAAAATGATTTTATATGATTTTATCATTATAGAGAGAGAGAGACCTCAGCCAATATTTTTTAAAAATATATAACTTACTTATTGGCATAGGCTCCTGAGGCAATGTGCCCACTTAACTTTTCAAATACAAACTTATTTTAATGGTATGTGTTGCCCTATAATCATGATTGTATCTTATTGTATTTTAATGTTGAAGCCCCCTGAGGAAAGCCTTTGAGAGAATACAGGCTGAAACACATCTGTCTTTGTAATAAAATCATTTGTATCCTGAGAGCCTGTTTCTCCTTTTTCCTGAGAGACACATTGCTGAGTTGCAATTTCAACCTCCGTTCCAAGCGTAGAGCTGGTCTGCGCCCTGATGGAAATTACCTCAGATCCTCATGCATGCTGCTTTTGAGTTTCATCATGAGAGAAGGTGGAATACAAATGCATGAAACAGGAAAACATGTAGACCATATAAACATATAGACAAAAATGAGCTGCAAATAATATAAAATGGAGATCTAGGCTCAAATATATACATGAAGGTGCAATACAACTAATTAGAACTACTATTATTAGCAAAAATATAATAGATTTTATTTATTTGGAAGATTTATATGGTGCTTTTGATCAAATGACCCTCAAGGCAGCTTACAATAGATTGCAATAATGCATTTATTTATTTTTACATTTCAATAGCAAAAGCTCTTTGCCGAAACCATAAAACACATTATTATTATTTATATTATTAAGAGCCATCTGAGTTGTATTTCTCCTCCCTTAGGAAATGGACTCAGCTTCTATTAAGACACCCCCTGGTTTACCTCTTAAAAAAAATAGACCAGACCAAAAGCATCATGCAATTTAAGAGGAAAAAAGAGAAAGAGTGTGCGTGAGTCCAACAGGCCACGCCCCCTGCTAACATTGGCCACGCCCCTCAATAGCTGTTTCAGAGAAAAGACTAACCCAACAAGCCACGCCCCCGTGGAGAGAGCCACGCCCCCTGACAGTGAAACTGGAGAATGGATTAAACCAACACGCCCCCTTTTGTCTTCCCCTAAGAAGATAATGGACTCGTCCAACGGAATATTCTCCATGCCCCCTTCTCCCTATGTTTCGAATGGTTGCGCCCAGGGGAGGGAAATATTCCCTCATATTCTCTCTCTCTCCTCAACGCTTCCCCCGCATTCTTTCCCACACCCGCTGGGCCTTTCCCACGAGGAGGAGGCAGCGGCCCGCCAACGGCTCCGAGACTCACCATAGTCTCGAGCGTAGTAACCGCCGTCTCCATGTTGAATAGTTGACATTCCTCAGACGGTGGTATACTCCCCACCCCCTTTATGCTGAGTGGAGCCCCACCCCCTTTATGCTGAGCGGAAGAGACGGCGTCTCCTATTGGGCAGCTGTCATTTGGTCCTCCTCTGGATTGGCTGCTCTCAAACACATCCTCACGCCTATTGGGGGACGCCGAGTATAACCCCGACCCATGAGACAAGAGCTTCTATTGGATAACGGCGAAGTTCGTGCTCGCTGATTGCTTAGGAGCGAACGGGAGGCGGGGGCTGCGAGCGTGCTGAACTGAGAAGCTGGGTTGGCCGGGAGGCTAAACACGCCGCTCTTCATTGGTCTATTTTTTAAAAAAAGGCGTGCCGTCACTTAGATGCTCGTCGTCAATCCCCCCACTGCTTCTCTCTTATTGGACGGTTCCCTTCCAACCTTTTAATCTGGTTGGCTGTTACATCGAGTTGGAAAAAGAGTGATTGGCTGGGATGGCAACCAATCGCAGGCATAAATTCTAACTGGGTTTTGCAATTTAATGGCACGCCGGTTTCCCCCGTGCTGAGCTGTGATTGGCTGTGGGGGATGTAGCTATCAGTTTGAAATGGTAAGGCGTGGTATTTCAGAGATGCTAGTAAAGAGCCGGATGAGAGGTAGGGTGGTGGTGTAGCTATGGAGGCCTTGGAAATAGGATGAGGGTGCTTCTAAGCAGGGCTGGGGATGATGGGGTTTGTAGTATGACAGGCCCTCTGGCTGGGATGATGGGGTTTGTAGTCCAGCGCCTCCGGCTGGGGGATGATGGAATTTGTAGTAAAACACCTCTGGAAGGTGCCAGGTTGTTAGAAAGCTGCTTCATTGGCACTGTACCTATTTAATAATAGGTTTGCTCAGGATTCATAAGAACATATGAAGAGCCCTCCTTCTTCTCAATCCTTTCACCCCTCATGCGTTCGGGATGGACAAACGAACAGGGACATGACGCAATGTTGACCAGAATCCACAGAGCCCAGCAGCTTCAGGGAGCCGCATTGGGTCGTCAGCAGGTGCCCAACAACGCTGCCCCCTTCCCTTTTGGTGCTGGCTCTGGGTCAATCATATTTTTTTTGCAATCCAATATTTCTGAGTAGATGCTCTTGGGAAGCCCTACTGAATTGGGTAAGGTTTACTCTAGATGAGAGTGCATTGTATTGCAACTTGCTGCTCCCATTTTTGAAAATGTTTAATCTATCATTTTATGGCATTCTTAAATTAAACATCTAAATATTGTACATTGGGCTAGGAGGCTGCAAGGATTAAAATGCTAATGTGTATGTATTCTAGTAGACCGTTTCAGAATGGCTAAACATGCAGCCTATTAGGTTGAAAGGTGGGAATTTGTCTCTTTGTATGTTTGAAAAATCTGTGTTTGGGTTAATATAAGCAATTTTTTATGTGTGTGGCAGAGTTCCTGGTGTGTGTGGTCCTCTCCAAGCAAGACTTTAAGCTAAGGATGTTAACAGGCCTGTAATTTAGCCAGATACTGGAGAAAATGTCCAGAGGTAAACAACGGCGCTCAAAACTGAGAGCAAGGGCAAACATTTTGAGGAAGAGGAAGGGAACTATCCTTCAACCTCAGCGTCCAAGTGTACCCGTTCCGAAGTAAGTGGGCAGGTCTTATTTTAATTTTTGTGCTCGGTGGGTTTTTTTTTCTGCAGCCTCAGTCAGATGGATCAATAGCTGAAGAAATCATTTCTAGAGATATGAAGGCCTGGGGGAAAAACAGAAAAAATTTGGGATACCAAAACATTTTTTTGGCGGGGGGGAATGAGAGGGAGGGTTTTCCCCAAGGATTTTTGGAAAAAATTGAAAACAATATTTTCTTAAATAAATAAATCGCCCACCGCTATTTTTTAATGCCTTCACACTTCTCTAATCTTTGCAGCCTTGTGGAAGAGAAGGAGATCAATGGCTACTAGTCCTGATAGCTATGTGCTACCTCCTGTATCAGAGGCAGTATATACAACAGTTGCTGGGGAACATGGGTGGGAGGCTGCTGTTGCACCCGTGTCCTGCTTGTGGGCCACTGTGTGAACAGAATGCTGGACTATATGGTCCCTTGGTCTGATCCAGCAGGACTCTTCAGATGTTCCTATGATTTCAGTTTGCTTTTTTCTTTGCCAGTCCTCCGGTTTCTCCCTACGTTCCAAGTAGGCCCATTTGCTCCCAGCCCTCAGGTTTTCTGAGCATAACAGAAGCGGCAAAACCTTTGTTGACTGCTGTGTTGTATCTGTATGGGTGGTGCCAGAAAAGTGTTGCACAGGTAAGTTTGTTTTTCAACAGCAACTAAATTCTCAAAGCAGTTGACCATATCTAAACAGAGCAAATCATAGAATAATTAAATAGTAGAGTTGGAAGGGGCCTATAAGACCATTGAGTCAAACCCCCTGCTCAATGATAGAATCCACCTTAAAGCATCCTTTACAGATGGTTGTCCAGCTGCATCTTGAATGCCTCTAGGGTGGGAGATCCCACAGCCTCCCTAGGTCAATGGTTCCATTGTCATACTGCTCTAATCGTCAGGACGTTTTTTCCTGCTATCCAGCCAGAATCTGGCTTCCTGTAGCTTGAGCCCATTGTTCCGTGTCCTGCACTCTGGGATGATCGAGAACAGATCCTGGCCCTTCTCTGTGGGACAATCAAAGACTTGAAGATTAAAACCTTATAAAAAGATCTAAAGTTCAATTTGCATTCTTCTTTGAGTCCTTTAGGCCACTGGAGCAGATTATTACTTATTATTATCATCATTAGAAAGGGGCTAAGAGTTGCTAAGTGGTGAGCGAAGATTAAAATTAAGACCTTCCCTGCCCAAAGCCTCACAATATAATAGAAATGATACAAAAGGAGAAAGAAATGGGGAGGGAAGAGGAAAGCAAGCTGATTTAGACACCATTTCTTAAAGTTATATAATCTGAGCAGTGGTATCGTCTGGAGATATGAAGGCCTGGGAGGTAAAACTGAGTGGAAATGGGTTTTTAACGAATAATTTGGGAGCTTGTTTTGAGTTTTGGAGGGGAGAAAAGGTGAAAATAGCCCCCTTGTCCTGGAAATGTGTTATCAAACACCAGACCCAGATAACGTAAAATTTTACCTAAATTAGCCTCTGTCCAAAGAGGGCAGAGGCTTCTCCTCCGCTGGGCAGATGGCATAAATTATATCAAGTTATTATTATCCTCTAGAGTCTCTCAGTTTTTAAATGCAACATAAGACAGTGCTTGTGTATGTTCAAGAGTTGTAGAATGCCTTTACTTGGGAGGGAGGAATAGGTTCTGGAGTATGCCCCGTCCTTTGGGAATCTGGATCTCCTCCTTCCTTTCTATCCTCGCCAGTTTTTTCAAATCGTCAAGAATACAGCCTTTCCATCATACGCGTGTCTGCCAGAGCTGAACACGCTTAGGGAGCGTCTGGAAAAGCTGGAAAAGGAATTTGCCCGGTTACAGTCCACGGTTCAGGTCAGTCACATCTTACAGAGTTTGTAGCAATATGAGTTCTCCTCCTCTGTTTCCTTTATATCATGGGTTGGGGCCGTGTACCCCCCAATCCCCAGAAAACATAGAAGCAGTTGCCTGGGTAACTCTGTTTAAGGAACTGAGAATAAAACTGCCAGTATCATAATGCCTTTATACAAACCTATGGTGCCACCAAACTTAGAATTCTGTGTACAGTTCTGGTCACCACACCTAAAACAAAGATATTCTAGAGCTGGAAAAAGGGCAGAAAAGGGGCAATTAAAATTATTAAGGGGTTGGAGCATCTCTTGTACAAGAGAAAGTTACAACAGCTGGGATTGTTCAGCTTAGAGAAAAGGAGGGTAAGAGGAGACATGATGGAGGTGTACAAAATTATGCCTGGTGTGGAGAATGTTGATAGGGAAACATTTTTCTCCCTCTCCCATAATGCTATTATTTATTATTATTGTTTATTACATTTATATACTGCCCCATAGCCGAAGCTCTCTAGGCGGTTTACAAAAGTTAAAAGATTGAACATTAAAAAGTTAATATACAAAATTTTAAACCATAAACCATAAAACCCAATGGGGTCGTCCCATGAAGCTGATGCGTGGGAGATTCAGGACAGGTCAAAGGAAGTACTTCTTCACACAACGCAGGGTTAAATTAGAGCATTCGCTCCTGCAAGATGTCATGATGGCCACTCATTTGGATGGCTTTAAAAGGTTGGATAAATTCCTGGAGGAGAAGGCCATCAATGGCTACTAGTCCTGATGGCTGTGTGCGACTTCCACTATCAGAGGCAGTAAGCCTATATACACCAGTTGCTGGGGAACATGGGTGAGAGAGTGCTGTCATACTCGTGTGCTGCTTGTGTGTTCCAGGTTGGCAGCTGGCTGGCCACCGTGAAAACCATGCTGGACTAGATGGACCCTCGGTCTGACCCAGCAGGGCTTTTCTTAAGTTTACCTTTATGCCACAAACTAAATCTCCTCTCCCTCTGGTCAGAACGGGACTGTAGCTCCTTCCTCGGAAAAAACGTCTTCTCAAAGCTCAGAGGAGTTAGTGTCGGCTCTTGCCCCACATGCGCAGCTCGCCCTCATGGGATCGGGATCGTTGCCTTCACAGCCGCCGGTGCTTCCTGCCGCCCCACCGCCTCCTCCACCCCCACCGCTCCCTCCGCCACGACCTCCGCCGGTGCCTCTTTGCCTCAAAAGGACTGGCAGCGCTAAAATGCAGGTAACATGTACTGGATTAGTTCATGCTGTGAGTCCCCCTTCATTCCTCTAATTGGGACAACTGCTTCTTTTTTCTGTATCTCTCCTGTGGTCTGTCCAAGTTTCTAGTCCCTAAGTGTTTGGTGAGAGTGTTCCTTCATCTTTTTTTTTTTTTAAGATTACGACAACTTTTTCTTCTTCTTGTCCCCTCCAGCGTTGTCTTGTGCGCCTGTTTTATTGTCCTCGGTCAGCGAGGGAGTGGAGCCGGGAGAGGGGGTTCACTCTCAATTCCGCGGAATTCTAGAAGTGTCGTCGTTCCCGTTAGATTTTGGGATGGAGTGAGGAATGCCTGAGCAAGATGGCTTTGGGGCGTTGAGCCAAACGTTCTGAACGTCCTTTCTTTCTGCTTTCCTCCTTGGATTCAGGCTGATGCACTAAAAAAAGACGTGCCCATGCAAATATCGCTCCAGGATCTACTAAATGTCAAACTCAAGAAGTCGCAAAGCAGCATGGGGGTAGATAAGGTAATTCTGAAGAGGCATGTTTAATGTGCTTCACACTTAATTGGAAATACTCTGAACCAAGAGATGTTGCAGCCTAGAAGGCCCATCCTTTCAGCCATTGCACCACGGCAGGGTCTTTTCTGCTGTGGCACCCCAGTTATTATTTATTTAATTTATAACAGTTGTGGAATGCGCTTCCCTCAGAGGTTCGCCCAGCGCCTACATTGTGCTCATTTTGGCACCAGGTGAAGTGAGTCCTTTTTTTTTATTACTATTATTTTATTCTCCCAGGCATTTTAGTTACTCTTTTTTTTTTTAATAAAAAAAATCTAGTCATGTATTTCAAATTTTTGCTGCTGCCGTCTGTTTGGTCATCTGATTTTTATATTGTACTTTTACACATTTGAACTTTAATGTTGTATTTTATCATCTGTATTATTGTTTTGTATTTTATGGCTTTAATTGTTGAGAGCCACCCAAGGAGCTTCAGCTATATTGGGCAGTATAGAAATATAATTAATTTTTATAAATAAATAAAGTGTACATGCACACACACACAACGTCTCTTGGGGCAGAACAATAGTCCGCAACTGCATTATTATAACAGTAAGTACCGGGCAGGATGGAAAATTTCTCCACCCTTCCAAGGTAAGTTTTCCAATTTCGAAAATTGATGTGTACATTGGTGAACGCTAGTCAGGTCGCAGAGCTGGAGTGGATGCAATACTAAACCATCCTAAATATTTCAGATAAAAATATTTTCCTAGATATGGGCCATGCTGGCTGGGGCTGGTGGGAATTGTAGTTCAAAGCATTTGGAGAGCCCCAAGTTGAGGAAAGCTGGCGGTGAGATTAGATTCACAGCTTAGTGAGGCGTTTTTCTCAAAATGCGTGTTGTGTCAACATCTCCCTTTCTTTCTCCCTTTCAATTTCAGAAGGGATCGCCGTTCGAGAAGCGCAAGGCGTTAATTACTGTCTCGGATTTGCAAAGTGTCAACCTGAAGTCCAAAGCTCCACGGCCACTTGCTCACATTATTCATCATTTCATGTGAGAAGTTTTCTGCGATTTTGGGCCATTTGCTTTCAGAGTTGACTTTGGGCCACTTACGGCACAATCCTAAGCATATGTTGACAGAAAACATGTCCTACGTCTCCCAGCATTCCCCACGGCTGGCTAGGGCATGCTGGGAATTGTAGGAATTTTTCCTGTGTAAACATGCATAGGGTTGCACCCCCAGCAATTCCAGCATTAATTTTAGTATTTGCACTCTTCTTATGCTTATTCTCCCTCCCTGCAGCACTCCCAGCAGAAATGGCTTAGATTTCCGAAAACACCTGAAAAAGGTCGCTATTGAGAGGTAACAGCTGTTCGCTTCCCCTTTGTTGTGTTTGTATTATCATGGCAAGGAGAGGTCCCCCACCGCCTGTTTTTCCTCTCAAATTTCAGCTAGAAAGAAAATATTTACCTATCCAGACGTTAAGAACATTATCTGAATCCCTCCTCCTGGTGCCCCCGTCAAATGAGGCAAGGCAGGGGGCTACGAAAGAGACAGGGTCTTTTCGGTGGTGGCACCCTATTTATGGAATGTTTTTCCAGAGCCAGGAGAAAACCATCTTACCCTCCCAGGCATTTTAAACACTATTTTAAGGGAGGGCCTGTAGCTCAGTGGTAGAGAGCCTCTGCTTTGCATGCGGAAGGTTCTCGGTTTGATCCCTAGCATCTTCAGGTAAGGCTGGAAAAACTCCCACCTGGAAACCCTGGAGAACCCGGTGTCAATAGTGCTGGGCTAGAAGGAGCCATGGTCTGATTCACCAGGTTCACACAACACGACAAGCTGCAGTATGGGTTGACTGTGGTTTACCATTGAACCATGGCTGGTTATCAGCTGGGCTAATGAACTGGTTGGTTAGCCCAGCTGAGTTCGCACATGACAACCCATGCTTCAACAACAACCCATGCTTAACCCATACGCTGTTGTGTGAATCCAGCCAGTATAAGGTAGTTTCTTATGTTATTATTTTTAGTGTTTTTAGGTCACATTTCTACGCATCTTTAGACAATAATAAATTGTACAACTCCCAACATACCCCAGAGAGCATGGCTGGAGGATGATGGGAGTTGTTGGACTTATTTCTGTCTAAACATGCATAGGATTGCGTCCCAAATATTTTATTCTGCTGCTGCTGCTTGTTTTAATTTTGTTTCATATGCTAGAATGGATTATTCTTTGCCCCTGGTTTTATTGTAGTTCGATTCTGCGCTGGTTTTATGTTTTGTTTTAATGTTTGCATTTTATGGGGTTTTTTTTTAATGTACACCGTTCAGAGAACTTTAGAGATTGGGTGGTTTAAAAGTACACAACGGGTGAAATCCTGTGCATGTTTAGATGGGGAAAACAAGCCCTACAACTCCCAGCACGAACCAGCCAGCATGGGAAATGTAGGACTTTTCCCCCATCTAAACGTTCATAGGGTTGTAGAACTTTTTCTGTCTAAACATGCGTAGGATTGTAGGACTTTTCCCCACCCAAACATGCATAAGATTGTAAGACTTTCTGTCTAAACATGCATAGGAGTGTAGAACTTTTTCTGTCTAAAGTTGCACGGAATTGCACCCTAAGTAAATAAAATTGAGTAAGACTCTAAGTGTGAACCATTTGTCTCTCCCATCCTTACAGGAGCCCAGGTGGAACGCCATTAACCAACAAAGAGAACGTTGAGACAGGTATGGGGCTGACGCCAATCATGACCCAGGCTCTGCGGCGCAAGTTTCAGGCAAGGCCAACTAGAAATCCTGTCTTGTTATAAACTGTAAATGCCTATTGCAATTGGAAATTGATTTTTCCCCCTCCCTTCCGTTTTTCTTTTTCTTTGAACAGCTGGCTCACCCAAAGAGTCCCTCTCCAGCACGGTTACTGACCGGGAGCAGCTTTGAAGAGCACAGCTAGCACCACGCCTCCTGCCAAGACAGCGTTCCTGAACGGCACTTCTCTGGATGCGGAAAGAAGTTGTGGATAAGAAAGTACATGGTGCTGGGGAAGATGGGCTTGGCGATCTTTTAGAAGAAGCTTTCCCCAACCCGTCCAGAGAGGCTGGACTACAAATCCCTCTGGATGGCGCTGGGTCGGAGAAGGCTGCTTTATAGCACAGCTCTCCATCTTCTGGGAAAGCAGACAAGACAAGAGACAGTACAAATCTCTCTCTCTCTTTTCCCCACAACCTGTGTTTTATTTTTTAAAAAAATTCCTTTCCAGCAGAGTGAAAAACAGGAGATTGCTCTCTGCTCCTCCCTGCCAAAGGGTTTTAGGGTAGCCAACCCCCCACCCGCACGTGGAATTGGGCGTCATCCTTCCCTTTCTTAGTGCCGTTTCTTTGATCCCGAAGCTCTGCATTTTAACTGAATTTGAATTCATCTCTTTTTTAAAAAAATGTTTACTGGTTTTAAGAAGACTTTTGGAGGACAATATTTGTAAAACAAAAAAACCTGTGTTTTTCTAGGATCAGGAAGAGCGGCGGTCTCTTTGAAGATTTTATTCAACGTGTGAATGCACATGTGAATTTGTATGAAACCTCCCAAGGGAGGAAATCTCTTTGCAGCCTCCCGGAACAAGGAGATGAGGGAAGGATACAGGCAGAGGAGTTCTGACCTCCCTTGGAGGCGCTGGATCCTTGGTGTTCACCAGCCCTCCAAAAATCTGGGATTTCAGGTTCTGCCCCCCTGATGCAAGTTGATCCCTTCTGACACCCGTTGCCTGCTGAGAGATTACTCCGCTGTTCCCCAACCTGGTGCCTTCTCTGTGTGTGTTGGATTGTCATTTTCATCATCTTCCAGCATGGCCAATGAAGGAATGATGGGAGCTGTAGTCCAACATAGCCAGAGGATTCCAGATTGGGTGAAGCCTGGATTACTATGAAAGAAGAGATGTTGTGTTTCGGGAGGCAGGGTGCGCGTTGTTCTCTTACGTCCCCCTTAAACATGTGCAGTGGTGCATGGAGGCTATTACGAAGCGCACCGTTTAAAACGGGCCAGTCTACAGCTTCAGACAATGTTTCCGCAGTGCTAAAAGCACTACGACAGAGCTGCTGTTGCCTCCAGCAGGGCTGGGCAGGAAGTCGATCTCTGTGATTTTGGACTCCCAACTCCCAGAAGCCCTTGCTGGAAAGGCCAACAGTCAGGACTTCTGGGAGCTGATGTCCAAAATATCTAGAGATAGCCTACATCGTGCAGACATTTCATTTATCCGGTTAGGCCAGGCTTCAAAGCCCTCAGCAACTTGTTTAAGCAGATAGAGGAATGGAGGAAAAAAATCTAGCGATGGCTTAAGCTAGCAACGGTGGCTGAGCGTGACCTGTTCAGCTCTCTAAAGAAGGTATTGCCCCTCTTAAATCTGGGGATGCAAATATATTAAAAGACAGAGTACATTTACAGGACCCAGGAGGGAGGCTTAAACTTAATAATCTTCCCATCTTGTTTGATGCCTCCCTTCTTTTTAGCCCACCTTGAAAATGTAAGCGGCTCAAAGAGCTCTTGAATCCAGTTGTTCATGTGCTGCGATGGAAACCATTCCGTTACTGGGTACAGGTGCTTTCACCTTAAAATGCTCCAGTAACCAGGCCTTGGGCATCCATCAATTGCAGCGTCAACCTCCCCCCTCCCCCCCACCCCAGCACGGTAGCTTTTAAAAAAAGGATCTTGTGATCATGGGACACAGTGAGTTGCTCCAATTCTGCCGTAATTTTCTCATGGATGCTGGGAATGTTACACTTAGAACATGTTTTCACACGTAGCTTTGCATTTGTAACCACTTCACAGGTGTCCTGTCCACTGTTGCAACAGCATTGGCTCCATGTCTACGCTACCTTGAGCTAGGCAAACTGTCATGGCAGCCTGTGAGGCTGGGAATTATGGGTATTATTTTTCTGGGTGAAGATGGGAACCTCTTGACAACCCACAAAAGTCCCCGAAAGGAACTCGGAACTTCTAAAACGAGCCTTGTTCCTTTGAGATGCTTTGGGACTACAACTCGGATTCCTGACTATTGGCCATGCTGGCTGGGGTTAATGTGAGTTGTCGTCCAACACATGTGGTTGGGGAAAGCTGCTCCAAAACGTAGCATAAATGGCCTTTCAGTTGTCCGTCTGTAACAGGTTCCACTGCCTAAGAGATTAATCTTCATTCTATGACAAATCAGGTCACAAAGTAATAGGTTACTAAAATCATATTGTTACTAGTATGCTGCACTTAAGCACAAGTATCACCCAGCTCGCCCAGTTATGATACTGCATGTTCACACTGTGTATTTCTGTTTATATTCCTTAACCCTAACTAATTTTTATTGCTGTTTTATCCATGTAAACTCAGTTGCTTCTATAACTGTTTCCACATTTCAAAATCAATAGCTTCTGCATTGGCCTGTGCCATATCTCGGAACAAATGCAGCTCTGAAAACTTGAAACTGGTATTGTAAAACTGCATAGATTGGCACCGTGGGTTCTTTATTAAACGGGCGGAATACCCCCTTGAGTTTGCTCGTTCTGTGTTTTGGAATTTTGTTTCCTTATTTGGAAGATGTCTTTAGCCTTGTTCAAGACAGAGGGTCTCTTGAGCTACCACCAATTCTGCAAATTAATAATCTGTAAACACACTCAGTTCTATTTTCATGACGTTGGTGTAGGCCGTGGTAACAATATATGGGATGGTAGGGAAAACAAGATGGCGTAGTTCACATGACATATTAGGCTCACTATGGATTATTTAACACCCGATGAGCTGCAGCATGGGCTGGGCACCATTCTGAATGTGAAACTCCGAATTGGGTGGGTTGCCTTGTGTGAACCCAGCCACTCTTAAGTTATTTGAGGGTTAAACAACCCTTGCGTTGTTTAACCTTCAAATAACCCATGGTGGCCAAGTTTGCATGACACAGCAACCCTCCCCCCCCCCCAGATTGGTGGTTGCATATTCCACATGGCGCCTGGCATGCGCTATGGGTCATCGGATGTTAAACAATCCATAGTAAGCCCAGCGTGTCATGTGAACCAGGTCTATGTGTCTATGCAGTAGGCAAGTTTTGTAGCCTACTTCCTCACAAACTATCCATGCTGTAGGAGAGATCCCCCTTGCCAAATGGGTGCACCCTACGATTTCCAGAAGGTAGCCATTTTGAGTCTGTTGCAGCCAAAACAACAGTCTTGTAGCATCTTAGAGACTTCCAGATATATTCTGGAAAAAGCTTTCGTGGATGACTTCATTGGATACACTGAGTATTGTGGGGAGTTTCAGGTTTTCATTCAGTACATACGGTAGGGAAGGAATTGTAAACAGTGTGGTCAGAAGGACATTCCATCAGAAAGTAAGGATAGTGACAATTTCATTGACAGTGGCCATTTGCACTGCAGCTGCTGCTAACACAAACATCCTGGTACTAGGTAACCCAATTAACACATTACAAAAACCCTTTATCCTGATTCAAACCTCTGATGATAGAAATAAATTTACATGTGATAAGTACCAGGTGGCCTAGGAACAGGTCCTGGCCACTACCAGTTTCAAGCATCCACTCTGTCCAAAGTGGTACCCATCTGATTTTGTTACCTCAGACATCAGTGTGTGAGAAGGAACTGTCCTCTGTTGTTGAACTGAAACGCCTCATCTCTTTCCGTTACCCTCTGTAAGGGAGGGAAGTGGTCAGGTAAACACTGTAAGACAGGTAGTCTGGGGAAAGATACCGATATGACTGTGCACCCTAAATCAATAAGCTGCAAGTAAAACTGTAGTCCTAATAGCTCTTATTCGGGACAGGAGTACATTCTATCGAGCTAAACCTGCATTCCTATACAAACCTGAGAGTAAATCCTACCCCCAGCTCAATTATTTTACTTCTGAAGAGACATAATTATGCCTGACTGGACTCGCATAGCAAGTGTGAGTAAAATGTAAATATGAAGCTGTAGCTTCCCTTTCTTGCTCTTTATCCTTGAGTTTCGTATGTTTGTTCACATAGGCATCCTGGCTGCGGATGATGGAAGTTGTAGTACAACCAATCCGGAGGGCTCCAGGTTGGGGAACTCTGGTGTATATTACATACATTAGGTACAGATATTTACGAGTGCGTGCAATCCAGTGCGTCTTTACTCAGAAGTAAGTCCCATTGCTTTCCATTTGGATGATTCCTTCGCTGTTCCACGTGCTTTACTGAACGGAAGGGCGGTAGCAGGACGCAGTGAGCTTCGTGGGGCTGACTGAGCATGCGCAAAAATGCATTTCCTTCTTCCCTCTCCCCCCGCCGTTTATTTCAAGTATAGACTTTTCTAGACTCGCACGGTGTTGGTAATTTCAGGGTTGTCTTTGGACTGCATCTTCTTGTCTCTTTCTCTCTTCCCAAAGGCAAAAGAGAGAGCTGCCTCTAGAAAGTGGTAGAGGAAGCCAGGATCCTAACGTAGCTGTGATGAAACAGGTTTCCAGTCCGCAATGAGCACTTGGACAACACTGGTCACAATAATGAGATGTATTGTGTCTCTATTATTGTAGTAATAATTTCTAAGTCTGCATATAAACCAGCATGCGTGCACATTTTTATTTTTATTTTGCAAATCTGTACCCCTTTTTGGAGAGTGGGGGAGACGATGCGTAAGTGGCCACCGTAGCTCTTTCTCCAATCTTATTTTCGTGTGAAAGATGTTACTAAGTAGTGCGCTCTTCAGCAGAAGTAAATCTGATGGGAATTTGATGAGAATTATTCCCTAGTATACCTGTCCAGGCGACTGCAAGCGAACCTATTGCATCTCAGGTTGTATTTTATGGTTTTAATTCTGAACTGCTCAGAAAGCTTCAGCTATAGAGTGGTATAGAAATGTAATAAGTAAATTAATTAAATTAATCATATCCAAAGGGAGCCAAGTGGTCCCGGGTGCAGACGCAGCAAACGACCCTCTTCACTTTTCCTACCTCTACGGCAGCGACCAGAGGCAAAATGTATCCATCGCATTCCGACGGCGGAAGCTGATTGGCTGCCGTCGCCGCCGCTACTCCTAGCGTTCTTTACCCGCGTCTGCGCGGTGGCCTCCTTCTCCTTTCCCAAACCTGGTGCCACTGCAAAAACTGGATTTGGCCGGAGCAGCGCCTCTGTGCAAAAGGCGAGGAGGAGGATGGTGGGGGCCACCACCGGGCAAGGCCCCGTGGCCTTGCACGAATTGCTGCTGGCCGGGGTGGAAGGGGGCAGCGTGACTAGCGCCTCCACCGCGACTACCGCCGCCACCACCACCACCACTACTACTACCGCTACCACTACGACTACCGCCACCGCGACCGGCAGCAGCAGTAGCAGCAGCAGTAGTGTTACCCCCGGGGAAGAAGAGGAGGTCTGCGTGGTGGGCATCTTCGGCAAGACCGCCTTGCAGCTCAGCTCGGAAAAGGCGGCCTTGGTGAACACGGTGTGCGACCGGCAAGTCTTCCCTCTCTTCCAGTGGGACGGAGGGGCCAGGACGTCGGCTGGAGGTGGTGATGGGGGTGGAGGTGGTAGTGGTGGTGGTGCAGATGCGGGAGCCGATTCTCCTCCTCCTCCTCCCTCCTCTTCCTCTTCTTCCTCCTCCTCCTCCTCCTCTTCCTTCTCTGCCTCCTCCTCCTCCTCCTCGCAAGGCGATTACAACCTTTTGCAAGCCTATTACAGCCAGGAGTGCAAAGTGCTCTACCTGGTGCTTACATCCATCTGTGACAGCCACCAGTTGCTACAAGCCTGCAAGGACCTGGATGCCATGGGGGATGCCCGGGGCCCCCCCGGAGGCCTGGGGGGTCACCCGTCCCAGGGCAGCTCCCTGGTGCCCCACGCCGAGGCCCACGAGTTCTGGAAGCACCAGGAGAAATTGCATTGCCTGAGCCTGCTCTACCTCTTCTCTGTCTGCCACATCCTGCTGATGGTGCACCCCACCTGCTCCTTTGATATCACCTACGACCGTGTCTTCCGGGCCCTGGACGGCCTGCGCCAGAAGGTCCTGCCCTCCCTGAAGGCTGCCATCAAGGACTGCCCCGTGGGCAAAGACTGGAAGCTCAACTGCCGTCCCTGCCCGCCCCGGCTCCTCTTCCTCTTCCATCTCAACGGGGCCCTGAAGGTCGAGCCGCTTCCGAGCCGGGGGCAGGAACTCTGCGGCCTGCCGGAGAAGCCTCCCCCCAAGAAGCACTCCCCCAAGCGGCGGCTCCAGCATGCCTTGGAGGACCAGATCTACCGCATCTTCCGCAAGAGCCGGGTGTTGACCAACCAGAGCATCAACTGCCTCTTCACCGTGCCGGCCAACCAGGCCTTCGTCTACATCGTTGCCGGCGGTCCCCAGGAAGGCGAAGACCCCATCGCCATGTTACTGGACCAATTGAGGGGCAACTGCACCAGCCGGGAGGTGGAGTCCTCCTTGACACCCACCCTGGCCGGGCCCAGGCGATACCAGATGATGAGGCACGGGCGGCAGCAGCTTTCTTTCCACGTGGAGAGCAGTGCCAGCAGTGCCAGCTCTTCGGGCCAGTTGGTGGACTGCACCTTGAAGGAGTTCCTCTTCCAGCACGTGGAGCTGGTCCTGGGCAAGAAGGGCTTTGACGACAGCGTGGGCCGCAACCCCCAACCCTCCCACTTCGAGCTGCCAACCTACCAGAAGTGGGTGGCCACGGCCTTGAAGCTGTATGAGGTGGCCATCGAGGGCAAAGACGCCGACACCTCTTCCCTCGCCGGGGAGCTGACCTCCAAGATCATGGGCAGCATCAAAGTCCTGGAGGGCTACCTCGACATTGACACCAAGTTCTCAGAGAACCGCTGCCAGAAGGCCCTGCCCATGGCCCACAGCGCCTACCAGTCCAACCTGCCGCACAACTATACCATGACCGTCCACAAGAACCAGCTGGCGCAGGCCTTGCGGGTCTACAGCCAGCACGCTCGAGGTCCAGCCTTCCACAAGTATGCTCTCCAGCTCCACGAGGACTGTTACAAGTTCTGGAGCAACGGGCACCAGTTGTGCGAGGAAAGGAGCTTGACCGACCAGCACTGCGTCCATAAATTCCACTTGCTTCCCAAGTCGGGTACGTTCAGGCCACTTTGGGTGGAGAAGCTTACATTTGTTGTGTTTAAGACTATATTTGTGCACATTTGTCTCATGTAACATTTTCGGAAGGGGTTTTGGTTGTGTGTGTGATTTTGCATGGTGTTTTTGGGTAAAGGATCTCTGTCAGATAAGAGTAGGCAAGAAGCCCAAGTCTTTGAAAATCTCTTTAAGTTTCTAGTCCACTTTGTCTTTTATAATAATATACAGCCATTGTTTGTTAAATTGTAAGCATCCAGAATGTTTGTGTGCTTAATTAGTCGTTGAAACTTAAGAATATAAGAAGACAATGTTTGTCCAAAGCGTTTGTGTGCCTAATTAGGAGATTAAACTTAAGAACATCAAAAGAGCCCTGCTGGATAAGACCAAGGGTCCATCTAGTCCAGCGGTTCACACAGTGGCCAGGAGCCCACAAACAGGACATGAATGCAACTGCACCCTCCTGCCCATGTTCCCCAGCGACTGGTGTCCTTAGGCATGCTGCCTCTGATCCTGGAGGTTGCACTTAGTCATCAGGACTAGTAGCCATTGATAGGAATTTGTTTAACCCTCTTTTAAAACCATCCAAATTGGTGGTTGTCACTACATCATGTGGTAGCGAATTCTATAGTTTAACTATGTGCAGTGTGTTGCTTCTTTCTGACCTCTGGTAATATATATAACTGCCACCCATTTAACAGCATAGCTATTGATGGGGTTGGAAACAGAAACGTTTAGCTTAAAATACTCTGCTGTTAGTCTTTCTATCTTTCCCATACAATTTACCTTCAGACTTTGCTGTTGCACCAACCTCTTTCTCTCTTGCTATATATATGTATATAGTATACTGTGTTTATATATTTACATATATAATACGAAAAATT
The DNA here is from genome assembly GCA_029215795.1 of Anniella stebbinsi. Taxonomy (NCBI): domain Eukaryota; kingdom Metazoa; phylum Chordata; class Lepidosauria; order Squamata; family Anniellidae; genus Anniella; species Anniella stebbinsi. Next base: position 17,394,470 of record JARDYH010000009.1, read on the forward strand.
TAACTTAGGATCTTTAACAAGCCTTCTCCTGAATGTTCAAGGTGGGTATAAAGTATTTGGACTAATAGCAAGGGCTTGCACCACATCCAGAAATTATGTTTCATTTTGTTGAATTGCCACATGTTTTCACTGCAGCGTAAAAGCAATTTTTTAAGTGGAGGCAGGGAGGAAGGAAATTGAGATTCTCAGGTGGTTGAATCCTGTGCCGTTTGAAGTTTAAGAAGCTACGCGGTCCTACGAACGGACTCCTCTTTCGAAGGAGCTAAACTGATGTGTTTTCATTCGGTGGCTTTCTTTTTAGGAGAGAAACCCGAACCGGATAGGAACCCGCCAGTGTTGTATCATAACAGCCGGGCTCGGTCCACCGGAGCCTGCAACTGTGGCCGAAAACAAGGGCCCCGGGACGACCCCTTTGACATCAAAGCAGCAAATTACGACTTCTACCAGGTAATCATTTGCTGACTTTCCCAGGGAATACAATTCCTTAGCGAGAGAGCTGAATCCCCTCAAAAAGTAAAAATGTGGCCTGTACTTTTCAGATCAGGTTGTACTAGGAGGTTGCAGTGGGGCAGTTGAGGAGCAACTCCAGGGGACTCTCCTGCTGGGGTGTGAGCAACTCCAGGGGACTCTCCTGCTGGGGTATGGGCCCTTGGCAAATACTCAAGCATGCCTAACGTTGACGCCGGCAAACCTTATCATCACTGCTCCCTACTACTCCCTACCTTTCTTCTCTTTCCCACCCCCTACAGCTCCTGGAAGAGAAATGTTGCGGGAAACTGGACCATATCAACTTCCCCATATTTCAGCCAAGCACGCCAGACCCAGCGCCAGCCAAGAACGAGACCTCGCCCAGCCCTCCTGAAGGGGAAGCTGAGAAACTGAAGGAGAAGGAGCCACAAACCCAGGGCGAGAGTACCAGCTTGAGCCTAGCGCTCAGTTTGGGGCAGTCCACGGATAGTTTAGGGACCTACCCGGCCGACCCGCAAGGTGGAGGGAACAACACAGAGGCCCACGGGCAGGCGGTGGAATCGAAAGGCGAGAAAAGGCTGAGCCTGGTGGACCGCCAGGCCTCAACGGTGGAGTACTTGCCCGGGATGCTTCATTCGAATTGCCCCAAGGGACTTCTACCCAAATTTTCCAGCTGGTCCCTGGTCAAGCTCGGCCCAGCCAAGGCGTACAACTTCCACACCGGCTTAGACCAGCAGGGCTTCATCCTGGGTACGAACTACTTAATGCCTTGGGACGTGGTTATCCGCACACGGATGGATGAGGAGGGGGATCTGGACACAAATTCCTGGCCGGCCCCCAACAAGGCCGTCCCTGGGAAGAGGAGCGCCATCGTCATGGGCAGAGGGCGGCGGCGGGACGACGTGGCCCGGGCCTTTGTGGGGTTCGAGTACGAAGACGCCCGTGGACGGCGGTTCATGTGTTCAGGGCCTGAGAAGGTCATGAAGGTGATGGGCGGGGGGCCGAAGGAATCAGCCCTCAAGGCCCTCAATTCCGACATGCCCCTCTACATCCTGTCGTCGAATCCGGGGCGAGGGCTCAAGCCCCACTACGCTCAGCTGATGAGGCTCTTCGTGGTAGTCCCGGATGCCCCACTCCAGATAATACTTACACCACAGGTAAGAAGTTGGGGTGTTCAAAGAAAGCCTGGAGTGTATTGGGTGCAGCCTTTCTGGCTAAAGAAAACTTTGAGGAGAAATTCACCAGCAAGTCAAATGGCGTTTGGAACTTTGGGGAGAAATTCATCAGTAACTCAAGCTTGGGAATTCCTTAGTAAGAATGTGAACAGAGATTGCGCTTCCTTGAAAGAGGGCTTGTCTGTCGCAACTGATCTTCTGCTTATTTATTTATGTATATGAAGTTTTTTTATGTTGCTACTCAGCCAAAGGGACTCCCTGATCAGCGTACATATAATCAGTAAAAGATGACAGTCCCTGCCCCACAGACTTACAATCTAAGAAGGCACGACACACAAGGAAAAAAGGACAGGAAGGGAAGAGGAGTAAAAAATTCTTATAGCAGTGCTGGGGAAAGGTTGTCTCAAGTTGTATGCAAATAAGTTTATGCAATAATACTAATAATATTATTACACTGCCAGCTGAAGCCAAGAGTTCTTTCTAGCAAGGAGGGAGATGCAAGTTCCCAGGTTGGTCACCCCTTTGGCTCAATGGGAGGCACTAGAGCTTCTGCCTCTCCCAGACTGTGGAATGGCCTGCCAAAAGAGATTTGTCAACTTAATAGTCTCTTTGACTTTAAGAAAGCCATAAAGACCAATCTCTTCAGGCAGGCCTACCCAGTCGAATTTTAAGAGTTTTATTGGTATTTTAATAATGTATTAATTTTATATGTTTTTAATCAGTTTTATGTATTTTATGTCATTTGTATTGATGTTGTTCCCCACCTCAATCCTGAGGGAGAGGCGGGCAAGAAATAAATAAATATATTATTATTATTTCAATTTCATGTTTGTTTCTTTCCATTTCCCAGGTCCAGCCAGGGCCTCCTCCTTGCCCTGTATTTTACCCTGAGAAACAAGAGATCACCCTCCCTCCTGATGGATTGTGGGTCCTTCGGTTTCCTTACGCCTACGTGACGGAACGGGGGCCGTGCTTCCCTCCCAAGGAAAACCAGCAGCTGATGAGTTACAAGGTGGTTCGAGGAATACTAAAAGCCGTGATACAATAGGACTTCTTGGACCTTTGCTGGTTGAGTTGGCTTTTTATTCCTTTCTCATGCCTCCCTCCCACTACCAACCCTAGCAAATCTAAATGACGGATTTTGATTACGAAGAGCTGGAATGTTGACAGCAATCACTGTTTTGATTTTTGTAAAACCGATGCCCGTAAAGGGATTGGGATTGAAACGACGTGTTACGTGCCAAGTCCTATTAAAGATGGTGGGTATATGTTAGTGTTGGAGCCAACTTTTAAGTTCTGGCTTCCAAAGGCCTATGGATCGAAATGAAGAAAGGGAAAAATAAAATGTAAAAAGCTTGTCTGCTCTTAAATCATTGCTACTCTATATTATTTATATACAAGTGGAACAAAATAATGCAGGAGTGCTTCTGTTCACAGTAGCCCTGCCTTCCTCTGGGATACTGTAAACTGTAAAAGGGCTGAGGCAGGCAAATTTGTTGTTCCTTTCCTGCCTCGGCCTTCCATTTTTCTTTTCAAACGGATACTTAAACGTTCCATAGTTTCTGGTCACTATTAAGCACACACGATCTGGATTTGTATTTTTCTGTGATTCCCTCGAGCATACTGTTACTTTCCCTGTTTTCTCCATGGCCCCGTTTTGGCTCCGTTTCTGTCCGCACTCAGCAGCTTTGCTATTAGAGGGAGCAATGATATCAACACGTAAACCATACTGCATTAAAGTTTGCTTTTGATACTATTATAGTTTAATATTTATAACCCATTCCATAAATGGGATATAAATATTTTTTGTAAGCTGATAACATATTGCTGTTCCCCCCCTTTGTTTTGTAAGCTAAGATTTAATATCAAATTAAATACATTTTTAAAAGAACCATAAAAAGCAGCAATTAAAAGAGAAGCAGAGCAAGATATTTAAAAGCTGGGTTGAATAAAAATGTCAGTTTTTCTGAAACATGACAGGGAAAGAGCAAGGCAAATCTCCAGAAGGAGGGTATTTCAATGCCTCAGCACTGCCACTACCAAGAAGGCCCTGTCTTTTGTATTTAGTCGCTGGACCACTCATGAAGTTGGCACAGAAAACGGGGCCTCCAAGGCTCACCTGAAATCCAGGCCAGATGCTCCTTGTGGTAATTATATAGCCCAGGGTTGGGCAACTTAGACTGCAATTTCCATCAGTCCCAGCAAGTGTAGTCTGTGGTAAGGGATGATGGGAACATCTGGAGGGCCACAAGTTGGCCATCCCTGCATTAAAGGGTTGCAACAACTAAATGACACTGTTTCTAAATTGCACACACTCACGGAAGGACTAGTATTTTTATACAGTAAGTTAAAGAGAAGTGTGCTGGCATTGGAACAGTTGCTTCTCTCTTAAATTCATATGAATTACTAGTGGGATAGGAGGCTGCGGTTACTCTGAAGTGACGAGGGGTGGAAATAATTTTCTCCCTTTTCAGATGTCCTCTTGTCTTTATTTTTTGACTGCCCTTACCAAGCTTGCGTCTTGAGCTTAAGGACACAATCCTATAAATGCTGAGACAGAAAAAAACTCTACAACTCCCAGCATTCTCCAGCCTACCATGCTGGGACTCATAGGGCTTTTTCTGTTTAAACATGCACTTTAAAGAAGTTTTTGGGACCAGGTTCCCCAAAAATGGAGCCTAGACACACTTTGACCTTAGGCTCTCTCATTTTTTAAAAAAAAAATACACTGCAGGAGAAAGGGCTCTCTGCACCTGCTCAGAGACGCCAAGCCTCTGTGGTGCCAAGATTAATAGCAAGCATGGATGAAACTAAGATTTTTAGACCAGCTATGAAAAAAGCAAAGTGTCAATACAGGTCAATGGGAAAATATTGTTATACTCATTATGGGATGACACCAAAGAAGCCCCAAAGTGGTCTGAAAATGCTGAACGCTTTTATCATTTTAATCTAGTATATCGTAAAAATTCTCAGAATTCCAACTTTATTCTAGAAACGTTCGGCATTGTTGTACATGTGAATAAAAGACACATTCAGCATTATTATCGCTTTGTCATCACGGTAGCATAATGGAGGTCCCATTCCTCACAGGAAGGCCTCCACGTGATTTGTTGCCGCGCGCCCAATGCTCTCCGAGGCATTGGTGGGGTGGCCCGTCACTCCGAAAGAGGGGCGGCGGGGAAAAGGGCGGCCGTTATTTCCGTTAGCGGCACACGGGGGGGGGGGGTGAAGGGGAGGAGAGAAGCGGGAGGCAGCGACCTTGTGATGCGCTGTGACGTCACAGCAGCATTCACCCCCTCACGCCCGTACCCCATTCTCTCCCTTTCTACTCAATCTCTCGCTTTCTTCGAGGCCGCGCGCACCGCCCACCCCGCCGCAACCAATCAACGCGGCGCGGGTGAGCGCGCGCCGGCTGCGATTGTTGCCTACGGTGTCGGAGTGGGCGGGGCCCGGCTCTACTGCTGCTGCGAGCACTGTCTTCGGTCTCAGTGAGAAAGAGGTTGGCGAGTTGTGTGGTTGTTTCCTTTAGGGCGGCGCCGGTAGCCGCCTGCCTTCGTTCATCTCCCGGCAGACGGACGGGCTGGTTAAGTGGCCGAGCGACAATGTCGGCCGCCTTCTACCTCTTCTCCACGCTGGGCGGCTACCTCGTCACCTCGGCGCTGCTGCTGAAATTCCCGGGTTTGCTCCACCGACCCAAGCGCCACCGGTTCCGATGCCGGCATATCTCGCACCGCGGCGGTGAGGGGCAGGCGTCATTTACTTTTATATTATTTATTCTGTGTGTTTCAATGCGTGTTTTCAAATTTAATTCAAATGGTTATGAGGGCGTCAAATTGACCCGGGGGTGGGGGGCAGAAAGCAGGCTTCCTTTGTAAATAAGAGGGATAATAAATGTCATGTTTTTAATTAACATTTCATTTTAAACCCGTATTTTATTATATTTACCCGTCTCAAGTGCCTTGTCCCCCCCCCGTATTTTTTTGGGGGGGGGGAGGAAAGGCGGGATATAAATAAACAATGTCTTATTTGTAAACACATTTTGCTCCTCCCAATAACATTTCTCGCTCGCTCTCCATTTATTTGTAGTTAAGGAGCTAATTTACGTATCTAGCTCCTTTTGATTGTTTTTAAAGAAGCAATTTAAATAAATAAATCAAATAAATTGTGTTTCTATCCTTGTATTTGATGGAATGGTTTAGATTTATGTCTCCTGTTTTTTTGCATTGGAAGAAATGAGTTAGATTTCTTTCTCTAGTTACTCTTATTTAAAGAAATTGTTTATTCTATCTTCTTTTGTTTGCATTTTAATTTAATTTAAGTGTGGTTTGTTTAAATGCGAATAAATGGAAAGAGAAATGCTACTGGGGAGGGGCAGTAATTGTCTTTTGAAGGAAGATGATTAAATTTGGAGAGCAAATATTTGGGGAGGGGTGTCCAATAGAGAGAGAGATGATTTTGGGGAGGGTGGATTTTGGGGTGGCCACAGAGAGAGAAAGTAAGTGGGATGTCTTTGCGATGCAAGCTCTAATTCATGCAAGCTCTAATTCGTGGTTTTTTGTGGGCTCCAATGTAAAAGAAGCCCTGCAAATACACGGAGGTCCATTTTAAATCAGATCTGAGTCTTACCTTGCTCGAGAGAAGGAACTATTATGGGGATGGGGGGGGGGGGGGTGACAAAAAAACAAGAGAGAAGGAAAACAGATTCTGCCGAGCAAGAGAGGAAGGGAAATACCGATTTCCCACCCTCTCTTCTTTGGGAAGAGGATGGACAAGCGAAGATGTATATTGATAGTGATTTATGACGGGAGCTGACCTTGATTAAGAGAGGGAATTAGTATTGGGTGAGGAGGCTGACAGAGAAAGAGAGAAAGAACAAAATGTTTTTGAGGCAGAATCTGGGGGGGGGGGGGGGAAGGAGGGCAAAACGGCCACATCCCATCCTCTCGTTTCGGAAATGTATATTTATCTACCTGCTAACTGAGGATAACAGTTAATGCATCTGATTAATAGACTCTAGTCTCTGAAGGCTCATAAATTCTTTGAGCCTTTAAGGTGCCACAAAACTCATTGTGTTTGCTGCAACAGACTGATGGGGGGACCTCCCATCCCTGGAATCCTCTTAGAGTAAAGCATTGAAGTGTTGAGTTTTATTGGGTGTATCTGCAAATATTTAAAGGACAGGAGTGGTGATGGCTTCCCTTTCTCTCCCTCTCCTAAAAAAATGACCTTCAAATCTCCCTTCTCCTTCCTTCCTCCTCCCCCAAGAAAAGGGGTGGGAATTGCTACCTTCCTGTTCACTTCTCCCCCCCCCCTTCAAAATAAAAGACGCTTCAGACATTAAGGTTTGCTGTAATGTAGGTGAAGTGCTTCGAACACTGATGTATAGAATATCTTATACTACCGATGATGATGATGATTGTTATTTTCATTTGGCTTAAGGCTGCTTCTCTTTCCTACCTCATTCCTCCCTACTCACACACACACACACATTTTCTCATATTTCCTAAATCTGGCCAGCTTTGTTTCCTAAAGTTTTGCCCCCTTTCCCTTTTTCCTTGCATCTTTCTGCATCCCTTGCTTGCTTGGTTCTCTCCCACAAACCCCTTCCTCTTGTCAACCATCTGTTCTGCTTCAGATTTGAGAAGTATGTTTGAGGTTTTGCAGTCTTTCTCTGTTTGTTTCCCCAGAATTATTGCCCCCTTTTTTTATGTCCTTTGTCACCTTTTGCTCCTCTCTCCCCCGCCCCCCAATCTTGTCAACCATCTGTTCAGCTTTAAGAAGGCAATTTCCAATCGTTATCTCTGAGAGATGTTGCAAAACCTGTCTGTTTAGGCTGGATTTGGCAGGGAGTGGGCAGCAGGGTCAGAGTTATGTTGGTAGTGGGCGTGTTTGTGAGGGATGAATGGACTGAATTTTATTTTGCTGTGTTAAGTGGATATTTTAACAGGGTTGTATTATGCCCCAGGTTCTTTGTAGAGGGATGGGCATTTTTTAAAAGCAAGAAATTGTATTCCTTTGCTTGGCTGTTCCCTGGACTCCTTTTGAAATCTCTGTGCTTACCTTGTATTAATGTCTACATTTGTGTTTCTGGGCTTGGTGGTACACTTTATCTTTCCGTGGCCATGCACTGTAGGGTAGTTATTGGTTGCTGCCCCTACTTTTTATAATAGACTGTTGATATTTGAATCTTTTGTTTCTAGCAATTGTCTTTACTGATGATAGAGGTTGCTGCACCTACATACTCTTTAATATAATGCCAAAGATATAAATATATACGGACACCAGACCTCGGCCCTTAGAAAGGTTGCTCATCATAACCCCTCCTTTGCAAGAGACTTTGTAGATTTCCCCCTAATGATACCTTACACAGCTCTCCTGTGCATCTTATTAATTGCCTGGCTGGATGATTGATACAATCAATGGCATTTAAAAGATTAGCTTTCCCAAGGGGTTTCACTCAAGTCACTTTTCTTATCTATGAGGCATGTAAACAACCAAGCAGCTTTTAAAGGAACGGATAGGGCCATAGAAGTAATCACAGAATCTGCACCGCAGTCTTTAGCTGTTAATACCTGCCTTGCACTCTGCACTGCATTTGTTTCCATGGTAGTGGTCTGTGTGGTGGCACTTCCCTAGGGTACCTCTTTCACCTGCACATCCCAAGGAGCCCATGTTTGGACTCCTGCGCACAAGAGGACCTTGTGGCCTTTTGTTGTGACCTTTTGTTGAAGTGCTGTGCTTGGTTTATTTGAGTTGCTACTTGGGCAAACAAGGGGAGCCTTCTTCAGGGCATAGTTTTAACCTCAACAGGGCTGGGCGAAAACAATTCATATTCTCAGGTGTCAAAGTTCTACCTCTGGGCAAGGTTCAGATTTTTTTAGCTCCATCCCCAAATAGACATCTAAGTGACCAGATTTTGGGGGGTTTCTTGCTCACTTCCTGACCACCTGTTTGTAACCCTCTTTATGTCCTTCCTTCCATTCTGTCCCCTGAACCTGGAATATACCTCAAGTTAAAGCTCCCTCTGCCCAAACTTTCCTAAATCCCATCCTCATGATCACTTACCGGTTGTAATCACAACAGAACCAAGCAAACTTCCTCATCTGTGTTAGTCCTTCATCAGTCTACAATCTCTCCCTGGTCTTGACTTCAATCATTTATATATTAATGTTTTCTGGGCAGAGACTGGTGGTTCACAGAGGGAGGGCAAAAGTGAGAGGCATTTAGTTAATACTTTTTTATTCCACCCTGTAATGTTCTCTGGGCAGATTACATTATTCTAAAACAATAAAAACATTGTACATAATAAAGAACAGGGTATGGTTACTTATTTGCATCAGGTGAATGTCCTCTGTTCTGATAAGTGTGGTATTCCTCTTACTTTACTGTCTTTCAATCTTTTTAGCTGTTGGCTGTATTGCTACCTTCAATATAAAGGCTGCCTTGTGTTTTGCCTTCAATCTAATGCAGAAATCAAACAATCTAATTTTGAGCATCAAAATTGAGTTCTGAGGAAGTGCTTCAAGTTGTGTCTCAATTTACAAGCCCTGCTTGGAATTCCTCATCTATTATTTGTAGACAGTCCTGTACTGGAAAACTGCGTGTTCTTGAGGATAAGTAACTGAGCTCCATGCTAGAGCTCAGAATCTATCATCCCTAAGTGGATACTTTTTTTGATTTGCTAAGTCTGTAGTATGCAAGCAAGCGGCATACTCTGGAGTAGATCTGAATGAGAAACTCTGGAATCAAGCTGCTTGCTGGGAGGGTTTGGCAGCAGGCCTTTGCTTTTGGCTGTTGAAGATGGAACTTGTTTTGTCAGGAATGGGTTGGTTGTTATTGGACAGATCTCTGTGGCTGGTGGGTCTAGTCAGTTGTTTGCCCCCAGGTTGTGTCTAACTTTTAAGTTTGTTCCATTTGCTCAAGATGTAGGTCATCTATAAGTAATGAAGATGAGGTTCTGCACAGGGTTGTGTACCAGTTGGTTTAAAATAGCATCTCTGTCTCCTAAGTTGCCATTTTGAATTTAGATCAAGCCAAAGCACTGTGTTGGACAGCACCATTGACTTGAGTAGAGCTTGTGCTTATCTAACAGTGTAGGGGTATAATCGTTCTTTTATGTTTCCTCTTAGCGGGAACCGTTTCTGTTACACTTTCTGACACCTTCTTCTCTAAATAACAAAGCCAAACAGGCTTGTCAGGAGAAGAGGCATCAGGTAGAGGTAAGAAGACCAGCCAGGAATTCACCTTAATCTTCAGAAGGCTGGTCTGGTCCTCTGACTCGAACTCAGTTTGTACTGCATGCTCTAGGTTCCAGTTGGCCAGTGCAGTTCAGTTCTCTGAAATGGGGAAGTATATAGCCAAGATTGTTCATATTTGTATGCCAAATATGCATTGTTTTTGGTTTTTGCAGAGAGCTAATGTAGCAAAGTGGCTTCGGGATTGTGCTGAGAACCAGGTAGGGAGAGTTTTCCCATCTCTTTCTACTCAGCCATTTAAAAAAAGAAACTACAGGTGTGGGGATTGAACCTTCTGCATGCAAAACATATGCTCTGGCACTGAGCTGTTGTGACTCCCTGTTAAAATCCAAAAGATCACGACCAAGGATGGAGTGAAATCTTATCCTGATAATTATTATAAATATTACTTCCCCCAGCCCCAAGTTAATGCAGTTTCCATCTAAAAGGAGATACATGTTAGATGGAAAGATGTATTAAACATCACACCTTAGTCAAACCTCATAGGGTTGATATGGCCTACTTTACAAGTTTGTTATTGGGATGACCAGTTTAGTATGTATGAAGTGCTTTGAACGCTTTAAAGTGCTTTATGAATTTACATTCCATACATATAAAATAGCATCCCCTATTCTGGATAAACTATTTGATATGGTCCTAGATTATACATTATACATGAGATGGTTTGAAATATTTTAATCTAAAACCAAAATTTGAAGATTTGGAAGGTATTTTTAACCGGGGCAATTATGTTGCAGGGAGGTATGGGGAGACATTTCTCTCTCTATGCCCTGGGCAGCCTTCAAAGCGTTTGAATGTGGATCAGATCTAAAACATTCCAAGGCTGCATGAACCTGAAACTCTAGCATACTGGTGAAAAGGTTTAGCTAGACTGCTGTGAATTTAGATTCTTCTGTTAATTATTCAGCTGAACTTACACCAGCTTCTCTGTTTCACAGAATAAGCATAATAAAGATAGAAATAGTAGTAACTTGTTAAGGTGAAGCAGGACTATTTTCTAGACAAATGCTGATTGGATTACAGGTGCCAATATGTATATGTGTGTGTGCATGGTGGTTATATATATATGCACTTGAACTACTTAATAAGATTGCTTAATATAGTAATTAAATGAATCTGTTAATTAAATGAATCTGTTATAGCAACAAGATTTCAAAAGCTTACCCACAAGTTTTCAAAAGCTTACCCACAACTTTGTGGGTATTTTATTGGTCTTAATAAACTTATTGGCTGACCACGGAATTTGGGTTTTTTCCTTATTGACCAGCATGGCTTACTTTGTTTTACGTGAATGTTGTGGCACCTTGAAAATTAACAGCTTTATTATGGCATAATTATTCTTTCATCTACACATTAATGAATAGTCTAAACAGCGTCAGGTGGAATAGTGGTCAGGGAGGTTCTCTTCTCCTTACTCTCATAGAATGTAGTGAGTCACCTTCAGTATATAGAATCTATGTTAAAGGAGTAATCCTAAGAAATGCTGGCTGTTGAAAGAAAACTGTAAACTAGAAGGGAGGAGGAATAGAAAATGAGAACTAAGATACAAAAAATAAAGAGAACATCATCTCATTGTCTGAATAAGTAATTTCCTCGTTCACACCTCAGAAGCCATTTTTCAAAGGCCCCTAGGGGCAGAATTGAGGAGTTCTCATAGAAATGTATGAAGAAATGCAAGATTGTAATGTTGCTGGGATTGGGTTCTAGTGTATCCACACACACACACACACCCCAAAATCCAAAATGGCCCACTGAGGACTACGCACGCTCCTTAGCTACAATTTACTGACTGGCTGCGGAGTGGGAGCAGAAAACTGGGGTGGGGGGATGGAACAGAGTGGCTGTAACCCAGAACAGCAGAACACCACAGTGCAACATTTTGTTTCAGGGCTCCACATATTCCCTCTGTTCGTAGTGTTCAGTGCAGGTGCTATTGCTTATGTAGCAAAAACAGCATCACCTTAGTATACCTTCTGAATTGTAGCCCCAAAGAAGAACAGCAGCCAGCGTGTATGTCCATACACCGTGTGTGGGCAAATAAGTTTTAAATGTCCTCTAAAGGCTGTAAATCTTATGACACCATGCTTAAATTGTATTTAAGCATATATTTTTCAAACTTGTCTTTTAGTTTCCTCTGATGGAGTGGTTGCATTGCAAACACATTATGTCCGACGATCTCTCACTTGACTAGACTTTCTTTAGGAAGGAAGAAGAATGGGATGGAGATTATGTACTAAATGTCTTTCTTAATTGATTCCCACCCCATTACAGTAGCTACTTATTTGCAAAAAGTTTTGCACACGTAATCTGTTTTGTCTAGGATAGCTCTTTGAAACAGGTGGTGCATGGCTATACATGGTATTAACAGAAACGCTTCATATGTAAAAGACGGAAAGTAAATAGTATAGTACTGTGACTTTTCTTCACTGCCACTTGGATTGCATATTAAGTGGTTTTAAATTGGCACCAGCCCACCTCACACAGAAGCCTTCCACCGCCTTATTCCCTCATTTTCTGTATATTTTACTACAGTAATTGGCAAGAATCTGTATCAGACTCTTGTCTTTCTGATTTGGCACTGACTGTGCAGAGAAACTAGGCCCTTAGGGAAGACAAAGATTTTTTGCAAGTACGCCTTAGTTGTCTGGCCAGTTTGGATGGCATTATGACAGTTCAACAAGGGTAGGTAACGAAAAACCTTCTAGAATATTGTAGAATTTTCAGATTGGTTTTCAAGGATGTGGTATTTATGTCTGTTTCATCGCGCTGCCTTAATCTTTGCCATCCGATGCTATGCGTTGTATGTTTCTTGAGTTACTGTAGTTCAGCAAGGGCGAGATTCGTGACACGACAACTTGATCACAGAATTCATGAAACGTCTTTTAAATATGTGTAGAGAAGTGACTGTTGGGTAGCTTTATTTATTACATTCAGCTGTCTCTCTCGAAGCTCTTAAAACGCTAGGCCACGCTCATAAGTTTAAGCACAGTGGTCAATGCTCTTTTTTTTTTAAAAAAAAATCTCTTTGCTCCCCCACAGGTGCTGGAGAGAATCTGGAAAATACCATGGCAGCTTTTCGCCAGTGAGTATAAAGACTGACTTTGATCCAGACTTGCTTACACAAGCCATTGGCATTTGTGTCTATAGACATGCTTACACAGTCAGTTATTCTTGGGGAATAGCCCTTTGATCCATTCCCAATGCAAGGGGCTGACTAAATGTTCACGTGAGTTCTAAATAGAGCCCCTGGTTAACTAGGGGCTCTTACTTCACTTCTAGCTCAACTCAGAGGGGAAAATGTGCAGGATAGACAATAGGTCTGTCATTCATCCCTGCCCCCAACTATGAAGATGTGGGTAGCATTATAATTTTCTGGTTGCACACAGAGTCCTGTGAAGGATTGGAGGTAATTAGCAAGGGTGCATGTCTAAAACCTTGGGAATTCCTTTCATGTATAAACGATAGCATAATCGGAGCATCCTTTCTAGTGTAACCAATCTTCCCTTGAGAGATGAGGACATCTAGCATGGTAGTAGGCAGACTCTAGGTTTAAACCGGAAGAGGAGATTCTCGTTTCAATCCCAGGCATCTTCTCGCCTTTGTAAGTGGCAGGCAGATCTATCACAAGCCCTCAAATCCCAAGGTTCCCCTTGCAATAAAATATAAATATGGTGAAGCAGAAGTCCCTTAGCTTTCCTGGCTAGCATCGACATTCATCTGTAACAGAATTCCCTCCTCCTCTTCTCTCTCCCCACCCAATTCAGATAACGCTATTCCACTTGGTATTTTTAGAAAGTAGTATGTGTGTTTCTCGTGCAGGGGTAACCGGTGTGCAAGTTGTGACTTGCCCAAGATCACTTGTTTTAAGGACAACATTTGAAAGTAGAACCCGGGAGATGAGATTAAGTTTTCCTTGAACCATCACACAATAGTGCCTTTGTCTTTTTTGTTTAGTACTTGCTTTTTAGCAACAATTGTTGGACTGTAGTGCATACTGGAGTGAAATGATGTGGACATTTCTGGCTTGAATAATGGCAGACGTGACCATAAAACGTTTCCGTGATCATTTTAATGCATTCATTTCAAACTACCCTTAGAAAATATTTCCTCGTTCAGTCTGCTGCGTTCATGCTTTGGAGCAGGGGTCCAAATCTGGCCCTCCACGATTCCCCAAAAGGTCACACCTTTCCCCCAGCTCCACCTCCTTTTCCCCAACCACCAGTCGTTCAGTTTCTTGGCTTTTCCATTTTTTCCCTGTTTGAAAAAAAATGAAATGCATTTCTAAGTTAAATATGCTGGTATTTTGGTCCCGCCCCTTTTGCCTCTTGCCCAGCCCCCTTTTGCATTCAGCCCCACCCACCATGAGAATGTGTGCCCCCCCAAGAGCTTTTCCCTCAGGCTGAGCCCCAGCTTTAAAGTGCTGAAACATTTCATTTACTGGCACATAACTATGTACTACAATGTAGTGCAGGAATCAGTTTTCCATTCTGTTAGACTTGCTAACCACACCTTAGTATTTCTTCTGCATTAAAAGGCAGGACCCGCCCCAAAAAAGGTGTTGCCCTCTTAAGTTTGTGAAATAAAACAGGCATAGGACTCAGGTTCTGTTCTCCAAAATCTCCTTAGGTAGCTAATTGCTTTGTGTAAAATTCGTAGCATATAATTTACAACCTACACACTCTGCAGTGACTTCATTTCAGGTACTGGGATGTACTTAATAACTATTCTAAAGGTGAGTGGGCTGCAGATTGCAAGATTAATTTCAGCATCTCAGAGTCAATATCATGTTGCGATGCCTTTTTTCGAAGGCCTATAAAATTCCTCTTTACAAAATGGCGAATTGCAACAGGGAACCAGGAGAAGAAAACACGGACATGGTTTTTTGTGGGGGAGTTGTGATTATACCAAGGAATTGATTCCTCCCCGCATTCTCAATTCTTTCTTTATATTTATTTTTATTTATTAAAACATTTGTATCCCACTCTGTATCATTGGGATCTCAGGGCGGCGTACTTGGTCTTGTCACAATTAGTACAACTTCTTCCAGAGTGTTCGGCAGTGCCAGCACTGAATGGGGCTATTGAAAGGCATTGTGGGACTTCTGATCTCCATGGCAGCTAAACATAGTGGGATTAACTAAACAATTTGAGGCGTAATCCTATGCATGTTTAGACAGAAAAAAAATCCTACAATTCCCAGCATTCCCCGGCCAGCATAGCAGACTGGGGCATGCTGGAAGTTGTAGGTCTTTTCTCTGTCTAATCATGCATAGGATTGCACCCTGAGTCTTCCTCTAACTCTGCTAGAGGAGATATCTAGGATGGGACCTGTATTTGTGATTCGGATTTCTCAAACAAGATTGTAGCGCAGCGTAATTTTACGCAAATTAAGATGTTAATGCATAATTCATCTGGTTCACTGATGGTTCTCGTGTTCTCTTTCAGTGGGTCTGTTTCTTGAAGAAGGTGCTGTGCATTTAGCACCTTTCCTCCTAAGTCTCCCCACTTCACTGCTGCCCTTTTGTAATATTTCTTTATCGTATGTTGAGGGTTTTGTTGTTGTTGTTGTTGTTTGACCCAGAATAATTGTTTTTAAATGGATATTGTATTTATAATCTGTGTTTATGCTTTTTATGGTTTTAAATTTTGTATATCAGTTTTTTAATGTTCAATGTTTTTAATTTTTGTAAACCGCCCAGAGAGCTTCGGCTAGAAATAATAGTAATAATAGTAATAGTAATACCTCTGGGCGGACATAGAACCTCTTTCAGCCCCACGGCCAAATTCCATTTCGGAGAAGGTTTGGGGAGCTGCATTCCCATGATGGCTGGGGCATAAGGAGAAAGGGAACAGCCAAAGAGGAGGCGGGTGGGACCAAAAATGCAATAAATAAATAAATATCAGCCTGTTTCATCTTCAAGCTGTTGCTACCATTAACAGAGTCTCAGGAGAGGCATTTCAACTTTTAGAATGGAGGGGAAACTGCACAAAAGCCACGGAACCACCAAACGCTTGGCAGTTGAGGAACAGCAGGTGGGGCAAGCAGAAGGGGCATGGCCTACTGTGGAAGCCCAGGGGGGCTGGAATGGGACCTTGGGCCTGAGCCATTGCAATTCTGGCCCAGGGATTTTAGGCACAGACCTTCACACCATAGCACCGACATTGCTGTCTCTTCAGCCCTTGTTCAAACCAAAACACCCACCCGCTTGTCAAGCATGAGCTACAAACCTGTGTGTCCAACCAGCATGTCGCCTCCTTTGCATCTTCCTCGGGCACCTCTTCAACTTGAATGCCAGACCTGCTTTGCCTTGGGTAACAGCTTAGCAAGACTTCCAAAAGAGTGGAGGTTCAATTGCGCCAGGTGGCTTTAGTGTTGCTTGTACAACGTTGAGGCAGGAGCTAATTAGTCCCTTTATCAGGACCTCTGGGAAGCTACGTGGGGACTTTGGTCAGCCTGATGTTTTGCACAAACGGCGTGTCTTGGATCCTATACAGTGAAGATGAGTCTCTTGGGTAGGAATTCCTCCCCAGTTACCAATCTCTGAAAACAGTAGAGCCTCACACTGTAGTGATACTAACCAGTTGCTACACCATGCTTGGAGAGCATAGCTCTGGTTTTAAATGGCCGGGGCAGCAAACCATCTTGGTTTATTGCACTTTTATCCCTCTTTTCCTCCAAGGAGCTCAGGGGGGGGGTGCATGGGGGGGATTCCCACTTGATCTTCCCATCCCTATGAGCTAGGTTAAGCTGGAAGATGCTGACTATCCCAGGATCATTGGCAGGGATTTAAGCCAGGTCTCCCCATTTCAGATCCTATGCTTGAAGTGCTTCACCGTACCAAGCAATGGAAAATAAGCAGTTCAAATCTCTTGTTTCCATCCCTTACGTAATGGGCTGTGTGTAGCTGTTACATCACCTTTTACTACTCCATTTTTGCTTTTCTTTTGAGGGAGCCGTGAAGTCACGTCTTCTAGCTGAGTGGCACCTACACTTCAAAGCATATAATTAGCCAACCCTAACCCTGTGAAATCTGGCCCTGGCGCCTTTTGGTTGAAAGGCTGGTTCACATAAGTTTTGGTTTCTGGCTGGAAGTCAAGAGGGCTGGTCCCCTCTGGGCCCTGAGTACATAGATCCGTTAGCAGTATGTTTTATTTACACTCAGCTGTAGGACCTACCTAGGAACTGCAAACAGTGGCGTCTGCTTTTAAAAAGGTAGAACTCTTCTCTCCCCCAGCTTAAGACTCAAGTTTGCTCTCTCTCTTCAGTGCAGTTGACGTGGGCACCGATATGCTGGAGCTTGACTGCCATTTGACGAAGGATGAGCACGTTGTGGTGTCTCATGACGAGAACCTGAAACGGTCGACAGGCATGGATGTCAATATATCTGACCTCAAATACTCAGTAAGTTGAAGTAAAAACCTTCCTCTCTCACCCAGTCCCCTGCCTAAGGTTTAGAAAACAAACGATTTAAAACTGAAAAATTATGGGAAAGGAGGTCATGCCCACAGCCTTGCAAATCTTCTCCCCTGCTGAGGCATGCAGCATTGCCAAGAATGCCGGTGAAGCAAACACCGGTTTTTAAAATCCCAAGTCAGTCCCTTGGATAGCGTAAGATTTAACTGTAATAAACATTGGATTCCTTCAGGGGTAAGTGGATTAAGTGTTTTGCTGCAACTCCAAAACGTTAAGCTTGTATTTCCTTGTTTCGTGACTTTTTATTGTGCTTTTAAGCATCTCTCAATACCCATGAGGAGCTAGAAACAATTACTTTTACGTGGAAGGTGAGAAGTGCATGAGCTGCTCCAAACAACCGTGGCGAGTGGTTTCTAGCCCATTGTGAGAACTTTACGAAGTCCTTAGCATCAGGATTAAACAGTGTGCCTGTATAATGTCCCTTGGCTCCACCACTGGTCAGTTCTGCAGTTTTCTGACTTCTAAGCTTCATCCATATATGAGCAGCTAGACCCCACGAGGTAGCTGTTGAACTCCACAAAGTGCAAGGAAGCACATAGAACCGTATATTGCAGGGTGCTGTTGCCAGCCTCACAGGAGTAGCGTCCCAGTACACCCCTCAACAAGGAAGGAGCCATTCGGTCTCTGCAGGGTTGGCATCCGTAACTGCTGCTGCTTCAAGCAAGAGCCCAACACCCAGCAGTAGGCAGTGCTAATGGAGAGCCCCTTTGGGGCCTTGTCCCCTAGTGCTTAAATGGCTCTTCAGTTCTGTTTCCATGTGTCCCAAGCTTTCAATTCTCCCTCAGTGGAAGAGGTTATTCTGGTGTGGGTTGCTCCTCTTCCTTCCACTGGCAAAACAACATCAGTCAAGACTGTTAATGCATCTGTGATGGAGACTCCACCCAGTTCTCTGCTGCCTCCTCACAGCAGCAGGGTTTTTCTGAGCCCCTTGATCCTCCCCCCCCTCCTTAAAAGACCTTTCCGTTGTTTTTTAATAGTTAAGCAGGAAAGGGGAGCTCAAATTTGTCTTAATTCTGCTCTTATTAATCCCTTGCTAAATTTCTTACAATTGATCTTGATATATTTCATTGATCGGTTCTTCTATTTAAATATTTATTCAAAAGTCTGCTTCGATCCTTACCTTCCTCAACAAATTAATTCTGTATATTCAGTTATCATTTTCCTCGCTGCCTTCCTTCACAGTGAAGCCCAGTGTTCTTTTCTCTCCCAAGATGACTCTTGTCCCTGTTACTTTAAATTTAAACACTAGATATCCCTTACCTAAAGGCCTTACTTTGGGGAATGGGGGCTGGTTGGTTGAAACAAGTCTGCTTCCATTCAAATTTTGAAACTCTGTTCATGTGTGTATTTGAGTTAACGTGACATTGCTTTTTTTTAAAGGAATTGCCACCATACCTCTGCAGATTGGATGTAACTTTTCAGAAAGGTAATTTGGAAGATCCTGTGGTTTTCAAAAAGGTTTTGTTCTCAGAATTAATTTGTTGCTGCATACAGGTTTGTTGCTGTGTACAGGTTTTCTTAACTGGAAGTCACTGTGTTGTCCTGCCTGCCTTATGCATTATTTCTACCCTGCTTTTCAGATGTTCAAAGCAGCTTACATTAAAAGAAAATATAACAGGATTACAATATAAAAATCGCATACAAATTAAAAGCAGGCAGCTGTGTTAAAAATGGCAAAAACAGGACAAACAGTAAACTTGGTAATAAAATATTTCTAATATAAGCATAGGGGAAAGTTTTCTTGTAAGAGAACATGCTGTGGTAGCTTGCAGCCCAAATCCTAGAAGTGTTACGTTGAAGTTAGTTCTGTTGAATTTGGTTAATCTCACCCAAAATTAAACTTGTCCTGTATGTATCCCACCCTTTCTCCAAAGTATTCAGGAGAGCTTATGTCCTGGGGTTATTTAATTTTTTATCTCTGTGGGAAAGGTTTTAATTGCATGCCTAGAAGATGTTCCTTTGTAATTTGCAGCGTTTTCTTATCCTGCTCTTCAACCCCAAAATGGTCCCAGAGCATCTTAGATAAGATCAATAACAAACAAGACAGTCCTTGCCTTCATGCTCAAAGTCTAAAAGACAAAAAGCGGAAGGAAAAAGATAAGAAGCAAAGAAGGGGTGAGGGGAGCAAACTCAGTTCTTAAACCTACAAACTTTTAATGACCACCTTGAATGCAAACAGTTGGGGGGGGGGGGGAAGAGGAACAACTTAGTGGAGCTGGTTCTCAGCAGCACCTGTGAAAGGACCTCTGTCTGATAGTCCAAATTGGATGCTTGTCTTTTGATTATTGTTGGGTTTTATTTTATTTGTTGCTGGTGTTCCTCTTTCAGTTCCTCCTTCCTGGATGTATAACACCCAGGCATCCATTTCCCCAATTTCTTGACTAGCGTTTGAAAATTGCTGAGTGCAGTTGACAAGTGTGGCAGAATCAGTTACGTGTTCCTAAGGGCATGTGTATTGCTGGAAGATCTCTAGCATGCAGACTTCAGGGGAGGGGTGGAACTCTACTAGGTCAATGAATAAATTGGTTTGCAACATGGTGGTGTTCAAACTGACTGGGAAACATATGCTCATACGCTGTCTGGACTTGGTGACTTGCACCTCGTCTCTGCATCAGCCCTTCGCTTTTAATATGGGGATAATATTGGTCTAGCTCAAAGTTCTTAGGAGCCAGTTTCACTGGCATTAGTAGGAGTTGCTTCTGGGTAAATATGTGTAGGATCGAAGTGATACTGAAAGAAACATTGTGCTGAAGAGTCCAAAGGTTGTGTAAAGGGGACCACTATCTTAAAAACACACACACTAAAGTGTGACTGTGACAGACAGGTTTCTTGAAAATGCATATTCAGTGACACTTGACAGGGAGCTGGGATGTAAAGGGAAATGGCTGTAAGTCAGTGGCTGAGCACATGTACTACAGGCTGGAAAAGACGCCCGTCTGTGCGCTTGGAGAGGCACTGCCTTTCATTGTAAACTAGGTGGGGGCAGATTTCATGCAGCCACACTCTGACTTTGGCTAGAATCCCGAGATCCACCAACCAAAGACATACACTTAGAATACAAGGATTCTGAGCCCAGGTACTTGTTTTGAGTGCCAGAACTAAACGGAACTCCCAGTCTTTACACACACACACACACACACACACACACACACAGCGCCATCCATTTCTGGGTACCCCAACCTCTTTTCATTTGAACAATGTAATTTAGGGTGGGTTGCCATTTTCCCATTGTAGCTGTTAATTGGAAGTCAGAACTCCTTGTCAGTTTTCAGCAGGTCATCCGGAGATCTACCCGTAAGTCCTGAGCGAGGGGTTTGGCTTGCTACAAGGCAGTTTCCTATTTTCGCTCAGTAGCAGATCGTCTGTCAATTGCAAATGAGAGTAACGTGCAAATGTCCCAGCAGCAACGTGGTTCTGCTTGTGTCCGCCAGAGTGCCACTGTGAGGGCGAAGACAAGCGCATCCCCTTGCTCAAGGAGGTGTTTGAGGCCTTTCCGCACACACCAGTCAACATCGACATCAAAGTGAACAATGACACGCTGATTAAAAAGGTGAGTCCCCCTCTCTTTGATTCTGTGTACAGCCGCTCTGTGTCCTGATAGCAACCACATTGGATGCAGATGAGCTTTCTTGCTTTGAATAGTAATGGCCAGGCCCCTGAATGGGTGGCCAGGCAAGGAAAGCCTCCTGTTCCAACATCTGCATGGTAAAGGTCACAAGGATGTCATTACTGGAAAAAGCTGGATTTAATTGATAGATTTCAAGTATTTTATCCCGCCCCTTGGCCAGAAAGGCTTGCATAAAATCAGTAAAAGACCTGCAGGCTTACAATCTAAGAAGACACGACACACAAGGAAAAGTGAATGGGGAGGGAGGAGGGAAGCAAGTCAGTCTTTCAGCTTCCACCTCTCACCTTTCTCAGTGCAGCCTCCTCCTACTCAGTCCTTCACCCCTTTTTTTTAAAATCCACCTTCAGTCATCACCTCTAGCAGTCATTCCAATTGAAGGATTTTTAAAATGCGGTGAAGGACTGAGAAGGAAGGGACCTAAGCTCACCCACTTGGGAAAGTGTAAAAGATGACAGAAATGGCAGCGGAGTAGCGAGGGGACAGTCAGTTATAGAGGGTTTTTGTGGAGGGGGGGCAGGGAAGAATGGGAACGCAGCGAATTGAGAAAGCCCTCAACTCCGTTTCAAGCCAGTCCTCCCTCAGGAAGGAGCTCCACAACCACAGAGAAGGCCCTCTTCCGTGTTCTAGCCAAACATAGCGAAGCTGCCTTATACTGAGTCAGACCCTTGCTCCATCTAGCCCAGCGTTGTCAACACCGACAGGCAGCAGCTCTTCAGGGTTTCAGGCAGGATTCTTCCATTGCTCTACCTGGAGATGCTGGGAATCAAACCTGGGACGTTCCGCATATAAAGAAAGATGTTCTCCCACTAAACTTCCAAGGTTCTGTAACTGGCCCAAATGGACACAGTGGGGAGACAGGCTGGTGGGACTTACCTGTCAGCTTGTGTTGATAGTCGAAGAAGAAGCCTCAGTTCTGACTCACCAATAGTTTTCTCTCGCTATTTCAGCCTGAAAAGACACCCGAGCAGCCTGACAAAGCCCACTCTGCAGCTCCAGGCATTTTATATTTCAAGATGGCAGTTTTCCGTCATTGCACAGAGGGGGTGGATTTTGGTATCATTTCTCCTTTCGGCACCTATGCAGATCTGTTTCTATATACTTGACCTTATCCAAGGAACTGTGTCGACTTAAAATTCTTTATGGATACTGTCCATTTGGAGAGGGCGGGGGTAGATATGGCAGTCTAGGGAAGACGTCATAGCTTAATAGCGAAGGGCATACTTTGAATATAAAAGGTTCCAGGTTCAAACCTCAGCATCTTCGGTTAAAAAGATCAGGTGGCAAGCGATGAGAAAGATGTTTGCCTGAGCCACTTCCAGTCAGGGAAACCATACTGCACTAGCTGGACCGTGAATGATGCAAGGCAGCTTTCGTTAATTTTCTATTTGCAGTGTAGGCCTTTGCAGTGCACCCTTTATTTTTATGGCAAAATGTTTCAGCATTTGGAACTAGCAGTTAAATATTGCTAAGAGCAATACTAAAGTGCTAATTCGTTGCTAAACTGAAGCAGTCATTCTAAAACACTTAGATGGTTTCGTAAAGCATTGTATGTGTGCACGTGATTTATGATTTCTTGTAAACCACCTTGGATTTTGAAAAAGGGGGAAATGTTGTGAATCTTTTAAATAAGAGTTTCAAGAGACAGGCTTTAAATAGAATAGTAGAGTTGGAAGGGGCCTATAAGGCCATCGAGTCCAACTCCCTGCTCCATGTAGGAATCCATCTTAAAGTATAGCTGACAGATGGCTGTCCAGAAGCCTCTTGAAGGCCTCTAGGGTGGGAGAGCCCACAACCTCCCTAAGTAATTGGTTCCATTGTCGTATTGCTCTAACAGTAAGTTTTTCCTGATGTCCAGCTAGAATCCAGCTTCTTGTAACTTGAGCCCGTTATTCCGTGTCCTGCACTCTGGGATGATCGTGAAGAGATCTTGGCCCTCCTCTGTGTGTCAACCTTTCAAGGACTTGAAGAGTACTCTCATGTCTCCCCTCAACCTTCTCTTCTCCAAGCTAAACATGCCCAGTCCTTTCAGTCTCTCCTCATAGGGCTTTGTTTCCAGACCCCTGCTCATCCTCTTTGCCCTCCTCTGAAGACGCTCCAGGGGCTCTTCAGCTTCTGCCTCTAACACATTTTGGTATAAAATGTGACAATGTAGATTGTTTTGCCCACTACAACAGTTTTATTCTTTCCGGTCTCTCTAAAGAGAGACTAATAAAGCAGTCTTGCTTTTCACTGACACCATTAATGAATATGTTTGATGTAGTCTGTTTCAAAGGATCAAGGTGTTGTCTTTTGCTAAGTATTGCTTTATTTGCTTTAACTGTGGGCATAAATCCACTGCTATATGTTTTCCCTCTCCTCCGCACCCCCTCAAAGGGTATGGTGAATTAATCATCTAGGAAAAATCATTACAAACCATGTAATATAACATTCTCACTCCCAGACGACTGAAACTGTCAATGCATGCCTCTAAAAACAACACAAAACATCTTATATTGATCCTAGGTTTCAGAGTTGGTGAACTATTACAAACGAGAACACTTGACAGTTTGGGGCAGCGTCAGTCATGAGGTTGTGGAAAAGTGTCACAAAGAGGTAAGCGGCCAGAATTTCAACCTGCTAGTTTTCTGTCTTAAACATTTTTATCCAGCCCTTCCTCCAAAAAGCTTAGGGAGGTACGGAGTTCTTTTTTCTGCCTGTCTGTCCCTCTCCTCCACCCATTTTGTCCTCAAAGCAACCCTGTGAGGTAGATTGGGCCGAGAGAGTGTGATTGGCCCACCGTCACCCAGTGAGATCTATGGCTGATCTCCTAGTCGGACATCTCTACTCCACATTGTATACTGCTTACTGCTTCATCCGTCCACATGTCATTTTTTTCTTCTGCCTTACTAAGAATACAAGTTCATCTGTAGAGGCATTTGAAAATTAGTCTAGATCCAACCCGTTGAGCTCTTGTCACTTGAGCCAAAGCAAATTTTGGGTAAATGTTTATTTATTTTCTTTAGTCAAAGACAAAGTGTTACACAAATAACTAAAAAAATCAAGTGTTTTGCTTTTTGTTCAAGCCCTAGGCAGTAATGGGGGATGAGTGTGGGAGTGAAAAGGGATTAAATAGAATAGGAACAGTGAGTAAATAATAGATTTCAGATGAAGCATATGCTACTCCAGAGCATTGCTGTGTTTAAGCTTTTTTAAATGTAAGCTTCCTTCGGGATCCTTCAGGATTGAAAGGACGGATAGAAATCTAATCATTGAAGCTCAGACAGAGCTATGCAAAATCCCTAAAAAATGTTAGAAATAATAGAAATCATCATCATCATAGTGGCTGGGTTTTTTTTCAGACTCTGGTTCCTCAGTTTGTTCATCCAAGGAGCAGGAGAGCTCTCCGAGGTCTTTGTCCAAACTTAGGACTGGGGACGGGGCTCTTCCTTTCACATGGGCCTAGTGGGAAGGTTTACAAGGCATATAATGGGGCTCTGGCTTTTGTTCATTCTGGTTGGAGCTTTGTCAGACAATCTTGGGAATTGCATAGCACCCTTGCTCCCGAGGCCGTTCAAAATCTCAACAAAAAGCTAGAAATGGTTCTTGATGACAACAAAAGTGGGGGGGGGGGGGAAGCTCCAAAGACTGGTTTGTTTCGTCTCTAGTTCTAACCGCTCGTCACTGTGATGTAAACTTCCTGTGTGTATAATTTTATTATCTCTGTTCAGAATGCCCACATTCCTATCCTCTTCTGCTTGCGGCGTGTCCTCCTGCTCCTCGGCTTGTTCTACACCGGTCTCCTGCCTTTCTTCCCCATCCTAGAGGAGTTCTTGGAGATTCCTATGCCTTCCATCATCCTCAAGTAAGCAGCTATTCCAGCATATGAGAGATCACAAAACAAGCACTGGCAATGTAGCATGGATGAGCGAACCTGGTTTCTTGAAGCTGTCGTTCCAGGGCCGCTCCAGGCTCTGGAACTTTCTCCCAAGTAAGGCTGGGTTGTCCTTCCACTAGCAGCAAAGACATATGTATTTTTATTCAGGCAGGTCTATGACAGATGAGCTAATCTGTTGCTGAGGGTTTTCATTGTGGGTTTGATTTATTTGTTTTTTTAATTAAGCTGTTGTTGATCTGGATTTTGTTGTCGGCCACCTTGAGTGCCATTTTCTTTGGCGGGAAGGCGGGATAGAAATTCAATGCACCTAAGGAAGCCTCAAACCTGTCCACCTAGCCCAGCATTCTTTACTGACTTGCGCATAGCATCTGTGTGCTATTATTTATTTACTGCATTTCTATACTGCCCAATAGCCGAAGCTCTCTGGGCGGTTTACAAAAATTAAAGCCATAAAAAACATTCAACATATAAAATGACTGTATAAAAACATAATTTAAAATACAGTATAAAAGCACAACCAGGATAAAAAACGAGCAGCCATGCAGAAATTAATACAGATTTAAAATACAAATTTAAACAGCAAGGTTAAAAATCAAACTGAAGAACTGTTAAAACACTGTGAAAATAAAAAGGTCTTCACCTGGTGTCTAAAGGAGTATAATGTAGGTGCCAGGCAAACTTCTCTGGGGAGCTCATTCCACAGCTGGGGTGCCACAGCAGAGAAGGCCCTCCTCCCGGTAGCCACCTGCTCAGGTGCTCCTCCCCCCCAGCCGCTCCCCCCGTGCTCCCTCCCAGGCATTGCTCCTCCACTTGCCAACCCACGGGATTTACCTCCAGGAGCCAGCAGCTGGACATTGAGCCGAATAGTTTGGCAGCTTTGGCAATTATATGTTTTAGTGCCAGCTGTATCATCTTTGTTGATATATCCTGTTGCTTAGCAACACTAAGTTCTTACCATGGAACTTTCTGCTGCTTAGCATCACTAAGTTCTTCTCATGGAACCTCCAGTGTGCCATGCACTGCCTTATCATTTTAGATAGATAGATTAGATAGATAGATAGATAGATAGATAGATAGATAGATAGAGATTCTGACCGGCAGTGCCATCGTTTTTACTGTGGTCCACAGACTGTCGTGGTTTTGTTATGGCCTGTACGGGTGGAAGAGGTGGCCATAAATAGTCCCACGGAAGCCGTAGCCCACAACAAAAGTAATACCAAAGTGCAGTCAGTCCCAGTAATACTCCAGCCCACTTTCTGGTACCTCTTGCATTGGTAGTACACGTGACCAGCAGTTATATAGGGGATGTATATGGGCAGAGAGCGCAAGTGTGAAAATACTTCGTAAGACTATAACAACTAAATGCAGTTTAAAAGCATTGTATCAAATTTAAAGTTAGCCGTTAATCCCGCACTTTAAATAAAAGATTGAGTTCTGTGATCTTACATCAATTATTCACAATTCACATAATTCAATTATTTCCTTTTCTGTTGCGTAATTGCACAACTGTATTATTTTTTTGCCTGAGCTATTGGGTTTTTTTTACTCATCACAGAAAGGGCAGGTAGTTAAACATGGCACTGAAGATCTGTCATTTGGGGAAAAAATCTCTCAACTCCTGGCTTCTAAGGTTTTTCTGAGAAAGGCTAGAAATGGGTGTGGAGGGTGGGAGGACAGAGGGGGTCGTCTCTTGGGTTGCGATGAAAGCTGAGATCCTGAGGAAGCTGCATTCTGTGGTCAATACTATGTCACATTCCCTGTCTTTACGTCCGTGGATTCCCTACATCCTTACAGCCTTGCATTCCCTGCATTCCCTTCCTTTTATTGTTTTATTGTGATTTTATCATAATGTAAGCCTATGTTGCAGGGTGTTGCTGTTTTATTATTTTATTATGTACAGCACCATGTACATTGATGGTGCTATATAAATTAATAATAATCTTGAGAATGTTATTCATGGGAGGAAGTAGCTTACACGGCCTTCAAATTTAAATTTCCTCAATCCAAATATACCCCAATTTTGCAGTTGGCGAAAAGGGCAATTTCCTTCAAATTCCTGTATTTTAATTTTAAAACCATTTTGAAACGGGGCGCCGTACAACTCCTGGACTTTTGTAGGCTTTGGGCACATCTTCCAGGTTTCTGATTTTTTAAAAAAAAAGCCTTGAATTCTGTGCCGTCCACAGCATGGCTCATCTTGAAGGCCCCCTCCTGTGGTCAGTATAGCGGCCCAGTCAATTGTGAGCCTCTCTCTTGTTCTCCTGGTTGCCGGCTGGAAACGGCATTTAGCTCAATGGGAGTGTAAACGCAAGTTTTTTCTTCTAATTTTAGGCTGAAAGACTCAGAGAAGATCTCAAGGAGCCAGCGGTTTACCATATGGCTTACCGACACGTAAGGCTACCCTGTTTCCTTTATGATTTGATATTATCCCCCCCACGCACCTTTTGTATGTGTGTGGTTGTGCCGAAGAGCTGGTACCATCCCAATCCCCTTTCCCAAGTACTTTCTAGGGCAGCCGTCTCTTAAATAAGCAACAGGGCTTGCTTTCAGAACAGGCCTCACCTGACCTCAACACTCTGCTGTCACGCTGCATACTGCTTCACTGGCCCATAATTGAATATTGCTAATTGTCAAGCCCTGTGCTGGGGCCATATTCAAGTCTCCCATGAATCAGTAGGAACATCGGAAGCTGCCTTATGCGGAGTCAGACCATGGATCCATCTAGTCCGGTATTGTCGACACTGACTGGCAAAACCGGCCAGCGTTTCAGGCATGGTTTTTTTTAGAGATCCCAGAAATTCAACCTGGGCCTTCACCGCTAAGCTAGTGTGCTACCCTCCAAAGCAGACATCCGCAGTTGTCTGCTGCATCTCTGCATGATGCATGCCTTTTTCCAAGCAGCCAGTGTGGTGTAGTGATTAGAGTGTTAGACTGGGACTCAGGAGACTCGGTTTCTTCTATTATTATTATTATTATTATTATTATTATTATTATTATTATTATTATTATTTCATTTCTATACCGCCCAATAGCCAAAGCTCTCTGGGTGGTTTACAGCAATTCATAAGCCAATAAAGTACAGCATAAAAATGTAATCCCCCAAAATTTAAAACAATTTAGACAGCTAAAAGCACTTTCAATGAAATACTACACCTGTTTAGTCGACTGGCATAAATGCCCCATCATATGCCATTAAATGGGGTTCTGGTCCCCACTCAGCCTTTGGGCCAGTCACTGACTCTTAGTTTACCTCACAAGGTTGTTGTGAAGTTAAAATGGTGAGCTGAAGGACAATGTTAACTGCGTTGGGTTTCTTGCATGAGGAAAAGGGGTGAGATATAAATGTAATAATAAATATAAATCAAATATGCAACCTTTACTAGTTGGTGGGTAATGAATTTGCTTTTCGGTATCAGATGCAATTGAATCGTTCCGTTGCTGCTGATGCAGAGACACTGCAGAAATGCCTCCTGTCCCATGAAGTTGTTTGCTATACGTTGCTGTGATTCCTTGCCCTAGCCTTGCCTCCTTCCAATTAGAAGGCGCATCTGGATATGTGACCTATACATAAACTCACCCTCCTGACCACATACCAAGTGCTGTTTTGGGGAGGAAGTCATGTAGGCAGTCTCAGGTGTGACCCTCCACATCTCCAGTTCAAAGGAGCAGGTAGCAGGTGATGGAAAAGACCCTTTTCTCTGCTGGAGACCCTGGAGAGCCGCTGCCGGACAAAACTGAGTTAAACTTTGCCTGGGGTCCTAGTAGTTAGTAAAGTCTTTCCAATTTACTCGTGCTTTTATGATCACCTATAATTTTGCTGTAACCCCTGCTTTTTAGGCCACTGTGTTTTATATGCGTTTTATTTGTAGTGCATTAACTTTTGTAAGCCACCTTGAATGATATTTTAGTGAGGGAAATTGTTATCAAAATCTACTTTTTATTCTTCTTTGATTATTTGTTTATTGCCACTTCCAAGATTTCGGAGCGGCGAACAGTCGAGCCCATTTAGAACTTAATATTTGTCTGCAGGCATATACATGATGTTGCTATCCCTGTTGTTGCAGATTGCTAATGAGGAAAGCTTTATTTGACCACCTCACTGCTCGAGGAATTCAGGTATGACGTGTCACAGGTTTTGTAAAGTTCTATGTTTCTCTCCTCTGTTCCCATCTCTGACCCTGGGAAACTGCTGTGTAAACCAAAGATCAAAGAATTTGGCACATGTGGAATGTGGGATCCAATATAGTCATTCCGTAAATAAGAGTTTCCACCTCACGTAAGGGCTGCGTCGCATTCTGCCTGCTATCACCCTCCAAGTTTGTTGGAAGGGAAGCCACAATTTGCATCCTGGTTCAGATGTGGCATTTAGGTTTGGAGCGTAGCTTACCTAATGCCAACTGGGAAGCAGGGGGCTGCCCTCATTCCTAGCAGTGCAGTCAGGGTCAAAAGATTGCTCATTGACAACCACCAACTCAGCAAGGTAGGCTGCCGCCATCCCTTATACCCAGTTCAGCTTGAGCCAGGGCACCTCAGACCTTACAGGGCACCTCCAGGGCTTAAGCAAGACAGCCCCAAGCTGGTGCTCTCTCTTTCAACGTCCTAGACCTGAAACGGTAGCAATAACCAAGCAGAAAGCTGTGGATTTAGTACCAAGGCGTAATTGGAATGAGGCACACACATTCAATTATGAAAGGTGGTAAGTTTATTTACAAGACAGGGAAAGGGATAACGCAACAAGCAGAGAAATATTTAAAAACAGTAATTACAAGGCAAAATAACAAAGCTGGCTTGGCCATGTCTATATGTACCAAGACATAAATCGTCAATAGAAGAGGACCTCAGGAACCAGCAATCCCAAACAGATAAGGTAAAGGGTCTGGGACCAACTGCCATTTGGGTCTTCCTTTATTGGCCGAAGAAGACAACCACATGCAAAATTTATGTGTCATTTTTATAAGTTTCCATGAGAGCATTTTAAAATCGAACGACGGACTAAATATTAAAACTCCATCCATTGATGTACACGGCAGTTTAGAATAATATAAGACGAAGTTCCTGCCCCAAAGAGCTTACAATCTGTATTTCAGCAGATTGAGACAGCAAAAGCGGGGACGAGGGTAATACAAGGGTAACATAAGCAATTACTGCTGTGCATAGTTCGCCTCCATTTCGTCTGAGGAGTAAAGCGTAAAGGCCAGGGCAGGATGCAAGAGACGGATGCTGGTTATGCTTCCAAATGGATCCACTTTCTCTTCTTCTTTCCAGGTGTACATCTGGGTACTAAATGAAGACCAAGAATACAAGCGAGCATTTGATTTGGGAGCAACTGGCGTGATGACAGATTACCCCACAAAGCTGAAGAGCTTTTTACACACCTACACAGCATAAAGCAAAGCAAGGATAGCTCTTACAAAGAGAAAAACAAAATGGACGAAAACAAGGCGAGGAGGCCCACCCTTCTATCTGAGTCTTTCAGCGACACCGGGCATAAAACAGCTGGGTTTTATTACCTCATTCTTAAGTCATTGCACCTCTAGAGATTGTATACAGCTATATTTATTTACGATTTTAAATGGCATAGTTTACATTTTATTTTTTATTTTGTGTGTAAATAGCTCGGTTAGTGGGGTCATACACTAATCTCATAGGCATGTCTAGGAAAAGGCCTGCTTGACAGGGTAGCTTGTAGAAGCAATAGACATAATTCACTGCCACCTTCCCCCTAACATATGGTGCCCTGCAGATATTTTGGACTACAACTCCCATCATGCCCAGACAGTGTGGTCCGGCACATCTGGAGGGGTTGTGTTTACTGTTATCTGTCGCTAGATCTTGTAGCTCAGATTTCACCAAGTTTGCACATGGAAAACATTCCAGTAAGACTCCCCCCCCCCCCCCATGCATCGAACATGTAAATATTTCTAGTAGACTGGCTAATGTGGCTAATATTACCTGGTTGTTCCAGGTAACTTAACGAGACGGAAATGTGGTGGGGCGGGGGAGAGACAGGAGCAGGAAAAGTACACAAGCGATTGGCAAAGAGCTGGAGATCTCTCCCTATGAAATGCACAGTCCCCACTCAATAAGGACTCCTTATTGTGGGCCACATTGAGAAGGGAGTGATAGCTTGTTGTCCCACTGCTATTCTGTCTTCTCCCCTGCCCCCCATCCCAGTAGGTAACAAGTTCCATTTAAATGCAGCCAGCGGTCCCTCCACATTCCCTTCCGTGCCACTGCATCCATCCCTGGGTGTGGCAAATGTTAGGCCAGGAAGCGCCAATGGCCAGTCCCGAGTTGCAACTCGGTTAGCCATTTCGTATGGCTGTGTGCGTGTGTTTGACCAAAAGTGAACCGTAAAACTTAACGCCTAGCGCTGCTGTTCGATCGATGTCAGGCTCTTCGGGACAGTTTATCACACAAGGCTGCTACTGCTGTGACATGCGGACGTCTTTAGTGCAAGGGTTTTCGAGCCAGGGTCCGTGGGCTGTGGACGGAACGGAAAATGGGTAGTTATTCTGGAGCAGAAGGTATTAAGGGCTGCAACCTTTTTATTTTGCACAGTTCAGAATGTAGGAGGACTTCTAGGTCTTGTAGATTCCAGACCTGCATGCCTCTTAAACCTAACAGCTCTTACCAAGATTGTCCATTCAGAATGTCTGGTTTTTTAAAAAATTACCACTCCTGTTGATGTTTCTAGAAATACCTCTGTGCATTTCCTGCTGTTGTTACAATACTGTCACTTTGGTGGGAGAGCTCAAGAAAGAATTTCTGGAGCTAGTGTTGAATCAAGATGAAAACTCTTCCCTGCATTTGCAGGCATCCTTCAGCTGCCTGTGTCTCTCTTCCTTCCCAGCCATGAGGATGTTTTCTGACTTGCAGTCAGCTGGAGGAAGAAAGCAGCATCCGTTTTAATTAAAGCCTTTTAAAATGTCGGGACAAGGAAGGTCTGAAGAGACCAGTGTGGTGTATGGAATAGTGTGTGGCATTTGGACCTGTGTTCAAATTCCTGCTTAGTTTTGGGTTTTTAAAGCTTACTGGGAAAGCTTAGAGCAGTCAGTCCTCCAGCCTAGCCTACCTCACAGGGATGTTGTGAGGATAACACAGGGCATTAAAAAAAAACAGAACACCTGGATACACCATCCTGAGCTCCTTGGAGGGAGTCAATACAAATGTGACTTTAAAAAGACTATTAAAACTGGACAAAAGTATCCTTTAGAAACGGTAGAATGTACATACCGAAGTATGCGTCTATGTAGTATCTCCTCTAAGTTTAGCTTATACTGTACTGTGAGGTAATGTAGTAATCTCTGGGTCAGAGAATTAAACAAACAAACACGCCTCTTTAAAGTATCTCTGACGAAATACGATTTCCTTCATTAAAATGAACTTGCTTAAGAGAACCTGCTCCCGAATCAAAGAACGCTCTGCCTCCTGGCAGCCATCTCGTGGGCTTTTGAAAGCTCTAATTCCACTTCAAAACAGCTGGCACACTTTTAAATATGTATTTCACCTGTTCTAGCTGTATTATAAAGTCTTGATTCTTAGCTGTGTACTGCACTGTGAAGACTTGCCTGAGGAATTTATGGATTTTATTCACCGGCATTCTTGATTTAATCCCTGTGTTACTTCGACCCTTCTGCCTCCTGTTTTGCTGCCTTATGGTACAAATCAATGCATCTTGCTCCTTTGGGGAGGGAACCTGTATCTGCTTACGTTACTCTGTAAAATGCTATCTACACTGATGGTGCAAGCTGTCACGCCTGGGTTGTAACACTACAGTGTCTCATTGAACAATCCTCCCCCCGCCCCAAAAAGCCCTATTTCTCAAGAGGCCTCCATGTCCTGTGTTTAATATGTGGGACCTAACTCCTCATGTTAGCGGGATCTTGAGAGTATGGTTATAGAATGCTACCCAGCGGCATGAATTTAAGAGGTGTCTACTTCTCAAGGAGTTTGGGCTGGGCCAGTTTGGCATTCTAATTTTAGTAGACACCAGCCCCACTTGATTCTGTACTGACTTGTTTCCTCTTTCAAGCTGAAACAGTTGTTCCCTGTGAATCCAATTTCAGCTCAAGTGAAGAAGGTAAAATGGCAAACTCTGCTCCTGCTTCAAGTAAAAAAGAACCAGTCTATCAGCTCCCAAACCTGGATGGAACAAAGCAAAGCATAAGCCAGTATAAAGCATTTGGGGGGAAGATTTGTAGTCCAGTTATAAATCATCCTAAATGTAGTTATTCCCAAAATTTTGGCTGCCATGTGCTTTCTACAATTATAAATAGGTTTACCCAGGTCCATATGTATTATTTGCATCCACAGCTGTGCTGAAAATGTAGACTTGAGGGGACCATGCATAGAATTCGGTGCACTGAATACTAAATGTAGATTGAGTTTAAAAAAAAAAAAGTTCTATTCCATGTTTTTTACATGTGTTCAAGATAAGCTTGAATACATGTAAAATACAGGACACTGTTTGATGATAACCTAACTGATAAATCAGAAAGTTGGTGCTTCAGTGCTGTCCAGAAGCTGTGTAAATTATGCAGGCCATGTTGATGTGCTTTTTTAACGGGTGAGAAGATTCTTTTTTTGTTTTCGAACAAATGCAATTACCCTAACTTAGCTCCTTCCCCACGTGCACACTTAAATTGTTCTCTTTCCACAGGAAAACCCTGAGAAACAGGTTTTTTTGTAACTGAGAATTATTAATGTCATGAAAGATGCTACAAAACACTCAATGCTCTTGAAACATTTCTCGCATCAACGAGAAAGCTAGAAATGTGACAATTGGCATTATCTAGATATATAAATTGAATCATTGTCTTTCCTCTGACTGCTGGGAAAATGGAGAATCTATTGTCCTTTTGCTTCAATGATTCATTTGCTTCATTTATGATCGTCCTCTCTGTCCTTTTGCCTTGAGGAACCTGATGGGCTATGAATTCTCTAAGAGTCACCGGAGACTGCAATAACATAACCTGTATGTTAGGAATGACCTCCGGGGTCTAAAATTATTCAGGTTTGTTACACATCGTAGACATTCCTGGTCTATACCTTCGCATTGGGGTAAAAATGAGCAATCTCTCCTTCACTCCCAAGGATTCCCAAACAGTTTCTACACAAATGTCTGGAACCTCTTTCCTTTCAAGTACTGCAATCAGTTTTGGAGAAGTTCTTCGAGGTTGTAGTCCATTGGTAGGTGGAGCTTGAAGGCAAGTGGGCGGGACCAGAATGCAAGCATATTTTTGTTAAAAGCTTACCTGCCAGGAGAGACATTTCAACCTTTTAGAATGGAGAGAAAAAACTTGCCAAAGCCAGGAAAACCAAGTGGTGGGTGAAGGGATTGTGGTCTCCCTTCTGAGCCTGACTTAATCTTTCGGTAAATGTAGCCAGTATTTATCTTACTCTGTGGGACTTGAGTTAGCATCCTTGAAGAAAGACTCTTGACTACATTTTTATTTCGAAACAGGCCCAAGTTTCTACCCCTTGCCAAAACGTCTGATCAGTAACTGGGGAAATCTTGGATGCGGGGGGGGGGGGGGGTGAATTGGGCAGGATTTTTCACAGGCATGGGTGTGGTGCGTGCGTGCCCCTTTCCCATGGCAAGGAAAAGCCAACAAATGGCAAAAGGAAAGTTCAGTGCCCCATGACGCAACTCTTGTTTACCGTGATGCAACTTTCCATGATGCAACTCTTGTTTACTGTGGTGCGGAATTTGGATTCCCTCCCCTCAAGCACAGAACAGATGTGATTGATTATGGTGTTTACTTTAAAGATTGAGAGGCCTGTTCAAAGACAGCATGCCTCACAATACCAGTTGTTGAAGAACAGCAGCAGGAGAGAGCATTTGCCTTCGAATCCAGAATCTGACTGCCCACTGTTGGAGACGTGGGACTAGGCTAGATTAATCTGTCTGATCACCTGCTCTTACGTCCTTGAAGCACTCTGTTCTAGAACAGAAATCAACAGAAAAACACTTGCCGGCTACAGGTGGTTCCCAGCTAAAACTGCACAAAATTATCTTTCTAAAACAGCTACTCGCCAGTGAAAATACTACATAACAAAAACTACCGCTTGTGGCAGAACTAGGCATAATTCAAAAAGGAATTGAGAATAAAACTGCCAGTACCATACTGCCTTTATGCAAATCTATGGTACTACCACACTTAAAATAATGTGTACAGTTCTGGTCACCAAACCTAAAGTAGATATTGTAAAGCTGAGAAAAGGGCAAGTAACATGATCGAGGGACTGGAGCATCTCCCTTATGCGGGAAGGTTCCAACAGTTGGGATTGTTTAGCTTAGAAAAAGGCTAAAGGGAGACATGATAGAGGTGTACAAAATCATGCCTGGTGTTGGGAATGTGGATAGGGAGACATTCCCCCCCCCCTCATATAATACTAGAACTCAATGGGGGTCACCCCTTGAAGAAGATTGGTGGGGCATTCACGACAGATAAAGGGAAAGACTTCTTCACACAGCATGTAGTTAAGTTATGGAACTCAAGTCCACAAGATGTAGTGATGGCCACCAATTTGGATGGCTTTAAAAGGGGGTTAGATAAATTCCTGAAGGAGGAGGCTATCAATGGCTACTAGTCCTGATGGCTGTGTGCTACCTCCAGTATCGGAGGCAGTAAGCCTATGTACCCCAGTTGCTGGGGAACATGAGTGGGAGGGTGCTGTTGGACTTGTATCCTGCTTGTGGGCGTGTGGTTGACGGTTGGCCATTGTGGGAACAGAGTGGTGGACTAGATGAACTCTTGGTCTGATCCAGCAGGGCTCATCTTAGGTTCTTAACTAGATGCTAATTCTATCCACATATCTGCTCTGGTAACACTTCATACTTTTGCTCACCTCTCAAAGTAACACGCCATCCGTTGCCAACAATGCCCTTCTGCATTCTACACAAGGTGAACAGGTCAGTGGCTATGCTAAAGAATAATTGGACACAAATCTGACAGCAGAGATGCAATGTTCAAAGATTGCAGGGAGAACACTTCAGCCTTACTAGACGGTCTGGAAACCTTTCTGTAGCAAACAAAATTCAAAGGGAGATAGCGATGTGAAACAGCTGGACTACAATCCATCCAGAGGTTCAGCTCTTCACCCCTATGGCTTGAACAAGGATAACAGTTTTGGGTGGTTTTGTTTGTTTTGGAATCACACCACATGTGTTAAATCAACTCTCCAATTAAAGGACCCAGCAACTATTTTGTGAACGGACACTGGTAATAAATTTTCACTGTCCGTGCTTTCTGCATTTAATTTTTATTCATTTATTTGAAGTATTGTCCTGGTGCTCAGCCAAAAAAGGCTCCTGGGTTGCCTTACATATAAGGCTTGCCATCTAAAAAGACACAACACACAAGGAAAAAGGAATGGGGAGAGCAAAGGGAAAAAAATCAGCAGGGCTGGTGAAATACCCAATTCCCCCCTTATCTTCCTCAGCCCAGCCTGCTGGAATGGCACCTTTTCCTCTGACCTCGCTGTTTCTGATCCGCCTAACCCAAGCCATGCATGTTTATATACATGTAACTCATGATAACATTAAATGAATCTGACGAAGAGTACTCCAATCCACAAATGCTTCTGTCGTAATACATTTGTTCGACTTTAAGCTGCCATGAGTTACTCCATTGCCAATCGTAAAGCGTAAGCGTGTCAAACAGGCATGTAAAACAAGGCTGCAACGCTGATGCAGTTTAGACTGAGTGTCTGCGTAGTTTGGTGCTGCGTAGATGCACGAAACACCCGTGTGCTGCTAACAACAGTGCCACATCTCATAATATCCAGGTTCCCTCTTGGAGGCCTGCTTAGAACGTCACCGAGGATTTCCATTAGATTGCAGTCATTTTCTTTCCCGCTAGAGGACAGAGTAACCCAATTTATTTCTCCGCCCTGTCGCTCTCCAGGCCTGTGCATTAGAATTCATTCAGCAGAGAGGAGTTGTCTCTCTAGGCTGTCTGTGATGGGTCTGCAATGCAGCGTCTCGGTGTTTGGAACTGAAGATGCTACGTGGGCTGTGGAGAAATCCTGCAGCTCTCTGCCGAACTTCTGAAAAGCGTGGATGCGTATCGTGTTTGCGATTTCCCCCTCCTTCAACGGTTCTGAGAAATGGAGAATCACAAGATGCCAAAGCAAAAGAATGGCCCGCCTGGAATATATATATATTTAAATTAAATCTTGGCATTATCCCAAAGGCTAGAAACTTCTTGCTTGTGTTGGGAGCTTCAGAGGTGCTTTTGGCTTGCTGAGGTGCATTTGGCTCATCTCTCTCATCTGTCATGTACCAGTAATCATTCCATTGGGCTACCGGAACTGTTTCCATCCCAGTTGGCTGTTGCAATTCTAACTTTAAGAACCGGTGCCCAAGCACTTGTCTTCCTCATCAGACCTCCTCCCTTCTTCCTTTGGTGCCTTGATTTTTAGTTTGTAAGCCTGAGGCCAGGGAGTCGGTTTATTTTATTTTATTGAGCTGTAAACCACTCTGAGAGTATTTTCAGCTGAAGAGTGTGATAAAACATTTTTAGGGGAGACACGATGCCCAATAAATAAGGCATGCCCTTGAGTTCCTTCCAAATTAAATGGCACAAAAGTGCATTTTTAAGATATTCGGAGAATACATGCCTCCTAATGACTGTAGCAATGTTTTGAATACTTAATTCCATTATTATCCCCCCTTGCAAGGATCTCAAAGCCCCTCTCAAACTTTTATCCTTACAACAAACCTGCGATAGCTCCGTTAGAGTTCTGACTGGTTCTGGCTGGTTCTGGCTGTAACCCGGAGCGGATTCACCGCCCCTCTAACATTGGAGCTGCCAGCTTCCACCGAGTTGGCCTGAAGTTACCCAGTGAGCTTCACGACTAGGTGAGGATTTGAACCTGAGTCTCTCTGGTCCTAGTCTTACGTGGTAGCCGCTATGCCTTATTCATTGTATTAGTGATGCACAATAATTGCCATTATCCCTCCACCCATCTCTCTCGAAAGCCAAAAGCGTTTTGCATTTATCAGGCATAGCTAGTTCACAAGCCCACTTCACTGTTTCCATCACTGGACAGCCCTTAGTTTCCAAAAGGCCCTTAGTTGCCTGCTGGTCACTGAGATACTTGCCCAAAAGTATGGCTTGGTGAACCATAGGTATTCCCTTGCGTTTCTAAGCAGGCCCTGTACTGCTTAACATGCATTTGCTATGCCTTAACTGTGAAGAGAGCCTGCAAATGCCCTTTTGTTTTATATGTTTATGAAGTCATTCCCTTTCAGAGGACTATGAGGTGTGTGTGTGTTGTGTAATAATGCAGAAGTTAATCCTAGTTTACAACAGTTGCTGCTCAGAGGGTCACATCTACGTGTTAGTATTCAGGAGGAATACTCATATGTACTCTGAAAGATCTGTATCATCAACACATTAGCCTGAAAAACATAGCATAGGGAAGAATACCTGCCTGTAAACTGAACTATCTATAGTATCAACACATAAACCAGAAAGGCGTGTCTTTTGGAGGAAGACTCGCATGTAATGTGAACTATCTACAGTATCAGTGCATTAGACATGGCGTTTGGAGGAATGCTTGCATGTACTCCGAAATCTACAAAATTATGCATGGTTTGGACATTTTTCTCCCTCTCCCATAATACTAGAACCCAATGGGGTCATCCCATGAAGCTGACTGGTGGGAGATTCAGGACAAACAAAAGGAAGGACTTCTTCACGAAGCACAGAGTTAAACTATGGGATTCTCTATCACAAGATGTAGTGATGGCCACCCATTTGGATGGCTTTAAAAGGGGGGGTGGATAAATTCTTGAAGGGGAAGGCTATCGATGGCTACTAGTCCTGATGGTTATGTGCAACCTCCAGGATCTGAGGCAGTAAGCCTATATGCACCAGTTGCTGGGGAACATGGGCAGGAGGGTGCTGTTGCACCGTGTCCTGCTTGTGGGTCCCTGGTCAACAGCTGGTTGGCCACTGTGTGAACAGAGTACTGGACTAGATGGACCCTTGGTCTGATCCAGCAGGGCTCTTCTGATGTTCTTAAATATCAGGGATGGGATGCCACGTTTCCCCCTGAATGGATTTTCCACCTTGATCAATGCATGTGTGCATTCTAGGTCACACACAGGCCACATCTTGTTGCATGATGAGAACTTCCCACCCTCCTCTTGGGATGCTCAGTCCAATTCTCCCCTGCCCCTTATGAGGATGGGCTTTCTACTGCTTCCTCTTGCTGCCTTTGGCCCTGGTTGGTAGGAAAAGGTGTAGCTCACTGACTAAAGCACCTGCTTTGTATGCGGAAGGTTGTAGTCAATCCCTGGCATCTCCAGGTAGGACTGGGAAAAGTCCCCTGTTTGAAACACTGCAGCCAACCGTTACCCAGAGAAGTTTTTCTTCTGCCGCTTCCAGACTGCGGAATGGCCTGGCGGGAGAGATCCGCCAACTTACCAGTCTTCTGAATTTAAGAAAGCCATAAAGACTGATCTCTTCCGGAAGGCCGACCCAGTCGAATTTTAAGATGCCTTTTAATAATGTATTTGCTTGATATGTTTTTAATAATTCATTAGTTTTATACATTTTTAATCAATTTTATGTATTTTATGCTGTTTTGTATTTAATGTTGTTTCACGCCTTGATCAAGAGGGAGAGGAGGGTAATAAATAAATATATTATTATTATTATTATTATTATTATTATTCATTGGAAATTATTCTTTTCCAAACTGGTGCTCGCCAGATATTTGGAACTGCTGCTCCCAGAGTCTAACCATTGGCCATGCTGGCTGTAGTCCCAAAACATCTGGAGGGCGCCAGCTTGGAGAAGGCCGGTATAGAAAACAGTTAACTAGATGCACCAATACCAACGGTCCGACTCCGCATAATGCAGCTTCCTATGTTCCTAATGGCTTTCTATAATTTATGTAGCATTTAATTTATGTAGTGCTTTAGAGATTGTTTGTTCACTTACTCACTTTCTCTCCCTCCCTCCCACATAGTGCATATAAATACCTTCCACCCAGGTATTAAGAACAAGATATAAACAGACTGTTTAAATGTAGGAAGATGTCGCTGCTGCTCAAGCAGAGAGCCTGAACTACAGCACCGCCAGAGCTGCTGGTCAGAAATGGAACTGCAGGCAGCTCAAGCCAGAAGATTAACAACTTAGAGCAGGGGTGCAGAACTTCAGCCCAGGGGTCAAAACTGGCCTTCTGGGTTTCCCTAGATGGTGATATTGCTTTCCCATGACCGGTTTCTCAATTTTTGCCCAGTTTCCTCCCCCTCCCCTCCCCCATTCTAAAAAGGATGAAATGCCGCCCCTAAGGCTTGGATATTGGCAGAGATTCAACAACATCCCTGCCTTATAGAGACAATACTAGGCTGCCCAATTCCTTTGTATTCTGGGGAACATGTTGCTGACTGGACTCTCCTTTCATCACCTGTCAGAGCTGCCTGTTCTCTAGCCTCTGTGGGAGGAGGGCCCATAGCTCAGTGGGTAGAACATGTGCTTCACGTCCCAAAAATCCCCAGATCATTCCCCAGCATGTCCAGTTAGAAGGAGCAAAGGAGCAGACGACGGTTTTATTTGCACTCCGTTTCTTTTTAAAACGTATTTTAATGTGTTTTCACTCATTTTCCGTGTTTTTATTCTGTTTTTATTCTTTTATTCTATTTGTTCACTGCTCCAAAATCCTTGGATGGGGAGCGGTATATAAATATTGTTAATAAATAAATAATCAATCTCTTTGCCAGAAATGCACTGCAAGTCAGAATAGATGATACTGGACTCCAATGATGGAGGGATAATTCCATTTTGTATAAGGTTCCCCCCCCCCAATTCTTTGTGAGGCTAATTCTTGCCTGTGACAGATCCGACTGCCTTGATGGTTGTGCTACTTCATGGCTAAAATTCTGTAATGTGTCCTTTTGAATGTGATGTTTACACTGGGCAGGAAAGCATGTTTGCCAAATATATTTGATCATATTTATTGATAATGCTCTCTACCTGTGGGAGACCCTGACTTCTTTTCCTCCTGCCCTGTCTGGCCTTTTTTACAAAAATATATAACTGTGGGAGGTCAGGAGAAGGTGGTGCATTCAGAGGCTACAAACCTAAGACACAAATGTATCCAGAACAAAAATAAGTAGCATTAAAAAAATTTAACAATATTGCTCTATTGTTGCCGCTGTTGCTGTAATCATACTTGGGATGCAATCATATCTATGTTTAGACAGAAAAAAGTCCTACAACTGTGAGCTTTAGGACATTTTTCTGTCTAAACATGTGTAGGATTGTAGGGCTTTTTCTGTTTAAACACTCATAGGATTGTAGGACTCCTGTTTAAACACTCAGGATTGTAGGATTTTTTTCTGTCTGAACATGCATAGGATTGGAGGACTTCTTTCTGCCTAACCACACATAGGATTGTAGGACTTCTTTCTGTTTAAACATGAATAGGATTGTAGGACTTTTTCTGTTTAGACATACACAGGATTGTAGGACTTTTTTCTGTTTAAACATGCATAGGACAGTCCCCTTAGGAACTTGTATACTCCACCATAGAATGTTCCAGAGGCCTTGGTTTTGTTTCCAGTTCCAACATTTTATGTGAGGCTGGATCAATAGTTTAAGTGTTGTTGTGTTTGATGGGACATACATTTTAGAGGTGGGTGGTGCTTAAATGGGTGTAGCTGGAGGAAGGGAGGAGCTACACGATCCAGCAGTGCCAGTGAGTTCTGCCTCTCTCTCTCTCTCTCTCTCTCTCTCTCTCTCTCTCTCTCTCTGCTCACACCTCTGCGGCATCTACTGGATTAAGAACTGGCACAGAATGGATGTTCCCGCTTTGAATTTAGCTTTGTGTCCTTAAACAAGGCATTTTTTTCTCTTCATCTGCACCAGTTCTCTAGCTAACATGGCCTCAACACTGTAAATTGATTTGGGCAGGCCAGATTTGAGGTTCTGCACCCCAGTTCTAAGGCAACTTCCTATATACCCAATGGAGATAAAACCATCATGCCTTGCAGGGCTGTTGTGTGGTTTGCAAAATGACTTGCACAGCATTCTGAACCACTCCAAAAACTGTAGGGAAACATAATGATAATTCATTAGCTAGAATGCTAATAAATAGGAGACCAACAATTGTACAATCGCAAGTCCTGCGGCTCGAAAGGCCATTTACAGATTGATTGATCAATTATCAATCTAAATAGTGTGTTATTTTAAAAAATCACTTCTTTCCAAGCTTTATGGGATGTACACATGTGTTTTTCTCCTGGGAATGTTTTCCCTGGATAGTTGACAGGTTGATATGCATGTGAACTCTTTTTGACATCTTTGACACTTTTTTCAAAGGATTTGTTTGCAAACTGAGCAGAGATGACAAATTCAGGAAGGCAAATCATCTCTTACCACTTCCTGTGTCACATCCTCAGTGGTATTGCTTTAATTGCCAATTGCTCAGTGTGCTGACAGTGCAGGTTGCTGATACTCCTGAGCTGACATGATGAACCTAAAGCATGTTGCAAAGGAGGAGGGTGGTCCAACCATCTTGGATGTTGTGCAGCATTCATGTTAACACTCTGCTGAATCAACAGACCAGATATCCATCTTAGTTTAGCATCCTTCGTCCCACAGCAACCACCCAAAGGCTTCTGGAAAGCTCACAAGCTCTTACCTAAAGGCAAAAGCCCCTCCCCTGTTTCCTGTCTCCAGTATCTGTTCTCAAAGGTATACTGCCTCTGAACATGGAGGCTTTTAATTTGCAGATCCCAGCTAATCGCCTGTGATAGATCTCATTAATTCAAAGGATTTTTACCCTGCTCTTCAGCCGAAAAGACTACTAGAACATCGAGCATAAGATCAATTAAAAACAAGACAGTCCCTGCCCACAGGTGTATAGTCTAAAAGACATGGCACGAAAGGAAAAAGTGAAGAGGAGGGAAAAGGAAAACAAGCAAACAAACCCAGGCACCACTTTGAATGCTTTCCCACAGGAGGGAAAATGCCTTGCACCCAGAAAAATAGCATGTTGTGAAAATGGCAAGTTTGAACTGTTCTTCTTGATATACTAATCTAATCTCTCATATTCATATATATAATGTTTCCACCCCAAAAGAGAAAGAGTCCATCTAATCAAGTTATCCTCTCCTTTTGATTTTACCTTGGTTTTATTCTGTAGCTGTGTTCATTTAGATTTTTACATGCTTCATTATATTTACGTATTCACATAAATAGTTTATTTTATTTACATCTTAATGTAAAGATTTATTATATTCACGTCTTGTGAGCCTGCCAGAGATCTTTGGCTCTTGGGCCATGCAGAAATGTAGTTGATTAAAAACAGAAAGAAAATGAAGTATTATTTTTCAAGTTACAGGCCATAGCTATATCTTGTGGCAGTGAATTCCTACCAGCCCAGCCCAGGCTGTTTTATGCTTCAAGTGCAGGGAAAGGATGAATTATGCTGAATTACTTCTGTTTTGCTTAGTGTTTCTGTTTATTGCCTTGTAGTTATTGTGGGTAAAATGTCTTGTTGGTTTTAGCCTCTTTTGTTTGTTTAAAAAAGATACAGCAGGAGGATATATATATTTTAAAATGACATAAAAATAAACATCTAGCTAGCCAGTATTGGAAACAGCAGGTTAGGCAAGACGGAGCTTGGTCTAACTCCAATCCAACAAGAATCATAGGGCCTTGTGGCACCTTATTTATTTATTATACCACTGAATATAATAGACTCTCTCAGCAGTTCACTAACATGTCTAAAGCCCAGTTCATCGGATGCATGAAGTGGATTCCTGCATTGAGTAGGGGGTTGGACTCGATGGCCTTATAGGCCCCTTCGTGTCATAGAATCGTGTGATTCTATGACACGATAAAAGCAGTTACGTTTTTAAGGTGCCACAAGACACTGTGTTTGCTGTAAAGAAACAAAGAATTAAAAAAAAAATGATCGACCAGATGTTTTGGACTACACCTCCCATAACTCTTGACCGCAATTGGTCAAAGACGTCATCAGAGGGAACGCTCCTGGTGGTTCTGCATGGAGCTATGGCCCAATTGGAGTCCACCCATAGAAAAGCCTAAAAGGTGGTGGGCCCCTTTCTATGGAATTCCTTGCCTCTGGAAGTCAGGCAGATGCCAATACTGCATTGTTCTTTACACCTCCTGAAAACAAGCCTTCCCAACTTGGTGCCCCCCCTCAGGCCTGTTGGATTACAACTCCCAGCATTCCTGCCCTTTGCCTGTGCTGACTGGGGCTGATGGGAATTATAGTTGCCGCTGCCTGGGAAGGACTGACGCAGCCTTCCCCATCGGCTGCCCTCCAGACCTGTTGGGACTACAATTCCCAGCATTCCTGGGG
Organism: Anniella stebbinsi; assembly: GCA_029215795.1. Lineage (NCBI taxonomy): Eukaryota > Metazoa > Chordata > Lepidosauria > Squamata > Anniellidae > Anniella > Anniella stebbinsi. Next base: position 17,438,696 of record JARDYH010000009.1, read on the forward strand.
ATGATGGGAGCCGTTGTCCAAGACATCTGGAAGAGAGGCAGGTCGGGGGAACGGCTGGCTATCCAGCCCTTTCTGGCCCATCCTCCCCACGAGCTCAGCTGGAGCTGACTCCCGAGCAAACGCGGGCCAGCCTGCGCCAGGAGCTGCTTCTGTCCTGCGCCTTTAAGCGCGCTGCGTTCTGTTTGTTATCCTCCCTCCCAGCGCCCATGCTGGCGGGGCCTCCGCGCCTCCCATTGGTCGCCGCGCCGCCCAGCCGTCGCCTGCGCCACTCAGCGCCCTCCTCCTCCGAGCTCCGGGGGCGGCCCTTGGAAGTCAACCGCCTCGCCCCCCTCCCATTGGCCCCGCGCGAAAAGAGGGCTGAGTCCGGCGGCAGCCAACCGGCGGGGTGTTGCTAGGCGCCGGGGCGCGCCTATTTGCTCGCCGGGGTGACCATCAAAGGCGCGGGGGGGCTGGCCTTTGGCCGGCCTTTATAAAGGGGAACGGGGGGGGGGGGCGTCCGGCGAAGGTGAGCGAGAGAGCGAGGAAGGGAAAAGGGAGGGGGCGCCATCGGGGACGCCAGCACGGAGGGAGGCGGCAGCAGGAGGAGCAGCAGCAGCAGCAGCAGCAGCAGCAGCAGCGCTGGAGAAGGCTGGATCTCTCCGGGGGGGCCTTGCTCCGGGTGCGCGCCGCTTGCCTCCGGGGAGGCTGGCCAGGCTGCCGCGCTGGGCAGGTGCAGGTGAGTGCGTGGCTCCGCGGCAGCGGTCGATCGCCCGCCTTTCCCCCAACCTGGGATGAATGCCCTATAAAGCCGGATCGAAGTTTTAAAAGGAAGCCGGAGAGAGAGATGCGCGCACAGGGGTCTGCTGTACATCGCCTCCCTCCATGGGATACGCAACGAGCAAGTCTGGTGTGTGTGTGTGTGTGTGTGGTTTTGGGGAGGGGGAGCCCCTTCTTGCCAGGTGGGAGCCCTCCTCTCTCCCCGTTAGGAGATCGGGGCTGGATAGGTGCCTGGGAATCCCCGAGACTTGGGGAGCGCAGGATGGCGCGCTGGGAGAAAGCTGCAGGGGACGTGACGGTCCTGGAGTGCGCCCTGTTCCATTCTAGGAGATGGACAACACTAATACCTCGTACTTGGGGGCGGGCGGGGGGAGAGGAGCCCTCCTTCTCTCGCTTTTCCTGGTCGGGTTTCCCCTGGCAATTTCAGGTTTCTCTCCCTCCCCCCTTTATTCTTTCCCTGCCCGTCTTATCCCCCCACCCCAATTGGAAAGCGGAATGACGGAACCGTGCAATTCTAGGCAAACTGACTCAGGAGGAAGTAGGCTGTCTCTTGGTGGGGCTGACTCCTGAAGTGTGCATAGAGCAGACCAGGGGCCCTTACAGAGGGCGTCGGACTACAAATCCCATCCCCCAGCCGGATGGCTGCGGGTGATGGGGCATGTAGTCCTCCATCTCTGCAAGGGCTCCGGTTGGGGGAAGGTCTGTGGTATATAGCATTGCAGCCCTTACAGCGCGATTCTGTGTGTTTACACTGGAGTGTGTCTCACTGTGTGGCGGGGCTTACTCCCGAGTAAGTTGTGCGTGGCAATAGTAGCCTTCTTGCCCAACGATTCCTAGGTCTTCATTGAAAGAGCCTCCCTCTCCCAACCTAGGGCCCTCCTGATTATTGGTTTTTTTGGCACTACAACTCCCAGCATCCCTGGCCATTGGTTGTGCTGGCTGGGGCTGATGGGAGTTGAAGTCCAAAACATCTGGCAGGACCCCAGGTTGGGCAAGAATTTGGTGGTCCTCGCTTTCTATCAAACTCGGTTGGTTTGTTTTAATCTTGCTGGTAACTCTTGATTGTTGGTGGTTGTGTGTGGGATCAAAATAATATCTGGAGGGGGTGCATTTGGAGCCCCTCCCTTGCACGGTGCCCAATTTGTGTTGTTGAAAGATTCAGACCAGGAACTGTTTGCATCCTGTGAGACAGAGCTGTTTACAGTTTCGCCTGATGATGCTGTTTGGCTCGTGTAAAGATTAGCAGCGTTGCACATCTTTCCCTTTTTTTATAATTTCCATGATTGCACAACAATACACTGAGAATGTAATTTTAGCATTCTGTTCGTGTGACCCGAGGCAATGTTTAAAGGTCTTGAGGTCTCATGTGTGTGTGTTTTCCAGCTGTTGCTTTGTTTCCACTTTGCCACAAATATCCAGCAGGCTGTCGCTGTGCCCATTTTGCAGACGGAGAAGTCTGGGTCAGGGAGCAGGCATGTGGCTTGGCTGCTTTGGTTGGACTCCGTGGCTGGGTTCTGATTTGAACTTGTTTCCCAAACCTGAGTCCCTGTAACAGATTGCTATGTAAGGATCAAAGTGTCTTGCGAGTGGACCGCCTCTTAATGTAGCGCCGGGTGTGTAACATCTGAAAAAGAAAATTGTCCTCTGGGAGGCATACCTTCTTAAACGTGTGTGGGGCAGCGACAGGGCTGGCATGTTGGCTGTGGCTACTTTTTGCTGAGGCACTTCATGTATGCTCAGAGGCACTTAGCCACACCCCATATTCTAGGGAAGATCCCTGGCTTTTTCACCAGCTTCCACTCCTGCCATAGATTACATCCTTTAAGTGGGGATAGAAGAAGCTTGAAAATAGCCCACTTGCCTGATCGCCTGTGGTGAGTGAAAAAATGCTGCTAGGTGACCAGACAAAGATGATTGTGTTGGAAGAATTGGTAGTTCTTTTTCTTGCTATTGATGTGTTACAAATTATGAACAGCGGCATGTCTGGGCAAAGCAGTCTAGTAAGTGGCTTTTGTATGTGAGAGACAGGTAGTAACTCTGTATCTGTGTGTATATTTTTGTTTTTCTTGCAAGGCTGGGTTAAGAGGTAGCAAAGAAGCAAATCTCCCCCCCCCCCGCATTGTGTGTGTGTGTGTAAATATAGATCTACTACTTGGATTAGATGCAAGTTAGTAACTGGGGATGAGGTTTTCCTTCACAGAAAGTGAAAACAAGCTTCTGTGCAGTTCAGGGCAGTCCTTTTGCAAAGCTGAGAAGTCGGAGCCTCTGGGAGCTGAGTTTCTGGGCGTCTTTCTTAGGGCCAAACTGTTCCAAGTGTTGCAGCTGATGCATCCTAGAGAGCCTCTGAGCGGCTAACTATATCCTCTCTCCCACTCTCCCCAGCAACTCATGTGACTCTGTTTCTATTTATTTATCGAGGCTGCTGGTTGGGTCTCAGGAGACGAGGCCTCTTCCGAACTGTTTACAAGCTTTACTCTCTGCTGCAAAAGGCTTAAGGGTGCAAGGGGTAAAAAGGATTTTGCTAGGCTGATATGCAGAATTCGGCCTATAAACCAGGAGTTTGTGACTCTTTTTAAAAATCAGATGGACATAGTTTCCTCTGTCTTGCGCAGAGGAGATGCATTACCATACTGTTCATTTTGGGGGAGCAGCGCCCCTACTTTGTCAGGGCTAGGTCTGAAGCCATCCAGAAAGGTGCTTGCTGTCCTTTGGTACTCCTGATAAAAGGAGAGGAACCCCCCCATTTCAACTCCTGTGTCAAAAAGAAACTGAATTTTTGCAGTGCTTAGAAAATGAAGACAACCTGTTCTTTTCTTTTGCATAGATCATTCTGCAGTGTTGATTTATTTATTTTGCATGGTTTTCTTTCTGCAAATGGTGGGGAGGGGCAGCGGGGGACGTAGAAACAGTCCCCACCTTTTCATCCTCTAGAAATCTTCCTCAGGTATCTCCAGAGTGTAAGACTCGGTTGGGTGTTGGAGACCTGCTTCTCGAGCATCTCTTTGCACTCATAAGGGATAGAAACTTGCTGAAAAACAAATGAAGGAACGGGGCTGTTCTTGGAGTCGGTTCTTCTTCACCTGGTCCTGCATCCACTGTTTGGACACAAAATTACAACATTCCCCCCATATTTATTTTTATTTTTGCATTTATATCCCGCCTTTTTTCCTCCAAGGAACCCGAGTCTGCTTATATTCTGTGTTTCTTCGATTCTAAGACACACTTTTCCCCCCATATAAACATCTCTGAAACCAGAGTGCATCTTAGAATCGATGGCATCTTAGAATCGAAGAAATACGGTAGGCCCAGTAACAAGGAGCAAATTCTGTTGTTTAAGTGTACTGTGTACAGAAGTCCTTCCTGGTTTCATTTATAATAGTGATGGCATTTTGTAACCGTTCTGAACGTGTTCCATATGGGTTTGCCTTCTGTAATTTTTTTGTATAAATAAAACATTCGCCGGGATCCAAAGGACTGTGCAGCCGGTTCTGTGACCCAAGCGGAGGCCTTTGGGAGAACTGTGATCATCAAACAACATTCCTGCGATGCAACACGCCAAACTGGTTTTTGAAATGAAAGGGACTTCCCAACAGTCTGTGATACAGCCCAGGGGTGTGCTGTTAGCTAGGATATGGAAGCTCCTGTGTTTGTGGGCAATCTATCTCTAAATATGAGACACTGGGGAACAGGCAAGGGCGTGGTCTTCTGGCCCTGCCTGTCGGCTCCCAAGTGGCACCAAAGCTGTCCCTCTGCTGGAAACAGGTAACTGGGTTAGACAGACTTAAGATCTGACTAATCTAGGTTGGTTTTTTTAACATGCTTAAAGGTGGTCAAAAGTTGCTCTGGACATGCCTGATGTGATTTTCCTGGATCTCTATCAGACTTTGTATCTGTGCAAAATCTGTGTGTGTGTGTGTGTGTGTGTTTGAGCTTGCAAAAAAAAACCCTGAGGCCAAGCTGGAGATGGAACTGCTTTCTAGCTGGTTTTCTCTCTGTTGTTGCAAGCAGAGTTTGGGTAGTAGCAGCTAAACCCTGAGGCAGCTGCTTTCCTACCTGTTTATCCATGTCTTTTCTCTTCTGTGGTTCAGCTATAAATTACTGTGCCTGACACCCCATTTAATTAAGGGGCTCATCAACCTGATGAGCATCTTGGCCCATGGCGATTGGTGTCAGCAGCAAAATGGGCGGATGACCGGCCGGATGATCATCTTCACTTGGTCCACCCCAAAGAAAAGGCAAGAAGCAAAAGCATGTTTCGGGCTGTTTGAGCCAAAATTCCAGAAGCTGCCAGGTCTCAGCTCTGGAACTTTGTGAAACAGGAATAAGAGTAACTAAACATGTGCAAAGCATTTTTGTCATTTTGGCTTTGTCATTGAGTTGCTGTGCTGATCCTGCACATTTGGGATTAGGATTTGCAGGGGCAGATGGTGGTTTTAATTTAACCATGTTTGAGCCCAGAAGTTATTGTTTTAGAAATGTTAACCTCTGGATGGGCTGCTCTTCCGTTCTTCCTTATTTGTATGGTCATCTCTTCCAAACAGTCTGTTTAGACAGAAAAAAGTCCTACAATCCTATGCATGTTTAGACAGGAAATGTCCTACAATCCTACGCATGTTCAGACTGGAAAAAGTCCTACATTCCTATGCATGTTTAGACAGGAAATGTCCTACATTCCTATGCATGTTTAGACTGAAAAAGTCCTACAATTGACAACGTGCTGTTTAAACATGCGTAGGATTGTAAGACTTTTTCTGTCAAAACATGCATAGGATTGCACCCTTAAATCTACTTCATATGAAGGTTTTCCCCCCTATTTTGCATCATCTGATGGTTCCTCTTTCCCCTCATCCTTCCCCCACCCACCCCCTGCACCCTGGCATTTCCTGGGCAGGGGAGTTCCACAGTTCCAGAGCATTGCTTTGTGCGTGCAGGTTGCGCTGCAACGTAGCCATGATTCAGCCGCGAACATGGAGATCAAAACCTGGCGTGTTCCAACCAGCCGTCCCCTGTGGCACGTTCTCCTATGTAGGAGAAAGAAAGAGAGAGAGAAACAACCAGCCGGGCCGTGATCATTTGAGCTTAATCGGACTTTCTGCTGCAGAGGCTTAGGACGCTATGTAGGGCAATGAGGTTACAGTGTGGTTTACGTGTAACGCAGCCTGCCCCACTAAACCGTGTATCCAAATGTCAGTGCATCTCTTGCCTCTTCCTCTCATTCAGAAGCCCTGTGCCCTCTAGGGGAACACGGGAAGCTGAACTATCCTGCGTCGGCCCATTGGTCCATTTAACTCAGTATTGCTGAACCTGATTTTCAGCAGCTGTCAGGGATTCAGGCAGGATTAGGAACGCAGGAACGTTGGATAGAATCAGGACTTTTGCCCATCTAGCAGGTGTTGTTGACACCGACAGGCTCTCCAGGTTTTCGAGTAGGTCTTTTCCCCAGCCCTGCTACATGGAGATGGTAGGAATCGAACCTGGGGCCTTCTTCACGTGAAGCAGGGGCTCTGTTGCACCGAGCTGTGGCCCACCTGGAGATCCTGGGGGATTGGACCTGGAGACTTTGCAGGGGCTCTCCTGCTTGGCCGCGGCCGCTTCTCCAAATGAAATGCTATAATTTGGCTGTTGCTGGTAGTGGTGGACAATATTGAAGGTCTAAGGATCGGGGTTGTAACTGTACGAATAGGCTGTACAAACAGGGAGTGATACAGTTGAATGCTCTGCTAGTCATTTAAAAAAAAAAACCTAGGATTTTGGGGAGAAGCATTGTAAAATCTTCCTCCTCCTATGAGTAGTAATAATACAACTACTAGTAGTTGTATTAATACTAGCATTAATTCTAATGCTAATAATGCTACTACAACTCTATTGTTTCTGTGGCAAGACGGACAAGGCAGCTTCGAACGATTCCACAATGAAGTGGAAACCGTATAATAAACACTTAATAAGAAACGCTCATGAAGTCATGGTAAAAGCCGACTTTTTAAAGCACCGGCCAGATTTAAAAGCGGGATGTAGCAGATTGGCAGTTTAAACTCAAAATGCTCAAAGCACGCTGGGATAGGAAAGACTTCAGCGACAGCCTGAAATCTTACAGAGAAGGGGCCTGGCAGATCTCCCTGGGGAGGGAGTTTTTACAATCTTGGGGCCAACACCGAAATGGCCCCGCTTTGGGCACCCACCCATTTGACCTCATGTATGGGCAGGGCTGCGATGCTGATTAAAAATGGTATTCCCCTTCCCAGGCACAATCTATTTCTTAGATTTGTAGACATCCTTTTCCTGCAACAACCCTGTGAGGTAGGTCAGGCTGCGAGTCAAGGACTGGCTCAAAGTCACCCAGTGAGTGTCAACGTCATGGCTGAATGGGGACTAGAAACCCGAATCCCGGTCCAACACTCTAACCACTACACTACGCTGGCTCACTCACTACATGCCTTCGGCTGTTGGGTGGTATAGAAATGAAATGAATGAATGAACCCTGTGAATTCATTTTATAGAAGGTTTCTACAATCTCCTGCTCCCCAGATGTCTTGGACTACAGGGGATGCTGGGAGTTGTAGTCCATCACATCTGGTCGGGGAAGACCTGTTTCCAAGATTTTGTCAGTGTTGTTTTGCAAGGGGATTGCTTCTATAGGGCAGTTGAGTGAACATTTTACTGCTCTTGCTACAACTGACTGTATCTCCTGCAGCCGTTGATTTCCTATGGATGCTTATTTAGATGTATGTATATTAACGTAAATATTTGAACTGTTAAATCCTCTTTTTTCCCCTCTTCTCCCCCCCCTTTTGTTGCTTTTTTTCTGTTCCTGCTGTTTTTATTGTTGTGTTTGCAAATAAATTTGTTTTTTAAAGACAGCAAGATAGCCAGAATAGTTATGTTTGCCTCTGCTTGAGATTCCTCCCAGGCAGGCTGGGAAAATAAACAGGCTGGCTAACATTACTTCTTCCCTGCCTGTTCCTCCCAAACTGTTTGAGTATGCATGTGTACTTTTGGGGAGGGAGGGTATTAACGTTGGACAAATATGGCAGGCTTTAAGAAGCTGTGATCTGGAACCCTTACTGCTTTGTTTTAAGCAAGCAAGTTTGCTGACTCATTTGCAAAGGGAAAACACTCTGTCCATGCCTGGAGGCGTTCTTGGGGCTGTGTATATAATGCAGGGAGGAGAAGGGGAGTAAAATTTGGTGGCCTCTGTGACTTGGATCAATCACCTATGCAAGTTTGTTTGATTCGCATTTGTGCTTATTTTGCAAAATTTAGACTTTAGTAGTCAAAATGAGAGGCCTGGGGCCTTTAAATACTTCCCACCTCCCCAAATTATTTGAAATCTTGGTCAGGTCCCTGTTCTAGCTCCTGACAATCTTGAAAGAGTGATCTTAAAAGCCACTCAGCTAGTCACCTAGGGTGAACAACTGTCATCTACGGGCGAGCTGAAAGAAGATCTCACAAAATGATTCTCACAGGTATTTCTACGGATGAGGGTGTGAAGAATCAAACCTATCCCCAGTCCCTTGAATGAGGATCCTTGAAGAAAGAACAGGTCAGCAATAGATGCCTGAATTTACATCTGTATACATACCACACTGACTTTAGCTTTACCTCTGCCATATCTTTTCTTATGTAAAAGAGTACAGTAGAAAACACCTGGAAGGTACATGACCAGGTGCTCCCAGGCTGCTGATTGGTTGGTTTGAATTTCCCTCCCTGGGAATTTGTCTTCGTTTTTTTTGGAAAGCAAAGAGGCAGCATCAGCTACACCCAGAGGTTCCAGGTGGGGCCTCATCCCCATCTTCACCTGCATGCTGATTTGGTGAGTTGGGATCCTGATAAGTACATTTTTAGTCATCGTAAATTGGCTGTTTCTCTTTTATTTTTAAAGCAATCACCCATTTCTCAACTTTTCCTTGCTTGGGCCTTTAATCAATACATTGGATTGGAATTTGGAGTTGGTTTGAATCTCTTGCCCAGCTTGTGGGTGGCAATGTTTTCCATTTCATAAGTAAATTAGTACAATATTAAGCAAGACTGGTAGTTGCAAAGTTGTAATTAATGTTTTTCAGGCAATTATCCCTAGCAGGTGTGTGAGAGATTCCATATAGGTCATTGAAATACATATGGGTCTCAAGCTAAAGCTGCCCTAACAACCTCAGGAGAATATCTGAACTCTGATACAATAGATGTGTTGTCACAGTATCGTGCCCAGTTTTTTAGAATGCAAAAATTTACTGGTATATCAGGAGTTTTTAGTACCTTTTGTTCTTTTCTTAAAGTTAAATAAAGTAAGAGGAGTCCATGTTACTGCCTTTTCAATACCCAAATGTCTACATCATAGAACGTTTAAGTCACAAATATTTCAGCTCTAGCAAAAAATTCCGCATGGTGAACAGGTTGCTGGCTCTTTTTTAGCTTCCTTGTTCCTGATGCAAATCAGCCAATGCATATTAGGCTCATTTGCATAGGAACCCCCCCCCCCCCCCCAGGTACTAAACTCCATAAACCTTTCTAATTCTGTGGGCAGGACTTTTAAAAAGACACCATGGTGGTAGCATAAGGGTGTCTTGCAGCCTACCTCAAAGGGCTGCTTGTTGCCGGATTGAAATAAATCTTAGTTAATCTTACTAGCTGACTGGGTTAGTTAAATTTGTGTATGGAACAAGAAGAAGCGACACTAATTTCTTTGCTGTTTTTAGATATTTAGGACTCATATGAGAGGGAGCATTGTCCTACGTATGTAAGAGAGAAAATGGGACAAATCCCTCTTCTTTTTTTCCCCAAATGTCCCTTCCCGTCTACAGTTTCTTTAACAGGAATTTTCAGCATCAGCAATATGAGTCTCTTCTGCTCTCCTCCAGTCAGATTGCATTGCATCAATGTTCCTCAATTGGGTGCCCTCCAGATATGTTGGACTTCAGCTCCCATCTGCCCCAGCCTGCATAGCCAGTGCCTGGGGTCGGTGGGAGCCGTCGTTCCAGACTTTCTAAAAACTGACCAAAGCATCCACTTGCTCGTATTTTGCAGTATGAGATATGCAGGCCACACACATTTGTTGGTTGGTTGCTTAGACGGCATTGAACGCGTATAAATGTCAACAACAGCTATTATGAAAAATATGTTGAATCTGATGCTCACGTTAATCATTGCCAGTGTATTTGCATGTCGCTTTCCCATGGTGTAACCGCGCTAAAAAAGCAGCTTACAATAGATTAAGAAAGTCTCAAGGATCAGTTGGATGAATTGCTTGAATAGCGTGATCTGGTTTGCAGGTTTATCAGCAAGGCTGTCTTAAGGGCTAGGAACTTACTTTCAAAAACAAAACAAAACCATAAAAGGGTGTGCCCCCCTCAAAAGGATGTTAGATAATTTGCCTGAGTGGTACTAATGTATACTCAGCCCTGGACAATTGTCATCCTTCCTATATTTATATATAGAGACTAGATTCCTGAAGTTGGGAGTGTCTCCCATGGAGAGGAAAGCCTCGTGTCACCTGGGCAGCTGTGTCACTCGAACCAGCAGGAAACAGGATGATAATGATAATATTTAACTCGCCCACACCTTCCGCGGGACAGTTTCCAAATCCCTTTAGCAACCATTAATTGGTGTCCTCCTCATTCAACTAAATATATGACTGCCTTTTTCTGCTCAGCGAGCGGGCAAGGTGTCACTGGTCCAATGGGATTTGGGAGGTACGTCGGAAAACAATGGGACAACGGTGAAGTGATCCTGTTCCCAATTTTTTTAAAAAAACATTTTAAATACCAAAGCCAAGCCTCTAGTCCTCATGGCCACAGGAAGAAAACATGGGGTTATGCAGGTGGCATCGGCTGACGCTTGAAATTGAGTTCAGCTTCCGGAGCCATGGAGTGTAGGAAGAGGATAGAGGTGGGTTTTTTTTTCTCTTTCTCATAATGCTAGAACCCATTCAAATTGATCGGCAGTAGATTCAAAGAAGGTGGAAAGAAAATACTTCCTCGTACAGTGCATAATTAATCTGCGGAACTCACTGCTACAGGTTGTGGCTGTAAAAGGAGGAGGTATAATGTTACCCTCAGACTGCTGAGCTGTTGTTGTTTTTAAAATTTAAATGTAAAGGGAAAATAGACCCCTTTTGTGTGTTTAAATGAGTTCAGCTTGCAGTTCCCCCTTTCTTTTCGGTCTCGCTCTGCAGACGAAATAGTTGGGTTTTAAAAAAAATCTGCCTCTTGCTTGCTTGTTGTCTCTCTCTCTCTCTCTCTCTCTCTCTCTCTCTCTCTCTCTCTCTCTGCGTCTTGCAGTTTGCCACCGCATGCTGGTATCCGCTTTAAGAGATTATCGGCTCCAAGGCCCGGGAGTGACAAAACCGACCCACCGAGCAGAGGTGGGTGACCTGCGCTTGCGATTCGGTGTCCCTGCTGTGCGTTTCCAAAAGCACAGCTTTCTTTTCTCTTCCCTCCACCCCATTTTTGCAGAGATAACTCCCTGCTCGGAGGATACAGAGTTTAAAAACCTGAAAAGGTGTTTTGCTGTTCTTAGAAAGATGACGCTGACGTACGAATGGAATGCGTTAGCAGAAGGTCATCTGAATCGAGAAGGATGCAAGAGGATTTGCTTCGGACGCAGATCTTGCAGCGTAAACATGCGGCTAGCGGTGTGGATTTTCTGGGGAAAAAGTTCCTATTGCAGATTAGGGTCATTTGCAGCAGAACAGGGGTAGAAAATTGTGGGGGGCCCGTCTAAGATTTCGGCCTCCAGTTCCCATAATTCTGCAGCCTCAACTATGCTGGCTAGACCTGATGGGACTTGTAGGTCAGAACATTAAAACTGGCCCAAATTATCCACCCCTGCTCTTGAGCAGGATTTAATCAGTATGTCTTATTTATATTTAGTAAACAAAGCTTTCACGAAGTACTCCATGTTCATTTTTGGTTTTAATACGCCGCAGTTATTTGACCTGAAGCATTTGGGAACAATTAAATTACAATAAGCGCGCAATCCTATGTGTGTTTAGAATATCTGTCTAAACACATATAGGATTGCACACTTATTGTGATTTAAATGTTATGTGATCCGGAAATATTTATTGGAATCTTTCTTAAGATGTGAAGATGCTTGCGCGCACTTGCATCATTTTAAACGTAAGTAAAACAGAAAGATACGCAGTAATAAAGATTTGTGGATGATGTGCTGACAACCACTCAACTGTTTCAGTAGGATTCAACTTCTGCAGCTGTTGTTGTGGCTTCGGTTTTTGCTGTCTATTAGTACCGTTTCACACTGAGCACACGTATATTTCAGTGACTTTTTTTTTAAAAAAAATAGGCACATGATTGGTATAATCGCAAGATCTGGGTTCTGAGTTTGTGTGTCTCGTTTTGTTTGTTTGATGTACTGATGCCTTTTTGGCAGAGTAATGATCACTCCTTACATTTCCCTACAAGCTGCCAGGGGTGATGCTACATGGCGGCAGGTGCATGATGCTCATGGGTGTGCTGGCTTGTCCTGATGCGCTAATGCCTTTGATTTCTGCTTCTCTGAATCCCAAAGGGGCTACCAAATAGTAAATTCTACAAAGCTGGTAGCTGCTGTTCCATAATTCTCATACATTTCCCCCCCACACACCTTTTTGTTTTTTAAAAACACACCACGTGTTAAGATGTGCAAAAAACTTTGAGCAATTACCGTTATTCGCCGCAAGCAGTGAAAAATATCTGGAAAAAGGTAGATCTGAACGCAACTCCAATTCCTGTGAGATTTGCACTGCACCAATCAGCCGTGGCCAATACATAACGCAAGGGGGAAATGGCAACAAATGGCTGCAGTATGAATTGCTCCTGCTCAGGGTTCTAGCCAGCCATGCTCCCTTTCGGGGTGTTCCATTCCGTCTCTCTTCTCTCCCCCGCCGTCTGATTTTCTGTACTTTTTCCTGCCCTGGGTCAGTCAGCTTTGTGTGGCTTCTGAACCCACTCAGTTTTCGTTGAACTGGTTTGGGGTTTGCATTTGCTCTCCTTACTGGTTCCTCTCCGCTATTTCCCTCCTCCCCTTCTGCAAACCTCAGGGCTTGACCCTTCAGTTACACTCTCTCCCTCTCTCTCTCTCTCTCTCTCTCTCTCTCCCTCTCTCTCTCTCTCTCTCACACACACACACACACACACACACTCACACACACACTCACTCACATTGTCTCTCTCACACAGACATACACAGTCTCTCTCTCCTGCCTTCTCTCTCTCTCTCTCTCTCTCTCTCTCTCCCTCCCTCCCTCCCTCTCCCCCTTTCTCCCTCCCTCCCTCCCTCTCAACCGCTCCCTCTTTCCCTCCCTCCCTCCCTCTCTCTCTCTCTCTCTCTCTCTCTCCCTCCCTCCCCCCTCTCTCTCTCACACATACACTGTCACTCAATCACTGCCTCACACAGTGGCTGAATTCGGACGACACGCTAGTCAATGAAGGGGTAATAATCAACTTTACAGTTGTTCATCTAGAGGGTACTCCCCACACAACATGGTAATAAATAAACAACTGTGGTGTGGATTAGGATCAATGCTGAGTTGATTATGGCAGCATTTGGACGACACGATAGTCAATACAACTGACAATTGTTCCCACCCCCCCAGTTGCTTATTGTGTCATCTGAATTCAGCCACAGTCTCTTTCTTTCTCTCTCTTTCATTCCATCACTCACACAATCTAAAATCCTTCGGGTGAGGGGTGGGAGGAAACCAAGGAACCTCAATACCCCCCACACATTCCTTCCACTTATAGCTTCTCCCCCCGCCCCCATTTAACCTGTCGCCCTCTCCATTCAGGATCTGTGCTTGTTCTCCATATAACCCACCCACTTGGATCACGTCAGCTGCCCAGAGAGGGCAGGCGAAGAAAGAGCGATCGAGTGCAGAATCTGATCGCTTTATATTTGAAGTATTTTTATGCCGCTCCTCAGCCAACAAAAAGCTCCCAGAGCGGCTTACAAACAATCATTTCAACAAGACAGTCCCTGGCCGTAGCCTTACCACCTGAGGAGACACGACACAAGAGGAAAAAGGGATGAGGAGGGATGAGGGGAAACAAAGTGAATGCTGTCAGCAAGGCAAGTGGAACGGCCCAGCTCCCCACTTTCATTTCCTTCCGCTCGGCCTACTGGGATGGCTGCTGGTGGGGACAGTTGAGGGGAATACAGGCTTCGGTTAAAAAAGAAATAGCAAGCAAGTTTCTAGACCTAATGATTCTGCAGGAAAAACACACACAAAGGCGGGTGGTATAGCACTGGCAGAAAACTCTTGACTGGTGAGCAAATCAGATAATCCTAGGAAGGGCGAATGACCCTGAGCCCCTCAGAGGAGTGTTTGGATACAGATATAGATATATTTTTTTTAAAAAGCTGAATGCTTTGTTTTTAAGCAGGGGTGTTATTCGGTGGTAGAACTCCCGTTTTGCATGGAGAAAGGCCCAGGTTCGATCCACCAGCTAATAGGACCAGGCATGCCCAGATCAGTAGTTGTGCCGAAACATGTGTGTGGGGGTGTGTGGCGGGGGCTATTTCTACATACTCAAAGCTGGTCCCCACCCTGGTGCCTACCAGGTGTGTTGGACTACAGTTCCAATCATCCCTATGCTGTCCATTGTTCTGACTTTCGGGGGGGGAGGGTTGCGGTCATGAGGCAGGTGTGCGCAGCCATGGACAGACGCTCCTTCTCAAGCTCTGTACGCTGGCTGCACACTTGTGCTGCTGTGCTGCCGGCGCTGAATGCCTGTTTGAACTGGATCATTTGAAACAGGCACAGAGCACAGAGAGATTGAGATTGAGAGAGAGAGAGAGAGAGAGAGAGAGAGAGAGAGAGAGAATATTTATTCGAGAAGCTTTTTGGCTGTCTGTCAAAGTGTGCTCAGTGAAACATCTGCCGCCCCACATGGAGAGGTGCCAGGTGGTGGCGATTATGTGGCACGATCCCGAAAAAGCAAGGACATATGAACATGTATATATATATATATATATATCTTTCTCGTTCTAAAACGTGCACATGACTCACCCTCTCCGTAATTGGGGGGGGGGGGGTTGGCTCTGCAGCCACTGCCCACATGCCAATCCTGATGGCAGGCGGAGAAGGCAGAAGCAGGGTGTGACACACCAGCAAAAACTATTTCTTGGAGGTTTATTGGAGATGGATGGAGCCCACCTGGGGGTTAAAAAGAAACCAGTTGGACGTCGGCCATTTTAAGGGGAGCGCCAACCGATCTGGTGTCTTCTACTGCAGTGTTTTTGTGGTTTAATTTGTTGCACGCTGCTTTGAGCTTCTCAAACTCTTACCATCAATAATCAGTGAATAATCAATTAATTAAAACCATGGCTCCCTCCGGATGCACTGGACTCTAATTCTCACTGTCCCCAGCCGGCATGGGTTGTGCTGGCTGTGGGTGATGGGGGTTGTAGTTCAACTGATCTGGAGGATGCCAAGCTTGAAGGGAAAGTATTGTGGCTTCCCCCCCCCCCACTTTTTTTTGTTGTTGCATGCTTAGACACCAAAACTTCCTGCAACTCCCAGGATTCCCCAGACAGCAGAAAAAAAGACTGACAACTCCTAGCATTCCCCAGCCGGCATGGCTGGCTGGGGGATGCTGGGAATTGTAGGACTTTTCCCCGTCTAAGCAGGAATAGGATTACTCTCTAAAAGGACCTTGAGTATATTGGAGCGCAATGAACGAAGCTGTATTTTGTTCCCAGTTCCTTACTTGACAGAGGGCTGCATGAGCAGCCTGATTAAGGAACTGAAGTTTACATGTCGCTGCTCCCCGAAGTAAACATTAGGCTCTTCCATGACCTGGAAAATGTACCCTTCAAGATGCACCCGTGTTCTCTCTGGTCCAAAGCGGTGCGGTTTCTGTGGGACACGCAGGTGCTTTATATGGGGCAACCCAAAGCTTATATTGTGATGAGGTGGTATCCAGTTGGATCAGACCAAAAGGCTGTCTTAGTTAGTGGGCATCCTGGCTGGGGATGATGGGAACTGTGGTGCAACACGTCTGGAGAGTGTCCAGTTGGGGTAGGTTGGGGTATCTAGCCCAGTTTTGTCTCCCCAAAGAGTGCAGTGAGATGGCCCAATGGGAAGCCCAGAAGCAGGACATGAGCGCAGCAGTGCCTCCTGCTCATGTTCCCCAGTATACTGCCTCAGATGCTGGAGGTCATAGATAGCCATCAGGACTAATAGCTGTCGATAGCCTTATATTCTATGGATTTGTCGAGCCTTCCCCAACCTGACAGCCTCCAGATGTTTTAGACTCCCAACTCCTAGCATTCCTGACTGTTGGCCAGGCTTGCTGGGGCAGATAGGACTTGAAGTCCAAAACATCCAGAGAATGCCAGGTTGGAGAGGGCTGGTCTAGTCCCCTCTTGAAGCTGTCCAATTTGACGGCTGTTGCAACATCACGCAGTTGCGAGAAGCAGAGCTTAACTCTGTGATGTGTGAAGAGATCCTTCCGCTGATCTGTCCTGAATCTCCCACTATTCTGCTTCACTGGATGACCCTGGGTTCAACCACCGCGAGAGAGGTATGAGAAACGTACAGAGTTTCTCTTTGAGACTGCTGGCGCAGCGCTGGGTTGAATCAGGAACCAACCAGGAGCAGAATTCACTGACTTTACAGTCCTAACACAGCTTTTATGTAACTTTGTGGGTATGTTTTCCGGACTGATGTCTGAACAGGTCCGTTTGAGCGAGCTGAGCTGTAAGAAACCCAGCTTTACCTCTTTTTCATCAAAGCTAGGTGAAGCAGTGGCTGTTCTGAATGAGTGTCTGGGCACGGTAATGGACTAGATGAGGGCGAACATACTGAGACTCAATCCAGACAAGACTGAGGTACTGTGGTTGGTTCATCTGCCCGACTAGGTGGTGTTCAGCCCTGGAGGGGGTTGTGCTCTCCCTAAAGGATCGGGTGCATAGTTTGAAGGTGCTCTTGGATCTAGAACTGTTGCTTGAGGCACAGGTGGGCTCAGTGGCACAGAGCACAGGCTGATACATCAACTACATCCTTATCTGGACAGAGATAGCCTAGCTACAGTTATCTGTGCTCTGATAACCTCTCGTCTGGATTACGGCAATACTTTCTATGTGGGGCTGCCTTTGAAGATGGTCTGGAAACTTCATTTGGTCCGAAACGGAGCATCAGGATTGTTATCAGGGACTGGCCAACGAGTCCACATCCAGCCCCAATTCAAAGTGCTGGTATGATCACTCCAAGCCCTTAAGCGTGAGCATACATGAGTCTTTTCAGAAGAGAATTGGAACCAAGAGGCTGTGTAGTGTTTAGAGTTTCGGAGTAGAAAAACCTGGGTTCAAATCCCCACTCGGCCATGAAGCTCACTGGCTGCTCTTTGCCTAGTCACCCTGACCTGCCTCGCAGGGTCGTCGTGAGCATAAAAGGGAGGGAAATAACCTTGAACACCCTTCCCTTTGAGAATTAAACTTTCTCCAGCCTGGCATGCTCCAGATATTTTGGACTACCAACTCCCAAGATTCCTGCCAATTGGCCATCGTGGCTGGGGCAGATGGGAGTTGATGTCCACAACTTCTGGAAAAAAAGCATTTTGGCGAAGGGGCGTGGGGAGGACAGGTAGGATCCCAATAAAGCAGGCTTTGCCAACTTCCAAATGTCTTTGACCGCAACTCCCATCATCCACTGCCACCGTGGTTGCTGGGGATGATGGAGGGTTGCCATTCCACGCACCTGGAGGTTGTCATGCTGGAGAAGACTGTGATAAAAATTCCCCAAGGTGGACTGCTCTCTGTACAAATCACGAATAACATTGGCTCCTATCCCTTAGAAACGTTTGTCCGGCTGCGGGGGCAGAGTGCAGACGCAGCAACATTGGCGTTTGAAACGCCCATTGTTCACAGGAACAAAAAGTGACCCGTCGCTGCCTTCCACGGTGCGCTCTCTCTCTCTCTCTCTCTGTCTCTCTCTGTTTCAGCTTCTGGCAAGTTCAGAGCCCGGCGTGGAAAAAAAGCCGCCGCGAGCTATTTAAAGGTGATGGCTCTCGTGTTTCCAGCCGCCGTGGTATTTTGAGACCGGGACATGTTTTTTAGCTGCGCCTGTGTTTTCCTTAAACGGTGGCCTCCCTCGACATCAAGGCCCCCGCCTCCAGCTGTTTGCAGCTGTGCTGGTATTTCAAGGCCTTGAAACGCTGGTCCGGGGGAAGATGAATAGGATTGGTTCCTTCTTTTAAGGCATCATGGACCAGGGGATTCTATGATTCTAGGTTCACATATAAAGCTCTCCGATCCTGAAAGAGTATTGATCTGTCTAGCCCAATATTGTTTACAGCTCAGCCTTCCTCAACCTGGTGCCCTCCAAACACATTGGACTACCAACTCCCAGCATGCTCCAGCCAGCTTGGCTGGGAGATATAAAATCATAGAATCATAGAATCGTAGAGTTGGAAGGGGCCTCTAAGGCCATTGAGTCCAACCCCCTGCTCAATGCAGGAATCCACCTTAAAGCATCCCTGACAGAAGGCTGTCCAGCTGCCTATTGAAGGCCTCTAGCGTGGAAGAGCCCACCACCTCCCTAGGTCATTGGTGCTATTGTCGTGCTGCTGTAACCAGGACACTTTTCCTGCTGTCCAGCTGGAATCTGGCTTCCTGTCACTTGAGGAGACCATTATTCCGCATCCTGCACTCTGGGATGATGGAAAAGGGATCCTGGTCCTCCTCTGTGTGACAACCTTTCGAGTCCTTGAAGAGTGCTATCATGCATCCCTTCTGTCTTCTCTTCTCCAGGCTAAACATGCCCAGTTCTTTCAGTCTCTCCTCATAGGGCTTTGTTTCCAGACCTCTGATATGGTACCACTTCCCCAAACCCTGGCCAAACCGGCAGCAATTTTCCAGGGTTTCAGGCAGGGCTTTTCTCCAGCCTTACATGGAGGTAAAGATAATTCAACGCAGGATCTCTGCTCGCCAAGCGGAAACTCTTCCGGCTGAGCTTCCTGCAGCTCCCTCTCCTCATCTGAGGTTGAGGAGCCTCACGTGTGTACGGTGCAAAGCTCAGAGGCTTTTGAGGCTTTTCCTCCCTTCGTGAAAAAGCCGGCATTGCTTTCGTTGGGGCTGAAAACCGCTGAGTCGTGCGCCGGCAATGACAGGGGAGCCCATGCTCAGCAGTTTGAGAGACAAGCGTGCCGCTCACGTATCTGTTGTCTGCTCCTGGGTTGGGCCGGGTTGAGATCAAACTGGACGGTTTCATTGATGGGACCATGCCAGCGAGACGGGGTTTCCCTCGTTGGGCGGGGAACTGTGGCCTTCCAGATGTTGTTGGGACTCCAGTACCCATCATCCCTGACTCCTGTCCATGGGAGTTGGAGTCCAGGAATATCAGGAATATGTGTGTGTGTTTCCGCCCCACCTCTGTCCTAGGGAGACAGATTATTCCCACGGTCACCAAAGCTTCTCTCTCGCCCACACTTTTATCCCACTTTTCCGTGCAAGTGCTCTGAGAAATTCAGCGCTTTCTGCCCCTTCGTCCCTTTTATCCTCACAACAGCCCTGCGAGGTTGGTTGGGCCGAGAAATAGACCGATTGACTGACCCAGGGTCTCCCAGTGACTGTTACCACCGAGTGAGGATTTGAACCCAGGTCTCTCCAATCTTAGACTGGTCCTCTCTCTAACAGGGTTGCAGTTCTATATATGTTTACCTGAGAGTAAGTCCCATTGAAGTCAGTGGGACTTCCTTCTAAACTGGCAGGCATAGGATTGCCCTGGAAGAAATTATAGCCGGGGTGGTGAAGGTGTGACCCTCCACCAGCTGCTGTTAGATTTCATTTTCCATCAGCCCCAGCCAGGATGGACAATGGTCAAGGATTATGGGCGTTGTACCTCACAGGTTTCCTCCCCTCTCCGGACTATAGTGTGGCCTAACATGTATGAGAGAAGGATGTCACAGGAGCTTGAACAGGATTGTATCACACCAGCACTGGAACTTGAAAAAAGTGGGACTTCTTTTAGCCGTGGCGATTCTTTTCCTAAACTTTGCCTCCTTTATGTTCTGTTTCTCGCCGATCCAGGCCCCTGCAGGTCAACCGGCCCCCGCGCCTGGTTCTCTTCTCCCAAAGCCGTTGCCAGTGTGTGGAGCCTGCCCCACACCTGCCCCCTGCTGAACCACGGCCTTTACCTGCGTATTCCAGTGTTTCCCCTGCGACCCATCCTGTGGGAGCGCCTCGTGGGCCACCCCGGAGTTTGCCCAGCGCTCGGTGGCGCCAATGGTCAAGATGACTCGCTCCAAGACCTTCCAGGCGTACCTGCCTTCCTGCCACCGGACCTATAGCTGCATTCATTGCCGGGCCCACCTCGCCAACCACGACGAACTCATTTCCAAGGTACGTGGCTTTCCTGAATGTGGTGGGGTGCTCTAATTTCCCTGGAGGATGGTTCAAGCCACAGAAGGACACATGTTGTCCCTGTTTCGGCGGCCCGCTAAGCCACAGCAGTTCAGCATTTTAAGCGAAACATCACGGCTTTAGCGCGTTGTGTGAACCATTCCTAACTATGGTGGCTCCATAACCACGGTTTAAACATGCTCGCTAACTGTTTGCTGCAAAAGGGTTCGCAGCCTAACCGTGGCTTAGCGTGTCACCTGAACAGGCCCTCTGTTCTTTGGAGCCCCCTATATACAAAGACCTCAAAACATGGGGATATTTGCAAACCTGCCATCCAGACCCAGGGAGGTCGGCTAGACTGTCCGAACTTTTTGTCAACTGTGGGTCTTCGTTCTCCTAGAGAACAAAGGATCTCATCCAGCCCAATTTTGCTTTCTGAGGCTCTTCCCTGCACCTTTTTCCAAAAACTGTCACTGCAAACTTTTTTTCTTTTCTTTTTTGGCACGAGAGTGCATTATTTTCCGCAAAGAGGCGGGCGCTTGCTGTTTCTAGGCGGTGAATTGACCACGTGGTGCTTTTAAACCAGGCCCAAAAATCCATTCCAGGAAGTGAACATCTGGGCATTCTTACCTTATTTTTTGCTTGCTCATTGGGTGTTTTTTGTCTCTGGCAGGTGCGAGGGTGAAAAGTTTTGGTAGGGAGCAGCGTCGCTTTTTTTTGTTGTCTGGCCAAAAAAGTCCTTAGAGGCTAAGCAAAAAGCCGTTACCGGAGAGTTTCCTTTTATGGGGGCATTAAATGTTTTGTGGGCATTAAACATTAAGGATGTTTAATGCTGTGGGTATGATTAATGTTTAGCAATGACTGCAATTTTTCACTGCAAATAGCTGGGTGATCGGCACTTGAACCCAGAACCTTCCAACCTGTGTAGTGACTCCCTTAATGGGTAAATGACTTGAAAGTGGGGAGTGGCGGCAATATACAAAGGGCTATATCCTGTAATCAACAACCCTGCCCCCCTCCACTGCCATACCAAGAGCCTTTTCTCTGCAGCCACACACCATGAGGTCTGGAATCTTGGGATCTTACCTTAAATGAACAGTGGTGATTCTAAGGTCCTGTGCATGATTCTGAGAGAGCTCAGCTCTCTGTTATGAGTGCGGCTGTTGCAGATCTGTAGACCTGCCCTGTCTGAGGGTTACAGAATAGGACTCGGAGTAGAACCAGCCTTCTTGTCTCTGCAGTCTGTTCAGTCTCTCTGTTTTACGCTGGACATATAAAATAACAAGATTCCAGGGTGTACGTTCTCACCTTCATTTCCCTCCCAGCAAGCAAGTCATTCATACCAAAGTTGGCTCAGCAGTAAGGAAAGGGGATTCTGAATATGCACAGAGGCAAAATAAGGGAGGTATAAACTTTTAAATCTGGGGCCCAAACATTCTAAGGCCCAAAGCGGAGATATTTGAGTCTTTCAATTAGTTACATATTGCAGCATGTGTGCTTTTTCACACACAGAGACACCAAATACCACCCTAATAATATTTAATTTATTTTTAACTTTTGTATATCTCTTATTCATAGCTTTTAACTGTATATGTTTTAATTTTGTAATGCTGCCTTAAGGCCCAGCATTGGGCAAAAGGTGGGATATAAATAAAGATAATAATACTAATACTAATACTACTAATAATAAGCCTTTTTTTGTGTGTATTCTGGATGCCTCCATTTTATTTATTTATTTGCAATATTTATATACCGCTCCCTGACTGAGGATTTCAGAGCAGTGAACAAATGAAATAAAAGAACAAAAACATCATTACAGAATTACATTTTAAAAGAACAGATACACGTTGAACCATGGCCGGTCATTCCGGGAAAGCTTCTTAGAGCAATAATGTTTTCAGGAGGTGCCCGAAGCAATACAAGGTTGAAGGTCAGGCGCTTGCCTGACTTCCAGAGGCAGGGAATTCCATAGAAAGGGGGCCACCACACTGAAGGCTCTTCCCCTGGTGGACACCAATATGGCCATTCGTCCATGTGGAACCACCAGGAGCATGCCCTCAGATGAACTCAGTGGCCGGGCAGGTTGATAGGGGAGGAGGCGCTCTCTCAGGTATCCTGGTCCCAAGTTGTTTAGGGCTTTGTACACTAGTACAAGAACCTTAAAGCTGCCCCGGTAGTGAATAGGCAGCAGTGCAGTTCCATGTGTGTCTTCCTTTTTAAAAGAAGAAATAATCCAACAGTGATGTGCTTGATTATGGAAATATGCAGAGAATGCCTCGTTCGCCTCCTACACCATTCCCTTTTTTCCTTTTTCTTCCAATGGACTATCCCAGGCCAAGTTACCCAGACAGTGCAAAATTCTTTCATGTTGGCCTGGAAATGCTGTAGGAGGTTCAGCTGCCGGCTTGATATCTTTCAGTGCAGCAACAGCCTCTTGGAAGAATCCTTGAAAAGGGTCGCTGGCGAACCATCCAGAGAGTCAAAGGAAAGGGACAGTAATGCCCAAACGGTGTCACACTGGCTGCAGATTAAGTTAAGGTGGCTCACACAGAGATGCGTCGGGCACCCTCCTCCGCAGGCAGCCCCTAACAGAGAGCCCACAGAGGAGGGTGCCCGTCGCATCCCTGCATGAGCCACTTGATCCTGCTTCCAATCTGCCTCGTTTAGAGTCATTCTGATGGGCATGTTCAGTTTCTTCCATCAAATGAGACGCAGCAGAATTATCTGCTCCTCGAAGAGGCCATAGATTGCCAGCCAGCCAGGCTGTGGAAATGATTTTGCAAGCTGCGGAGGAAAAGTTTTGAGTGGGAGCGCAGGGGCATAGTGGTTGAATTTTGGAGTGAAGGCGCTCACTGTGATGGTTCCTTTCCTCCTAAAACTCTTTGTGTGCTTGTGTGAACTTTGGCGGTTCTCCATTCATGCTGAAATCCTTCCCTTGTTTCTCAGTGGCTTGCTTTAGGCTAAAAGCAATCGGCACTTAGCAGCCGAGATTGCTTTTAGAGGGAGTGATTTGGGGACAGTGACTTTATCAAGCTGCTGCTTTTGATAACAGAGATGTCCTGCCCAGGTTTCCTTTATGCTCAGGCGTAATGTTTTGGATGTAAACCGTATATCGTTTGTCATATTGTTCAGTAGGCTGCCAGGAACGTGAGTCTTGGCTTTGGGTTGCAAATTCTCAGCAAAGCACTTTAATTGTGAGATTACCTCTCTGTGGTAGAGACAGAAGACGGCTTGTTTTGCCAGTCGCAATGAAGCAAATTACCCTTCTCTTCTTTTCCCTAATCTCTTTGAAGTCGGATTCTTTTGTCTCTGCCTCTCGATGATGGAGCGCCTTCCGGAAGAGTGGGCTATATAAAAAGAATTAACATTTATAGAGAACTTTAGAGTATGCAACTCACTTTGTGTGTATTATCTCAGTAATCCGTACAGTAAGCATGTAGGAGGAGGCCAGAATTATTCTCTCCATATTGCAGATTGGGGTGGGGTAATTTATTTAAGATAAATCTAGTGAGTTCATGGCTAAAGTGAGATTTGTGTGTGTGATATATAAAATCTGGTATGAAAGGGTTTAATTCTGTATTTAGAGCATCATTATAATTATGTATCGCTTTCTCATTCGTGGCGGTTTTTCTAGATGGACATGACAGGCTTTGCCAAGTCATGCTGTCTTTTATTGATTCAGGAATTTCCTGTCGATTGAGCATGTTTTAAGTATGACTGCTTTCTGGATGTTGGTGTGGATGTATTCTGGTAGGCCCAGTTTCCGAAGGTTTTCTGTATATTTTTTTGATGTGATGCCGGTGACTGATGTGACTAATGGGATAATTGTGACCTTTTCCTGTTGCCTTAGTTCTTTGACTTCCATGGCCAGTGGTGTATATTTGTCTCTGTTTTCTTCTTTCTTTTCAACAACATTTTTGTCATTCGGTATTGCTATGTCGATGAGGTAGGTGTGTTTTTCTTTTTTGTCTATGAACGTAAATAATAATAATTATTATTCTCCCCTTTTGTCAGGGTTCTTTCTATGACCAAGATTCACTGAGCAGCTCTTTATGGATCTATGCTTCTATAAGAGTCCTGCTTTCTACAAGTTCTTTTACCCTAAGCTGCTTCTTTCTGCTCCTTCCATAAACTCTGTTTTTTCTCTGGCTTTGGTCTCTGGCTGGCTCTCTCACTCTTTTACCCTCTTCACCCAAAACAGAAAATCAACTTCCCACTTTGAGGAAATGAAACTTAACTGGAGAAACTTAACTCCTCTCAGGGATACCCTTTCCCAACAGAAAACTACAGGGCTCTAAAGTCTGAGTTTATTACCTTGCCTCGGTAGGCCTCAAATCGTCACACCTTCTTATTGTTCACCACTCGGATACTTCATTGACTGTTGAGCTGTATATAAATCTTGTAAGTGGGATAATACTATTGTTGTTATTATTGTTCTTGTTCAAAAGTAACAATACAGCTACTTGTTTATGACCTACAAATATATTAAGAGGTGGGCTGTTAGGGTTCCCCCTGCAGTTGCTGGCCCCTGGAAAGGAAAACAGGGATGATTGATTGATTGCATTTATATCCCACCGTTTTTCCTCCAAGGAACTCAAGGTGGCATACATAATCCTCTTCCTCTCCATTTCTATCTTCACAACAACAACCCTGTGAGGTAGGCTGAGAGCCTGTGATGGGCCCAAAGTCACCCAGTGGGCTTCCATGGCCGAGTGGAGACTAGAACCCAGATCTCCCGACTCCCAGTCCAACGCTTTAGCCACTCTGCCACACTGGCTCTCACTGCTCGCAGAGACCCAAGAAAGCTCATTCTCCATCACCTGTCACCACCAGTATCCATTCCAGCAGGCTGTACAAAGGGAAAGCAGGGCTGTTCCACCAGCTATACTGGAAGATGACTTCATTTTTTTCCTTTTCCCTCCACATCCCTTTTTCCTTGCGTGCTGTGTGTTTTTAGATTGTAAGCCATCGAGGCAGTCAAATTGAGTCTTGTTTTATGGGTTGTGTGTAAGCCTTCCTGGCAGCCCTTTTTGGCTGAGGAGCAGAATATAAAATGTTCTCCGAGGGACAAACGTTTCCATGGCTGGCTCTAGGAGAGTTGATTATTTTTCAGGGACTGTCTGTAATTTGTAAATGGACATGCCAATTGTTATTTGGGGGTCCGGTTTCACTTTATTTTCACATGAGAAAATCTAAATTTCTCCACCCTCCCTTTCTCTAGAAGTTGGCCAAACAGTTTGGGGCTGGGGTGTGTGGGGAAAAAAATTAAAAATCCCACGCACCAGTTTGGAGCCTCTGAACTGGTGGGCGGCAGAGATCCGTAACAGACCAGAGAACGGTTGATTAAAAATAGATCTGAATCATTCTTCTGACCCGAGGGAGATCAACAGCTTTGGGTTTGACCTTTGGAATCTGAAATCGGCTACGTGTTTCTATGGTAATTGGGTTCCTCTGCAGGGCTAACCAAAGATGTGTTTGGTTTTTTTAAAAAAGATGTCTGAAAACCCTGCTGTGGGGAGAGAGAGAATAGCTGCAAATGATTCCCCACCACCACCCCAAGTCTCTTGCTTAGCTTTGTCTCCTGTTTGTACCACATTGACTTGGATAAGGACGAGACGGGTTAAGGAACTGTGAAATTGCATGGATCCGGTGCAGAGACCGGGGTCACTAGGTAGCAAATTAACTGGTAGCCATCTTTCGCGGACGGGTGGCCCAGCGCTTCCTGTTTCGCACTCGTGGTTCACGAACTGAGTGTTCTCCCAGTTTAAACATTTTACCTCATTCACAGGTGATGTCAGGCAAGCCATTGTCTCTCAGCCTCAGACCCCCCCCCCCCCCGTAGTATGAGGGAAGATGCCCATTGCATTTAGTCTCCTTTGGCAAGCCAGACTTTCCCCCCAGGTGACCAGTCCAGTCTGTAAGGATTTTTTAATTATTATTTTTTATCTGAAGGCGATTTGTTCTTTTGAAAAGAAACAATGCATAGTAGAAATTCTGTGCAAGCAGGCAGGCAGGCTTACTGGAATTTTTTATGGGCCGGCAACTTTGGACACTGCAAGATTTGGCTCATAACGCTGGCGTACCTTAGTCTGGATGTTGAAGAAAGTGATTGTTCTGTTAAAAGTGTGGGGTGGCTTCCTTCCAGTTAGGACTGGAGGAAATATTCTTGGCTCTTTTGATGGGAAATTTAAGAACCAATCCATCGTATTTTGTGGTAGGGTGGGGGATACGGAAGAATGTTTAGGACAGGAGTTACTTGTTTTCCATATTACGTCCTGTTTTTAACATGCTTCACAAAGAGTGTGTGGTCTTTCAGATCCTTTGCATGACGCGGAGCGTTTTCTTGCCACAGATTTAATGCAAACCAAATGCCTCTTCGGAAAAAAAAATCTCACATTGGAGGGGAGGGAAGGTCTAGCATTCGCCAAATGCAAAATTCAGTTGGGAAGGATTTCACAAATGGGAGGGCACTGGCCCTTTAAATGGAGGCGGAGCCCGTTTGTTATTGTAGGCGGAACGTTTCCTGTCATGGCTGATCCGATTGGCTGGCCAGCACTCAAAAGGTGCCTGGCAGCTGAAGGCTGGCTGCAGATGGGTTTTGACCTCAGAACATGTAGGAAGTTGGTTGTTTCTGAGTTCCTTGATTTGGCGAGTATTCATAAAAAATATATATGCCCTGACATCAGGAAGCCTGAGGTTTTGTTTTGTGAATTCGGCACATGCTCCTCCAAGGTCTGGAAATATGGCATGCCCTTTTGGTTTTTAGAAGCACTGGCCGGTGTAAATGAAGCATTCTTTCCTCTCTCGAAACCAGAATATGAGCTCCTTTCTCTCTCTTTCCTCCTTCGCACCCTGCGCAGTTCTCTGTCTCATCTATTCCCTTCTCTTCCTGACGCCCTGCTTGATGCTTTTTCTGACCCACGGACTGTCCGGATGGACATTTATTTATTTATTTATTGCATTTTTATACTGCCCAATAGCCGGAGCTCTCTGGGCGGTTTACAAAAATTAAAACCATAAAAAACATTCAAAATATAAAAATACAGTATAAAAATACAATATAAGAACACAAGCAGGATAAAAACCAAGCTTCAATGCAAAAATGAATACCAATTTAAAATGCAGATTTAAAACAGCAAAGTTAAAGATCAAACTGATAAACTGTTACAATACTGAGAAAATAAAAAGGACTTCGCCTGGCTTCTAAAAGAGTGTAATGTAGGTGCCAGGCAAACCTCTCTAGGGAGCTCATTCCACAGCCGGGGTGCCACAGCAGAGAAGGCCCTCCTCCTGGTAGCCACCTGCCTCACTTCCTTTGGCAGGGGCTCACGGAGAAGGACCCCCAAGAATGGTCTTCAGGTCTGGGCAGGTATATATATATATAGGAGGAGGTGTTCCTTCAGATCACCTGGCTCCAAGTTATTTAGGGCCGCCATTTCTGTTTCCCCATAACTGCTCCAGAAGGCGGTGGAGTTGGGTGTCTTGCGGGAGGTGGGGTTCATCCCTATAGGGCCATTGGGGTTTTGGGTTTTGCTTTGCAGAGAACACCCGAGAAGATCAGAGGCAGAACCGAGAGGGAGATTTTTCCGATTCTTCTGGCTTAAGGAGTAAAGTGGGAGGAGCAGGACTTGAGAATGTGCCCCCACACCAAATAAAATAAATAAATAAATAAATTCCAGAGCTGCCATGGAGTCAATCACCGCTAGTGATTTTATTGGGGATCTGTGCCGATTTCTGTCCGTTGGCAGGGTGGCTTTCTACCGTACCAGTTTGAATTGATTTTTCTATTTTGTTTTATTCTATTTTATTTTTTTGCTTGCCTTGCAGTCTTTCCAAGGAAGCCAAGGGCGGGCCTATCTCTTCAACTCAGTGTGAGTGTCTTGCGTTTTTGTCGCTCGGGTTGCTAGCATGAAACATCGCAGTAGCTTTTTAAAGTCACGGGGGCACAATATTTTGTGGACACCGTACCCTCACCCTGACTTCCCTCGCGCCTCTCCATGAGATGAAATCCCCCGTCAAAGTTAGCCGGCTTCTGTGACAAGACAGATTTCCAAGGGAATTTGACGAATTCACGGAAGAGGATCTCGAGCCTCTAAATCGGTGCAGAACGTCTGAGGGCCGCACGGAACTTTGGAGAAGCGCTCAGGGGCTGCATTCCGGTGGTGGGTGGGGCCATAGGCAGAAGGGGCAGGACCAAAATTGCTAGCATTTTGTAGCTTAGCCCTTCCAGGAACTAAGCCTCAGGAAAGGCATTTTGACCTTTTAGAATTGTGGGGGGGGGGATGAACATGGCCGTAAATGGCTATTGGCTAAATGAAACCTCCAGGATCAGAGGCAGTGTACCAGAGAAAAATCAGTTCCCAATTTTGGACATTCAGTGGGCTACTTTGAGAAGTAAGACGCAGGGCTAATTGGATCCTTGGTCTGTCCATCGGGACTGCCGTATGTTTGTATAAATTCTACAATGGATGCAGTGTTTACATCGTTTCGCATAGTTGAGCTAGTCCAGTGGCGGGAGAGCATGACAGAGATCTGTGCAGGACACGGAAGCTTTGCCCCCTGTCCTATCAAAATCCTGCTTCAGTGTCCTTTCTGGCTTTCGAAGCAGCCTTGTAGACACATGTCCGGCTTTGCCATCTTATATGCAAGAGATCTGGCAGTGTCCTGAACATCTCAGGATGGGGTGTCCTTTTCAGGGTCTCTGTGGGTGCAAATCGCTCAGCCCTGGGGACACTTGGGAAGTGAAGGAGCAGAATTAAATACATAAAGTGCTCCTTGAGCTGCCCCCCCAACCCCATAATGGAGTTTTCTTAAGTATTGCCACATCCATGAAGATGCCGGTTTCCCCCACATCAGATCTGTGGGGAGATGGAATTCTTAAAATGTTTCCGCAAAGCCTAGAAAGCCGAAATTACTACGCGCAGAGTTCAGGGCATCCTGATCATTGGAAACCGCTCATTATTAGATGCTAGGTACACGGGTATTTAAAGACATGTGTGTACACGTCGTGTGAGAGGTCCACATGTCTTGTATGTTGCGGCAGGAAACACAGCCTCCCACAGCAAGTTGCAATATGGGGAGCTGCCCCCAAATACAGTATTGGTATGTGAGATTCCGCTGGTTCCTCAGACAAATAGCCTGGGGGTTGCATTCGGTTTTCGAGAAGCTGGGGGGGGCACATTTTAGTAAAGGGCGAGGCCGAAGGCAAATGGGGCAGAGCAAAACTTTTTGGCGTTTCAACCTTTTAGAATAGAGGGGCTGCATAAAAACCCCGTGGGCCAGAGGTTCAACGCACCTGCAACATATGGACAATTTGTGGCAAGCGCGGCAATTCACTGCTTCAGGGAGAATCGGCATGGGCTCCAAACTAAGTCCCCTTTCTCTCTTCCCTCCCTTTTGTTTGCAGAGTTAACGTGGGCTGTGGCCCTGCAGAGGAACGTGTTTTGCTAACGGGGCTGCATGCGGTCGCCGACATTTACTGTGAAAACTGCAAAACCACGCTGGGCTGGAAATATGTGAGTGTCCATGTTCGTTTGGGGTTTTCTTTTTTACTTTACTCTTTTCCGGGTTAGGCCATTTGGTGCCCTCCAGGCGTTTGGACTACAACTCCCTTAATCCCTGACCATTGGCCAAGATGGCTGGGGATGGTGGGTGTTATAATCCAAAACATCTGGTTGCTGGCCCCCTCCCCTATCCCCTTTTACGTGGCCGTTGCATGCGTGCATGGTTAGTTGGTGCGGATCACATTTTCCTACCATCCATAATTTCTGGATTGAGCGATGGGAAAATGTGATAACTCAACAATGGAAGTTCTGTTCTTAGAACAGATTTCTGGATGCTCCGTAACAAATGAGCAACAGCTGCCCGGTTGCTTTGCGGAACAAAAATTACCCCACGCCAACAGCTTTCAACCTTCCGGGAGCCGGTTCGTCGGCATCTTTATTTGTTTATGTCTATAAAATAGTATTCGTGTGAACTTCAGCTTCACAGGCACTAAAGAAACTAGTCATAGCAGGACAATACCATCAAAACAATAAAACAACCATTTTTTTTAATTGGTGAGAAATTCAGGACAGGGCTCAGGAAATAAAAGAAACAGATATGCCAAGTTGTGCCTGGTGTGGAGAATGTGGAGAGGGAGACATTTTTTCTTCCTATCTCATAATACTAGAACTCGACGGAGTCATCCTATGAAGCTGGTTGGTGGGAGATTCGGGACAGATAAAAGGAAGGATGTCTTCAAACAGCGCATAGTTAACCTTTGGAACTCACTTCTCAAGATGTAGCGACGGCCACCCATTTGGATGGCTTTAAAAGGGGATCAGACAAATTCCTGGAGAAGGCTCTCAATGGCTCCTAGTCCTGATGGCTATGTGCTACCTCCAATATCAGAGACAGGATGCCTTCATATACCAGTTGCTAGGGAACATGGGCAGGAGGGTGCTGTGTCATTCATGTCCTACTTGTGGGCATCCCCCAGGCCCCTGGTGGGCCACTGTGTGAACAGAATGCTGGACTAGATGGCCCTCCTGTCTGATTCAACACGGATCATCTCGAGTTAAGACAATTCATAGGTAGCTGAAAAGAAGCAAATGGCTAAACCAGCCTTCCCTGGCCTGGTGTTGGACTTCAGGTCCTATCAGCCGCAGCCAGCCCAGCTAGGGGTCAGGGATACTGGGAGCTGTAGTCCACCAAAATGCCTGGATGTCCCCAGGTTGGGGAAGGCTGGTCTTGTCAGGTGGGCAGGGTCTCTCCATATTCCTGCTGCTCCGTCTTCTCTTGCACATAAGAAAATCCCTCTTCTGAGGTCATTTCTGGATCCAGGTGTTTGAGGCGAGGCCCCCCCTCCATGGGTCTCCCCCTTCGATGAGTCTGTCTTCCCACCATCATTGTCAGCTCTTGCTCTTGCTCCTCCTCTTCCTCCTCACGGCTACTACTTGTTTGCAAGGAGCCCGGGAGCAAGTAGGCCGTGCATCTAAGCAATCCGGTTGCAATGGTGAAGAGGAGGAATAACTCCAGAAGAGTTCTTGTCCATGGGACCCTTCTGCAGTATGGGCCCTTTTCAGGTGCCTGATCATGCTTACTCTTGGCACTGGGCCTGTCTCAGATGATACCTGCCATGACATGTACGCATGACGTAAAAACCGTGTATGTGTGTGTTTCTTTCAGAGCAATTTTACACGTCCTCAAAATTAGGTAGCTATAATTTACCGTAAACCCCAATCCTGGACATGTCTACCTGAAGTAAGCCCCACGGAATTCCGCGGATGTCGGATTGCAGCCTGAACTTACGTGCGCTTGCTAGGCAGGAATTCCCATGAGATCGGCGGGGCTGGCGCCCAAGCCGGTTTAATTCATCAGTTTTAAAACTAAGACATCTTTAATCCGGCATGCTGGCTACCTGTATGCTGGCCACCGGCCAGAACGGGTGTGGGTCAGGGCACATGATCGTGGACAAAGGTGCCCTTTGCTTCCGCAAGGCAGGAGTCTGGGTTGGGTGACCAGCAAGCGGACGGTTACCAGGAGCAAAATCAAGCCTCTGGAATAAATCCGTGAACTTGATCCTTTTGCAAAAAAGGGAATTGCAGAGAGTTCACACCAGCCAGTCACTAAAACCCTGGCGCTGTGAACAATCGGATTATATTTCTAAAACTCGGCTGGGCAGTTTGGAACAAAAATGAGCTGATATAAATTTCCTCCTGAACCTCTGCATCGGGCAAGCTTTTTAAAAGGCCCTGTAACATGGACATACTACAAACCCTGGTGTTTCCCCCCAAAATATTTTATTAATTACATTACATTTCTATACCACTCAGTATCTGAAGCTCTCTGGGCAGTTCACAACCATTTAAACCAGAAAACACTGCATCAGAGACAATATAAAATTTAAAAGTGGTGCTGGAACTACTGTACTCTGTAGCTTTACAGTATGAAAGTAAAGCCAGAATACAACCTAGCAGCAATGCAGAGGTTTAAAATACAATAATAATAATAATAATAATAATAATAATAATAATAAATTTATCACCCGCCTCTCCCAACGGATCGAGGCGGGGAACAACACCAAACACAAAATACAAAAACTGATTAAAAGCAGATAAAACTAGTACATCATTAAAACACCAATAAAACACTTTAAAATTCATCTAGGTAGGCCTGCCGGAAGAGATCAGTCTTTATAGATCTTTTAAATCCCTGAAGACTAGTAAATTGGCGAATCTCTCCCGGCAGGTCATTCCACAATCTGGGAGCGGCAGAAGAGAAGGTCCTCTGGGTAACGGTTGTCAGTCTAGTTCTTGTTGACTGTAATAAATTCTTCCCAGAGGACCTGAGCGTGTGGGGCGGATTGTATGGGAGAAGGCGATCCCGTAGGTAACCTGGACCCAAACCAGATTTAAAACAACAGAGCCAGGAGACTAAAACGCCAGGGAAAATAAAAAGGGCTTCACCTGGTGCTGAAAAGAGCACAGTGAAGGTGCCAGGAGAGCCTCTCTAGGAAGCTCATTCCGTAAATGGTGTGCCACCACAGAAAAGGTTTTCCTCTCGGTAGCCACCGGTTATTTTCATTATTCATTTCTCTAGCATTTTTCAGTGTCCAAAATATTTCACCGTATATAGCAGAGAGGCAGAACCCCAGGCACAGGGGCCATATCCAGACCACCTGGGGTCCCAATCCGGCACTCCAGGTTCCCCAGCTCGCCTTTTAACCCCAACCACCAATCGTTTGGAAGTTTCTCAGTTTTTACACTGTTCTTTCCCCCATTCTAAAACGTTAAAATGCCTCTCCTAAGGCGGAGTTACTGGCAGTAAGACCTTTAAGCTGAAATATGCTGGCATTTGAGGGCGGGGTCTCTTTGCCCTGCCTTTTTGTCTTCAGTCCCACCCCCATTTGCTTTTGGCCCCGCCCACCACGGGAATGGGGGAGGTAGCGGGGAACTCAGCCTCTTGGCTCCGAGGTCAGGCATTCTCTCTGACCTCGGATCCAGGAATTCAAACTATCCTATGCCTCCCTCCAAACTCTGCCTACCGGGCATAGGTTTGCTCTATAATGCAACCCCTGTATTCATAGAGGAGAAGCCATAGTTCAGTGGGAAAGTAATGCTTTGCATGCAGAAGGTCTCAGGACTATCCCCCAGAATCTCTGGGGACGTCCACTGTCGGAAACCCCTAGAGAACAGCTGCCAGTCATGAAGACCAGTGGTCTTCAATTGGTCCAGACTCGAGACCCACCTCGGACTCCCAAACTGCAACGTGGGGTCCACTTTCACAATGTTCTCCATGCCCATCATGATAGCAACAGCTTTGCCGCAACCCCTCTGGACTGATCTCACGACCCACTTTTGGGTCACGACCCACCAGTTGAAGACCGCTGCTGTAGACAGTACTGAGCTCAGTGAGACCATTGCCTTTCTCAGTGTAAAACAGCTTCATGCATTTCTAACCCTGCTCAATTTTGTGTCCCCCAACCCCCATCTCTTTGGGCCCCATTCCAAGAAGAGTCAGGAATTTCTTGAAAATGTGTAAAGCTTCTGGTAGCTTCTGATACCTTAGAAGATAAGAAGAGCCTGCCGGATCAGACCAAGGGTCCATGTAGTCCAGTACTCTGTTCAAACAGTGGCCAACCAGCTACCTATTTGTTTTTGTTGTGGTACATTGTCACCATAACAGGATAACTTGACTTACCTTGGTCTAGTTAGCAGGATCGGCTAACAGGAGAATCCTCACTATTATCTCACAGATCAGAGATAATGAGGGATTTCCCCAGGAGGCGGAGTTTGAAGGCCAAGCCCCACCCCCCGGAGGAATTAGGTTTGTGAGGTTTCGCATCCCTGTTTTAACATGGGGTAAAAGCTTTTAACTTTCAACCGAGTGTCAATGTGTCGCAAATGCCATCCCGTTGACTTCAGTTACCTTAACTACTTCATATTTCATTCTCTTGCTGGTCTTAATGCATTGGACCGAGAACCGCCTTGGGAGTTCACTTGCTTGAAATCCTGGGTATAAACCTTTACAATAAAGGCTCTGTTTTCTTCCTTTTTTTCCTTCCTGCCCTCTCTTTTGTTTTGAAGGAACACGCATTTGAAAGCAGTCAAAAGTATAAAGAAGGCAAGTACATCATTGAATTAGCGCACATGATCAAGGACAATGGGTGGGATTGAGCTGCAAGGAGAGGCGCATGCCTGCAATCCACGCAAGAGAGAGAATGCCATCCGATCGAACATTTATCTCCGAGAATGAGCGAGTGACTGAAAACTGCTTGGTTCCATGCATTTGGGAGCTTTGTCGTCGTCGTCTTGAGACACTTTCTCACACAGCCTTTTGCCATCCTTACCGGTGACCGGCCTCGATAACTTCCGTCTCCTTTGCTTTTGTAATCCGTTCGTGAGTCGACTTCTGGTACCCGTCCTTTCCTTTCCTGCCTTCTCTCTCTCTCTCTCTCTCTCTCGGCACTGGTTAAAACGAAACAAAAGAAGGAAAGATTCCATGGGCCAAACCATTTCACAACTGACGTCTCGGTACAAACTTGAAGGTTGGCTTTAGGAAGTTGGGTTGGGGGACATTTTTATCCAAGGGGTTCTGGCACTCGGGAAGGAGGATCTATGTTTTCGGACATGGGGGGGGGGCCGCAGGGAAATGTGAAAACGGATTCCCTCCTTGCCCTTTAAAACCTGATAAACCACGGTTTGAAACTCGTGGACCGTAAAAGATATACCTCATGGCTGTGTTTTCTCTCTGCATCCCAAGACCCCTGCCATCTCCCCTCCTTGCGTGTTCGTTTTTTAAGTGGCTTCTCTGGATCTTGTCTTCATACTAACCTGATTTGAGAGGGAAGGCTTCGAACCTTAGAGGCCCTTTGAACTCCGCTCTTTCCTACCCAGTTTCCCAGTGAATGGGTCCATCCAAGCTGCTTGGGCTCTAACACTCTGGCCTCCACTCAACCAGGGTGCAACACCATGGCGAGAGAGAAGATGGGCGGTAAAATGCAAAAGGGACATGAACCATGATGAAAGCAAATAGGGGAGATACTTTTGGGGGTACAGATGAACGCAGAAAGAAGGAGCTATCCCAGCATATAGCTTGGCGGCTGCTAAGGAACCGAACCGCCCACACTGATGCACGAAGTGGGCCTAAATTGGGTGTGTGTGTTAAATTTGATCGCCTGTGCTGTTTTTTTAAGAGTCTTGCTTCAGTGTGCAATCAGGGATGTCTCCAGCAGCAGCAACAGTTCAGGAAGGAAATATTTCGACACCTAAGTGAGTGTTGTGTTCTGGTCAGCAACTAGGCCGACAACGTAGCTCTGTCCCTTGACTCGCTCGTGCTGAGAGAAGGGGGAAAGAACTCTGACCCCCTTTCCTCCCCACGGTGAATAACAAGGCGTCTCTCCTTTTGAACCTCTGCTGTTCTCTCCCATTTCCTGAGTCTTGGCTAATAAGGCAGGAGTTGGCGGTTGGGGTACACAAAGCGAGACATGCCCCAGAGCCCTTTGGCTATTCAGTGATGTGTGCATGCTTCTGAAAGAGCCCTTTTCCCAGAGACTCTACTGGCACAGGAGAATGAGTGGCTCAGTTGTTTTGGTAAGGGGACCCCTAGGATTTGAGGGTGTACTGGGAGCCAGATTTGAGTCCCTTGGCTGCTGGTTGCTTAGTACTTTTCTAAAGGGTCTTAATCCCACCTACCCTTGCAATGCTTTTGGGATTAAAAAGCAGTAACAACTGTAATGGCCAACCATAGCAGGGGAGTGCAACCTCTGGCCTGCGGAGATTGCTAATTCGGCCTGCGGAGGCCCTTGGAACAAGAGGCGAAAGAGGGGAAGTCCTTCTCCATTTAAATGAAGCATTATGTTGTAGATAATCATGCATGCTAGGGAATACTTGAGCTGATCAAGACCCTACTCTCTGTGGTTCCCTCCCCTGCTCTTTGCTGCTCGCTAGCTGGTCTCTTACCCCTGGAAAGACCGACAGCTCAGTACAAGAGTCCACAAATTTTGACGGGCCAGAATTTGGGGTTGCTACCAACATTGGCCTTCCCAGTTTGGAGGGTCTCATCTCTGATACCTTGCCATACTTCAGAAATCTGTTACACTTTACAGGGGCAAGGATTACTTGCTGATACTCTTGGTGGATGAGGGGGTTACCCCTTGGGTGGCCATCTTTGCATCTCTCCCACATGCTCCCAGATCTCCATCCGGTCAAACGAAGGGGCAGAAAACGCAGGGATATGCTTTGATAACGGGACGTTGGGGCTGAGCAGTGATGCTGTGAATGTGCTTTCTGCAGCAGAACAGCCAGTATTTGGCGGGTAACGTAAGGCTGTTTTTTATTGAATTAATGTGCATTAATCTCAGTTAATTCTTTCCTGTCTCCACCCCCTTTTTCCTTTTCTCGCTTGTTTGTAGAAATCTTTCATGTAGGCTAAGTCGCTGTGCAAATCCATCGCAATCTGGTGGTGAAAAAGGTATATACGTTTGCCAGAACAAAAGGGGATGCTGAGCTCCCTAGAGAAACATTCATTTGTTCCGATGTATTTTATATGGTCTCGTGTTGGCCTTTCTCTTCCTTTGGAAAAGATAGCACTCGAGTTAACAGCAAAACAGGGGGACTAGAAAATTCAAGTTAAATGGAGGGTGATAAACCAAACAGTGAACACAGCAAATGTATAGTTTCCTCCACTTGCTCGCTGATGTTTCGTGAGCTTGTTGATTGGTTGGACTTAATGGTGCAAGATGAGTGCCTCCCTGATAGTTAGTACTAAATATTTTACACTCTTGTTTTGAGCCCTCACACACAGTGCCCCTCCCCATGACATATGTCACTGTGGGTCTCATTTTCCAGAGGGGAAACTGAGGGGCTGAGAGTAAAAACCAGCAACACACACGTAATTATAGGGATGATTCAGGCTTCCCATTATTAGCCTGAACAGCAGCTGCAAGGGTAACGCACAAATTGCTTGCTACGGTCGATTTTATGTGGGCCAGGGGTTAATTTCAGGATACAGATATGTCTGTGGGTGAGATCCGTGAGTTGTCACTTGCACATTAATGTTGTTAGAGGGTGAGCAGATGCCCTGGACTGTTGGACATCTATTGTGCTATTCCTACTAAGAGTGCAACCGGTACCTGAAAAGGATTTGAAGTCGAGAACCCCAATTAAAATCCTTTCTGTCCACTGCCACTTCTAACTGCTGTATATGTGACAGGGTGTCCCAATAGTAGCAACACGTAGTTGCAATCCCATTGTAAGCTGGTGACGATACTACTTTTATCGCGTGGCTCTGAAACCTTCCTCCAGGCAGATCTTTCCGAGAGATCTTCTGCTTTCCTGCTGTGTTAAAATTCACCTTCCTCTGTGTATTGAAACCTCAAGTGCTTCTTACAAGATGCTCGATCTCGCTGCTAACTCACCCGTGACTTGCTCTCCTTACGATACATGCTCATAACAGGATCGGCGTTTGGCGAGGGGACGGGAGGCATCCTAAAGCGAGTTGAGATGCAGTCATCAAAAAGTCCAGCCGCATCAAATAGAGCAGCTCCACTGCCTTTCAGATTGCGGCGTGTAAAATCAGGGCTGGAGTCCTCCGGACGCTTTGGCTTAACAATTCCCATCAGCTCTAAGTAATGGTGGGGGATGATGGGTGTTGTAGGTCAAAACATTTGGAGGAAGTTGCCCACCCCCGGCGTAAAACCTCTTTATTTAGCATGTATAACAACAACAACAAAACAAACCCACCACATTTTAAATCAATGGCTTTGCAAATACGATCTCTTAACAGCGTGACCAAAGAATTTAGCAGATGTTTTTGTCCCAAGTCAGCTACAAGGTGTCATCTTGGGCAGACGAGTGCCGGGCTAAGGCGGTGAACTTTTGTCTCTAGAATGGGGGTGCAGTCCTGGGGGGTTGGGGGATTTCCAGCGTGCAATGGATGGATGAAAAGAAAGAATTCCATTTTAAGTGGAAACTCCATCCCCATCTCTCAGTGGTCTAATCTTGGGTAATGGAAAGCTGGGATATCCTTAATTATAGCTTTCTGCTTCCCAAAGGGTCATTCTCTCCTCCTCCCCCCCCCCCATTTTGCTCTGATGGGGGATTTGTTCACTTCCTGATCCATCTCTGAAATAAGATTCTGATCATATATACATTCTATACAAAGCAGTATCTTTTATGTACATAGTATTTAATTTAAAAATAATATATTTGGTGCTTTATTTCCCCTTCAGAGCCCTCTGAGAACACTTTTTTTGTGTTGCAATCTTGAGTGATTATATTCTTTCTTCTGTATCTGTAGCAAACTGTTATTTAAAGGGAAATAATATGTTTCTTAGGCATGTGGTATGAAGGAAACCTTGACCTCAGGATACATCTGGCAGGAAATTGTACTTCTCTATCTCTCGAAACACTCGTCATGTTTCTAGACCTCATCGTTCCAGAGAGAAGGGTGGAAGGTATGCCAGTGTAGCGTAGCCAACAGGGTGTTAGACTTGAATGCCAGATTGTTAAGAAATAATCATAAAAATGGGCTTGATCCCAGAAGATGTTTTGGTTCCTGTAGCTTTTCAACCCCTTATTTGTGATTACGTTTGTTTGCTTGCAAGGAGATAACAGTGAAATCAAGCAAGGAGTTGACCATAAATAACTGAGGGTGGCGGAAAAATACAGCGCATTTTATGGTTAGTGAGAATTCTCATTGGAATCCGTGGAGCCGAGGTTTCATTTTTAAGTGTATTAACTTCAGGGACATGGCTCATTCACATTCTTGAAAACAGGGAAGTTATTTATTTTGGGTCCCCCATTTCAGTGTACATAGGCTACTCCTGATGCAGCGATCTCCATTAATGGTTTAGCCTCTACGGCTAACTTGCATGATATTTTTGCAAACCATGTGCCTTTGTTGTCTTTAAAGTCCCTATCTCTTGAAGCACTCATCAGATTTCTAGCCCTCATTGTTCCAGAGAGAAGTTTTGCCAGGTTTGCCAGTACAGTATCACGGACAGGGTGTTGGACTTGAACCAGGGAGACACGGGTTCGAATCCCACACTCCGTGATGTTGCTCGCTGGGTGTTCTTGGGCAAATTCACTCACTTTCAGCCAAACCTACCTCGCAGGGTTATTGTGAGGGGGAAATGGGAGTAAACCGTGAGCTCCTTGGAGCGTGGCCAGATAACAAAAAGCAATCAAAACAATACGCTGAATGATATAAGCAGGAAAAAAAATACGCTCAAGGCACAATCAACATCCCCCCTACAAACAGTGAAAAGATGGAAGATACAAATCTAGCTCCATTAACATCAATGGGAGCAAATTATACTCTAAACTTGTTTTAAAAAATAATTTGTCATGGTTTGAGCATTAGGTAGGCAGTGAACAGGTGCCGGGTTATCCTCAGTAGCAAGGAACTTGGCTGTCCCTAAGTATAGAAAGATTTCTTCTGCTTTTCAAACTGTGAATTTAAATACAACCGGGATCTCTGCTTTTTCCCAGCCTTTGGCTGATAACGGCTGAAAGTCTCCAGGACTTACAGAGATCATCAGCTTTCTTAAAGTAGATTCCCGGGCCATTAAATGGCCACTTCTTGGTCTGTGAGCTGCCTCAGACCCTGTCCGGGGTTTCGGCAAGCTATGGGATACCACTGCGAGATCAATCTGTGGCATGTACGCTCAGCAACACCTCATCTGCGCAACAACCCAGGTCACCATTATCTTCATAATGGAGACCCTCCCTGGAATGGCTCTTGATAGACGCCATTGTCTTTCCCCCTTCTGGGATTGCGGACTGATGATGGCAGCCCTCTCTTCTCTGAGGTGGGCTTTTGAAAGCCCTCTCGGTTAGGCCTGGAACTCCGACCCAGTCCTGCCCCCGTTTCCATCCTTCCCGGGTCCAGTTTTTTCTCGCACATGGTGTCAGGAGGCTGGCAATGTTGCCGATAACTCCAACCTGGTTGCAAGCCTAGGAAAAGCTGGTTTTCCTGCAACAGGAGGGAGCCACAGTACCAATATGAGGCCCAGTTCATAAGGGTGTGTTCAAGTGTAGAGCAAGGATGGGCTGTTTGTGGCCCTTGAGGTGTTTTGGCCTACAATTCCTGTCAGACCTAGCCTGCAGAGCCAGTGGTGTGAAATGATGGCATTTGTAGGCCAAAACATCTGGATATATTGCTTGAGAAAGGTGCATGTGGTGAAGCAATGGGATCATGCCCATTGAACTGGCCTGCCTATAGGCACCTCAGATTGGTAGGTGGTAGATACCAATGGCAAGCCTAATACTTGTAGGCCCAAGCCATGTGGTCTACATTCCATGCAGGTTAATGACAGGACTGTTCAAGCCCTTGTGGGCTAAATTTCTACAGCTTGGGCCTTATATCAGTTTCCCATCCAACGCATGTGGCACCCAACTGGTGGACCCCCCACCCTGTGAAATTCAGCTCCCTCCGCTGGGCATAGCTTCTACCCTTAGGGCCAAACCTGCCCTAGACAAGCCCATTTCTTAAGCCCATTTTTTTGGGTTGGGATTCACGGGACCCTTTCATTATTTAATTCCTCCCGGCCATTTTCCTTGTGAGCTTCAGCACACAGTGCGCCAATTCTTTCATTTGCACGTTAACGAAGCTATTGATTATTTTATTCTTGTTTACCACAGCAGGAGTGGCGGAGCGGGGGCCACGGGTGGGACGGAGGTGCCGTTTAGATTTCTGCCTCAAGCACCGCCAAATGTTACCTGAGCCGCCTCTGTCTCCATGGGTAGCGGCTTTCCCGCGAACCAGGCCAAAGAAGCAATTTAGCTCTTTGCCGTGGGTTGCTTTAACACTTGCGATGGGTATCCTTCACCCCTCGTGAGCGAAGAAAGCCCGTCAGTAGCTCATGGCTCTCTATCGCCATGACTTCCATAATCTTTGTGGTCTTTTACCTGGCGGCTGTCTAAGGCAAGTATTTGGTAGCGTTTTTTTGGAATGAGATTTTGACTCGCAGGCAACACAGGAAGATGAGAAACTTGACCACACGGGTGATCCCTGCATCTTTTACCGGCACAATGTGCCCTCCGCAGCGATTTAGCCGTGCTTATCTGTCACGCAATTGGTTCTGAATTGCAAAACCTGAATTTCAAATTGCAAAGCCTTCCCTCGCCCCCCCCCCCCGCCCCCCTAAGATTCTGGTAAAGCGTTTACATTTCCGGTCATTATGGACTCTGTTGCTGTTTCCCCCTGTTTTTTATTTTCTTTTCCACACGTTCCGTTTTTCTGCAAATCTCCAAGCGGACCAACAGCACAAGCTATTAGATTGTGTTTTGCTGAACCTTTTGCAGTTTTGATAAATATGGCACGGCCTTCCTCTCCTTCCCCCCCTCCCCCCCGGCTCCCCCAAATCGCACTTTCTGGTGCACACACATTTTAAAAGACAAAAGAAATAGATGACGTTTTCGAAACGAAATCTGTTGTTTCTTATGATCGCATAGATTTCCACCCCCCCATGTGTGTGTGTGTGTGTGTGTGTGTGTTTTCTTTTCTGAGATAATTATGTAACAAATATACATTTCAGAGCATCATTTCATTGATGAGGAAGAATCCAATTTCTCTCCCCCCTACCCTTCCTTCTTCAATCTTGGCGGAAGAAATGTACTACTAGGTAACCGAAGAAAATTATTTTCTTTGCTGAAGGAAGCCCGGAGAATGGAAAGTTTTGGAATAATTATGTACTGACTTTCAGGAATCCACCTTTAAATTATTATTTTTTAAAAGTAGAGAGCTGGAAACTTGTGAAGAAGGAGAAAACAAATGGTTTTTAACTTTAAATTTTAAAAAAGCCTGCACGCTTAAATGCAAGCAGAATAGCATTATGGGTAATTTACAGTGGGTGCCGTTAATGCTTTCCCTAAATGAAGAGACTATATTTCTGATACCAGCCTGTCATGTTGACGCCCTTGTGTTTACAAAACTGTGTATTTCTTGGTTTTATTTTATTTGTATTTTATTTGGGGGAGTTCTGTTTTTGGCATACTCTCCAGGTCGTTTTGCTTCAGTAATAAATGTTAATTAATTGTTTGGGGTTTTATTTCCGAATTTGTCTTCACCTCGTCACGTGTTTGTACCTTGTACATAGTACTTCAGTATTAGAAGGAAGGAAGCATTGTTTGTCCTATTTACAATATGTGTTGGTGCTCATTTGAAAGAAAAATAAAAGTTTTCAAATATATTAAAAAGCCACAAGACGGTGGTGTTGTTTTCCTTCTTTCCGCACCTGACTTTGTTCCTATAAACGTAGGTTTCTGCTTTGCCCCTTCTAATGTAATAAATAAAATAAATGTATCCCCCCTACATACCCACCCAAAAGTAATAATATAATTTCCTGGAAGGCATGTTTAAGAGCCTGATTATTGTGACCTCGGCAGCGACTTTATGAACAGGACCATCTGCTAAAGTTGATCTCCATTGTGCTAAGGGCACAAAAACCATGCAAGCCAGTACTTTTGATGGTCAGTTGGCAATCCTACACGCTCCTGTTAAAGTTTGAAGCAGCCTACAGCAGCACTACGCCAGATTTTTTATTGACAGGCTTTCTTTTATCAGATAGTCTTTTCGCTCAACTCATCTCCTCTGTAGCTTTGTGCTTCCATGACAGCAGGATGCAAAGTGCACTAGGCCGCCACGCTGTTTCCATGGTGACGGACGATACCCTGGTACCGAGTTTTGCCCAGTCTAGCCTCATCTGTGTAGTCAAAGGAAGAAGATGGAGAAAGAGAAACTGAAATGTCCCACCATCGATGGGAATGGACAAAAAATGCGGATCATAACAGCGCATTTTTGTTGTGGCTAGAATCCATGCGTTCGCGTGATCAGACCAATGTGCCTGTTCTGTAACCCAACCCCCCTTGTAAGTTGTGTTCGTTGAACCTGGCGAGGGTGGGTTGTTTATGCATTTCATTTCTATACTGCCCAGTCGCTGATGCTCTCTTAAGCGGTTCACAAGAATTAAGACCACAAGGTACAGCCTA
The DNA here is from genome assembly GCA_029215795.1 of Anniella stebbinsi. Taxonomy (NCBI): domain Eukaryota; kingdom Metazoa; phylum Chordata; class Lepidosauria; order Squamata; family Anniellidae; genus Anniella; species Anniella stebbinsi. The sequence continues at coordinate 17,481,760 of JARDYH010000009.1, forward strand.
AAATATTAAATATTGAAGCTTAAAACCACAATATAATTGACAAACCACGCATAACCCATGGGCTGTTTTATGGTAGTGGGTGGATTGTTAACCACGCCAACAACTCACCCTCGCTGGGTTTGGACGTCATGACAAGCCTTGCCTGGCAAGGATAACTATGCTAATTAAGTAGCTCGTGAATGGAAATTAGGTGACTCATGCAAATCCAATCAATATGATAGTGCAAACCAGGTCGCTATGTTAAATGCATAGCATTTAGTTTATCCTTTTTCCCTTTAGTGTAAGCATGTGTGGCCAGGATCAGCATCACTCCATGCGGGTTGGAAGTGAGGGAGTTACACCTTCCCGCCCAGCAGATTCTCTCTAAATTTGCACCCCCCATGTGCAGGGGCCAAAGGAAGGGGGCCAACCCTCCATGGGCACCAATGTCCTTAGTCCTAGTTGAACACATTGACCACTACACCAGCCTACCCTAAGCTGATGTCCTCCAGCTGCACTAGAACATGCTGGCTGAGAATGGGGTGGGGAGGGTTGTGACAAGAGAGGAAATTTGCATATAACCCCCCCCCCCCCATCCTGCTCTATTGTGAATCACCTTTCATTAATATCTTGGACTACAAACGAGGCTAGGAGCATTAACGTATGCCTGGACGAGGTTTGACATCTGTCCCTCTTGTCACGGAACATTCAATCAAGTCCGGCGGTCAGCAGGTCAAAAGGGTATTTGTTGTGCAGGGCACTGGAAGAGGAGGCAGCCGAGGGAGGAGAGAAATGAATTATTTGGTCCTAGGTATGAGGCTGTTTCATTCTCAATCGAATTATTCTATCTAGCCTCGTATTCTCCATGCCAAGGGACTGTGAACCCTTTCCCTCATGACTTTTGTGTCATTTTCCCCCACTTCTAAAAGGCCAAAATGCCTTTCTTAAGGTTTAGGTACGGGCAGCAAGGGCGTAAAGCTAAAAGATGCTTACATTTTTGGCCACACCTCCTTTTGCCTTTGCTCCCCCCACCATTGGAATGCGGCCTCCGAGGGCCGCTCTGAAATAAAATTCAGCCTCCCGGGCTCTAAACGCTTCCCTGCCCCTGATCTACAAGCCTGCAGCCAGTGGCTTGCTAAGGGTGGCTTTCCTGTCTTCTGCTACATCATCCTTTTTACCTGGAGATCAAGGCTGGGCCAGCATGTTTCAGCTGGAATCCTCAAGGCCAGGTTAGGATGCGAAAAACAACCGGTCCGGGAGCCAGGAAGTAGCGAGGTCTTCACAAAATAGATGTTGCCCTGCCAAAAAACACCCCCTGTAAAGGTTGTTCTGCATCTGTGAAATCCACGCAAACACAGGCCACTGTTCCTTTGGTTGAGTTCTCTCTCTTACCTCTTTTCTAGCCTTCCCTTTGTCCTCCTCCTTTTAAATCAGGGGAAGGGATTTGTTGGCCTCTGGCTCCCATCAACATCAGCCAGCAGGACCAATGGTTAGGGATGCTGGGGCGCTGTACCCCCCCCCCCCATTTTAAATAAACCTTTTTCATTTCGGAAAATGAGGTTCACTGGTTACTCTAAGACAGCCTGCGGTTCATGTCTCACGATGAATTGCTGCAGAAACACATGCAAAGAAGGAATTGGGAGAAGACAGGCCGAGTCTCCTTTCCATCAGTGACTGGAGAAGGTAAGACCCCCCCCCCCCAAAATAGTTAGGCAGTGGTGGATTTTGGGCTTAGGGCCTCATATTATAAGTGGCCTTTATTTGATATAACTAAGATGCATTCTCATTGAAACTGCTTTGGCTTAAATATGTTGGAACGTCTAGTGTGACTTACAGCAGAGTTGCCTCATATAGAGAAAGTGTGGCAACGCAGCATTTAGTATTGGAGGCAATAAGCGCAGTCTATAGCCAGTTTAAAAGAAGTTCAGGTCAACTCATTTTATTAGTGCTTTTATACACGTCTTCCAAGAAGGTCATCTAACGCTGTTTAACTACACCCGCTAACCTTGGGCATTGCCTTTTATGGTATGGGGCCACTGAGTCTTGACACGGCTTAAGGCCTCAGCATGTCTTCATCCAGCCCTGGTCTCGGGGTGCTGAAATCAAGGTTTTATTTGTAAAAGAAAAAAAGCCCAATGTGTTTGGCCAATTTGTATTTCCAGGCCTTCTTCAGGGAGTTATAAAAGTGCCAGTAGAAATTCTGAGAATCAGTATCTGTTGCTAAAATCGTGCGATGTTTCCCCAATTGCCAGGATACTGGAGCCTTCTGCATGCGAAGTATGTATGTGCTCTGTTGCTAAGAGATGTGCAGAGTTTGGAGCCCTTGTGTTTCTGGGCACATGAATGGCCACTGGGTTTTGCTTCGTCCCTCCGTGATATATTTAGGTTGTCTTGTGGATGCTCTAGCTTTCCTTCTGACAGTGACAGAATATTTTATAATGGAGACTGAAACGCGGGAGTCGGGACTAATATTCCTAGGGCTATTTCTGGGCAAGATGTAGGCTTTGGGGTATAAATAGCACACTGGGCTATTCTTTTCCCATGACGGGCGCAGCAAGATTAAATGCCTTGCAGAAAGCAGCTGCAACAGAGAGGGCAGCGGGCTTTGGCATTCATAGCGGCGGTCCAAAAGTTATCGACCCATGGGTGTCTTCTTTAGGGCTGCCTGCTCCATCCGCCCCCCAAGCCATTCCACACCTTGCGCCAAGGTTGCCTTATGTACAATTCTGGTCACCGCATCTTAAAAGAAAGATATTGTAGACCTGGAAAAAGTGCAGAAAAGGGCAACTCAAATGATCCAGAGGCTGGAGCATCTATCTCCCCTGCGAGGGAAGGTTACAACAGCTGCGACTGTTTAGCTTGGAGAAAAGGCGAGCAAGCGAGACATGACAGAGTGGACGAAATCATGCATGGTGTGGAGGATGTGGACAGGGAGGCATTTTTCTCCCTCTCCCATAATACTAGAACCCAGTGGGGTCATCGCATGAAGCTGATGGGTGGGAGATTCAGGACAGATCGAAGGAAGGACTTCTTCACACAGCGCAGAGTTAAACTATGGAATTCACTACCACAAAATGTAGTGATGGCCACCCATTTGGATGCCTTCAAAAGGGGATTGGACAAATTCCTGGAGGAGAAGGCTATCAATGGCTACTAGTCCTGATGGCTTATATGCTACCTCCAGTATCAGAGAGGCAGTGTGCCTATGTACACCAGTTGCTGGGGAACGCAGCACAAGGTGTCTTATGGAGTCCTCCTCCTCTCCATGCTATCTTCACAACAACCCTGTGAGATGGGTTGGGCTGAGAGTCAGTGACGGGCCCAAAGTCACCCAGTGTGCCTCATGGCTGAATGGGGACTAGAACCCGAATCTCCCAAGTCCCAGTTCAACACTCTAACCACTACACCACACTGGCCATGAAGATGTGGGCCCAAGCAAGCCATAGATTTTCTCTCCCATTGCAGGTGGGCTCTCCCACATTAGAAGCATTCAGGTGGCAGCTGGACAGCCATCTGTCAGGGATGCTTTAAGGTAGATTCCTGCATTGAGCAGGGGGTTGGACTCGATGGCCTTATAGGCCCCTTCCAATTCTACTATTCTATGCCTGGCTTTGACAAGTCAGCTTCTATACGTCTTGCATTCCACATCCTTTGGGTTCCACCATTTGCTCCAGTCCATGCACACAAACAAAAAGCCTGCGCCCACAATAAATCTTTCAGACTTTCAGGGGCCAAAAATCTCTTCGATCAGCAAGAGGCGTTTTGTTTGTCTGTGAAATCTCCGTTCCAAGAGCTGGGGGTGACCAAATTGCCAGTCAGTTTCTTGCACCTGTTCTGGCAGCGGCGCACTATTTCAGATCTGGGGTGGTAGTGTCGTTTCCCATTTGGCGGTTCTATTTCCCAAAAGGCTTTGCACCATCTGTTGGCACATTGCGAACCCTTCACGGATCTGTCCCTAAGATCCTGTTACAAATCCTGGTTATCGAGACGCTCCTATCTGCGTCTTACAGTGCAATCTTATACATGTCTACTCAAGCCCAAGTAAATTCAATGAGATCTCAGGGGGGCCTCCAGGTGAGAGCTTCATGTGCTATTTCCATGCCTCATTTGTGGAATTGTGCGGTGGGGGGGGTCTAGAGCATCATCGTATAGGGGGAAATCGCTTTCACTTACCGTTGCTTCTCTGCCCGCACATTTGTCCCTCATTACTTCTTCTTTCAGAAGAGGAAGTAAACAACATGCATGTGACTCATTTATTGAGCTGTTTTGATCGCGCTGCTTCTCCTGCACACAAGCAGGAGATAGTAGCAAGTTCCATCTCAGCAAATAAGCTGGACTTACCAGGGTGTTTTTTTGTCGTGCGAAGAAGGCTAGAAGGGGCAGGAGGCATGTGGGAAGCAGACTGCATTGTGAGAGGGACCTGTGGAAATCCGTGAGCGCCCAGCAACAAGCGTGCAATAAAATGCTTGCCTAATGATGCCCCAAAACCACCATATCAAAGTGCAACCAGAATAAAACCAAGCAGTGATGCAGAGATTTAAAATTCAGATTTAAAACAGCAGAGCCAAAAGAATAAGAAGCTAAAAGGCTAAAATACTTGGGAAATAAAAAGGTACAACGCAGATGCCAGGCGAATATCTCTACGGAGCTCATTCCACAGCCGGGGTGCCACAGCAGAAAAGGCCCTCCTCATGGTAACAACCTGTCTCACTTACTTTGGCAGGGGCTTACGGAGTGGGACCCCTGAAGATGGTCTTAAGATCCGAGCAGGTATGTATTACGGTTAAGCCAAGTAAAAGTTTTTAGGGATTGTAAGACTTGAGTGTCTTAAAGAGTATTAGTCTGTTGATTTTATTGCATGTTATTGTTGGTTTCCACAATTTGTCTTTTTCGAAAAAGAGACACAGACTTATTCAGCAAGGTCAGCTTTGCTTTCTCAAAACCAGAGCTGCAAGGGGGTCCTGATGGAAAGGTTTGGGGATGCAGCTGCTGTGCCAAGTCATCGCAAAAACAAACTGTCGTGTTCAAGGCGAAGAAGCCCAACGCAGCAGGCGCAGGAGTCACCTGGGAGACGGGAGCAGGTGAACGGCCTCAAGGGACGCAGGATGGTTCTTTTGGGAGCAGCGCAGAGAGGAGAACAGATGGAGAAAGAAAATTTGGGTGGTTATTTCTCTCGGTCTGAGCAGATGTCATTTTGTCTAGCAAGGGGTCCCATGCCGGTTGATGCTTTTGCCTTTTTTGAGTTACTGGTGCATGAAATGAACTCTAGAGAGAAGTTCAGGTTGAATGTGGGTATGGGGTGGAGAGGAGACACCATGAACCTGCTGTTCTCTCTCTGTATGGCACAAATGGATCCCATATTATTTTGGCGTTCAGCGTCAGCTTGTGTGTACAACTCTATAGGGTGAATTGACTGAGGACAAGGCTCCTTTACCTTTAAGAGGGGGAATTTTGGCACATGCTACTTCTCCTGTCAGTGTTTGGGAGAGAGAGAAAAGTCCCAGGTGCCAGAACTCTTTCTCCTATAAAAGGCGCATTGCTGTTGGCCTCTTTTGCCTCATCTTAGTCATTCAGGGGTTCGGGAAGACAGTAGGTATATCTAACCAATAATTCTCTGTGCCCTTGAAAAACTACAGTTCCCATAATTTTTTGTGGGGTAACGGTGGCTGAAGTGGTTCACATGGCAGGGTTGCCAAATGACCAGGAAAACAGCCTGTCCTGTGCCTTTCCTAAAGGCACAGCTACAGTGACCAATTTAAAAGTTGGCAACCCTGCAAATAGTCATACAGAAACTTTAGGGCAGGGTTGCCATCCCTTCCTCTTCCCTTGGACAGAGTGTTGGTGTGGGGCAGGCAGCATTCCAATGGGGGGGGGGAGGAGAAAGCAGTGACGGGGCGGGAACTGATCCTTTTAGAATCCAGCTTCTGTGTTTGCGCAGCTGTTCAAAAGCATAGATCTTCTGATGGCTTTTTGGACAAGGAAACAATTATCTTTGCTACCCTCTACGGAGAAAAACACTCACTCTCAAATTGCCAAGTGTTATTGCTACATTTTAGGTTTCAGTGCCACAAAGATTTGTCCCTGCTATTGCAGTGTTATTACAGAATAACTCTTAAACAAAAAGTCTGGTTTTGCTGAGATCTTGCTTTCAAAAATTGCTTCCCACCCCCCATCAGTCAAGGCAAAGCTTGCGTCTACATACAAAGGACAACCTATTACAGTGGCTAAACCGATGGAAAATGAATACACCCCTTTAGCATCTCTATTCACAATCTTGAACCCTGGACAAAAATAACACAATCGTATAGGAGTGTGTGTGTTTAAACAGCGTTCCGCGTTTTCTCGTGGAAGCTAAACTGATGTTTTCTTTTCCAATGGGGTGGGGGGGCGGAAAGGGAAAAGTTCCCCATAATTGTGCTATTTTTTCTTGTTTTTATTAAGGCTTTTAAAGTTTAAACAAAAAGGCAATGGCTTATGGCTCAGGGAGCAGAGTTTGGGATTTATGGAGAGGAAAGTTGGATATGTCACAGGTTAGGTTTTCTTTCGGGATCTGTCATGCCTTGGAACCATAGCCAGCGTAGATGGAGTCATAGACTGATTAATAGGTGCGGAAAGAACAAATTCTTTTGTAGAATGAGAGCCTCAGAGGAAACGCTGGAAAGAGTGCTACCGGGATGAGGACTCGGGCACATTGCTAGATGCTTAAAAGATTCCGTGACTGGGCCCATAGGATACCTTATATTACTTTATATCAATATATGCACATTTGGAAATCATTACTAGGATTGCTTTAAATTTGACGAGGGGACGGACAAATTCTGCCAATAATTTCTCACTCAAGTCATCTCAAATCAAATTAATTCTTAAATTAATTTGCACCCTGAGCTGGAACGTTTCAGAAAAGCACAGGAGCTAGGACAAGACACAGTCAGTTGGCAACCCTTGAAAGACAATTCCTGCTGCTCTGAACAATTTCAGATAGTGTTTCAGGAGAAGCCCTGCTTTTACAAGTGCACTAATATTTTTTATATTATTTGATTTATTTATTACATTTCTATACCGCCCAACAGATGAAGCTCTTTGGGCGGATTTCAGGACAAAGCTCTCCCAAGCTGGCTCACGTAAAATCATTAAAAACACCAAGCAATTATGAAAAAGAATAACACCAAACAATGATTTGAAACATGTCTAGATACCACTTCAAGCGACAGGACTCAAAATAGCAGCAGTTTCACACAGTTAAAGCCCAGCAGAACCACATCTTCATAGAGACGGAGCCATACGTACATCCCTTGGAAGGAAACTCTATATATAAAGGGCCATCACCAAAAAGGTTCTGTCCTCACTGGGCCTGCTACTCATTGCAAATTGAAGCGCTGTTGCCCCTCCACCCCCTTTTACCAGGTAAATCTGCCAGGGGAGCTCCTCAGGCCAAGGGCCACTGCAAACGTGGAGCTGGCCCTCTTTCTCGATCCCGCTAAAGCACAACAAAGAGATAGGACTGATAAATCAGGTGTTGAAGCCCCAACCCAGCTCCACCTAGAATAATGAGACTCAGGTGAGTTATTTCAGGTGTGGTGAACCTCTTTCATCCTGAGGACTGCATTCCACGTTGGAGAAGTTCTTAGGTACCACATTCCCATTGTGGGCGGGGCCAAAGGGGAAAGGGCAGGCCCAAAATATACTAGCCTAGGGTGACCAGATAAAATCCAGGTCAGGGCTCATGTAACTTAAACAGTTGTAGAGAAAAGGGAATTTCAGCCAGTGTCATTTGTATGCAGTTAGTTCCTGGTGAAATTCCCTCTTCATCACAACAGTTAAAGGTGCAGGGGCCCTGCCTTCTTTTGTATATGGTCACTCTAGTATAGTGCATGCACCTTTAACTGTTGTGAGGAAGAGGGAATTTCACCAGGAACTAATTGCATACAATTACATGCATTACATGAGCCCTAATCTGGATTTTATCTGGTCACCCTATACTAGCCTACTTTAGCTTGCTGCCAGTAATGATGCCTTTGGAGAGGCAGTTCAACCTTTTAAAATGGGGGGGGGGGACTGGGGGTTGGGGAAAGGGGTGTGGCCAAGAGAAAGGAAGTGGGGCCACCTGGAGGAACCCGTCCTCCAAGGAACGTGGCTGTCATGCTTTTTTGGGGGGGGACAATTCCTTCAGCCCACCACACCTTGGGAGTTGGGTTGACCTTGGGTCACTTCAAAAACAAAGATGGCGGAGCTGTTCACGTCTCTAAGTGAGCGGCAGTGAATCTTCGGGCGTTTTGCTTCAGCCTACCTTCCTAAAAAAAGAAAATTCAAGTGGAACATTCTGGGAAGGCCTGTGAAGTATCTCTGAGGGGGGACAAGGCCCTGCAGCTTGCCTGCCTCAGAGATACCCCAAAGCGGGAAAGCCACAGGCTTGTTGTCAACGGTGTATTATCTCTTTTCAAGGTCTCAGCCAAACTGCTTTGGTTCCCCCTGGGATCATCCCGTCTGTGCGGGCTTGTTCTGTTTCGCCTGAACCGAGTCTTTTCCCATTCCAGGAGAGGGAAAGGCGAACTCCACGACCTTTATGCATCTCTGAGCGGGAAGCGTTACAGCTCTCATAGGCATGGTAAAAGCCCGCAGACTTTTCAAGCCGAGGTTTTCTGAAGACTGATGTCATTATATCTATTGCACAAGCGGGATATGACCTGAAAGCTTTCGGAAAAGAGAGAAAGAGAGACGTTGGGTAGGCTGACCATATGAAAAGGAGGACAGGGCTCCTGTATCTTTAACAGTTGTACAGAGAAGGGAATTTCAGCAGATGTCATCTGTAGGCATGCAGCAACTAGTGAAGCTGCAGGAGCCCTGCCTAGTGTGACCAGATATAAAAGAGGACAGGGCTCCTGCAGCTTTAACTGTGGTGATGAAGAAGGAATTTCACCAGGTACTGCATGCATTCAAATGACGCCTGTTGAAATTCCCTTTTCATTACAACTGTTAAAGATACAGGAGCCCTGCCCTCCTTTCCATTTGGTCACCCTAAAATTGGGGGAAAGAGGAACAGAGGAGTCACTTTCAAGAGCTGAATTAGCATCAGCACAGAACTCGGTATGGGGGGGGTTCATTGGGCTTGGCTATTGCCCCCACCTCTGAATTTCCCTAGGATGAGTTCCTCCAATTTTTAGAACTGGGGGGTGAGGACTGTTCAAAAGCTAGGAAGCCACCAAACAATCGGGAGTGGGGAAAGGAGGCGGGGCCAGAGGAAAGTCTAATAAAAAAAAAGGAATGCTGGGAGTTGTAGGACTTTTGACTATCTAAACATGCACCCTAAACGTGAGCAAGGCAAACACAAGGTTCAGAAAATCCGTGTGAGATCAGCATCCCTAGTTCTGGTTTAGTCTTCAGGGATTTCCCGGAAGGCCTCGCCCCTTCCTTTGGCCCCGCCTCCTTTCCCCACACCCGATTGTTTGGTGGCTTCCTAGCTTTTGCACAGTCCCCACCCCCCAGTTCTAAAAATTGAAATGCCTCTACTAAGGTTGAATTACCGGCAGTGGCCGTGTTCAGACGATCACAGGGGTGGAAGTTCGGCCAGCACGCTACTGCCCTTTTTGCCTTTGGCCCCTCCCACTGCTGGAATGCGCGCCCCAGGAGCGTCTCCAAAACGAAATCCCAGACTAAAAGAGCTTCTGCATCCCCTGCCCTAGCGAACGACTACTAAAATAGCCTTAAGCCACAACAGAACCCTTGCAAGGGAATACGCCCCACTGAACACAGTAGGTAGAATCCAGCTAAAGCCGGATTTAGAGTAGACCTATTTAAATGAATGGGACTAAGTTAGTTGCAACTAACGTAAAACCCGTTCATTTCAATGGGTCTCCTCCAAATCAGGCATTAGTTGAATTCTACCCTGTAGAACCTACTTTCAGTGCTTAGGGTCGCACTGTAAATTTCGATCGTAGATGCGCTCTCTAGAAAGCACACATTTGTGTGTGTGTGGCTTGGTTAGCTGTTCCATCCCTGTACTATCTTAATAATATGTGAAGGACTTTTGTCTGTCTAAACATGCCTAGGATTGTACCCTTGGTCATAGCCTGAACCTAGATTAGCAAACAGCAAATCAAGTTCACAATATTTCTCCTGTTCTTTATTTTTTGTAACTGGAATATGTCCCTATGATTCTTGAGTGGCAATAACCCTTAAAAAAAAAGCCACCCCCAATTTTTTCAATGAACTTGCTTTGCAAACTCCAAATCTAATGAGATATGTCAATGTTGACATTGCTGTGATAGTCCGGACTTTATCTAACTGTACGTTGCGTAACAGTGTATTATATTTCTTCTCCTCCGCCCGTTTGCGTTAGAGGCATTTTTTTTACATTATTGTTGTTATGACGGTTACTCAGATCAGAAACAAATTTAGTCTATGTTCTATCTTCACTGTCTCTCGTAGTATGTACACCAGTTTCTGGGGAACATAGGCTGGAGGGTGCTGTTGCACCCGTGTCTTACTTGTGGGCCCCTGGTCGACAGCTGATAGGCCACTGTGTGAACAGAGTGCTGGACTAGATGAACCCTTGGTCTGATCCAGCATGGTTCTTCTTATGTTGTTGTTATTATTATTATGGTTATGATTTCGATAACGCCCCAGAGCCAAAACTCTCTGGGTAATTTACAAAGATTAACAATCATTAAAATGTAGTATACAAAGTTTTAAAACTATGTACATCAAAACGCACAAGCAGGCGGTATACACAGAGACAACATATATCTAAAAACAACTTTGAGCAATCAACCCCATAAGTCAAATTTAGGACCGATTAAAACCCAACATATGCTGCCAAATGCCTGAGGAAAGAAAAAGGACCAAAAAGATAACAATGTTGGTACCAGGCGGGCCTTGTTGGGGAGATCATTCTGCAATTGATGGGCCACCACCGAGACTGCTCTGCCCATTGCTGCCACCCTCCAAACCTGCCTCCAAGGAGGAACTCGCTAGATACTGAGTGTAGTGTACAGATTCATGGCAGGAGATATTAAGGCATCTCCAATATCCAAGTAGAGGGAGCGGGATTTAGAGCAGAAGGAAGATGGAGCTGGTTGATTTGTGGTAGATCACCAAAGCTTTCAGATTCCCAATATGAATAGCAAGCAAATTGAAGGCTGGAAGAACCCCCCCACCACCACAGAAAACTGTACTGTGTCTGGTTTTCAGCGACTCGCTTCTCTCTTGGCCTTGGTGTTCCTCACCTGTAAAATGGGAGCATTAATTGGTTGCCTTTGGCCATCATTACTGGCCACTTTGAGAATTTTGTATCTGAATCCCCGACCTACTCAGATGCATATTTGTATAGACAGGGTAGGCATCATGGAGGGGTACAATGGATAGTTGCTTTCATCCCCCTTTTCCTCATTTGCACCTCTCTCGAATTAGTGGACTTTAGGGTTCTAGCAAAAAATAAAAAAAGACCCCAAAACAACTCCAATCACACCAGCCCAAAGACCGCCCCACTCCCCAGATTCAGAGATGAAAAAAATAGCGACAGCCCCAGGTAAAATGGGGCAGATGGCAGACGCCTGCATGTTTATGGTATTTGTCTTGCTTATTTCTTGGTAATGCCAACTTTAAGATAGAGTTTAACCATATGCAAAGGGGTGAGATATATCTCCCCCCACCGGCCCCAAACTCACATCTGGAGAACAGAGTTTTCTTTGAGAATACAGATGTTAACCATCCATGGCTTGCGTTGTCGAAACCCTCCAACCCAAACATCCCGCCCGCCCCGTGCCCTCTCTGTTTTCTTAAGGAGCAGCTAAAATAATGCATTGATAAAGACGGCTGAACTTTGCTCCACAGCTGAGTAAATATTAAGTTAGGAAGGAGGAAATTTGGTCCTCGCTCATTTCTTCGCTAACAGCTGAGATGTAAACACAATATAAATTTCCTTTTTGGTTAAAAATAATATTTACTTACCTCTCTGGTCCGTCCTGGTACTGAAGGCATATTTAACAGGATTTGGCTTTGCCTGGGCAGAAATAGATTCCTAGAAAAGCAACTTTTTAATAGAAACTCCCTCCCCCTTAAAGATAGCTGTGTTGGTCTGTGAAGGAAAAACAAAATAAAATCCAGTTGGAAAATACCTTATTGGGAATTAATGTTTCACAAAAAATGTGCAAGGTTTTAAGTTACATCTACCCTGATAAAGAATCCTGGAGAATCTGAAAGCTTGCACATTTTTCTGGAATGTTGTTTGGTCCAAATAAAGGTATTGGCTAGCTGTGGGTTCTGGATTTTTAAGAGAAGTTGTCCAGCAGAAGATAGTAGATTGGATCTGACATCTTCCATCACATCTGAAGGCAACAGGCTAGCTCAGGAGACAAAGGGCAGTCCGCTTGACACACCGGTCTCTCCTCCGGCACCTTGCTGCCGCCTCCCAGCATTTGCTGCCTGAGGCAAGCGCCTCACTTTGCCTAATAGTGGGGTTGGCCCTACACACACATTCCAACTCATTCTGACAGCTAGAAATTCCAAAAAATGGGGACACAGATTTATTTATAATAGAATTTATATCTTGCTTTCTCTGCAAAGTAAACAACAAAATAAAACAACATAATGAATGAGGTTTAAAATACAATAAAAGAGAACAGATAATTCAATACAAGAGGTCTTAACTTTTTTTAAAAAACTAAATCCCCACAGGAATACTTCTTTGAAGCTCATGCTTAAAAGTTGACAAATGTGGGGGCAAATTTAACGGTTCTAGATTTAGTTTTATCTCACTCTTTCCAAAGCTGCGATTGAAGGTCCACCGGATGACAGAGTCCTGTGGTTCAGCACAGAGCAAGGCGAGGTTCAAATTAGAAGTCTGTTACCTGCGGAAAGACCAAACCAGTCTCAGATGTCCTTATAAGCTGAGAGTGGGGAAGATGCAAACAGGTGAGGTTGGGAAATGGAAATGATTGGGACCAGCCCTACTGTTGGGCAGGGTGAGGCAGCTGCCTCAGGCAGCGGATCCTAGGGGGTGGTGAACAGCAGGACTGTCTGTGCTCCCCCTTAAACTGGACTTCGGGTGGAGTGGAGGATGCTCTCCCATCACTAATATCGAAGTAAAATTCAACTACTGGTCCAGTTGGCTTTGGTACAGAAAATGGAGAGGCACCATCTTGTCGTATGTGTTAAGCTCCAAAGTATCAGGGGGAATTGTGGGTAGGGGCTGAACTTAAAGTAGACTCCCTTCCCCTAAACGTTGAGTAATAGGAACAACTCCGCACGCTTCCAGACACCAGGGGGTGATAGAAAATGCCCTATAGTTTAATCATTTCCTGTTTCCTCTTCGTTCCTCTTCCTTCTCCTCCTCTTGCCTTTGCAACAAGCACCATACAGCTCCATCTCTGAAGGAAGCAAGTAACCATACCTCATGCCTTTATAAGTACTTAAGAAGAGCCCTGCTGGATCAGACCAAGGGTCCACCTAGTTCTGCTCACACAATGGCCAACTAGCTGCCCACGGGAAGCCCACAAGCAGGACTTGAGTGCAACAGCACCCTCCTGCCCATGTTCCCCAGCAAATGGTGTACATGCATACTAACTCAAATACTGGAGGTCGCACATAGCCACCAGGACTAGTAGCCATTGATTACCTTCACATATTTACACTCACACATGTAATATTAGGGAATGCTTGTGGTTAAACAGTGTTAGTCTGCCTTCTCTAACGATGTGTAAGCAAGTTGATTTGAACTTCTTCTAAATTGGCTTCAGCCTAGGGTGACCAGATAAAATCCAGGTCAGGTCTCATGTAACTTGAACAGTTGTAGAGAAAAGGGAATTTCAGCCGGTGTCATTTGTATGCAATTAGTTCCTGGTGAAATTCCCTCTTCATCACAACAGTTAAAGGTGCATGCACTATACTAGAGTGACCATATACAAAAGAAGGCAGGGCCCCTGCAACTTTAACAGTTGTGATGAAGAGGGAATTTCACCAGGAATTAATTGCATACAAATGACGCTGGTTGAAATTCCCTTTTCTCTACAACTGTTAAAGTTACATGAGCCCTGGCCTGGATTTTATCTGGTCACCCTACTCCAGCCGGCATTTACGGCCTCTAATACTAAATGTTGCATTGCCACGCTTTCTCTATTTAAAGCAATTCTGCCATAAGTCACACCAGACTTTCCAACATGGAGAAAGAAAGCCTAAAGAACAGAGGGAAAGTTCAGGACTGCTGCAAGAAGGGCCAAGGGCTCAATTCCAGGGCCAGAGAGCTAGATGTGAAACACCACCCTCCTCCCACCATATGGGACACCATCTTTTGAAAAGCTCCAGCAGAGAGCTAATTCACTTTTCTTTTTAATATCCCACTCTTCATGATCATGATCATGATCATTAATTATTATTTAGGTTCAGCTTCCCCCCACCCCTAATATCCCATCCCCTCTCCTATAGCGCCGTGGGTCTAATTAGAAGAACGTGCAAGCAATTTTCTCTCTCCCCCCCCCCACAACCTCTGCCTTCTAAATTTAGATTCCAGGCTGCAGCTAGGGGGGGGGGAAATTTAAGTAACATTGATTCCTTAGCTGCCAGTGTCTGCCTTGGGAATTGAACCGAGTTTATTTAAGTTCTTTTGGAAAGAGAGAGAGAGAAAAGAAAAAAAAATCAGACTCACTCACACACAGGGGCTATTGGGTAATGTTTTTGTACTCATTCTCCTGGGAAGCTAAATGTTCCTCCTCTCCACAAAGGCTACGGAAATAGTTGCATGTATATTTTGTGCCCAGGTTTACAGGCAAGGAAAGTGAGGATTTGTGTTGGCAAACGAGTGTTACAGGCTATGAAAGGGGTCCAAATAAGCCAATGGATGTTGAAATGGAGATAGACGGCTTGTAACTGGTTATAATTGTGTATGAGATAAATGAAAAATAGATAATAACAGAACTTCGGCTATTGGGCGGTATAGAAATATAATTACAGTAAAAGGAAAACATAGCGGCATTTCAACTATTTTTATTTTAAACTAGCTGATATAACTGGTGTTTCTCAGGCCCCCAAATAGCGTTTATTTAAAAAATAAGATATCTGCCTGCGAGGTAATTATGTTAAAGTAGTAGGCAGATGCTAGGTGAGTGAGGTAACTTTGAAATGAATTTAATTAGTTGCTTTTCTCTCTCTCTCACCTTCACGTCAACCCCGCAAGGTAGGCCAGTGCTAGGCCTGTGAGGCATCTGTAAAACAAATTAATTCCAGATTTCTCTCTCTTTCTCTCACCCCCAATGCAGGCCAGGGCTGCCCTAAAGCCGCAGTGAAAACTCCTGGCATGCCTTTTGCTGCGGTGCCCGACTTGCTCAATGGGAATCCTGACTGATAGGTAGGTTGGTGCTGTTGGCAATGGGCCCAGAGTTGCACCCTCCTTCCCTCCTGCTCTGGCCCCAGGTACTCTTCCTTCACTTCCAGATGATGGCTGCCAAAGCTGGTAAGTCTTCGCTCCTGCCCAAGGCATGCTGGGAGTTATAGTTTTTAAAAAAATACTTAAAAAATACTTAAACCTCCCAAATCCACGTTTTTAGGTTTTTCTGTTACATTGTACAACCAGACTTCTCTGCGTGCCAAATTTTAAGTTTCTAACTCGCCTGGAAGTGGGTAAACATTTCTGGACATACAAACCCATGCACATACTTTTAGCTTTATAGGTAGAGAAAACTAACCTGCCAAAGCTCTGTTTGCAGCCCTCGGGACAACGTGCATTCATTTTTCCACTTCTGATGGTCCAGGCCTCCATAGATCAGGTCAGTAGAGACGATTTCCCTCCAACGGAGAGATGCAAATCCCCTTCGTGTTTATGCCTTTTGAGCAATAACAACGAGAAGGTTATTTTGGTCTAGATCATAGCGAGACGAAAATGAAATCCCCAGGCATTAGTAAAGGTAATCAGTAAAGGTAATCACTGAAATTCAGCCATTTATGGATGCACCTTATTCTTACAAGTTCTGTGGGGAAGTGTGGCATGGGAAAGTATTTTACGTATCTTTAGCTGTTATTATTCATGCCTGTGGAATAGCACAGGCGGGCTGGAAAATAAATCCCCAGATGGTTTGGACTTTGGTTCCCAGCATTCCTGGCCATGCTGGCAGGGGCTTCTGGGAGCTGAAATTCCAAACATTTGGAGATCTACCTTTGGCCTACCCCAGTGTAGTGGACCCAGGGCTCAAAGAGCCGAAGTACCAGGATTTATTGGGTGCTTCTGGACAACGGGCTCCAAGAGCTACCAAACAGAAGAGACGGAAGGTATTTGGGAACATTTTCATATTTGTTTTCCTTAATGGATTTTCTGCAGTAAGAAAAAAGACAGAAGAAGTGGTTGGAAAACATGTGAATCTGCTTCATTCGCAGAATTTTAGGAGGGTGGGTGGTCCAGACATCTAATGCCTGGACCATCCCATCCCAACCCTGAAAAATTCTGTGAAGGAAGCAGGGAGATGGAAGTACATCTCCCTGCTTCAGGATACATCCCTTGATTAGCTTGGAGCATGTCATCGTCTGCACCCCCTTGGGCTTTCCTGTTCTTGCTGAGTTTAGCTGCAGTCCTTATAGTAGCTGGGAGAGACATGGATTTTTTCCCAGCAGCAATATATTGTGAACTATCCTTGTTTAATGCAAAATATTTGGGGCTGGCTTGAAGTGTCTCTACAGTAAGGGAAATCACGTTGTTTACCTGGGGCTTTTCTACTTCCTGGTTCTTTGGCATAATTGTTATGGGCTGCATTATCCGGCAAGAGAAGGGCAACAAGGGGTTTGAATTGAATACTTCCCCTCCATTCAGTTCCATTGAGTTCTATTGAGACAGCGGCATCTAGCGGTGGAAGATCCTGCCATTTCCTGGCTAACCACTTTAAAAGTGGTTCTTTTTATTCTGGGATTTCTAGAGGATTCCGCAGGAGAAGTCCCGGTTGTTGTCGACATCATGAAATCGCCCCGAAAACATATGTGAGCGGCCAATCACGAGCGTGCAATAAATCGCCCTTTTCAAGGAACCCTTGCTTGGGAACAGGGAATTAAGATCCATTCGGCTTTACCAAAGACCTGCTCTTGGTGTAGGGGAAAGCTGCAAAACTGGTTTGCTCACTTTGAGATAAAAAAATTATCCCGGGTACGCTGGGAGAAGAAACTCATGCTGGTTGGGCACCTGTTGCATCGCCCTTTTTCACTTTCTCATGCAATCTCAGGTCTCTTCATCCAAAATCCTTTGCCAGCTTGCTATTCCATGGCTGATCCTGAACAACTGGGGATTATGTACTGCCGTTGTTTTGCATGCTTTGTGTGCATGGGGTCGTGCAACTTTGCTTGGAGGACGGTGCCCTGTGTGCTACATAATGAGCTTTCAGCCCCCTGTGCTAACCTGCAGTCCTTTGCAGGTTCAGGGCTGGCTATGTTGTACACAGAGCTCTGCCCCCAACACCTTACCACCACCTGCCGACCTTCAGCATCTGCCACCTGAGGCGGCTGCTTCCCTTCGTCTAATGGCAGAGCCGGCCCTTTCCTGTCCTTTTGGCTGCCTTTGTCACTTTGACAGCTACTTTGGTCCATTTGCTGACACCATCTCGGAGCCAGCGACGAGACCCCTCTTCCAAAACCAGTTTGCCCGCAGATTCTCCAAGGGCTCGTTGAAAGGCCATGCGTAGCGTGGGCAGCTCCGCTCCGCGAATCCGTCCTCCGAGCCTCCGGAAAGCTATTTCTGTACTTTTCTCCTTTGTCTCAGAGCGAAGTCATCTCTCCCCCGTGGGAAGTCAGAATGCAGCACGGCAAATGACCTTGCCTCACATCGCCCGAATCCCTGCAAACCGATGTGGACGATCGAGCATCCAGAACCATCTCATCTCTGCCAAGAACTCTTGTATCACACAAAGGGGGATGCTCAGAATAATATCTGCTGGGTACATTTTATTTTATTTTTTTGGACCGGGATGCTTTATAGGGGAAGACTGCAAAGCCTCTGGCAGAGAAATTAATTGGCCCAACTTGTTTGGCTGGTTATTTGGAACATTGCTGCTTCTATGATGTAGAATCTATAGGGACACCAGGAAATTTGGACCTAAAAAAGAAAGATATCGTAGAGGTGAGAAAAATACAGAAAAGGGCATGTTGAGACAGAAATTAGACTTACAAGTCTCAGCATTCCCCAGCCAGCTGGGGAATGCTGGGACTTGTACGACTTTTTCCCTGTCTAAACAGGTATAGGATCACACTCTAAAATGTTCAATGGGCTGGAGCAACTCCCCTATGAGGAAAGGTTACAACTTCTAGGATTGTTTAGCTTAGAAAAAAGTGAAATACGGGAAGACATAAGTGTACTAAAATGATGCCTGCTGTAGAGAACGTGGAGAGGGAGACATTTCTCTCTCTCTCTTTCATAATACTAGGAGCCAAAGGGGTCATCCTAGTAAGTTGATTGGTGGGAGATTCAGGACAGATCAAAGGAAGGACTTCTTCACACGCCGTAGAGTTAAGCTATGGAATTCACCAATTTGGATGGCTTTAAAAGGGGATTGGACAAATTCATGGAGGAGAAGGCCATCCATGGTTCCTAGTCCTGACGGCTATGCGCTAATAATAATAATAATAATAATAATAATAATAATAAATTTATTTATGTATTTATTACCCGCCTCTCCCTCCAGATTGAGGCGGGGAACAACATCAAATATAAAATACACAAAACGGATTAAAAGCACATAAAACCAATACATCATTAAAATACCAATAAAACACTTAAAATTCATCTGGGTAGGCCTGCCGGAAGAGATCAATCTTTATAGCTCTTTTAAATTCTCGAAGACTGGTGCGTTGGCAGATCTCACCTGGCAGGTCATTTCACAATCTGGGAGAGGCAGAAGAGAAGGTCCTCTGGGTAACGGTTGTCAGCCTAGCCTTGGCTCACTGTAGTAAGTTCTTCCCAGAGGACCTGAGCGTGCGGGGTGAATTGTATGGGAGAGGGCGATCCCGCAGGTAAACTGGACCCAAACCATGTAGGGCTTTAAAGGTAATGACCAACACTTTGTACTTCGCCCAGAAACTAATTGGCAGCTAGTGGAGAGA
This sequence comes from Anniella stebbinsi, assembly GCA_029215795.1. Taxonomy (NCBI): domain Eukaryota; kingdom Metazoa; phylum Chordata; class Lepidosauria; order Squamata; family Anniellidae; genus Anniella; species Anniella stebbinsi. The sequence continues at coordinate 17,500,801 of JARDYH010000009.1, forward strand.
TTTTAAAGCTACCTCCAGTATCTCAGGCAGTAAGCCTGTATACACCAGTTGCTGGGGAACATGGACAGGAGGGTGCTGTTGCATTTGTGTCCTGTTTGTGGGTTACTCGTGAGCAGCTGGTTGGCCCCTGTGTGAACAGAATGCTGGATTAGATGGACACAGTCTGATCCAACATGGCTCTTCTTATGTTCTTAAAATGGCCATAACTATGATGGATGGAAGCGCTTACATTTTTCGAGGAACCCTCTGTGTGTGTGAACACTGTCTATCCATGCAGGCCTGAGTTTTAACACTTATTTATTTACATCATCAGGCAAATAGTTCAGGATAGCGAATATTATTCTATTCCCCAGTCACTGTGATTTATCTTCACAACAACCCTGTGAGGTAGGTTTGGCTGAGAAATCATAACTAGCTCAAGGGTGCTTCGTGGCTGGGTGGGGATTTGAACCTGGGTCATCCTAGTCCTTGGCTAACTGGACAGTCCCTTTGGACCGATATGTTAGCCCAATGTTAGCAATGCTGGCCTTCAGTCCTGCAAGAACCACTGTTTTCTTGGCTGCCTTCTGCCCAGTAATTGAAAAGGGGAGGATGCTGTGTGATGTATGTGTGTGTGTGGTTTTTTTTGGGGGGGGCGGGAATCAATTTAAAGAAACCTTTTCACAGATAAATAAAAACGATTCCAGTTTTGGGAGATCAAAAAAGACAGGAAATTGAATTTTTCGCATTTGGCAAGATCAAAGGACGGGGAAGTAGTTTGCTCGCTCACTTTAATTACACCTCAGAAGGAGTCAAATAGCTGGGCGCTGGGTGGATGACCGAATTTCATCCCATTTGGGGTAGGACCCTTCTATGTAAGCTACCTCAGTGATGAAATGGCAGGATGGACTCCCAGGCTAGGCTGAGATCCTTTTAGTACGCGATGAAACATGGAGCGCATTCTAGGAACGGCCACGTTGAAGAGGCCTGGCTCTGTGCAGTAAAGCAAGGGTTCCCAATGCGGCGCCCGTGGGCACCTACATCGGGGCCCATGAAGCTCTCCACTCCTGGCCCCCTGTAAAGAATGTTTTAAAATAAAAACTTTGGGAAATGTTAGGGCCGTCTTCTTTCTCACCCTTTCTAGCCTTGCTCTTTCTCTATCCCTTTGCCTCGCTGTTTCGCCCTCCCTCCCAGCCTCTAGCCTTACTCTTTCTCTACTGCACCTCTTTAGCTCACTGTTTCTCCCTGTCCTAGTCTCTAGCTTTGCTCTTTCGCTACCTGTTTGCCTCTTAGTCTTGGTCGTTCCCTATCCCTTTACCTCCTAGGCTTACTCTTTTCCTATCCCTTTACCTCCTGGCCTTGGTCTTTCTCTACCTGTTTGCCTCTTAGCTTTGGTCTTTCCCTATCCCTTTATCTCCTAGGCTTGCTCTTTCCCTATCCCTTTACCTCCTGGCCTTGGTCTTTCCCTATCCCTTTATCTCCTAGGCTTGCTCTTTCCCTATCCCTTTACCTCCTGGCCTTGGTCTTTCTCTACCCCTTTGCCTTTCAGCCTTGCTCTTTTTCTTCCCCTTTGCCTCTCAGCCTTGCTCTTTTTCTACCGCTTTGCCTCTCAGCCGTCTTCTTTCTCACCCTTTCTAGCCTTGCACTTTCTCTATCCCTTTGCCTCGCTGTTTCGCCCTCCCTCCCAGTCTCTAGCCTTACTCTTTCTCTACTGCACCTCTTTAGCTCACTGTTTCTCCCTGTCCTAGTCTCTAGCTTTGCTCTTTTGCTACCTGTTTGCCTCTTAGCCTTGGTCTTTCCCTATTCCTTTACCTCCTAGGCTTACTCTTTCCCTATCCCTTTATCTCCTAGGCTTGCTCTTTTCATATCCCTTTACCTCCTGGCCTTGGTCTTTCCCTGTCCCTTTATCTCCTAGGCTTGCTCTTTCCCTATCCCTTTACCTCCTGGCCTTGGTCTTTCTCTACCCATTTGCCTCTTAGCCTTGGTCTTTCCCTATCCCTTTATCTCCTAGGCTTGCTCTTTCCCTATCCCTTTACCTCCTGGCCTTGGTCTTTCTCTACCCCTTTGCCTCTCAGCCTTGCTCTTTTTCTACCCCTTTGCCTCTCAGCCTTGCTCTTTTTCTACCGCTTTGCCTCTCAGCCGTGTTCTTTCTCTACCCCTTTGCCTCCTAGCCTTGCTGTTTCTCCTCCCTCCCAGCTCTAGCTTCACTTTTTTTCCTCCCTGCCTCTTTACCTTGCTATTTCTCCCCCCTCCTGCTCCCAGCCTCTAGCCTTGCTGCTTCTCTCCCTATTTAACCCTTTGCATTGCTATTTTCTTCTCTCTACCAGCCTCTCTCCCTCCGGCCCACCACTTTAGCTTATGTTTGACAGTGGTGGTGGTGGGTTGAACAAGTATACTAAATCGAAGCATAGAATTGTGTCACGAATGTGCACACCGACATCCATCCAAAAGTGAACTGAGGCGGTGAGTGCTGACAAGACTGGAGGGTAGTGGTGCAGTGGTTAGAGCGAGGGTATGCAACCAGATATTTCAGACTACACCTCCCATAATCCCTGTCTGTTGGCCGTGCTGTCTGGGGTCTATGGGAATTATAGTCCAAGGCATCTGGAGGGCTTAATCTTGGCTTAGAGGGTCAGGCAAGGACCCAGGTTCAAATTCCCCCACCAGCCATGAAGTTCTCATTGAGTGGCCACATGGACCACTGTCACTCATCCCTCTGCCTATCCTACCTCACAGGGTGGTTGTGTGGATAAAATGGGGGGAGGAACAGGGGAGAAGAGAGCTGAGTACACCAACTTGAGCCCCTTAGAGGAAAGGTGGGATTTTTGTGTTTATATATATATATATATATATATATATGGCCTGACATCAGCAGCAGACTTTGGCATGAACAAGAAAACCGCTCTTGTACACTTCATCCTGCCTTTTGCTTTAAATGCTTTTAACAGGGTTTTTTAAAAGCAGCATCAAAAAGCAAGGTTAATATTTAATTAGATGGAATATATATATATATCCTGCCTGTTTCTCCCTCCCCCCCACCCGTGCCTGTGACAGAAAACCTGACAAAGTGGTTGTTCTAAAAGCAGATCAGAGAAAGATATTTATACCTCTGTATGTGTTGAGTCAGGGAGATTTCGGCTTTCATGCTGCTGTCACGACAGGTGCTTTTGTCTGCTGTAGGATGGTGGGAATGTGGAAAGCCTTCTTCGAGCACACAACCGCGGGGACGGCTTGTCCACGAAGGGCTGCCACTTCGAGGGCAGAGACCCTCCTTGGCAGGCAGAAGGTGATCCCAGATCCCAGAGGTTTCCCCTTTCCCAAAGCCCAGGATTCTTGACCATTATTATTATGTATCGCTTTCTCACGCATGGCGGTTTTTCTAGACGGACATGGCGGACTTTGCCAAGTCATGCCGTCTTTTACTGATTCAGGAATTTCCTGACGGTTGAGCATGTTTTAAGTGTGACTGCTTTCTGGATGTGGGTGTGGATGTATTCTGGCAGGCCCAGTTTCTGGAGGCTTTCTGTATAGTTTTGTTTTTTTAATGTGATGCCGGTTATTATTATTGTTATTATTATTATTATTTATTCAATTTATATCCCACCTATATACAAAACAACCTAGGCGGCATACAAAGTTAAAAGCGATGTAAACAAGATAAAACAATCAATAAAACAATGCAACATAAATGCAATATATGAAAGTCAGCAATAAGATTCTAAAAAAGGGAAGGCCTGCTGGAATAATAGAGTCTTTCATTCCATATAGGGCTGGTCCCAAGCCATATAGGGCAGCATAGGCCATTCTGCCTGGGAACAGACCGGTAGGCAATGAAGCCGCTGTAACGTGGGAGTCGCGTGCTCCTCACTTCCAGACCCGGATAACTGTCCAGCTGCAGCGGAACTTTCTGAACAGTTTTCAAAGGCAGCCCCACATAGAGCATCGTAGTCCAGCTGTTAGAAAAAGTCATTTGGAGAACCTGACCTGGACAGCCCACGTAGCAGGAGGATTTGGATCCGCCGGTGAGTAAAATGAGAGCAGCCGTGATATCAGCTGCTCCTAAACTTGGGGTCCTCTGAAGTTAGAACCCACTCAGGGTTCCCCTGATGGCCACATCCCCCTTTCTCCTGGCCATCCCCCTTTCCTCTGACCACTCGTTAGGTGGTTTCCTGCCTTTTCTGCAGTTTCCCCCCCATTCCTAAGGCCTCGTGACTGGCAGGAAGAGCTCGAAGCTCAAATGTGCTGCTGCTTTTGGTATTCTGGTCCCTCCCCTTTGGCCTTTGGCCCCGCCCACCCCAGCAATGCGGCCCCCCGAGACTTTCTCCGGAATGGAATTTGGCCCTCAGGCGGTCCAGTTTTGCCTTACATTGGTATCCCTTCATGGAGCCTAGCAATTAAAATCTGCAACAGGAACTGAGACGCAAACTAGCCCATGCACACCTACCCATATCAGCCATAATGGGCACATTAGCTGGGGTTGATGGGAACTTTAATCCCCGCATTTGAAAGGCTCCCCTTAAGTCAAGGCCTGTTTCTTTTGTACATCCTGGAGGCCTGAAAGGAAGGGCTCAGCTCTGAGAGGGCAAACCGATATCCAACCCTAATGAAACCCCGAGAGGACAGCGGCTCTTCGCTTGACAAGTCATCGGCTCTTTTGCACGCAGCTGCTATTCTGGGATGGCCTGAAGGACAGGCAAGGCTTCTGCCGATTAACAAAGATCCACGAAGCTCGAAGTCTACCCGAGGCTCTCGGACGTCCCCAGAATTTGAGCAGTCAGGCCTGCTGAGAAACCGGAGAACGGCGCGTCACAACCAACTGGGCAGGAGCCTCTCGCCGTGTCATTGAAAAGAAGCCTTTGTTTAGAACTCCGGCAGTGAATGTGGCCTTGTACAGAAGGACAGCAGCAAAATAATAATAATAAATAATGAGAAAGGTCTCTGTCCGAAGGAGTTTACAATTTAAAAAAGAAGGAAAAGACAGCGGGAAAAGAGGGTCAAACGCATTCTCAACAGGCATAAATGAGGAAAAATTGGAACGCGTGATTTCTTAAAACATAAATTGGTGGTGACCCCCCCCCCCCCCCGCACAAGCCAGTTTGGGACAATGGTTTGGGGGGCTAGAACCGTCTGTCCATCCCCAGATCAGGCCCTAAGATTGTGAACAGAGTTGCTGCCAAATTTCCTAATTAGTTGGCTTGCTGGCCAAAACCTGTCCAATTGTAATGCTTGCCTTTGTAGTGAGTCTGGATTGATATATAACTAATTTCCTATTAAATTCGGAACTGCTTGTACAGTCTGCACCTAAACGACACCATTTCTGCGCATGTGCAGAGCAACTTGGTGGCTTGTTAAGCACCTTGAACAACCCAACAACAAACCATGGGTTCTGAAGATGGCTTGTTCGAGAAAACTAAGCCACACTACCTGCTTAACAAGCCAACCTGTGGAAAATATTCCGGGTCCAGACAACGCGCCAACCCAAGAATGCAGGCAAGCTGGAGCGTGTTCAGAAGAGCGCAACGAGGATGATCAGGGGTCTGGAAACAAAGCTCTGTGAGGAAAGACTGAAAGAACTGGGCATGTTTAACCTGGTGAAGAGAAGATTGAGGGGAGACATGATAGCGCTCTTCAAATACTTGAAAGGTTGTCACACAGAGGAGGGCCAGGATCTCTTCTCCATCATCCCAGAGTGCAGGACACAGAATAATGGAAACGATGACCTAGGGAGGTGGTGGGCTCTCCCACATTAGAGACCTTCAAGAGGCAGCTGGACAGCCATCTGTCAGGGATGGTTTAAGGTGGATTCCTGCATTGAGCAGGGGGTTGGACTTGATGGCCTTATAGGCCCCTTCCAATTTTACTATTCTATGATTCAATAACCACCCATAACCAGCCACTGAGTGTGGTTTAGTGTATTGTGTGAACAGCCTTTTATGTCATTACAAGGCAGCATGAGAGCTGAGCACTGCGGTACAACCAAAAATGTCACAATGATGTTTGCATGTTGTCCGACAAATACTTAAATTGCACTGCAAGCGTTCACGCTCTACCTCTGTGACATGCGGCTTTGTAAGAGCATCAGTGTGTGTCTGCGTGTTTAATCACCTGCATCAAATCACCTGAACTTCTGACTAGATTTCTGCACATTTAGCAGAGAGGTGAGACGCAGACAGAGCCAGAGGGAAACAGAGCCCACGTTGCTGCTACCCGGCGACCTTTCCCTTCACAGCTCTGCACCTGCGTCTTTTTGCACATGGGGCCTCGGAACAGCTGTGCGGCTGATTTCTTGCATTAATTAGAAAATTGTTTAACGCCCAGATTCATCAAGTCATGCATATTTTAAGGTGTCATGAACATAATGGGGAAATAACCTGAAACCCAAACAAGAGCATCTGCCGAGGGAGCTTGCTTAGCACATGGAAATAAATCAACTCATAGGACGAGATCTTTTGTTGAATGTGTGAATCATCGCTGGAATCTAGTGTTGTTATCTTGTTAAAATCAACGGGATTCAAGGCCACGTCTTTTGTGATGGGTTGCAGCTGAACAATGCAACCTGAAAAGCAGAATGCGTTCGTTTTGTTGATGTTCCCAAGTTACATCAGCTGCCTCGGGTCCTTTTTGTAAAATGGCAGGGTATAAATCAATAATCTTATCATAAAAAAGAAGAAGAGAGGAATATGTCCATCCGTCCATCCGTCAGCGCCATAAAGCCAAGGCTGTGAAGCTTAAACGTGACATGCATGCTCAGGGCACCTGAGGGGTGTGCATCTTAGGGTTGTTTTGTTTTTAAAACACATGGATTCATTTTAATTGAAGTCTGTAATAACACCTTTTGGCACTGCATGGCAGGTGTCCCTAACCTGCACAGCTTTGCAGTGCATACAGTTTGAAGCTAGGAGAGGTTAGCAGGGTGACAGACGCTTATATGGCTTCCCCCTCCCTGCATCAGGGAAACGGAGGGGGCAGACCCCTCTCTCAGGGGGCTGTAGGGGTGCCCCATGGGAGGGGCCATGGATCGAGGTTTCAGTGGGCCTGGCTTCACTCAGATGGGGTGGGCACAATCTGTCCAGCTTTGGCAGATTTATTTACTGCATTTCTATACCGCCCAAGAGCCAAAAATGAAAACCATAAAAACCATTCAAGATATAAAATGACAACAGTATAAAAATGTAATTTAATAATAATAATAATAATAATAATAATGTGACAATTATCGCATTAGTCACACCAGTTACCGGCATCACATCAAAAAAATATACAGAAAACCTTCAGAAACTGGGCCTACCAAATACATCCACACCAACATCCAGAAAGCAGTCATACTTAAAACATGCTCAATTGTCAGGAAATTCCTGAATCAATAAAAGACAGCATGACTTGGCAAAGCCCGTCGTGTCCATCTAGAAAAACTGTCACAAGCGAGAAAGATATGAAATAATAATAATAATAATAATAATAACAATAATGCCTATTCCTGAGCATAAAATGTATGCATGTGGATTTGCAGGCTGCATTCCATTTAATTAAGTGTGGCTTACTACCAGGTAAACAATGCAGAAGTGCTTTGAGGCCACTATCTGTGCCAAACGTTCCCTCCGGATGTGTTGGATTGCAAGTCCCATAATCAGTCCAACACATCTGGAGGGCGGTGTTGGGCCAGCCCCTGACTCTCAGCCTGACCTGCCTCACAAGGTTGTTGTGAGGATACAATGGAGAGGAGGAGAAACGTGAAAGCTGCCTTAGGTTCCTTGCAAGAGGAAAAAAGGTGGGTTATGTGTAGTAGTAGTAATAATTAATAAACTTTGGTTGCAGGTCTATATATTTACTTGAGAGTAAGGCTTCTTAGCAGACATGACTAGAATTGTGCTGTTTATTTCATGTTCTTTGTTTGCATTAGTGTGTGGAAAACGCTTGGTTGTTTTCATATATATGTGTGTATATACTTAGTCTGCCATCTTCAGGCAATAACTGAAATATACTGCAATAGTTACAGTGGTGGTAGAGGGGTGGAAATCAAAAATAGAAAATACCGGAACCAAGAGGAATCACATTTATTTACTTTGTATGTCTTTTGGTTTATAGAAGTTTGAACTAGTTTTAAATTGAAGATTCCTTTCCTTTTTTCCTTTTTTTTGGGGGGGGGGTGCCCCTCGTTTTAAGTACTTCTCATTCCTTCAAATTTCTTTCTCAAATCTACTTTCAAGTGCTAAATTTAACATTGAGCCTGTTCAGAAGACACCTTAAACCCTGCTGATTAAGGCTTTTGATTAAGCAGCAGGGTTTAAGATGTCTTGTCCGATGTGTTTGCTAAACCCTGGTGACTAACCATAGTTGGACCGTCTGCAGCAGGCTAGTGTCTCTAACCATGGTGTAAAGTGTTGTGTGCGATAGCACGGCTGGTGGTTAGTGCTAACCCCAGAGAACCACAGAGCCTGAAGTGTCGTTTGAACAGGCCCATAATTTGCAACCATGTCCAAGAAACACATACACTTACTGTCGCTGGTTATTTCCTTGCTGGAAGCAACACACCCCTTGGGAAAGGATCAGAATTGAAAATCCAGAAATGATCCACAGTGCTGCATCAAAAAGTGGGGGACATATTTAAGCTTTTAATTCTAAAGTCACTTGCCTGGGAGTAAGTGCCATTGAACTTAATGGGCCTTACTTCTCAGTAAACATGTGCAATTGCACTGTTATTGGGATGAAAAGAAAACAAGAAGAAATGCAGGGTTTATGGTGCAATCCCACATTGGATTCAGTTGGTGCTTATTTCCAGAGAAGTGGGTATAAGAGTGTACCCTTATTCTGAGCCAAGCCATAGGAATAATCATAATCATAATCATAATAATATAGATTCCTTGGGGCACAATCCTACGCATGTTTAGCCAGAAAAAGGCCCACGACTCTCAATATTTCCCAGCCAAATTGGATCGTAAATACTTTTTTGTCTGTCTAAACATACCTTGAATCCTTTCTCAAAAGAGGTTGACAACAAAATTCAAACATACAAAATTCAAACCAGCTAAGGGTGAAATCTTACACTTGTTTAGAAAGTACATCTTTCTCGCTAAATGTTTTGGACTTCAACTCCCATCATTCCTGACCACTGGCCATGTTGACAGGGGCTTCTGGGAGTTGAAGTCCCAAACATCTGGAGCTCTGCCTGCTGCCCTCCTATTGCTTTAGACAGGAAAACAAAAAAAAAGATCCTACAACTCCCAGCATTCCCCAACGAGCTGCTCATAGAGAGGGGGCGTGGCTTGGTGGAGGTGACGTCATCGGAGCGCGTCGCTTTGATTGCTCTAATGCCTGCTTTCTGGGTTGGAGAAGGAAAAAGGGAGAATTCAGGTGTCTGATTGCTACCTGCAGAAAGGTGTGTGCCCGCTATAAGGGAAAGGGATGCAGGTTTGTGGGGGGTGCTGTCTCTAGTTTCTCCCCCTCTGGTCTGGGAGAGGGGGGCATAACCCAGTGAACAGAGCCCTTGCTTTGTGTTTGGGAGGTCCTGGGTTCAAATCCCTCCCTTTATACCTCTCCATCTGAAAGCAGCAGCTTCCTATTTTCCTATATTTTGACCGGGTATAAGGTGACTTCCTGGGTCTCCTGTTCGAAGTCTAAATGGCTGCCTTTTTGGAATTTCCTTCTTTTGGGATTCCTTTTCTCCAGGGGATGACTCTGGTGCCTTGAATGGCTGCATGACTATTGGAAGCGCCATTCCAGGAAAAGTATTATCACAAAGTCCTTCCCAGACAGTGCCAAGTACTTCTTGGGGAGTTTTCCTTGCTTTTTTCTTTCTCCAGGGAGCAAAGTCGGTTCCCTTCCAGTTTCGGATACCTTCCCCACGTTTTTGCTTTAAGTTTAATTCCTGGGGCTTATGTATCAAGGTGGGCTCCTAGCATTACCAGGCAAAAGGCGCTCGGCACCTGTTTCAGCTTTATCTTCTTGTCGGACCTTTCTTGTGAAGAAAAATGATGTGAATGGGGCAGGGCGATTTCACAGTGAAAGTCTAATTTGGAAGCACCAGCTACTTTTTTTATGAATGATTTATTTTTTGTTGTTGTTGTAAAATGGCAACAATTACACACACGAGGGAGGCAACGGCAGGCTTGAGGCAACCCCATGGTTTGCAAAAACACAAAAAATCTTTAGGGGCAAATATCAGAGTTCTCTTTCCCCCCTCTCCAGGAAAAAAAAACCCTCCAGTGAGGACTGAACATGCTTAGTAGCATAGAGTTGTGACTGTGTATTGGGTCAAAAAAGGGAAAATGGTAAAGGGGAAATTGAATGGAGTGACTCGAACCCTGAACCTTGCACTGCAACATGTTGTTGCAGGTCCGACTTGTATCATTCCTTAACCGTTCTGTGGTGCTGTACTTATTTATAAAGCACCTGAAATTTACTAAGAACCATGTACAGATTAAAAACAAGTTTGTCCCTGCCTGCAAGTTTACAACCTGTCACAAAAGGAAGAAGGGATGAGGAGGGCAAAGGAGAGCAAACCCACCAGGCACCAATTCTTTCAGTGCAATTGCATGTGTGCTTACTCAGAAGTAAGTCTGAATGAGGCGTAAGGTGTCTTCCAAGGTTGCATCCTTAAAGATAGAAATATGTGTCTTAGGATTTGTTTACTTGATTGTGGCTTATACCTCTTGTCACAGGCCTGAGTTTTTGTACACATGGAGCGAAAATCCAAATTGCCGAAAGGAGAAAAGAAAGAGGACCCAGGCTTTGCACCTCTGCCAATTTGCAGATTCCGGAGGAAATTAGTAGAGGCCGTTCGGGACCATTCATTTCTCGTGGTGACAGGCGAGACAGGCAGCGGGAAAACCACCCAGCTTCCAAAATACTTATTTGAAGAAGGTAACTTTATCCTCATTCCCCTTATGTTGTTTGGGGGGACACCCATTAGTTAAAGTAGCAATTGTATTATTGTTTATTGTTATCCTGTAGCAAGGGAGGCAACTTACGGTCTTCCAGATGTTTTGGCCTACAACTCCCATCAGCCCTTGCCAGCATAGCCAGTTGTGAGGGATTATTTGCAGATGACACAAAATTGGGTGGGATCGCTAATACCCAGGAAGACAGAAACAAACTTCAAAGTGATCTTGATAGACTGGAGTGCTGGGCTGAAAACAACAGAATGAAATTTAATAGGGATAAATGCCAAGTTCTATATTAGAGGGAAGAGGGCAGTCCGATGAGTGGCAGAGGATGTCAGCGCCCCTGCTAATAAAAAACTCCTGGTACTTCCATCCTGCAAGCCCTGTCTCCATTACTCCACCAATTTAGAGCCATGTTAGTTATAACGACTTGGAGAAACCCTAAGTTTGGCAGAAGTACAAAAAATAATTAGGGAGGAGAAAGCAAAGAGCTACTGAAGGTCCTTGGACTGTTGATTAGTTGATACACGGGGCAGGTGGGGGAATAGAAAAAGGATAGGGGACTAAATGGAGTTGCTAGGATCCTGAATAGTCCCATTCCACAAAGTAAGAATATTTTTTTTAGAAAGATGTTTCTGCTCAGTGTCACTCCTCTTCCTACGGATCATGCTGAAGCCGTTCTGTTCCTTTTTTGTAGGTTTCGCCAGGCACGGCGCGATCGGCGTAACGCAGCCGCGGCGGATGGCTGCCACCTGCGTGGCTCAGCGGGTGGCGGAGGAAATGGACTGCCGGTTGGGCAGCGTGGTTGGGTACCAGGTTCGCTTTGATGAATGCGTCTCGGAGGTATGACTCTGCATCCGGTCTTGCGAAGGGTTGTTTTCAACCGGTGTTACGTCTTGAATTTGTGGAGCAGACAGGATTATCAATTAATTAATTAACTGGTGTGTTTATATACTGCCTTTCTGCACGGAGAGACCCATGTGGAGAGGTGGTGTGGCGGTTAGAGTGCTAGACTGGGGAAACCTGGGTTCTGGTCCCCACTTGGCCATGAAGCTCGCTGGGGGACTTTGGGCCAGTCCCTGATGCTCGGCCTAACCTACCTCACAGGGTTGTCGTGAGGCTAAAAGGGAGTGGGAGAGGACTGTGTAAGCCGCCTTTGGTTCCTTGCAAGAGGAAAAAAGAGAGTCTATAAGTGTAATAAATAAATAAATGGAATAAAATAAAATAATGACAAAGGTGGAATTCTGGTAATATAAAAACAGAGCATTTGATACCAAAAATAAAATAGCAATCGTTAAAGTGATTAAACGACAGGCCGGGTAAAGGCAGATTTAAACAATCGGGACTTAAGGCCATATTTCAAAGCAGTCAGTGAGGGATCTGGATGCACAACCTAGGGGAATGAGTTCTGTCATAATAGGGGAAAAACTGGGTGCATGCCTTATATCAGGGGTGAGGTGCAACTTTATCTGGCCTTCTAGGGGTTCAAATCTGGCCTTTAGGGGGTTTCCCAGCAGGCCATGGCTTTTCTCTGACCCTGATTGGCGATTCCCTGGCATTTGTGAAGATTTAAATGTCTCTTTTCAACAATGAGACATGCCTTCTATTTTTAATCCAGAAAAACACACACTTACCCTGGGCACCAGTTATTAAAAGTTTAGGAAATGCTCTTCTAATTGCCATATCCAAGATTGTGCCTGTAACTGATTTTAAAAACCGCGCAGGAAACCTCCATCAAGTACATGACGGATGGCTGCTTGCTGAGGCAGATTTTGGCAGACCCGCCTCTTTCCAAGTACAGTGTCGTTATCCTTGATGAAGCTCACGAGCGAAGCCTGAGCACGGTAGGTGGAGGTAAAGGAGGCCCCTAAAGAGCTGCTCGCCGGGAGTGAGTGGAAATTGCCTTCGGGCAATGAGGCGGGGAAGCTCTACGTCTTCCATTTCAGTCAAAAAGAGGTTACAAAAAGAGCAGCTTACAAAAAAATATAAGACAGGCCCTGTTCTAAGGCTTGCTGTATAAATGGCATGACACAAGAGGAAAAGAGTTTGGGCAGGAGGAGGAAAAGAAAGCAAAAAAAGAAATAGGTGGACTTTCTGCTAGGGGTGGGTGATCCTGCCTTCACCCTTCCCTACTAGAAAGTACGAGGTTACATAGGTCTCCCCATAGCCGTGATGTTTTCCCTGGGAGGCAGCCACCCAGCGGCCGATGGTTCTCTGGCTTATGGATGAGCCCAGTGTGTGCTGCCCTTCAGCTCTGAGGTCTCAGTGTTTTCGTTTGGATCTCACCAACGAGTGACATGTGAGATCAGGCAAACTAGTACTAATTATTGTGGACTAGTAACTTTGCGATGATTGAGAGTGCAGGTAGAAGACTGGATGTTTGGATGTCCCTAGATATTATTTTTATAAAAAAAATATATTCTGCACTTGTAAAGCGAAACTGCAAGGCAGAAAGTTTGCCTTGGATACTTACTGGTTTGCTAGCATTCAGACATGCAGTTTCCCCCAATCCATCCCTGTTTGTGTCATGCTGTGGTCTGGATTGGGCTGGGTTCATTTCCTTTCACTTTCATTTATTATATTTCTATACTGCCTCCTAACCGAAACTTTCTGGGCAGTTCACAAATATTAAAAGCCTTTAAAAATACATTATACAAAGTGCAAAGCCCTTTACACCAAAGCACATAAACAGACAGCACACACAGGCAACATATATCTAAAAACATTTTTTAACAAACAACCAAAGGCAACCCAGGACCTGATTGAAAACTCATTACATGCTGCCAAATGGCTGAGAGAAGAGGGCAGTTTTAACCTGACGCTGAAAAGATAACAATGTTGGGGCTAGGCCAATGTTGGAGAGATCATTCCAGAATTGTGGGGCCACCATTGAGAAGGCCCTCTCCCGTTTTGCCATCCTCCAAGCCTCCCTCGGAGGAGGCGCCTGGAGGAGGGCCTCAGATGATAAATGTAGTGTATGGTCAGTCCATGCCAGGAGAGCCGCTCCATCAGGGATCATTGATGTGCACATGAGGGTACGGATGGAAGGTTTGGATCAGGGACAGCCTCGAAACCTCATTGGAATTCTACAATGACCTGGCCGCTGTACCTCGGTTCCCCCATTTTTCTCAGGATATCCTGTTCGGTTTGCTGAAACAGATGTTCCACGACAAAAAGCCGCCGGAGAGAAAGAAACCCCTGAAGGTGGTGGTGATGTCAGCCACCCTGGACACTGAAAAGCTGTCTGAATTCTTCAACGGCTGCTTGGTGGTGGATATTCCAGGAAGGAACTATCCGGTCAAGGAGATATTTTGTGGTCTCCTAGGCCCGAAGGATGACAACAGCTCTGCATATGTGACCGAGGTGCCTGTTTCTTGCTTTAATTTTGGAAAGGAGGGTGGGGACGGAACTGTTGAAATGGCCACCATGTTGTTTGAGCAGTCCTATGGTGAGGAGAAAACCGTGCAATTCTTTTTCCCATTGTAAAGTCGCCGTGGTCATTTTCCTGTGTATATATGGATGGGGTGGTGGGGCGGGAGCCTGAAGACGGGAACAAAAGGCTTGTGGGCTCACGATCAGCTTGTAACAGGGACAACTGAAGGCAGGGGTGTCTTAGAGCTTTCAGTCCGAGGGCCGGCTCCAATTGCAGAGAAGTTCTCGGGGGCTGTATTCCAGTGGTGGGCGGAGCCGAGGACAAAAGGGGGCGGAGTCAGCAACAAAAAATGCCAGCGTGCTTTCGCTGAAAGCTCTTAGTGCCGGTAATTCAACTTTAGGGGAGGCCTTTCAGCCTTTTAGAAGGGGAAAAAAACCCTCACAAAATCTGGGAAACAACCTAATGATCCATGGTTGGGGGAAGGGGGTGGGACCATTTTGGGATTAGGCAGGGGGCAGGGCCATTTTGGGATTAGGCCCATGGGCGTGAAGTTCCACACTCTGGTTTAATGTCACCCCCTGATGACAACTGTGCCGATGAGGTTTTCTGGGTTCCTGTATATCGATTTTACCCATGGAGTAACGGGAAGGGAGACAGCGCCCAGCATTTTGCATGAAAGAAGATCTCTTTGGAGCACTTCCTAATCCTATTAACGTTGCCTGTTTCAGACTGTCAAAGTGACCTTGGACGTGCACTTGAGCAGTTCGGCCGGAGACATTCTGGTTTTTCTAACGGGTGAGCATCTCCCCTCTCCCCCCCCCCCAATCTTTCACACCTGTCTTGTGCAGAATCATCTCTTTTGAAGTGACTTTAAAATAAATCATCATTTCACTACTACAGTCCAGTGGGGAATTTAGGGAATTTTGTATTCAGAATATAAATGGCCTGATAGGGCAGTGTGAATTACTTCCTTAACTTCAAAGAGCCTAACGCCCATGTCCCCACTTTAGATCCAGGCTGGGCGACTCATATTTTATTTCTTTATTTATTCCTTGCGTTTCTACACCACCCTGTAGCCAAAGCATCTCTGGGCGGTTGACAGCAATTCAACCGGAAGAAGCTGCCCGAGAAAATCCAGTCGGAACATTTAAAACCACAGTATAAAACAAAACCTAAACCAAAATAAAGCCCAGCAGGTAGGGCAAAGATTTAAAATACGGTTAAGAGGCGAAACTCTGGTCTTTGGCATCCCACGGACCAAAGGATGGTTTGGAAAATTGGAGGTACGCCCCAGATTCCGCAACCTCACAGATGGAGTCCCCGCCTAGAATATTAAACTGTCACAGAGGCGTCATGAGAGGAATCTGTAAATCCGTCAACATGAGCAGGCTGCAGAGTCTGGATTGCATGGGGGCGCAGCTTTTCAAATTGCTGTTCTTTTTAGCACCTGCCATGCCCCAGCCGTAGTGAAGCGCTTTGAACTTGGGATTTTTGGAGACTGTCCCCTCCTGGTCCTCTTGAATCCAAACCTCTCGGGTTTCCGCTTTCAGGTCAGTCCGAGATCGAACGGACCTGCCAGTTGCTTTTCCAAAAGGCGGAGTTGATCGATTACCGCTTTGACGTGAGAGACGACTCGGTCAAAGGCCTGCTCATCTTACCTTTATACGGCTCCATGCCAAGCGGTGAGTGTGCTTCTTTTAACCGAGGAGTCTTGCCTTTCATGTTCTCAATCCATCTCTCCTTTCCTCAAGCTGGCGTCCTCTACGAGTGTAGCCCAGTGCTCAGTGGAGGGGGGTGGCGTTTGATCTCATGTCGATGACCTTTCCTCCCCGCGTGTTTTCACATACTCTCGAACAAGCCACCTTGAGAATCTGTGGTTTGTTGTTGGGTTGTTCAGGAGGGTTAACAAGCCACACTGCAGGGTTAACAAGCCACCCTGCGGACATTGAGACAAACACCCTAACCCACGGTTCAACGGACAACCCACGGTTCAGGAACAACCACCACTCATCCACTGAATGTTGGTTAGCGTGTCGTGCGAATGGCCCTTATAGCTCTCTGTTTGTTTTCTGCTTCCTTCATATGCCTTGGCCCGTTTTTTCTTCAGGGAGCACCTGGTGCCAAGTATCTTGGGAGGTTTTTTGTATCGATCTGTTTTGTCTCTCCAGTTTCCAGATTTGCGGTCTGCGTTGGCTGCACTGTAAGCAGCTCTCAGTCCATTTAAAAAGGTGCACTTCAAACCGCTGCCCTGCTTGGCACAGTAGCTCTTGCACTTATGGAATAAACTCCCCCAAAAGGTTCGCTTGGCACCTACGCTGTTATCTTTTCAGTGCCGGGCAAAGATCTTTTCCTTCTCCCAAGCAGTTTAGAGTCCTAGTTCTAGATTATTATGGCTGTTGTGTTTTCTTCTTTCAATACTTGTGTTGTGTTTTATATCTGTAAGTGTTCTATGGCATTCAGTTTTTTTTTTAACTGTTTGTAATCCGCTCAGAGAACATTAATAGTTGCGCAAATTAGAAATGTAGTTTTACAAAATTGCCTATTTTTACCGGTCAACTACCACGTACCTTGGCATAAAAACGTTTTACCCACACCCCCTGGCTGCATTCGGACAACACATTAAGCAACTGGGGGAGGGGGACAATCGTCAGTTGTGTTGCTTATTGTGTTGTGTGGAGGGTAACACGCTGCTCACAAACTACTGACGGTATGCTATTCCACCCAAATAAGCAGCTGAGAGAAACAACTGGCTTACAAGTTGTTTACCTCGAAGCCGTTGTTTAAAGTGTTGTGTGGAGGGATGAGTGTGTTAATGGCGTGTGGTGAGTGGGTTAAAACACAAGCCCATAGAGGCAGGCGGCAAGAGCAAGAGGCTGCTGGGATAGAACTGGGAGGACTGAGGGAGGAGGGAGGGTGGGGAGAGGGGCGGGGGCTGTGTCAGTCAAATGCTGGGTTGACTATTAGTCCACTCAACGCCAGCCCCAACCACCCACAGTTGTGTAGGAATATGTGGTGTGGGGAGTACCCACAAAATAACTAACTGTGAGTTGGCTACTCAACCCACCATTGACTAATGTGTTGTCCAAATGCAGCCCTTTTCTTTCCTGGGTGTCCTCACTCCCCCTCGCTTTTCCTGGTTTCCTGGTATCCTCACCCCTCCTTTCCTGCTTTCCCCCCCGTTTTTTGGTTCTGCGTTTAGATCAGCAGAGAAGGATTTTTCTCCCTCCTCCGCCAGGCATCCGGAAATGTGTGGTGTCCACAAATATCGCAGCGACGTCTCTGACCATTGACGGAATTAGGTTAGCTGTCCCGTGTGTTTTTTTCGATCGGGAGAGCCAGTGGGGCAGGGGCAGAGAATTCAGTGTTGACACGGCAAACCGAGGTGATATATAGAGCCGGTGTGGTGTAGTGGCTAAAGCGTCAGACTGGGAGTCGGGAGATCCGGGTTCTAGTTCCCACTCGGCCATGGAAACCCACTCGGTGACTTTGGGCCAGTCACAGACTCTCAGCCCAACCTACCTCACAGGGTTGTTGTTGTGAGGATAAAATGGAGAGGTGAAGGATTATGCACGCCGTCTTGGGTTTCTTGGAGGAAAAAAAGGCAGGATATAAATGCAATAATAAATATGGCTCTTAAGTAGTTCCCACTGAGGTGGTTTGTAGGGTCAGATTTGCCTATGGATAGAACTAGGAAGGGCGGAAGATGCATTATACTGAGGCTGTCCCTGGGTCCATCTAGCCCAATACTGTCGACACGGACTGGTAGAAACGGCTCTCCAGGGTTTCAGGCGGGATTCTTTCCTAGCCCTACCTGGAGATGATGATGATGATGATGATGATAATAATAATAATCTATTTATTTTTTACCCGCCTATCCTTCTGGATCGAGACCAGGAACAACACCAGTAAAAACAATATAAAATACCTATAAAATACATAAAACTGATTAAAAGCATATAAAGTTAATACATTATTATTGTAATGTAATAATAATAATAATAATAATAATGCAATAACAGCAGTGGGGGTAATATAAATAAACACTCAAACTATTGTACCCAAATACATTAAAAAAATGTTTTTATCTACTCTATAAATACACTAAAAGTTAAATGAAATAAAAAACCCCAATAATTGTTAATTAAAAAATCAAGGTGCAGGGGAAGTGGAAGAGGCTGGGGAATCAAACGCTCTCGGTGTTTTTTCACACTTAGGGGCCCCGATGCCATCTTGTGAAGCTGTGTTCGCAGCTTGAGGGTACTCCTGGCTCCGTCCCTCCAAATGACAGCCCAGATAGACGCGACGGCCAGGAGTGCCTACTTTTAGCTTCGGCTGATACGCCAGCTGCGCCCCTTCCTAGAGTTGGAAGACCTAAAAACGGTAGTGCACACACTGGTAACTTCGAGGCTCTTCTGCAATGTGCTATACATAGGTGTCTACCTTTGTGCCTAGTCCAGAAACTTCAATTAGTCCAAAATATGGCAGCCAGGTTGGTCACCAGTACACCTAGGGGTGACCACATTACACCAATTTTAAAATCACTTCATTTGTTTGCCAATCAGTTTCCGGGCAAAGTATAAAGTGTGGTTATTACCTACATGGTTTGGGTCCAGGTTACCTGCGGGATCGCCTTCTCCCATATAATCCGCCCCGCACACTCAGGTCCTCTGGGAAGAATTTACTCCAAACAGCCAGAACCAGGCTGACAAGTGTTACCCAGAGGACCTTCTCTTCTGCCACTCCCAGACTGTGGAATGGCCTGCTGGAGGAGATTCGACAAATTTAAGAGAGCCGTGAAGACTGATCTCTTCCGGCGGGCCTACCCAGTTGAATTTTACGATGTTTTTAATTATGTATTAGTTTTTATTTGTTTTAATATTTTATCTATTTTGTGGTTCTTGTGTTTATATTTATTGTTGTTCCCCGCCTCGATTCAGAAGAAGAGGCAGGTTATAAATAAATATATTGTTATTATTATTATTATTATTATTATTATTATCTTGGCGTTTTGATTGCATGGGTCACTTTTTGTCTTCCTCTTAAGGTACGTGGTGGACAGTGGCTTTGTGAAGCAGTTAAACCATAATCCAAGAGTGGGCTTAGACATGTTGGAGGTCGTCCCTATTTCCAAGTAAGTTTGAGCTTTGGTTAGGGAATAAATTGTATTTCCTAGGGACCTCCAATTTGGCCACAGGCTGCTGTGCTTAAGCATTGTTATTATTATTATTATTATTATTGGATGGTGCCCCTAGGCAAGGCCCCTGCTGTGGTGCACCCCATAGTCCTCTGAGGCAGGAGTCTCTAAACTCCCTTCTCCTGGGGGCGGGATGCGCCCCACAGTATGGGAGACAGAGACCCATCTGACAGCAACATGACAACAGGGCCTTCTCGGTGGCAGCCCCCTCCCTCTGGATTGACCGCCCCTCTGCAATACGTCAGCGACTGACAACCAACTGCTTTTGAGGATTACTAAAAAACTTAACTTGTTTCTATCGGCTTTTCCCTAATTGTTAGCGTCTCTAAAGGCTGTTCTGCTTTTCATGATGGTTTGTTCAGTAATACATTGTGAACTGCTTTGGGATTTTGAACATGGGAAGCGGTATAGGGATGCTCTTAAATAAATAAAACCAAATGTCTATTTTTCTCATTTCAGGAGCGAAGCCATGCAGAGGGCCGGCCGAGCCGGCAGAACGGCATCCGGAAAATGCTACCGGGTGTATAGCAAGGAATTTTGGGAGCAGTGCATGCCTGACCACATGATCCCAGAGATCAGGCGAACGAGTTTGACCTCTGTGATCCTGACTTTGAAGTGTCTTGGCATACATGATGTCATCAGGTAAGGCCTCTAGCCAGCTCCCTTTATCCCCGGCCAGCATGGGAGCTGTAGTCCGACACCTCTGGCTTGGGGAAAAGGCTATCGTAAGGCGTAGTACAAGTACAAATGCAGATTTAAATCGAGCATCATAAATGATATTTGTTACTATAGCATAGCTGCCGTATTATTTTATTTATTTATTTGCAGCATTTATATACACCCCCCCACACACATCTAAACATATTTCAGAACAGTGAACAATAAAAGGATATAAAGATAAAAGAAATAAAACACCACGTTAAAAATTGTGAGCTTCGAAAAGCAGAGTATGATTAAAAACGGTGGGTGGTCAGTCGAGGAAGGCTTCCTGGAATAAAGCTATGTTACAGCTCCCATCATCCAATTCAGCGAGGCCAGCCTAAATGTCTGATCTCCGGTTATCTGTAGGTGCGTGTCATGACCAGTTCTTCTTCGTGGTCTCTGTGCATCACACATATGGGCTCGCACCGACGCCGAGCCTACTTCCGGGAAACTTCAACAGCTAGATAGAGTTTTGGCGGGAACCCCTCCCCCTCACCATCCTACCGCGCATGCTCAGGGTTCCCGCTCCAATTTACCTCAGTTCTTCTTCGACCGCTTCGCTGTTAGCCTCGTGGGAGACTTCCTCTTCGATTGTAGAACCTGTAAGAAAGAAGAATAGTTATTAGTATTAGTTAGATAGAGTTAGTGTTGTATATTCATAGTTAGTTAATTAAAAAAAAATATATTTAGATATCTTCTAGTTAGTTAGTAATCTCTCCTTGGAGGGTAGTTTTATTTTCTAAGGGCCGCCATCTTATGGCGCAATCCGCTCTCCTCAGGCGGTGCTCCCGGTGTAGGGCCAAGATTGCCCTCACCGACGGCCATTCTCTCTGCCTTTTTTGCCTGGGGGAGACCCATATCGTAGATTCTTGCGCACACTGTATGCGTTTTTCAAGGCAGACTAGGAGAAATAGAGCAGACCGGCTTCGCAGCCTTTTGTGGTCTAAAGCTCTTTCAGCTGTGGATCAGCCTCGACCAGCGGCAATGCAGGAGGCTGTTTCTGGGGAGAGTCGAAGTCTCTCAATCCCAGCATCTCCGGCTTCTTCCCATGCTCGGATTGAGCAGCCGGCATCGTTATCAGGGTTTTCACCCTCTCTATCTCCTCCGCCTGCTAAGAAGACAAAAAAATCTAAGTCTTCGAAAGTGGCTCCTTCGGCAGCGAAGACGCGCCCATCTTCGAAACCGTCGGCGACAAAAAAGTCGATTGTGCGTCCGGCGTCGGTACCGTCCTCTACGGTCAAAGTTGTAGCGATGGTGTACAAATCCGCCTCGCTACCGACGCAATCTTCGACATCGAGGCAACGCACGTTGTCGATAGGTTCGACCTCGCAGTCTTCTCTGCGTGCAGAGCCCTCCCCGGCAGCATCGACATCGAAAAGGCGCACATCTTCTGTTTCGTCTCCGCTTCGCACTCCGCCAACTCCAATAGTGCCGGTGCCACAGCCGACGACCCTGTTGCCTTCGCGCTCGTTGCCATCTCCGGGACCTATCCTCATCGCATCTGATACCGAGCGATCGCTACCGACGGAACCGCCGCAGCCCACTCATCAGGGTGATATCCATCGACGTCGAGCGCGTCGGTCTCGACAAAGGTCATCGATGTCGGTGTCTCGATCGCGGTCGAGGTCCCGGGAATGGGAGGTTTGTTCTGACCGCTCGCGCCCGTCTGATCACAGCCGGTATTGGTTTGATCCGTACACGGGGCGTCCACTCCAAGGCATCCTGTCTCCTGTTCGACGTCGAGAGGCACAGTCTCCGCCGCCAGTCCCTCCGCGTCGAACGTCTTCGTTACCGCAACACGCACATCGGAGTCGGGAGGTTTCGACCCCGGCGTTACTGCCGGATCGGAATCGGTCATCGGTTCGACGTCGACAGCCGTCACAGTCCTTCGGAGATTACGTTTCGGACTCGTCGTCGGCACCATCTCCTCGCCCGTCGGAACCGTCTTCTTTGGACACAGTCGGCACAGAGGACAGAGCTTCCCCGACGATGGAGATGGGGAGTTTTTCGGAACAAATGTTGCGGCTTGCTCAGTCACTCAATATAGACTGTCAACAACCCACGGAAGACTCAGACGATGGCATTTACAATGTCATGTATACGGAGCCGTCCCCTCAATTATCCATGCCAATGGTGAAGGCCCTCCTAAAGACCTTGAAGCAATCTTGGGAGCACCCTGCTACGGTTGGCCCGACGTCAAAGCGCTTAGACGCGATTTATAAAGTCAAACAAGCTCAGGCTCCATGTCTATTCCAACACCCGAAGCCGAACTCAGTTGTGGTGGAGGCGTCGCAGAGCAGGTCGGGTCGTACACATTCCGCCCCCACGGATAAGGAGGGCCGGAAATTAGATGCTTATGGACGCCGCATTTATGCCTCTGCATCGCTGGGCGTCAAAGTTAACAATTACATGGCTTTAATGGCGCGGTATCAGTTGTTTCTCTGGGAGAAGGTATCGTCCCTGACTGACTACCTCCCGGACGACCAGCGAGATCTGGCTCGCGTATTTCAGGCGGAGGCCATCAGGTTGTCGAAACAAGAACTAACGACAGCCCGCCATCTCACTGACTGTCTCTCCAAGGCAATGGTTGGGGCGGTGGCATTGCGTCGCCACGCGTGGCTACGTTCGGCTACGCTACCTCAAGAAACTAAAAACCGCATCGAAGATCTTCCTTTTGACGGGGAGGGTCTTTTCAATTCGGAAACAGACGCAGCTATGGATACCCTGCACAAAGCCAGAATGACGGCGAAGAAAATGAGTTTCCAACCGACTCAGCAGCCTTATAGGCAGCGTAAATGGTACAGGCCTCTACCGTACAAGCCGCAGCAACAGCAGGATAGGGGTCAGCGTTATCAGCCAGACACGTCTAGAGCGTATCAACAACGTAAGGCGACGGGGCGTTTCCAGCAACGCAACAAACAGCCGTTGCCGCACAAGCGTCGTCTTTGACTTGACGCCTTCAGCGCACGGAGACCCAGCGAACAGACTTCAGCCTTTTCTGCATGCCTGGGCGTCCATAACATCGGATGCTTGGGTGTTAAACATCATCGCAGAGGGTTACAAAATGGAGCTCGAAGTCCCTCCTCCACTTGGTACCATAAAATCGACACCACCCTCATTAGTTCTAGCACAGGAAACCACCAAACTGCTCCGCAAAGGGGCTATCACAAAGGTGAAACCAAACCGTCTCCATTCCGGGTTTTACTCTCGGTATTTTACGGTGCCAAAAAGGGACGGGGGCCTTCGTCCCATTATGGATCTCAGAGCTTTAAACAAGTTCATACGAACCAGAAAATTTCGAATGGTTACCCTGGCATCAATTCTTCCCATGTTAAGGGAGGGCAGCTGGTTCACGCTAATAGACTTAAAGGATGCGTATTTCCACATCGCTATTCATCCGTTATACCGGCGCTACCTCCGGTTTATCATAGGACACCAAGCGTACCAGTTCTCCGTCCTGCCCTTCGGACTAAAGTCTGCGCCAAGAGTGTTCACCAAGTGCATGTCGGCGGTTTGCGCTCACCTTCGGTCAAACAACATCGAGGTATACCCTTACCTGGACGATTGGCTAATCGTCTCTGCCTCCAGACGCCAGGCGCTAACCGACGTCCACGAGGTTGTCACTCTTCTCTCGTCGCTTGGGCTGCAAATAAATTACGACAAGTCAATCACCCAACCAGCACGTCGAATACAATTCATAGGAGTTACCCTAGATTCCTCTATGGGAAGAGCGTTTCTTCCAGCAGACAGGGCAATGGTCCTACGCCAGCTTGCAATAAGGCACAGGTCAAAGTTCCAAATCTCGGCTTTCCAGATTTTAAGACTACTGGGGTTAATGGCGGCGAGCGTGTTCGTCGTACGTTGGGCAAGACTGCGCATGCGGCCTCTCCAACAGTTCTTGCTCAAGCATTACTCCCCTCTGCAGAACCCGCACAAGTTAATACTTACCGTACCGCTGTCTGTAAGAAGCTCGCTCCGATGGTGGACGGACGATCGCAATCTGTCTCGAGGCATGCCATTTGTCGCTCGAGCGCCATCTCGCATAGTCACAACCGATGCGTCGCTAGCAGGTTGGGTTGCTCACCACGGCAATCTGGTAACGCAAGGAAGATGGTCACCTTCAGAAGCCCGCCTTCATATAAACATGTTAGAGCTTTTGGCGGTCAAGAAAGCCCTTCGGGTTTTCTCCCCTCACCTGCAGGGACACCATGTCCGGATTTTAACCGACAATACCACAGTAGTCTGGTATTTGAACAAGGAGGGCGGGACGCGGTCACAACACCTCCTTCGTCTTGTAATGGACATTCTGCAATGGGCAATTTCCCACAATATGCTGCTATCTGCGCTACATATTGCGGGAACGGAGAATGCCATAGCGGACGACTTAAGCAGGTCGTTCAGCGACACCCACGAATGGGAGCTCTCCCCGCATATCCTGGACCGTCTATTTGCTCGTTGGGGGTTCCCCAGCATCGACCTGTTTGCTACAGCTGCAAACGCAGTGTGCCCAGCATTCTGCTCAAGAGCAGGCATAGGAAACGCATCGTTGGGGGACGCCATGCAATGGGACTGGTCGAAGGGACTTCTTTATATCTTCCCTCCGTTCCCCATGCTTGCCTTGTCAGTAGCCAATATCAGGCGCAGCAATGCAAATGCTATAATGATAGCTCCGTGGTGGCCAAGGCAACCGTGGTTCACGCCGCTACTCAGACTGGCGAGATCAGAGGTGTGGCACCTCCCACGTGTTCCCAACCTCCTGTCCCGGGAGAAGGGCAAAATCCTGCATCCCGATGCCCACGCTCTACATCTAACGGTGTGGAGAATCCGGCGTCTTGGAACGACCTCGCTTTATCACAGGGAGTGAAAACTATTTTAGAGGCCGCGCGTAAGCCTTCTACAAGGCTGTCATACAATAGAAAATGGAAGCGTTTCCAGGATTATGCGGTGCTCAATGCCTTTGACCCGTTGACAGCGGACTTACCTAACATTGTCTCCTTCCTTTATTCTTTACACTCAGGAGGGCTAAAGCCAGCGTCCATCCGTGTGTACCTGTCTGCCATTGCGGCCAACCATGGGTTAGTGGACGGTTTTTCAGTGTTTACACATCCCATGACACGAGCATTTTTAAGAGGGTTAAATAATTTGTTCCCCACTGTCCGTCAAGTAGTTCCGCAGTGGAGTCTCTCATTAGTTCTCACCATACTCACGTCAAAGCCCTTTGAACCCTTGGCCACGATAGACATTAGATTGTTAACGCTTAAAACTCTTTTCTTGGTCGCTATAACGTCTGCAAGACGAGTTTCGGAGTTGGCGGCTCTACTGATAGACCCTCCCTACTTACAATTTTTTAGGGATAAGGTAGTTCTGAGGCCGGACCCAATGTTTGTTCCGAAAATTTCCTCAAGGTTCCACGTGAATCAGGACATTATTTTACCCACTTTCTTCAAACCATCCTCAGATCCGTTATCTTCAACGTTACATGCATTGGATGTTAGAAGGTCTCTAGCATTCTATAAGTCGAGAACTGAGGTTTTTAGGAAATCTCGCAAGTTGTTTGTTTGTTATGGAGGAGTATCTAAAGGACTGCCTGTTTCTCCTCAACGCATATCCAAGTGGATAGTGGAAACCATTACGCTAGCCTACCAGGTAGCTAAACGGGATCCACCGTTTCAACTGACAGCGCATTCTGCTAGGGCGCAGGCAACGTCTTCGGCGTTGCTCCATGGGGCTTCGTTAACTGATCTCTGCAAGGCAGCTACCTGGACTAATGCTTCGACATTTGTTAAGCATTATCGTCTCGATGTCAGAGCTCGACAGGACTCCTCTTTTGGAAGAGTGGTCCTTTCCTCTATTTGCCAATGATCAAGCAGCGTGCCTACCCACCTCCGGTAAGTGTTTGCTTGTTATTCGCCCATATGTGTGATGCACAGAGACCACGAAGAAGAAATGCAGGTTGCTTACCTGTAACTGTAGTTCTTCGAGTGGTCATCTGTGCAGTCACACAACCCTCCCACCATCCCCTCTTGGCATCGCTGTTGTGACGTCAAGTTGATTCGCCATGCTCTTGTTTAATTTTGTGCACTTAATGCCTTAGTTGCGAGGCCAAGCGGTCTCATAGAACTGAGGTAAATTGGAGCGGGAACCCTGAGCATGCGCGGTAGGATGGTGAGGGGGAGGGGTTCCCGCCAAAACTCTATCTAGCTGTTGAAGTTTCCCGGAAGTAGGCTCGGCGTCGGTGCGAGCCCATATGTGTGACTGCACAGATGACCACTCGAAGAACTACAGTTACAGGTAAGCAACCTGCATGTCTGTTCCCCTTGGTGTGGGGGACAGAGTTTCAGGCTCTCAATCAGAATCAGATTCTGAAGCTGAAGAAACAGGGCTAGAAATGTCCCATCTTACACAGGAAGTGGAGGAGGTGATTGTCCCAGGCTCTTCACCCACCAGGGGTGAATCTTCGCAAGACCTTATCAGTGGGAACATGAACAATACACCGTCTGTGGGGACTCAGGAATCCTCTGAGGGGGAGGGGACTTCAGAGCTGACCGATCCCAAAGTCAGCCATAGGTTCAAATGGGCGGAGCTAAAGGTAGGCGAGAGGCGGTCAGCTCAGCTAGCCTCTCGCCAAAGGCTTCTTCAAAGACATCCTCCTTGAAGTGAAAGGGACTCAGGGAAAAGACCACTGCCTTTGTTGAAAGAACAATTGTCTCGCTTAGTTTAGCCAAGTGTTAGCCTGGAGTAAGGTTCCTAAGTGTAAACCTTCTTGAGGTGCAAGGGGATGTCTATTTACGTAATAAAGCTTTGAGGATTACGTGGCAGACCTCTTTATTGTCTTGCACTCCAGCGAGAGGGCTTGGAACCATGACGGTTCCCGTTGGGCGCTATTCTTGCAACGGGGCATTGTGCAACCCAACCTGACTGGGTCGTTTGGCTTTCTCCTGTGTAGGTTTCCGTATTTGGACTGCCCCGAGGAGCGACGCATCCTGGAGGCCCTGAAACAGCTTTATCAATGCGACGCCATCGACAGGTAGGCTGGTTGACCTGTGTGCAGTTGTATGTGGATGCTTCCAGGCCTCAAAATTTTTCCTGCATTTCTCATGCCTCCCTCTGGAAGGACCCTCTATGGGGAATGACCCAGAACTCCCTGGATTGAACATCTTGGAAAGAGCAGCCTGAGTTAGAAACCTTGAGGGAAATCGGGTCCTTGGGCACTCGAGAGGGCAGGGAGTGGCAGCGTTTGATCGCCATGATAGTCAACGATAGGTTAATCAGCAACTCACGGTTGGTTATTTTGCAGTTACTCCCCACACAATGGCTGAATTCGGACGACACAATAAGCAACTGGGGGGGGGAACAATCGTCAGTTGTATTGACTATTGTGTCGTCCGAATGCTGCCATAGTCAACTCAGCGCTGATCCTAATCCACACCACAGTTGATTATTTCTTACCATGTTGTGTGGGGAGTACCCCCTAGATGAACAACTGTAAAGTTGATTATTACCCCACCATTGACTATCGTGTTGTCCGAATTCAGCCAATCACTTCAGTAACCAACTGTAAGTGGGTTGTTAAGCAACTGTTCATTGATTAAGTCATCTCCCGCCCTCCCTTTCCCCCTCAGTTCTCCCGCTTGTATCCCATCATCCCTTGCTGCAGAAAATAGATCCCGCCGGCTCGAGTAAAGTGGCAGCTGTGACTTTGACTGCTCTTGGTTAAAAAAAATCACAACACACGACACGACAATCCATGATGGGTTAAATAACCCACTGTGGGTTATTTGACCCATCATGAGTTATTGTATCGTCCAAACCCATTAATTCAAAGGGACTCCTGCACCAGGGTGGAAGGTCACTCCGACTCCTGTATTGACTACCAATGGAAACGTCAGTGGGTGTAATTCCCCCCTCCCCCTTCTCATCTCTCCTGGTAGGAGAGGTCATGTGACCAAACTCGGCGAGTTCATGGTGCGATTTCCCCTCCCGCCAAACCTGACTTGCGCCGTCATCAAGGCCGCCTCTCTAGGCTGCGAAGACTTGTTGCTCCCCATCGCGGCCATGTTGTCCGTGGAAAACGCCTTCATTCGACCAGGTAATGGGCAGAAGGAGGAGGAAGGGGTGGGCCGCTGTTATCCGCTGCAAGGCGCATGTGTTCTGGGGAGCTAGAAAGGATTGTTCTGTGAGCATTTAGTCCAGGATGTTGAAAAATAAAAAAATATATCATACTGAACCAAGGCAATCCATTACCCAGAGGACCCTCTCTTCTGCCGCTCCCAGACCGTGGAATGGCCTGCTGGGAAAGATTCGTCAACTCAACAATCTCTCCAAATTTAAGAAAGCCATAAAGACTGATCTCTTCCGGCAGGCCAACCCAGTCGAATTTTAAGATGTTTGATTGTTATTTTAGCAATGTATTAGTTTTATACGTTTTTAAGCAGTTTTATGTATTTTATAGTATTTTGTATTCATAGTTGTTCCCCGCTTCGATCCAGAGGGGAGAGGCAGGCAAGAAATAAATAAATGTAGTGTTATATTATTCCACCTTCTGCATCAAGGAAAGCTGAGTTCTATAGCCATACATTAAAAAAATCACTCTAAATTCGAACTCTGGTGGCACGTGCTAACAGGACTGGAGCCAAAACGGGGCCGCTGAGGAATGAGAGGGAAGTATTGGGGGCTCTCCAAGGTTTGCAGAAGTATAAAAGGAAAAAGAAAAGTGGGGGAAAACCAAGGCCACAACTTCCCCCACGAAACCAGTCCAGTGAGGACTGAACAGGCTCAGGAGCCAGGAATGTTGAGTGTCAGTTGGAAAAAAGAAAATGAAAGTGGGGAAAGTAGAATGCCCTTCTTCAGTCCATCACAGTTTGTCCTGGAGGGAGGGACAGCTGGAACCCTGAACAGGAGCACTCTTAATGGGAAATGGGCATACGCTGCAACATTTTGCTGCAGGTTCCCCTTAATTCTATGGCAGTATCAACGTGCATAGTGCTTTGCAAAGAACACAAGGGCAGGCCCCTGCCCCAAGGAGTTTACAATCTAAAATTTAACACCGGAGACACAACAGAGGAAGGAGAGAGAAATGGAGGAAGGGATAAATAGGCAAGAATGTGCACCGCTGAGGTTGTCTCCTGATGCTCTCTTTTGTTTCCCATAAAAAGTGGTGCCTGAGTGTGTTTGTTTTCCTCTGCCCTCCTCATCCCCTTTTTCCTTTTGTGTTGTGTCTTTTCAGATTTGTAAGCCTTAAGGCAGGGAGTGAGTTATTATTATTGAGTTCATATAAGCCGCTCTGTTTTTTTTGTTTTTTGCTGAAGAGTGGGGCAAAAATAAGCTACATCATCTAGGTGGCAGTCATGGGGCGTTCTGCATGTGATGTCCCACCCTAGGAATCTGGCATGCTGTCCCTAGGATGGCTTGCCTGGTGCCTACTTTACTGTCTTTTCAGCGCTACGCCAATCCTGGTTTTCTCCCATTTAAGAGATTAGAAAACCTAGGCTAAATGCAGAAGCCCAGAGTTGGCTGGATTAACTGGACAAAGCCTTTATACCACTGTTGGGGCACATGGACATATCAATAATCCTCACGGAAGAAAAAGGAATAGGTTTTCCCAGCATACAAAAATGTCTCTCTTTGCTCGCCTGGAGTTAATTCTTACTCACCCTAAGGCGACAAGGGAAGTGGCTATTTCTGTGCCACATCCCAGGCTTGTAACGACCAAAAAAGCAAAGCAAAAGGCCTGGGCAGGGGAGCGATGCTTGAACAGGAATGATGGTTGTCAAAGGACAAAGGTCTGAGTGCCTCTGTAACACATTAACTTTGGATTCCTTTGGCTCAGCACCCAAAAGCGGTATGTTCTTGCAGTGCTTTGAAAGTGAGCCATTGAAGCGGGGGGGAGTTATTTAATCATTCATCAATTCCCGCTCAGTTTTCTTTTAAAAAACCAACCCCGAAAAGCACGTACACTGTCTCCTTTCGTTTTCCTGAATCCCACGCTGGGTTGTAGCAACTGAACATCGAGTGGAAAGTTACTTTGCCTATGCTCAGAGGCACCAACGTTATGACAGTGGGTTCATGCAAAAGGTTCCGCAGTCAAGTTTCGACAGATGTACACATCCCAGTGCATCCTTCGGCTTAATAAACCGTGATGGAGAGATGTTTTTTTTACTGTTCTTATATCCCACCCTTCTTAAAGGCCAGGGCGGCTCACAAGAATACTTCAAACCATAGAATTATAATGTCTAAAAAACAGCATTAAAACCCCACAAGTTCCTAGAAGAGCATCACAGCAGAATGAGCGCCATCGTGGCAGAATAACGCATTTTTGACAGCAGTGTTTAGATATTTACCGGTTTATCTATTTTTAATCCTATGCTGCCTTGGAGAGGTTTTTTTTTACAGAGACGGTGGTGCAGGCCTTTTTTTTTTTTTTTTTTTAGAGTCAATCAATACAGGGATTTATCCCCAACTTTGTATTTGTTTAGGAGATCCCGAGAGACAAAAGGAAGCAGAGCTCCGGCACCGGGAGATCTCTTCGCAAGTGGGAGGCTGTAACGACTTTGCCACACTCCTCACAGTCTTCGAGCAGTGCAAGTCGAGGTACCCAGACGGACCTTGAGAGAAAGCATGGCATCTGAACCCTGCAAACTGGAATGCTCAGAGCTTGTTAAGACATGGGTGAGGGGGGGGTGGATTGTCCAGTGGGGTCTCTAGCAATGGCGGCCAAGCGACTTCCTTTGGGCCGTTGCGGTAGCTTTCAAAAGCGGGTAGGCACTCTTTGGTGCCACTGAGGGAAATGTCTAAAGCAGGGCCGGCTCTACCATTCGGCAGGGCGAGGCAGCTGCCTCAGGCGGCAGTTTCTGGAGTGGGTGGCGAGGTGTTGGAGGACAGAACTGCGTGTGTATCACACCAGCCTGCCCTGAGCCTGCTAAGCTACAGGGGCAGTAGAGGCAGTCAGTATTGAAGGAAGATTCTATTTTCTGTCTGGTCATGGAATGGGATGCGGGCGCCATCTTGTCTTTTGCCTCTGGCAGCAAAATATCTTAGAACCTGGTCAAGCAGACTGCTCTTGCTACTGGGCTGAATGTTCTCTAAAGAACAGGTAGCTGAATGGACAGCAGGGTTCAGTAGCAAAAGAGGGGTAAAGCCACCTTTATTTAATTTTTTTGGTCTTTGGTTGGCAGGAAGCAAATTTTGGAGAATTGGGCCTCTTTCTTTCTTTCTTTCTTTCTTTCTTTCTTTCTTTCATTCATTTTTCTACCACCCACTAGCCAAAGCTCTCTGGGCGGTTCACAACAATCAAACCCCTAAAAAGTAGGAGACGATAAACTGCAGGCGATAAACTACAATGTAAAAGTT
Source organism: Anniella stebbinsi (assembly GCA_029215795.1). Taxonomy (NCBI): domain Eukaryota; kingdom Metazoa; phylum Chordata; class Lepidosauria; order Squamata; family Anniellidae; genus Anniella; species Anniella stebbinsi. Next base: position 17,532,278 of record JARDYH010000009.1, read on the forward strand.
TAGAACTGCAATATAAAATTAACAAATCATTATTATTATTAACTCTTTTCTTGCTCGTGGTTGTTTTTCTAGATGGACATGACGGGCTTTGCCAAGTCATGCTGTCTTTTACTGATTCAAGAATTTCCTGACCATTGAGCATGTTTCAAGTATGACTGCTTTCTGGATGTTGGTGTGGATGTCTTTTGGTAGGCCCAGTTTCTGGAGGTTTCCCGTATCGTTTTTTGATGTGATGCTGGTGACTGATGTGACTAATGGACTAATTGTGACGTTTTCCCGTTGCCGTAGTTCTTTGACTTCCATGGCCAGTGGTGTATATTTCTCTCTCTCTCTCTCTCTCCTCCTTCTCCTCCTCCTCCATCATCATCATCATCATCATCATCTTTATATACTGCCCTGTAGCCGAAGCTCTCTGGGTGGTTTACAAAGATAACCAAATGGAAGTTTTTGCAATACAAAAGTTTAAATTACGATACCAGATATAAAGGAATTGAAATACTAAAATGCCTGGGGGAATAGAAAGGTCTTCACCAGGCCCCTGGGTTGGAGGGGGCGGTAGACATGTTGGGAGCTTACCAGGGTGGCGGTGCTGATGGCTAAAGGGGCAGGGCCAAAGGACCAATTTATTTATTTATTTAAAACACTTCTTGGCTGCCTTTCAGGACAGAAGCCCTCCCAAAACGGCTTACAACAACACATAAAACCAGTTTACAACATTAATAGCAATAAGTACACAGTAAAATAGCAATTAAATCAGTAAAAACTAACAATAAAATCATCAAGGGAAATAGCAGCAAAACAGTACTCATCATGAGAAGGCCAGAGTAAAATAAAAACGTTTTTAAGGCCTTCTTAAAAGCCTGCAAGGATGGCGATTGGAGGACCTCTGATGGGAGTTTGTTCCAGAGGGGCCACTGCTGAGAAGGCCCTCTCCCATGTGGACCCCCCTTAATTTCTCTCACTGGTGGGCAGATGAGAAGGGCCTCTCTTTCTGATCTTAAAGTGCAGGCAGGCTGATATGGGTGAATGCAGTCCTCTAGGGCAGACACCATTGTACAGCAAGAGGAACATGCGGCTTTTATGCTTAAGAAATAATAATTTAAAAAAGGTTTTGTAATCTGGGTTTCTTCCCCTCTGCTTTTTGACCAGCAAGTCCCCCTCAGTCTGGTGCCGGGAAAACTGGGTCCATTGGAGAGCTCTGAAGATGGCGCTGAGCGTGGAAGGGCAGCTCCGTGAGATCACCAGCAAGCTTAAGCAGGCGAGTAAGAACATGGGAAGCTACCTTAGACTGGGCTGAACCCTGGGTCCATTTAGGGTAGTATTGTCGAGACTGACAGGTAGCCATGGCTGTCCAGGATTTCAGGCGAGAATTTTTCCAGCCCCGCCTGGAGATGCCAGGGATGGAACCTGTGAATGTCTGCGCGCCAAGCAGGAGCGGCGGCCTTTCCCCGTAATGAGTGAAGTTCAAATCAAAACGATGCATAAAAGCAATAAAACTATATTAAAACATTAAATCAATATTGAGAGCCAGTGTGGTGTAGTGGCTAAAGTGTCGGACTGGGAGTCGGGAGATCTGGGTTCTAGTCCCCACTTGGCCATGGAAACCCACTGGGTGACTTTGGGCCAGTCACAGTCTCTCAGCCCAGCCTACCTCACAGGGTTGTTGTCGTGAGGATAAAATGATGATGAGGAGGGTTATGGTTATGCCGCCTTGGGTTCCTTGGAGGAAAAAAGGCGGGATATAAATGCAATAATAAAATAATAAAATAAAATCTGGAAAAGACTATGGCCTCTCTCTTTCCTCTCATCTGAGTTTCCTCCTTTATCAAAGATGTATTTTCTTCCTCTCCCATAATACTAGAACCCAACAGGGTCATCCCTTGAAGCCGATGGGTGGGAGATTCAGGACAGATCAAAGGAAGGACTTCTTCACACAGCGCAGAGTTAAACTATGGAACTCACTTCCACAAGATGAAGTGGTGGCCACCAATTTGGCTTTGAAAGGGGGTTGGATAAATTCCTGGGGGAGAAGGCTATCAATGGCTACTAGTCCTGTGGCTATGTGCTACCTCTGGTATCCGAGGCAGTAAGCCTATATACATCAGTTGGTGGCGAACATGGGCGGGAGGGTGCCGTTGTACCCATGTCCTGCTTGTGTGCTGACATCTGTCTGGCCACTGTGTGAACCGAGTGCTGGACTAGGCAGGGCTCGTCTTCTGTTCTTACATATATTTATTTCTGTTCACCTCTCTCTCTAGCTGCCCGACTTTCCGAGAGAGCGGTTCCACGGCTCCCGGAACGAAATCCTGAGACGGTGTCTGTGCGCTGGCTATTTTGCCAACGTCGCAAGGAGGTAAAGGGTGTCTGGGGAGGACGAAGGCAAGCCGAGCGCAGAGCGTGCAGCTGGCAGCTGGCGCGGTTGTGCTTTTCCTGCCCTTTAGCAACCTCCTCTCTTGTGTTGACTTTCAGATCCATCGGCAAGTCGTTTTGCACCATGGACGGCCATGGCAGCGTCGTCTACATCCACCCTTCGTCAGCCGTAAGATCCCTCCTTTGTGTTGATTATTCTTTGAATAGTCGGGCCTTTTAGGAAAAGACGGGCGGGTGGGGAAGACATGCAAGCTGAGCAGATTCTTTTCATGCCCAGCTGCTCTGAGTTTGCCGTATAGGATTAAGAGAAGGGAGCGTATTTTAGTGAATAGCATGAAACTGAGACCCGCAACAAAAGGCCCCGATGAAATCTTACCCTGTAACCCCAGGGTGTTATTTATATATCTATGTTTATTTATTTACAAATATTTGTATGCCACTCCGCATTTAGACCGATTGTGGAGCGGTGAACAATAAAAGATACAAAGACAAGGCAAAGGAATAAAACTCCACATTAAAAATTATCATTTTATTTAAAAGCCCCAACCAGTTCCGATAAAAAATGTGGCTGGACAGTCAGGTGATGCACTTCCTGAAATAAGGATGTTTTCAGGAGGTGCCGGTAACAATGCGGTGTTGGTGCCTGCCTGAACCTCCAAGGGCAGGGCATTCCATAAGAAGGGGGCCACCACACTGAAGGCTTTTCTCTGGGTGGGCTCCAGTCGGGCCGTAGGTCCATGTGGAACAACCAGGAGCATGCCCTCAGATGTCCTCAGTGGCCGGGCAGGTTGGTAAGGAAGGAGACGCTCTCTTAGGTATCCTGATCCCAGGTTGTTCAGGGCTTTGTACACTAGTACCAAAACTTCTGTCAGCCCTAAGACCCAAATTCATTCATGGAGAAGCTTTCCGGGGATGCATTCTGCTGTAATCGAATGTCCCTGTTCAGATTTCTCCAGTCTGGTGCCCTCTGGATATGTTGGACAGCATGCTGGCTGGGGATGATAGAATCTGTAGTCCGAAACCTGGAGGGCACCAGGTTGTGGAAGGCTGGTCTATGCAGAGTGGTGGCAGCGGCCCTTCACGCCTCCCTGGAGATGCCGGGTATTGAACCTGGGGCCTTCTGCATCTGACACCTGTAGTCCGTCGGCGCCTTGATAACCTGTAAGCACATCTGTCTTTCTCCAGCTCCGTGATCACGAAGCCGAGCTGGAGTGGATCCTCTTCCACGATGTCCTGGTGACCTCCAAGGTTTACCTGAGGACGGTGTGCCCCGTTCGCTACGAGTGGGTCCAGGACCTGCTGCCCCGGCTGCACCAGATCGATGCATACGAGCTGAGCAGCATGGCCCGGGAGGAAGTGACGGAGGAGGAGATGGCCAAGTGGAGGAAGAAGGAGGACCTCGAGGGGCGGGACGGTGAGCCGAAAGCGCCGGGATGTCCATAGACAGGGAGGCACCAGGGGTTGGCACAGTTGGGCAACTGCCGAGGGCCTGTGCCCTGTTGGGAGCTCACTAACAGAAGTCCCTGCTTGCTTACTTGTCGCTCTTTCTAGCCCAGACAGTGGTGGTGGGGTGAGCAGGGGATCCACAGCCCGCTTGTTCACTGGCTCTTTGCCTGGCCATAACGAGAAAGAGGAGATGCATGAGCTGCTGAGCAGGGAGACTCCATGAGGAGAGAGGAGCCCATTGAGGGTGTCTTCGCCAAGCCTCCTCCAAAACCTGGAGCCAGCCCTGCCCGTAGATCAGGAGTTCCTCAACTGCGTGTCGGGGGATACTGCTGTGCCGTGAGTGAACGGCCAGTGCATCACGGGAAATGAATAAATGAGTGCCTCCCACGAGCCCAGAGTCTTCCCTTGCAGAGAAGGCTGCGTCTCTGCATGAGATACTGTTCCGGCCTTGTTTTCTGCTGGGGCATGCTGGGAATTGTAGTCCAACACACCTGCACAGTGCCCAGTTGAGGAAGGCTGATCCATACCATAAGGCAGGCTGGGGACGAATGGCCAGGCAAAGATTGGCTACATAGGACGTGAGGTTGGGCCTCCAGATATTTTGACGTACAACTCCCAGCAGCCCAGCCTAGTCAGTAGTGAGAAATCATGGGAGTTGTAGGCCAAAACATCTGGAGGCCCGCCAGCCGTCTTATCCAACACAATTTTCTTGTTTCATAGTGTTGATGTTTTTGAGTCTCGCTTTGCCTTTAGAGAAAATGTCCGATGAGGCCGCCAAGAAGATGGAAAAGAGGAATGACGGCCGATCCATAAGGGATGCTCGTGCGCGGTACTTGGAGAGGAGGCAGCAGAGGCTGCTGGGATCAAACGCCCCTTCGAAGGAGACAAGCTGACATCTGCACCTGCGGCCCGACGTTTGCACCATACAGATCCACTGCACTCCATATGTACACGTGTTCGGCCAGAGCCTACGCTGATGGAGCTAGGGGTTGGAGGGCGGGGGCGCTAGGACCCAGGGGAGGCTGAGCTGTCACCTGATCCCTTGTGGGGGTGGAGCTACAGCACCATATATAAGGACATTCCACTCAGGGGAAGCTTCAGTGAATAGCCTGGCAGGTTGTAGCTCCTAGCTTGGGAGTCTGTAGTGGGGAAAATGTCTGTTCCTTCTCGCTGAGGCAATTTCCCTTTTGCCTTCATGGGACTAATAAAGTGCCTCCGTAGCCGTCACAGACCCTACACCAGCAGAAGTTGGTGACTCCGTCATCAGTGGGGCAGTGAATCCGGGTTTCAGTCGGAACCAGTCAGAACTCTAACGGGGCAAGTTCTGACTGGTTCCGACTGAAACCCGGATTCACTGCCCCACTGACGGTGGAGGAGCCAGCCTCCGCTGCAAATGACAGCATCTCGGAAGTCACGACCACAAAACCCCGTGGCCGTCCCACGCACATGAACGGGTTCAACTGCCTATTTCCCAAAAAACATACACAGGCACCCCATGTTGAACCTGGGAATTCTAATTATGGGAGAACAGTCTTCCCGAGAAATATAAACGGATGTACAACGGGGATGCGGAACTTTCGGACTGTGGAGGTTCTACATCTGATCCACAGAACTTGGCCCATTCTTCTCTCCGGCGATTCATTCCTGGTTCCTGCATCCCGGATGTACAGGTTGGTTGGGGCAGCCTTCCCCGGCCTCTTGCCCATGCAGCCTGTGGATAATGGGAGTTGTATTCTGACGCAATCGGAAGGCACTGGGTCGAGGAGGAAGGCAGAGTGCGCTTTTTCCGTGCCAGTGTGAAGTTGTATTGAAATCGGTAGCCAAATTGACAGGCTCATTCTGCGATTGCGAAAGAGCACCGGTCCAACGAGCCCTGATACTTTTTCTTTTCAAAAATGAACAACAACCCCACAAGCAAGAGCCAAAACCAACGCCTTTTAAAATGAACGCATTTAAATATTTAGGGCTCTTGCGTATGGAGGTTTCTCCACTGTGCATCAGTTGATATTTCTCCGGACTGTGCACTTTGAAATTGGCATACGATGACGTGATCTTTAAAAAGTGTTTAAAAAGCGAGTTTACAAGCTTTTATGGTGTCTCCCCATTTTCACTTCGATGTGGTGTATTTTTCTGCAGCAAGTGCTCTCGGATTGTGAAATGTCCCCGTTCCCGTTTTGTTTTAGCAAAAAATAGGGACATTATTTTTTTACGTTTGCTATAAAGGTCTGACGTGGCTCAAATTGAGCTCCTTGCTCTGCACTCTGTGTGTGCATTTCATTTTTCCATTCGCCGTTTATATCGACCGTGGTGGATAGCAATATTCCCTTCGGGGAGACAAGCTGCCTTTGTATTGAGTTGAAAGCCCTGTTCTAGTTTCTTCTGCAAATTTTTCTGTAAGGATGGCGGTGTATTAATCAGCCCGCCAGCGTAAGAAATTTAGTAAAGTTTCTTGGTGCAGCTGTGTCGGATTCATTTTCTTTCCCAGTACTTGCTGCGTGCTCTTAAGAGCTCTTTGTGCAGCTGCCATGAATCTGCAGCAGCATCACACAGTTTCAAGAGGGGATGGCAACAAAGGATCTTGTGGCACCTTAAGGAAGCTTTCCCTCCACCTGGCACCCTGTGGTGTGTGTCACACTACATCTCTCATGATCTCCAGGTAGGACAGCCAACAGCCAGCCTGGTTGAGGGTGGCAGACATTGTGGTCCAACACATCTCGAACGCCGACTGGAAGGCTAACAAAGTTATTGGTTAATGTGACGAAGCGGATTTCTTAGCAAAAGCTTCTGCCTCCTAAAAATTGTTTGCCTGTAAGATGACGCAGGAATCTTTGCTGCTGCTGTTTTTCTTATGCCCTCTAATGTTCTCTTTGGGCCAGAAGAACAAAAAATCTTGCACTGAAGTGTTCCATGTTGCAGTATCTTGTAGTTCCTATATGCAACACTTAGCGTTTGTAGCTTAAATGTCACACGCTTTAAAAGTGTCCACATTTTTTTCCACAAACCTTAGGGTGATTTGAGTTTCTTTTCTTTTTTTTTAACGGTTTGAGGCAATCCGTGAACTTTTCTTGGCGGTATAGCAATATTCCCATCAAGCCCCTTCATCTATTTAATCCACGGTGCTCTATTTTTACGTTGCCTGTCTCCTGGGATTAGAATAGATAAGGCTACCGTGGAAGTCTTAAGAAATGACTATCCCTAAGACTGCTTGCAATGTCTTTGAAGATAATGGCAGGCCTCAAAAAAGAAGTGTAGAGTTCCTTGCTCTCCACTAAAGTGCGTAACCAAGACATGCCAATTGCCATTTCGTGGGGCAAGTAAAAATCTCCACCTGACCAGGCAGCAAATACATCATTTAATTTTGACCTATAAACAACTAGCAAACGTGTGACCCTGTTTCTAAAAAGGCTTGAGATAGTGATTTTTGTGATCTTTTCTGCAGAGCTGGCATATGACGGGGTGGGGCATTTGCTGAGCAGTGGACCCAGCCAAAGAGAAATCTGAAGTATATTCCATATGGCTTCTGCAGTCTTAGCAATGTGATATTACATGTATTGTGATAAGAGAATCTCACAGGACCGGCCCTGCCGTTAGGCAGGGTGAATATTAGATACAGCGGGCAAGCAATGTATAACAGCTGTTGCTGACATGCCATTTGTGTGCTTTCGGGAGGTACCCAACGGGCCATGGTGGGAAACAATGGCTTTTGGTTGTCTGATTCATTTCTTATTCCCTTCTATTAGCAATGTTCAGGGGTGAGTGTTGATTCTTATCTTGCCAAAATAGCACCGCCCACACATACGAAAGACATATCAGCAGGCTTGGGGAAACCCCAAGATCTGTAGACATACCAAAAACCTTAAGTGGGGGGGAAATAAACGCTGAGGGTGGACCAAAAATAGTCTCACGAGGACTGATTGTGCTCAGAGGCTATAGGTTGACTATTTGGGGAGATGGAATAGAATTGAACAGGAGCGCTCGTAATGTTTTGTAGCGGGTCCCATTGGTTGGCCATGATGAATAAACATCCATGTTCAGAGGCTGTATACTTCTGAGTACCATATGCTAGAAGTAGATAGGCCTCTGGTAGTTCTTCCACATTAAAATTGTATTTTATAGTTGTGTTTCTTAATGTTTATTCATTTTTAGTTATTTGTAACATATACAGCTGAATATAATATAATCTCTCAGCAGCCCAGAACATTAATGTTATGGTTTTATCTCTTGGTACACCAGGGAGCTACTGTTATAGGGCAGGTTATAAAAAGAATGCCAGCCCTGCTGAAAGTTCATCTCCTCCCTCAATTCTCACCACCAGCAGACATTCCAGCAGGCTGAGCTGAGAGGGAGAACAGAGGGAGACTATTTGCTTTTCCCCCCTCTACCCTCCCCATCTGCTTTTCCTTGTGTGCCTTTTCAGATGTGAAGCTTGCAGGCAAGGGATTGTGTTATTTTACTGGTTGCATGTGGCAGTTTAAAATATAAAACACTTTTAAATAAATATCCTCTTGGCTTGTAGCTGGGCTGCTCTTAAAAGGAAACGATATTCCAAGAATTGTTGTTTGCTCCATTGAACGCTATGAATCCACCAAGGTTATGTTGTCCAAGGTCACCCCATTCTATACAGTGCGGGATTTGAACCTATGAAAAGGCAACATTTTTCCGCCTTATGCGCAGATGCGTTAGTCTCCTAACCCATTCACTGACCATTAGAACGTCTTCCTTTATGAGGGACTCCTATAGTACCAGCGAGGGAGTGGGAGACAGGTGAGCTCCCTCCGCCTAGAACGTCCACCTTGAGTGTCCGTTTTTTAAAAAAATAATAATCCCCTCCCCCTATCATGTGATCAGGGGACTGACGCCCAGGTGGGGCGTTAGGAACGGAAGTGATGTCACCCTCCACCCAGGTCGCATGATGTGGCAAAAAAAAAGAAAGATGAGATCTAGCGCGGATGGAGGCGGGCCTTCTCTAAAAAAAACCCCGAGAAAAAAAGTCCCTTCCGGTTTCAAGGACCCTTCCGCCTTCTCTCATTGATTCCATACGTGGGCGGCGGTGCGTTTTCGGCACGGGATCCTTCCGCCGCTGCGCTTAATCGGCGGCAGGTGAGGAGCGAGGAGAAGAGGCTCAGGCGGAGGGAGCTGTCGCTGTCGCTGTCGCTTCGCTCCCTTTTTCCTGAGGGAGAAAGCGGAGTATTCTTCCGCCGAGCGAGCGAGGGCTGTTTCCGGATCGCTCGCGGCGGCCTCCCACCGTCTCTGCCTTCCCCGCCATTAAGAGCCGCCCTTCCCCCGCCGCTGCGTTCGCTGCCCTCCGCACCGGCTGCCCGGCGCCTCCTTTTTCTTCTTCACCGTCGAGGAGAGACTAGCTCCCCCACCCCGTCGTCGGGCTGGAGCCCTCAAACCCCAACAACGCTTCCGCCGCCATGGCTCAAATCCTGCCCATCCGCTTCCAGGAGCATCTCCAGGTGGGTGAGGGGGCGAAGGGAGCTGGGGGGCTGGCAGGTGGGTGAGGGGCGAAGGAGAGAGGGGGCTGGCAGGTGGGTGAGGGGCGAAGGAGAGAGGGGGCTGGCAGGTGGGTGAGGGGGCGAAGGAGGGGGGCTGGGGGGCTGGCAGGTGGGCGGAGGGGGCGAAGGGGAGAGGGGGGCTGGCAGGTGGGTGAGGAGGACTCTTGTTCTGTGGTAAATCGCTGAGGGGCATCAGGAAACGGCCTTGGGGGTGAGGAGAGAGAAGAGACGGGTCTGTGTGACAGAATAGGTCTCTGAGGGCCCTATATGTATGGGGAGGGGGGCTGCTAGCCAATGAGAAATTGGGGACGTGAGAATGGCTAGAACTGAAATGGGGGTGGTGTCTGGAAATGTGTTTGTGCGTGTGGACCCTACATATATATCTATATCTCGCTCTTTCAGGTACCCCTGGTTTAGTGAGTTCACTTCACCTCTCTTCTGCCCAATTCCATATATATATATATATATATATATATGGTCATGCCTGATGTAGAAAGGGCTGCATGCTTCTATATGGCAGTTTACATAGGGCCTGTTGGTACTGAGGTGGGGGAAGTGTGATGGGGATTAAGAGGAGGCATTTGGAGTAGTGTGGGGTAGGGGATAAGTAAGAGGAGTGTGTGCATGTATGTATAATGCATATGTATATGTACACAGTCTCTGTGTGTGTGTGTATATATACGAGAGAGAGAGAGAGACTGCTCATATACATATGGCCATACTGCTTGCTCCTTTGGGTCCTTGCTTAATCCCATCCACTTTCTTCCCCTCCTCTTCTACAATTTGGCATTTCTATATGCATATTGGAAAAAATAAAGGTTCTGGAATATGGTGAGGTGAGGAGGAGAATCATTTGTATGACATTTTAGGCCAGGTTCCTGGGACTGGGGAATTGCAAAGGAGGAAGTGATTGGGATTGAAGGGAGCGCTTGGAGGAGGTGTGTGTGTGTGTGCGCGCACACACATGGATGTAGCAAGAGTTTTGAGTGTGTGTGTGTATGGAGAGAGATGGTCCTGGGATGATTTAGGTGGGGAAGCCATCTTTGTGTCAGTTTAGGCCTGTTGTGCAGGGTGGGAGCAGTGGCTGGGAGTAAAGCATTGGGAAGTGAAGGTGTCTGGGATGAAAGGGGGGGAGGTCTTGGATTGAGTTCAGGGGGAAGCATCTATATATAAAGGGGGAAAGAAGAGAGGGTCTGTGGTTCCCTAGGGGGAGGAAAGTGGGAAGCCATATGTGTGGACAGCATGCTTGCGGGAAGGATGAAGTTGAGGAACTAAGGAGGAAAGTATGTTGAGTTGAAGTTGACTGGCATTAAAGGGGAGGAGTTGGGGGGAGGAAAGGAAACTTGGTGTGAGAGCTGTGGGGTGGGGGACCCCGTGTAGGCAGAAAGGTGAACTTTGTAGGGTGGTGCAGGAGTATTAAGGGGTTAAGGAACAGAGAGGTGAAATGAAAGTGATAGTGTTAAAGAAGGGGAAGGAAGAGCTCAGGAATGGCCTTGAGTGTGGGCTTGGAGTCAGGTGTAGGTCTAATGTGGGTTGATTAGGAAAGAGTCTTGTAACTTGTGGGAGGGGGAGATACCTATGACAGTCCAGGTGTGGTAAGGAAATGAGCAATGGAAAGGGGAAATGACCATTTGAAGGGTGGGAGCATTTGGAAGTGAGTGAGAGATCTCTCTCTGCATCCATATAAGATGGAGGGAAGAAAGAAGGTTTTGGGGTAACTTTGAAAGGAAGAGGAGGCAGATGTGTGTTTGGCATGAAAGGCGGTCCTTGCTGTCTTCGAGGGAGAGCTGCTGGAATTTTAGGGCATTAAGGGATGAAAAACAGATGAAGGAGCTTCTGAATAAAGTAGGGGCAGGTAGGGGAGTCCTATGTGGAAACAGAGAGGGTGAGGTGGCTGGAATGTAGGGAGGTGCTTTAAAATGGTTGGCATTCATGTTTGTGTATCTAGTGTGGGTGGGTAGAAATAGCCTGGTGCTAATTCGGAAGGGATAGCAGCACCTGTGCCAGAGGGAGGTGACCAGGGTGTGACTTACCCATTTCTCTATGGAATGGATCTGTGGTAGTTTGACAGGTTGGGGAAGGGAGCTGGATTGGGAGGAGTTACCTGTGCATTGACATTGGTGCATTTACTAGGCTGATGCGCTTACTAGGCTGATGTGCTGGGACATAAGAATAGCAAGATAACCTGTGGTGTGGGGAGGTCAGCTGAGGTGGGTTGGAAGAATTAAGTCACTAGAACTGGGGTGGAGAAGGCTGTGGGTTGCTGGTGGTGGGGTTTCAGGGAGAGGTAGGCCTTGATGGTGGGTTAGGCTTGTGCAGGGCTGCAGAAAACACAATTCGAAAGGGAAGCCCAAAACTAATTTGGGATGTGCACGGGTAATCAAAGTGAATGAGCTGGGGGCATGTACACCTCCCCCCCCCCCCAATCTGTAGTCTGTATTTTGATCCTCTTAGCTGTTTAAGACTGATCTTGTCCCAGCTGATGGTGGAAAGCTAAAAGGAGATTAAGGCAGGGCGAGCGAGTGGAATGGGAGAGATGCAGGTGGCAGGTCAAGAAACTTCTAGAAGGGCAGTTGAGTTTGATGGACTTCAGAAGGTGGGTATTGGGCTAAACTTTATGGCAATGGGATCTTGAACTAAACAAACTGTGGGATATATTGTGATAAGAGTAATCCAGGCTCAGAGGGCATCATGTGACCAGGAGAGTGGTATCCGGTCACTTTGAGGCTTGTGCTTATAGCAGCAGTAGGGAAGGACAGGGGAGTGCAGGAATAGAATTCAGATGACTAGTGTTGGATAAGGTTTTTAAGGGTATCAGATGTATTTGAGGATTCCCCTAGTGTGGCATATTTTGAATCTGAGGAAGAGGCATTGCTTGTCTTGGACTGGAACTCCCATGGCATGCTGGCTAGGATTGATGGGAGTTGTAGTCCAGCACCGGATTGAGGGATGTCTCAACTGCCAAAATGTCAGCTCTTCTTAGGAGGAGAGTGCTTTTCTGACTGCAGCAACATTTCCCAGTGTATGCTGCCAAGGGCAGCTTTCCTGCAGAAGCTGCTACTGCTGCTTTGCTATTTGAAGCTGCTGGGGGAGGGCTAGGGAGGGAATTAGCTTCCCCAGATGGTGCAGCTGCTCCCACACATGCAGGCATTTGTAAAGATGTCCCAGGGGTGGAGGATTTTCGTTCGCACCTTGATAGTTTGCCTCTCTCCAAGCTGTGGTGATTGCTCATTGTTTGAGAACCGGAACTTCTGTGTTCACTCTGTTGCTTGATTGGGCCGGCTTCCCTGTGCTGTTGTCCCCACTCAGCTTGACCTAAGCTTCCACACAGGCTTATCAACTTTGGGTGTGGGGGTGAGGTGGGATGGAGCGATGCTTAGCTAAGTGCTTCATGTATTGCAATTCCTACTGCTGCCACTTCATGAGAATATTTAAACCTTATTGCGTGGGCAAGGCCGGATCCCTGCCTCCTGTAGCACCCGCTGGGAGGGGTGGTGTTGTAGGAGGAGTGAGCAAGTGTGGAAGGCTTCTCCGCCTTGCTCCTTTTCATGCCTGCCTGCAGCCACCTTAGCTTTTAACAAAAATCAAACTGCTGAGCTTCACTTTGAAGCCTGAGCTCCCTCCAGAAATGGACCCCAAGCATTACACCTAGTACTTGCTGTTTAATTGACATTCAGCTGTAAGTGAATCATGGGCATCTCTCTACAGCAGTGGTAGCAAGAACAGTTCTCTGGGGTTAGTGGTGGTGGTGTAATAATAATAATAATAATAAGCCTGTTGAGTGTTGGCTCCTAATCTCTTGTGTCAGGAAAAACCATGCAAGTAGGAATGACAAGCCAAGCTGCTGCTGGTTTCCCTGCTGCATTGGCAGTGCAGCTTTGGGGGGAGAGAGAGAGAGACAGTGTACTGTTCCTCCTTGGTATAGGGTAGTGTTAACAGTCCTTGTTTTTGCCTCACTCCCTGCATATTTTGGAAACACTTGCTTTCAGTGTAGTGATGGGTGGGTTGATTGAAATGTGTCACTTTTTCAGATCAGGATCTGCAGTATTCTGTAGAATAGACTTTCAGCAGTCTCCCAAGAATATTCATTCTGTGCATTTCTCTCTCTCTCTCAGCAAGTTCCCAATTTTCTGTGCCTCTGTGGTGTATGATCAGGAAGCATGACCCAAGAACAGCTGTGTAGCAGATCCTTGATTTTTCCTATGCATGTTTAGACAGAAGTCCTACAACTCCCAGCATCCCCCAGCCAGCATGCATAGGATTGTGCCCTGAATTAGTGATTTGACGGGGGTTGGGAAGATTTACCCCCCTTCACTTCTTTACAATTCTTTCAAGTTAATGTTACTGTTTACCATTCACTCCTCTGGGGTGGGGGGGGGGGATTTAAGGGTAACAGCACTGAGGGCAAAACTTCAAGCACTAATGTAGAGTGTCTTGGTCCTGACTGAGAGGAATCCTGCAGGGAGCTGAACCCTACAAAGGTCCTTGTCATGTACTTAGACATACCCTTCCCATTCTTATAGCAGACATCTTGCTAGTCTCAAGAACTAGACTTCCCTAGTTCCCAGAAGAACTTTGGTGGTCTTATTAAAACTCTTCTGACTTGATTTGGAATTTATCCAGATGTGTGGGATTTCTCTCCCCCCCCCCCCTCCCAGAGCTTGGACCCTTCAAACTGTTCTTCAGAGTTGGTGGATTTTAAACTGCTGCGCTTCATCATAAAGTCGATGTAATACGAGGGAAGCATTGTCTGATTGTTTCCTTTCCAGAGTTGCTTCTTTTGAATGTGGTAAATTGTGCCTAATGCATGCAAGTCTCTGTTTCTGGAAAATGCTATTGTGTCTTGTGCCAAAGATCTTGCCAACAGAGCTGCATAGAATGATAAAGCAAAATGTATATGGAGAATACCATGTTGGTGAGAGGCAGTGCTGTGTTCTTGCGTTATCACACTTGTTTCAATACTTAGGCCTTCGGAAAGATGTGTGTGTGTGTCCTTCTTTTGGATTCCTCTGAAATAAGACAAAACATTTATTTAATCCTTTGTGTAATGGAAAGATGACGAAGGTGGAAGTTTGCTCTTGGATCTCTTGTTATGAAGCAGCTGACTGGTGTTAAATGATTGTAGCTGTGTTTGCTTAGCACCAAGTAGAAAAAAACAGAGGGCTAAATTTAACAAGCATTTCTGTGATTTTTTGGAGGAGGAGTCAAAGAAAAGGTGCCAAAATGGGGTCATCCTGTTGCTGAGGTTCAAGGGTTGAACCATTTAGTGGTTTGTTTGTTTTTTGCTGTGTTGAGATTGTTGATAATGGAACATTGGCATGGCTTTATTACTCTAATGTCCTGCAGTTCTTCTATGGCAGGTTACATGGGGTGTCCAGGTGGTCTTTGCGCTTAGTTAATCCAAAGTTTCCACTTTTATCCACCTTCAGACAATGCCCCTGGAATGGGATGTTCTGTTCTCCCCCCCCCCCCCCCCCGCCTTCTGAATGAGGACAGACCAATTGGTATGTGGTGCTCTGATGCCACTTCTGTGATGTGGTCTCTGATTGGCTGGGATCACTCAAAGAGGGCTGAATTATTATTTTTTAAAGTGGCTATAAACACTTGCGAATAAACATGAAAAAATACTCACCGATTTGGTGGTGCTTTCTGTTAGGCTGACCAGATAAAATCCAGGTCACGGCTCATGTAACTTAGGAGTTGTAGAGAAAAGGGAATTTCAGCCAGTGTCATTTGTATGCAGTTAGTTCCTGGTGATATTCCCTCTTCATCACAACAGTTAAAGGTGCATGAACTATACTAGAGTGACCATATACAAAAGAAGGCAGAGCCCCTGCAACTTTAACAGTTGTGATGAAGAGGAATTTCACCAGGAACTAATTGCATACAAATGACCCTGGCTGAAATTCCCTTTTCTCTACAACTGTTAAAGTTACATGAGCCCTGACCTGGATTTTATCTGGTCACCCTATTTCTGTGCTCTTGAAGAGCATTGTTTCTCCTTCAAATGTTCAAGGATGAAACTTCATAGAAGAACTGAGGGCTGCTGCTTAACAGTGTTGTTTTATATATAAAAGAGGAAGGATTATTGCACAACTGGGAACTTGAAAGCATGATGCATAGGGGAAGAGTGGAAGTCGTGAAGCCAAGACAGCTGTATTGGGAGTATGTGGGAATTTATCCTAACAATATAGTGTCTTATACAGTAGAAAACCTTGATGTACTAGAGAAGTTACTAGGTCATAGAAAGAATACAATTAGACTTTCAATAAAAAAGATGGGAGAAAATATTTTTAAAAAAACAAGAAAGCTATCAAGACATCGCTTACATAGTGATGCAAGATAGTCTACAACATGGTGAATTGTAGATGTTAGCCCAATTCAGGCTGCTGGTTTTAACCTATAAAGCCTTTTACATCTTGGGACCACAATACTTGACTGAGCGCCTCTCCCACCTTGAATAACTCGTACACTGCACTCAACATCTAAGGTCCTCCTATAAGGAGCAACCAATTCATAAGCACTCATCTTATGTTTAACACCCCCCCCCCAAGTTGGATTAAATGCTTTTTGGATGAAAACAACAATTGGTATCTGGATTACTTCAAGCAAGTTAATTTCAATGTTGTGGGCAAGGGCTCCTTTGTGTGCCGGATAGCTTGGCCTCTAAGCTGACTGGGGATACATTATTCAAGATGCAGGTATCAGCCACTGTCACCTCTGGAAGTGATAAATGAAACCTGCATCCCTGCTCACTTTCAGCGCTGGCATTTGCCTTTGATCGCTGTTGGTTGCTCTGGCGATGAAACGGTCTGTGTAAAGGAAGCTGGCCTCCTTTCCATAGCATACCTGCTGTGGAAAAAGTTCTCTGACTGCATGTATATTTGAGTACCTTCCTGAGCGTGCCTGCTTTTTGGGGGGAGATTAGACGGGGGGAC
Source organism: Anniella stebbinsi (assembly GCA_029215795.1). NCBI lineage: Eukaryota > Metazoa > Chordata > Lepidosauria > Squamata > Anniellidae > Anniella > Anniella stebbinsi. Next base: position 17,548,530 of record JARDYH010000009.1, read on the forward strand.
ACACGACAACACACCTTGCTCGTGTTCCAGGGCCCCTCCCACCTCAGAACAAATTCCTGGACTCAGAATTCTTTAACCCGGGGTATATGTCTTTTGCAGCATGCTTTTGTTGATGTATCTCTGGGTTCTGGTGAAAAAAAAAGTCAATCCCGTAAGCCTGAAGTTTGCACAATAATGATCCATTCAGGCCTCAGTCTGGTACTCATATTTTACTCCCATCCGTTACTCCTCCCACATGTAGCCATCAAGCAGTTAAGCTTTTGATAATGGAAAGTAGGTTTGGTTCTCTCAGGCCACAAATGTTTGATACTGACTTGTGCTGGCAGGCAAGTTAGCAAGACTTCGGTGGCTTAGAAGGTGACTGAAACTAACTGTAATGGTGTCAGCTTATAAGCCTTATGTACACATTGGAGTCGTATTAATGGGCCTTGAAACATGTAAGACATCTAGAAATTTTGAAGCCTTGGGAACCTGACCAGGTGGGGGGAAGCGGCAAAGCTAAAATGTCTGTGGTATCTGTCAAACTTTAACTGTTGTGCTCTAAGTTATTACGATTATGTGATGCTTTTTACACTGCCCGTAATAATTCCCAAGACAGATTACATGTGCTTCATGCTTTAAGAACATGAAATGTATAACCTATTGTTTGGTAATCCTCTATTGTCATGGAGGATGGGGCTGTGAATGGCTACTAGTTGTGATGACTATATCTCCTCCAGTGTCAGAGGTAGTCTGCCTTTCATAGGGGAACGTGAGCAGGCCCGTCCTATTGCACTCACCTTCCACTTGTGGATTTCCCTCTGGAGCATCTGGCTGGTCCCTGTGAGAACAGCATACTGGGCTAGATAGGCCTTTGGTCTTGATTCAGCATGGCTCTTAAGTTATCTTTGTGAAAATTTGATAATACACATGTCTTAATTAGATTCAAACAATAGTTACAAATATACCCAGTATAGGACATAAAGTTTTATGTTGCTTACCTGCTAAGATACAAAAGTATCTTAGCTTTGCACTATAGTAATGTAAATTGACTGTAATAATATTTTAAAACTTCTAACTGGGATGGCGGTGGTCAACCAGTTTGTGTCTTGCAGCCTTTGTATTTTGGAAGGTTGCTAGTTGGTTTTACCTTCACAAAGCTATCCTTGGCAATACAGTGGCAAATTGTTAAGCATTGTCACATAGTACATGGCGCTCACATTTATTTGCTTGTTCCTCTTCCTGTCCCTCTTGATCCTTCAGTACATAATTTTTCTTGACAACTGCATGTGCTAAGAAATCCACTGTATAATTCGCAGTGGCTTGTCTTATTCTTTGCTGTACTTATATTGAAAGGTGCATTCAAGAAAGCTGTGGAATGATGGAAAGTAAAATGTTACCAGCAGCAGGTTGCCTTACCCTCTAAGATTGGCTTAACTGCCTTCATGACATGGTGTACAATGAAGCCCATAATACGCATGCTCAGTCTCTTTTCCTTCCTTCTGGAGATTAAGTCTGAACACATCCTGGAGAATTTTGCATTATCTTTCCTGTTTTAAGCACAGTCCTGTGACACCTTGTAGACTAACACAATTTTATTATGGTATGCGCTTTCGTAAGCTAGGTTCCACTTCATCTGATGCACATTGATTTAATTAAGAAACGTATGCCTTGCTTTGCCCTCCAAAAAGGAGTTGCTCAAAGTGGCTTACAAATTATAAAAGGAATAGGAAGAATAACTAATCAAATTTATTACAAACTAAAAGCAGCAGCAACACACAATCCAAAACCAAAACGAACAGTAATTAAAACTTCAGCAACAGCAGAGTCAAATGCTTGCATGGAATTGTTTAAATTTAGGCTGCCTTTTAAGGTAACTACCCCCACACAGTGGTTTAAGTGGCCTAAAAGTACAGTATGCACCATCATAAAATACAATATTGCAAGATCCATAGAACAATGAAATCGGCTGTATAACCCAAACTCAGGGTAGCAGAATGCCATTAAAATCAGCAAGAACACTCTGAAGTGGCACCGCAGCAGCACCACTATGAAATCTCTAGAGAAAAGGCCATTCTAAATAAATTGTTCTATACACCTCCTTCAAAGTCCTGGGGTCCTATCTGGCACAAATAAGGAACTACTTCTAAAAAGGCCCTGTCTCCTGTAGTTACCAGTCTGCTTTGATGTCATTCAGCCCATGAAAAGAGCCACAGAAACCAATTTTAAAGTACATCCAGGTGAAGGTGGTCCATCAGATCCTCTGACCTTCAACCATTTAGGGCTTTAAAATGTTTTAAATAATTGGTTTTTATGTTTGATGGTTTTAAATTTTGTATATCTACTTTTTAATGCTCAATCTTTTAATTTTTGTAAACTGCTCAGAGAGCTTCGGCTATGGGGCGATATATAAATATAAATAATAATAATAATAATAATAATAATGGCTAGTACTGGCACTTTAAATTGGGCCCAGAAACATAATAGCAACCAGTGCAGCTGTGTAATAATGATGTTTCCTGTTCCAACTGCCTCACCTTCACTAACATCTAGGCAGCTGAGTTTTGCATGAGTTGAAGTTGCCAAGCAGTCTTTAATGGCTGTTCCACGTAGAATACATTTACAGTACTCTGCATCTCACTGGTGCATTTGTAGTAGAAGCTAGGTCTGCCTAGTTTAGTACAGAATCTTAACACATAATTGGAACACAACTGTGGGGAATGACGGCGACGAAATTGTTAATTGTAAGCTCCCACTAAACACATTAGGGCAGTAGAAGGATCTGCAGCCCTGTGGGGTGGGCTGAGAAACAGAAGATTTCCAGATCGGTGTGCCTTGAAAAAACTAAGCCGACATATTAGAGATATCCCTTTGTGTTTGGCACAGGATATCCCAGCTACTACAACAGTGGTGCTATCCTGTGAGAGGGAGTAAGGATGGTGTAGCCTCTGTCTCAGTCTACAGGCACAGGCACACCAGATTGGAGATACTTTTTTTTAGCTCTTGTAAGCAGTATATACAACTATTAAATGAATATTAAATAATAGATGCTGCTGCTTCATAAAATCCTTGAGATTTGACACAGGCAAAGGAAACGGTGGAGCATTGACTGGGCTGTACTGGAACATAGGAAGCTGCCTTATACTGAGTCACTGGTCCATCTAGCCCAGTATTGTCGACACTGGCTGGCAGCGGCTCTCCAGGGTTTCAGGTGGGATTCATTGCTCTACCTGGAAAAGCCAGAGATCGAACCTGGGACCTTCTGCATGCAAAACAGATACTCTGTCACACTGAGCTATGGCCCCTTCCCTCCCTGCTGCGGTTGGAAGGAGCAAGTGTGCCTGTTGTGAGAGCTGATCAACATGTGTATCTATCTGAGTGTTAAGAGTGAAATACGTGTGTTCTGATCCAGGAAGAAAGTGCCCCAGTTATCAAAAGCATAGGAAACGCTAGCCTAGGGAGACTGTAGCATGCAAAAAGGGTCAAGTTTGCAGTCCGGTGGAGATAAATATGTTTGGGGACAGGGCCCAGTTTTCTGTCCAGTAAGAGAACAATGGCTTGCATCCGGGTGTGTGCTATCGAAACATGCAGATGCTGCATTCTCAGCATTTTTGCACTTCCTTTTGGATGGTGGCAACTCAGAGCGCTCTTCTTCCAGTGAAATATGCTGACTGCTCTCTAGGAAGAGGTCAGGAGGTTTGCCTCTGTCAGCATCTTTCCTCCCCTTCCTAATTGTGTGTCAGTTGTTGGGGTTCATTGACGGAAAATCCAAAATACCTTCCTTTTACACATCAGTCTTTAAGTTATTCTTAGCATTTTAATCAATGCTCGTGGGGAATGGTCCCAGACTGCACAGGATTTTTTTAATGTGCTATAATTTAGCTGAATTCTCAAAGCATGCACCAGGGGCATATCGCACAGTGTTGTTAGGTAAGGCATTGCTCAAGAGTGAATTTGATGAAATAAGACATAATTATACAAATGGTAGAGTTGGTACAAAATTGCTTCCTGGGAGATTAAGAATGTTCTTTTTAACTCTATGCTCACAGCATGCAAGACCTGTGTGTGTATGTGTTTGTGTGTGTTCATGTACTTACAGCTGTAAGTGCAGCACGTAACTTTACTATGGATTATTGAGCTAGTATCCTAGGCTGCTGTTTTAAGCACAAATTTAGGGCAGGGTACTCGGCTCTGAAATATCAAAGTCACAAGACTGTGCTGGAACAGATTTCATTCATCTGGATCGCTCTGTTGGAGGGAGTTCTCTTATGACTCATTGCTGCAGAGCTTTTTGCAAGTTCCTAGCCTTAATTAATCCTGGTTTGTGGAGTGTGTTGCAAGTCCTGGACGGTCCCAAAGTTCAACTCGCATACATTGTTTTTATGGTTTTTTTCCCTGTCGGAGAGTCCTTATTCCCAAGGCAGTTGGCTTCCTACGTGTGTGGGGATCAAAGGCTGCCTGGATGGCAGCTGGTTGCTAAGCGTGCAGGGATCCCATCTTTACCCCCCTCTTGAAAACTTCCATTATTAGCAAAGGGTTTATAGAGAAAGCAGAAGACTCCCCCCCCCCCCACCCTTTTGGCTTAATATAGTCTTTCCCACCCTGTCGTTTACACAATTCTGTTGTTGGTTAAATGCATTACTTGAGATTCACAAGCAGGAAACTCTCAAAACTAACCAGAACATGGGGCTTCCACACATGTAATATTTGCTGAAGCGAGTGCCCTTGAAATATTTTTATAATGAAGCATGTTTTGCGTGAGTGTTTACCTATTATTATTATTTTTGCTGCCAATCACGTTTTCCTTCCTCTCACAGTTTTGACCACCTGCTATGCAACCTATGTATCTGGCTACACATCTTAGCCAAGACATTAATCTGCACACCACCTTCAGGGCTTTTTATTTTTGAATATTTGTCTGGCTGCCACTTAACCTGCATTGTGGATTCTGAGTGTTAACGTCTTCCTTTTCCCACCAGTACCACTGTTTTCAAGTCCATTTATGTCACTGCTTTCCTTTGGTTTTGGTGCAGAAACGGCTGAGGTGTTGCTGCAACAAAATCCCTCAGTTCACCTACTTATGAAATACTTCTGCATTTATTTATTTATTGCATTTGTATACCATCCCATAGCCGAAGCTCTCTGGGCGGTTTACATAGGATTAAAACAATTAAAAACAATATACAAAAATTTAAATAGCAAAAACATACAGCATACACACAATGCACACATACATTTAAAACCACTGCAACAACCCAAAAAGCTACAGAAACAAAAACAAACCCAGGCTCCTCAGATATTGCCAAATGCCTGAGAGAAGAGGAAAGTCTTGACCTGGTGCCGAAAAGATACCAATGTTGGCGCCAGGCGGGCCTTGTCAGGGAGATCGTTCCACAATTGGGGGGCCACCACAGAGAAGGCCCTCTCCCTTGTTGTCGACCTCTGAGCTTCCCTTGGAGTAGGCACTCAAAGGAGGGCCTTAGATGTTGAACGTAGTGTTGGGGTAGATTCATGTTCGGAAAGGCATTCCATCAGGTATTGTAGTCCCAAGCCGTGTAAGGCTTTATAGGTTGTTTAGTGTTTCTTTGGCTAACTTAATTAAAGGTACTGGTTATAGATAATGCCATGCTCCTACTTGGGGCATTAACGTTGCTTGATTGGCAATATTCCCAGTTTCTTTAGTTCAATTGTGTTTTTGTTGGCATATCCGTTTTTGAAGGAATAGTAGTTTGAGAACGTCCCTTCTACTTGAGCTGTCTTTGAGGTCTGTTGATGGCTTCAGCAGGATTTGAGTTCTTCGTGCAGGTGTCCGAAGTTGGCTTTGTTGGGCACTTGCTGGGGCCTGCATTCCAGGAGAGGTCCTATTGTCATCCCCACCTTCCACCTTGTTGTCTCTGCCTGATTGTCTGCCTTCCAAGCATGTGAGCATAGATGAAGCCAAGAAGGGGCAACACTCGCTTTGCCCTCTACTTCTGGGCTGTGGCATGGATTGGGTCCAAATGGAGAAAGCAATTGAAATGGCCATGGTGACAGGAGGAAGAGGGGGCCACTGAGGACATCTTGCCCAACGTCCTCGCAAAACTCAAAGCTGTAGCTGGCTTTTGGGTGGGGAATTTCACTCATATGTGGCCCGTATGAATCTGAATTCTAAAGCTACTGGAGAGGAGCGGCAGAAATTCCTTCTGTTGTCTAAGGCTGCGTCGTCGTGCTGGTGGTACAGAGTTTCATCCTCCTTCTGCATATAGCAAAATGTGTTCCAGACTTGTGATGGTCTTGAGATACTTAATATAATAACTTAAAACATTTGTGTAGTGCTTTCACTGATTCTAAGCCCTTTACGTGCATTATCTGTTTTTCATCACAAGTGAGTTTGGTCAGTATTATTATCAATCATACTGCAGATAGGGGAACTGAGGCTAGGAATGGTTTTCCTAAGAGATACCTAGTGAGTTATGGGCAGAGGTGAAATTTGAACCAGATATTTGATTTGTGGTTCGGTCTCATAGACACTACATCAATTGTAATACAAGCATGGATACCATAAGACATAAGTTGTGTGTAATGGGCTTATATGGGGCTGGTAGAATCCTGCACATTCTTTGTTTTTTCCTTGTTTAAGTGGCTGCAGGTGTGCGTTTATGGATCTTAAGCTTGCTTAATTATTTGACATTACTGCATTGACAATGTAGACAGTCTTCTGGCAAAGGTTCTACAAAATTTGACAGTGTTGTTGTGTCTAGCAGATGGCCATAATTAAGGTAAATCTGTCTTGGGGTGTGTGTATAGCTTAAATGCTGTGGCTAAGCTTGGTCTTTGCCCGGGTAACTATAACCATCTGCCACACTTTGGCCAATAAAAGTAGCTGATGACATGAAGGGGAAGATGGCTTGCCATAAATTTGTAATCTAGCTGGTAAGGTTAGTGGAGATTCCTTCTTTTTAACAAGGAGTGAAGTTGGAAAGAGAATACAGCAATGAGGATACCCTAAATGGTGATAAGATTTCAGGAGTGAGTTCCAGGGTTGCATGCTTCTTCTGCCTTTCTGGAGCAAATTCTTCCTCCCACCCGTCTGCTTTAAGCATAATCTTGTAAATGCTTAATTGTGACGAAAAGACAGATAATTTATTTATTGCATTTTTACCTTTCTCTTAAGTTCAAAAAGGGTCCCTTCTCCCAGAGAATGGAGGACCTGGGGCAATTTTGGCAACTGACAGCTTTCGCTAAGACATCACCAATGTTATATCTGCACTGGCACAAGGGTGGTGATGTTGGTGGACTAGGAAATGTACCCAGCTCCTGTCACTTTTCCAGCTTTTCAGTGGTGAGGCCTAAAGCGATGGTTCTCATGCTGTGTGGCTAGAGCAGATCAAGCACAAGAAGAGGCAGGAGAAAGGAGTCTGCAACAAAAATGCATAAGAAATCTGTAGAAATTGGGGAAATGCTGTTTAAAACTGTCAGGAGCACTCATTTAGTAACGAGCTGTACACTATTGCACCAAATCTCATATAAAGAGACTTGTAAGACGCTGATGGGTATTAACTTGATTCCTCGAGGTTCTTTTTTGACTGCCAAGAATCAGTACCTTTCCCCCTTTCCTTTTGGGGGGTTCCCTCTACCTAAAGAACTTGTGTGTGTGTGTGTACGCACATTCTCTCTCTCTCTCTCTCTCTCTCTCTCTCTCTCTCTCTCTCACACACACACACACACACACACACACACACAGTGAAGGAAGCATTCCTGGCAGGTATCCTAACAAATGTTAGGAATGCTTCACACCGCAAATACTTGGGCCAACTGGCATAGAAGGCAGTTAGTGGTCTACATGTTGAAACTCCCCTGGCTGTGAGCAGGAATATAAGGAAGCTGAAGACAGTTATGATGGAGTGTTACGTGTCAAAAACGATTTCTTTATTTTGCCTTTTTAGACTGAGTAGCAATGCTGGGTTGGCATGGTAGCTGTAGTAAAGGGAGTGGTGCATTACTAAGAGCTAGTGAATGGTTCCTCATAAAGGAGTGGCTCAAAATTACAGAACTTGACGGCACAGTTATAAATGGGATGGAAGCTTATTGCATAGCAGTGCATGAATTACTTAATCTTTTGTTCATGGTATGCCAGAGTGGGCATCACAGGCTACCCGAGGGATGCTTCTCAAGACATGCTTCTGTGTCCTTCTGGCTGCTTTTAGGATTCTTGGAAGACTTGCCTATTGGACAAAAGCAAAAAAAGCCACCAAGTTTTTATTTGGAGTGGTAGTTAAGAATAACGGCTCCACAAATGTGATCCGTGCACATTCAGATCTGTGCTCGGCTATGAAGCTCACTGATGTGGTGTGTTCTAGTGACTTATCTCCCAAGTAGCTAGGCTAAAACTTTTTCTCTGTGCAATGTAAGATGCAACTGTAAGCTCTAGTGGCTTGAGAATGTGGCGATTTGAAACGAGCAAGCAGAATGAGATGGACTGTGTTAAACCTAATTAATTTGTGGGCCATTCAAATTGGAAATAGAATGGCCACTTGAGAATCAGTTGGTATAAGAGTTGGGGAAGGAGCCCACAGCTAAATTAGGGGCAGGAAGACCTTAGGTCAAACCCTCAATCAGCCACAAAGCTCCCTGCGTGACTTGGGTCAGTCACTGTCTCTCAAACATACCTACCTCTCAGGGTTGTTGTGAGGATAAAATGACAGGGGAGGAGCCGTGTACACTGCCATGAGTTCCTTAGAAGAAGTGCAGGATATAAATGTTGACGTATGAAGAGCAGATTTGCCACATCTTCCATCAATCTGGCAGATTGAAAACAGCGGCGGATGCAAGTGACATAAGTCATATTCACCAGGCAGATATTAGTAATGACTTTCTAATGCAGCTTTTGGAGTCTGCCCCTGCTGTAGGTAACTTGCTTCAGAGACATGGGTCCCGACCCTGATTATAAAAAGCTCTTGTATGGAGTGTTTGGTATCTGTAAAGCAACAGTTAATCCTCAGTGTGATCTGGACAAGATTGACTCCTCTTGGCATTGCCATATATTCACTGCCTAGCCTGCAGGGATCCTATATGAAACTCTTCTTCCACTGTGGAGGCTATGAACAGTTGAATTTCTCCCCCAGGTCTTTGTACTGCAATAAAATGGTCAGAAAATTTTCTCATGTTACTTCCGAATGGAGCAGTTTTATATGAGAAGTAATTAAGAATTGCTTCTCTGCTACAGAACACTCTTAGGACCTATCCACTTATTTCTGGGGAGGCATTTCAACCCAGTAAGTCTTGGGTATGTGTACCTTTGTTGTAGGGAGAAAGTAATTAGTGAATTGAGCTACACACCATGTTATGTTTGAGTACATTTTCTCCCCAATGCTGTGATAGAAAGCCTTTATAGCATACAGGACTGGATTGTTGTGCCCTATTGAAAAAAAATCTATGAATGTATATGGCACAGTTTCACTTTATTGTGGCAGGAGGGAGTCAGGGTTGCATGTTTGAAACCCTTCCATGGTGTGAAGCAGGCACTGGAGTTCCTAGTTTTAGAAGACTTACTTGGATGGTCTGTTTATTGGTTGTGTTCTAATTGTACGTAACTAATATCTCAGTGTTCATAAAAGCTATACTGGATCAGACCAAAGTTCCATCTAGTGTAGTAGCTGTCCATGGGAAAACCTTAAGCAGGACATGAGTGCAACAGCACCCTTCTGCCCATGTTCCCCAGCATACTGCCTCTGATACTGGAGATAGCATATAGCCATCAGAACTAGTAAGCATTGATAGCCTTCTCTTTGAATTTGTCTAACCCCCTTGTAAAGCCATCCAAATGGGTGGCCATCACTAAGTCTTAGGGTAGCGAATTTCACAGCTTAACTCCACCCTGTGTGAGGAAGTCCGTCCTTTTATCTGTCCTGAATCTCCCACCAACCAGCCCCATGGGATGACCCATTTGGGTTCTAGTATTATGAGATAGAAAAAGAGCTGAGGGAACACCTGAGAGTAGAGTCGCTTACTCAAAGACATTCTGGCTTCATAGCCGGACTTTGAGCCTGTCCAGCTTTAGCACAGTGGGCCACAATGGTGCTAATTGAAACGTATTACAAACGTTAACCTCAAGATCGGAAATTGAGGCTTTAAGGCAAGCTTCCCCAGCCTGGTGCCCTCCAGATGTGTTGGAGTACAACACATATTTTGGGGGGGAGTGCTGGGGGGTAGTCCCAGCACATCTGGACAGCAACAGGCTGGGGAAGGCCGCTTTAAGTTGATCCATCAAGGTAATTGCAAGGTTGACTTCAAAATACAGTAGCCCTTTTGAACATATGATTATGCTTTAGGTGGCCTTTGAGGATTCTTGCTTGGCGTATACATTTGCATGGTTTCATTATAGCTGCATGACACAACACTGCAGCAGTTAAGGAAGAGAAATGCAGCATGGCACACCCTGTCTTTATCAGAGGGTACAAGAAAGGACATAACAGAATTGGGAAGGTGGAGCCCTGTAATGAGGCGCACGAAATGCCACTGATAATAAGGTAGGGTGCACAGTGGATTCACGCCCTCCGATGTTCCATGTGTCTTCCACCGGGGCGGTTCTGTGCTCTTCTGCTCTTTTTAAGAACGAACTTTACCGGTAGGAAAACAGAAAAAAACCTTTTACTTCCGAGGAGAAATGGGCGGCTCTTGCAAAACATTTGCTTCCAGTCTTTGCCCCCTTGTCAGGAATGAATCATTCTTCCTCGGTAGTCAGCTTGCTCTCTTATTGTGCAAATGAGGAATTGAAAGTGAGTGAAAGTCAGCAGGAGTTGCTCTGCAGAAAAGGAGTTCCTTCGAAAAGGACTTGTTTGAAGCTTTTGTGCTGTCTAAACACTACAGCAGCCTTTCCCAACCCTGGTGCCTCTAGATGTGTTGGACTACAATTCCCATCTGTCTCAGCCAGTAAGACCAGTGGCCCTGTTGGCTAGAAGATGATGGGGCTTGTAGGGCGCCCCATCGAGGCAGGCTGCACTACGGTCTCTCTCCCATCTGTATCCTGTTCTTCCTCCTCCAAGGAAGTCAGGATGACCTATAGGGCTGGAGACACTGTGGGCCTCCAGGTGATGTTAAACATCAGCTGCCATCACCCATGGCCATTGGCCGTGCTGGCTGAGCCTGATGGGAATTGGGAGTCCAGCAACATCTAGAGGAGCAGAGGTTCTCCGCTGAGGCTGAGTCACGAATCAGGAAGCTCTTGGTTGGGATCTCAGCTCCGCTCTCTCAGGTGTGTTCTCTTGGGGTCAGTCTCCCCTCCCTCTCCTCTAGACTTGGGGGCTGATAATTCTGACACATGAACTGCTTTGAACGACTGAAAACCCTGGATTAATGTTAAATGTTATCTCTGCTTTTATCCTCGCAACAGCCCTGAGCTTAGGGTCGCCCGTTGAGCTTCACAGCTGAGCAAGCGTTCAAATCCAAGTTCCCTGCAGCAATCAGCAGAAGTAAAATCAAAACAGGAAAATGTGGTTGGCATTGTAATTGCTGCTTTACTTGAGTTCCACCTCTACATTAAGAATTGCTGGCTGTATTAACCTGGGCCCTTGGTTGGGATTTAGAGGGCTCCCAACAAGCTCAAATGGCCGGCTTACATGGCAGCGTTGGCGCTTGTGTAGTGACTTTGGAGCAGTGCCTTTTAAACGTTCTGCCTTCAGGGAATGGTTTCCACGTCAACTGGTTCGCTGAGGAACCTTTGCACATTGCAGAGAATTCTTGGTCTTCGTGTGTCTAAGGCAGGATTCCGAACGTCTTTCAGCCCAAGGGTGGGCAGAGCCGAAATAAAAGTACCAAAACGACTAGCTTATTTCTTAAAGTTCTTACTGCCAGTAACTTAAGCCTGAGGGTATTCATTGCAACCTTTTAGAAAGGAAATGTGTGCAAAAGCTAGGACACCACCAAATGATTGGTTGAGGGAAAGGGAGTGGGACCAGGGGAAGGGGGCGTGGCCATCTGGGAAACTCCAGGAGGGCCGGATTTGGAGCCCAGGCCTGAGGTTCCCCACCTCTGTTTCAGTGTGTGCTGTTGGTTCATGGGAAGGGGGGAGGGGATTCTAGCCATTGTTAAATAGCATCTGTTCAGTAATGCCACCCTGCCTGGGCCACGAGGCCTGTTGGAACTCGCTATTTACTCTCCCAGCTTCCACAGTCTATAACGCCTTGTGAACAGGACCCAAATTCATATCATGGCTTGTTACAATGCAACCGCTTCAATTTCTAGTGGAGGTCCCAAGTTTCAAAACCATGTGGGAGGAATGATCATCCTTAGGCACTGTAGCAACAGAGCTCCTAACACAGTTCACTGTGGGACTTTCTGCACTATTGCTGGCCTTGAACTACATTACATTTCCTGGGCTTGTGCGTGTGTGTGTGAATTAGATTCCTGCAGTTTGGTGCTGGACTTAAATCAGTTCAGCTGCAACTTGTATGCGTTATGTTCTGTTGTCTTTTTCTACTTGGTTATTTTTTGTCTAGATCAAGCTGTTTTATTTGGGTTTCCTGGTTATGTTGGAATTAAACACCTTCTGTCTCACCCTATCACGCTGTTTTGTGATGATGTAGCCTGAACAGTGGCTAAAATGATGCCCCTGCATTATAAAATCTCTTAACAACCCAGTCCATTGTATCTTGACTTAAAAGTAAACACCAGTGTATTCATTGTGTATGCATCCTCTTAAGTATGCATTGGATTTTAGCCTTACCTACAGAGGTTAGTGGGGTGCTGGCCAGACCTGTTGGTCTCCATTGGCCCCATTTGCACATAATGGTGGCAAGTCGTGGGTTAATTAACCCAAGATTTGCTGTGGTACAAACAGATGGGTTCTTGGGGATGAGCAGGAGAGAGCAGGTGAGCTGCTTGCAGGGTGCCCACCACCTCTGCTTTACAGCACAATCCATGATTGGCTCCTTCGTAGGTTGTGCAGCGTGATGGGTAAACCCAGACTGCTGGGTTGTTTAGGGCCTTAACAAGTAGGGTACAACAAACCATGGGTTAAGAATTGCTCTCTCCTGCTCCTCCCTGACAGCTCATCGGTTGTCGTTATGTGAGAACTGGGTCATTGTAGGTTAACTCTGGTTTGTTTAGCCCCTGATTTACCTGTAGTGTCTGGGTTCGGACATCCCATAGCAACCTCTGATCGGTCCAATCGGAGGTTGCATTTTCAAAATAGTGGTGACGTGTGCTGCAGCAAATTATGGGTTAATTAACCCATAATTATTATTAGTTGTTGTTGTTATTATTATTATTATTTCAATTTACATCCCACCGATATACAGAATACCTTAGGCTGCTCTGTACCAGGTCATTCCCTCTCCCCGCGTGGACAGGGAATCTGGCCCTAGGACGCACCCAAATCCCTTTTAATGGCTGTTCATTGGAAGGAGAGATCAGTAGTAGATTTATATCCCAACCAGTGGTGGGTGTGTGGGTGGGATGCTGCCTTAAAGAAGTATGATTTAGAGATGTGTTGCTCTGGGACTGAAGAGTTGAGGCAGCACTTTCTGGTTTCATCCATTTGCCAGGGGACCAAGGGCCACTGGAAGGCTTCCCCCCAAAAAGAATGTCATGGTAATGGGAAAACCAACCTGGCCCCAGCCATCAGCCAGAAAAGGAGCAGCTGCAGGGACCTTGTTTCACCCTTTCCTGCTGGAAAGGATACCTGTTAAATGGCTGGCTGGGGAATGCTGGGAGTTGCATGATGTTTTTCTGTCTAACCACGCATAGGATTGCACCCTAAAGGGCTTGCAAGAGCGAGAAGGGGATGCAAGACGGAGTTCCTTATGAATCTCCAAATTCCAAAGTTTCACCAGCCCTATTGACAGTAGCTGCTGACAAGGCTCGACCACCGTGAGGAGGACGTGAACCATTCAATGACTTTAAGTTCTATCGTGTGTCTTCCAGCTCCAGAACCTGGGCATTAACCCGGCCAACATTGGCTTCAGCACTCTGACCATGGAGTCTGACAAATTCATCTGCATCCGAGAGAAAGTTGGAGAGCAGGCCCAGGTGGTCATTATCGACATGAATGACCCCAGTAACCCCATTCGCCGTCCAATTTCAGCCGACAGTGCTATCATGAACCCTGCCAGCAAGGTCATTGCCCTAAAAGGTATGTGGAACATCTCAATTGTATCTCAAATACTTCTGGGATCAAAGTTTAGGGTTTTTTGGCGGGGTGTGTGTGCATTTGAGGTTTTAAAAGTGTGCTGATTTCCCTCTCCTTCTTTCTCTCCAAAACGATCTACAGCTGCTACTGCAACAAATGTCATTACTCATCCGCCCCACCCCTTATGACTATAAAATAACAGTGGCTTTTCCAGCATATGCAATGATAATTGCTTGCAAATAAGTAAGCTGATTGGTTAGTGACATCCTTGATGGCTTCTGTTAATTCGAACATGCCTTATAGCAGGAGTGAGCAACACACAGCCCTCGCCAGTCCCTTTTCACCCCCACTATCAGGAAAAGAAGAAAAGGGAAGGAAAAACAGTGGTTTGCCTCTGAAATGACTGCTACAGAGGCTTCCTAAGCACAAACTGTTCTTCTGAAGTTTCCATAGCGCTTTACTGATGAATTTCGGCAGCAAACAGCTGTTTGTTTGTTTTTTAAAACATTTTGCAGCTGCCAAACTTCACAGGTGTGGTGGCAAGGGTATGGCCCATGGGGTGGAAAACTGACCCCCGTAGTTCTCATAGAGGCCCACCCCTGCCATATAGTATGGCTTCCAGGACACCAGCCAAAGCTTGTTTTAATGTGAACGGAGCTTGTGTTTGTGTCTAAAGCAGTTGAACATTAAATTTTTAGGAGAGCTAAAAAAGCAAGCAAGTGGAGGGCAGGGGAAATATGAACCTATCTTAGGATAACACCCACCCCAAGCAAGTGTGGTGGGAGGTCACCTCTGAACTTCAATCCCAGGCCCAGTTGTCATTCTCAATATGTAGTTATGTCATTCTCAATATGTGCCATTTCTACCTAAAAAACCCTCTCACATCCCTCCCCTCAACCCCCAACAACAGAAGCTTTGCAACAGAGGACCAGGCTTTGGTTTTCATTCTAGTTTCTGATTTTTTTAGTCCACTTGTCTGGCATCCTATGGCGAGTATGAATTGCCTCCTGGAGACCAGGCAGGGAGACATTTAAAATCTACAGATTACTTAGTGTAGCTCAGGGGTGGGCAGATGTCATACTTAAAGGATCTACTTTTGGTTTTTGTGCTAGAATCCCAATATCCACCAGCTGGACCCAATAAAATAGTGAATTAAGGGCCAAATGTAGAATTAAGGAGCAGGTACCTCTGAACGCATCCTTAATGCAGGATGTTTTCCAGTACCAAAACTGAAGCTCTCGGTTCTTTCACCATAAATGCACTCCTGGTTCCCCCCCCCCCCCATCCCATCCTCCCCCCAGCTCAGCATTCTTTACTTCAGCAGCCTAATTGGGGTGGAGGGCCCCTTTTCTCTCCTTCGTGGGAGTCAGTTTACCGATTTACTGCAAATTCCCTAGATTTATTTATTTATTGCATTTCTATACCGCCCAATAGCCGATGTAGGAGATCCCAGTCTATCTTCTCCCCACCCCCTGATGCAGATACGTTTCTGTGTGGACTAGTAACCTTTGTGGACCAGTTTTGTAAAACAGTTGTAAAACACTGGCCCAGGAAGGAACCAAAATGGTTTTCAGGTACTCATTCCGTCACTCTGTACATCGTTTTGTAGAGTGTAATCATGGCGGTGTAGTTCTCTTGCCGTGCTGTAATAAAGTAGCTTCATGAAATGGTCAATTTGTCCTTCAAATCTCTGTATCATAGGGGTTGGGAATGCATAGCCTATGGGATTTTAAAATTCAGAATCTCCCAGCTGTCATTGTAAAAGGAGGCATCTTGTTTTCATGCTGGCTGGCCAGCTGACCCACCACTGGCTGCCAAAGATGTTTGAACATGAGCTGGCGAAAATGCTACAGTAGTGCAAGTAGGAGCCCTGGTCCATTGTGCAGCGGGGCCATTTCATGCATCCTTTGGAGGCAAATGTCTGTCGCCTTAGTCAAATATCCCTGACAAGTGCATGCAGTCTTGCATTCAAACTCTACATACTTAAATATACACTATATTATTATTATTATTATTATTATTATTATTATTATGAGTTGGAAGTGGCCCTTAATGCATGAGCCATGGACTATTCCTTTTTTTTTTTTTTTTTTTTAGAAAACAGCCATGCTGTCTCCTTTTAAATGTTCAGAACAAGAATATTTAACACTTTCTGTGAAACTGCATTTCTCTTCTGTGCCAATTAGCTATGGCCTTTCAGCCCTGAACTTCCAATTTCCCATCCTTGTTCTGTGCTCTGTTTCTCCTGGCGCACGGCTCTGTAAAGATACGGCAAACCTGTATTATAACCTCCTGCCTGTTACGCAACAGATTTGGTAAATGTATATCCTACCTAGGCCAGTAAGCCATGGCGCAAGTTCCAACTTGAATCTGTCTTGGTAATGGATGCAGACTGTCTAGTCACCTTTACTCAAACATTCAAACTGATATATTTTTCAAATCGCCGCTCATCTGCCTCCACTAAAACCAAGATGTTGCTACGTTTCCTTCTTTGGTGGAGAAACTTTTAAATTCTCAACTGTCTCATTACAATAGTTTCCTCTTTTTTCTTTCTTTCTGATGGCTTTAATGTTGTATCACTATTTTTGTCACACTTTCTAATGCTTTCTTGTGTACGCAGATGGTGAGTTACCTCCGTTTCAGATTGTATTTGTGTTTGTCCTGTTTTATGAAAAGAGAATGCGAAAGGCTTACCGGCTTAAAGGCTTAACAGAGCACATCGCTGAATAATTGAGAAGGAGTAGTAGACCAGGACCTATATTCCATCTAGGCTGTGGAGCCTTGTTCTCAAAGCTCCTCTTAAAACCAAAAATGCAAAAAGAATAGTCTTGATTGCTAGGACCTGCTTGGATATGCATCAAGCTTTTTATAAACAGGACTGAGACTCTTACAATTTCATATCTGGCTGTATTTTCTGCTTTTCATGTCCTCTGCAAATAGTGTGGGGCAGAAATGAAGCCAGAGTCTGGCTTTCAAACAAAGAACATGTCTTGGATTATTACAATCCCAAAATCCAAGAGTACATAGTGAAAGGAATAGCGGCTGAAGTAGGCATGGGCATTTTCCCCCATCCCTGCCCCTCCCACTTTTGAGAGCGGGTCTGACCTGTTATTGGAAAATGACCATCAAAACATCAGAGACTCCTGACCCTTGGTGGGGTTGGCGATAGCTCAGCCTTTAACCCTGAAACTTAGTTCCTAAGAGCTTTGGAAGTCTGACCTGCATAGCTTCTGCGCTTTATGTTCCCTTTCGAGTAAAGATTGTGCAAACATGTTGGGTTAGTAATGTCCTTGGAAGTACTTGTAGCTTTTGTCTCTCCCCCCCCCACCCCACAGCTTCTTAAGCACAGTTTCTCTCCCCACCCAACTTGTTTTCTTCTGACCTACACCCTTGCCTCTCTTCCACTAGCTGTTCTCAGAAATGGCAGGCAGGCCATCTTGAGACGTGTGGAACGGTCGCTAGGGAGTCTCTTCCTGGTATTTGTCCTGACTGGACCAGGGGCTAAAATGCCAAGTCAGTTTCTCCTTTCTGGTCGTTGCCACATAGCAGGACATTGGACAGCCTCCCGCAACCTGGCATCTTCCTGACGTGTTGGACTACAACTCCCGCAATCCCCATCCAGTTATGGGAGATTCTGGGAGTTGTAGCCCAATGGACCTGCTCCTTTCGGTGGTTAGCACTAGAGAGAAATGGATCAGCGGGCTTTCCTTATGCCCCTCGGCTTGCTATGTGGCCCTGTTTCTTCCCCTCCTGTTGCCATTGTGCCTGGCTCTGAATGACCGGGAGCAGGCAACCTGTCTGCCATCATATTCATCTTAAACCTTGGCTAGGCTTGGACGGTATCCTCGGCATTCAATTTTTTTCCCTACGCTGGGTTGGGAAGCGTAAGGAAATGATTCCATAGCGTCCTGCTGGTTTAGCACTTGATCGCAGCTGTATCCCACGTTTCCTCCAAGGAACTCAGGGTAGTACATATGGGGTTGCGCCAAAGCCCATTTTGTGAGCTTAATGGCCTAGTAGTGGGTTCGAACCCAGATCACCACAATTCCGGGTCCTGACACTTACCTGCTGCACCACACTGATTTCCTTGTTGTAAGGATGTCAGAGATAGTGGCATGCTCCACTTCAATATGTGAAAACTCACTATTTTCCCCCCTCTTGTGACCTGAAGCACTCCTCTCCCCCACCCCCAAGCCTGCCTGGTTGTCATTGTGTTTTCTCCTCACTCGCTGTGTATAGTTGCACGTTGAGTCTGCAGTATGCAACAGCTAAAACTTTGTTAAGGGTTCTGGTTCAATTGAAACCAAGCTACCGACTGACCTAACAAAGTGTCCACTTTGTGACATTACTGTTTCCTATTTTCTCGTGGAAACTTGTCTTGTGTTCCTCCTGTACTAGTACTAGACGCAGACATAAATGTGTGTGTAGCGCTACCGTTGTATGCCTTGGTGTACTTCTTACCTTCTCGCGTGAGAAGTAAAAAATCGGCTGCTGGATGAATAACCAAGCATGAGTGTTGAACATTTCAACTTCGTCATGAACAAAACCTTATGTCTGCAATACCTTATGTCTGCAATAACCAATTCAACAATTGCTAGAACGTGTATTGAGTAGTAGATGTGGTTTTAGAAATATACTGGTGCGTGGTTTAAAAAAGCCTGCTGGCCACTGGGAATTTTTACAATCAAATACAATGCATGATGGCTTTTCTTGGGGGTGGGGTCAGGTGGTATGTGCAGACATTTTATCCACTTACCATAGTTTTTGAGATAATTGCACTTCACTAATCACTGTGGCTAATTGATCTGTAATCATACCTTCAGCCGGGAAGACCCTTCAGATCTTTAATATCGAGATGAAGAGCAAAATGAAGGCCCACACCATGACAGACGATGTCACCTTTTGGAAATGGATCTCCCTGAACACGGTTGCGCTTGTCACGGACAACGCCGTGTACCACTGGAGCATGGAAGGGGAGTCTCAACCTGTCAAGATGTTTGATCGCCATTCTAGTCTTGCAGGCTGCCAGATCATCAACTACCGTACAGACGCCAAGCAGAAGTGGCTGCTTTTGACTGGCATATCCGCGCAGGTAATGCTTTGGTGCACGTTGATGTCTCCAAATAAGTCTGAACATGGATTTAATTAGAACTCGCATGGGAAAAGCGGTTTCTCATGCACCTCTGCTCTGGTAGGGATTGGCTGTCTCTGTCCCCATTTGGGAATAGAATTGTACACTGATAGGTAAAAGGACTATTGAGTATTACAGCAAAACTAGGGATTGAAAGTTTCAGGCCCGCACGTTTTGTGGAGCACTGGCATATTTTGGTTGTGACGTGCATAATCTTGCCCTCTTGGCACTGTGCTAGCAAAATCTCGGAATGTAATCTCTCATAACAGGGCTAACACTGCTAAACATAATTCCAAAGGCTTGCCAGCAAAAATGACAAGATCCAGAGTGCAAGCAGAATTTAACAAGAGCCAATGAGGCAGGCTCATTCCTCCACAGGTGCATTCTAGTTCAAAGGCTCTATGGCCTTGCTCTTTCACCAGTATTCCTTAAAACGTTGCCCGATCTGCAGTTTGGTTAAATCACAGTGTGTTGCAGCACAGCTGAAATCTAGCACTCTGTGACTGAAGCAACATTGAGCTTTTTCTTTTTCCTAAGAGTTTGCCCAAGTCCTGAAGAAAGAGGATTGTTGGCAAGAGCGACTCTTGCAGAAGCATTGCACATGGGGGGGGGGGGGGGTGTTTGTGCGGGATGATACAGGGGAAATCTGGCGGAGCCAAAATGCCAGTTTCCATTTGTTGACTATGTTTTTAAGTAACAGCCTTCCTAAATACACCCTTTCTGCCAAAGCACCTGGGGCAATTGACGGTTTAAAAGAATGGCTTACATTTAAGACTCAGGACACAAAAAGGAAGAGGAAAATAAAGCCGATCAAACAACCAGCTCTTCTCATACTGATAAGTAACGGACAGGTAGCATGGTCACTGCATGAGACCATTCTAAGTGGGGTGGAGCCAAACGGTGGCTTGTGGTGTCCAGGACAATGGCCTCGCTATCTCCTGTCGAAGGCGGGACAGGAGGCGTGAGAGTTCCATTAAGTAAAATGACAGGAAGCCTGCCGCAGAATACAGAGGTGCATGCAGCTGAAGGTGCTCTTATAACGTGCTTGGACTGGATTCTAGCCCAGCCTTACCCAACCCGGTGCTTTCCAGGAGCAGGCTGAGGGAACATCAGGGACGCCCCCCCCCCCTTGAAAACTAGAGTTAAAGCAGGACCATTCCACCAGCCCTGATGGAAATTGTACTTTTTCCTTTTCCCTCATCTTTTTTTCCTTGTGTGTCTTGCCATTTTAGATTGATTGGAAGCTGCTCCAGGACCTCTCCTTTTTTTTTTTTTTTTTAGGTTGAGCGGCATAAAAATACTTTAAATACACATTGGGCTTGCAACTAGCAGTTGTAGCCCAGCACATCTGGAGGGCACCGGGCTGGGGAAGGCTGGGCTACCCTTTAGAAACGAACGACTCAAACCTGCCTTTTTAAAGGCTTTGCCTAAATGCCCTGTTTGCCTTTTGAAACCTGTTTAGTGAAGTTCGTGGTTATCGTAATACAGTTGCTGAGTGAAATCTTCATGTGTGCTCTCTGTTCCCCCCTTTTCCCCCTACAAAGCAAAATCGCGTAGTGGGAGCCATGCAGCTTTATTCGGTAGATAGGAAAGTCTCCCAGCCCATCGAGGGCCACGCCGCTAGCTTTGCGCAGTTCAAGATGGAAGGCAATGCGGAAGAATCCACCCTCTTCTGTTTTGCAGTGAGAGGACAAGCAGGAGGCAAGGTAAGCACACCCTCTTGTGCAGCGGATGGAAAGACCTTATGAAGTCTCACGAGCAGGTTGGAGCCGCTCAGCAGTTAGAGGGGTTCGTGGATGAGATCCAACCCCTGAGAAGCTGCTCTCTCCTTCCTGCCGCCTCTTGTGTTAGCAACTGGTGCGCTCGAAGCAGATATAGTTAAGAGTCCTCCTTGTGTGAGCTAGCATCTTGGCGCAGAAGTGTGCGTGCCGAGCTTTTAGAAACCGATTTCTACCGGACGTGGACTTCTCCCGAAGTCTTGCGAGGCTCTGCGCTAATAGCAACTAGTCCAGTAAGCAGAACTCCCCAGGCTTTTCCAGACTGTTGTGGTCACCGCAGTGACTATATGCCTCTTACGTCCATTCTGTTTTATTTATTTATTTATTGCATTTCTATACTGCCCAAGCTCTCTGGGTGGTTTACAAGAATTAAAACCATAAAAACCATTCAAAATATAAAACAAACAACAGTATAAAAGAACACAAGCAGGATAAAACCAAGCAGCAATGCAACACTGAATACGAATTTAAAATACAGATTTAAAACAGCAAAATTAAAAATCAAACTGTTAAAATACTGAGAAAATAAAAAGGTCTTCACCTGGCGTCTAAAAGAGTATAACGTAGGTGCCAGGCAAACCTTTCTAGGTTGCTCATTCCTTAGCTGGAGTGCCACAGCAGAGAAGGCCCTCCTCATAGGAATGAGGAGCTTCCTATCCAGATGGCTTTTGATGAGACAAAGCAGAGATAGGGCACTGAGAATCGGATATAAAAATATTTGGAAATGGCAAGAATTAGAATGGGGATGGGGAGGCTTCACATGGGCCCCATGTGATCCCCTGTCTCCTGTGGCCGCCACAATTCAGTGCCAAATGGCTACAGAGCCTTAAGGACAGATTTAGCTTGTTTTTAAGCTACATTGGTCCTTTTTAAGGACCTGTAGTGGCGGCAGAGGAAGGGAGCCCACTCCTGAACTAGAGTGTGATAAGTCAATTTACTTAGAACTGCAAAAACCCCTAAGTTCAAATTGGATTATTAGAGTTAGACAAGGAGGGAGGTCTTATTCAAACATAGCACATCAATGGAAATGGTTGAAACCATTGTGGAACATTCAACATAGCCTAATTGGGTGTTCATATGATGGGGTATTTGTACCAGTCATCTAAACAGGTCTAGTTTTTAGCTGTCCAAATAATTTTAAATTTTGGATATTTAAATGTTTATGCTGTATTTTTAAACCTGTATTTTACCGTCTTATGAATTGGTGTAAACTGCCCAGAGAGCTTCGGCTATTGGCTGGAATAGAAATGAAAATGATGATGATGCTTGATAAGCCACTTTTGTTGGCATGAGGAAGAGGAGATGTTGGTGTAAGTGCCTCTTTTTCGTTGCAAACTCATAATTTTTAAAATCGATAAAAATGTTGAAAAGGAAGAAACCTTCTTAGTATATCAGGGAAAGGGGAGGCTGTAGTGATTCAGAAGAACATGACTCCAGGGGACGTTGGAGGCCAGAGCAGGCAGGCTTTCAGTCCTGGTGGCCTAGCTGTAACATTGCCTTTCCTTGCTTTATTTCGCCTGATGCAGTGGCCAGTGCAGTGTAAGCAGGGCTATATAGCCCAGCCCTTTTCAAGTAGTGGGTTGTCTCTCTTTTCATTTGATAAAGCAGTGGAGCTTGCAAGCTGCATGCTTGTAGGTATTTATGCCTGCTGTCTTGCTCAGCTTGAATGGAGGCATGCACATTCCGTCCTGAGGAAGCTAAAGATGTAATCCAATCGTATCTCTTCCCATACAGTTGCATATAATTGAAGTTGGCACACCGCCCACAGGAAACCAGCCGTTCCCCAAGAAAGCCGTAGATGTCTTCTTCCCACCTGAAGCCCAGAACGATTTCCCGGTCGCAATGCAGGTAGGGCATGTTTATCAAGAGGCAGCGTCTTGCTGTTTGCATCTTGGCTTAGCGGTGAATTCGGGAGGGTTTAAATCAACGATTTCAAAATGCTGGAGAATGACAAAGCTTAATGCTGCCCATTTTCAAGCCTCGGGTTTAACATTGTAAGCTGCCTATAATTGCTGCTTAGCCTTCCCTTTTATAGAACAAAAGTTCAGGTATTTTTGGCTTTTAGTAGTGTACGGAAGGCAGCTGATTACTTAGCGAAGCTTGCCCTCCGCTTCAGCTCCTGGGTTCAAACTCAAGCCAACAACAATAATACTTTATTACAGTTAAAAAAACACCAGCATAGCAAAGAGAACAAGTCATACATATAAAAATATACAGGCTTCATTTTGAGGCAATCAGATAGGGTTCAATAGTGTTAATATATCCCTACGCTGACGAATGGCTGCTGCACAAAATCTAGCGACTTTAGATGTAACTTGGTCGTCCAGATCACCCAGAAGATAGTCCGGGTAAAATTTGTCCGGTCTGCCTGGGACTTTATTAATGAGTGGGGCAATCCATTAGGTCTAAGGTCATTATAGAAACAACAATATAAAAGAACATGATCAGCTGTCTCAATATCCCCCGACCCACAAGGGCAGGTCCGCTCAGTGTGAGGAATTTTTTTATAGCTACCCTCCAGCAGCGCCGATGGCAAAACATTGAACTTTGCCAGTGTAAAAGCTCTTCTAAGTCCAGGCACAGTCAAATTTATTAGATGTTTCGCAAGTCCAAGTGGAGATCTGTAGTCCCTACACCCATGATGTAGGCTTGCATGACTTAAGTGGATTTGTAGATCCACATCATAGATACGTTGGGCAATAGCTGCTTTTGCTTTCTCGTACCCTAAGTTCTGAATAGCTGTCAAGGAGAAACCAAGGTTTTGGAGCTTCATAAACAGTGTTTTTTTCCACTTTGAGTGGAATGTGTCTGTCAGAGTCAATGGGGCCAGACCTACAGGCACAAAAAGCATTTTTAGCCAAAACTGCATCTTTCGCCACCACATACGGGCTTCTATTGTGGGTTGGCCGGCCTCTATTCTTACTAATGTATTTGGTATGCAATTTGGAAGACCCAAAATTGCTCTTAAGAATTTCGTCTGCACCACTTCCATTGGTACTATGTTATCAAAAGCACACACTTCTATCCCATACAGCATCTGTGCTAAAACCTTTGCATTAAAGACTCAAACTCAAGCCATATTTATAAACTACATTTTTAAAAATATGATATTTCTGATCGATCACGGCTGTGAATGAGCTGTGATTTGGTGGGAGCACGATGTGGCATTTGGGGGGCAGAGTTCCATCTGCTGAGAAACTTGGCTTTCATCTTGAAAAGAAAAAAAGATTTCTAGTCCATATGGCTGCAAAGAAAGACTTAAACCAGCCTCCCCCAACTTGATGCCCTCCAGATGTGTTGGAATGTAACACCCATCCTGGCTGGGAAAGATGGGAGTTTCCCTCCAACACATCTGGAGGGCACCAGGTTGGGGAAGGCTGAAAACTGTATGTGGACAATTCCTGCTAAAATCTCAGGAGCCACAAGGTGCTTGAATAAGATTTCTAGTAGCTGGGCACAGTGTGTAGCTCCTTGGCTCCACATGAGTAGAAGAAGACTTACATTTTAAGCAAATTAGAATGTCATGCTAACTTGTTCAGCTTGCGTTACGTATGCACGCAATATCCAACATGCCTTGGCACATCCTTTTAAACTGCACTATAACTATAACCTCATTGCCCGGGCATAGTAGATACAACTGCTCACAACATAACCATAGAGATCTCAAAGATGGCCTCAATTCTGTTTCCTCTTTTCCGCCTTCAGATCAGTGAAAAGCACGATGTAGTCTTCTTGATCACGAAATACGGTTACATCCACCTGTACGACCTTGAAACGGGCACTTGCATCTACATGAACAGAATCAGCGGGGAGACCATCTTCGTCACCGCTCCCCACGAAGCCACGGCAGGAATCATCGGAGTGAACAGAAAAGGACAAGTAATGAGATCTTATTCTCTCAGAGTGGTGGGGCTTAAGTTATCATACGAGGCTTAGTTCTGGGGTTTCTATGGGGCTGATGCCAGGTGCACATGTCATGACTGGGTAAACAAACCCTGGGTAGTGATGAATGAGTTAAACAACCCATGGGTTGTTGATCTGTGAACCAGGTCATGCTCTTGAAAGTTCTTAAAACCGCAGAGAGTCTTGGGGCACTTTAACAAATTTATTCCAGCATAAAGCTTAGTCCAGAGTGAATTTGTTAGTCATTAAGGTGCTATCCGGCTTTGTTGTTTTTGCTGTAATGGATGTAACACGGCTACTCTCTGGAAATCAAATCTTCTTGAGTGTCTCTGAATGTGATTCTGCATCCAAAACTCAGCTCGCCACCTCCTCCGTAAAGCAGGTCAGAAACGCTGAGTTTGAGACGTAGTAGGTGGAAGTTCAGGGAAAGCTGTCTGCGCCTTCCCCTGGCAATGTTTCACGCTGCTGACCTTGGAAGATCTTTCCAAAGCAGGTGGTTTTTGCTTTGAGCTCACTGCATGCTGTGAAGTGTAGAATGACACTTTTTTAGGAATTTGAGCTTCCAGGTCGGTTCTTCATTGAGGCTGGGAGTTTGACACAGAGACAGCCGTGAATCTAAACCAGTCTTCTCCCAGTTGGGCACCTTCCAGCTGTATTGGATGGCAACTCCTGGCATTTCTGGCCATTGGCCATGCTGGCTGAGGCTGATGGGAGTTGAAGTCCCAAGCATCTGAACAGTAGGAGCGTGGCACCCGTTCTGTCCAATTCAGGCTTGTGTTTGAGTGTGTAGTAATTAATAGTCATATTTAATTGGCACTTGTGTCAGGATTGTGCCTGTGGTTAACAGGTAGTTGACCCTGAATGAGTAAGCATGATACAAGAGTAAGGGGTAGCTTGTTAAAGCATCTTGGATATGGCTCCAAGAGCAAGCGCTCCTCGAATTGGTTTGCTGTGGCGGATGAGTTTCCTCCCAGATTAAAACGATCCCTTCTCACAGAGCTAGCATCCCTCCCCTCGGATTGTGTTAATCTGCTGCTAAGATGCCGCAGCTACAAAAAAGCTCTCCAGGCAGCTGGTTGCACAGTGTAGGAAGCAGCAGCTTCGTGACATCCTCTGGGTACGAAAGCTGGAGCTATGTAGGAAGCTGCCTTAGACCAGGTCAGACAATTGTCTGCCTGGCCCTGCGTTGCTCACTGCGACGGGCAGTGACCCTTAGACAGAGAATTTTTTTCCCCATCACCTACTGCCCGGTGATACTTAACTGAGGATGCTGGGAGATTGAATCGGGGACCTTTTGCAAATCAGTTGCCCTGCCACAGAGCTATTGTCCATGT
Source organism: Anniella stebbinsi (assembly GCA_029215795.1). Taxonomy (NCBI): domain Eukaryota; kingdom Metazoa; phylum Chordata; class Lepidosauria; order Squamata; family Anniellidae; genus Anniella; species Anniella stebbinsi. The sequence continues at coordinate 17,574,762 of JARDYH010000009.1, forward strand.
AGAGTTGGTTGTGGGAAATCATAAGTTTCTTAAAGCACAATCCTATGTATGTTTAGGCAGAAAAAGAGGCTGGCTGGGGCATGCTGGGAGTAGTAGGCCTTTTTTTCTGTCTAAACATGCATAGGATTATGCCTTTCACTGTTCTTCACCAAAAGATGCTGAATAATGCCAAAAACCACGCCAGGATCCAAAGGACCACACAGCTAGCTCAGCACACGTAACTTCTGTTTGCTGTGTTATTTTGTGGAGATGGAACAGACTTCAATTCACAGGGGACTCTTCCGAAGCAGTTTGAATAGGGTTCTACTGTTCAGTCTTCACACTTTAGTGTATCTGAACCATGAAGGGCCTATCGAAACTGTATCTTGGTAGTTAAAAACTAAATAGATCCTGAGCTCCTTTTTTCATGGCAAAAGGATCTGAGAACACTCCTCATTCCACGAGGGAAATGCCACCCCTGAAGAGGCCCTTGTCTACCTATTATTATAATAATATTTATTTATATAACGCCATCAATGCACTTGGTGCTGTACATAGTAAAACAGCCACTCCCTGCCACATAGGGTATTGTGATAAAATCACAATTAAAAAACAAAGGGAAGGGAATGCGCCTAACAGGCACAGGGGACCTTAAAACGAACAACAACTCAGCTCCTCTTAACTTCAGCCCATGAGGATGCAGAGGAAGCCCTGGATCCGGCTTCCCCAAGGTGGTGCCCTCCAGATGTGTTGCTTGGCAACTCCCAATGACGCATGGGGATGTAATGAGTTGCCGTCCAACACATCTGGTGAGCACTAGCTTGGGGAAGACCGAGCTGTTCCCTCCCAGACTTCACTCCTTATTCTGCCTTATTCCTTGAAGGCTAAAGAAAGCTCTGAGCTTGACGTTTTCCAGGATTCAAGCTTAAGGCTTATTTCAGGCAGTAGGAGGAATCTTTAGATCCATCCAGTTCCATGCACTGCCTCTCACGGTGCATGTTACGCCCTGAACGTCCCATAGGGTTCACAAAAACCTGCATCAGTCCGTGGCACATGGCATTCGGTGGAGATACCGAACACCGTCTCGCTGTCTAGCTATTTCGGCTAGTGGCTATTGACAGACAAATTTGGAAACAATATGTGTTTCCGCATGAATGGCAATTTCCTTGCCAGATGGCAGAACATTTGCAAAATGTGCTGTGGAAGCTCTGCTTATGTTCAGCCCCTCCTGGAATTGGAGCAGCAGGGGCCATCCATGATAGTCCCTTTCCAGGGGCAGCATGGTGATGAACACTCTAGCTCACAGAGCACACTCTTTGCATGTTTTTGAGACTCTTGAGTAACATGCAGATCTGACCTGAACATTTAGGGCATCCGTCCGGGGTGCAAACACCCGTCAGTAAGCAAAGTGAAAGCGTGTGCAAACCCAGTGATTCACTGCTCTGCCCTCTGGGCCTCAAGTCTAAAGGCCACTGACGCATGGCTTTCATCCAGAGCAAGAAGACCGCCCGTCGCCAATTAGGAGCAGTTCTGTGCATTGCACAAAGCTGAGTGGTATAATTCTGGGCTGGCCCACTTCAAACCGCAAGTGGGAGAGGCATCGTTTTGAATGCTTCGGCATGAAGCACGCTAATACAACCAGGAGAGGGATATTTCCCCCACCATGCTAGCTTTCTACATGCAGGAAGCTTTTATTTGGTAGTTTTTCGCGTTGACTCTGAAGCGGTGCAGCCCAAGGAAGCTGCCTTAAACCGAGTTGGGCCTATCGAGCCCGGTATTGTCGACACTGACTGGCAGCAACGGCTCTCCAGGGTTCCAGGCAGGAGTTTTCCTCCAACCAAAAACCAAACGGGAAATGTATCCCAACCCTGAACAGTGTGGCAGTGCAACTTGGATGGACAAACTGGCGATAATAAAGAATATGTACAAGAATAGCTGATAATGTAATTTTATCTGTGCAAGCTGGGAATAGGCATTCAAACAATATTTGTGCTGTAATGTCCTACAGTACCAGAAGTAGCCAGTACCAAATAGAATCAAACCCAAACACCTTTCGATGTGTCTTTGTCAGTGGTCTAGTACATACCTCTAGTATCAGAGGCATTAAGCCTATGTGCAGCAGTTGCTGGGGAACATGGGCGGGAGGGTGCTGTTGCACCCATGTCCTGCTTGTGGATTCCTGGTTAACCCTGTGTGAATAAAATGCTAGACTAGAAGGATCCTTAGGCTGATCCAGCAGAGCTCTTCTTAGGTTCTTACGTTCATAAGAAATGGTCTAGTATGTAAAAGGTATATCAGACAATAAGAAAGCTTTTATATACAGATATGTTTTACAGGCCAAGTCCCTTGGCAGTTACAAATAGCAAAGGACACTGCTGTGTCTTAACGTTCGAAAGGTTAACCTTGAAGCTTCTGGGGTCACTCCGGCGGCTTCCGTGGTCGGGACCTTCAAGCTAACCACACGAGCCAAGGAAATTTGGAGCCCTCTGAGAATAAAGTACATACACAAGAATATCTGGTCTATTATCAGTTAGGCCATCCCAGGAGTTTTTCCACCTCTACCTGGAGAAGCCAGGGATTGAACCTGGAACTTTCTGCATGCAAAGCAGAGGGTCTGCCATTGAGCTAAGCCCATTCCCTCAATTTGGGTCTCGAGGCGCCTGCCGTCTCCCTCCACCCCGCCCTCCTTTGTGTACCTTTTAGAACCGTGTGGAAGCTTTGCTCTCTCTTTCTCTGCTTCCAAATGCCACCTCTCCACAGACCGCTGTTGTCTTGCCTCCCCTCCCGACTCAGGTGCTGTCCGTGTGCGTGGAGGAAGAGAACATCATTCCTTACATCACCAACGTGCTGCAGAACCCCGACTTGGCCCTGCGCATGGCCGTGCGAAATAACCTGGCCGGCGCTGAGGAGCTCTTTGCCCGGAAATTCAACGCGCTCTTTGCCCAAGGCAGTTACTCGGATGCGGCAAAAGTGGCGGCGAATGCCCCAAAGGTATGGGACATGGTGAAGCGGTTCAAACTCCATAATGTCTTGAGTGCAGATTCCTTCTCTGAGGTACGACGCTGCTGCCGGTCCCTGCACACGGCGTGCTAGTTTCCGTCTGGCTTGATTACCCAATGCTCCTGCGTTAGGTAGCAACATCAGTTTGTTCCGGGCGGTCACTGGGAAGTCCTGGGTGTTTGGATCGAAAGTGACAGACTGATCTCTTGGTTAGACACCAGTGGGTAACAGTTGCTCCCATTTCTCTTGCACTTGTAAACATGTGAAATTGAATGAAGCTGCAAAAGAGTCCATTCCCCCCCCCCCCCCCCAACCTGTCATCACCTTGTGGTCCAAATACTGGAGTGTTTCATCCGCTAGATAGCAGGTTTTTAAAGTTCAGTTAGGTCAGGCGATGGCTTGATAAAAGAACCTCCAGTCCTCTCCTGTCTGAACTCACCCCCAATCTCCTCATGTCTGTCCAGAACTCTGCTGCCAGAATCATTAATGTGATGCCCTCCAAATCATTCCACTGGTTTTCTGCCTGCTCCCTGGTCCTGCGTGAGCATTGTCTTTACCTTCAAAGCGCTCCCTCCTCTTACATCTCAAAATATCCATGCCTGTGATTTTTTTTTTTGTTGTTCCTCCTGCTCCACCACCCTCCAGTGCCTGAAGGCCTCCTGCTGCCTCAAAAAAGCCTGCCCCAATCTCTTGCTGCTCTGCATGCTTGGAGCAACCTCCAATTTTTAAAAAAACAGACAAGCAGTGGGATGCCACTTCGCTCTTCTTTCAAATCCCTTCCCCCAAAGCAACCGTTTTGGTAAAAGCTTTGGCACGATCTGTTAGTCTCCGTGCCCCGCTGTTAACTGCGCCTGTTGCAAAGCTTAGCTGCTTGTAGCTGAAACGGCCGCATAATTTCCTCCCTGTTTCTTCCGGCCACCAGCCTCCCCTGCCCTTTCTCTGTTTCTCCTTGGGGCAGGACGCTGCCCTCTTGCACTGGGCAAAGCCTCATGCGCCCAGAAGTTGTTCCGAAAATTACTAACTGATCTTTATCTGCTCGGTGGGCAGTGCTTTATGGAACTGCAGCCGGTCGAGAACTGCTCCTTTCGCTTTGTAATACAACTGAGCGCCCTGTTGGAGAACCGCAGCTGCTGGGTAACACGGTTCCCATGTGTTCTGCAAAAGCTCGTTATTCCTGTGCTCATTTTTATATGCAGTGAGTTTCATGGCAGAATGCTTCCCATTTTGACTGTTTTTTTAAACATGCACCAGCTGACACTGAAGTTCCGTAAATGAACTCACGCATAACTCCCCACATCAGGGGCAGGCAATGTGGGGCCCATGGGCACCAATGCGCCCTCAGGACACTTTCCTTCATGCCTGCCAGGATGCCCAGCCTCCCCACTAAGAAAAAGTAGCACATTTACCTATTGGCAGTTCGGATTTCTGTGTATCAGGTTTCTGTTGGTGCTGAAAACATGGGGTTCAAAGGAATTGCTTAGTGTTTTGAGGCTCAGACCCTGCCTCTGCCTCGCACTCAGTCCTTTGGGCAGGTGACTTGTCCTTCGCCACGCCTCCCGAGGCAGCCATTTTGTGGTGGTGCCCAGGACTGTTTTTCAAATGGGCCCAACAAAGGTGGCCTAATCCCTGACCTAAAGGACCTGGAAGTGATAAGTCACCGGGCGCTTGGCGAATTGACGCCTCCGGCTCACGTCCCAAAGGACAGGCGATGCATTTTACCCCTCTCTCCTCCTTGAAGGGAATATTGCGGACCCCAGACACCATCCGTCGGTTCCAGAGTGTCCCAGCGCAGCCGGGTCAGACGTCTCCCTTGCTCCAATATTTTGGCATCCTGCTGGACCAAGGTCAGCTGAACAAGTATGAGTCCTTAGAACTTTGCCGGCCGGTGCTCCAGCAGGGACGCAAGCAGCTCCTGGAGAAGTGGTTAAAGGAAGACAAGGTAAAGTGTGTTCGTTTTTGGGGGGGGGGGGGAACTGTGCATGCCCAAGCGACCCTAGCTCGGCTCCTCTGAATGGGTATGGCTTACTCTGTTTATTTATTTGCAACGTTTATATACTGCTCCACATCTAAACCGATTCCTTAGTGGTTAAGAGTAGCGAACGTTGGCCCTTTTAGCGTGTGGGGTCCAATTAGCCACGGCCCGTGCCGTGTTCCAGTTGGTGTTCCAGTTGGCCCTCGTTTGGCTCATCGAGGTTTTTTTTTTTTAATGAGCTCTGAAACGTTTGTGTTAACGCAGCTGGAGTGCTCTGAAGAATTGGGAGACCTGGTGAAATCTGTGGACCCAACGCTGGCTCTGAGTGTCTACCTGAGGGCGAACGTTCCCAACAAAGTCATCCAGTGCTTTGCTGAAACGGGACAAGTTCAGAAGATCGTGCTGTATGCAAAGAAGGTGACTGGTTGATCTGAAACCTACGTCGTTGGAGCGAATGTTGCCCATCCAAGTAGTTTGGGAGCATCACTTGAGGCTGACCCTGTTCAGACGGCGCGCTAAGCCATGGTAGTTAAGCATTTTGAGCAAATCATTCTGGCTTAGTGTGCCATGTGAATCATTCCTAACCATGGTGGCTACACAACTACGGTTTAAAAATGCTCACTAACCAATTGCTGCAAAAGGGTTAGCAGGCTAACCATGTTTTAGTGTGTTGTCTGAACAGGCCTGCTCTGGGCAAGGAGCCGTTTTGTTCGTTCAGTGGATGGAATCCTTCCTTCGAACTACAGCATACATGGTTGATTTTAAGGTGCACCCAGTACGAAACTCATAGGGACATAGGACGCTTACCTTAGAGTGAGACCCTTGGTCCATCCGGCCCAGAATTGTTGACACGAACTGGCAGCAATGCCTCTCCAAGGTTTCAGGCAGGAGTTTTTCTATCCCTACTTGGAGATGCCGGGGATCGAACCTGGGACCTTCTGTCTGCAAAGCAGGTGCTTTGCCACTGAGTTACGGCCCCTCCAAATCTGTTCATAACGTTGCCCTGTCAGTGGCTGGCTTCCCTGTGGTCTAGCTGTTGAATATTTGGCAGGGTGGGTTTATTGCAGGAATCACGGGGCCACAGCTTTCCCATCGCCTTCACTTTGCCCCCTCAGCTATTTAGGGGTGGCTACCTGATGCTGCAGGGTAGGAGAGATAACTAGAGAAGATGCCCAAGCCTGCTTGAGTGTTATGATGGCCCTTGGAGGCCTTTCTCCCATTCCCATCTCCCTCAGAGCTGAAGGTGGACACTCAGCTCGGACAGTCGGCCTTCTCCACCCAGTTGTCCTCGTGATGTTTGTGACTACAACTCCCAGCATTCTTGATCATTGGCCAACGCTGCCTTGGGCTGATGGGAATTGAAGTCCACAACATCTACAGCAGCTTATATTCTCACATTGATATTTAAAAACGTCTAGGCTGCTTTTCCTCTTGGAAAGAAGAGACTAAACATGTCTTGAAAAGCAATGAAACACAAGGAGTTGGAACCAATAAAGCCTTTAAAGGCTAGACAGGATCAGTAAAATGGGTATAAAAACAGTGAAGCAGGAAACGTACTTGGCAAGCCAGAAAGCAATTATACATCAAGAGTCCTGAAGGCTTCTCTGCCCCTGTGGCAAGGCTCTGCTGAAAGGTTAATTGGGATAGCTTTTCAAGTGTGCAGCCTAAAACGTGACCTCCGTGCAAGAGACCTTAAGATCTGGCTGGAAAGCCTCGGGCTGCCTTCAGTCTGGGCAGTCAAGCCTTTTGCAAAGCTCCTGAAATAGGACTTCCTCAGTGGTGGCCCCAAACTTTGCAACTCGCTGCCGAGGGAGATACGCATGGCCTCATCACTGCTGGCTTAAAAAAACAAAACAACCCACAGCACCAAGCTGAAGACACATTTATTCCAGTCTATTTGGTGCTTAAAATTCATAAACTGCTCTTACCCTGTGTGCGTGTGGTAATTTGCATCGTGTTTTTGTAATAACATGAGCCACCTTGTGAGGGCAGCGCACTCTGAAAAGTGGGTTAAAATACTTTAAATAAATGAAAATCCCTCTTGTGTGTGTGTGTGTACATGCCTCCTAGGTTGGCTACACTCCTGACTGGATCTTTCTCCTGAGGAATGTAATGCGCATCAGCCCAGACCAAGGACAGCAGTTTGCTCAAATGCTGGTTCAAGATGAGGAACCCCTTGCGGATATCACCCAAGTAAGTAAAGCTTGAATATAGGGAAGTCAGCGGCCTTGAAAGGCTGACAATACTCCAGAAGGATGTTTTGTATCTCTTAGTAGATACTTGATTTCTCATGAAGCCTTGAGATGTCTCAGCATTGAAAGAAGCTGTTCAGCACCCATTCCCCCCCCCCCCACACACACTTTGACAATCGTAATTCTAATTGCAGCAAGCCTGTGGCTTAGATGCCAAAGGTAACGTTAACAATCAGCGCTGGAAACTTGGTAGTTCTCCAGGACTGGCTGCAACAATAGTTTATACCACCTGCTTAGGAAAAGGTAGTCTTTACTGGCGAGAAGAGAAAAAGTCATGGCCTCTTTTCTTAAAATGTTTTGGCAATGTAAAAACCTTTTCCTCTTTCCACAGTTGACCCCTAATCGTTCCTGTATAGTTGGCTCGACTGAGAAATGTTGTGGTAGATAATTCGGCTGAGATCTAGAACTTGCATTAAAAAAATAAATAAATTTATGCATGCTCATGGGTTTGGCTGTTAACTTTGTTATGCTGTATAACATAAATAGGAGTAAGAAAAGAGATGCATAACCCAAGGAAGCATTGTAACCTCTCAAAATAGACATCATGGCTCTTACCGATTTGGCCTTTACCTCTAGATACATTTGAATTCTTGACTCAAGATTTCATAGTTTTGATCTTCTCTGTTAATAGCTTTCTTCCCCTGCGTCAGGACAAGTTAAGCAGGAAGGTGTCTAAAGCAAACGCTTTCCCCCCCCCCCCCCTTTCAGATAGTGGATGTGTTCATGGAGTATAACCTGATTCAGCAGTGTACAGCCTTTCTGTTGGATGCTCTGAAAAACAACCGCCCCTCTGAAGGTCCTCTGCAAACCCGCTTGCTTGAAATGAACCTCATGCATGCTCCTCAGGTAGGCCCTGCGCCTGTTACGGAAATGGGGAACCGGATTGGTATTGGGAACGAAAACACTGTAGCTCTTACGCTGGGTCTGTTGATTCTGCGCTCATGTTTCCCAGCGTTCCTTCTTTGAGGTACTTTAAAGGTACACTCCTATGCATGTTGAGACAGGAAAAAAGTCCTATAACTCCCAGCATGGCTGGTTGGTGAGTGCTGGGAGTCGTAGGACTTTTTTCCCTGAATCAAACCTGCATAGAATTATGCCTTAAATGTTACTTGGATTCAGAGATGATGCAGGAGCAACTCGAATCAGGGATTTAATTTCTGCTCCACATATAGCAGTCAGTGTTGGACAGGTGTTTTTTTTATAAACCACCACAACTAGATGCTCTACTTCCCTGAAAGTGGAAATTTAATTTGCACGTGGAGGTGATATTTCTGCAGCCATGTGCAACTTACCCCACCCCAAAATGTATATCTGTATGTCCTGCCATTCCGGACTTATATTATTGTTGCTTGGCAATGAAAACTCATAACAGTTAAATCCAAGCGTTCTGACTCTCCAACAAAATACTAAAAACACACACCAGATATAGCAACATCGATTCAGGTTCAGGCACAAACAAGCCAAAGTCGTCTGGAATGTCAAACTCCCCTAGGCAAAAATAATAATAACCAGAATGGACACCACATAGGGGGGCCTGAAAGATCCCTCCTACTCGTAATCGGCAGCTGTGTCTCTGAAGGGTGGAGTGCGCTGAGCATATGGGAGGAAGGAAGGAACGGGAGACCCAGGATCAGGCTTTCCTGGCTTTCTGTACAGACTGTTTAAGTTTATAAAGTTTATGTTATTCTGTGTTTTTAGATTGTGCCTTGTTTTATATATTTTAAAATGATTTCATGGTTTTAATTTTTGTGAACCGCCCAGAGAGCTTCGGCTATGGGGCGGTATAAAAATGCAATAAATAAATAAATAAATAAATAATAAATAAATAAATAAACAGTTTATACCTAGAGGGAGGTCTAAACCTCTTGAAAGAGGCCTTGATTTGCCAAATCTCTCCTTCCAGGTTGCGGATGCTATCTTGGGAAACCAAATGTTCACTCACTATGACCGGGCCCACATTGCCCAGCTGTGCGAGAAAGCCGGACTCCTCCAGAGAGCCCTGGAACACTTCACGGACCTGTATGACATCAAGCGGGCCGTCGTTCACACCCACCTTCTCAACCCTGAGGTATCGTGCCCGCGACCTACCGACCCTCAGCTGTGTTTGGAGAGAGCTCTTTCCATAGCAGGGCGTTTGGAACCTTGCAGAGCCCTTCAGCTCCCATGGGCTACCATGGGCGCTCGTTTTGGCCTCGTCCTAATGATGCGCTTCCCTTGCAGTGGCTGGTGAACTATTTCGGCTCCCTCTCTGTGGAGGACTCACTGGAATGCCTGCGCGCGATGCTGTCCGCGAACATCCGCCAGAACTTGCAGATCTGCGTCCAAGTTGCTTCCAAGTACCACGAGCAGCTTTCGACGCAATCTCTGATTGAGCTCTTTGAATCTTTCAAGAGTTTTGAAGGTAAGGCCACCGGGCTCTGTTTTTGACTCCACGCCCCGGAAGCAGTTTGGTTGGTCTTCAGTTGTGTTAGGCTGAGTACTGTCCTTGGAGCAGCTTGGCCCACTGCATGCTCTCCATCAGGGGTGAAGGACCTTGGAGCTAGGGGCCAAATCTGGCTCTCCAGAAGGCCCCACCCCCTTTGCCTGGCCCCACCCCTTTTACCACAGCCACCAGTTGCTAAGTGTTTTCTCATGTGGAGTTTTTTCCCCCTTTATAAAAGGCTGACATGTCTCTCCTAAAGCTTAGCTACTAGCAGGAAGAACTTTAGAGATGTAAACTTTCTAGAAAATTTAAGGCCATGGAAAAAACCCCAGTTTTTCCCCGTTGGAAATTTTGGGAAAAATTAAAAAATGAGTAATTTTTTTTTAGTGCTCTTTACAAATCTAAAGTCACTTTGTTGCTTTAAGACAGCCTTCCCCAACCTGGTGCTCTTCAGATACTTTGGACTTCAGCTCTCATCAGTCTCAAGGCAGTATGGCCAATGGTCAGGAATGCTGGGTAGTGTAGTCCAAAACATCCAGAGGACACCAGGTTGGGGAGGGCCTGCTTTAGGAACATAAAGCAGCATTTCCATTACTAAAGTTTGTTCATGAAGTTACCATTATATTTGAATTTTTTAAAAATAAACTCACTTAGTAAATGTGTAATTATTGTCTGGATAGATTAGAACTGCTACAGCATCAGGACTTCATAGAACTAAACCCAAACTTGTCAGGAATGCACAGTGGTGACTCTACTCCCGTGTTGGGAAACTGAGCATAGATGTCTATCAGTAACATATATTTTCCATCAATAATTTTAATTATGAATGAAAGGACCAACTATGCTGGGAATCTTACAGAGAGGATTAAAAAACATTTTCCTCCATGGTTTTATTATTTTCAGACATTTTACATCTCTAGTCTTTCTGTAAAGGTGTTCTTATTACATAGAGTTTTGAAATCACTTTGGCAGGAGTTAAGGCTGGGTAACAGCGTATAAATACTTTATCTTAAATTCTAAAAGAAAACGCTTTGTAATCAAAAGCTATTCAATTTTTCAAAAAAACAGCAACCCAGAAACGGCCCTGCAAAAAAAAAAAAAAAAAAAAAAAACCAGAAAAAATATTTCCCCCCTTGAATTTTTCCGGTTTTTTTCTGGGCCTCCACATCTCTACTCCCTTGAATTTAACTGTTTTTGTTCCCAACGGCCAATGCTTCAGTTCTGCCCAGGCCCCTCCATTTTGCTGCTCTCTTCCACAACCTTTCCAAGTATCTGTTCCAAGATGGCTGTTACACCCCAGACCCCTCGCTCCTTATCTCCGTTCTGCTTTCCTCGAGAGCTTGCAGGGTGCTTATCTGACATGGCAGTTGCTTAAGGCTGTAGTTTGGAGATAGTTTAAGCACAGTTGCTCTCCTTCACTTGGCTGAAACAAACTCCTCGTTCAGAGCAAAAACACCTTGATAGCATGGACAGGTTGCCATGTATCCACCTGGTTGTTGTTGTTGTTGTTGTACTAATATTGCCATAAAGGTGCTAGGACATATATTTGCTATTTTTTTATTTTTGCATTCATTTACAGCATTCTTACTCCACTCTTTAGCCAAAAAAGGCTCGCAGAGTGGTTTACGGAGATTTATCATGCGACAACCCCTAGCTTCTAAAATACATCACCCAATAGGAAAAGGGATTGGGAGGAAGGGGGGGGAAGCAAAACTCAGGGCCCTTTTCTTAGTTTCGAAATTCAAAAAAAGCTCCCTGCAGCTGTTCCTTTTCTGGCAAACATCTAGGGGCAGACGCAGCTTCCCCATTGACTTTGGTTGTCTGGTGGGTGAAATGATGGGTGTTGGCGGCTGATGTAGCACGTCTTTCTCTACGCGCTTGACAGTTTTAGAACAACCCCACAGCCAGCAAAGAAGCAATGGGCACTTACGAGCAGCAAATATATTTATGCTACATTTTATGACTGCTGCTACTTCCAAGATAAATGTTACTCTTCAAGCCAAAGGACATCACAAATGCACACAGGAACAGCCCAGAATAATAAAACAGAATCAGAATGTCAAAACCCTGTATCAAACATGAATGGGATCACAAGAGCACAGGAAACAGGGCTTTCCTACAAATCTCTGTAGCTCCGTAGCGATTTACGACTATTTTCGTGCATCGCTGTATTCCAGATATATCCTGTTGCCTTTTCCTCACATGGAAGGCTGTAAGAACTTCCAAGATCAGTGGGGGAGATTTAAGCGCTTAACTGGCCGCTGAAATTAATGGCTGGAGCTTAGCTGTGATACCTGAAAAGTTACAAGCAAAGGATCTGAACGAAGTCGGAATGCTTAATTCTGATCCCACAGTCCTGTATAGCCATTCCTTGAAGACAGGAGTGTTAAAAGTTAATCCCACGAGCCAAATCCGGATGGCCCGGGGTCACCATTTGGCATTCTGGGGGTTCCTCATGTGACTACACCCCCTTTCCTTCATCCCACCACCCTCTTTCACCCGGCTGCCAATCACTTTGTGTATTTCTTGGCTTTTGTGCTCCCCCTTCCTCCAATCTAAAAGGCTGAGTTCCTCATAGTAAGGCTTCGTCACGCATAGTGGGGCCATTCACACAGCATGCTAACCCACACTCAGTGGTTGAGGGTGGGTTGTTTTGAACCGTGGATTGTTCGTTGAACTGTGGGTTGGCATGTTCTCTGGATGTAGCGTGTTTTCTGCAGGGCGGGTTATTGTGCTGTCTGAACACGGCCGGGGTGGCTTTTTAACCACCCCGAGTAATCCAACAACAAACCATGGGTTCTCTTTGAGAAAAATAAGCATGGTTAACAACCCATCCTGGTTGCGTTTAGACAACACACTAACCCACAGTTCCAACAAACAGCCCACGGTTCACAACAACCCACACTCAACTTCTGAGTGTAAGTAGTGTGTTGCGTGAACAGCCCCAGTAAAAGCTTGGATGTTAAAATAGGTATTTTGTGCCTGTCCCTTTTCCTGCCTTTTTGTGCAGTTCTTCCCCCGTTCTAAAGGGTTTAAATGCCTTTCCAAGGGAATGGTTACTGGCAATAAAAGCTTTGGCCCTGCCTCTTTTGCTTCTGCTCCTCCCACCACTGGAATGCTGCCCCCAAGAGCTTCTCCAAAACGGAATCCGGCACTCAGGCTCAAAGACGTTCGACACCCCTCCTCTAAGCCTCCCCGTCTCCATCTCCCTTTCAGGTCTCTTCTATTTCCTGGGCTCCATTGTCAACTTCAGCCAGGACGCAGATGTGCATTTCAAATACATCCAAGCCGCTTGCAAGACAGGCCAGATCAAAGAGGTGGAGAGAATCTGCAGAGAAAGCAACTGCTATGACCCGGAGCGGGTGAAGAATTTCCTCAAGGTAAAAAGATAAGTGAATCCCTCCCAACACACACACACACACCCCAACACACACACACCATGCCCTCTTTATCTCCGGCCGTGTTTATAGCCCCTAATCTGGCGGTGATGGAGGTTGCTTGAAATACACAGTTCAGGGCAATATGAGCCCTATTCTGGATACAGAAACTAGTTGTTTTCCTGAAAGAATAGAAGCATTTTGGAAAACAAATCCAAAAATACACGCACGCCCCCGAAGGCATCCTGAAGTAAAGCTTTCTCAGATTTCCAAAGCGAAACCCTGTATCAGCAGTGGTGCACTTTTTTTTCTGAATTAAAATCGGAGCAAACAGGATTTACTTTTTTTGTCGAGTCAAACATGATTCCTGTGTGAATTGTTGATAGATGTGGGTCTCCTGATTGGAAGGAGGCAAGCCTGGATGACCAGTGATTCATGTAGAGATGCAGCAGGCAGCCCCCTCTGAGAGCAGGGAATACCGCTATATCTCTGCAGTGGGGTCGATTTTTACCTGACATAGAGGAGATGCATCATTTACCCATTGCAGCTGATTGCTCTAGTTTGCCACCGCTTCTGTAATCTCTATATCCCAGGGTACATTTGTTTTCCCATGGCACAGTTTGGGTTTGCGTGTGGTTTGGGAACCATCGGTTCTCCAGCAATATCATAGTCTGCCCCGAAGCGGAATAATAAAACACTACTCTGACCCTAGGGCTGGAATCATAGAGTTGGAAGGGGCCATTTAGGCTATCAATTCTTTCTGTGTCTTTACTAGCACTCAAAACTCACAGTCTGAAAACAATCAAGGTACTGTTGAATGACACAGAGGTCTCCTCATTGGAACACTGGTTTGCACGTAATGCTAAACCATGCTGTGGTTTGTTGTAACCGTAATTTTATCTATCCTACGTGTCCCATGTTTTCTCCTCCGGAAACCATTGCAAAGGAATGGATCTGGGTAACATCAGCAGTGGGGAGGGAATTAGAATCTTGGGAGCTTTTTAAGGTATTCCCACCACCTGTTTTTGAGGATAGTCTGTGATTAAAATCTGTGTGTCCAACCGTTTTCCTGACCGCTCTGTTGTCTTTTGTGCTGTTCCTTCCTTGTGTCTATGGAATGTTCAGGACATGTACCAGGTAAATCTTCCAGTATAGGTCTCCCTGATCTGTTAACTCCTCCCGTGTCTACTTTGTATATGGGATTGTATCCTGGGATTTGCAGTTCTTGATAACGGTGCTTGTGGGTGACTTAAACGTTACTCTGGGAACAAGATCCTTGTTTTTGTAACCTTGGCATCTTTTCTTCCGAGGCACCTGGATCACTCTTGCAAAGAGGAACGGTGCCGTTCCTTGCATTCCTCCGAGTCAGGCTGAATTAAGTGCTGGAACTGCATAAGAGTTCCTCTTTTATAAAGCTTTCCCATTTTTAATTTCCCACAGGCTTCTGTTGTGTATTAGGTTGCTTCTCATCAGCCAGGGCGGAGTTTTGAAGATCCACATAATGGGTTTAGCTCAAGAGCTTATCCAGAGAGGATCATTGCAAAGGAGGAGGAAATTGGGGGGGGGTATGTTTGCCTCAGTTGGCTGCTTCTTTGAAACTGGGGGTGTTTGCCCCAGACTGGGAGAGATTTCATCACTCCATTTTGAATGTTGGGACTATAAGAAAACCTATTTTATGAGCCTAGTTGAGACGAAAATAGCCTTGAATGCAATTCCCCAAGCTAGCCTGCACACACAATGCTGCCCCCCCCAAAAGGGGAGGGGCAAAAGTGAGGCGGAACTCTCTCCCAATTTGCAAGAGCTTCCCCATGTGGTCGCTTGGGAATTACTGATTCACCTCAGGTAATTAGGCAAACGTGAGTAGGAAGAACACGATGGCAAAGGCTCACAAAACCTGCCACCCTCCAGTATTAATACTAGCCTGAAAAGCTGTTTTAGCCACTGCAATCCCAGAGTTGATCCTGCACACTGAGTAACTGTTGCAGCTGACGAGCGCTGGAGCCTAGCATAGGCTTGTAATCCTTTGTGGTCCTGTGTGTTTTGTAAAAACTGTCTCTGTAAACGTGAGCGTGACTGGATTCTTGATGGCTTTTCTGTTTAAAACTGTAGGCGCTTGGAGCAGAATGAGTCCTCAAAATATGCATAGTTGGGAAGAAGGTCGAAGCCTTTATAGATCCCCTTGTTAGGTGAAATTTGAATGGAAGGCTGTCTGTTCCCAAGGTGTAAAAACTGCTTCAGCTCCCCCGCTTGTTCTTCATGGTGCTGTTAATCGAAATGCGGCTTTCTCACTTTTACAGGAAGCAAAACTGACGGATCAGCTGCCACTAATCATCGTTTGTGACCGCTTTGACTTCGTCCATGACCTAGTGCTGTACCTGTACAGGAACAACCTCCAGAAATACATTGAGATCTACGTGCAAAAGGTAAGAATAAGATAGCGGCTTCTGAAAGAGGAAATCTTTGGCCTGCTCTCGGTAAACGACCTTGATTACGGCTGCCGCTTTTCAAGGACTGGTACAGCCAGGGAATGGTGGTGCTTGCTTCAAATTGCAAGCAGGGCCGCCTCAACGTTTTTTGAGGCCCCTGGATTAAGACGTCCTCCATGAGTCCCCTCCATCTGTGAACCTTACCTTCTCACCCCCACTGTCACCCACTTCTACTGCTCCTCTTCTTTCTCATCCTGGCTACAACTTGCTTGCTTGGTAGGCGGAGAATCCATGACCAATTAGGCCGTGGCATCTCCTGCTCCTCCCTCTCACCCCCTCTGTCATCTGGGCTAGAGCAAGAGGCGGGTGAATAAGCAGGTTGCAAGGGTGAGGAGGAGGAAGTCCGAGGAGCTGTCAGTGGGACCTGGCTGAGATGTGGGCCCTCAGCAGGTGCTGACCATGCCTGCCCTTGACGCTGGCCCTGATTTTCAGACCCAGACGAAACATCACGCTGGATTTCATGTCAGCTTTGGGCTGCTGCCTCTGACTTCCAGCCTAACAAAATCTAATGGACGTGGGCACTCAACTGGCTTCCGTTCCCAAATAAAGTGACCCACTGTGGGGGCTGGCAAGGAGCCAAGCTCTTGGTTTGCCGTACTGAAGGGACCAACGTGACCCGGACCAAAGGAGCTCATTCCAGTGGGGTCTGACTGGGGCGAGTCATTGCAGTGTGGATTGCTGTTGGGGACACCCTGTTGTCCTGCTCTCTTTGTCATGACTGAGCGCTCCATGAAGACCGTTGATAAAGTCTCATTTTAAATTGGCTTGAACGTCTGTTAGTATGATGGCTAGGAAGTGAACGAGGGGGCGGCCCTCACCATAGTGAAAATGTGCTGCGCACCATCCCGAAAATCCGCGAGCCCTTTAGCATCAGTGCCCTCTGCAAGACAGGGGGATACAGTGCACCAGAAGGGAGGCACGCCCCACAGGAAACTGTCTCTTACTGCTTTTAAGTCTTCCACTACTAAAGCATTGGGCAAAAGGGGGGATGAATAATAATAATAATAATAATAATAATAATAATAATAATAATAGCACTACCCTCCACCTCCTTTCTAGGTAGGCCTCAGTAGGCATGCAGCTCAACAGGGAAACTTCCAAATTTACAAAAAACCCGTCAGTCTCCTCTGATTCCCCTCTACCCCCATTTGTCCAGCTGAGAGAACTTCCTTGGAGCGGCTGGCTTGTCTTCTGTGTAGTAAACAGCTTGAAGACGGCTGCTTAATTGCCTCCAGGATTGTAGCCTTTCTGTTCCCTTGTTTAGCTGAAGCTTTTTCCATGGGTAGCCAACACTTGGTTATGGAGATGGGAGGGGGCAGCTATTTCTTCTGAAAACAGTTTACCTTTCCAGAAATGGGGAGATCAGTCCTATGCCACCTAGAAAGGGGATGGGGGTGGGTGGGCTTAGGATACTGCATATTCCTGGATCTGAGGTTGGAGACACTGCTCTGACCTTGTACCCAGGCGCTCCCCCATAGCCAATGTGGAGAGAACCATGCCGGCTGTCTCTCTGAGGTAAGGGAAAGGAGGAGTGCTGGTGGCTGGGGATGGGACAGTTGACAACATATCCCCAGGTCTCCCCAGCCTCCTTCCCTCCCTGATGTCTCAGCTAGATGAGCGAAAAAGCCCGTCTAGCAAAAACACAGAGTGGGAAGCATGTGGAGGCGAAGATCGCTTCTGCCGTGTCTCCCACTGTGCTTTGGAGGGCCGTAAGCCTCTGAATTACTATTGCATCCTAAAGTGCTAAAGTTTTATGTAGCTTCTAAGTGGCTGCCCTGTCACATTGCTCTCTCTTCGGTGCCAGGTCAAGACTCTCCTCTCAGGCATTTCACAATTTCTGATGAGCCTGGGTCTGTTTTGTTTTTAGGCTTATAGCTTTCTAAAGTTATTATAGTGGCTTTAAATAGATGTGTATCTTGTGTGTATCTTGTATGCTTTTGCTGTTTTAAGTTTTGTATATTGTTTTTAATTGTTTTAATCTTATGTAAACCGACCAGAGAGCTTCGGCTATGGGACCGTATACAAATGTAATAAAATAACAATAAATAAATAAATTGTGGCTTTTGTTGTAGGTGAACCCGAGCCGTCTCCCTGTGGTCATTGGGGGCTTGCTCGATGTGGACTGCTCCGAAGACGTCATCAAGAGCCTGATCCTGGTGGTTAGAGGGCAGTTCTCCACCGACGAACTGGTTGCCGAAGTAGAGAAGAGAAACAGGTAACTTCCCGTGACAAGAGGGGATAATCTATGAATGCCTCCTGGATAGAGAACACTATCTTAACGTTAACAACAAAGACTCATGTGGCACCTTGAAGACTGACGCACTTCCTTTGGCACAAGCTAACATTCTTCAGCGTTGCTAGCCAGCAATAATCGAAACTGAGTCAGGTAGCCCTCAAAACATCTTTGAGGAGGAAGCAGCTAGGGGCAGTAGTGATAAACGCTATGTGTTTGAATCACAACAACCGTTCAGCAAAGCTGGTGCTTTCCTTGTCTCACAAGTGAGGGATGGGAGGAAAAGCGGAGGCCGAGAGAACAGAGCCTTGCCTTAAGCTGCCTACAGAGTTCGTGGCTGTGGTGAGCTGTGAAGCTGACGCCTGCCCCCGTCACGGATAAAACCACTCTGTCGTTAAACGTTCAGTCTTCATTTCCTTAGCGCTCTTTTTCTCATCACTTCCCAGAGCTGGCATAATATTCTTTGGTTTGTTAGAACTAGCTGCTTATTTATAGAGGGGGAAACGGAGTCTAATGATGACGAAGCAGGCATTTAAAAATAAAAGAGGGCCACGCTGGAGCGTACCAGAGGTCCTCCAAATCCGACGTTCTGTCCACACAGTGGCCAATTTAGCTCCAGCTTCCCTTGTTGAATAAGCTGGCCGCCCGCTAGGGGAGAGCGACGTGCTTTCTTCCTCGTTCAAGCGAGCCTTCGGGACCTGCCCTAATCGAATGACTATTTCTTCTTCTCCTTTGTTTAGGTTGAAACTCCTGCTACCGTGGCTGGAAGCCCGAATCCACGAGGGTTGTGAGGAGCCAGCGACGCACAACGCCCTGGCTAAAATCTACATCGACAGCAACAATAACCCTGAACGGTTCCTGCGGGAGAACCCCTTCTACGACAGCCGTGTGGTGGGGAAGTACTGCGAGAAGAGAGACCCGCACCTGGCCTGCGTGGCTTATGAACGGGGCCAGTGCGACCAGGAACTTATTAATGTGCGTATCTGTGGTGGGGACGTGCAATTGAGGCGAACAGGGGTCCCTGGGGGCTCTGCCATGTTCTTCTGGGTCTGGAGAGTGGAGTTACCTCTTTTATGTGCTGATGAAATAGAAGAGTGGGTAGTCATAGCTGAGGCTGCCGTTGCTCCTCAGCTCTTTTGATGTGAGGAGCTGCCTTATATGCAGTCAGGCCACTTCTATCAGGTCAGTCCATCTAGCCCGGTGCTTGCTCTGCCTGGAAGTGGATCTCCAAGGTCTCTGGCAGGAGTCTTTCCTATCACTTGTTCCCCCTGAAGACCAAATGCTGTACACTGGCTAACTTTCCCCCGTTGGACCTGTGTAATACTCCCTCTCTGCCCCGCAAAGGGTTAAATCCCCCACCTGAATTTCTCCCCCTTTGCCCTCCAGGTATGCAATGAGAACTCTCTCTTCAAGAGCCTCTCGCGTTACCTGGTGCGTCGCAAGGACCCCGAGCTGTGGGCCAGTGTGCTGCTGGAGAGCAACCCTTACCGAAGGCCCCTGATCGACCAGGTACTGCCCTCGGAGTCCCTCTGCCTGCTTATGCGCCCGTGGCTTTGAAAGCGAGGGGTGCGTGAGCGGCCCACTGCCCGGCTTTCTCTTGTGTCGGTAGGTCGTGCAGACGGCGCTCTCGGAGACTCAGGACCCCGAAGAAGTGTCTGTTACGGTCAAGGCTTTCATGACGGCTGACCTCCCCAATGAACTCATTGAGCTGCTGGAGAAAATTGTTCTCGATAATTCTGTGTTCAGTGAACACAGGTTGGTACTCTGCGTTCTGTCTTCTCTCCCCACGCCCCGCGATGCTTGATGAGGGAGGCGTGAAAGTTTGTGGACAGTGCCTGGGGAAGCCTCGAAAGCCAGGCAACTTGCTGAAATAAGGTTTCTAGTGGTATGAGTCTGGTAACCTCCAAGTTAGATTACTGCAATGCGCTCTACGTGGGGCTGCCTTTGAAGACGGTTCGGAAGCTGCAGCTTGTGCAGAATGCAGCGGCCAGATTGGTAACAGGGACCAGAAGGTTTGAACACATAAGACTGTTTCTGGCCCGCTTGCATTGGCTGCCTGTAGGTTTCCGAGCCCGATTCAAGGTGCTGGTTTTAACCTATAAAGCCTTACATGGTTTGGGGCCACAATACCTGATGGAACGTCTTTCCCGACATGAACCTACCCGTTCACTACGCTCAACATCAAAGGTCCTCCTCCGGGTGCCTACTCCGAGGGAAGCTCGGAGGACGGCAACAAGGGAGAGGGCCTTCTCTGTGGTGGCCCCTCAATTATGGAATTATCTCCCCGATGAGGCCCGCCTGGCGCCAACACGGTTATCTTTTTGGCGCCAGGTCAAAACTTTTCTTTTCTCCCAGGCATTTTAACAGCTCAAATTGAGGTTTGACATTATGGCCAGGCTTAACAGTTAAAATGTTTTAAAATGTTTTAATGATAGCTGTTATATGTTTATGGTTTTAAATTTTGTATATTGTCTTTTTAATGCTCAATCTTTTTAATTTTTGTAAACCGCCCAGAGAGCGTTGGCTATGGGGCGGTATATAAGTGTAAATAATAATAATAATAATTAATGAGTCTAGGACTTCAGCAGAGAAAGAAGGAAGAAGGGGGTGGCAGAGAGAAGGGGGTGGATCTCCTTTGAAATGTTGAGCTCTTTTGAATGATTGTTTGCTCTCTCTGGCTTTTTCTTAGGAACCTGCAGAATCTCCTCATCCTGACGGCGATCAAGGCCGACCGCACCCGCGTCATGGAATACATCAATCGCCTGGACAACTACGATGCCCCAGATATCGCCAACATCGCTATCAGCAATGAACTTTTTGAAGAGGCGTTTGCCATCTTCCGGAAGTTTGATGTCAACACATCTGCAGTACAGGTAGCCTTGGCGTTCCGTTGTGTCTGGATTTTTCTTTCAATCTCACCGGTTCGGCTTCTGGGAAATGGGAGTGTTTTGTAACCGGCCATGTATGCAACTGTGGCAGCCATGTTGTGACAGTGCTGACAACACTCGAAATTCTAAATGTGACCACTGACCCCCAAAAGAGGGGCACTCCTGATCTAGCCTTTTTGACAGTCCCTGTATTACGTTTACCCCATCCTTCCTCTGCATAGAGCTTAAAGCAGCTCGTATGTAATCCCTGGGTAGCTTAGCAGGCCTGCCTAGTTCCAGCGGTAGAACTGGTCACGTTCTTGGGGCCATTCTTTCCCTAGGATTCGGGCTAGAGATGTTGGAGTTGTAGTCCCAACACAACTGCAGGGTTGGTAATGCTCTTTCCCTTCATAAATTGTGTTTCTGCACCGCCCTAACAGCTCAACTAATAGATCCAAATCTCTTACTCAGTCTGTTCTTCTGGACTGCTTCACGCTTCCTTTATGTGATTTAAGACTACCATCTTCAGCCAGCCGCACCCAAATTCATTGGGACGTAAGCAGGGCTTGCTGCAGAGCAGGAGTGTGGAACCTCACTGTCAGGGGCCAAATCCGGCCCTGCTGGGGTTCCTGGTCAGCCCTCTGGGGATCCCCAGACGGCCACCCGCCTTCCCCCCAATCACTGACGGTTTAATGGTTTACTGGCTTTTGTGCCGTTTCCCCCCAATGCTAAAAGGTTGAAATGTCCCTCCTAAAGCTTAGCGACTGGCAGGAAGAGCTTTAAGCTAATAGGCTGATAGGTTTGGTACTTTGGGCCCTGCCCCTTTTGCCTTTGGCCCCTGCCCCTTTTGCCTTTGGCCCCACCCACCACTGGAATGCAGCCCCTGAGAACCTCTTCAAAATTGAATCCAGCCCTCGGGCAGAACGGAGTTCCCCAGCCCTGCTCCAGAGGGTGCTGAGTTCCAGCAAGGGACCTCCTTGCCAACACTGGCATTTTCGCTGAGCAGAGAAGATCAGGGGTGGATTGAGAATTGCCCGCCACGTTAAAGTGGACCTTGCCGAAGGACAGTGCCTCTTCCCTCTGCATCCCAAGCTGCTTTTATTATGCCCGTCGTGCCCGGCTTCATAATGGGCTTAATTCAAGTCCACAGGGCTTTGATTTCCTTCTTGTGCCATTGGAGACCTTCCTGGGTGCGTCAATGATCATAGTCCTGCTTTATCACCGCTGCCGCAAGGCCTTAATGGTAACCGTCGCCTACCTCCTTCTCTCTCTTTCTCTCCCCCTAGGTTTTAATCGAGCACATTGGAAACTTGGACCGCGCCTATGAGTTTGCTGAGCGCTGCAACGAGCCCGCTGTGTGGAGCCAGCTCGCCAAAGCTCAGCTTCAGAAGGGGATGGTAAAGGAAGCCATTGACTCCTACATCAAAGCGGACGATCCTTCGTCATACATGGAAGTTGTGCAGGCTGCCAATGCCAGCGGTAGGGGAACTATTCTCCCATTCCCTCAAGCTCCATCTTTTTAACTATCTTTCTGGGAGCTCGTAAACACACTTGACAGCCAGGTGGGAATGTTTTAACTCAACACTTCCATGCAGGAAGTGGGAATGTTTTAACTCAACACTTCCATGCAGGAAGTGGGAATGTTTTAACCTCACACTTCCATACGGGAAAGCCCTTCCGCCCTTCTTTCAAGTAGTTTTGATCCTGCTTCTCAGCTGGAAAGACCCCTGGAGCATCGTGCATCCCAAGCAGCCAAACATGATGGGCCCTGTCCCACAAGCTTGCAATCGAAAAAGACACGATACATAAGGAAAAGGCGATGGGGAAGGAAGAGGGGAATATTTTTTTGTTTGAGCTTTGCTTGAGGTTGTTCTTAACAAATGTCCTACTTTTGAAATGCTTTAGGGCGCAATCCCATGCATGTTTAGACATAAAAAGTCCTACAATTCCCAGCATGCCCTGGGCATGCTGGGAATCGTAGGACTTTTTTCTGTCTAAACATGCATAAGGTTGCGCCCTTAATCGTTCAGCATTGTTCATTCTATGTGAATTAATTCATACCTTCAGCTTCTACCCTGCGTTTCTCAATCCTGCATTGTTCTTGTTAAGCGCAATTATAATAACTTGAGGAAAAATCAACATTGTGCTAAGAATAGTGAGTGAAACCACGAGAGTCTCAACACCGAAAGAAGGCTCTGAAGAGCTTCCTAAAGCCCCGCCTTCCAAGTGCTTTGGACTACAACTCCCATCAGCTCCAGCCATCATGGTAATTGGGGATGATGGGTGTTGTAGTCCAAGAAGTCCCTTCCGCCCCCCCCCCCAAAAGATGGAGAGAAGCTGCTGTAGCAGCCATTGCCACAACGTTCAGTAATAATTTGTGGGTGGTCTCCCCCCCCGGTCTCAGACCCGGTCTCAGAACCTTTGCTCTCGAAAGACGGATTTTCCCTGCCCTTTCCTCCCCCATCCTGGTGAAATAATCTTGCCAAGTGGGGATTTTATTGCAACCTGTTGGGACACGAGGCGGCATTCCCTGTGTCGCCCGCAGGTATCGGGATCTCCCTAGACCACAGGGACGACATGGATCTGGTTTTTTTCCTTTTTAGAATATTCTGTTTACACCCCCATCCCTCATTTTTCCCTCCTCTGCTTCCTCCAGGCTGACCTCAAGGGTTCAGAGGCACAAGAAGCTCCCTTAGCTGTGTTCTGGCAACCAAGGGGACGTGATCTTGCTTGTCCCTTACTTAACCCCCTGCTCAGGTCAACCCCACTGCAGGAGGAGGTGCCTTTTTCTCTATCAGGGCTCCACTTTGAAACCCCGCAGTGGGGAGGATGAGAGGCTGCTCTCCTCCCTGACGGCAAGGGACCCCCAAGTGCCCCCGGAATGCATTTATCCCCCACCAGATGTGTGAACAGACTCGCTCAGTGCAAGGGGTGGACGACAAAGGAGCGGATTGTTCGACTGACCCGTTTCTCTCCCCCCCCCCTTCCCTCACCACTTTCGGGAAGCTTGTGTTCCATTCAGCAAGAATGAGCGACTGTTTTGGCTCTAACAAAACTCCGCACACAGCCTTAAGTAGAAATTAATCGGCACGCTGGTGGCTCATCCCTTTCGCTTTTGCCAGTGTCGCACATGCTGGGATGTTGCCCCCCTCCTGTTTTTTAATTATTATTTATTTAAAGGGGCACTTGTCATCAGGGAAGCCCGTTCAGTCGAGTCTTGTTTTGAAGTCATGGCTGTAAAGCAAAAGGAGTCTCCCGCCTGGCAGTAGGTTAGCAGGACGGCCCTTTCGATGGTTAACGTAATGTGACCGTGACCTGCTGCTTTGTTTCCTTCCTCCCCCACCTAGGAAACTGGGAGGAGCTGGTGAAATACTTGCAGATGGCCCGCAGGAAAGCCAGGGAGTCCTACGTGGAGACGGAGCTAATTTTTGCGCTGGCAAAAACAAACCGTTTGGCGGAGCTGGAAGAATTCATCAATGGGCCCAACAACGCCCACATTCAGCAGGTGAGCATTCCTGTCAGCTTCTTCACGTGACCGTCGAGGGATTTGTTAGCCTTTGGGTCTGTTCTGTTCCGATATCTGCAAGGCTGATATTTCCATTTTAGCAGACATCCTCCCCACTGCCCCATTTCTCCCCCTGCTTCAGATGCAAAGATTGTTGGGGGAAGCGGGAAAATCTCCGTTCTAAGAAAGGTTTTTATATAGAATCTGGGAACAAGTGTATGGTGGATGGACTAAGACTGGGAAGGTTTAAAAATCCTCACTCAGCTGTGAAGATGATCCTGTGACCTTGGGCTGGTCACCTCACAGGGCTGTTGTTAAAGGGGCGAGAACTCTGTGCTGCTCTGAGGAAGGGAGGGATCAAAATGGAACAGATACATCCCTGACATTACAAATTTGTTTTTGTTAAGAGAAGCGAGCGAACTGTCCCTTGTTATAAAATTGACTTGTCCATAGCGCATTGGGAGTTTGCATCTGCTTTCTCCAGTGTGGCTGGCTGGAGGATGCTGGGAATTGTAGTCCAACACGTTTGGAGAGCCCTCGGTTGGGCAAAGTTGGGCCGCACCATGTAAGCTTTCTCTGGTAGAGAACGGCGTGGAGGATCTCAGTGGCCGAGCAGATGAAACGGGAAATGAAAACAACAGATGTTTGTCTCCACAGGTTGGGGATCGTTGCTACGACGAGAAGATGTACGATGCGGCCAAACTCCTTTATAACAACGTGTCCAACTTTGGCCGTTTGGCTTCCACCTTAGTTCACCTTGGCGAGTACCAGGCGGCTGTTGACGGCGCCCGGAAAGCCAACAGCACTCGAACTTGGAAGGAGGTGAGCCTCTTGCTTCCTGCAATGTGCAACTGACTTCCAGAGTTTACTCTGTGCAAGAGGGGGGTGATGGCTGTTGGCTTCACTGGCTTTAAAAAGGTGTTATTGCTGCTGTTTATTATTTTGTAAATGTATGCATCATTTTCTATTTCGTAAAGCTGTCTTGAAGCGACTTACACACACACACACACTGGAGGAGGAGAGATTTGGTTAGAAGCGATAGTTACATAGAACACATATACAGATACTTGGGTCAAATGAGCTGGCAATTGCCTTCATGTCATTCTTCTGAGCATCCAGAGGCAGCTGTTGTAGTGCCAGACTAAAGCCAAGGAAACCTGGCTTCAAATTCCTGCTCCGGCATCTGTCTTACTGGGGGACTTGTCTGTCTCTCTCTCAACCTAGCCTACCTCCCAGGTTGGTGTGATGATGAAATGGGCAGGAAGAGAACCTTTGTAATCCATCCCAAGGTCCTCACTTGAAAATTCAGTGAACGTCCTTGCGAGTTGCTTCTTTGACGCTTGGTGGTGTGCTTCTAGAATTCCTTCAAGAGCAATAGAAGAGAAGTGGTTCCCTCCAATCCTGATGGGGTATTGAATTAGTATTGAATGTTTCAGGTTTGCTTCGCATGCGTCGACGGCAAAGAATTCCGCCTGGCCCAGATGTGCGGCCTTCACATTGTTGTCCACGCAGATGAACTGGAGGAGCTCATCAACTACTATCAGGTAACGGAAGAAAGCATATACTGAATTTTGAATCGGGTCCTGCATTCGCTTGGGTTGATCGTTTAAAAACTTGTTTTTAGATATATGTCGTCTTTGTGTGTGCTGTTTATGTGTTTTTATGTATAAACAGCTTTGTACTTTGTAGTAATGTATTTTTAATCATGGTTTTTAGTTTTTGTGAACCGCCTGGAGAGCTTTGGCAATGGGGTGGCATAGAAATATAAATAAATGAATGTCACGAAATGCCGCAAAGCTCTCCTTCATAAAGGGGCGGCTTAAGGAAGCAGTGATTGTGGATTCTTAATTTGATAACCCTCTTCTTTTTTTTCTTTCAAGGACCGCGGCTACTTCGAAGAGTTGATAACCATGTTGGAAGCCGCGCTGGGGCTGGAGCGTGCCCATATGGGGATGTTTACGGAGCTGGCCATCCTTTACTCAAAATTCAAGCCGCAGAAGATGAGGGAGCACTTGGAGCTGTTCTGGTCACGAGTCAACATCCCCAAGGTACTCCTGTCTTTCTAACAAACTGCTGGTACACAGAATAGAACAGAGATGCTGGTCATGAGAGGAGGGAAGATCAGGGCAGTAGTAAGAACTGAAAGGAGTGCACATTCAGATGCTTGTAATTTTGATCGAGGCCAGGAATTTTCATGAGGTGTCAGAGTTCCAGTGCTTGGATTAGGAATGAAGAGACACCGGTTCAATTTTGGGGAGGGACCCTGGCTAGGTGGCAGAACCCTAGGTTCAATCCCAGGTATCTTCAGGTAGCGGGTGATGAGAGGGACCCTTGGAGAGCCGTTGCTGGTGGAAGACGCTTGCAAGGCGGCATCCTATTCTCCATTTGGCCATGAAACTCACGGGTTGATCCTACAGCTCTGTTGCTGCCTATCAGCCTAAAACTATCCCACGAGATGGTCAGGATAAAATAGGACAACCCCACACCCCTTTGCACGTTGCCTGGGGCTCCTTCGAGGCAATAGGCATAAAGTGGTCAAAGAGCTTGTGTGAGTTGGCTCCCCCTACCTCACGAAAGAATTGAGCATGGCGGGTTGGAACGTAAGCGCAGCACTTGGTCTTCAGGTGGCTGGATTGGACGGGCCTTGGCCTGAGCTAGGAAGGCAGTCCACCCGCTGCTGAGCTCTCCGATCCGAAACCTTTTCTTGCTCTTTGCAGGTGTTGAGGGCAGCTGAACAAGCCCATCTGTGGGGAGAGCTGGTCTTCCTGTACGACAAATACGAAGAATACGACAACGCGATCATCACCATGATGAACCACCCAACAGATGCCTGGAAGGAAGGGCAGTTCAAAGACATCATCACAAAGGTATTGCCGGCTTCCCAAGAAACTCCTGTGGGTTTCTTTCCTTGCGTTTTCTGCTTGGAGGGGGACACGGAATTCAGGGTATCCCCTTCCCACGCCCTGAGAGGTCTCAGGCAGCTTTGTTAGAGGAGTGTCTTTACCCTCAGTAGAACTATTCACCTAGACAGCTCGATACCTTCTTAAAGGCTATGAAGTGCCATCCTCTTTCCTTCCCAGATAAGATATTTGGCCTTGTAGAAACTAACTAGAAGTGGTATATATTGATTTTTATTTTATTTTGTTAAACGGGAATGGCTTTTATGGATTTTTTTTATCCGTAGCTCACGTGCTGTGGATTTTAGTGAATTTCGCTGTAATCTGATTGTAAAACGATTTATAAGCTTGGCTAAGTCCAGAATTAATCAGAAAAAGTGAAATGCCAAGGACTGGGCTTGTGTTTGAGCTACTGCTTGGCGCTGGGACCAGAGTTTCCCAGCTCATGTTGCAACAGCCCGGCCATGAAACACAGGAAGAGGGAAGTCCAGAGTTAACTGGTCCAGGCAATATGCAGGGACTCTCAATATGCAGTCCTTGTCTGAGGGATGTGATAATACAGCCTTCTATTGGCCCCGCTGTCTGGGAATGATGGGAGTTGCAGTCCAACATACCTGGAGGGCAGGCAGTTGGGGAAGGTTGTGATAATGGCTCTTCCTGATTGGGTTTACATATTCTTGATACTAGAAGGAATCATGCTGAAACCTTCCGTTGGTTAATTCTGAGCCCAAATGGGCAACATTTGGGCTAGTTCTTCCAGTCCCGATTAAATTAGTATAGCTTCCTGCAGTGATACGTCCGAGCTGATAAAGGAGAACGTCTGTGCATATGGGGAGCATCCATGTGCTACTGAGGTGGTGCGGGGCTCACCCCTGGGCAAGTAAGTGGCCTTGGTTACCTTAGGCTTGCTGCCATCTTTGAAAATGCGCCTAAGAGGAGGGCAGCAGCTAACCAACCTGACCTTCCCACAGGTGGCCAATGTGGAGCTCTATTACAAAGCAATCCAGTTTTACTTGGAGTTTAAGCCTCTCCTGCTCAACGACTTGCTAATGGTGCTGTCACCCCGGCTGGACCACACCCGCGCCGTCAATTTCTTCAGCAAGGTAAGGCGTTCCCTGTTGGGGACTGATGGTGGGACTCCTGAAGAAAACCCCCAAGTCTTGTACGTGCTTCTTGCTTTGAAGACCAGCCTTCATGCAGAGTGGAGCACGGAATGGCCATTTGTGTGCTTGTGTGGAGATTCAGAGAGCTTCTTCAGGCCTGTCCAAGGCTGGCCCATGCTCCGTGGGATTTTTACACTTCCAAAAGTTTAGCAGTGGGATGCCACATGGCAGAGAGGACTTTTGGTTGAGCAATGGGAGTCCAGTGCCACTCCGGGGCATGCATTTTTCACCCCAGGTCTTACGGCTTCTGGGCTACGAGCCCTTGTTCAAACTGTGGAGAGCTTGCAGTGGCCAAAGCCTGGATAAACAGGGAAAGGGGCGGTGTGTGAGACTCACCCTGTCCCCTGTCTCCTGGCTTGGGTGAGAAACCCACATGCTAGAGAAGCCTTCTTGGCCCCCATGGCTTTGCTTCCACACCGGAGGACCACAGTTAGTGTTGCTTTTAATAAATCAATGACGTTTGATTCAGTGAGATGGCAATGAAGCCAAGCGTTCTTCCGGCGGTCCACCCACCCCGGTATAATATACCCCCTTGGTCCTGCTGACGGGTCATGCAGTGAACGTTCTCGCTCTGTCAATAGGTGAAACAGCTTCCGCTGGTGAAACCCTACCTGCGCTCTGTTCAAAACCACAACAACAAGTCGGTGAACGAATCGCTGAACAACCTCTTCATTACAGAAGAAGACTACCAGGTAGAAATCATTTCAAGCTATCCCGCAAGGGTTATCTCTGGGGATGCCATTTAACCCCCTCAGTGTCAGTGTTGGCTTGAAACGGCATCCCCCCCCCCCCCCCCGGCCGAGTCTGGTCGATTCGTCGGTACCTAAGCGCTTTTTTTAAAGGGTTGACCTGTGTTTCCCCCCTCAATCCAGGCTCTTAGGACATCAATAGATGCCTACGACAACTTCGACAACATCTCCCTTGCCCAGCGCCTGGAGAAACACGAGCTGATCGAGTTCCGGAGAATTGCTGCCTACCTGTTCAAAGGCAACAACCGCTGGAAGCAGAGTGTGGAGCTCTGCAAGAAAGACCGGCTGTACAAGGTAACGACTGCCAAAGGGCTTGGCGGGGATGAAGGAGCCGGAGCCCAGAATACAGGACACGGAATAAGGGGCTCCAGTTACAGAAAGCCAGATCATGACATCAGGAAAAACGTCCTGAATGTTAGAGCAGTACGATAATTGAACCAATGACCTAGGGAGGTTGTGGGCTCTCCCACACTCAAGGCCTTCAAGAAGCAGCTGGACAGCCACCTGTCAGGGATGCTGTAAGGTGGATTCCTGCATTGAGCAAGGGGTTGGACTCGATGGCTTTAGAGGCCCCTTCCAACTCTGATTCTATCAAGGCCAGCGGAAGCTCAGTGGGTGTAACGATGGGGAGCTAAGTGACCCTCTTGGTCTTTGCTTGCAGAGTCCTTGATTTCAGGACAGCTTCCTCCAACCTGGGGCCCTCCAGTTGTGTTAGACTCCAACTCCGGCTGGGGTTTATCGGAGTTGTAATCCAACACATCTGGAAAGCCGATTGGTATAGTCAGTTGGTTTTCCTTGCCCAGCCCCTGGCCTGCCCTAGTTCAATAGGATTGCACCCTGCATGCCTTCATGGATGCCTCCCTTTTCCCCGGCCCTTTTCCCAGGATGCTATGCAGTACGCTTCGGAGTCAAAAGACACAGAGCTGGCCGAGGAGCTTCTGCAGTGGTTCCTGCTGGAGGGCAAGCGGGAGTGTTTTGGCGCCTGCCTCTTCACGTGCTACGACCTTCTCCGGCCGGACGTGGTCTTGGAAACTGCCTGGAGGCACAACATCATGGACTTCGCCATGCCCTACTTCATTCAGGTCATGAAGGAATACTTGAGCAAGGTAAGGGCTGGAAAAGCATCTCCTTCCATCTTCTCTCTCGAGCCACAGCCCTTGTGTACGCGCGACCGGCGCCCACGCTAGTTTTGTGGAATGTCTGTCTCTGTCCGCTCTTTGTTCGTCCTTGAGAATTGTTTTCCGATCAGGCGATCATTGGGATCGATGCGAATGGCCGTGTCCTGACGGACAGCACGGTGTCAGGGTTCTTGGTGCTTCCGCCTTCCTCTGCTGTAAACGGAGGTCACGTTCTGCGCTGCCACGTTAGGGAGAGTGAATCCAGCGCTGGAGCCCGGTTGTGCCTTGTAGAGAAGTCTTATGAGCCGGTTGGAACTGTTCAGCAGTTAGAGGGGTTCGTGGATATGAGATCCAACCCCTGAGAAACTGCTCTCTCCTCCCTGCCGCCTCTTGTGTTATGAATTGGTGTGCTCAAAGCAGATATGGTTAAAAGAGTCCTGCTTGTGTGAGTCAGCATCTTGGCGCAGAAGTGTGTGTGCCGAGCTGTAGGAACCGATTTCTACCGGACGTGGACTTCTCCCGAAGTTTTGCGAGGCCCTGTGCTAACAGCAGTCGGTTCAGTAAGCAGCGTTGGTATTTATCTACTCCCTAGGCTTTTCCAGACTGTTGTGGTCACCGCAGTGACTATACACCTCTTATGTCCATTCTTTTAGCTGTAATTTATTACAAATTAACGTGCTGTATTATAAAATTATAAAAAAACGAAGTCCGAGGAAGGGGTGATGGGTCATACATTTTACCGCTAGGTGTCTTAAGGCAGAGATCAGGTGGTTCTAAGTTGGTGTGTGAACTCTTTAGTTTGGATTCGGGGCAGCGGGGGGTAGTGAAACACCCGAGGCTCTGTCATTTCACAACTGCAGGGTTAAGCATTGCAAGAGGACTAGCACCTAGCAGCAGCAGCAGCAGCAGCAGCCACTACCTCGGTGACTTTCAATACTGGGGGATTCTTGGCTTAAAAGTGATCACAGCTTAATAACTTGGGCTATTTTTTTTTTTTTTTAGCACTTTTAGTATGCTGTCCTTTGTAAAGTGGGTAACATCAGTCAGCCTCGGAATACGAAGTCTATTTGGCTTTTTTGCAACTAATAATTTCCGAGATGCTGCTTTGGGTTTTGAACTTTTTTTTTTTGGTTGCTCCTTTGCTGATTCTAAAATGCTCAATAATGGAGTTTGGTGGTGTTTTTTTTTTCTTTCTCTAAGCTGCACCTTCTGAATTCCTTTGCAGGTTGATACAATAAAGGAAAAGGTGAAAGTTGATTCTTTTCCATCTTTAAGTCTGGAGGCCTAAGTCTAAGGATATCTGCATGAGTTTACCCCCCTCCCTTCCTACCTTTACTACACTGCTGCTACTGCTTCTTGCCCTCCCGCCCTTGAACAAAAACCTCACTAAAGCCTCTGCAAGTTAAAACCATAGTCATAGCTGTAGGACAAAACAGTAGACACTAATTGGCTAATAGACTCTCTCCAGGAAGGTTGGAAGTGATCGGTTGGATCACAGTTTGAAGAGAGACCGCAAGGCATTTGAAGCCGGCATCCAGGAAACTCGCAAAAGAAACGACATTGCAGGCTGTTGCGGCCATGTAATGATGCCCTGTCTGATGTGTAGCAGGGTGGTGATTTGATTGGTGTGGGCAGGGGGTGGGGGCTTGGCCTCCCTGGAGAAGACTGTGATCCAACTCTTGATCTCTCGAGTCTTACTAATGTGTCTCGCTGACCGTAGGCGAAACTGAAAATGCTAGCTGCTTAGAGACTGTTCCCATGTGTTTAACCAGGCATCTGGTTCTCATGGTTCCAGCTGGCTTCTCTTTCCTGACTGAGGCCTTTTTTTTAATGCCCGAGTCCTCTGGTTCATCTTCTCCCCTTTGAAGCCCCCCAAATTCTCGGCATTTCACTTCAACCAGAGTTAACAGGCAAAACTCCACCCCACCCCAAGAGTTAAACGCTGCTTCTGGCGGCTAGGGCTTTCGGGGATTTAAAAGACCACCTCCCCAAACCCCTGCCAAACAAAACCGCCTCTCGATTTGAGGAATTGGCCCTCTTCCCTCCGTAGCCACTGGAACCGGCGGTGAACCCGCGCCCGCCCATGCCTTACGTCAAAAAAGTCCTTCAGCAGCTAGTGCGACAGTCAGAGTGTGATGTGAAAAAAGGTAAACGAACTGCAGTGTTTGCTTCCTTGGACTGAGCATGTTCGACCTCCCCATTGTGATGCCCATCTCACTTTCCCTGAAGCTGCAGAGCCTTTGCCGTGGGGAATGGGGGGTGGGGTGCGGGGCTGCGTGCCGTGAATTCTTTCAGAGTGGGCAGGACGCCTGTATGGCTGCCGTCTTCCAGCCTCACTCCTTGCTTCAGTTCTTTTGCCTTTTTCCATGCACATCTAGCAATGAAATCTCTCTCTTCTCTATATATAACATTGACCGCATGTGATTTTTTTTTTTTTTACTTTTCCCAACTTTGCAGCTTATCGCAGTCTCCGTGGAAAAGCCTTTTTTAAATGTATGCCCTTAATAAACCTCTCAGAAGGGGCATCGGTGTGGTTTATATAAAGATCAGCTTCTCTTGGTCCACTCAGTAGTTACCCCCCCCCACCAAAAAAACCCAAGCTTGCATTTGTTTAGTGGAGAATTCGAAACGCACGTGTTTCTTAACAGCGATCTGAACAGAGTAAAAGATTTTAAAAATTGGCAGGTTTTTAAAATGGACTGGACTGATAAGCTGGCCCAGCCTGTGGAAACCTCCTCTCTTTTGCTTAGCTTGCATCTGTCTGGATCTCTGCTTCAGCATCTCAAACGCTACCCATCTGTTCTGGTTCTTCCTCGTCGTAACACGTTTTCCGACATCGGTCCTGAATTGCGTAGAAAATGCAGGGTTGCCCAGAGGACACACTGTGAAGCTTGCAGAGGGTTGACTGGATACTGTCTCTTGCCCTCTGTGTGTGTGTGTGGTTTGGATGTCCTGGCTGGAAATGAGAGATCCCAGCCAGCTGAGCAGGTGCTGTGATGGTATTGAGGGAACTGTGTTCCTGACTCTCTTGCTCATGCTCCAGAGGGTGGATTCTAGATGACAGTGGTGTCTGTCCCTTGCAAACTTTCGTGTGGCTCATGTACCTGGCGAGTGATTTGGTCCTCCAGAAAGCGCTTGGGGAGCCAGCTTAGCAAGAGGTATCAGGCATGACCGGACCTCATTTCCAAGCAAATGACACGTTGCTACTTTCCCTTCTCCTTTTTGGAGAGGCTGCTGGGCTTGCAGCCCTCTAAACCTTTTGGCCTACAACTCCCATCAGCCCTAGCCAGCACAGCCCATGACGAGGGATCATGGGAGTTGTGGCCTTCCAGACGTCGGGCCTACAAGTCATGTGCCCCTGGGTTAAGTAAACTTAGAACTTTGGGGGCTTCTTTCAATGCCATCAGAATTCTTTCAAGGCCTCCTGCCAGTCCCTCCTTGAATGCTGTGTCAGTTTCCTTCCCAAGATGCAAATTTCGTGTGGTGGGAGTAAAATACAAGTAACAGTTGGTGGGCATCCAACTGGGTCAAAAGTGACACCACACAAAATTCTCGAGTTGGCCTTCATATCCTGGCTGACTTTGGATTTGACATGTGGCACATTTCCCAGTCTAGCATCGTCTGCAGTACATCTCCCCATACCATGAACTGGCACTTGCTGCTAGTTTATTAAGCCAAAGAGGCTGGTCAGCCAGCCTGGTCATGGGCAATAGCCTTCCTCTTCCTATAGAAGAGTGTCCCAAAACATGCTCAGTTTCCCACTGATGTCGCCTGTGCTTACGGTTTGGTGCCCACATTAAGGTGATGGCAATGTATAGCATCATCGAGTTAGCTTTCCCAGGGTGCGAAACGTCTTGGATAACTCCTTTAGATTTCTGACTTCAAACCCGGAGTGGACTCACCACCCCACTGACATCGGAGCCAGTGGCCTCCACTAGAAATGAGCCTTACCCAACCTAGTGCCCTCCAGCTGTGTTGGACTGCAACTCCCAGCATGCCCCAGCCAGCACAGGCATTGGGTTGGCTGGTGATGGTGGAGGTTGGAGTCAAGCACACCATGACTACAACTTCCAGATATCTGTGTTACTTTCAGAATAGGTGAAGCAGCATGTCTCTGAACGTAGTCAAGTTTACGGAAGATTGAGACGCCAGTTCGATGGAGGTTTTTTGCTGTGGTCCTTGGATGCTGGACAGATAATAGATGTTCATTCTGATAACTACATCTAGGTCCCCCCCACCCCGGCGATACATAAGTAGATAATTTAGCGAGGCATATAAAGGAGTAAATCATTGACATAGTTTCAATACAATTAAAGTCAGTCCTGCTGACTTAAAAGCTCCAAAAAAGAAGGTGTTTTTGTTTCAAACAAACTAAGCACTTTAGATCTGGGATCTCTATGTGGGCCAAACTCACACATGCAGATTTGGCTGTGCTTCACTGTACACCCGTCCTGCAACTCTCCGCTCAACCAAACCCATATGAACTGCGATGCAGGTAGCATGGGTTAAGTTGCCTGCCAGGGTTGTGACAAATTAGCCAGAAACCTATTGTCGGGTGAGGCTGTTCGGTCATGTGAGCTGGGTCGCTGTCTGGGCTCCTTAATCTCCCAACGTCCGCCTCCTCCAACCTGGGGCACTCCAGATGTGTCGGACTACCAATGCTTGTGGTTGTCGTCCGACGCACTGGGAGAGCGCCGGATTGAGAGGGCCGCCTGAGATGTTTAACTCGATCAACGCAACAAATCAGCGACCTGAAAACAGCGTCTCTTCTCTCCATGAGGGAGCTTTATCAGCCAAAGAACCTCTGGGATGTCTTTCTACAACCATGGTGGAGCGTTATAGCAGTCCCACCACGACTCTCATTTTGTCAGCGGTCTCCATCTCGTGGACTGCGTTTCATGCCCCTTGAAGGCTTTTCCACTCCTCTGCCAGAAAACATAGGACTTGGAAGTGTTGCGGTGCGGCTTTGCCTGACAGTTGGGGCTCTTTTGTCTTCTGCAGGTGGACAAGCTGGACGCCTCAGAGTCGCTGAGGAAAGAGGAAGAGCAAGCGACGGAGACACAACCCATCGTTTATGGTAAAAAAAAACCCGCCCGCCGGTGATTTCGTAATGAGATACTGAGCGGGTTCACTTGCAGGGCAGAAATGGGGTGTAATGGAGAGCAGCAGCTGGGGCAAAACGGTGAAAAAACAGGGCTGCAGAATTTCCTGCTCAAATTTGACTCTCTTGGATGCTCCATAGAAGGCTACGTTCCCTTCCCCACCCGCCAATCATTTATTTACAATATTTGTATCCCGCTCTACATCCAAAAATTTTGGAATAAAAACACCAAGTTAATTTTTTTTTTAAAAAAAGGGACAATCCTCTCCCCCCGTTTTAAAAGATTGAAATGCCTCCGCTAAGTCTTAGTTGCCGACAGTCAGAGCTTTACGCTAAATTAGGCTGGCGTTTTCGAGGTTTTGGCCCTGCCCTTTTAAACACCCTGAGAGCACGTCTCCAAAATGGCATTCAGCCCCGATAAGCCGACTTTAAAAACGATGACTTCATGGCTGTGAATGCAATGTTTGAAAAGGGTAAGGGAGTAAGTGCAGTTTTGGGAGCGGAAACGTCTCGTTTAAGACACCGTCATGCATACATTAACTAAAAGCAAAATAAGGGTTTCTTTTTGTGTGTGTTCTTCAGAACCCTGCATGTGCTGATATGCAGACTGAACTGTAGTTACTTTCGTTAATGATTTAATGAGGTGGTAACTCCTGCGCTAACCATTTGCCCCCATTTCCTTTTTCCCCTCTCCCCCTAGGTCAGCCGCAGCTCATGTTGACGGCAGGTCCCAGCGTCGCCGTTCCCCCGCAAGCACCTTTTGGCTACGGCTACACCGCACCTCCCTACGGGCAGCCTCAGCCTAGCTTTGGGTACACCATGTAAGGAAGCAAGTCTGGAGCTAGCATCGTTTTCGTCGAAACTCCACCGTCCCTCCCACTTCAACAGGGAAAAAAGCCTCCGTGTCCTTGTAACCTTTACTTTATGAAGGACTGTGTTTTGTTCATTCCCCCCTTTCCACCTCCGGTGCAAACTGTCTGCACCCCACTTCTACATAATCCTTTTTTCCACATTCCATATCACTTAGGATTTTTTTGTCCTCAGCTCAAATGGGAATGGGTTTAAACGTTCAAGTGGGCTTTCTTCCTCCTCCTTTTTTCCCCATCAAGTCTGCATCTTGACATTAAATCCAGTCTTTTTGTGACTATTCTGATTTGCACTCTGTAACGTTTAAACCCTTATTGAATCTCTTTTTAAGTTCGGCGTATGTGAGCAGCTTACCGTCTTATCTAAAACGCATTTAAAAGTCTCCTTGTATATTCTGAAGGGGGTGGGAAAACTAGAAACGGAAAGAGAAAGAATTTGTATGTGGAGTTGAAACACTAATCGGCCTATCCTACCCCAGTCGGATTGCTTAGCTCTTTAAAAAAAGAGAGAAAGATCTTAAAGATGCGTACAGACAACCTTTCCTGAATTTTGAAAACAACAAACCTAGTAGAGTTTTCCCTCTTAACCTATGCAGGTTTCCAGCTAGTTGTAGAGAAAACGCTAGCATTTGCTCACCTCATATGTAAACAGGATGACCCTTTCGTTGTGCAACCGTGCCCTGTGTTTTCTTGTGGGGACCATTTTTTTTTCCATTGAGGAACAAGAGGGAGCAACCTGAATCCAATCTCGCGTGTATTTGACTAACCCTGCCCTGAGGTTTGTGTATGTTGGATATTGTGGTGTTCAAGATCACATTTTTTCCCCTTAGTGTACAGAAGAGAGAATTTGAACAGGAGGCGTGCGGTGGGGGAGAACCCAATTGCTGTTCAATTTTGTTTGTGCAATTTAAAATGACTCAAATTGGAAAAAAAATAAATTACTGGACTGTGGACATACTCTATGGTAGTTTTTCAGTATGTATCTCTCTTCGAACTCCTTTACCATATATGTGCTTGGCCTCAAAACAAGAACGAAAAGTTGGACAGTGTTTTTCAGGTCAAAGGGGAGGGACCAGCAACTTAGCAAAATACCAAATTGTTACTATGGAAAGTATATTGGCAGGTGACTTGCACTGAAGACATTACTTGAGATGTGTGTGATAAATACTTGGAACTATATACTGGATAGGAGTGAGAGGTGATGGCACTTTTCAGCAGTTGGCTACAGCAGGGCCAATGACAGCATCTTCTACCCAGGTGAAAAAGAAGAAACCCTCCTAAGGGTTGTAGTTTTGAGTGTTTTCCAGTTTCAAAATCTGACAAAAAGATCATGTTATAGGTATGTTAAGTTGCCTTAATATATTTAGCTTCAAAATAAAATTGACTTAAATGTTCAATGCCGTTTGAGTTACTGTCATGTTTGTACGTGCAGATGATCCCCAACCACTGGGGCAAGGAGTCTGAATAATGACATGTTGGGGGGGGAGCTCAGTTTTCTTTGCCCCATTGTTAGGTAGGAATAGTATGTGACCAAACGGCCTCTTAATTTGCAGAGCTGTATCTATAATGGATCAGGTCCCCATCTAGAGCTGAAGACCGACATCAAGCCCACCTGGATCTGGTTTATTGCAATAGCTAACCATACAGCTATTTATTATAATTCAAAGGGAAGAGGAAAATGATAGCCAGGTTGTAAATTCTAGAGTTTGGGGCGCAATGCAGTAGCAGAGAATGGAGCAGAAAGTCCCCTGTCTGTATAGGGTAACCTTAAAGCCTCTGCTTTTGTCTGTTCTATGGCAATCCTGACCATTTTGTTTTTAAAAAATCACTGCATGCAGTCCTTTCAAGCATATCTGCTTTTTCCTATTGCCAGGAACCCATGCATGGTCATCCTCTTCATATTTAGCCTAATAGCAACCCTATGCAGTAGGGTTAGGGCTATGAGAGTCCATGACTGGTCCAAAGTCATCCAATGAGCTTCATGGCTGAGCAGAAACTAAAACTCGGGGTTCTAGAGTCCCACTCAAACACTCTTAACCACCACACCACACTGGCAATATCAGTTTAGTGTCATGGCTCATGATACAGCTGAAGTGCTCAAGCTTTTCTAAGGCCCTGTCAGAATTGACTGCCCAACTTTGAGACAAGAGGAAGTCTAGGTCTGGACTTACTGGTTATCCACTCTACGAGCAGATAGGCTGACCTGACCACGCGTTCAAATAAATCTATCTAAAAACTTCGCTGATACGCATCCATTCTACACTATACAGGTACATTGCTTGCCAGGATGGCACAACACTTGGGTCATAACTAACATCTAATCACCTGGGAAAATAAGTACTTCTTTGCATGGCGCCGAAAAGATGACAGTGCGAGGTTAGGAGGTTGTGTGCACCACCCTGTTGCTCTTCATGGTTAAGAGAAGAATCCTGTACGTGTGAATGTGGCCATTGTCACACCACCTACCAGTTCCCATAGGGCAACAGCAGAGACCAGGCTTCCTGGAGATATGTTTACCTTCGGCTAGCAAGAATTCTGGTGTAGGTGGACCTGCTGACTTGACCTGATAGGATTGCTTGACGTCTCAACATGGGGCAGAACAAAACAGTTTTCTGCCAAGCTGGCACCATTCATGACCACCTCCTATATAAACAGCTGGGTTAGGATGACACGATGACCTTACACGTTCTATATTGCTGGAGGAATTTGAACCCAACTCTCCTGTTATCCAAAGTTATAAAAAAAATTGAGAAACCAGCTTTGTACTCTGCCCTCAGCCCTATGGAGGGAAGAGCTACACCTGTGCACTTTTCCTGTCCATTGAACTTGTTAAAACTTTCACACAATTTACAAGCTGCTCTGTAATCAAAGTTCTCTGGCCGGTTGAAGATGAAATACGACCACGATGGGTTATTGGGTGAAAGAGCCACCAGAGGGCAGCCTATGTTAAATTTCCAAGCTTTTTTTAAAAAAACCAAAAGGCAGGACTTGATTGCAGACTGCCAAGGTGCAAACATGCCACGTTTGTTTCAGGCTGTTGCATCACTTGCTCTCTTGCATAAATATTCCAAGCAGAGGCAGTTGCTAATAGAACCGCGGCTCTTGTTTTTGACGTTGGCCTGCTTCTATTCCCTCATGCGCACCTGACGAGTGAGATTCTGGAGGCATTCTTCTGGACTCAACAGGAGCTTTATCTCCTGCTGTTAAATCTTTTTTTTTAAAGCCGTATGGAGCAGGCTACAACAAACAACCAATACCAGAGAGAAATCAGCATTCCCCAGCCTTGTGCCCTCCAGATACATGAAGACTACAATGATGAATGTACATACATACACACATCCTTCTGTAAAGTCTTTCCCACATCTCGCTTTTTTGTCTCGGGAATTGTAAAACGATTGGGGCTTTTCAATTTGAGGGAAAAGAAAAAAGGACCGCTGGGATACATACAACACAGCAGCCTTCTGTACCCTGGGGCCTCCAAACATTTTGGATTGGCTGCGACAGGTTTATGGAACTCTGAATAGCGGATGGATAGTTTCCCTCCATACAAAATCGAGTCACCCATGGAAAGTTTAAGGGATTGGAAAGAGAGCAGTATGCGAACAATGAGTTATTTGTGGAAGAGAAAGATCTTGTGAGGTTTGGGTTTGTTTTTAAGTCACATTGCCGCACTGTGTTAGTTAAATACAAGCTCCAGCTTCACAGGCAAAGGGTGTGCTGCTGAGGACAAAACACCCCCATGTGATTCGAAGCAGTTCTCTTACTGGCTGCTGTTGGGGAAAACAGTTGTATGGGAAGGGCCATAGCTCAGCAGCAGAACATTTACTTGGCAATCAGAAGTTCCCAGGTTCAGCCCAGAGCATCTGCAGGCAGATCAAGGAAAACCCCCCGGCTGTAACACCAAAGACCTGCTGCTAGTGAGTACTGGCAAGACTGAATTGGATGGGCCCATGGACCAATTTGGTAGAAGGCAGGGCTGGGTAACTTGTTGTGGGGGCATTGGCCCCCACAGAACACTTCAGAGGCAACATCTTTTCCCCATTATTGAAATCCCAGCAATTATGTCAGTTTCTCAGAAGACGCCCATGAGGAGGGTTCCTGTTGTGGGGCATTTCTCTGCAGTGTTGCTTGGATTTGGGTAACAACTGCAGCAAAGGGGAGTCAACAAACAGCTCCCAAGGGCTGGATGCAGCACCCATATCTCCTATCCCTGCTATAAGATAGCCTGTCTTCTTTACCTGAAGGTGACCAAGATAGAGTTGATTATACACCATCATAATACCAGCAACTGAATGACCTTTTTCTAAACAGTAGGATATTCATCCAATTCAAGTTGTGGTGACCTGCAGCACGACTCTTCGCAAACTCAAACTCCCTCGTAAGAAAGCATGCGGAGGGGACAGGCAGGGGTATAAGCCTACTAGAGAAATATGTGAAACCAGCAGCACTGCAGTATTTTTGTCCAGCTGAGGTCTTCAGAATAATACTCTCCCATCTCCCGGCAAAAGAACATGAACCCTTTTGGAACGGACAATTCCCATTGCAGGTATTTCAAGGCTAGTCTCCTAGCTGTTTGATTGAACCCATAAGAGCTGAGAGGCAGGGAAACCCACTACCCATGGTCCCATTCTCAAGTCCCATTTCCCAAAGGGCAGAAGAAGGCAATTTTAAGGCTACAATGTTATACTGCAGGGGTGCAAAAAGTGCAAACCATTTCTGGTGGCTGGTTGGACTTCCCTAAATGTGCTCTAGCATGCTTTCTGAACTTGCATTGCTCTCTGATGAGAGATTGGAGAAGGGATTCCCCGGCCTTGTGCGTGTGTGTTTATGTGCGACCACACACCCGTGCAGCCCTCTAGCACTGCCTGATGCGGTCCTCACGTCCCTGCTCTACACTCGGCACTTACAAGTAAACATCACTAAAAAAAAAACCTTGGCCTTGCTTTCAAGTAGAGATGGTGCACTGGATTTTCCGTTAGTAGGGAGTAGACCCAATGAAGCCCAGTGGAACTTTCTGCCGAGTAAACATACATAGGATTGCTCTGTGGCTGTGCAAAAATGCCTGCCCCGTTGGTTCTGGGAGCTCATCAAGGGAAAAAGTGCGGGTTTTTTTACTGTTGACTGTGCCTCCAGTTTAAACCTGGATTAAAGCTATGCCCTACCTATAAGACATTTTGGAGACATAGCCATAGGTCAAATCACAGCAGCCTCCTGCAATGTGGCGCTGCGATTTCTTCAGAGTGGATTGCTCAGGAGCCACTGTCAGCTACGTAACAGATTAATTTTGTTTCATCAGAAAGGAGTCGCACACTGCTGCAAGAAGATTCACTTCTTGAGTATCAAAACGGTGCTATTGCAAGGATGTGTGAGCCAAAGGATGCTTCATAACCCACAGCTAGAGGCCACACTTTTTTAGACCGTATTTTAGGTATATATAGAAGACATCTTAATAATAGATGGCTTATTCCTTCTCATCCCGCCAGTGCTTCCAGTCTGAATCATTAATAGGAATGACTCCTGTCTTACTACGCTTGTCCCCATTCAGACTGAAGATTTCAAAGACCCAATTCTCAGGTTTCGGGGGGGGGGGGAACCACTCATAAAGTCTGCCCCAAAGAACCAGATACCACACTGCACTTACAGCTGTGCCAATAGACACACCCCTTAAAAAAAAAGATCAATGACCTTCTAGAAATATAAACGTAAAGCTCATATTGAACTGGCTTAAAACAAAAGTGAACAGCCTGGGTAGATACGGGGTGTGTTTTATGTATACCAAATGAGGACAATGGGGAAAAACATGATTGCATTTGATCATCGTTTTTGGCGTTTGTATGCTTTCCTTTTTTTGTTTGTTTTAAATTCACTCTGTTGATTTCCTATATTTCTGCCACGCACGACAGACTCAGTAGAGCTTTAAATGTCCAGAAACTTTGTCCACGATCTCAGCCACTCCTGGTCCGATGCCCAGCACAGTCCGGGAGCCCGGGGCTATCTGAGTGCGGCCTGCGTCTTGGATTAAGCTCACCGTCAAGCCAAGCCCTTGTGCCTCAGCCAGGAGCTGAACCAGCGTTTCCTCATCTGGAGCCTTGAGAACCACCTTGGGCTGCCCACAATACTCCCACTGCCTGAGAAGTTCGGGGTTTCGGCGCTGAACTTGTTTGTAGGCCGAAACTGCTGCATGGGAACACTGGGCGGCCACTTTGCCTTTGCCCATCTTGAGGTCGTTCCGGACAACGATCACCATTTTGAATTCTCCAGACTCGCCCATCACGCTGGCTTCATTGCCCAGTTCATTAGCAGCTAGGGCCATTTTGATTTTGGATGGCCGGACCAAGCGGGCGCGAACGCCCCAACCAAGGCATACCCCACAGGCAACTCCAGCAATTATGCTGAAAAGACCGGGTTTAGAAAAATAATCCATAGCACATCTGGAGACCAAGGACAAAAGAAACGTTAAAGTGTTTGCTTGGTAGACAAGATGTCTCTGCCTTCACAATCACAATGCCAACATGCTGATACTGGAGAGTTTGAATTGAGCAGAGCACCTGTTTTTTGCATGGAGAAAACCCCAGGTCCAATCCTTGACATTTCTAGGGACCTGCTAAAACAAAGGACAATACTTGCCCATAGAGAAACCATACTTGCCCACAGGGATCCTATGGATCTTTATGGGCAAGTACTATCCCATTTTCCCTAGGGCAAGTGCGGTCCAATGGATCCCTATGGGCAAGTATGGTTTCCCTATGGGCAAGTGCCGCCCCACATTTCATGCAGTCCATACTGAGCTAAATGAAATAAGGAAGCTTCCTATGTTTGTGTGACTCCAGTTCAAATCCTTCCTTTGCCAGGAAACTCGGGGCGGCTTCACTGGTCACCTAAACTCTCCCAGTCTCTCATCTAACCTACCTCGCAGGGCTGACGTCAGGAAGAAGCAGGGAGGCTCCTCCAATGTATGTGGGATGTTAATGGAAGGAAGGGAAATGCAATAGGCAGGAGACAGTGAGGTGGGGTTGTAATTTCTGGACAGCAACCCCCTCCCCAAATGAATTAGCATATGCAAATATGGGCATTTTTAAAAAAAAAATGAAAAAGGCCCCCTCCCCCAATTCCCTCACAAACACCTTCCTTCGCCAGCCATTTCTCGCCTTCCCAAAGTCTTTACCGCTTTGGAGTGACATAAATTAACATATATTAACATGTGATAACCTGGTTCAGAGGCATTCTTCCTACGACCCTTGAGCCCGCCTCTCCCACCAACCCACCCCACGCGCTGGGCCGGCGCCGGTTCTCCTCACCAGGCCCGGGTCGTCGTCGCCGCCTCCTTGTCCCCCTCAAGTCCGCCTCAGCGCGGCAGCCACGACAGGAGCCGGCCCCTGACGTCACAAGCGCTCCCGGCCAATCACAGCGGAGCACGTGCCGCCCCCCCCCGAGCGTCACCCTCCCCACACACAACGGCCTGCCAGTGACGTCTCAACTCACCGGCCAATCGCCTTGCCCTTTCGCAAGGACGGCGGGTTTGCGGGCGGGCCTTACGTGACGCCACAAACGCCACGACCAATGGAAACGCGCCTTTAAGATGACGGGCCATAAAAAGGCGGAGATGAAAGGTCCCTCTCACGCCCTCCCTTCACG
Source organism: Anniella stebbinsi (assembly GCA_029215795.1). Lineage (NCBI taxonomy): Eukaryota > Metazoa > Chordata > Lepidosauria > Squamata > Anniellidae > Anniella > Anniella stebbinsi. The sequence continues at coordinate 17,618,384 of JARDYH010000009.1, forward strand.
CGCCACTTTTCTTTTCTTGTTGTTTGTCTACTTTACCTTTTCCTTCTTTCTCTTTGATGAAAATGTGAAGGCAAAGGGGGGGAAGAAAAGCGTTACAGGAAGTGACGACAGTGCGAGAGTGGCCGGAAGTGACGAGTACATGGCAGCTTCCGGTGGGTGGGGGGAGCCGGGCGGAGTGCCCTCCCCCGACTTCCGGGTTGGCCCGAGACCAGGAGGCAAGACCAGGAGGAGGAGGAACAGCAGCAGCTGGTGGTGAAGAAGAAGCCGAACGGAGTCGCCGTGTGGAAGAGCCGGGGCTGCCGCGTGTGGGTCAGTCAGCGAGAGTGAGGTAAATGAGAGGGCCTGAGGCAGCTGCCTACGGGTCCCCATGAGGGACATGAGACTGGCGAAGCGAACGCGGTCCCCCCTTTTTTTTAAGAAGCGCCCCCTGCCTATTTCACGACGTGTTCCCTGTCATGAAAGAAGCAGGTGGGAGTTTCCCTATAAAATGGTTTCTCCCCCCCTTTCAGAATTAGGTGGTCCCCACTAAAAAGAGGGGGGCCTTGGGGAGGAGGGGGGCTGGGTTCCCTCCTCCTCCTCCTCCTCCTCCTCTTCCATCAGTCCAGGCAGGGGCCCTTCATGTAGCCCTCGCTGTGGAGGACAGTGGATGGGGCCTGAGTTAGAGAAAGTGCCGGATCTGAGTTCAAATTCTGCCTTGACAAACCCATAAGCTGCTTCTCTGGTAAAAAAAGAAAAGAAAAGAAAAGCCCCTCCTTGCCTCCCTCCGTTATCTCAGCTCTAAAATAGGGGGCAATATTTTAGCTTCTCTCTCCTTTTTTCTTTCTATTTATCTATACAGTATCAGTGTCTTCAGGTGTTTTGGTGCCATGGACCTGGTTGCTGTTGTCATTCCTACACTGGTTTTTATTGTCTTACTTTCTTGTAAACCACTCTTGTGTTCCTTCTCCCCACTCTTGTGTTCCTTCTCCTCCTCTTTTAAATATGCACATCTTTTAAATAAATAAAAGGAGCAGGTCCTTGCCTAGATGCTGACATGCGTAAGGGGGGAGGGGGTGGAGGCAAGAAAAGCAGTTAACAGAAGTTGAAATTCCAGCAGAGGCTTTTATATGTTGTTGAAGTTTTTCGTTTCAGTTTCTTTGTGAATATTTGTGTGTTTGTGTGGAGTTGGGGGGTGATACAATGATTAACTGTTTGTCAGGAGTGGCTTTCCTGACATACAGTCATTGATTGTTTATCAGGAAAGACCTTCCCGACTTGTTTGTTGGTGAGGCAATGGTTGCACTCAATTGCTCCTAATGACTGAAAAGAGGTGATTTCCACAGGTGTAACTTATCTGATACTCAGCCCTAACCCTGCTTGGTGTTTTCCAGGTGGGGTTGGACATGAACTCCCATCACCTCAAGCAGGACTGGGGATAATGGGAATTGCAATCCAGAACATCTGGAGGGGTGCACCAGGCTGGGGAAGACTCGTGGTTGTAGATGAGGGGGTGGGGAGAAAAGCCATGCCAACTCTTAAAAAGGTACAGAAGGTTTAGCACTTGATTGGTTGTCTTCCATGCTGAAACTGAGTATGATATCCTTGGGTTGGGGGTAGAGACTTGGCTAAATCCTCCTCTTTTACAATCACACTGAAAAAGGTTGTAGGTCACACAGCACTAGGCGAAAGCACCTTGCTAGGTAAATTTATATGCTGCCACAGCTTGTCATAACATAGTGCTGTGTGGATTAGAGAACGTGCATCTGCCGAAATTCCCTCTTCTGGTCACATGAAAAGACTTGAGAGGTTAAAACATTTTATTTATTTATTTATTACATCTTTAGACCGCCCATCAGCTGAAGCTCTCTGGGCAGTGCACAGTTACAAACCATAAGAATAACAATATAAATTTAAACATTAAAAAGTTAAAAAGGCAGTGTAAAACGAGCTACATTAAAAATCAGGGAAAGCCTGTGTAAAAAGGTATGTCTTCAGGAGGCGTTTGAAAGATGTAACGTTTTCTGCCTCCTGAATTGCATGAGGGAGGGTTTTCCAGAGGGTGGGTGCCACTACAGAGAAGGCCCTGCCACCGGGGTTCTTCATGGAGACATTCCATTTGTCTTGGAATGGCCAGTAGGGCCTCCTCTGAGGATCATAGTTGTCGTCCAGGTTTATATAAACATGGGAGAGTCAGTCATGGTTTTTTCCTGCACTTTAACAATCCTGTATAGCTGATCCTAATTTCTTCTTCTTTGCCCTCCAAAAACAAAAGTTTTAGCCTGTTTCTAGGTGTGCCCTCCCCACGAACACATCCATTGCCAAGTTGTCAGCGGTTGTGTCCATTATTGAGATTTGCCCAAATAACGCCATGCCTGATAATCCCCACTGCCACTAAGGTGTCAATTGAGCTATATTTCTGGTGTTCCTAATAAAGGGATTCATCCTGGACCGCCTCCCCACTCTTCTTTAAAAGGGGGGGGGGGCACTGTGATGCTGGGAATTCCCCCTCCCCAATCTAAGGCTGTAATGACTGACAGCCATTGCAGTCTCCACTTCTCTAAAGGTCAGCTTCAGGGAGAATATATCTCCTCTTCAGGAGTTTTCACACCTGAACAATCTTCCTTTCCACCATCCCTTTGCTCCCTCTAGTGTATGAATCTTGTATCGTTCCCACTAAGCCAAACCCTGAAGGCTGCTTTCTAAGAAAGATCCCCTGTTAAACATCTGTGAGGCTTGTGGATAAAAGAAAAAGGTTCAGGATCGGGCTGTGATGCTGGTGTGCGTATTTTGTTTTGAAGGGTATATTGCAGAGGTAGGAGTCGCTGGTGTGCAGGTGGAGAACGTACCTCAGAAAGTGGTGGCAAGAACAGGTCAAAGACTCAGCATTAGTCTGATGCTGTGTGAACACAGCACACTTTCCAGCAGTCTTGCCAGGCTAGGTCAGTGGTATCCTGCCCAGATTATAAATGAGTGTTGAAGCTGAGACTGGCATGCCAAAGACTGTCTAGTCACAGGGCGTAGGCAAGATTTGAATAGGGCACTTCCCAGCTAATAATCTAGGTCACAATCCTATGCCTGTTTAGACAAAAATAGTCCTACAGCTCCCAGAATGCCACAGCCAGCTCTGGAATTATGAGATTCACAAGGAGCTCCATTTTTCATCCACACAGTTCTATGCAGGTTTAGACAGAAAAAAGTCCTGCAACACACAGCATTCCCCAGCCAGTCATGCTGGCTGGGGAATGCTAGGAGTTGTAGGATTTTTTCTGTCTAAACGTACATAGGATTGTGCCATTAGCCCTATGGTGCACCAGCTGTCAACTCTGGGCAGGTCTTTGCTTTCTCAAATTTGCTGTTTTGGGTAAATGGATCTGTCCTCTCGGGGGTGATTTGTTCCTACTTTGCACATTATAGTTCTGCGACTGTGCAGGTTCATAAAGAGTCAGCCCACTTCTGGAGCTTTGCTAGGAGATGGTCTGGGAAGGAGAGAAATAGAGTATAAGCAACTGATAACATTCACGAATGCTTTAAAAAACACGAGATTGTGTTGTCTGTTCTGTACACGGTCTACAAAACCTTGATTTCAATGTGTTCCTTGACGATAGCTCTGCTTTGTATGTCTGAAGAACATGGTGTCTTATGGAAATGTGTAGTGTTTAAAAAATAATTGCTCAACTGGTACAAAGTCTCTTTCATGAGTCCAAAAGGCTAATATGGCTGTTTGTATGTGTGTTTTCCCATAAAACAGGATTCTCTCAAAGCAGGGTCCCAATGAGGTTGCATTCCAGCCTTCTGTCTCTCCCCAGATGGCTACAAAGCCTTTCCCTGATTACCAACCATTTGCTCTTTCCTTGGTCTTTGTACAGTTTTCCCGTCCTGTTTCTTTGAAATAGTGGTAAAGAACGTGAGCTAAGTAAGAGCCAGTTCAGATCTCGTCTTAGAGACATAGGAAGCTGTCTCATTCTGAGTCAGACTGTGGGTTCATCTAGTTCAGTACTGTTGACCCTGACTAGCAGTGGCTCTCTAGGGTTTCAGGCAGGGATTTTCCCAGCCCTACCTGGAGATGTTGGGATTCGAACCTGGGACCTTCCACATGCAAAGCATGCACTGAGCCTTGGATGTGAACCTGCTGAGTTTCTTTAGGCAAGCGCCTGTCCCCCTCAGCGTTTAGCCCCATCAGCCTTATTGGGAATATTTATTCATTTCTGTTCATCACCTTCGACATAAACTACTTCTTTAATTGCCCCTTGAAGATACGTTTAAGGTACAATTAAAGTACAGTCGATATAATAAAATAAGGCAGACAGACTAGCACAACAGATTAAAATGGCAACAGGCTACTCAAAACGACAGTGGCTGCTCCAATTCTTTAAAATACGAAGACTAATGCTTCCTAAAAGGTGCAGAGATCATATGTGAAGTTCTCTGAGCATGTCAAATGTGCGTTATGCATCCTAAGTATTATCTTTGGTGGCAGAGCAATTATGCGCTCACTCGTCTTCCTGTCCATGTCACAGTTTGATCTCTTAATAACTCTGGTCTAATTTTTATGACAATATATTTAAAAAGTAATGACCAGTCTCTTAATCCTCTGCTTTTTTATGTAGTTTAGGCTGTCAGCTTAAACATACTTGCCAAGGAGACAGCCCCGTTGAACATAGTGGGACAGACTTCTGAATAAACATGGATAGGATTGCACTGTTAATTTCCAATGTATACAACTGTGAGTCTTTTAAACTGTAATGAGAATATTTTCCTTTCTCCCCCAAATCTCTTAGCTTTACCTATGCACATCTCAAATAATCTTCCCCCAGTTATTATTTTTCAGCATTAGATATGTCATTTTTTTTGTTATTGGTATTCTAATTTTTGGTTTTTTAAAAAAAACAATAAAAACATAATAAGGGAATAGGATGGGGTAGATTAAGGTATAGGACGTTATACATCAGTTAGTTGAGGTGGATCCTGTCCCTTTAATATTCCTGTATTAGATGTGAAAATGTACCCAGAGACTAAAGGTGCAATCCTATGCACGTTTAGACGGCAAAAAGTCCTACAACCGGGATGTTAAATATGCATAGGATTGTGCCGTAAGAGTATGTCAGTCTTACGTTTGCTGTATCTGAGTTGGCTCATCTCTTCGCTGATGCACCACATTTGTTTGGGGGGTGATTTTTCATTACTGCAAGATGGAAAAGAAGATTGGTCGAGGTTAAGGGAAGAGTGCAGTGTTTTTTTGAAACCACTGGGTTTGACTTGTGAGGAACTGAATTCATGAGCTAAATATAGCCCTGATCACTAAGGGATGGCTAGGAAGGAGGAGAGAAAAAAGCCGTGCCTTTTTGAAGTAGTATTCCTCAGACTCCTAACTGCAAAGGCCTGAGCTCACACATACCTCAAATTTAAATTGGGGGCTATGTTTAGCAAGCCCAAAGCAGTGATTCATCAGGGTTGCAACAGGTATCCTCCTCAGGGCTGTTAGTTCTGCTGTATTTCTATATCAGAAGCGACTGAATGATCTAATTACATCTGAAGTAGGGACAGGGCAGATTTAGCCACTCTCCGCAGCGGAGGCTGGTTATTCAGAATGAGTAGTCTGGAATATAGGGCCATCAAATGGTTTGTGGTATGTGACTTGATAAAGTAGGACAGCTGTAAGAAGGCACTGAGGCTAGTCCATGGGGAAGGACCATAGAGGAGTGACTGAGCCCCTGCTTTCCCTGCAGGAGGTCCTGGGTTCGATCCACGACATTTCCAGGTCAGGCTAGGAATGACTTCTTTCTGAAACCCTAGGGAGATGCTGCCAGTTAGTGTTGGCAATACTTGGCCTAGATGGATTTAGTGGCCTGATTTGGATCAGAGGATGTTGCCGCGTGCCCTGAAGTGTTTATCATGCAGTCTTCTGATACCACTTGTTGCGATTCAGTACTAATTTGGAGGGGCAATGAGACCTAATTATGCCAGAGGAGATGATTCTGTTTTGTGCCCCCCTCCAGAGCAGCTGCTTGATGGCATAGCTGGGCATTTTTTCCTGGAAGCGTCTCACCTGATTTTTGTTCGCTCAGGTCAAGGCAGCCTTTTTGGGCCAGGCCAACAGCCTTTCTGGTGTAATAGTCTATTTGTTGACAGCAGGCAATTCCAAAGTGGGATTTCCCAAAGGTGAAAGGTAGGTTGGGAGGAATTATGGGACCGCTGAGCTGCCTTCCGAGCCCAGCAGAGGCCTATGTGTTTGAGGGGGCTGATAATTGGCCTTCCCCTGCTAAGACATAGGAGGTTTAGCCGGTGTGTGCAGGTTGTATCATAAGCTCAGTAGCGGAGTGCAAGCAGAACACCTCCACTATCTCCAGGTAAAAGGTGATCAAGAAAACCGAGCTGGGAAAGATCTTCGCTTAAGACCTTGGAGAGTTCGTGCAGGCTGAGAGTAGATGGTCCTGGCTTCCTTGGGTCTGGATGGATGGATTTCACGGCAGTGCTAAAAGAAGAAGAGCTGGTAGACCCTGGTTTAGGTGGCCTTAAAAAACGATTAAACAAGCTTTATGGAGGAAGATGTCAACAGCTTTTCCTTCCCGGTAGTGAAATAGAACTTCCAGATACAGAAGCAGTGTACCTCTGCATCCCAGTTGTTGGGCGGCAGGCTCTTGAAGAGCATCCTACACTTGTATGAACCTGCCCGGGCCCACATATCCCCCTCCCCATTCTAAAAGTCAAAATTCCTTTCTTTAGGCTTAGTTACTAAGAGCCTTAAGCTAAAATACGCCGGTATTTTTGGTATTTTGATCCTAACCCCTTTGGAGCCAACCCCTGGGAATCGCTCCAAAAAAGGAATTTAGCTCTCAGCTAAAAGGGGTTCAACACCCCTGAACTATGGCCATCGTTGATACTATGCTCTCGCCGCCCCACCGTCTGTTGAACCGCCAACCTCAACCACATAAAAAGTAGAGCGTTTGGCTTGGCCCAGATCAATAGGTGAAGCCAAGGGAACGTGTCCCATTGCACAATAGAAAATATGCCCCCCCTTCTCCAAACTTTGGCACCTCTTCCACTTCTGTTGCAACATTGGCAAGGAGAGCAATGAATGGGGAAACCTGAGAAGGAAAACATGATGTGTAATAAGAAAAATGTTAGGGATTCTTGGTTCTCTCTCCCTCCTTTTCATGCCGTGTTTACACTGTGTTGGGACATCACTTGGCAGCTTAACAGGATGACAACGATTTGGGGAAATAACAAAAAAAGAAATCAAGCACTTTGCAGCATGTTGTTCATATGGAGAGCTAAACCTCTCTGATAGTTGATCTTCGGATGCAACCACCATCTGTCGTCCCAAAAGACTATCTAAGGGTATCTAACTTCTCCAATGCCTTTTCCAGAGGGTTACTCAGCTGGCAGGGATTGAATTTTACTCTCTTCAGGCGGGCGGTTCTGTAGCTGTTTGCAACAACTCATGAGAACTGCCTGAATTAGACAAATGCATGCTTTTTTTAAAAAAAATGTTTTCATGCAAGGATTTCTTCAATCCTACGGTACTGTAGTTAGAGGGTCTGAAAGTGTGTCAAAATAGATACAGGTTGTAACCTGGCTCCCTGAAGGGAATGTTTGTTCTCACATTCAACCTGCCTGTGTGTTGAGGTCATTGAGTAAGACTCTTGGGTACATCTGCCATTTGGGGCAATTTTGCTGGCAACTAGAGAGAGGGCTTTTTTCAGTGGTGGCACCCTCTTTTATGGAATTCCCTCCCTTGGGAGACTCATCTACTTTCTTGTTCTCTGGCCTTTGTGAAGTCTTAAGTTCAAGCTGTTTTAATCTGCTGCTTTTATTTGCTGGTCATTGCTGTTTAACACTTGGGTTGACCTGTGTACTGATTTAAATTTGATCTTGAGTCACCCTGGAAACTGTTTGGTTGAAGGCTTGTAGGTATAGATGCATAAAATAAATAAATTCAGGGAGCTTTCTTTGGGTGGATGGGTGAATTAACACATTGTGGGTTAAAAGCATCCCAATGGATGACACGATAACCCATGATGGGTTAAATAAGTCATCTTGGCTTATTTAACCCATCATTGGTTATCGTGATGTGCGAACCCAGTCAGTGTTTTGGAGACTGCTTTGCATGTTGCACTTTGCTTGTAAAATAATCACCTGAATACTACTGGTAAGGAAGGATCTCTAAAAGGTTTTTTTTAAAACATTGGGGCTTTACCACTTTTTATGTTACACAGGAATAATACAGAGATCTTTAGGATGATTATACGTTTGGCAGCTTTTAACTTTTGTCAAGTTTTACCTGCAACTTCATATTAGACTTTACCCCCCTGCAGACTAGAACTGCCGTAATCCCTGACTATTGATTGGCTTTCCTTGCTGGGGATTTGGGAAATTGTAGTCCAAAACATCTGGAGGGCAGATCCCTGATTATCCCATTTAGGCCCATACACACACACACACACACACACACACACACACACGGAGAGAGCAAAGCAAAACTTTCCTCCGTTTCTAAGCATGCCCCTGAACTAAATAGACATTTGCAAGCTTATAAATTGTTTTTTTCTTTGCCAGATGAGCGGTTCTAAGTGGGGCAGTATCCTGATATAGAACTTTTACTCCCTTTGCAACGGAACTATTCTGCTCTTGGGCCATTCTGTGCCATTTTGGAATGCCTTTCAGAGATGTTCTAATTTTTGGTGTAATTGATTCCCCCCCCCCCCCCATTTTGGGTGTTCATCATGCTAAAAATACCAAAGTTCTTTTTCTTAATAGCTCATTAAGAAACCTCTTTTTTTAACCTTGTAGAACCAATTAGCTAGCGCCCATTTGTATTCTTGGTCGTTTCTCATTTCTCTCTCTTTCTGGATTTTGTAGAGGGCAGTTAAAGTCCCATCTGCTCTTTTTAGGCAGCCGGCTGTTTGGTTTGAAACCTCCGAGACGAAAGCGCCTATGAGGTATATTAACACTCCATTGGGAAACCTGACTTTTTGGGCTTTTTTTAACCAGTCAACTTGTATGTAGTATGTAAAGTTTATATGTTAGGAAGTCTGTATATGTTAGGAAGTCTGCTTGTCTATTCTGGGGTCAGGGCAGGAAAATCCTGATTCTCTTCTCAGCTCAAGCTCCTAAAAATGCAACTGTGATACCTAGGAGTTTTTAAATGTGTTTGTCCCCCTCCCCCAGGTCTGTTCAGTACCACATGAAACGTTGAAATATTCCTCCAGCCTTGCTTAGGGGCTGGGAACAGGGAACGAGGAGAGAACCCACTATTTTAATCATAGAACAGTTGTTCGTTTTCACTTTTTCTTGCTATATCCTGTAAGGAGCGTAGCATTTTGACTTGTTCTTAAATGTGGCTTTGGTGATAACGGTTCTGTTTTCTAAGAAATCCTGATTACTATAAAACACTGTTCTTAAGCCCTGGTATACTTATCAAGATTTCCTGAAAAATCATTTGCCTAGCACTGCTGGTCTCCTCTTGCAATAGAGAGTGTTAGTTAAGTATGTTCCTTGGGATAGGGGTGGGCAGACTTCCAGCTTGCTTTGTTTTTTTATTAGAACCCCAAGATCCGCCAACCAGTGCCTAGTGCAAAGATGTACACTTCGAATTGAAGAATTCTGAGCTCAGGAATTTGTTTTGTTGTACCCTAACCGCATGGGGCTCACATTCTTTCACCCCAAATCCCCCATACTCCTGATTACTCCAAGCTCTCTTCATTTCAGCAGTATAATTTGGGTGTATGTGTCTTTTGTTGTTAAATAACTGGGAGACAGAAATCCTTGTCAATCTATTCTTTATTAAATGTATATGCCACCCAGCTGGCCAATGCACTTGGGTTTGCAGCCGTTACAATACCTCCAAAACAATAAGATATCCCAGACCATGGATATGATTGGTGAAAATATCAAAGTGCCAGCAGTGAAGTTGATAATCAGAGCAGCACACTAAAGATTGAAGAGGAAGCTCTTAACTTGGTGTTTAAATGTATGCAATAGAGATGCCAGGCGGATCTTCCTGGAAAGGGCATTCCACAAATGGGGGGGGGGGGCACTGCAGAAAAGGCTCTTTCCCTGGTAGCCATCCGTCGTACCCCCCTGTAGCTGATGGCACTCAGAGAATAGCCTTTCCCATAATACTAGAACCCCCGGTGTGTGTGTCACACAAGCAACGAGTTAAACTTTGAAATTTGCTACTGTGAGATGTAGTAATGGCCACCCATTTGGATGGCTTTAAAAGGGGGTTAGGTAAATTCATGGAGGAGAAGGCCATCGATGGCTACTAGTCCTGGTGACTCTATGCTACCTCCAGTATGTACACTAGTTGCTGGGAACATGGGCGGGAAGGCGTTGCTGCACTCATGTCCTACTTGCAGGTTTCTCACAGGCAGCTGGTTGGCCACTGGGTGAACCATGTGCTGGACAAGAAGCACCCTTGGTCTGATCCAACATAGCTCTTCTTATATTCTTGAGTTTCAGGCAAGTAGCTGCAATCTGTTGCAAACCACCTAGATATTTACTATTAGCTCTTGATCTATCTTTTGCACACTCCTGCATGCTCAGTCCACGTTGGGTGAACCGGTTTAACAGGTCTGTCCAAAGAATCATGTGAGCTGAGTGTGCCCTAGAACATTGGACTTCACCTGGTGGCAGAGGTCCTAGAAGTAGGTCACACCTTTGCTTTTAAAGAGGATGTCGCAATGGATTCAGTGTTACAGTCCATTAATCCTGGACTGGCTTAACCTGAGGAGGAGACCATTAAGAGGCTGTACGATAGAGATCTTGAAATTTTTCAAGAGCTGGCTTTAGATGATTGAGCAGGAGGTTAGTTTCCTTTCCTCCCCTTGTAATTTTATTTTATTTCAAAATGCAGTTTAAAAAGAACAATTAAAGGTCACAAAAAGAACATGCAGAATAATACAACTGTTAATTGCATTATTAGTAACCTCAAGGCTGGATTACTGCAATGCGCTCTACGTGGGGCTGCCATTAAGGCTATTCCAGAAGCTGGAGCTACTGCAGAACACAGCAACTCAGCTGCTGTCTGGAGCTGTTCCTTTCCAGCATGTAATTCCTTTGCTGAGGGAATTGCACTGGTTGCTTTTTGGCTACCAGGCCAGGTTTAAGGTTTTGGTACTAGTGTACAAAGCCCTAAACAACTTGAGACCAGGTTACCTGAGAGAGTGCCTGCTCCCCTATTAGCGTGAGGTCATCTGAGGGCATACTCCTGGTCCCATGGTCTGTTTGGAGTCCACCAGGAGAAGAGCCTTTAGTGTGGTGGCCACTTCTCTTTGGAACTCCCTGCCCCTGGAGGTCAGGCAGGTGTCAACACTAGACTGCTTCCGTGCCTCCTGAAAACAACCCTTTTCCAGAAAGCCTTCCTCAACTAAGCAGCCACTGGTTTTATTGGTCCTTTGTTTTAAATTGAACAATCTTAATTTGCTGTTTTTAATCTTCTTTCTTTTTATTGTTTTATTCCTTTGTGCACCACTGTGGAATCTATTTTAGATATGGAACGGTATATAAACATTGTAAATAAATAAATTCATATAACTATGATTCTTAGTCTAACACCAACATGTGTGTGGAACAGCCAGAGTAGAACAGCCTATGTAGAAGCTTACTTTCCAATGAAATAATGAAAATACGAGTTATATAGTCTGTATATGTTGTCTGGGGTTCATGGGAGTTGTAGTCTAGCACGTCTGGAGTGCTGATTTAGAAGTTCTTAAGCTCACAATTTGAGTGAGACGTTGGTTCTAACCAAATATGCCTCGTTGGCTTGCTGGAAGTTTTCGCTCTTGCTTTCTGCACTTAGTACAGGCGCGATATCTGATATGCGCGCCAGGTTTCTGGCCCACGCCTGGCCTTGTGGCAAGGTTTGTTTGTCACTCCTCAAACCTCTAACACTGTCAACACAGTAGCATCTAAGTTTAGAAAAGCCAGCCTTTTTTAAACTATTCATATTATAATGTTTGAATTTAAAAACAAAACAGAGCACAAAATCCAAGGCTTGAATAGTAAAATGAAAAAAGAGAAACATTCAATTAAGACACAATCTACATCAATAATATTGATTAAACAAACTATGCCGTTGAAACATATCACCGCTGCAAACGATTCTAACATTCTTCAAATTTTTCCTGTCCATAAAGTCTCAGCTATCTAATAATCCAATTCTCCTTGAATAGAAAGACAAATCTCTTAGAGATTTTATTATATTAAGCAGTATGTAAGTTTCAGTAATGAATAAATAAAATAAATGATTAACCGCTCCAGCCAGGCCCAAGGGGATGTTCAGAGTCAGTGCGGCGAAGTGGTTAGAGTGTTGGACTGGGGCTTGGGAGATTGGGTTCTAGTCCCCATTCAGCCATGGAAGCTCACTGGGTGACTTTGGGCCAGTCACAGACTCTCAGCCTAATGTACCTCAAAGGGTTGTTGCGAAGATAAAATCCAGAGGAGGAAGAGGCAGAGCATGTAAGCCGCCTTGGGTTCCTTGCAATATCGTCAGCCTTGATGGGATCTCGAGGTTTGCAGGAGCTGTGCACCCGAAAAACGTATGACCCCCCCCCCAAGGATTGGAGGGAATCCCCAAAACCCCCAATGAGGACTGAGTACGTTCAGTGGATACAGAATGCTGACTGACAGTTGTGAGGAGATGAGATGGAAGAAAGGAGAAGAGGTCATGGCCGGCCGATTGGTTGCAGGTCCCACTTGTATCTCTTAAATAGAGTCCAGTCTTGGACTCTCACTGGGGAGACCCAGTTACGTTCCCTGCTCAGCTCCTTGAGTGGCCTTGGGGTGTCTCTTCCCATCTCTCAGCCTAACCGACCTCACAGGGCTGTATGCCGCCTGGAGGTCCCTGAAGGAGGGGCAGGATTAGAAACGCAACAATCAGTTTGGACGCCGAGGCTGGCTAGCTATGCTTCGGCGTGAAATTTCATTGCAGTTTGCCCGATCTATCTTTGCTGCTGTTGCAAACAACGCAGTTTTTCGATTAGCGCTCACTGTCTTCCCAAAGAAATAATGTTGCGAGATGGGCCAAGGCTGAATGGAGCATTGTCAGTCGACGGATGGGCAACAAAGAACTCCTTGTGGGCAGAGATCTGTGTCCATCTCACGTAAACGGCGCCAGACACTCAGAGACAAAACAACAAGGAAGTTTCTTTTTCCCCTCTTCATTCTCCCTCCCCAAACTGTGAATGTTTCAGATGCTTTGTCTTGCATTTGTGTATGATGCCTGCTTGCATGGGTGAGCAGTTCTGCTGGAGAAGAGTTGCATGCGGTTTGGTTGTCATTTTGATTGAGGACTAGAATTTCCCCCTACAACACTTTAAATGAGATGTTCGGGTTACATAGCTGTGTAGTATTGCTCCCTCTGGTGATTAGCGTGTGTATAACGTGCTGCTTTATTAAACATGCTTGGACTCAGCAGAACTAATGGTGCAGGGATACTGGCTCAGAAACCACAGAGGATTACAAATTTTGGCTGGCCTTAGTAGCCAAGCCAAACTTCCTGGTCACCAGGGCCCTTCCGCTTCCCTACAGCACAGTCCGGCCCATGTTTACTCAAAGATAAGCCCCATTGTAACTAGTGGGCATATCCCCAGATAAGTGGTGGGAGCGTAGATCAGTGGTACATGCTTTCTCAGCAGAAGATCCTAGTTTCAGTCTCCAGCATCTCCAGGTAGGACTGGATAAAACCCTGACTGAAACCCTGGTGCGCCACTGCACTGGGCTAAATAAAACCAATGGTCCAGATCTGTACATGGCAGCTTCCTATGTTCCTAAGTGCATAGCAGGATTGCAGCTTTAGTCCCTGACTTTATGTTGAGTTCATGGATGACCCTTGTTCTTTTTTCTAGCTTGCACTCAAGACCTCCAGAGTTCATTCATTTCATTTAGTTTCCGTGCCATTGTACCGCAAAATGTGCCCGAAGCGGCTCACAACGCAAGAGCCATACAAAAACAAGAATGCTTACCGATACATCCATTGCGATAGTATGTCATTACAATAATCAACTCAAACCATTCATTTCACTAGGTTATCATTCTCACACTTCAAATTAATTCAGTGCGCCGGTGGGGATAATTTCCCCCCACTTCCCAACTCCTAAGCTAAAGGGGAAAGAGTAGGCTTGTCTTACGGCCCCCTCTAGAATCCCGTGAAATACTCATAAGAAGAGCTCTGCTAGATCAGACCGAGGGGCCATCTAGTCCAGCACTCTGTTCACACAGCAGCCAACCAGCTGTCAACCAGGGACCCACAAAGCATGATACGGTGCAACAGCACCCTCCCACCTATGTTCCCCAGCAACTGGTGCACACAGGCTTACTGCCTCAGATACTGGAAGTAGCGCATAACCATCAGGACTAGTAGCCATTGATAGCCTTCTCATCCGTGGGGAGGACAGCAAACGGAAAGGCAGCTTCTCGCGTAGACCTTTTGCTGTTGAGAGCGTATCTCTAGTTAACTCCTTTGTTTGCGTATCTTTCTGACATTAGGTCCCCGAAAGTGACTGATCTATGAAATGGCAGAAAATGGAACGGATTGTGACCAGAGGCGCATAGGGATGAGCAAAGAACAGCACAATGGAAACTTCACAGGTACAATGCATGGGTCAAAATCCATCCGGGTATCATGAAATTCTTGCAGTTCCTTCAGCTGCTCCTTATTGACTGGAGATGTGTGCTAGAGATTGCACGATCTCTATGCCCAGAGGAGTCTGTGTTTAGCCTACAGAAGAGAAGATGTTAAGGGGAGAAGGGTTCACTGCCTTTAAGTATTATTATTTATTGCATTTATATACCACTCCATAGCCGAAGCTCTCTGGGCGGTTTACAAAAATTAAAAACATCGAACAGAATGCAGGAGATGGAGTAGGCTTGTTTTCTGTTGCTCCAGATGGTGGAACATAGATCCAGTGTGTGGAAAATGCAGGGAAGTAAATTTCGGCTACCTTTTATTTATTGCATTTCTATACCACACAATAGCCAAAGCACATCTCTCCCAAGAGGGGGAAAAAGGTCTAACTTTGCCCAGAAGGAAGAGGCTTTTGTGGGGCTGGTAAATGCTGTCATTTCCTGCAACTCTTCTGATATAATCCCCCCATTTTTTCCTTCCTTCCTATCCCCAGAGCCCTTTTCACCGAGCATACAGAAGAGGAGAGAGCGAGACGAGCGTCAGAGTATCGTCCTCTGGAGGAAGCCACTCGTTACCTTGCAGTATTTTTTCCTGGAAACATTAATAAACTTGAAAGAATGGACCATAAAGTAAAGATTACTTTTCCTGAATTTTCACCTCTTCAGTCCATTGGAGTGAAAGGCATAAATTAGTCCTTTAGTCTCCGCTCCCCTCCCCAGCCTCCTTAATCAAAGTCCTGCTTTTCTGTGTCTCAATTAGTCTAAGAAGTGGGGAAAATATTTCTCCCTTCTCATAACTCCAGAAATCAGGGCACCTAGGGCGATCAGTCGATTCTGAACAGACCAAAGGAATTGCTCCTTCAACGCAACTTGGAATTAGTCTACAGCAGGGATGGGGGGAAACATGTGGCCCTCCCTAATGTGGGAGGACTGCAGCTCCCATCAGCCCTAGCTAGTAGAGCCAATGGTGAGGCATGATGGAAGTTGAAGTCCCATATCATCTGGAAGAGGCACCACATTCTCCATTGTTCGCTTATGGAACTCTCTGGAATGTGGCTGTTCACACAACACGCTAACCCACACTTAGTGATTGGGTGTGGCTTGTTTGTTGAACTGAGGGCTGTTTGTTGAACCGTGGGTTAGTGTGTTGTCTGCAACCAGGACATTTTCTGCAGGGTGGCTTGTTAACCACCTTGAACAGCCAAATAACAAACCATAGTTTCTCAAGGTGGCTTGTTTAAGAAAAATAACCCACCCTGCATGGTTAACAAGCCACCCTGCATAGTTAACAAGCCACCCTGCATGGTTACCAACCCACAGTTTGATTCAACAAGAATTATTTTTTCCCCATCATTTTGTTCTGGATTTGCTTTGACCGCTGGTGTATTCACTCTTTCAGTGTGTTTTATTTTAATGACAGATCTGAAAATATGATTCTCCTAAACCAGCTTTCCCCAGCCTGGTTCCCTCCAGATGTTTTGGATTTCAACTCACTCAAGGTGGAGTTGTAGTCCAAAACATCTGGAGAGTACTAGGTTTGGGAAAGCTCTTCTAAACTCTCACTGTAGCCTGCTTTTGACATGGAGTGGAATTCCACACCTGGTGTAAGGTGGTAGTCGGGAAAAAATGCCTGTTTTCTAGATTTCTCCGTCATTGTTCCTCCTTTTTAAAAACATTCCTAACGATTGTGCTGTCACCTCTCAGAAGCCCACAAACTCGGAGCCTTCTGGGTTTCCTATGCCCTAGGGCAGGAGGAATGGCGGAGGGGATCTTCGCCTCCCAGTCGTCCGATCCCCTGTATTTTCGCTAGTTGGGCTTTTTAGCCCGTCTAGCGAGGGTGCTTCTGAAGGGGAGGGAAGGAGGCTGGAGGATGCGCAGGATAACTCGTATTCCGGTGTCTCGTTTCTTTCTTGCCCGCTGGAACTCCCCCTTTCCTGGGGCTCCGAGCTTTCTTTCCTGACCTTGGGGAGGCAGCCTAAAAGGTTCTCTCCATGCCAGCTGCAATGGGTCTGGAGTTAGGTCTCTTGACTCCCCCTCCAAGGTCGGAGTAGTCTCTTTGACCTTAAAGGGGTTTTACAGACCACTTTACAGTACCTGGTACCCGGGATGCTCTCTGACCTTGGAGGGGTTTTACGGACCATCCTATGGGACCTGGGGCACTCTCCCAGGGACCATAGGATTGCTTTCTTAAAGACTTCGGGATTGGGGAAGTGAGCTTTGCTCAACTTGGAGGAGGTCAAGCTGGCATTAAGGATACAGCTAGGTAGGAGGTCTTCAGTGTTGCGAAAACAGCATTTACGACTTAAGTGTTTCCATGAACACCCCGTAGGGCAAAGTTCGGGATTATGTGGAACTTGTGCTCGGAACGGCTGAAAGGACTTTGCTTCTAAATTACCTGTTCGTCACTTCGGCGCACAATAATAACTAATTCTAATCCTAATCCTCACATTTTTGGACTGAACTGGACTTGGAAAGGTTGGGATTTAGCCACCGACCGGCTGGCAGATCCAGGGAATAAGGGAAAACATGAGGCTTTTAAAATTTTATTTACTGTATTTTCATCCCACAATTCTTGTCTGCCAAAGTGGCTCACATCAGTAGAAGAAAAGTCGGGCCCTTTCTGTCACGCTTACAAAATCACTGTGCTGATCAAGATCCGTGGCTCAGTTTTTCTTGTTCTCTCCCACTGTCTGGTTGTCAGATAGTCAAATATCTGCCCCAAAATCACCCAGTGAGCTTCATGGCTGAGTGGGGACTAGAACCCGGATCTCCTGAGTCCAACACTTGAACCGCTATATCACACCGGATCTCTTGTGTGCTTCTCCCACCTGCGTTCTGTTGGGAAGGAAACACTGTCCTGATAAGGCATCCTTTGGCCGGATCCAGTTGTGGGATGTCCGCATCCTGTAGTCTAGCTTCCCCTGACCTGGTGCCCTCCAGATCAACTCCCAGAATCCCCCAACCCAGTTGGGAAAACTTGCTGCAGTTTGCAAAGGCTAATATGGGAGGCGGGGAGGCCATGATGTGTCAAATATCTCGCTTCGGGGTGGAATTTGGGGATTGATGACGATGTGGCCCTTTTCCAGACCTGAGATTCTAACGGTGACTTTTATTCCCCCCCCCCCCCGCACTGCAAGGTTGTGGCATCGGCGAAGTATCGTGGTGTCTCTCTTACTGCTGCTTGCTCTTCTTACATCTGCGTATTATATCGAGGGAGCCCATCAACAGGTAATGGCACCTCGACTTTGGGGTTGTACTTTTTTGCTTGTGCATCCAGCGTCCAGTTAATGTTTCTTTTTATTTGCGTGCTTTTGAGCACGTTGTTCTTGGGGTGGCTGACAAATCCGGAGATCTTCCCCAGGTAGCGGAGGGTGAGAGGTCGCAGCAAGTCCAAGGCCATCTTCAGCTTTGTGGCTGAGTGGACATTTGGGCCCGGGTTCCCCCCGAACCCCGTGCCACGTTGTAACCAATACACCACACTGCCTCTAATCCTTAAATCAACTATGGGTCCATACATATGCTCGACAGCTTTCTGCTAGCGAGTGCATTTTTTAAAGATTCTGGCTAGATCACTCTCCCCCAAGCTCAGGGAATTGTGCAGGATCTCCCTGGCCTCCCGTTTAGCCTCTGAGAGGACCCGAGATCTCTTGCAGCTTCCTTGAGTTGCTCTAAGATTCATATCCCTAGAGGCAATTGTCAATTGCTATCTAAAGCATTCCTATTGTATTTATTTCATGTTCAATAAAATGTCCAATTATCCATTAATGACAAACCGTTCGGCCAATAGCCACTCCAAAGTTGGATAAATAAAGTCCCAGTTACTCTGGAAAGTGTCTACTGAACCGTTTCTTCCTTCCCAAAGTTGTTTGTAAGCTGTGATCTTGCTCAGCAGCGGGTTCCAAATCTTCCTTCTCCGTTAACCCAGAGTTGGTATAATCGGTGATTTCCGTGCCGTTGTCAGCAACATTAACATTGCTGCCTGTTCTTTCCTAACCTACCCTCTATTGCTCCTCAAAAGTATTTAATTTGTATTTTGTAACCTCAGGAAATATCAGTTAAACGTCAGAAAACAAGTTCAAAACCAAAATTGGGCCATGGGACGTCTTTAGTGGCAACTGTCGCTTATTATCCTCTGAATAAAGACTTGCTTTTCCCAGAAGGTGAAATGTGAAATGTGTTGAGCAATTCTGAGTGCTTCAGAGCTAAATAAATAAAGGTGACTTTGTTCCTGGCGCCTTTTTTGACGTTCACCTCTCCTGGTTGGCCTTGTGCCCATGGTGCCATCCAGAGACCGGCCTTCTAGGAGCAAATGACTCCCCGTGCCTGGCGCACTGAGGCCTACACATTTCCTTGCCTGACATCCGAATGCTGCGCCAGCCATGGAAATGTGGGAGCTCCGCAGCTCTGGTTTTAAATCTGCTGCGGTTCCTTTTCTCTGAGCAGTCTAGAATTCCGCTTATGCTTCTTTTGACCTATGTTTCTGTATCGCAGGGCTTTCTGGTGGAAAACGCCAACATCTTTGTTTTCTTTTCTCTCCTTTTCAGTATGTACTTTATACGGAGAAGAAGCTCTTATGGTGTGCCTACTGGGTAGGCTTAGGGATCCTGTCCTCGGTCGGACTTGGAACGGGTCTTCATACCTTTCTGCTCTACTTGGTAAGCAAAAGTGTTTGTGTGTGTGTTGGTCCCATGCATGTTACTGTTTACTGTGCGCATCTATAACAGTCTTCCACCACAGATGTGCTGGACTGCAACTCCCATCATTCCCATGCTGGCTGGGCATGATGGGAGTTGTAGTCAACATATCTGGAGGGCTCCAGTTTGGGGAAGGCTGATATGTGAGAAACATCACAGCTCTGTGTCCTTTTGTTTTTGCTGCTGTTTTGCTCAGAAGTCTGCGACAAAAGTTACAATTCCGCAAAGTTCAGCGAAGTGAACAAACGTGTATGTTTCATCTTATTGTTGTCAGCAAGAAGGAGGCGCTCTTTCAAGAGGACATAAGGATGTTGAAAGCTGCTTTACACCGAGTTAGCCCAGTACTGTCGACACTGACTGGCAGCAGCTTTCTGGGGTTTCAGGTGGGAGCATGCTGAAGATTGAACCTGTGGGCTCTACCACAGAGCTGCAGCCCCTTCCCAAACTCTGTGAGGCAAGTTTACAGTAACTAAACTTGGTAGATTCTGCAGGAGCCAAAATAGATTTCTTTACATTGGTGGGCTATCTCCCCTCTAAAGGTCCATATCACCTTATTTATTTATTTATTGCATTTTTATACCGCCCTATCACTGAAGCTCTCTGGGCGGTTCACAAAAATTAAAACCATGAAATCATTTTACATTTTTGTTTTCAAATTCTAAACTTAGTTTGTATGATTGAAATAGGCCTCCATGATATAATAGTTCTGGAGACATCCGTGAAATGAAAACGGCAGGAAACCAACTCTATGGGCCGATTCGCACAGTCAAAATTAGCCACCATGGTGGTGTGTGCTGGGCACGATTTCCATAATCACTGCTTGGGTGCAGCTTGTGGTGTCATCTGAACCCAGGTGGCATAGTTTGTTGAAGGGCAAAACAACCCACCAATAACCCTACAATAGCCCATGAGTTTTTGGAAGATTGTTTCCCCTCCTCCAACAAACCATGCCACCTGGGTTTGGATGCACGACAAGCGATGGCCAGACAGTGATTATTGGAGATTGCGCTCTGCACGTGCTGTGATTTAAATAAGCCACTGGGTCTTATTTAAATCGTGGCACGTGCAGGGCATGATTTTCATAATAAGCCCCGGGGGCTTATATTGATTGTGCAGTGTCGCATAAAAGCCATCCAGCTGTTTTCCCAACAGATGTTGTTTCAATAAAATGCACCCCTCAGCCTTGAGCTGTTTTTATGGTTTTCGATTCTGGAGCGCAGGACACTACCCAAATCCACCACTTGGTGTGTCTGTGAACGCACCGGGACATGAAGGGTCACGATTTAAAATTCCCTGAGAAATGACGCTGCACAGATTTCTAACAAAACTTTGTTCTCAGGCTTGCTCATCATGGGCGCTAGATGGAGCCATTGGTCTGGTTAGTGGTAACAACACCTCCTCTTTTATAGTTTCGGTTTTGTTTTGCTTCTGCCTGTAGACACCGCAAGCAGATGTAGAACACCAGGCATGGAGAACTAAACTCTCTGTGCCTCATGGGGTCCGCTATGTAGAAAGGTCGTTTTTAATTCTGCAGTAAGTGGAATGCCAGCATCCAAGTTTGTCAGGCGACGTTGGCATCTCATCTGGAGATGCGCTCTGCCACCTCAGGGGCGCTTTCGTCTCTTCTTTTGCCATAAATTCTAGGGCAGGGATAGGCAGAAGCAACATCTGGAACTACTGGTAAATCTCTGCATGGTTTACAGTAGATCGCCGAGGATTTCTGACGCCTGATTGTTTAACAATAACAGCAACCAAATTATTTTTTCCCTGCCCGCTCCCCCAGGCAAATCATACTGCTGAGATTAAGATAAACGGGAAACCAGGTGTAGATTTTTACATGGAGTGATGGTCAGCTCTGTTCAATTCTGGTATTCGAAACAAGCTGCTGGGCATAAACTCCTTTAATTCAAAATGTCGGGGTTCTAGAAAAACCAAAATCGATCCTGCAAGCCTGCACTCTGCCCATTGGTGTTCTGGCTCAGCCTTACCCTACCCAGAACTCCCATAAATCTTGCTTTTGCTATGGCTTGATTAGGTGGGTTTGGAGAAGGCTCTGTCTCATAGTGCTGCCGCCCTTCTCCTCCAGTATGGCGTTGTTGATTCTGACCTACCTGGCAAGACTGCTGTAGGGATGACTGAGAGCAAAACAAACCTTCAAATCTTCAAACGCTAACTGCATCTTTTCCGTTATAACAAAGAGTCATCACCGCTGCGTGTCTTGCCCCTGATGAGGCGAGCTGTCCTTTGGCTTCAGAAAACGCAAGAGTGCTCCAGCTGCCTTTGCCAACTTGCATGAAGGCCTATGATGTTTAGGAGCCCTCCTCATTTTTCAGGCTGGGTTTGGGTTCCGGCACACAGTAAGACGTCTGCGTAAAAGTGGGTGCATCACCCATGGCTGGTGATGGTTCAGGTGGCGCTTTCGTTCATAGTGTTTTGGAAATCCCTGTGTTGTTGTGGCAGATCTTGGCAGCTGCAGCTTGGCTGAGTCGACTCTCGCCCCGGTGGCATCCGCAACTACCATGCCCCTCTCAAGTGTGGCAAGGCGATGCTCTCCTTTTGTGTCAGGTGCCAGGTTGGCTGCTCAACTCCCCGAACTTGCCCCAAAGGGGTTCAGGAGAGAGTCTACTGGCGTTGCGACGGTTCAAAACCAGCTGTTCAGCATTACTGCATGACCTAGAGCTTGGTCTTCTGGAGTACTCGCTATTTTTGCTTGTGGTATCTGGCGAGAGGAGCTTGTTCCAGAGCCGGCACTTAATCCACGTGTGACGTGACCACAAAGCTTTGTGATACCCAGATGCTTGTCACGCCGTTTGAGCCGAAGTGATCTGGGCAGCGCGGGGTGTGGTCATGCAAAAAGCGGAGGGTGGGGAATAGTCGCCCGGGATGAGTTCCGACTGGAGCAAACGTGCACGTAGCTTGCTGTAGAAAACTCTGGAAGCCATGCCAGGGAGATAGTGTGGTTGCCACGGTCCAGTTTTCAGAGATTCTGGCCCCTCTGGCTCCGAGTGACCTCTACAGAGTGACTTGAGTGGACCAAGGAGGCTGTTTTGTGATTTTTTTAAAAAAATGATCTGGAGCAAAATGCCATTGAGCATGTGCAAAGTGCTTTTCCCTTCTCAAAATAAATGGCTTTTTACATTGTCGTGAAGAAAGTGCCTCTGAATGTATGCCATTTTCTTTGTTGGAGCCCTCCGTGCATAATGGCTTTCCTCAACCTGACACCATACCATGTGTTGGACTACAGTTCTCATGAGAGATGTGAAGGCCCGGAAAAAAAATGGAAAAATCAGGGGGAAGTGTTTTTTTTTTTTGTCTCTCTTTCCCCCCCCCCCCCCCCCAATTGGGGAAATTGAAAAAAAATAAAGAAAAATGGATTATGGAACTATTTATTTTAGCATGATGAATAAAATGTTTAAGACAAAGTGTTCAAATATTTACTTCTCCAAATTATTTCTAAAAGCTTTTGATGGGAATGGGTGCTTTATGTCTGCGGAGACATAAATATTTTTTTTTGTTACTAATGTTGATGGTTTCTTCTGGATTTTTAATTCTTGTCTGCTCCTCATAAACTGGTAAAACCAAAGAGGTTCCTTCAGTTCAGGAGTTTGTAGCTCCATTTGTTACCCAAAACAGCAAAATTTTAAAGTAAGTTCCATTTGTAATAATTGCTTGAATACACTGTACATTTAATATACCAAATGTGATCATTTTATGCCAATCCAATTTGTACACAATTACATTGTATGTTCTTAAAGTTACAAAGTGGCTTTTAATCTGTAAAAAGTGCTAATATTGCATTTCCCTCCCCCCCCCTGATTTTCCCAAAAACTTTCAATTTTTTCTGGGGGGGAAACGGGAAAAATTTTTTTTTCCCATGGCTTCAAAATTTCCAGAAATTTTACATCTCTAGTTCCCATCATCCCCTGCCAGCATACTTAGCCATACTGGCTGGTAGTAATGGAGGATGCATTCTATCACATTTTGGAGGGCACTAGGTTAGGGAAAGCCGTTGGGTAGTAAAGGAGAGAAGAGTGTTGAAAGTCTAGTACCCAGTACAATTTTCACGGTATTCTATCATTTGCCTATCCGGACATTAAGATAATTGTCTGAGTCCCTCCTCCAGTTGCCCCTGCTAAATGAGGCAAAGTAGGTGGCTACAAGGGAGAGCCTTTTTAGTGGTGTCACCCCGTTTCCGGAAAACTCTCCCCAGAGAGGCTCACCTGGCGCCTACATTGTAGTCTTTTCTGCACCAGGTGAAGGGCTTTTTATTCTCCTTAGCCTTGAAAGAACAACTTTTAATCTGTTTTTATGCTGTCTTGAAGGTTTTATTCCTTACTGCTGGTTTGATCTTGGTTTTATTCTGTGCCACTTTTATTTTAATTTTTTTAAATTGTCCTGTGAGTTTTTACCGAACTGTACGTCACCCAGAACACTTCGGTTATTGGGTGGCTTAAAAGTTCAGGCGCATAAGTAAAAGTCATTGCTGGGCCACCTGACTCACAGAGGGTGCGTGTGATTGACTCCTAGAATGGCACTAAAACCAGAATACCTCTCAAATATATTTTGAGATTCGTTTGATTCCAAATTCGATCTGCATCTCATACATATGCACATTTCCCACCTTTCCTGTTCTGCTTCGTGTGCTTTATTTTTTACGGCTGTTTTATATTAATGGTTGTTCACTGCTTTCTTTTAAACTACCCCTTTGCTGAAAGGTGGCTTAAAATACTTTAAAGGCACAATCCTAGTCAGGGAAAACGCCTACAACTCATAAGACTCTCACCATGTGCCCTCAATCAATTAATCAATACAGGGGCTGTACAGATTTTGGCCTGGCTTACTAGCCAACTCTTGACCCATCACCTTTGGCTAAGTCCCTTGTGTGGTGAGCTCGGGATCTGTCGGGGATGCTTTAACTCTGTATTTCATCGATTGAGCAGTGGGCTGATCTAGGTGACCTCGAAGACCCCCGCCAACTCGTATGATCCCATGTCATGCTGAACAAGGGCCCCTACCAAAGTGCTGTGGTTGCTTGCCTGGTGCAGGCTGGCAAATGGATTTGCTGAAGTCTGTGCATCTGCTTAACACCCGGTGTGGATAACCTCAGGCCCTAGGGGTGCACGTGCCCCTCTGTCTAATGTCAAAAGCCTCTGCCAACAATCAGTTCAGACCACTGGCAAGATAGATGTGCCCATCCCCTAGCAGCCCAGTGGGCAGGGAGGAAAGGCTTGGCACAGAGAGAGAGAGAGAGAGAAGGGGGGTAGAGAGAAAGGGGTGGCCCAGAGAGAGAAGAGGGTGGAGAAGTGCATGGCCCAGAGAGAGAAGGAGTGGCCCAGAGAGCGAAGTGGATGGCCCAGAGAGAGAAGGGGGTAGAGAGAAGTGGGGTGGCACAGGGAGAGAGGAAGGGATAGCTCAGCCCAGCATCAGCATGTGGTCCCCAACAGATGACCTCCCCAAAATGTAGCCCTTGGCAGATGAAAGTTTCCCCCTCCCCTGATTTAACACCTTTAAGGCTGTGTGCGTGTGAGCATTCATACTTCGGCTTGTTTCAGTCCCGTTGCGCAGCTGTTTGTGGGCTTTCCTCTCTCTCTTTCTCAGAAATTAGCTTTGCTTTTTTTAATTCTTCAGAAGCGCGGCATTGAGGAACTGCAGAGGGCAGTGAAGGGCATCTTGAGCATGGCAGGTTGCGGATGGGAATGCTGTTCTTAGATTTCTGAAATGCTTGTGCTGAAACTGTTCCACGCGTCAGTTTATACATCTCTATCATGTCCCCCCCCCCCCCCAGACTCACCAAACATTGCAACCTTTCCTCTTGGGGGAGTTGCTCCAGCCCCTTGATCATCTTTTCTAGCTCCACAATATTCTATTTGAGGTTCAGCAACCAGAACTGTGTACACTATTCCAAGTATGGGAGCATTGTAGATTTTTAAAATCTTTGTTGGGATCCAACGTTGATGCCTGTGTCACGGACGCTGCTTGCATTTTTTAAAAAAATTATCTCCGTTAACTAGAAGCCTGCGTTCAAATCAAACTTCTAAAGAATCTAGACAAGGGTGTTATTATTATTTTTTACCCAATGAAAACTAAGGGTCTTTATGTCCCACTAACTTCGGTGAGAGAGTTATAACATGTCTTTGACTCCCATTGAAACCAGAGCGACTGCAGTTGCTTAGCTTCGTGTAGATTGTCTAGGTTTCTAGTCCTCATTGCAGAGATAAGTTTCCAAAAACAAGTGAAAACGTGAAGGAATGGATTGTGGCAAAATGTTTTTAGTGGCCTTTAGAGAGGCACTTTCTCTTTTCGAGGAATTTATGGGCCACCCTTCAATATATACTTCAGGGTAGCTTACACATTAAAACAAGTTAATGCGTACGAGCCATAGAATCAAACAGGAGATAAAAAACAGCATAAAATTAAAAGGCTTTGAATTTTTTCTTTTTTTAAAAAAAAAAGTACCAGGGGGCAAGGAAGTCATCAGGGCTAGGCACCAACTTCCTTGGGGGGGAAATTTCCACAAATGGGATGCCCCCAGCAAAAGAGCTGTTTGAAGGCAAGCTTCTGAGATACCCAGTAGTACTTACTAAGCTCTTCAAAGCCTCCTGTCAAACTTATATTATGTAAATTGACTGCCTGCTTTATGCTTTATTTATTTTAAAAAATTGTCCTGCTCCTCAGCCCAAAGGGAGCGGCTTTCCATCAATCAACCAAACAAGACGGTCTCTGCCTGCAGGCTTACAATCTGAAAAAGACAGGACACGCAAGGGAAAAAAGAATGGGGAAGGAAGAGGCGATGGGAAAATAAGTCGGCTTCTTAGCAGGAGTGGTGGACTGTCTTTGTCTCCCCGTCTCATCTCCCGGCGGGGTGGGTGGGAGTGGATCCGACAGAAGCAGGGACCCCATCATGATGTACCCTTGGTGTGTGCCCATCTCCCCCATTTTCATCCTACCCCCTAAAACACCCCCACACACACACACCCCACACACCCACACACCCACACCACCCCACACCACCCACACCCCCACACACCGCCTTTCACTCTTACGCTGCAGGGACGTATTTCTGAGCATTCAGTTAGAAGGCTGGGTTCATCGGTCATGAGAGGAGTCGCTTCTCCTGTCCCGATCCGTCCAGGCCGCGATCTGCCTGTCCGGATAAGAAAGTGCTTTCCGCTGAGTCGGGAGTCCGTTTAGCCCTGAGCTGCCTATCCCTGGCTTGGCGCACTCTTTCCCAACTGACTACAGATACCCCAAGGCTTCCTGCGCATGCCGCACATGTGTTCTGCCGCTGCGCTATGCGCTCCCTCTCTTTCACGTCGTCCGCTCCCCGGCTCCGTCTTCACATGCAGCCGGTTCCCTTGCTCGCTCCCCTTCCCAAGTTTTAGGGCCACGTCTTTCTTGCTTTGTGTCTTTTTAAAACATTTAAATAAGCATGTTCTTCAGCGATTCAGTGACACTTTCCTTCCAGCGGCATCTCTGTCTTCCCTCTGCACATCTCAAACCTGGCGTTGTCGCCGCTGGCATTGAACTGAGGTCAGGTTGCCGGCGAGCGAGAGGGAGTTGGAGAGCATGCCTTGGGGTTTAGAGAGAGGATCCGGAACATGATTTAAAATTCTTGAAACAGAGCCTGTTTTTTTCCTTCTCCCCCCCTCCTCCTCCTCTGTCTCCCCACCCCACCCCCCCGCTATTTTTTGTATGAGTATTGTTTTGCGATTTCCATCTGTCTCGAGGGCTTCCTTCATGATTTTTTTCCAGCCGCTTCCTCTCTCTGGTCACCATTCTGTTCACAATGGACCGGGGGTTCCTGGAACGCTTAGCCCTAGCATGGAGCATTCAGAAATCGCTTCCGCCCCAGTCTGTGACCTAGAGCCCAAGGTGGGACGGGACGGGGGAGTTGGGAGCTCTTTTCCTGGAGCTGTTATCAGTGCTTAGGCGACACTTTGGACTCTGGAAACTGTACTCCAGAGAGATGCAAGGCCTGCGCCAAAATTTGGCCAGGTCTTTTTTTTTAAAGTGGGAATATATCATCATAATAATTATTTATTGCATTTGTGTACCGCCCCCATAGCCGAAGCTGTCTGGGTGGTTTCCATAAGATTAAAACGTTTAAAAACAATATACAAAAATATACATATATTTAAAACCATTATAATAACTTAAAAAGCTATAAGTCTAAAAAACAAAGCTGATCCAGTCTCATCAGATATTGCTAAATGCCTGAAAGAAGAGGAAAGTCTTGACCAGGTGCCGAAAAGATAACAATGTTGGCGCCAGGCGGGTCTCATCGTAGAGATCGTTCCACAATGGTGGGGCCACCACAGAGAAGGCCCTCTCCCTTGTTGCCTCTGAGCTTTCCTCGGAGTAGGCACTGGAGGAGGACCTTAGGTGTTGAACATAGTGTACAGGTAGGTTCATGTCGGGAAAGGCGTTACGTCACAGAAAGCAACTACATCTGCATTTTTTATTTTTGGTAAAGTAATTCTGCTTCTATTAGCAGAAGGATGGCAATATATTTATTATTATTTTAATACTTTATTATTGTTTTACTTTTTATTTATAGTTTTATTATTTTATTTCTTTTGTACTGTAATGTTATTTAGTATTGCTACTTATTATTATATTATAATTTTTTTTAAAATCCACTTTGTGAGTTGATAGTCGTGAACACCATAATAACGATACTTACTTATTGAAAACATTTTATTCCGGCCTTCTTTGAAATGGATTCTAGCTTGGCTGGCAAACTTAAAAGATAGAATACAGAAAGTGAGCAAAAGGGATTTAAAGAACCCGACTGATAAAAGAGCACTCCGAAGTGGAGGTTGCTTATAGAATAATATTGTTTCTAGGGTCCCTGTCCCAAGGTGCTTACAAAACTTACATTTATGGTCATGTGGGAGACAGGGGGAGGGGCAAAAGGAAAAATGATGAGTTATGTACGGGGAGTGCAAATTACGCCTCCTGTGATGACTCTCAGCTTCTAAGATTTCACTGAGCCTCCCATGCGTGTTTTCAAGCTTCTCTCAGTTGTCATGAGGTCTAGAAGCTTGATTTTTTTAACAATAAAAATAGGAAGACTTTAAGGCTCAGTCAGCCTTAAAGTCTCTCCCTTTTTTATTGTTAAAAAGATAACAGTAAAGCCTTAAATTCTTTATCTTAATTGCACCCAGATGTCTCTCCATGCAAACTAGGTATTTGCCCTTGAATGCTCCTCATGCTCTTTGGCAGGGGAAGGTCTCTACTGACGAGCAGATTGTCTGACTGTGTTGGTTTTATTGAGGACCCCCAAGAAATATCTAAGGCTCTCCAGGATTCCTAGGAACGCCACAGCTTGAAAAACCACTGATCCAGATGGCTGCAGAATCCAAACGAGACCGGCTGTACTTAGCAGTTTTGCTCCCTGTGTGTACTGCCAAGAACTCCTGGGCGTGGGAGTCTTTGCATTTCAGCCTATGATCTATGTCTCTACTCCTTGCTAATGTGAAATAACTGCTGTTTCTCTACAGTTTGCAAGAAATGAGTCGATTGTAGTCATTTTCCTGTCAGCCATGAGGGCCCCAAATAAGTGGTACCCACCCAGACGATTTCTTCCGACTGTTCTCCTCCAGATGTCTCATTCAAGCCTTCTCCAACTTGGAGCCCTCCAGATGTGTGTTGCACCAACTCTCAGTGTCCTAGGTGGGGGTGCTGGGGGTTGAGATCCAACACATCTGGATGACACTGGGGTGGGCAAGGCAGCTGTATCCCATACCATGGTTGAAGAAACAGCATAGAGAGATGTGGAGTATTTTTCTCCCTCATAGCACTAGAAACATCTCAGCATCTAAGAGAGAGTCTCAGAAGGTGACAACAAGGGATGGGGCCTTCTTGGTGGTGGCCCTGCAATTATGGAATGATCTCCCCTGTAAAGCCCACCTTGGCCCATATCAAGTCTTTTCTCTTCTCTCAGGCTTTCATAGCATATGATGAGTTTTGAATCAGGTGGTGGATTTGTCTTGTGGTTGATTGTTTAGAATTGTTAAAGGTATATGTTGTCTTTGTATGTGCTGTTTGTTTGTATGAAAATGGATTTGCACTTTATATAATGTTTTTTAATTATTATTAATTTTTGTAAACCAACCAGAGAGCTTTGGCTATGAGATGGTATAGAAATGTTGTTGTTGTTGTTGTTGTTGAAGTTGTTGTTGTTATTTAACAACAAAATATTAATAGCCTTACATGGCTTGGGACCGCAATACCTGATGGGATGCCTCTCTCAACCCAAATATACCTGGACACTCAGTCAACATCTGGGCCCCTCCTCCGAGGGAGGCGACAAGAGAGAGGGCCTTCTCAGTGGTGGCCCCCCGACTCTGGAATGAGCTCCCACTGAGGCCCACCTGGTGCCCACACCCTTATCATTTCAGCGTCATGCCCTCCATGCCCAAGCCTTTAATGACCTATGCTGGGGCATTTATGCCAGTCATCTAAATAGGTCTAGTATTTCATTGAAACTGTTTTTTAGTTTTCTAAATTGCTTTAAATTTTGGATGTTTAATTTTGATGCTGTATTTTAAATGCAATAATAATAATAATAATAATAATAATACCCATTGAAGCTCATAGACCGGAGATTCAGGGCAGACGGCAGGATGTCCTCCTTCATAGCTAACTTGGTGTTGATGGCTAGCTTAGGCTGCATTAAGAGGGAATTTGATCAATTCATGGAGGAGGATGCATCTGTCACTGTCATGAGGGCTTACTTGGCAGTCAGTGATTTCACTGGGGCCTGTCGCTGAGTAATGGTGCTTCGGACTGCTTCTGGGGATATGAGCGAGAGAAAGAAAGGGAATGAGTAAGAGATTGGGAGGAATCAGTGACAGAATTTTGACCTGCCCTCTTCCCAATTTCGGCTCGACGGCTTTGTGTCGGCTTCTTGCCCTTCCTAAAAATAACACGTTGCCTCAACCAGGCTCGGCAGCTTTTGAGGAGGGGCGGCGAGTGTGTGAGGGGGATGAGTCGCCCATTGTGGTGAGGCGAGTAGGCCATTTTTTTCCCATGAGAAAATTGCTCTTGTTTCTCTTCATCAGACAGTAAATGACACGCACCCTTACGTTGAGACTTCTACCGGAGGCTTAAAAATCCCACATCACTAAAGAAAAACCCAGTGTTTTAACAATATTTCACGGCAAAGCAGAGATACCCCCCTTTTTTTTTTTAGACTGCTGCCTCTTGGCATTTGGAATGATTTTGGGGGCCGGTGGTTTTAATAGCATTTTGATCATATCAAGTTAGGTCATCTTAAGTATGAGATGAAAAAGGTAATTCCAGTAATTTCTGTGAGGCCAGGTTGCGCCCCCCCCGCCCCCCCAAAAAACTATCTCAGCTTATGCTGATGGAATGCTTCTGGCTGAGTTAATAGATGTAAGAGAACTAAGAGTATCTACAGACATAAAAACTTTGTGGTTTTATTTGTATGTAATGCTAAACTACGGTTTATCCTTAAGTGGGTGAGCTTTGGGGTTGTGCACTCAACTCCCTTTCCTTTGGTGCAGCAGTGAGGAGATTGGAAGCCATCTTTAATTTGTGTGTGTAGGGAGCCATCTTTAATTTGACAGCTGTGAAGAAAATGGAAGCCTTCTTTAATTCAGGGGAAAGCCATCTTTAATTTGACAGCTATGAGGAAAATGGAAGCCATCTTTATTTGGGGGAAGCCATCTTTAATTTGACAGTTGTGAGGAGAATGAAAGCCATCTTCAGTTCGAGGGGAGCCATCTTTAATTTGACAGCTGTGAGGAGAATGGAAACCATCTTTAATTCGGGGGGGGGGGGGTTTGATTTCCTATTACAGCAATACATCAGAATAAAAATAACCGCCACCACGGCAAACTATATCCTTAATTGACATCATCCCGTGTCAGCATTGGCCACTATCAACTCATCCTTGAACTGATTAATCTAGCAATTTAGCCTGTATCCGATTCATTTCAAGGAGTCTACTCTAACGTTGGGTATAGCCTAACTGACTAAACTTTGTACCCATCAGGTTTTTTTATCTTTGGTGTTACTTCTCTTAGGTAACTGATATTGAAGTATTTCTTGCATTTCCTTTCTCCTGTTAGTCAGCATTTCTGAGAGAACGCTCCTGCAGCCTTGGGGCAAAATTTATTTGAGGAATGCGCACTTGAAATCTTCGGCTAGGATTTCAGTTTGTCATCGGGCTCCTTCTGAAATTAAACACCTTATAAAAGACCTTAACGTTAACCTCCTAAAACGTTACTCGTCAAAGCTTTGAATTTTATTTATTATTTTAAGAAAAAAACTTTTCCTGTAAGTTGAGGCGCAGTTGTTCTCAACAAAGCAAAAAATGTCGGGGAAAACGTTCCCATATTACCTCCAAAAAAATTGGCTCCGAAAAATGTGGGTGGGTGGGGGTTAAAAGAAGAGAAACGTCATGTTTTGATGACCAAGCTTTGTGTCATGTTGATTTATCATTCACCCCCTCAGATTCCAAATTAGTCAAATTCCAATCTTAACCACAGGCTCCTGAGGGTCTTCTCTCAAGTGTGTGGCAACCAAATGTTTTGCACCCAAGTCATCAAAAGAATTTTCGACCAGGATTCCCAATGGCTTTTCTCCACCTCACCCTCTCTTGTCAGCACCTGCCATTTTGCACTTCATAACGTACGAGGCTAATTGTTGGGGAAATTAACGATGATGTGATTGCTTATCTCCGGCACCTTTACAATACATCCTGTGCTATTCTGTCCCTGGTGGGTGTAATTCCCCAAAAGCAGAACGTCATCCCGAATCTGAACTTTCCTTAAAAAAAAAAATTTTTTTTTAAACCAACAGCCCAAGTTCCTAGTCCTCATGGCCACGACTGCATTTATTACTCAGCCCTTCGACGAATTCTCAGGACAACTCCAGTAGTTAAAATACAATGAACTGTGGTTGTATGTGACGATGCACAATTACTGTGAAGGTAGGGTTGACGGTGTGCACCGGTGCTACGCTGAGCAAGACATAATGCAGGGCTTCAGGGTCATAGCTTGGTTTCTGTCCTCCATTATTTTGAACCGGGACACAGGCTTGCTTGCTTTGGCAGGGTTTACGCAGGGTGCAGACTTCTGCTTTGTATTTGGAGCAGTGTTGGCTCCAGGGTTTTTTTTGGGGGGGGGCTTGGATGAGATGCCCTTCATGGACCCCCTCCCTCTGTGGGTCTGTCTGCTCACCGCCACTTTCGCTGGCTGCTCTTGCTCCTCACCTTCTTCCTTATCGTTGCTAGCGTTTGCGTGAACAAGTAGGCAGAGGCATCTCCTCCTCCTCTTCCTCGCTACTACCAGTGTCTGGGCCAGAGGGAATGGCCAGTTGCGATGGTGAAGAGAAAGAGCCGCTCCAGGGGGCTCTGGTCAGTGGGCCCTTGCTTCAGTGTGGGGCCCTCATGTCAAGGTTCCAAGCCCTCCCACCGAAACAAGAGGCAACGTAGATTCACTGCGCAATCCACACCTCTTCTCACTTCCATTGTCCATGGAGGCTAGGAGCTGTCCTCTAAGCCTAATTTGCTAAACGAGGCAAGGCAGTTGCCTATCAATTAAATGGATGGTTTCCTGCCATGCCTGACAGGTTTTTACCAGGCTCTTCCTTCAGAGAGGGTCCTCATGACCCAACTTCTGACGTGCAGCCAGTCCAGCTGACTGCCTCCCACCTCCTCTCAACTCTCCCCACTTAACTCTGCAGCGGACTCTGGGGTCTGCCAATTCCGATGCTCCCTCCCCCTTCAACAAAGGCTGAGTTCTCACCGGTGGGTGGGTGGGGAGACGGTCCGTGAACCTGGGCTTTCTGTTCGATAAGCTCCTTGGAAGATTCATCCTTGACTTCTGGAGAGAAGACTGGTCTTCTTCTAACTCTGCCTCCAAATTTGACCCAGAATCTGAAACCGACTCAGGGAGCCTCAGTCCCTCCCATCTTGACGCCTCGGCACGTGCCCAACCGTGCCTACCCTTGACGCCATCCCTGATTTGGAGTGCCGCATTTTGGCGCAATACGCTGCAATATGGACAAACCTTTTGCCTGTGCGCCAGGCCCCTTTTCTCCTCCTTCACAGCGTGTCCCAACGAAATTCAGGAGTCTTCCATTAACCATAGTTCCCCCGTTAGTCCGAACCAGGAAACGGTGGTTAACAGCTTCTGAGCAAAGCTAGGATCTTCAACCAGCTTGGGAACGTCTCTTTGTACCAAAAAGCATTTCTCTTTGTCTTGACTACTGGACTATAAAATGGGGATATAAATACTCGACTGGAATATAAAACTGGAGATATAAATACTCAACTTGGTAACCAAGGCGTTGAAAACAGCCCCCGTTCTTCCATCATAACATGTACATAATGGAGGCCTCTTAAGTTTGAGCTAGCAGCAAGACAGATGAGTGGAATCCCGTTGGCTCGTGCCAAACCAGGATACATGCTCCCATTGACACTGGAAGAACTGGGGTGGAAGAGCGAAGAGTGCCGTCCCCGGATTCCTCGCATCTGAATCTGAGCACGCCATACTCTCCCATCCTTATAAATGACTCTTTTACATCTTATTTTTCAATCTGGTTGAAGGGTGGTTTTTGTGGGCTCCAGTACTCAAGCCTTTACACTGTCCTCTGGCATTATAGAATTGCTTGTGTTTCTGTGGAAGGACAGGACTCAATGGATCCAGTCTTCAGGTGCTTTGGCAGATATTTACAGCTCCTTTTCTGAAATGTGATATTCTGCCCGTCACTGCATTAACTTTTTTTTCTTCTTGCCAGCTTTTTTAGTCCACTCTCTTGAGAAGATATGTTGATTTGCCACTTGAATGTGTTTAACGGAGGGACGGAGGAGAAATTTGGTTTCAGTTTGGTTTGGATCAGGGTTTATCCCAGTTCACACCTTCCGAACTGAACATGGACTCTGACACAATCTGCGCTCGAAATTCCATCCATTTTCAGCATTTCAGTGTGATTCACGCCCCCAAATGCATTCAACAGCATGTGTACATTAGAAAAATGTACACAGAAACGCTTAATCAATTGAAGAATACATGCCTTTGAAAGATTGACTGATATGTACATTTCTGGGGGGGGGATGTGCATGATTTTCATGCAGAAAGGAAAAAATGAAGGTTGCGATCTGATAAGGACTCAAGTCAAAATGAACTACTTGAGCCCAAAGCCAATTGCACAGTCCTTCTCATTCTTCTGTCAAAGAGACGTGTATTAATTCTTCCGGGGCATATTTTCAAATACCGTAGACCAGGGATCCTCGACCTTGGCCTGCGGGCAGAACCAAGCCCCACCCCCTGAGGGCCTAATTTGGCCCTCTGGGCATGCTCAGATAGCCCTGCCCCATTTCCTCTGGCCCTTCCCCCTTTCACTTGGAGGCTGATCGTTTGCATATTCCTAGCTTTTGCACCCCCACCCCCATTCTGAAAGGTTGTAATGCCTCACTAAAGGTTTAGCTACCGATTGCTGAAATATGCTGGTATTTTTGATATTCCGCCCTCTGCTCCATTTTGCCTTTGGCCCTGGCCAATGCTGAAACGCAGCCCTCGAGAAATTTAATTCAGCCCGGGCTGAAAGCAGTTCACCACCCCTGCTTTAGAAAGTCATCTATTTACAACGGCTTTCCCAGCTTTGATGCCTCTTACAAGAGTTGTAGCCCAACACATCTGGAGAGCATCAGGTTGGAGAAGGTTGTTTATGGGCATCTTTGCTGTAATGTACCACCCCAATAGATTCCTGCTCCCTTAAGTCTCTGCTCTTTCTCCTTTACTGCCCCTTATGCCTCCCTGAACCCAGCACGGCCTCTCTCTCTCTCTCTTTCTCTCTCTCTCTCTCTCTCTCTCTCTCTTCAAACTCTAGCTCAAAGCCCACCTCTCCCATGAAGCGTTTGCCTTTTGTTCCCCAAGGGAACTGATGTGAAAGTCTAAGTCTGTGTAGCTTCATCTGCTGCAGTTCACCTCTAGTTCACAATCAACTCTCTGCTTCCCTTTCCCCCGTCTGAATTTCGGTTGTATGTTCCTCAGGGTAGGGACCTATCTCCCTTCCTTATGATGCCCTGCCTGAGAACCACCTTTGTAGGTGCTGCTGCTGCTGCATCAATGATGAAACAATCATGTCACTTTTGACGCAGACAGCCACTTCTGTATATTGCAACAGCCCTCGACGGTCCCATGCGCCCTGATCGCCGTGGCGAGCGCAGCACTGCCCTGTGGCGAGTGGCCAGCCAGCTTTCCAACTCCAAAGTCTGGAGTGAGGCTATGGGTTGGTTGGTACTTACACAACCAAGACGCTTGGAGAGGCTTTGCCAGGCAGGGCACACATGAACACACACATATCGGCCTTTTCTGCTCCAGTGCTTTGAAAGCCACTACCTTAGCCAGAAAGCTCATGGGTGACATTTGGTCTTACATTTGGGAATTGTCTCATTCAAGAGGATATGGAGTTTTGCTTCTTTCTTTCTTCATCCCTTCTCCTTGATCCTCCAATCCTTTCTCAGTAGGAAAGGAGGTAGTGTTGGCAGCTTACCATGACCCCCTGCTGCCGGAACAGCCCATGAGTCATTCAAGGGGTAGGCGGAAGCACTGTGAAAACATATTCTCTAGGGATGATAATCGAATCCTGCCGTGTAATTAATGGGAGAAGCTGAGATGTCTTCCTTCTGTGCAGTGGCTGGGACCCGTTTTTTTTTTCATGTCATTTATTACATTTCTATACCGCCTCCAATAGCCAAAGCTCTCCAGGCGGTTTATTTATTATTTTTACTTATTTACTTTTTTTATATACCAGTCCCCATCCAAAGATATCAGAGCACGAGCAAGAATAAAAGCTTCATATTAAAAATACATCTTTAAAAGAACAAAGTTCTGATAAAACCACGGCCGGTCATTTGGGGAAAGCTTCCTGAAATAACGTCTTCAGGAAGCTCTGGAAGCAATACAAGGTTGGCGCCTGCCTGACTTCCAAAGGCAGGGAATTCCATAGGAAGGGGGCCACCACACTGAAGGTTCCTTTCTTGGTGGACTCCAGTCAGACTATAGGTCAATTTAGAAGCACTAGGAACATGCCCTCAGATGACCTCAGTGGCCAGGCAGGTTGGTGAGGGAGAAGGCGCTTTCAGGTATCCTGCTCCCAATCTGTTTTGGGCTTTGTACACTAGTACAAGAACCTTAATCTGGCCTGGTAGTGAATAGGCAGCCAGTGCAGTTCCCTCAGCAAAGGGGTTGCATGCTGAGAAGGGGCATCTCCCGACAACAGCCAAGCTGCTGTATTCTGCACCAGCAGCTTCCAGCGAAGCTTTAAGGGCAGCCTCACATAGAGTGTGTTGCAGTAATCTAGCCTTGAAGTTACTAGCGCCTGTGCCACCGTAGCCAAGCGATCCATGTCCAGGAGATTCTGTAGCTGGTGAACTAGGTGAAACCTTAACAATGCAATATTGTACATAATATAAAAGCCGTTTGTATACAAGCATATAAACAGACAGCGCACGCAGACCCTTTATATGAATCCAGAGATTAAAAACCCTTTAAAATGCAATACTATACATCATATAAAAGTCTTTTACATGCAAGCCTATAAGTAGACAGCACATATATATCCAAACAATTTTAACCAACAGATGCAAAGAACTCAGCTCTTGCTTAGGGCTTCCTGCACAAAGCTCATGTCAAACTGCTTTTGAAATTGAAGGGGTTATTTTAAAAGCAGCCTGTGCGTTGAGGATCTTTCATTAGCAGGCGCTTGCAGGTTCAACCGCTGGCCAGAGCTCGGATAGCTCTCCACCCAAAGCCCTGG
Organism: Anniella stebbinsi; assembly: GCA_029215795.1. Classification (NCBI taxonomy): domain Eukaryota; kingdom Metazoa; phylum Chordata; class Lepidosauria; order Squamata; family Anniellidae; genus Anniella; species Anniella stebbinsi. Next base: position 17,655,478 of record JARDYH010000009.1, read on the forward strand.
AAAGCCATCACATTAATCTGGTGCCTGTCAGACTTTTGGGACGACAACTCCCTGCATTCCTGGCTATTGGCCTGCTGACTGGGGCTGATGGGAGTTGACATCCAATGCACCTGGAAGGCTGGAGTAGACAATTGTCAGCCGGATGGCTCAGTGAACTGCTTGCTCTTTGGATCCTGGCCCGATACCAGGAAACTGAAATTGACGCTTTGTCCAGCAAGGGTTCTCTGGTGCTCAAGCAGTGCCAAGGTCAGGCTGCCCTTATCCAAATCTCTGGTGTGACCACACTTGGAATACTATGTACATTTCTGGTCACCGTACCTAAAAAAAGACATTGTAAACTTGGAGAAAGTGCAGAATAGGGGAACTAAACTGATCAAGGGGCTGGAGCGAATCCCCTAGAAGGAAAGGTTATAACAGCTGGGATTGTTTAGTCTTTTTGCCCAGTCCATAAGCATTATATTAGTAGCTGTTTGTTGAGCCATCATAATCTGTGGATTGAAGTTGTTTGCTGCAATGCTTATATTCCGTCTACCCTTTTCCCTCTGCAGGGCCCACACATAGCATCCGTGACGCTTGCTGCTTACGAATGTAACTCTGTGGATTTCCCCGAACCGCCCTATCCTGACCAGATTATCTGCCCTGATGTAGAGGGGGTCGAAGGATCGATTTCCTTATGGACCATCATCTCGAAAGTCAGGCTGGAGGCCTGCATGTGGGTAAGAAATCAATGGACCTCATTTATTAATTCTCTAGGATGTTTACGATAGAGCCGCCTTACACTTATAAATGTTACCAGTCCACAAGTTTTTTCTCATGCATTTAGCCCACAGATACTTGCGTTTGAGAGTTTTAAGGCACAACGTGACTGGAAATAAAAGAAATTCAAATTTTTTGCTTGGTCTCTTGGGGGTGGGACTGACTCGCCATAGGTGACTAGGACAATGGCTTTGTGGAATTTTCACGCCTGAATTAAAATGTGAAGGGGAGCGGGGGGAAATATCATTTGAGTTTGCAAATAAGAATACGTGAGTGTGTAAACCTGCAAAGAAGGTATGATAACAATCACTTATTACTAGGACTGAAACTTCTAATCAGCTAATTGGGTAGATGAGTCCATTCAGAAATACCATTAAGTGGCTAAAATTGTGTTCCTCAGCCAAAAAGGCTCCCAGAGTGGCTTACAAATAGTCAATAAAAAACAATACTTGCCCACAGGTATCCAACCTAAAAAAACCAGAACACACAAGGTAGGGAAGAGGAGGTAAAAGTTAGCCTTCCAGCTGAGAATGTAATTTATGTTGCTGACTCCCATTTTGCCAAATGGATATAGTTCTGATTTAGAATGAATCAAGTACCAAAAATGTAATTTCCGATTCATTTATTTATTCCTTTATAGGAATCCTTTTAGCTCATCCCTGCCTTTTCAAGGCAGCTCAGAGCTTGTTAAAAGCAATCCACAATAACCCGTTACAAATTATTAATTCGTAACATCAACTCACAGATGTGTGCCAACACATCTAAAAAAACGTTATTGCGGCAGCCGAGAGAAACAATATCAGCTGAGGAAAGCAACATCCAAATATAAAATATCTAAACCGAGAACAGTAATAACAAGGGCCAACTCCAGGTATGAAGGGACCCTGGACCACATGGGACCCCAGCAGACCCCCCCTTCCCTGTTGATAGCAGTGGTAATTGATTCCCTGGGCGCTGAGATGAGTGACTGAGGGCCGCCGTTTAAATTTCCCACTGTGCCCCAGAGCAGGGCCATATATGAGGGGCTTTGTGCAGGAATTAAAATGGCCACTAGACTCAGCCACCTGGCGCTGCTCAGGGGATAAAAAAATTAAAGGGCCAACTGACACCCTGAGAGCTGCCCAAGCATGTCTGGTGTTGGCGCCAGTCCTGGATTAATTGGTCAAACTCATAGATTAAAGACAGGTTTTTAACTATATAGATTTCATTGTTTTGTTTTATTTTTGAGAGCCAGTGTGACTGGGGATGAGGTTTGCTGTCCTATATCCTCAAAGTCTTATCATCCGTGTGTGGGGCCTTATGTAGTGTTGGACTGGGACTCAGGAGACCCGATTGTAGTCCCGCTGGGCTACGAAACTCACTGGGTGACTTTGGGCCAGTCCCTGACTCTCAGCCTAACCGACCTCACGGGGTTGTTGTTGTGAGGATAAAATGGAGAGGAGGAGGAAGACTGTGTGAGCCGCCTTGGGTTCCGTGCCAGAGGAGAAAAGGCAGGATGCAAACGTAATAATAAAATTATACAAGTGCTTACAAAAGCATCGACAGGCGGCATTCTTAGAAGACGCCTTCCTCCTTCACAGTCACCCGTAAGACTAGATATCTCTTCGAACGTGACGCTTGCTGAGAAATGCGGACATCAAAAGGCACCTAGGAGGAGTTCGATTTGATTTCCTTGGCAAACGTATGCCAATTTCATAGATGGGCTTACATTTTTTGTTAATCAGTGGACAACTCCATTTTTGTGTGTGTGTTTCTTGGATCTGGGCTGCCGCCAACGCAGGCCTGCGTTCTGTCCGTTTTAAAAATTATGAACTTCATAGGGAGCCAGTACAGATGTTACCTCTGGCTATCGCTTAACTGCAGTTGAGAGATGAATTAGCTGGCCGCTGAGACAGGAGTAACTTCGGTAGCGGCTTTTGCGCTCTCAATGTTCTGGGAGCATCCGCTTCCGAAGGGGGCTCAGGGCGCTCCCAAGAAAAAGCTGCCGCAGGAGTGGAGAGTATCAGATGACTTGTCCTTCCCATGGGGGTGGGTGGTGGGTGGGAGGGACTTCTTCATTATCTGATGTCCCATCATGTTTCTTTCTTGGCCATGTTTACATGAGCGTGCACACTCTTCTTGCTAATTTCCTGTAAGATCAGCGATGCTGGCAGATGTATTTCTGGATGTTTTCTCCCCCTTTGTCCTAATTGGACCTAGGACTGGAGAAACTCTGTGTGTGTGTGTGTGTGTGTGTGTGTGTGCGTGTGTGTACACACACAGTGCTCTGGCTTGCATTGCTGTCTTCTTGCTATGCAGGATTGTAAAACCAAAGGGAGAAAGCATCCAAATCAGGTGAAAAGATGGGAGAAACAGTTTCTCAGGATGCAAAGGATTTATTGAGACAAAGCCCAACGCGTTTTGGCCTGTGTCTTTTCGAAGGCCTCCTTCTTCAGGGGGTTGTCAGAAGAAGTCTGCAGATTTTCCTCTAACACTAGGCTGCCAACGAGTATCAGATGACACAGTCTAGTGTTAGAGGAAAATCTGCAGTCTCCTGACAACTCACTGCAGAAGGCCTTTGAAAACATGCAGGCCGAAACGCGTTGTATCAATAAATCTTTTGCATCCTGAGAACCTTTTTCTCCCCCTTCTTTTCACCTATGCAGGATTGTACCCACTTGCCAGGAACACGTTGCAAATTAAGATCTTTTTTCCCCCCCTGCAAAGAAAGAACCGGACCGTGAATGGATCAGGAAAGGCTGCCGCGAAATCCCTCTCCCTTTAGGCTAATCTGGATTGAGACAGCCAGTAGCCACATGTCAGGTGTACCAGGCTTTGGGTCTGAGGCCACATACGGTGCTCTGGGATTTCCTGGATGGCCAGGCCTCCTTTCCCAAGCCCAGGCCCCTTTCCCCTGACTCTGGATTGTTTTGTGCAGTTTTTCTCCAATCCCTTACAGCTCCTTTACTGGCAGTAAAGAGCTTTAAGCTAAAATAGGCTGGTGTTTGGGGCACTGCCCCCTTTTTCCTTCAGCATATTTTAGCATAATGTAAAACATGTGAGACATGCATTATGGTGGGACATGGGAGGGGGCTCTTCCTGTGGTGGCACCCTGGTTGTGGAATACCCTCCCCTTGGAGGCCCGACTGGTGCCGGCACTGGCTTCATTTCGGCACCAAGGTAAAACTTGGCTTTTTTATTAAGGCCTGTGAAGGCTAAATTCTCCAAGGTTGCGTATAGTTTTAATAGATGTTATTGCTTTTAAGCTTATCTGTTGGTTTTAGTTTGTTCACGATTTAATGACATTTTTAGCCGTGTATATTTATTGTTTTCTATTGCTCTGTTTTCATCTGTACGCCGCCCTAAGTTCCCAGTGATATAGGGCGGGATACAAATGTTTTAATAAATAAATAAACAATGTACTTAACCGCCAGTCATAATGCCTTAGGGGAGGCATTTCAACTTTTCAGAATAGAGGGGTAAATGCACAAACACCAGGGAGCCACCAAACGATTGGCAGTCAAGGGAAATCACTTGCTTCCAGGAAGCCCACAAGCACAGCACGAAGACAGTGGTCTTTCCCTGTTGTGACTCCCCACCAGCCGGCATTCACAGACAGACTGCCACTGAACATGGAGGTTCTACACTATCATCGACTGGGTTCGCAGAACACGCTCACCCACACTCAGTGGTTGAGTGTGGTTTGTTTGTTGAACTGTGGGTTAGCGTGTTGTGTGGCTTATTTTTTCTTGAACGATCCTCCTCGTTGTTGGGTTGTTCAGGGTGGTCAATAAGCCACACTGCTTGGTTAACAAGCCACCTTGTGGCAAATGTCCTGGGTTCAGACAACATGCTAACCCACAGTTCAACAAACATCCTATGGTTCAACAACAACCCACACTCAGCCACTGGCTCAATTCTGATGACACGATAGTCAGTGGTGGGGTAATAATCAACTTTACAGTTGTTCAACTAGGGGGTACTCCCCACACAACATGGTAATAAATAATCAACTGAGGTGTGGATTAGGATCAGCGCTGAGTTGACTATGGCAGCATTCGGATGACACAACAGTCAAAACAACTGACGATTGTTTCCCCCACACCAGTTGTTTATTGTGTCGTCCGAATTGAGCCACTGAGTGTGGGTTAGCCTGTTGTGTGAACAGCTCCATCATGACTTGGTGGCAGTTGATTAACTTCCTCCTCCTCCTTCTCCTCCTCCTCCATGAATTTGTCTAATCCCCTTTTAACTCCATTGCCAACTTCCTGTGGCAGTGAGTTCCATAGATTAACGTGCACCTTACGGCGAAGGGGGGCTGTTCCTTTTGTCTGTCCCGAATCTCTGCCATTGCTCAGTTTCTTTGGATAATTCCAAGGAAATGGATGATCCCCAGAGGGTCAGGGCAGCTGAACAAATGCAGCCACCCCTCCCTTCACCAGAAGAGTAGAGCTGGCTCCTTCCAGCGAATCCACTGCAATGTCTCCACCCTGTTTCTGATCCAAACCCATCCCAAAACAAGTAAATCTTACAACAACGGCAAGGCTGTTGTTGGAAGGGAATTCCATAAGTGGGGGGGAGGGGTTGGAGGGGGCGGGAGTAGCCACTGATCACATTTCCTGCCAAGGGGGTGACTGCCGTTGTAGCTGTGTGACTCACCGTTTTGGGGCTACAGCCTATTTTCTTTTGAAAGTGAGTTCATTTGAAAGGGGTTGGATGGAGGCCTAGTCTAGTAACTTAGCTCTGGCCCTGGATCACTCTGTCACTTCTGGTGCAGGCACATGGGGCTTTTTGGTGGAGGCTGCCCGTCGCATCTTTAGGCGAGTCCCTGCTCTGGCATTCTAATCTTCCCCTGCTGGATACAAGAATGCCTGCTGTGTTTTTTGCATTGGGAAGGACTGAACGATCCAATCTCACCTGGCGTAGAGAGCTTTCCTCCAAGAACCAGAACAGCGACTCATACAGAAACACATGGGTGGGCTTCTTTGAGGGAAGGGGGTGGTTACTCACTCTCTAAAACAGGGATGGCAACCTGTAGCCCTCCAGATATTTTGGCCTACAACTCCTATCAGTCTACACATAATCAGAGAGGGATTCTGGGAGCTGTAGGCTAAAACATCTTGGGGGGGGACGACACTTTTTTAAAAATTACCTTTCTGTTAAATTGCTCTAAAGATCACCCTTTTGGGCTGTAAAAGTGAAAAGAGCATCCAGATTTAGTGCCAGTAGCCTCTGCTACTTGAACTTTGAGAGAGAGAGTAGAGATTGGGGGATCTGTTTCATGGGATCATATGATCTCCCTGCAATTCTAAGCTTGTTTTGCAACCCTCGGCACGTGATCCAGCCAATTCAGGGAAAGTTCGCTTCCAGTACATGCAGGGCAACCTTTTATTCCACTACCCCCATCCCCCTCACCAAGTCTGTTAGCCACATGAAGCCAAAACAAAGTGGCATTTTAACGCTGGAACGACCCCTTTTTTCATGTTTTATGTTTTGCTTTTGCATCATCGGTGCGAGAAGTTAACTTGTTCCAAATTAATCACTCGAAGGGGAAAAAGAAAATAGCTACCACTGGTTTGAATCATCAGCAACATAGTGGAAGATGACAGTTCTGGACACATTAACCCTGCTTAAACTCCTTGCTGTCCCTCTTAGGGTGGAATTTGAAGTTACCCTCAGTACGGGGCTGCTTCCGCCTCTTCCTGTAAGCACACTTTCTCGGGCTGTCCCGCCACCTGTTCTGTGGGGTGGGGGGACTTACGATGCAATGCGATGACTTGATGTAGGCCGACATTTCCAGAAGACGAGGCAGGACATGGCAAAGGGCATAGTTAAACCGTGGAATTCACTACCGCAAGATGTAGTGATGGCCACCAATTTGGGTGGCTTTGAAAGGGGGGTTGGATAAATTCCTGGAGGAGAAGGCCATTGATGGCTACGAGTCCTGATGGCTATGTGCTACCTCCAGTATCAGAGGTAGTATGCCTATGTATACCCATTGCTGGGGAACATGGGCAGGAGGGGGCTGTTGCACTCGTGTCCTGCTTGTGAGTTTCCTGTGGGCAGCTGCTTGGCCACTGTGTGAACAGAGGGCTGGACTAGATGGAGCTTTGGTCTGATCTAGCATGGCCCTTGGTATATTCAGAGGTGCATCTGCGCTGACCACCCATACTTTTCATCCGGTGCTCACTGCTGGAGTGGAAAATTATTTTAGGGAGGGAGCCACCACATTGAAGGCTCTTCTCTGGGTGAGCTCCATATGGAGAACTCAGTGGCCTGGATTTGGTC